>OX328107.1:43574059-45977470 GCA_946811185.2 Hippopus hippopus | reverse complement strand
CCCTGGTAAGAAAACGAATTTGGTTTACCTTTCTTTGATTTGTGCAACAGGTATCAGTTGCCTCCGAAAGTGTCCAAATTGATTTTATGATTTTATGCACAGCACATAATGGTCACGTATGGGTGCGATAGTCATCGTAACCAATTCAATGGCCCTAGTAAGAGAAAAAGAAAAAAAAAAATTTCCCTATATTTGAATTATGCAACAGGTGTCGTCTGCTATGGAATGTGCCATAAGTCGATTTTTCATGTTTTCGGGGGCACGTAACTGGCACGTATGAGACGGTAGTCGACGCAACTGGATTTCTTGTCATGGTATAAAAAGAGATTAAAAAAAAATAAAAATTTAGTTCCCTTTGTTTGATTTATGCAATAGAAATCAGTTGCTATTGAAAGAGTTTTCAGTTTTTTAAGCCACTTGTGACACTATTTCCTGGGGTTTCTACACTGTACATTGATCATCTTAGCATATTCAAAGTATCAATGCCATTTCAATGGCCCTAGTAAGAGAAAAAGAAAACAAAAAAAATCCCTATATTTGACTTAAGCAACAGGTGTCGTCTGCTATAGAATGTGCCGTAAGTCAATTTTTCATGTTTTCGCAGGCGCGTAACTGGCACGTATGAGACGGTAGTCGACGCAACTGGATTTCTTGTCATTGTATAAAAAGAGATTAAAAAAAAATAAAAATTTAGCTCCCTTTGTTTGATTTATGCAATAGAAATCAGTTGCTACTGAAAGAGTTTTCAGTTTTTTAAGCCACTTGTGACACTATTTCCTGGGGTTTCTACACTGTACATTGATCATCTTAGCATATTCAATGTATCAGTGCCAATGAAATGGCCCTAGTAAGAGATAAAGAACCAAAAAAAATCCCTAAATTTGACTTAAGCAACAGGTGTCGTCTGCTATGGAATGTGCCGTAAGTGGATTTTTCGTGTTTTTGTGGGTGCGTAACTGGCACGTATGAGACGGTAGTCAACGTAACTGGGTTTCTTGTTACGGTAAAAGGAGATTAAAAAAAAAAATAAAATTTCGTTCCCTTTGTTTGATTTATGCAATAGGAAGCAGTTGCTACTGAAAGAGTTTTCAGTCTTTTTTAGCCAATTGTGACATTATTTTCTTATTTTCTGGGGTTTCTACACTGTACATTGATCATCTTAGCATATTTAAAGTATCAATGTACAGTATGGCAGTTGGCCTGAATTAGAAAGGCAAATCGAATTGAGGGATCAAGGGATCAGGGGAAGTCACTCTTGCAAGGTGCTAGAAGGCACCAAAACAAGGTTTTCTGTCACCCTGTTTTCTTAAATTTTCGCCCATTTTCAGTGAAATCTGGCATGTGTGGAGGGTGCATGCCTGGCAGTTTGCCAAGGACTGCATAACAGCCTTCAAAGAAGACTTAAAATCCACTTTTATGCCGATTCTTGTTCACTGTTTTCTGTCGATATTTTCGGGCGCCATTTCAAATGGCTCAAAGCTTTCTGATTGGATGATTGTGGGGGGTGTGTCTGCAATTTGATTGGCTGATTGGGCGCAATATTGAATTTCTCAAAGCTTTTCTGATTGGATAATTTGGAGAGAGGGATGAGATTTGATTGGCTGATTGGACGCCATTTTGATTTTCTAAAAGCTTCTGTGATTGGATAATTTAAGAGAGGCCTGAGATTTGATTGGCTGATTGGAAGGGGGGGGAAATCTCTGTATATCTATGTTAAATCTTCGGGTCATTTCAGCCTATTCAATGGCAAAGAGGGTTTGACCCCTGCACCAAGACCATTTTTGGGTCCTGATGGTCAGAGGTTGAATCCCCAACTTTGCCATTTTATCTATTTTATCTATTTTTATTATTAGTCATTCTTCCATCTTATTGTATTTCATTGGCCTATTTCTAAATTCTCAAATAAGAACAAGATTTCTTATTGGAAAAAGTTTGTGCAACAGCAACCGGTTGCTACTGAATCAATGTTTTTGCGCAGCGGTTAAACATAAAACAGACTTATGACTCACACGGTCACCAAAATTGGTTCAATGTTTTTTGTGACCCTGGTAAGAAAACGAATTTGGTTTACCTTTCTTTGATTTGTGCAACAGGTATCAGTTGCCTCCGAAAGTGTCCAAATTGATTTTATGATTTTATGCACAGCACATAATGGTCACGTATGGGTGCGATAGTCATCGTAACCAATTCAATGGCCCTAGTAAGAGAAAAAGAAAAAAAAAAATTTCCCTATATTTGAATTATGCAACAGGTGTCGTCTGCTATGGAATGTGCCATAAGTCGATTTTTCATGTTTTCGGGGGCACGTAACTGGCACGTATGAGACGGTAGTCGACGCAACTGGATTTCTTGTCATGGTATAAAAAGAGATTAAAAAAAAATAAAAATTTAGTTCCCTTTGTTTGATTTATGCAATAGAAATCAGTTGCTATTGAAAGAGTTTTCAGTTTTTTAAGCCACTTGTGACACTATTTCCTGGGGTTTCTACACTGTACATTGATCATCTTAGCATATTCAAAGTATCAATGCCATTTCAATGGCCCTAGTAAGAGAAAAAGAAAACAAAAAAAATCCCTATATTTGACTTAAGCAACAGGTGTCGTCTGCTATAGAATGTGCCGTAAGTCAATTTTTCATGTTTTCGCAGGCGCGTAACTGGCACGTATGAGACGGTAGTCGACGCAACTGGATTTCTTGTCATTGTATAAAAAGAGATTAAAAAAAAATAAAAATTTAGCTCCCTTTGTTTGATTTATGCAATAGAAATCAGTTGCTACTGAAAGAGTTTTCAGTTTTTTAAGCCACTTGTGACACTATTTCCTGGGGTTTCTACACTGTACATTGATCATCTTAGCATATTCAATGTATCAGTGCCAATGAAATGGCCCTAGTAAGAGATAAAGAACCAAAAAAAATCCCTAAATTTGACTTAAGCAACAGGTGTCGTCTGCTATGGAATGTGCCGTAAGTGGATTTTTCGTGTTTTTGTGGGTGCGTAACTGGCACGTATGAGACGGTAGTCAACGTAACTGGGTTTCTTGTTACGGTAAAAGGAGATTAAAAAAAAAAAATAAAATTTCGTTCCCTTTGTTTGATTTATGCAATAGGAAGCAGTTGCTACTGAAAGAGTTTTCAGTCTTTTTTAGCCAATTGTGACATTATTTTCTTATTTTCTGGGGTTTCTACACTGTACATTGATCATCTTAGCATATTTAAAGTATCAATGTACAGTATGGCAGTTGGCCTGAATTAGAAAGGCAAATCGAATTGAGGGATCAAGGGATCAGGGGAAGTCACTCTTGCAAGGTGCTAGAAGGCACCAAAACAAGGTTTTCTGTCACCCTGTTTTCTTAAATTTTCGCCCATTTTCAGTGAAATCTGGCATGTGTGGAGGGTGCATGCCTGGCAGTTTGCCAAGGACTGCATAACAGCCTTCAAAGAAGACTTAAAATCCACTTTTATGCCGATTCTTGTTCACTGTTTTCTGTCGATATTTTCGGGCGCCATTTCAAATGGCTCAAAGCTTTCTGATTGGATGATTGTGGGGGGTGTGTCTGCAATTTGATTGGCTGATTGGGCGCAATATTGAATTTCTCAAAGCTTTTCTGATTGGATAATTTGGAGAGAGGGATGAGATTTGATTGGCTGATTGGACGCCATTTTGATTTTCTAAAAGCTTCTGTGATTGGATAATTTAAGAGAGGCCTGAGATTTGATTGGCTGATTGGAAGGGGGGGGGAAATCTCTGTATATCTATGTTAAATCTTCGGGTCATTTCAGCCTATTCAATGGCAAAGAGGGTTTGACCCCTGCACCAAGACCATTTTTGGGTCCTGATGGTCAGAGGTTGAATCCCCAACTTTGCCATTTTATCTATTTTATCTATTTTTATTATTAGTCATTCTTCCATCTTATTGTATTTCATTGGCCTATTTCTAAATTCTCAAATAAGAACAAGATTTCTTATTGGAAAAAGTTTGTGCAACAGCAACCGGTTGCTACTGAATCAATGTTTTTGCGCAGCGGTTAAACATAAAACAGACTTATGACTCACACGGTCACCAAAATTGGTTCAATGTTTTTTGTGACCCTGGTAAGAAAACGAATTTGGTTTACCTTTCTTTGATTTGTGCAACAGGTATCAGTTGCCTCCGAAAGTGTCCAAATTGATTTTATGATTTTATGCACAGCACATAATGGTCACGTATGGGTGCGATAGTCATCGTAACCAATTCAATGGCCCTAGTAAGAGAAAAAGAAAAAAAAAAATTTCCCTATATTTGAATTATGCAACAGGTGTCGTCTGCTATGGAATGTGCCATAAGTCGATTTTTCATGTTTTCGGGGGCACGTAACTGGCACGTATGAGACGGTAGTCGACGCAACTGGATTTCTTGTCATGGTATAAAAAGAGATTAAAAAAAAATAAAAATTTAGTTCCCTTTGTTTGATTTATGCAATAGAAATCAGTTGCTATTGAAAGAGTTTTCAGTTTTTTAAGCCACTTGTGACACTATTTCCTGGGGTTTCTACACTGTACATTGATCATCTTAGCATATTCAAAGTATCAATGCCATTTCAATGGCCCTAGTAAGAGAAAAAGAAAACAAAAAAAATCCCTATATTTGACTTAAGCAACAGGTGTCGTCTGCTATAGAATGTGCCGTAAGTCAATTTTTCATGTTTTCGCAGGCGCGTAACTGGCACGTATGAGACGGTAGTCGACGCAACTGGATTTCTTGTCATTGTATAAAAAGAGATTAAAAAAAAATAAAAATTTAGCTCCCTTTGTTTGATTTATGCAATAGAAATCAGTTGCTACTGAAAGAGTTTTCAGTTTTTTAAGCCACTTGTGACACTATTTCCTGGGGTTTCTACACTGTACATTGATCATCTTAGCATATTCAATGTATCAGTGCCAATGAAATGGCCCTAGTAAGAGATAAAGAACCAAAAAAAATCCCTAAATTTGACTTAAGCAACAGGTGTCGTCTGCTATGGAATGTGCCGTAAGTGGATTTTTCGTGTTTTTGTGGGTGCGTAACTGGCACGTATGAGACGGTAGTCAACGTAACTGGGTTTCTTGTTACGGTAAAAGGAGATTAAAAAAAAAAAATAAAATTTCGTTCCCTTTGTTTGATTTATGCAATAGGAAGCAGTTGCTACTGAAAGAGTTTTCAGTCTTTTTTAGCCAATTGTGACATTATTTTCTTATTTTCTGGGGTTTCTACACTGTACATTGATCATCTTAGCATATTTAAAGTATCAATGTACAGTATGGCAGTTGGCCTGAATTAGAAAGGCAAATCGAATTGAGGGATCAAGGGATCAGGGGAAGTCACTCTTGCAAGGTGCTAGAAGGCACCAAAACAAGGTTTTCTGTCACCCTGTTTTCTTAAATTTTCGCCCATTTTCAGTGAAATCTGGCATGTGTGGAGGGTGCATGCCTGGCAGTTTGCCAAGGACTGCATAACAGCCTTCAAAGAAGACTTAAAATCCACTTTTATGCCGATTCTTGTTCACTGTTTTCTGTCGATATTTTCGGGCGCCATTTCAAATGGCTCAAAGCTTTCTGATTGGATGATTGTGGGGGGTGTGTCTGCAATTTGATTGGCTGATTGGGCGCAATATTGAATTTCTCAAAGCTTTTCTGATTGGATAATTTGGAGAGAGGGATGAGATTTGATTGGCTGATTGGACGCCATTTTGATTTTCTAAAAGCTTCTGTGATTGGATAATTTAAGAGAGGCCTGAGATTTGATTGGCTGATTGGAAGGGGGGGGGGAAATCTCTGTATATCTATGTTAAATCTTCGGGTCATTTCAGCCTATTCAATGGCAAAGAGGGTTTGACCCCTGCACCAAGACCATTTTTGGGTCCTGATGGTCAGAGGTTGAATCCCCAACTTTGCCATTTTATCTATTTTATCTATTTTTATTATTAGTCATTCTTCCATCTTATTGTATTTCATTGGCCTATTTCTAAATTCTCAAATAAGAACAAGATTTCTTATTGGAAAAAGTTTGTGCAACAGCAACCGGTTGCTACTGAATCAATGTTTTTGCGCAGCGGTTAAACATAAAACAGACTTATGACTCACACGGTCACCAAAATTGGTTCAATGTTTTTTGTGACCCTGGTAAGAAAACGAATTTGGTTTACCTTTCTTTGATTTGTGCAACAGGTATCAGTTGCCTCCGAAAGTGTCCAAATTGATTTTATGATTTTATGCACAGCACATAATGGTCACGTATGGGTGCGATAGTCATCGTAACCAATTCAATGGCCCTAGTAAGAGAAAAAGAAAAAAAAAAATTTCCCTATATTTGAATTATGCAACAGGTGTCGTCTGCTATGGAATGTGCCATAAGTCGATTTTTCATGTTTTCGGGGGCACGTAACTGGCACGTATGAGACGGTAGTCGACGCAACTGGATTTCTTGTCATGGTATAAAAAGAGATTAAAAAAAAATAAAAATTTAGTTCCCTTTGTTTGATTTATGCAATAGAAATCAGTTGCTATTGAAAGAGTTTTCAGTTTTTTAAGCCACTTGTGACACTATTTCCTGGGGTTTCTACACTGTACATTGATCATCTTAGCATATTCAAAGTATCAATGCCATTTCAATGGCCCTAGTAAGAGAAAAAGAAAACAAAAAAAATCCCTATATTTGACTTAAGCAACAGGTGTCGTCTGCTATAGAATGTGCCGTAAGTCAATTTTTCATGTTTTCGCAGGCGCGTAACTGGCACGTATGAGACGGTAGTCGACGCAACTGGATTTCTTGTCATTGTATAAAAAGAGATTAAAAAAAAATAAAAATTTAGCTCCCTTTGTTTGATTTATGCAATAGAAATCAGTTGCTACTGAAAGAGTTTTCAGTTTTTTAAGCCACTTGTGACACTATTTCCTGGGGTTTCTACACTGTACATTGATCATCTTAGCATATTCAATGTATCAGTGCCAATGAAATGGCCCTAGTAAGAGATAAAGAACCAAAAAAAATCCCTAAATTTGACTTAAGCAACAGGTGTCGTCTGCTATGGAATGTGCCGTAAGTGGATTTTTCGTGTTTTTGTGGGTGCGTAACTGGCACGTATGAGACGGTAGTCAACGTAACTGGGTTTCTTGTTACGGTAAAAGGAGATTAAAAAAAAAAAATAAAATTTCGTTCCCTTTGTTTGATTTATGCAATAGGAAGCAGTTGCTACTGAAAGAGTTTTCAGTCTTTTTTAGCCAATTGTGACATTATTTTCTTATTTTCTGGGGTTTCTACACTGTACATTGATCATCTTAGCATATTTAAAGTATCAATGTACAGTATGGCAGTTGGCCTGAATTAGAAAGGCAAATCGAATTGAGGGATCAAGGGATCAGGGGAAGTCACTCTTGCAAGGTGCTAGAAGGCACCAAAACAAGGTTTTCTGTCACCCTGTTTTCTTAAATTTTCGCCCATTTTCAGTGAAATCTGGCATGTGTGGAGGGTGCATGCCTGGCAGTTTGCCAAGGACTGCATAACAGCCTTCAAAGAAGACTTAAAATCCACTTTTATGCCGATTCTTGTTCACTGTTTTCTGTCGATATTTTCGGGCGCCATTTCAAATGGCTCAAAGCTTTCTGATTGGATGATTGTGGGGGGTGTGTCTGCAATTTGATTGGCTGATTGGGCGCAATATTGAATTTCTCAAAGCTTTTCTGATTGGATAATTTGGAGAGAGGGATGAGATTTGATTGGCTGATTGGACGCCATTTTGATTTTCTAAAAGCTTCTGTGATTGGATAATTTAAGAGAGGCCTGAGATTTGATTGGCTGATTGGAAGGGGGGGGGGAAATCTCTGTATATCTATGTTAAATCTTCGGGTCATTTCAGCCTATTCAATGGCAAAGAGGGTTTGACCCCTGCACCAAGACCATTTTTGGGTCCTGATGGTCAGAGGTTGAATCCCCAACTTTGCCATTTTATCTATTTTATCTATTTTTATTATTAGTCATTCTTCCATCTTATTGTATTTCATTGGCCTATTTCTAAATTCTCAAATAAGAACAAGATTTCTTATTGGAAAAAGTTTGTGCAACAGCAACCGGTTGCTACTGAATCAATGTTTTTGCGCAGCGGTTAAACATAAAACAGACTTATGACTCACACGGTCACCAAAATTGGTTCAATGTTTTTTGTGACTCTGGTAAGAAAACGAATTTGGTTTACCTTTCTTTGATTTGTGCAACAGGTATCAGTTGCCTCCGAAAGTGTCCAAATTGATTTTATGATTTTATGCACAGCACATAATGGTCACGTATGGGTGCGATAGTCATCGTAACCAATTCAATGGCCCTAGTAAGAGAAAAAGAAAAAAAAAAATTTCCCTATATTTGAATTATGCAACAGGTGTCGTCTGCTATGGAATGTGCCATAAGTCGATTTTTCATGTTTTCGGGGGCACGTAACTGGCACGTATGAGACGGTAGTCGACGCAACTGGATTTCTTGTCATGGTATAAAAAGAGATTAAAAAAAAATAAAAATTTAGTTCCCTTTGTTTGATTTATGCAATAGAAATCAGTTGCTATTGAAAGAGTTTTCAGTTTTTTAAGCCACTTGTGACACTATTTCCTGGGGTTTCTACACTGTACATTGATCATCTTAGCATATTCAAAGTATCAATGCCATTTCAATGGCCCTAGTAAGAGAAAAAGAAAACAAAAAAAATCCCTATATTTGACTTAAGCAACAGGTGTCGTCTGCTATAGAATGTGCCGTAAGTCAATTTTTCATGTTTTCGCAGGCGCGTAACTGGCACGTATGAGACGGTAGTCGACGCAACTGGATTTCTTGTCATTGTATAAAAAGAGATTAAAAAAAAATAAAAATTTAGCTCCCTTTGTTTGATTTATGCAATAGAAATCAGTTGCTACTGAAAGAGTTTTCAGTTTTTTAAGCCACTTGTGACACTATTTCCTGGGGTTTCTACACTGTACATTGATCATCTTAGCATATTCAATGTATCAGTGCCAATGAAATGGCCCTAGTAAGAGATAAAGAACCAAAAAAAATCCCTAAATTTGACTTAAGCAACAGGTGTCGTCTGCTATGGAATGTGCCGTAAGTGGATTTTTCGTGTTTTTGTGGGTGCGTAACTGGCACGTATGAGACGGTAGTCAACGTAACTGGGTTTCTTGTTACGGTAAAAGGAGATTAAAAAAAAAAAATAAAATTTCGTTCCCTTTGTTTGATTTATGCAATAGGAAGCAGTTGCTACTGAAAGAGTTTTCAGTCTTTTTTAGCCAATTGTGACATTATTTTCTTATTTTCTGGGGTTTCTACACTGTACATTGATCATCTTAGCATATTTAAAGTATCAATGTACAGTATGGCAGTTGGCCTGAATTAGAAAGGCAAATCGAATTGAGGGATCAAGGGATCAGGGGAAGTCACTCTTGCAAGGTGCTAGAAGGCACCAAAACAAGGTTTTCTGTCACCCTGTTTTCTTAAATTTTCGCCCATTTTCAGTGAAATCTGGCATGTGTGGAGGGTGCATGCCTGGCAGTTTGCCAAGGACTGCATAACAGCCTTCAAAGAAGACTTAAAATCCACTTTTATGCCGATTCTTGTTCACTGTTTTCTGTCGATATTTTCGGGCGCCATTTCAAATGGCTCAAAGCTTTCTGATTGGATGATTGTGGGGGGTGTGTCTGCAATTTGATTGGCTGATTGGGCGCAATATTGAATTTCTCAAAGCTTTTCTGATTGGATAATTTGGAGAGAGGGATGAGATTTGATTGGCTGATTGGACGCCATTTTGATTTTCTAAAAGCTTCTGTGATTGGATAATTTAAGAGAGGCCTGAGATTTGATTGGCTGATTGGAAGGGGGGGGGAAATCTCTGTATATCTATGTTAAATCTTCGGGTCATTTCAGCCTATTCAATGGCAAAGAGGGTTTGACCCCTGCACCAAGACCATTTTTGGGTCCTGATGGTCAGAGGTTGAATCCCCAACTTTGCCATTTTATCTATTTTATCTATTTTTATTATTAGTCATTCTTCCATCTTATTGTATTTCATTGGCCTATTTCTAAATTCTCAAATAAGAACAAGATTTCTTATTGGAAAAAGTTTGTGCAACAGCAACCGGTTGCTACTGAATCAATGTTTTTGCGCAGCGGTTAAACATAAAACAGACTTATGACTCACACGGTCACCAAAATTGGTTCAATGTTTTTTGTGACCCTGGTAAGAAAACGAATTTGGTTTACCTTTCTTTGATTTGTGCAACAGGTATCAGTTGCCTCCGAAAGTGTCCAAATTGATTTTATGATTTTATGCACAGCACATAATGGTCACGTATGGGTGCGATAGTCATCGTAACCAATTCAATGGCCCTAGTAAGAGAAAAAGAAAAAAAAAAATTTCCCTATATTTGAATTATGCAACAGGTGTCGTCTGCTATGGAATGTGCCATAAGTCGATTTTTCATGTTTTCGGGGGCACGTAACTGGCACGTATGAGACGGTAGTCGACGCAACTGGATTTCTTGTCATGGTATAAAAAGAGATTAAAAAAAAATAAAAATTTAGTTCCCTTTGTTTGATTTATGCAATAGAAATCAGTTGCTATTGAAAGAGTTTTCAGTTTTTTAAGCCACTTGTGACACTATTTCCTGGGGTTTCTACACTGTACATTGATCATCTTAGCATATTCAAAGTATCAATGCCATTTCAATGGCCCTAGTAAGAGAAAAAGAAAACAAAAAAAATCCCTATATTTGACTTAAGCAACAGGTGTCGTCTGCTATAGAATGTGCCGTAAGTCAATTTTTCATGTTTTCGCAGGCGCGTAACTGGCACGTATGAGACGGTAGTCGACGCAACTGGATTTCTTGTCATTGTATAAAAAGAGATTAAAAAAAAATAAAAATTTAGCTCCCTTTGTTTGATTTATGCAATAGAAATCAGTTGCTACTGAAAGAGTTTTCAGTTTTTTAAGCCACTTGTGACACTATTTCCTGGGGTTTCTACACTGTACATTGATCATCTTAGCATATTCAATGTATCAGTGCCAATGAAATGGCCCTAGTAAGAGATAAAGAACCAAAAAAAATCCCTAAATTTGACTTAAGCAACAGGTGTCGTCTGCTATGGAATGTGCCGTAAGTGGATTTTTCGTGTTTTTGTGGGTGCGTAACTGGCACGTATGAGACGGTAGTCAACGTAACTGGGTTTCTTGTTACGGTAAAAGGAGATTAAAAAAAAAAAATAAAATTTCGTTCCCTTTGTTTGATTTATGCAATAGGAAGCAGTTGCTACTGAAAGAGTTTTCAGTCTTTTTTAGCCAATTGTGACATTATTTTCTTATTTTCTGGGGTTTCTACACTGTACATTGATCATCTTAGCATATTTAAAGTATCAATGTACAGTATGGCAGTTGGCCTGAATTAGAAAGGCAAATCGAATTGAGGGATCAAGGGATCAGGGGAAGTCACTCTTGCAAGGTGCTAGAAGGCACCAAAACAAGGTTTTCTGTCACCCTGTTTTCTTAAATTTTCGCCCATTTTCAGTGAAATCTGGCATGTGTGGAGGGTGCATGCCTGGCAGTTTGCCAAGGACTGCATAACAGCCTTCAAAGAAGACTTAAAATCCACTTTTATGCCGATTCTTGTTCACTGTTTTCTGTCGATATTTTCGGGCGCCATTTCAAATGGCTCAAAGCTTTCTGATTGGATGATTGTGGGGGGTGTGTCTGCAATTTGATTGGCTGATTGGGCGCAATATTGAATTTCTCAAAGCTTTTCTGATTGGATAATTTGGAGAGAGGGATGAGATTTGATTGGCTGATTGGACGCCATTTTGATTTTCTAAAAGCTTCTGTGATTGGATAATTTAAGAGAGGCCTGAGATTTGATTGGCTGATTGGAAGGGGGGGGGAAATCTCTGTATATCTATGTTAAATCTTCGGGTCATTTCAGCCTATTCAATGGCAAAGAGGGTTTGACCCCTGCACCAAGACCATTTTTGGGTCCTGATGGTCAGAGGTTGAATCCCCAACTTTGCCATTTTATCTATTTTTATTATTAGTCATTCTTCCATCTTATTGTATTTCATTGGCCTATTTCTAAATTCTCAAATAAGAACAAGATTTCTTATTGGAAAAAGTTTGTGCAACAGCAACCGGTTGCTACTGAATCAATGTTTTTGCGCAGCGGTTAAACATAAAACAGACTTATGACTCACACGGTCACCAAAATTGGTTCAATGTTTTTTGTGACCCTGGTAAGAAAACGAATTTGGTTTACCTTTCTTTGATTTGTGCAACAGGTATCAGTTGCCTCCGAAAGTGTCCAAATTGATTTTATGATTTTATGCACAGCACATAATGGTCACGTATGGGTGCGATAGTCATCGTAACCAATTCAATGGCCCTAGTAAGAGAAAAAGAAAAAAAAAATTTCCCTATATTTGAATTATGCAACAGGTGTCGTCTGCTATGGAATGTGCCATAAGTCGATTTTTCATGTTTTCGGGGGCACGTAACTGGCACGTATGAGACGGTAGTCGACGCAACTGGATTTCTTGTCATGGTATAAAAAGAGATTAAAAAAAAATAAAAATTTAGTTCCCTTTGTTTGATTTATGCAATAGAAATCAGTTGCTATTGAAAGAGTTTTCAGTTTTTTAAGCCACTTGTGACACTATTTCCTGGGGTTTCTACACTGTACATTGATCATCTTAGCATATTCAAAGTATCAATGCCATTTCAATGGCCCTAGTAAGAGAAAAAGAAAACAAAAAAAATCCCTATATTTGACTTAAGCAACAGGTGTCGTCTGCTATAGAATGTGCCGTAAGTCAATTTTTCATGTTTTCGCAGGCGCGTAACTGGCACGTATGAGACGGTAGTCGACGCAACTGGATTTCTTGTCATTGTATAAAAAGAGATTAAAAAAAAATAAAAATTTAGCTCCCTTTGTTTGATTTATGCAATAGAAATCAGTTGCTACTGAAAGAGTTTTCAGTTTTTTAAGCCACTTGTGACACTATTTCCTGGGGTTTCTACACTGTACATTGATCATCTTAGCATATTCAATGTATCAGTGCCAATGAAATGGCCCTAGTAAGAGATAAAGAACCAAAAAAAATCCCTAAATTTGACTTAAGCAACAGGTGTCGTCTGCTATGGAATGTGCCGTAAGTGGATTTTTCGTGTTTTTGTGGGTGCGTAACTGGCACGTATGAGACGGTAGTCAACGTAACTGGGTTTCTTGTTACGGTAAAAGGAGATTAAAAAAAAAAATAAAATTTCGTTCCCTTTGTTTGATTTATGCAATAGGAAGCAGTTGCTACTGAAAGAGTTTTCAGTCTTTTTTAGCCAATTGTGACATTATTTTCTTATTTTCTGGGGTTTCTACACTGTACATTGATCATCTTAGCATATTTAAAGTATCAATGTACAGTATGGCAGTTGGCCTGAATTAGAAAGGCAAATCGAATTGAGGGATCAAGGGATCAGGGGAAGTCACTCTTGCAAGGTGCTAGAAGGCACCAAAACAAGGTTTTCTGTCACCCTGTTTTCTTAAATTTTCGCCCATTTTCAGTGAAATCTGGCATGTGTGGAGGGTGCATGCCTGGCAGTTTGCCAAGGACTGCATAACAGCCTTCAAAGAAGACTTAAAATCCACTTTTATGCCGATTCTTGTTCACTGTTTTCTGTCGATATTTTCGGGCGCCATTTCAAATGGCTCAAAGCTTTCTGATTGGATGATTGTGGGGGGTGTGTCTGCAATTTGATTGGCTGATTGGGCGCAATATTGAATTTCTCAAAGCTTTTCTGATTGGATAATTTGGAGAGAGGGATGAGATTTGATTGGCTGATTGGACGCCATTTTGATTTTCTAAAAGCTTCTGTGATTGGATAATTTAAGAGAGGCCTGAGATTTGATTGGCTGATTGGAAGGGGGGGGGAAATCTCTGTATATCTATGTTAAATCTTCGGGTCATTTCAGCCTATTCAATGGCAAAGAGGGTTTGACCCCTGCACCAAGACCATTTTTGGGTCCTGATGGTCAGAGGTTGAATCCCCAACTTTGCCATTTTATCTATTTTATCTATTTTTATTATTAGTCATTCTTCCATCTTATTGTATTTCATTGGCCTATTTCTAAATTCTCAAATAAGAACAAGATTTCTTATTGGAAAAAGTTTGTGCAACAGCAACCGGTTGCTACTGAATCAATGTTTTTGCGCAGCGGTTAAACATAAAACAGACTTATGACTCACACGGTCACCAAAATTGGTTCAATGTTTTTTGTGACCCTGGTAAGAAAACGAATTTGGTTTACCTTTCTTTGATTTGTGCAACAGGTATCAGTTGCCTCCGAAAGTGTCCAAATTGATTTTATGATTTTATGCACAGCACATAATGGTCACGTATGGGTGCGATAGTCATCGTAACCAATTCAATGGCCCTAGTAAGAGAAAAAGAAAAAAAAAAATTTCCCTATATTTGAATTATGCAACAGGTGTCGTCTGCTATGGAATGTGCCATAAGTCGATTTTTCATGTTTTCGGGGGCACGTAACTGGCACGTATGAGACGGTAGTCGACGCAACTGGATTTCTTGTCATGGTATAAAAAGAGATTAAAAAAAAATAAAAATTTAGTTCCCTTTGTTTGATTTATGCAATAGAAATCAGTTGCTATTGAAAGAGTTTTCAGTTTTTTAAGCCACTTGTGACACTATTTCCTGGGGTTTCTACACTGTACATTGATCATCTTAGCATATTCAAAGTATCAATGCCATTTCAATGGCCCTAGTAAGAGAAAAAGAAAACAAAAAAAATCCCTATATTTGACTTAAGCAACAGGTGTCGTCTGCTATAGAATGTGCCGTAAGTCAATTTTTCATGTTTTCGCAGGCGCGTAACTGGCACGTATGAGACGGTAGTCGACGCAACTGGATTTCTTGTCATTGTATAAAAAGAGATTAAAAAAAAATAAAAATTTAGCTCCCTTTGTTTGATTTATGCAATAGAAATCAGTTGCTACTGAAAGAGTTTTCAGTTTTTTAAGCCACTTGTGACACTATTTCCTGGGGTTTCTACACTGTACATTGATCATCTTAGCATATTCAATGTATCAGTGCCAATGAAATGGCCCTAGTAAGAGATAAAGAACCAAAAAAAATCCCTAAATTTGACTTAAGCAACAGGTGTCGTCTGCTATGGAATGTGCCGTAAGTGGATTTTTCGTGTTTTTGTGGGTGCGTAACTGGCACGTATGAGACGGTAGTCAACGTAACTGGGTTTCTTGTTACGGTAAAAGGAGATTAAAAAAAAAAAATAAAATTTCGTTCCCTTTGTTTGATTTATGCAATAGGAAGCAGTTGCTACTGAAAGAGTTTTCAGTCTTTTTTAGCCAATTGTGACATTATTTTCTTATTTTCTGGGGTTTCTACACTGTACATTGATCATCTTAGCATATTTAAAGTATCAATGTACAGTATGGCAGTTGGCCTAATTAGAAAGGCAAATCGAATTGAGGGATCAAGGGATCAGGGGAAGTCACTCTTGCAAGGTGCTAGAAGGCACCAAAACAAGGTTTTCTGTCACCCTGTTTTCTTAAATTTTCGCCCATTTTCAGTGAAATCTGGCATGTGTGGAGGGTGCATGCCTGGCAGTTTGCCAAGGACTGCATAACAGCCTTCAAAGAAGACTTAAAATCCACTTTTATGCCGATTCTTGTTCACTGTTTTCTGTCGATATTTTCGGGCGCCATTTCAAATGGCTCAAAGCTTTCTGATTGGATGATTGTGGGGGGTGTGTCTGCAATTTGATTGGCTGATTGGGCGCAATATTGAATTTCTCAAAGCTTTTCTGATTGGATAATTTGGAGAGAGGGATGAGATTTGATTGGCTGATTGGACGCCATTTTGATTTTCTAAAAGCTTCTGTGATTGGATAATTTAAGAGAGGCCTGAGATTTGATTGGCTGATTGGAAGGGGGGGGGGAAATCTCTGTATATCTATGTTAAATCTTCGGGTCATTTCAGCCTATTCAATGGCAAAGAGGGTTTGACCCCTGCACCAAGACCATTTTTGGGTCCTGATGGTCAGAGGTTGAATCCCCAACTTTGCCATTTTATCTATTTTATCTATTTTTATTATTAGTCATTCTTCCATCTTATTGTATTTCATTGGCCTATTTCTAAATTCTCAAATAAGAACAAGATTTCTTATTGGAAAAAGTTTGTGCAACAGCAACCGGTTGCTACTGAATCAATGTTTTTGCGCAGCGGTTAAACATAAAACAGACTTATGACTCACACGGTCACCAAAATTGGTTCAATGTTTTTTGTGACCCTGGTAAGAAAACGAATTTGGTTTACCTTTCTTTGATTTGTGCAACAGGTATCAGTTGCCTCCGAAAGTGTCCAAATTGATTTTATGATTTTATGCACAGCACATAATGGTCACGTATGGGTGCGATAGTCATCGTAACCAATTCAATGGCCCTAGTAAGAGAAAAAGAAAAAAAAAAATTTCCCTATATTTGAATTATGCAACAGGTGTCGTCTGCTATGGAATGTGCCATAAGTCGATTTTTCATGTTTTCGGGGGCACGTAACTGGCACGTATGAGACGGTAGTCGACGCAACTGGATTTCTTGTCATGGTATAAAAAGAGATTAAAAAAAAATAAAAATTTAGTTCCCTTTGTTTGATTTATGCAATAGAAATCAGTTGCTATTGAAAGAGTTTTCAGTTTTTTAAGCCACTTGTGACACTATTTCCTGGGGTTTCTACACTGTACATTGATCATCTTAGCATATTCAAAGTATCAATGCCATTTCAATGGCCCTAGTAAGAGAAAAAGAAAACAAAAAAAATCCCTATATTTGACTTAAGCAACAGGTGTCGTCTGCTATAGAATGTGCCGTAAGTCAATTTTTCATGTTTTCGCAGGCGCGTAACTGGCACGTATGAGACGGTAGTCGACGCAACTGGATTTCTTGTCATTGTATAAAAAGAGATTAAAAAAAAATAAAAATTTAGCTCCCTTTGTTTGATTTATGCAATAGAAATCAGTTGCTACTGAAAGAGTTTTCAGTTTTTTAAGCCACTTGTGACACTATTTCCTGGGGTTTCTACACTGTACATTGATCATCTTAGCATATTCAATGTATCAGTGCCAATGAAATGGCCCTAGTAAGAGATAAAGAACCAAAAAAAATCCCTAAATTTGACTTAAGCAACAGGTGTCGTCTGCTATGGAATGTGCCGTAAGTGGATTTTTCGTGTTTTTGTGGGTGCGTAACTGGCACGTATGAGACGGTAGTCAACGTAACTGGGTTTCTTGTTACGGTAAAAGGAGATTAAAAAAAAAAAATAAAATTTCGTTCCCTTTGTTTGATTTATGCAATAGGAAGCAGTTGCTACTGAAAGAGTTTTCAGTCTTTTTTAGCCAATTGTGACATTATTTTCTTATTTTCTGGGGTTTCTACACTGTACATTGATCATCTTAGCATATTTAAAGTATCAATGTACAGTATGGCAGTTGGCCTGAATTAGAAAGGCAAATCGAATTGAGGGATCAAGGGATCAGGGGAAGTCACTCTTGCAAGGTGCTAGAAGGCACCAAAACAAGGTTTTCTGTCACCCTGTTTTCTTAAATTTTCGCCCATTTTCAGTGAAATCTGGCATGTGTGGAGGGTGCATGCCTGGCAGTTTGCCAAGGACTGCATAACAGCCTTCAAAGAAGACTTAAAATCCACTTTTATGCCGATTCTTGTTCACTGTTTTCTGTCGATATTTTCGGGCGCCATTTCAAATGGCTCAAAGCTTTCTGATTGGATGATTGTGGGGGGTGTGTCTGCAATTTGATTGGCTGATTGGGCGCAATATTGAATTTCTCAAAGCTTTTCTGATTGGATAATTTGGAGAGAGGGATGAGATTTGATTGGCTGATTGGACGCCATTTTGATTTTCTAAAAGCTTCTGTGATTGGATAATTTAAGAGAGGCCTGAGATTTGATTGGCTGATTGGAAGGGGGGGGGGAAATCTCTGTATATCTATGTTAAATCTTCGGGTCATTTCAGCCTATTCAATGGCAAAGAGGGTTTGACCCCTGCACCAAGACCATTTTTGGGTCCTGATGGTCAGAGGTTGAATCCCCAACTTTGCCATTTTATCTATTTTATCTATTTTTATTATTAGTCATTCTTCCATCTTATTGTATTTCATTGGCCTATTTCTAAATTCTCAAATAAGAACAAGATTTCTTATTGGAAAAAGTTTGTGCAACAGCAACCGGTTGCTACTGAATCAATGTTTTTGCGCAGCGGTTAAACATAAAACAGACTTATGACTCACACGGTCACCAAAATTGGTTCAATGTTTTTTGTGACCCTGGTAAGAAAACGAATTTGGTTTACCTTTCTTTGATTTGTGCAACAGGTATCAGTT
Source organism: Hippopus hippopus (assembly GCA_946811185.2). NCBI lineage: Eukaryota > Metazoa > Mollusca > Bivalvia > Cardiida > Cardiidae > Hippopus > Hippopus hippopus. Next base: position 45,959,016 of record OX328107.1, on the reverse strand, counting down.
GCCTCCGAAAGTGTCCAAATTGATTTTATGATTTTATGCACAGCACATAATGGTCACGTATGGGTGCGATAGTCATCGTAACCAATTCAATGGCCCTAGTAAGAGAAAAAGAAAAAAAAAAATTTCCCTATATTTGAATTATGCAACAGGTGTCGTCTGCTATGGAATGTGCCATAAGTCGATTTTTCATGTTTTCGGGGGCACGTAACTGGCACGTATGAGACGGTAGTCGACGCAACTGGATTTCTTGTCATGGTATAAAAAGAGATTAAAAAAAAATAAAAATTTAGTTCCCTTTGTTTGATTTATGCAATAGAAATCAGTTGCTATTGAAAGAGTTTTCAGTTTTTTAAGCCACTTGTGACACTATTTCCTGGGGTTTCTACACTGTACATTGATCATCTTAGCATATTCAAAGTATCAATGCCATTTCAATGGCCCTAGTAAGAGAAAAAGAAAACAAAAAAAATCCCTATATTTGACTTAAGCAACAGGTGTCGTCTGCTATAGAATGTGCCGTAAGTCAATTTTTCATGTTTTCGCAGGCGCGTAACTGGCACGTATGAGACGGTAGTCGACGCAACTGGATTTCTTGTCATTGTATAAAAAGAGATTAAAAAAAAATAAAAATTTAGCTCCCTTTGTTTGATTTATGCAATAGAAATCAGTTGCTACTGAAAGAGTTTTCAGTTTTTTAAGCCACTTGTGACACTATTTCCTGGGGTTTCTACACTGTACATTGATCATCTTAGCATATTCAATGTATCAGTGCCAATGAAATGGCCCTAGTAAGAGATAAAGAACCAAAAAAAATCCCTAAATTTGACTTAAGCAACAGGTGTCGTCTGCTATGGAATGTGCCGTAAGTGGATTTTTCGTGTTTTTGTGGGTGCGTAACTGGCACGTATGAGACGGTAGTCAACGTAACTGGGTTTCTTGTTACGGTAAAAGGAGATTAAAAAAAAAAAATAAAATTTCGTTCCCTTTGTTTGATTTATGCAATAGGAAGCAGTTGCTACTGAAAGAGTTTTCAGTCTTTTTTAGCCAATTGTGACATTATTTTCTTATTTTCTGGGGTTTCTACACTGTACATTGATCATCTTAGCATATTTAAAGTATCAATGTACAGTATGGCAGTTGGCCTGAATTAGAAAGGCAAATCGAATTGAGGGATCAAGGGATCAGGGGAAGTCACTCTTGCAAGGTGCTAGAAGGCACCAAAACAAGGTTTTCTGTCACCCTGTTTTCTTAAATTTTCGCCCATTTTCAGTGAAATCTGGCATGTGTGGAGGGTGCATGCCTGGCAGTTTGCCAAGGACTGCATAACAGCCTTCAAAGAAGACTTAAAATCCACTTTTATGCCGATTCTTGTTCACTGTTTTCTGTCGATATTTTCGGGCGCCATTTCAAATGGCTCAAAGCTTTCTGATTGGATGATTGTGGGGGGTGTGTCTGCAATTTGATTGGCTGATTGGGCGCAATATTGAATTTCTCAAAGCTTTTCTGATTGGATAATTTGGAGAGAGGGATGAGATTTGATTGGCTGATTGGACGCCATTTTGATTTTCTAAAAGCTTCTGTGATTGGATAATTTAAGAGAGGCCTGAGATTTGATTGGCTGATTGGAAGGGGGGGGGGAAATCTCTGTATATCTATGTTAAATCTTCGGGTCATTTCAGCCTATTCAATGGCAAAGAGGGTTTGACCCCTGCACCAAGACCATTTTTGGGTCCTGATGGTCAGAGGTTGAATCCCCAACTTTGCCATTTTATCTATTTTATCTATTTTTATTATTAGTCATTCTTCCATCTTATTGTATTTCATTGGCCTATTTCTAAATTCTCAAATAAGAACAAGATTTCTTATTGGAAAAAGTTTGTGCAACAGCAACCGGTTGCTACTGAATCAATGTTTTTGCGCAGCGGTTAAACATAAAACAGACTTATGACTCACACGGTCACCAAAATTGGTTCAATGTTTTTTGTGACCCTGGTAAGAAAACGAATTTGGTTTACCTTTCTTTGATTTGTGCAACAGGTATCAGTTGCCTCCGAAAGTGTCCAAATTGATTTTATGATTTTATGCACAGCACATAATGGTCACGTATGGGTGCGATAGTCATCGTAACCAATTCAATGGCCCTAGTAAGAGAAAAAGAAAAAAAAAAATTTCCCTATATTTGAATTATGCAACAGGTGTCGTCTGCTATGGAATGTGCCATAAGTCGATTTTTCATGTTTTCGGGGGCACGTAACTGGCACGTATGAGACGGTAGTCGACGCAACTGGATTTCTTGTCATGGTATAAAAAGAGATTAAAAAAAAATAAAAATTTAGTTCCCTTTGTTTGATTTATGCAATAGAAATCAGTTGCTATTGAAAGAGTTTTCAGTTTTTTAAGCCACTTGTGACACTATTTCCTGGGGTTTCTACACTGTACATTGATCATCTTAGCATATTCAAAGTATCAATGCCATTTCAATGGCCCTAGTAAGAGAAAAAGAAAACAAAAAAAATCCCTATATTTGACTTAAGCAACAGGTGTCGTCTGCTATAGAATGTGCCGTAAGTCAATTTTTCATGTTTTCGCAGGCGCGTAACTGGCACGTATGAGACGGTAGTCGACGCAACTGGATTTCTTGTCATTGTATAAAAAGAGATTAAAAAAAAATAAAAATTTAGCTCCCTTTGTTTGATTTATGCAATAGAAATCAGTTGCTACTGAAAGAGTTTTCAGTTTTTTAAGCCACTTGTGACACTATTTCCTGGGGTTTCTACACTGTACATTGATCATCTTAGCATATTCAATGTATCAGTGCCAATGAAATGGCCCTAGTAAGAGATAAAGAACCAAAAAAAATCCCTAAATTTGACTTAAGCAACAGGTGTCGTCTGCTATGGAATGTGCCGTAAGTGGATTTTTCGTGTTTTTGTGGGTGCGTAACTGGCACGTATGAGACGGTAGTCAACGTAACTGGGTTTCTTGTTACGGTAAAAGGAGATTAAAAAAAAAAAATAAAATTTCGTTCCCTTTGTTTGATTTATGCAATAGGAAGCAGTTGTTACTGAAAGAGTTTTCAGTCTTTTTTAGCCAATTGTGACATTATTTTCTTATTTTCTGGGGTTTCTACACTGTACATTGATCATCTTAGCATATTTAAAGTATCAATGTACAGTATGGCAGTTGGCCTGAATTAGAAAGGCAAATCGAATTGAGGGATCAAGGGATCAGGGGAAGTCACTCTTGCAAGGTGCTAGAAGGCACCAAAACAAGGTTTTCTGTCACCCTGTTTTCTTAAATTTTCGCCCATTTTCAGTGAAATCTGGCATGTGTGGAGGGTGCATGCCTGGCAGTTTGCCAAGGACTGCATAACAGCCTTCAAAGAAGACTTAAAATCCACTTTTATGCCGATTCTTGTTCACTGTTTTCTGTCGATATTTTCGGGCGCCATTTCAAATGGCTCAAAGCTTTCTGATTGGATGATTGTGGGGGGTGTGTCTGCAATTTGATTGGCTGATTGGGCGCAATATTGAATTTCTCAAAGCTTTTCTGATTGGATAATTTGGAGAGAGGGATGAGATTTGATTGGCTGATTGGACGCCATTTTGATTTTCTAAAAGCTTCTGTGATTGGATAATTTAAGAGAGGCCTGAGATTTGATTGGCTGATTGGAAGGGGGGGGGAAATCTCTGTATATCTATGTTAAATCTTCGGGTCATTTCAGCCTATTCAATGGCAAAGAGGGTTTGACCCCTGCACCAAGACCATTTTTGGGTCCTGATGGTCAGAGGTTGAATCCCCAACTTTGCCATTTTATCTATTTTATCTATTTTTATTATTAGTCATTCTTCCATCTTATTGTATTTCATTGGCCTATTTCTAAATTCTCAAATAAGAACAAGATTTCTTATTGGAAAAAGTTTGTGCAACAGCAACCGGTTGCTACTGAATCAATGTTTTTGCGCAGCGGTTAAACATAAAACAGACTTATGACTCACACGGTCACCAAAATTGGTTCAATGTTTTTTGTGACCCTGGTAAGAAAACGAATTTGGTTTACCTTTCTTTGATTTGTGCAACAGGTATCAGTTGCCTCCGAAAGTGTCCAAATTGATTTTATGATTTTATGCACAGCACATAATGGTCACGTATGGGTGCGATAGTCATCGTAACCAATTCAATGGCCCTAGTAAGAGAAAAAGAAAAAAAAAAATTTCCCTATATTTGAATTATGCAACAGGTGTCGTCTGCTATGGAATGTGCCATAAGTCGATTTTTCATGTTTTCGGGGGCACGTAACTGGCACGTATGAGACGGTAGTCGACGCAACTGGATTTCTTGTCATGGTATAAAAAGAGATTAAAAAAAAATAAAAATTTAGTTCCCTTTGTTTGATTTATGCAATAGAAATCAGTTGCTATTGAAAGAGTTTTCAGTTTTTTAAGCCACTTGTGACACTATTTCCTGGGGTTTCTACACTGTACATTGATCATCTTAGCATATTCAAAGTATCAATGCCATTTCAATGGCCCTAGTAAGAGAAAAAGAAAACAAAAAAAATCCCTATATTTGACTTAAGCAACAGGTGTCGTCTGCTATAGAATGTGCCGTAAGTCAATTTTTCATGTTTTCGCAGGCGCGTAACTGGCACGTATGAGACGGTAGTCGACGCAACTGGATTTCTTGTCATTGTATAAAAAGAGATTAAAAAAAAATAAAAATTTAGCTCCCTTTGTTTGATTTATGCAATAGAAATCAGTTGCTACTGAAAGAGTTTTCAGTTTTTTAAGCCACTTGTGACACTATTTCCTGGGGTTTCTACACTGTACATTGATCATCTTAGCATATTCAATGTATCAGCAGTGCCAATGAAATGGCCCTAGTAAGAGATAAAGAACCAAAAAAAATCCCTAAATTTGACTTAAGCAACAGGTGTCGTCTGCTATGGAATGTGCCGTAAGTGGATTTTTCGTGTTTTTGTGGGTGCGTAACTGGCACGTATGAGACGGTAGTCAACGTAACTGGGTTTCTTGTTACGGTAAAAGGAGATTAAAAAAAAAAAATAAAATTTCGTTCCCTTTGTTTGATTTATGCAATAGGAAGCAGTTGCTACTGAAAGAGTTTTCAGTCTTTTTTAGCCAATTGTGACATTATTTTCTTATTTTCTGGGGTTTCTACACTGTACATTGATCATCTTAGCATATTTAAAGTATCAATGTACAGTATGGCAGTTGGCCTGAATTAGAAAGGCAAATCGAATTGAGGGATCAAGGGATCAGGGGAAGTCACTCTTGCAAGGTGCTAGAAGGCACCAAAACAAGGTTTTCTGTCACCCTGTTTTCTTAAATTTTCGCCCATTTTCAGTGAAATCTGGCATGTGTGGAGGGTGCATGCCTGGCAGTTTGCCAAGGACTGCATAACAGCCTTCAAAGAAGACTTAAAATCCACTTTTATGCCGATTCTTGTTCACTGTTTTCTGTCGATATTTTCGGGCGCCATTTCAAATGGCTCAAAGCTTTCTGATTGGATGATTGTGGGGGGTGTGTCTGCAATTTGATTGGCTGATTGGGCGCAATATTGAATTTCTCAAAGCTTTTCTGATTGGATAATTTGGAGAGAGGGATGAGATTTGATTGGCTGATTGGACGCCATTTTGATTTTCTAAAAGCTTCTGTGATTGGATAATTTAAGAGAGGCCTGAGATTTGATTGGCTGATTGGAAGGGGGGGGGGAAATCTCTGTATATCTATGTTAAATCTTCGGGTCATTTCAGCCTATTCAATGGCAAAGAGGGTTTGACCCCTGCACCAAGACCATTTTTGGGTCCTGATGGTCAGAGGTTGAATCCCCAACTTTGCCATTTTATCTATTTTATCTATTTTTATTATTAGTCATTCTTCCATCTTATTGTATTTCATTGGCCTATTTCTAAATTCTCAAATAAGAACAAGATTTCTTATTGGAAAAAGTTTGTGCAACAGCAACCGGTTGCTACTGAATCAATGTTTTTGCGCAGCGGTTAAACATAAAACAGACTTATGACTCACACGGTCACCAAAATTGGTTCAATGTTTTTTGTGACCCTGGTAAGAAAACGAATTTGGTTTACCTTTCTTTGATTTGTGCAACAGGTATCAGTTGCCTCCGAAAGTGTCCAAATTGATTTTATGATTTTATGCACAGCACATAATGGTCACGTATGGGTGCGATAGTCATCGTAACCAATTCAATGGCCCTAGTAAGAGAAAAAGAAAAAAAAAAATTTCCCTATATTTGAATTATGCAACAGGTGTCGTCTGCTATGGAATGTGCCATAAGTCGATTTTTCATGTTTTCGGGGGCACGTAACTGGCACGTATGAGACGGTAGTCGACGCAACTGGATTTCTTGTCATGGTATAAAAAGAGATTAAAAAAAAATAAAAATTTAGTTCCCTTTGTTTGATTTATGCAATAGAAATCAGTTGCTATTGAAAGAGTTTTCAGTTTTTTAAGCCACTTGTGACACTATTTCCTGGGGTTTCTACACTGTACATTGATCATCTTAGCATATTCAAAGTATCAATGCCATTTCAATGGCCCTAGTAAGAGAAAAAGAAAACAAAAAAAATCCCTATATTTGACTTAAGCAACAGGTGTCGTCTGCTATAGAATGTGCCGTAAGTCAATTTTTCATGTTTTCGCAGGCGCGTAACTGGCACGTATGAGACGGTAGTCGACGCAACTGGATTTCTTGTCATTGTATAAAAAGAGATTAAAAAAAAATAAAAATTTAGCTCCCTTTGTTTGATTTATGCAATAGAAATCAGTTGCTACTGAAAGAGTTTTCAGTTTTTTAAGCCACTTGTGACACTATTTCCTGGGGTTTCTACACTGTACATGATCATCTTAGCATATTCAATGTATCAGTGCCAATGAAATGGCCCTAGTAAGAGATAAAGAACCAAAAAAAATCCCTAAATTTGACTTAAGCAACAGGTGTCGTCTGCTATGGAATGTGCCGTAAGTGGATTTTTCGTGTTTTTGTGGGTGCGTAACTGGCACGTATGAGACGGTAGTCAACGTAACTGGGTTTCTTGTTACGGTAAAAGGAGATTAAAAAAAAAAAAATAAAATTTCGTTCCCTTTGTTTGATTTATGCAATAGGAAGCAGTTGCTACTGAAAGAGTTTTCAGTCTTTTTTAGCCAATTGTGACATTATTTTCTTATTTTCTGGGGTTTCTACACTGTACATTGATCATCTTAGCATATTTAAAGTATCAATGTACAGTATGGCAGTTGGCCTGAATTAGAAAGGCAAATCGAATTGAGGGATCAAGGGATCAGGGAGGAGTCACTCTTGCAAGGTGCTAGAAGGCACCAAAACAAGGTTTTCTGTCACCCTGTTTTCTTAAATTTTCGCCCATTTTCAGTGAAATCTGGCATGTGTGGAGGGTGCATGCCTGGCAGTTTGCCAAGGACTGCATAACAGCCTTCAAAGAAGACTTAAAATCCACTTTTATGCCGATTCTTGTTCACTGTTTTCTGTCGATATTTTCGGGCGCCATTTCAAATGGCTCAAAGCTTTCTGATTGGATGATTGTGGGGGGTGTGTCTGCAATTTGATTGGCTGATTGGGCGCAATATTGAATTTCTCAAAGCTTTTCTGATTGGATAATTTGGAGAGAGGGATGAGATTTGATTGGCTGATTGGACGCCATTTTGATTTTCTAAAAGCTTCTGTGATTGGATAATTTAAGAGAGGCCTGAGATTTGATTGGCTGATTGGAAGGGGGGGGAAATCTCTGTATATCTATGTTAAATCTTCGGGTCATTTCAGCCTATTCAATGGCAAAGAGGGTTTGACCCCTGCACCAAGACCATTTTTGGGTCCTGATGGTCAGAGGTTGAATCCCCAACTTTGCCATTTTATCTATTTTATCTATTTTTATTATTAGTCATTCTTCCATCTTATTGTATTTCATTGGCCTATTTCTAAATTCTCAAATAAGAACAAGATTTCTTATTGGAAAAAGTTTGTGCAACAGCAACCGGTTGCTACTGAATCAATGTTTTTGCGCAGCGGTTAAACATAAAACAGACTTATGACTCACACGGTCACCAAAATTGGTTCAATGTTTTTTGTGACCCTGGTAAGAAAACGAATTTGGTTTACCTTTCTTTGATTTGTGCAACAGGTATCAGTTGCCTCCGAAAGTGTCCAAATTGATTTTATGATTTTATGCACAGCACATAATGGTCACGTATGGGTGCGATAGTCATCGTAACCAATTCAATGGCCCTAGTAAGAGAAAAAGAAAAAAAAAAATTTCCCTATATTTGAATTATGCAACAGGTGTCGTCTGCTATGGAATGTGCCATAAGTCGATTTTTCATGTTTTCGGGGGCACGTAACTGGCACGTATGAGACGGTAGTCGACGCAACTGGATTTCTTGTCATGGTATAAAAAGAGATTAAAAAAAAATAAAAATTTAGTTCCCTTTGTTTGATTTATGCAATAGAAATCAGTTGCTATTGAAAGAGTTTTCAGTTTTTTAAGCCACTTGTGACACTATTTCCTGGGGTTTCTACACTGTACATTGATCATCTTAGCATATTCAAAGTATCAATGCCATTTCAATGGCCCTAGTAAGAGAAAAAGAAAACAAAAAAAATCCCTATATTTGACTTAAGCAACAGGTGTCGTCTGCTATAGAATGTGCCGTAAGTCAATTTTTCATGTTTTCGCAGGCGCGTAACTGGCACGTATGAGACGGTAGTCGACGCAACTGGATTTCTTGTCATTGTATAAAAAGAGATTAAAAAAAAATAAAAATTTAGCTCCCTTTGTTTGATTTATGCAATAGAAATCAGTTGCTACTGAAAGAGTTTTCAGTTTTTTAAGCCACTTGTGACACTATTTCCTGGGGTTTCTACACTGTACATTGATCATCTTAGCATATTCAATGTATCAGTGCCAATGAAATGGCCCTAGTAAGAGATAAAGAACCAAAAAAAATCCCTAAATTTGACTTAAGCAACAGGTGTCGTCTGCTATGGAATGTGCCGTAAGTGGATTTTTCGTGTTTTTGTGGGTGCGTAACTGGCACGTATGAGACGGTAGTCAACGTAACTGGGTTTCTTGTTACGGTAAAAGGAGATTAAAAAAAAAAAATAAAATTTCGTTCCCTTTGTTTGATTTATGCAATAGGAAGCAGTTGCTACTGAAAGAGTTTTCAGTCTTTTTTAGCCAATTGTGACATTATTTTCTTATTTTCTGGGGTTTCTACACTGTACATTGATCATCTTAGCATATTTAAAGTATCAATGTACAGTATGGCAGTTGGCCTGAATTAGAAAGGCAAATCGAATTGAGGGATCAAGGGATCAGGGGAAGTCACTCTTGCAAGGTGCTAGAAGGCACCAAAACAAGGTTTTCTGTCACCCTGTTTTCTTAAATTTTCGCCCATTTTCAGTGAAATCTGGCATGTGTGGAGGGTGCATGCCTGGCAGTTTGCCAAGGACTGCATAACAGCCTTCAAAGAAGACTTAAAATCCACTTTTATGCCGATTCTTGTTCACTGTTTTCTGTCGATATTTTCGGGCGCCATTTCAAATGGCTCAAAGCTTTCTGATTGGATGATTGTGGGGGGTGTGTCTGCAATTTGATTGGCTGATTGGGCGCAATATTGAATTTCTCAAAGCTTTTCTGATTGGATAATTTGGAGAGAGGGATGAGATTTGATTGGCTGATTGGACGCCATTTTGATTTTCTAAAAGCTTCTGTGATTGGATAATTTAAGAGAGGCCTGAGATTTGATTGGCTGATTGGAAGGGGGGGGAAATCTCTGTATATCTATGTTAAATCTTCGGGTCATTTCAGCCTATTCAATGGCAAAGAGGGTTTGACCCCTGCACCAAGACCATTTTTGGGTCCTGATGGTCAGAGGTTGAATCCCCAACTTTGCCATTTTATCTATTTTATCTATTTTTATTATTAGTCATTCTTCCATCTTATTGTATTTCATTGGCCTATTTCTAAATTCTCAAATAAGAACAAGATTTCTTATTGGAAAAAGTTTGTGCAACAGCAACCGGTTGCTACTGAATCAATGTTTTTGCGCAGCGGTTAAACATAAAACAGACTTATGACTCACACGGTCACCAAAATTGGTTCAATGTTTTTTGTGACCCTGGTAAGAAAACGAATTTGGTTTACCTTTCTTTGATTTGTGCAACAGGTATCAGTTGCCTCCGAAAGTGTCCAAATTGATTTTATGATTTTATGCACAGCACATAATGGTCACGTATGGGTGCGATAGTCATCGTAACCAATTCAATGGCCCTAGTAAGAGAAAAAGAAAAAAAAAAATTTCCCTATATTTGAATTATGCAACAGGTGTCGTCTGCTATGGAATGTGCCATAAGTCGATTTTTCATGTTTTCGGGGGCACGTAACTGGCACGTATGAGACGGTAGTCGACGCAACTGGATTTCTTGTCATGGTATAAAAAGAGATTAAAAAAAAATAAAAATTTAGTTCCCTTTGTTTGATTTATGCAATAGAAATCAGTTGCTATTGAAAGAGTTTTCAGTTTTTTAAGCCACTTGTGACACTATTTCCTGGGGTTTCTACACTGTACATTGATCATCTTAGCATATTCAAAGTATCAATGCCATTTCAATGGCCCTAGTAAGAGAAAAAGAAAACAAAAAAAATCCCTATATTTGACTTAAGCAACAGGTGTCGTCTGCTATAGAATGTGCCGTAAGTCAATTTTTCATGTTTTCGCAGGCGCGTAACTGGCACGTATGAGACGGTAGTCGACGCAACTGGATTTCTTGTCATTGTATAAAAAGAGATTAAAAAAAAATAAAAATTTAGCTCCCTTTGTTTGATTTATGCAATAGAAATCAGTTGCTACTGAAAGAGTTTTCAGTTTTTTAAGCCACTTGTGACACTATTTCCTGGGGTTTCTACACTGTACATTGATCATCTTAGCATATTCAATGTATCAGTGCCAATGAAATGGCCCTAGTAAGAGATAAAGAACCAAAAAAAATCCCTAAATTTGACTTAAGCAACAGGTGTCGTCTGCTATGGAATGTGCCGTAAGTGGATTTTTCGTGTTTTTGTGGGTGCGTAACTGGCACGTATGAGACGGTAGTCAACGTAACTGGGTTTCTTGTTACGGTAAAAGGAGATTAAAAAAAAAAAATAAAATTTCGTTCCCTTTGTTTGATTTATGCAATAGGAAGCAGTTGCTACTGAAAGAGTTTTCAGTCTTTTTTAGCCAATTGTGACATTATTTTCTTATTTTCTGGGGTTTCTACACTGTACATTGATCATCTTAGCATATTTAAAGTATCAATGTACAGTATGGCAGTTGGCCTGAATTAGAAAGGCAAATCGAATTGAGGGATCAAGGGATCAGGGGAAGTCACTCTTGCAAGGTGCTAGAAGGCACCAAAACAAGGTTTTCTGTCACCCTGTTTTCTTAAATTTTCGCCCATTTTCAGTGAAATCTGGCATGTGTGGAGGGTGCATGCCTGGCAGTTTGCCAAGGACTGCATAACAGCCTTCAAAGAAGACTTAAAATCCACTTTTATGCCGATTCTTGTTCACTGTTTTCTGTCGATATTTTCGGGCGCCATTTCAAATGGCTCAAAGCTTTCTGATTGGATGATTGTGGGGGGTGTGTCTGCAATTTGATTGGCTGATTGGGCGCAATATTGAATTTCTCAAAGCTTTTCTGATTGGATAATTTGGAGAGAGGGATGAGATTTGATTGGCTGATTGGACGCCATTTTGATTTTCTAAAAGCTTCTGTGATTGGATAATTTAAGAGAGGCCTGAGATTTGATTGGCTGATTGGAAGGGGGGGGAAATCTCTGTATATCTATGTTAAATCTTCGGGTCATTTCAGCCTATTCAATGGCAAAGAGGGTTTGACCCCTGCACCAAGACCATTTTTGGGTCCTGATGGTCAGAGGTTGAATCCCCAACTTTGCCATTTTATCTATTTTATCTATTTTTATTATTAGTCATTCTTCCATCTTATTGTATTTCATTGGCCTATTTCTAAATTCTCAAATAAGAACAAGATTTCTTATTGGAAAAAGTTTGTGCAACAGCAACCGGTTGCTACTGAATCAATGTTTTTGCGCAGCGGTTAAACATAAAACAGACTTATGACTCACACGGTCACCAAAATTGGTTCAATGTTTTTTGTGACCCTGGTAAGAAAACGAATTTGGTTTACCTTTCTTTGATTTGTGCAACAGGTATCAGTTGCCTCCGAAAGTGTCCAAATTGATTTTATGATTTTATGCACAGCACATAATGGTCACGTATGGGTGCGATAGTCATCGTAACCAATTCAATGGCCCTAGTAAGAGAAAAAGAAAAAAAAAAATTTCCCTATATTTGAATTATGCAACAGGTGTCGTCTGCTATGGAATGTGCCATAAGTCGATTTTTCATGTTTTCGGGGGCACGTAACTGGCACGTATGAGACGGTAGTCGACGCAACTGGATTTCTTGTCATGGTATAAAAAGAGATTAAAAAAAAATAAAAATTTAGTTCCCTTTGTTTGATTTATGCAATAGAAATCAGTTGCTATTGAAAGAGTTTTCAGTTTTTTAAGCCACTTGTGACACTATTTCCTGGGGTTTCTACACTGTACATTGATCATCTTAGCATATTCAAAGTATCAATGCCATTTCAATGGCCCTAGTAAGAGAAAAAGAAAACAAAAAAAATCCCTATATTTGACTTAAGCAACAGGTGTCGTCTGCTATAGAATGTGCCGTAAGTCAATTTTTCATGTTTTCGCAGGCGCGTAACTGGCACGTATGAGACGGTAGTCGACGCAACTGGATTTCTTGTCATTGTATAAAAAGAGATTAAAAAAAAATAAAAATTTAGCTCCCTTTGTTTGATTTATGCAATAGAAATCAGTTGCTACTGAAAGAGTTTTCAGTTTTTTAAGCCACTTGTGACACTATTTCCTGGGGTTTCTACACTGTACATTGATCATCTTAGCATATTCAATGTATCAGTGCCAATGAAATGGCCCTAGTAAGAGATAAAGAACCAAAAAAAATCCCTAAATTTGACTTAAGCAACAGGTGTCGTCTGCTATGGAATGTGCCGTAAGTGGATTTTTCGTGTTTTTGTGGGTGCGTAACTGGCACGTATGAGACGGTAGTCAACGTAACTGGGTTTCTTGTTACGGTAAAAGGAGATTAAAAAAAAAAAATAAAATTTCGTTCCCTTTGTTTGATTTATGCAATAGGAAGCAGTTGCTACTGAAAGAGTTTTCAGTCTTTTTTAGCCAATTGTGACATTATTGTCTTATTTTCTGGGGTTTCTACACTGTACATTGATCATCTTAGCATATTTAAAGTATCAATGTACAGTATGGCAGTTGGCCTGAATTAGAAAGGCAAATCGAATTGAGGGATCAAGGGATCAGGGGAAGTCACTCTTGCAAGATGCTAGAAGGCACCAAAACAAGGTTTTCTGTCACCCTGTTTTCTTAAATTTTCGCCCATTTTCAGTGAAATCTGGCATGTGTGGAGGGTGCATGCCTGGCAGTTTGCCAAGGACTGCATAACAGCCTTCAAAGAAGACTTAAAATCCACTTTTATGCCGATTCTTGTTCACTGTTTTCTGTCGATATTTTCGGGCGCCATTTCAAATGGCTCAAAGCTTTCTGATTGGATGATTGTGGGGGGTGTGTCTGCAATTTGATTGGCTGATTGGGCGCAATATTGAATTTCTCAAAGCTTTTCTGATTGGATAATTTGGAGAGAGGGATGAGATTTGATTGGCTGATTGGACGCCATTTTGATTTTCTAAAAGCTTCTGTGATTGGATAATTTAAGAGAGGCCTGAGATTTGATTGGCTGATTGGAAGGGGGGGGGGAAATCTCTGTATATCTATGTTAAATCTTCGGGTCATTTCAGCCTATTCAATGGCAAAGAGGGTTTGACCCCTGCACCAAGACCATTTTTGGGTCCTGATGGTCAGAGGTTGAATCCCCAACTTTGCCATTTTATCTATTTTATCTATTTTTATTATTAGTCATTCTTCCATCTTATTGTATTTCATTGGCCTATTTCTAAATTCTCAAATAAGAACAAGATTTCTTATTGGAAAAAGTTTGTGCAACAGCAACCGGTTGCTACTGAATCAATGTTTTTGCGCAGCGGTTAAACATAAAACAGACTTATGACTCACACGGTCACCAAAATTGGTTCAATGTTTTTTGTGACCCTGGTAAGAAAACGAATTTGGTTTACCTTTCTTTGATTTGTGCAACAGGTATCAGTTGCCTCCGAAAGTGTCCAAATTGATTTTATGATTTTATGCACAGCACATAATGGTCACGTATGGGTGCGATAGTCATCGTAACCAATTCAATGGCCCTAGTAAGAGAAAAAGAAAAAAAAAAATTCCCTATATTTGAATTATGCAACAGGTGTCGTCTGCTATGGAATGTGCCATAAGTCGATTTTTCATGTTTTCGGGGGCACGTAACTGGCACGTATGAGACGGTAGTCGACGCAACTGGATTTCTTGTCATGGTATAAAAAGAGATTAAAAAAAAATAAAAATTTAGTTCCCTTTGTTTGATTTATGCAATAGAAATCAGTTGCTATTGAAAGAGTTTTCAGTTTTTTAAGCCACTTGTGACACTATTTCCTGGGGTTTCTACACTGTACATTGATCATCTTAGCATATTCAAAGTATCAATGCCATTTCAATGGCCCTAGTAAGAGAAAAAGAAAACAAAAAAAATCCCTATATTTGACTTAAGCAACAGGTGTCGTCTGCTATAGAATGTGCCGTAAGTCAATTTTTCATGTTTTCGCAGGCGCGTAACTGGCACGTATGAGACGGTAGTCGACGCAACTGGATTTCTTGTCATTGTATAAAAAGAGATTAAAAAAAAATAAAAATTTAGCTCCCTTTGTTTGATTTATGCAATAGAAATCAGTTGCTACTGAAAGAGTTTTCAGTTTTTTAAGCCACTTGTGACACTATTTCCTGGGGTTTCTACACTGTACATTGATCATCTTAGCATATTCAATGTATCAGTGCCAATGAAATGGCCCTAGTAAGAGATAAAGAACCAAAAAAAATCCCTAAATTTGACTTAAGCAACAGGTGTCGTCTGCTATGGAATGTGCCGTAAGTGGATTTTTCGTGTTTTTGTGGGTGCGTAACTGGCACGTATGAGACGGTAGTCAACGTAACTGGGTTTCTTGTTACGGTAAAAGGAGATTAAAAAAAAAAAATAAAATTTCGTTCCCTTTGTTTGATTTATGCAATAGGAAGCAGTTGCTACTGAAAGAGTTTTCAGTCTTTTTTAGCCAATTGTGACATTATTTTCTTATTTTCTGGGGTTTCTACACTGTACATTGATCATCTTAGCATATTTAAAGTATCAATGTACAGTATGGCAGTTGGCCTGAATTAGAAAGGCAAATCGAATTGAGGGATCAAGGGATCAGGGGAAGTCACTCTTGCAAGGTGCTAGAAGGCACCAAAACAAGGTTTTCTGTCACCCTGTTTTCTTAAATTTTCGCCCATTTTCAGTGAAATCTGGCATGTGTGGAGGGTGCATGCCTGGCAGTTTGCCAAGGACTGCATAACAGCCTTCAAAGAAGACTTAAAATCCACTTTTATGCCGATTCTTGTTCACTGTTTTCTGTCGATATTTTCGGGCGCCATTTCAAATGGCTCAAAGCTTTCTGATTGGATGATTGTGGGGGGTGTGTCTGCAATTTGATTGGCTGATTGGGCGCAATATTGAATTTCTCAAAGCTTTTCTGATTGGATAATTTGGAGAGAGGGATGAGATTTGATTGGCTGATTGGACGCCATTTTGATTTTCTAAAAGCTTCTGTGATTGGATAATTTAAGAGAGGCCTGAGATTTGATTGGCTGATTGGAAGGGGGGGAAATCTCTGTATATCTATGTTAAATCTTCGGGTCATTTCAGCCTATTCAATGGCAAAGAGGGTTTGACCCCTGCACCAAGACCATTTTTGGGTCCTGATGGTCAGAGGTTGAATCCCCAACTTTGCCATTTTATCTATTTTATCTATTTTTATTATTAGTCATTCTTCCATCTTATTGTATTTCATTGGCCTATTTCTAAATTCTCAAATAAGAACAAGATTTCTTATTGGAAAAAGTTTGTGCAACAGCAACCGGTTGCTACTGAATCAATGTTTTTGCGCAGCGGTTAAACATAAAACAGACTTATGACTCACACAGTCACCAAAATTGGTTCAATGTTTTTTGTGACCCTGGTAAGAAAACGAATTTGGTTTACCTTTCTTTGATTTGTGCAACAGGTATCAGTTGCCTCCGAAAGTGTCCAAATTGATTTTATGATTTTATGCACAGCACATAATGGTCACGTATGGGTGCGATAGTCATCGTAACCAATTCAATGGCCCTAGTAAGAGAAAAAGAAAAAAAAAAATTTCCCTATATTTGAATTATGCAACAGGTGTCGTCTGCTATGGAATGTGCCATAAGTCGATTTTTCATGTTTTCGGGGGCACGTAACTGGCACGTATGAGACGGTAGTCGACGCAACTGGATTTCTTGTCATGGTATAAAAAGAGATTAAAAAAAAATAAAAATTTAGTTCCCTTTGTTTGATTTATGCAATAGAAATCAGTTGCTATTGAAAGAGTTTTCAGTTTTTTAAGCCACTTGTGACACTATTTCCTGGGGTTTCTACACTGTACATTGATCATCTTAGCATATTCAAAGTATCAATGCCATTTCAATGGCCCTAGTAAGAGAAAAAGAAAACAAAAAAAATCCCTATATTTGACTTAAGCAACAGGTGTCGTCTGCTATAGAATGTGCCGTAAGTCAATTTTTCATGTTTTCGCAGGCGCGTAACTGGCACGTATGAGACGGTAGTCGACGCAACTGGATTTCTTGTCATTGTATAAAAAGAGATTAAAAAAAAATAAAAATTTAGCTCCCTTTGTTTGATTTATGCAATAGAAATCAGTTGCTACTGAAAGAGTTTTCAGTTTTTTAAGCCACTTGTGACACTATTTCCTGGGGTTTCTACACTGTACATTGATCATCTTAGCATATTCAATGTATCAGTGCCAATGAAATGGCCCTAGTAAGAGATAAAGAACCAAAAAAAATCCCTAAATTTGACTTAAGCAACAGGTGTCGTCTGCTATGGAATGTGCCGTAAGTGGATTTTTCGTGTTTTTGTGGGTGCGTAACTGGCACGTATGAGACGGTAGTCAACGTAACTGGGTTTCTTGTTACGGTAAAAGGAGATTAAAAAAAAAAAATAAAATTTCGTTCCCTTTGTTTGATTTATGCAATAGGAAGCAGTTGCTACTGAAAGAGTTTTCAGTCTTTTTTAGCCAATTGTGACATTATTGTCTTATTTTCTGGGGTTTCTACACTGTACATTGATCATCTTAGCATATTTAAAGTATCAATGTACAGTATGGCAGTTGGCCTGAATTAGAAAGGCAAATCGAATTGAGGGATCAAGGGATCAGGGGAAGTCACTCTTGCAAGATGCTAGAAGGCACCAAAACAAGGTTTTCTGTCACCCTGTTTTCTTAAATTTTCGCCCATTTTCAGTGAAATCTGGCATGTGTGGAGGGTGCATGCCTGGCAGTTTGCCAAGGACTGCATAACAGCCTTCAAAGAAGACTTAAAATCCACTTTTATGCCGATTCTTGTTCACTGTTTTCTGTCGATATTTTCGGGCGCCATTTCAAATGGCTCAAAGCTTTCTGATTGGATGATTGTGGGGGGTGTGTCTGCAATTTGATTGGCTGATTGGGCGCAATATTGAATTTCTCAAAGCTTTTCTGATTGGATAATTTGGAGAGAGGGATGAGATTTGATTGGCTGATTGGACGCCATTTTGATTTTCTAAAAGCTTCTGTGATTGGATAATTTAAGAGAGGCCTGAGATTTGATTGGCTGATTGGAAGGGGGGGGAAATCTCTGTATATCTATGTTAAATCTTCGGGTCATTTCAGCCTATTCAATGGCAAAGAGGGTTTGACCCCTGCACCAAGACCATTTTTGGGTCCTGATGGTCAGAGGTTGAATCCCCAACTTTGCCATTTTATCTATTTTATCTATTTTTATTATTAGTCATTCTTCCATCTTATTGTATTTCATTGGCCTATTTCTAAATTCTCAAATAAGAACAAGATTTCTTATTGGAAAAAGTTTGTGCAACAGCAACCGGTTGCTACTGAATCAATGTTTTTGCGCAGCGGTTAAACATAAAACAGACTTATGACTCACACGGTCACCAAAATTGGTTCAATGTTTTTTGTGACCCTGGTAAGAAAACGAATTTGGTTTACCTTTCTTTGATTTGTGCAACAGGTATCAGTTGCCTCCGAAAGTGTCCAAATTGATTTTATGATTTTATGCACAGCACATAATGGTCACGTATGGGTGCGATAGTCATCGTAACCAATTCAATGGCCCTAGTAAGAGAAAAAGAAAAAAAAAAATTTCCCTATATTTGAATTATGCAACAGGTGTCGTCTGCTATGGAATGTGCCATAAGTCGATTTTTCATGTTTTCGGGGGCACGTAACTGGCACGTATGAGACGGTAGTCGACGCAACTGGATTTCTTGTCATGGTATAAAAAGAGATTAAAAAAAAATAAAAATTTAGTTCCCTTTGTTTGATTTATGCAATAGAAATCAGTTGCTATTGAAAGAGTTTTCAGTTTTTTAAGCCACTTGTGACACTATTTCCTGGGGTTTCTACACTGTACATTGATCATCTTAGCATATTCAAAGTATCAATGCCATTTCAATGGCCCTAGTAAGAGAAAAAGAAAACAAAAAAAATCCCTATATTTGACTTAAGCAACAGGTGTCGTCTGCTATAGAATGTGCCGTAAGTCAATTTTTCATGTTTTCGCAGGCGCGTAACTGGCACGTATGAGACGGTAGTCGACGCAACTGGATTTCTTGTCATTGTATAAAAAGAGATTAAAAAAAAATAAAAATTTAGCTCCCTTTGTTTGATTTATGCAATAGAAATCAGTTGCTACTGAAAGAGTTTTCAGTTTTTTAAGCCACTTGTGACACTATTTCCTGGGGTTTCTACACTGTACATTGATCATCTTAGCATATTCAATGTATCAGTGCCAATGAAATGGCCCTAGTAAGAGATAAAGAACCAAAAAAAATCCCTAAATTTGACTTAAGCAACAGGTGTCGTCTGCTATGGAATGTGCCGTAAGTGGATTTTTCGTGTTTTTGTGGGTGCGTAACTGGCACGTATGAGACGGTAGTCAACGTAACTGGGTTTCTTGTTACGGTAAAAGGAGATTAAAAAAAAAAAATAAAATTTCGTTCCCTTTGTTTGATTTATGCAATAGGAAGCAGTTGCTACTGAAAGAGTTTTCAGTCTTTTTTAGCCAATTGTGACATTATTTTCTTATTTTCTGGGGTTTCTACACTGTACATTGATCATCTTAGCATATTTAAAGTATCAATGTACAGTATGGCAGTTGGCCTGAATTAGAAAGGCAAATCGAATTGAGGGATCAAGGGATCAGGGGAAGTCACTCTTGCAAGGTGCTAGAAG
The DNA here is from genome assembly GCA_946811185.2 of Hippopus hippopus. Classification (NCBI taxonomy): domain Eukaryota; kingdom Metazoa; phylum Mollusca; class Bivalvia; order Cardiida; family Cardiidae; genus Hippopus; species Hippopus hippopus. The sequence goes on along the minus strand of OX328107.1, from coordinate 45,939,397 downwards.
GCACCAAAACAAGGTTTTCTGTCACCCTGTTTTCTTAAATTTTCGCCCATTTTCAGTGAAATCTGGCATGTGTGGAGGGTGCATGCCTGGCAGTTTGCCAAGGACTGCATAACAGCCTTCAAAGAAGACTTAAAATCCACTTTTATGCCGATTCTTGTTCACTGTTTTCTGTCGATATTTTCGGGCGCCATTTCAAATGGCTGATTGGATGATTGTGGGGGGTGTGTCTGCAATTTGATTGGCTGATTGGGCGCAATATTGAATTTCTCAAAGCTTTTCTGATTGGATAATTTGGAGAGAGGGATGAGATTTGATTGGCTGATTGGACGCCATTTTGATTTTCTAAAAGCTTCTGTGATTGGATAATTTAAGAGAGGCCTGAGATTTGATTGGCTGATTGGAAGGGGGGGGGGAAATCTCTGTATATCTATGTTAAATCTTCGGGTCATTTCAGCCTATTCAATGGCAAAGAGGGTTTGACCCCTGCACCAAGACCATTTTTGGGTCCTGATGGTCAGAGGTTGAATCCCCAACTTTGCCATTTTATCTATTTTATCTATTTTTATTATTAGTCATTCTTCCATCTTATTGTATTTCATTGGCCTATTTCTAAATTCTCAAATAAGAACAAGATTTCTTATTGGAAAAAGTTTGTGCAACAGCAACCGGTTGCTACTGAATCAATGTTTTTGCGCAGCGGTTAAACATAAAACAGACTTATGACTCACACGGTCACCAAAATTGGTTCAATGTTTTTTGTGACCCTGGTAAGAAAACGAATTTGGTTTACCTTTCTTTGATTTGTGCAACAGGTATCAGTTGCCTCCGAAAGTGTCCAAATTGATTTTATGATTTTATGCACAGCACATAATGGTCACGTATGGGTGCGATAGTCATCGTAACCAATTCAATGGCCCTAGTAAGAGAAAAAGAAAAAAAAAAATTTCCCTATATTTGAATTATGCAACAGGTGTCGTCTGCTATGGAATGTGCCATAAGTCGATTTTTCATGTTTTCGGGGGCACGTAACTGGCACGTATGAGACGGTAGTCGACGCAACTGGATTTCTTGTCATGGTATAAAAAGAGATTAAAAAAAAATAAAAATTTAGTTCCCTTTGTTTGATTTATGCAATAGAAATCAGTTGCTATTGAAAGAGTTTTCAGTTTTTTAAGCCACTTGTGACACTATTTCCTGGGGTTTCTACACTGTACATTGATCATCTTAGCATATTCAAAGTATCAATGCCATTTCAATGGCCCTAGTAAGAGAAAAAGAAAACAAAAAAAATCCCTATATTTGACTTAAGCAACAGGTGTCGTCTGCTATAGAATGTGCCGTAAGTCAATTTTTCATGTTTTCGCAGGCGCGTAACTGGCACGTATGAGACGGTAGTCGACGCAACTGGATTTCTTGTCATTGTATAAAAAGAGATTAAAAAAAAATAAAAATTTAGCTCCCTTTGTTTGATTTATGCAATAGAAATCAGTTGCTACTGAAAGAGTTTTCAGTTTTTTAAGCCACTTGTGACACTATTTCCTGGGGTTTCTACACTGTACATTGATCATCTTAGCATATTCAATGTATCAGTGCCAATGAAATGGCCCTAGTAAGAGATAAAGAACCAAAAAAAATCCCTAAATTTGACTTAAGCAACAGGTGTCGTCTGCTATGGAATGTGCCGTAAGTGGATTTTTCGTGTTTTTGTGGGTGCGTAACTGGCACGTATGAGACGGTAGTCAACGTAACTGGGTTTCTTGTTACGGTAAAAGGAGATTAAAAAAAAAAAATAAAATTTCGTTCCCTTTGTTTGATTTATGCAATAGGAAGCAGTTGCTACTGAAAGAGTTTTCAGTCTTTTTTAGCCAATTGTGACATTATTTTCTTATTTTCTGGGGTTTCTACACTGTACATTGATCATCTTAGCATATTTAAAGTATCAATGTACAGTATGGCAGTTGGCCTGAATTAGAAAGGCAAATCGAATTGAGGGATCAAGGGATCAGGGGAAGTCACTCTTGCAAGGTGCTAGAAGGCACCAAAACAAGGTTTTCTGTCACCCTGTTTTCTTAAATTTTCGCCCATTTTCAGTGAAATCTGGCATGTGTGGAGGGTGCATGCCTGGCAGTTTGCCAAGGACTGCATAACAGCCTTCAAAGAAGACTTAAAATCCACTTTTATGCCGATTCTTGTTCACTGTTTTCTGTCGATATTTTCGGGCGCCATTTCAAATGGCTCAAAGCTTTCTGATTGGATGATTGTGGGGGGTGTGTCTGCAATTTGATTGGCTGATTGGGCGCAATATTGAATTTCTCAAAGCTTTTCTGATTGGATAATTTGGAGAGAGGGATGAGATTTGATTGGCTGATTGGACGCCATTTTGATTTTCTAAAAGCTTCTGTGATTGGATAATTTAAGAGAGGCCTGAGATTTGATTGGCTGATTGGAAGGGGGGGGGAAATCTCTGTATATCTATGTTAAATCTTCGGGTCATTTCAGCCTATTCAATGGCAAAGAGGGTTTGACCCCTGCACCAAGACCATTTTTGGGTCCTGATGGTCAGAGGTTGAATCCCCAACTTTGCCATTTTATCTATTTTATCTATTTTTATTATTAGTCATTCTTCCATCTTATTGTATTTCATTGGCCTATTTCTAAATTCTCAAATAAGAACAAGATTTCTTATTGGAAAAAGTTTGTGCAACAGCAACCGGTTGCTACTGAATCAATGTTTTTGCGCAGCGGTTAAACATAAAACAGACTTATGACTCACACGGTCACCAAAATTGGTTCAATGTTTTTTGTGACCCTGGTAAGAAAACGAATTTGGTTTACCTTTCTTTGATTTGTGCAACAGGTATCAGTTGCCTCCGAAAGTGTCCAAATTGATTTTATGATTTTATGCACAGCACATAATGGTCACGTATGGGTGCGATAGTCATCGTAACCAATTCAATGGCCCTAGTAAGAGAAAAAGAAAAAAAAAAATTTCCCTATATTTGAATTATGCAACAGGTGTCGTCTGCTATGGAATGTGCCATAAGTCGATTTTTCATGTTTTCGGGGGCACGTAACTGGCACGTATGAGACGGTAGTCGACGCAACTGGATTTCTTGTCATGGTATAAAAAGAGATTAAAAAAAAATAAAAATTTAGTTCCCTTTGTTTGATTTATGCAATAGAAATCAGTTGCTATTGAAAGAGTTTTCAGTTTTTTAAGCCACTTGTGACACTATTTCCTGGGGTTTCTACACTGTACATTGATCATCTTAGCATATTCAAAGTATCAATGCCATTTCAATGGCCCTAGTAAGAGAAAAAGAAAACAAAAAAAATCCCTATATTTGACTTAAGCAACAGGTGTCGTCTGCTATAGAATGTGCCGTAAGTCAATTTTTCATGTTTTCGCAGGCGCGTAACTGGCACGTATGAGACGGTAGTCGACGCAACTGGATTTCTTGTCATTGTATAAAAAGAGATTAAAAAAAAATAAAAATTTAGCTCCCTTTGTTTGATTTATGCAATAGAAATCAGTTGCTACTGAAAGAGTTTTCAGTTTTTTAAGCCACTTGTGACACTATTTCCTGGGGTTTCTACACTGTACATTGATCATCTTAGCATATTCAATGTATCAGTGCCAATGAAATGGCCCTAGTAAGAGATAAAGAACCAAAAAAAATCCCTAAATTTGACTTAAGCAACAGGTGTCGTCTGCTATGGAATGTGCCGTAAGTGGATTTTTCGTGTTTTTGTGGGTGCGTAACTGGCACGTATGAGACGGTAGTCAACGTAACTGGGTTTCTTGTTACGGTAAAAGGAGATTAAAAAAAAAAAATAAAATTTCGTTCCCTTTGTTTGATTTATGCAATAGGAAGCAGTTGCTACTGAAAGAGTTTTCAGTCTTTTTTAGCCAATTGTGACATTATTTTCTTATTTTCTGGGGTTTCTACACTGTACATTGATCATCTTAGCATATTTAAAGTATCAATGTACAGTATGGCAGTTGGCCTGAATTAGAAAGGCAAATCGAATTGAGGGATCAAGGGATCAGGGGAAGTCACTCTTGCAAGGTGCTAGAAGGCACCAAAACAAGGTTTTCTGTCACCCTGTTTTCTTAAATTTTCGCCCATTTTCAGTGAAATCTGGCATGTGTGGAGGGTGCATGCCTGGCAGTTTGCCAAGGACTGCATAACAGCCTTCAAAGAAGACTTAAAATCCACTTTTATGCCGATTCTTGTTCACTGTTTTCTGTCGATATTTTCGGGCGCCATTTCAAATGGCTCAAAGCTTTCTGATTGGATGATTGTGGGGGGTGTGTCTGCAATTTGATTGGCTGATTGGGCGCAATATTGAATTTCTCAAAGCTTTTCTGATTGGATAATTTGGAGAGAGGGATGAGATTTGATTGGCTGATTGGACGCCATTTTGATTTTCTAAAAGCTTCTGTGATTGGATAATTTAAGAGAGGCCTGAGATTTGATTGGCTGATTGGAAGGGGGGGGGAAATCTCTGTATATCTATGTTAAATCTTCGGGTCATTTCAGCCTATTCAATGGCAAAGAGGGTTTGACCCCTGCACCAAGACCATTTTTGGGTCCTGATGGTCAGAGGTTGAATCCCCAACTTTGCCATTTTATCTATTTTATCTATTTTTATTATTAGTCATTCTTCCATCTTATTGTATTTCATTGGCCTATTTCTAAATTCTCAAATAAGAACAAGATTTCTTATTGGAAAAAGTTTGTGCAACAGCAACCGGTTGCTACTGAATCAATGTTTTTGCGCAGCGGTTAAACATAAAACAGACTTATGACTCACACGGTCACCAAAATTGGTTCAATGTTTTTTGTGACCCTGGTAAGAAAACGAATTTGGTTTACCTTTCTTTGATTTGTGCAACAGGTATCAGTTGCCTCCGAAAGTGTCCAAATTGATTTTATGATTTTATGCACAGCACATAATGGTCACGTATGGGTGCGATAGTCATCGTAACCAATTCAATGGCCCTAGTAAGAGAAAAAGAAAAAAAAAAATTTCCCTATATTTGAATTATGCAACAGGTGTCGTCTGCTATGGAATGTGCCATAAGTCGATTTTTCATGTTTTCGGGGGCACGTAACTGGCACGTATGAGACGGTAGTCGACGCAACTGGATTTCTTGTCATGGTATAAAAAGAGATTAAAAAAAAATAAAAATTTAGTTCCCTTTGTTTGATTTATGCAATAGAAATCAGTTGCTATTGAAAGAGTTTTCAGTTTTTTAAGCCACTTGTGACACTATTTCCTGGGGTTTCTACACTGTACATTGATCATCTTAGCATATTCAAAGTATCAATGCCATTTCAATGGCCCTAGTAAGAGAAAAAGAAAACAAAAAAAATCCCTATATTTGACTTAAGCAACAGGTGTCGTCTGCTATAGAATGTGCCGTAAGTCAATTTTTCATGTTTTCGCAGGCGCGTAACTGGCACGTATGAGACGGTAGTCGACGCAACTGGATTTCTTGTCATTGTATAAAAAGAGATTAAAAAAAAAATAAAAATTTAGCTCCCTTTGTTTGATTTATGCAATAGAAATCAGTTGCTACTGAAAGAGTTTTCAGTTTTTTAAGCCACTTGTGACACTATTTCCTGGGGTTTCTACACTGTACATTGATCATCTTAGCATATTCAATGTATCAGTGCCAATGAAATGGCCCTAGTAAGAGATAAAGAACCAAAAAAAATCCCTAAATTTGACTTAAGCAACAGGTGTCGTCTGCTATGGAATGTGCCGTAAGTGGATTTTTCGTGTTTTTGTGGGTGCGTAACTGGCACGTATGAGACGGTAGTCAACGTAACTGGGTTTCTTGTTACGGTAAAAGGTGATTAAAAAAAAAAAATAAAATTTCGTTCCCTTTGTTTGATTTATGCAATAGGAAGCAGTTGCTACTGAAAGAGTTTTCAGTCTTTTTTAGCCAATTGTGACATTATTTTCTTATTTTCTGGGGTTTCTACACTGTACATTGATCATCTTAGCATATTTAAAGTATCAATGTACAGTATGGCAGTTGGCCTGAATTAGAAAGGCAAATCGAATTGAGGGATCAAGGGATCAGGGGAAGTCACTCTTGCAAGGTGCTAGAAGGCACCAAAACAAGGTTTTCTGTCACCCTGTTTTCTTAAATTTTCGCCCATTTTCAGTGAAATCTGGCATGTGTGGAGGGTGCATGCCTGGCAGTTTGCCAAGGACTGCATAACAGCCTTCAAAGAAGACTTAAAATCCACTTTTATGCCGATTCTTGTTCACTGTTTTCTGTCGATATTTTCGGGCGCCATTTCAAATGGCTCAAAGCTTTCTGATTGGATGATTGTGGGGGGGTGTGTCTGCAATTTGATTGGCTGATTGGGCGCAATATTGAATTTCTCAAAGCTTTTCTGATTGGATAATTTGGAGAGAGGGATGAGATTTGATTGGCTGATTGGACGCCATTTTGATTTTCTAAAAGCTTCTGTGATTGGATAATTTAAGAGAGGCCTGAGATTTGATTGGCTGATTGGAAGGGGGGGGGAAATCTCTGTATATCTATGTTAAATCTTCGGGTCATTTCAGCCTATTCAATGGCAAAGAGGGTTTGACCCCTGCACCAAGACCATTTTTGGGTCCTGATGGTCAGAGGTTGAATCCCCAACTTTGCCATTTTATCTATTTTATCTATTTTTATTATTAGTCATTCTTCCATCTTATTGTATTTCATTGGCCTATTTCTAAATTCTCAAATAAGAACAAGATTTCTTATTGGAAAAAGTTTGTGCAACAGCAACCGGTTGCTACTGAATCAATGTTTTTGCGCAGCGGTTAAACATAAAACAGACTTATGACTCACACGGTCACCAAAATTGGTTCAATGTTTTTTGTGACCCTGGTAAGAAAACGAATTTGGTTTACCTTTCTTTGATTTGTGCAACAGGTATCAGTTGCCTCCGAAAGTGTCCAAATTGATTTTATGATTTTATGCACAGCACATAATGGTCACGTATGGGTGCGATAGTCATCGTAACCAATTCAATGGCCCTAGTAAGAGAAAAAGAAAAAAAAAAATTTCCCTATATTTGAATTATGCAACAGGTGTCGTCTGCTATGGAATGTGCCATAAGTCGATTTTTCATGTTTTCGGGGGCACGTAACTGGCACGTATGAGACGGTAGTCGACGCAACTGGATTTCTTGTCATGGTATAAAAAGAGATTAAAAAAAAATAAAAATTTAGTTCCCTTTGTTTGATTTATGCAATAGAAATCAGTTGCTATTGAAAGAGTTTTCAGTTTTTTAAGCCACTTGTGACACTATTTCCTGGGGTTTCTACACTGTACATTGATCATCTTAGCATATTCAAAGTATCAATGCCATTTCAATGGCCCTAGTAAGAGAAAAAGAAAACAAAAAAAATCCCTATATTTGACTTAAGCAACAGGTGTCGTCTGCTATAGAATGTGCCGTAAGTCAATTTTTCATGTTTTCGCAGGCGCGTAACTGGCACGTATGAGACGGTAGTCGACGCAACTGGATTTCTTGTCATTGTATAAAAAGAGATTAAAAAAAAATAAAAATTTAGCTCCCTTTGTTTGATTTATGCAATAGAAATCAGTTGCTACTGAAAGAGTTTTCAGTTTTTTAAGCCACTTGTGACACTATTTCCTGGGGTTTCTACACTGTACATTGATCATCTTAGCATATTCAATGTATCAGTGCCAATGAAATGGCCCTAGTAAGAGATAAAGAACCAAAAAAAATCCCTAAATTTGACTTAAGCAACAGGTGTCGTCTGCTATGGAATGTGCCGTAAGTGGATTTTTCGTGTTTTTGTGGGTGCGTAACTGGCACGTATGAGACGGTAGTCAACGTAACTGGGTTTCTTGTTACGGTAAAAGGAGATTAAAAAAAAAAAATAAAATTTCGTTCCCTTTGTTTGATTTATGCAATAGGAAGCAGTTGCTACTGAAAGAGTTTTCAGTCTTTTTTAGCCAATTGTGACATTATTTTCTTATTTTCTGGGGTTTCTACACTGTACATTGATCATCTTAGCATATTTAAAGTATCAATGTACAGTATGGCAGTTGGCCTGAATTAGAAAGGCAAATCGAATTGAGGGATCAAGGGATCAGGGGAAGTCACTCTTGCAAGGTGCTAGAAGGCACCAAAACAAGGTTTTCTGTCACCCTGTTTTCTTAAATTTTCGCCCATTTTCAGTGAAATCTGGCATGTGTGGAGGGTGCATGCCTGGCAGTTTGCCAAGGACTGCATAACAGCCTTCAAAGAAGACTTAAAATCCACTTTTATGCCGATTCTTGTTCACTGTTTTCTGTCGATATTTTCGGGCGCCATTTCAAATGGCTCAAAGCTTTCTGATTGGATGATTGTGGGGGGTGTGTCTGCAATTTGATTGGCTGATTGGGCGCAATATTGAATTTCTCAAAGCTTTTCTGATTGGATAATTTGGAGAGAGGGATGAGATTTGATTGGCTGATTGGACGCCATTTTGATTTTCTAAAAGCTTCTGTGATTGGATAATTTAAGAGAGGCCTGAGATTTGATTGGCTGATTGGAAAGGGGGGGGGGGAAATCTCTGTATATCTATGTTAAATCTTCGGGTCATTTCAGCCTATTCAATGGCAAAGAGGGTTTGACCCCTGCACCAAGACCATTTTTGGGTCCTGATGGTCAGAGGTTGAATCCCCAACTTTGCCATTTTATCTATTTTATCTATTTTTATTATTAGTCATTCTTCCATCTTATTGTATTTCATTGGCCTATTTCTAAATTCTCAAATAAGAACAAGATTTCTTATTGGAAAAAGTTTGTGCAACAGCAACCGGTTGCTACTGAATCAATGTTTTTGCGCAGCGGTTAAACATAAAACAGACTTATGACTCACACGGTCACCAAAATTGGTTCAATGTTTTTTGTGACCCTGGTAAGAAAACGAATTTGGTTTACCTTTCTTTGATTTGTGCAACAGGTATCAGTTGCCTCCGAAAGTGTCCAAATTGATTTTATGATTTTATGCACAGCACATAATGGTCACGTATGGGTGCGATAGTCATCGTAACCAATTCAATGGCCCTAGTAAGAGAAAAAGAAAAAAAAAAATTTCCCTATATTTGAATTATGCAACAGGTGTCGTCTGCTATGGAATGTGCCATAAGTCGATTTTTCATGTTTTCGGGGGCACGTAACTGGCACGTATGAGACGGTAGTCGACGCAACTGGATTTCTTGTCATGGTATAAAAAGAGATTAAAAAAAAATAAAAATTTAGTTCCCTTTGTTTGATTTATGCAATAGAAATCAGTTGCTATTGAAAGAGTTTTCAGTTTTTTAAGCCACTTGTGACACTATTTCCTGGGGTTTCTACACTGTACATTGATCATCTTAGCATATTCAAAGTATCAATGCCATTTCAATGGCCCTAGTAAGAGAAAAAGAAAACAAAAAAAATCCCTATATTTGACTTAAGCAACAGGTGTCGTCTGCTATAGAATGTGCCGTAAGTCAATTTTTCATGTTTTCGCAGGCGCGTAACTGGCACGTATGAGATGGTAGTCGACGCAACTGGATTTCTTGTCATTGTATAAAAAGAGATTAAAAAAAAATAAAAATTTAGCTCCCTTTGTTTGATTTATGCAATAGAAATCAGTTGCTACTGAAAGAGTTTTCAGTTTTTTAAGCCACTTGTGACACTATTTCCTGGGGTTTCTACACTGTACATTGATCATCTTAGCATATTCAATGTATCAGTGCCAATGAAATGGCCCTAGTAAGAGATAAAGAACCAAAAAAAATCCCTAAATTTGACTTAAGCAACAGGTGTCGTCTGCTATGGAATGTGCCGTAAGTGGATTTTTCGTGTTTTTGTGGGTGCGTAACTGGCACGTATGAGACGGTAGTCAACGTAACTGGGTTTCTTGTTACGGTAAAAGGAGATTAAAAAAAAAAAATAAAATTTCGTTCCCTTTGTTTGATTTATGCAATAGGAAGCAGTTGCTACTGAAAGAGTTTTCAGTCTTTTTTAGCCAATTGTGACATTATTTTCTTATTTTCTGGGGTTTCTACACTGTACATTGATCATCTTAGCATATTTAAAGTATCAATGTACAGTATGGCAGTTGGCCTGAATTAGAAAGGCAAATCGAATTGAGGGATCAAGGGATCAGGGGAAGTCACTCTTGCAAGGTGCTAGAAGGCACCAAAACAAGGTTTTCTGTCACCCTGTTTTCTTAAATTTTCGCCCATTTTCAGTGAAATCTGGCATGTGTGGAGGGTGCATGCCTGGCAGTTTGCCAAGGACTGCATAACAGCCTTCAAAGAAGACTTAAAATCCACTTTTATGCCGATTCTTGTTCACTGTTTTCTGTCGATATTTTCGGGCGCCATTTCAAATGGCTCAAAGCTTTCTGATTGGATGATTGTGGGGGGTGTGTCTGCAATTTGATTGGCTGATTGGGCGCAATATTGAATTTCTCAAAGCTTTTCTGATTGGATAATTTGGAGAGAGGGATGAGATTTGATTGGCTGATTGGACGCCATTTTGATTTTCTAAAAGCTTCTGTGATTGGATAATTTAAGAGAGGCCTGAGATTTGATTGGCTGATTGGAAGGGGGGGGGAAATCTCTGTATATCTATGTTAAATCTTCGGGTCATTTCAGCCTATTCAATGGCAAAGAGGGTTTGACCCCTGCACCAAGACCATTTTTGGGTCCTGATGGTCAGAGGTTGAATCCCCAACTTTGCCATTTTATCTATTTTATCTATTTTTATTATTAGTCATTCTTCCATCTTATTGTATTTCATTGGCCTATTTCTAAATTCTCAAATAAGAACAAGATTTCTTATTGGAAAAAGTTTGTGCAACAGCAACCGGTTGCTACTGAATCTATGTTTTTGCGCAGCGGTTAAACATAAAACAGACTTATGACTCACACGGTCACCAAAATTGGTTCAATGTTTTTTGTGACCCTGGTAAGAAAACGAATTTGGTTTACCTTTCTTTGATTTGTGCAACAGGTATCAGTTGCCTCCGAAAGTGTCCAAATTGATTTTATGATTTTATGCACAGCACATAATGGTCACGTATGGGTGCGATAGTCATCGTAACCAATTCAATGGCCCTAGTAAGAGAAAAAGAAAAAAAAAAATTTCCCTATATTTGAATTATGCAACAGGTGTCGTCTGCTATGGAATGTGCCATAAGTCGATTTTTCATGTTTTCGGGGGCACGTAACTGGCACGTATGAGACGGTAGTCGACGCAACTGGATTTCTTGTCATGGTATAAAAAGAGATTAAAAAAAAATAAAAATTTAGTTCCCTTTGTTTGATTTATGCAATAGAAATCAGTTGCTATTGAAAGAGTTTTCAGTTTTTTAAGCCACTTGTGACACTATTTCCTGGGGTTTCTACACTGTACATTGATCATCTTAGCATATTCAAAGTATCAATGCCATTTCAATGGCCCTAGTAAGAGAAAAAGAAAACAAAAAAAATCCCTATATTTGACTTAAGCAACAGGTGTCGTCTGCTATAGAATGTGCCGTAAGTCAATTTTTCATGTTTTCGCAGGCGCGTAACTGGCACGTATGAGACGGTAGTCGACGCAACTGGATTTCTTGTCATTGTATAAAAAGAGATTAAAAAAAAATAAAAATTTAGCTCCCTTTGTTTGATTTATGCAATAGAAATCAGTTGCTACTGAAAGAGTTTTCAGTTTTTTAAGCCACTTGTGACACTATTTCCTGGGGTTTCTACACTGTACATTGATCATCTTAGCATATTCAATGTATCAGTGCCAATGAAATGGCCCTAGTAAGAGATAAAGAACCAAAAAAAATCCCTAAATTTGACTTAAGCAACAGGTGTCGTCTGCTATGGAATGTGCCGTAAGTGGATTTTTCGTGTTTTTGTGGGTGCGTAACTGGCACGTATGAGACGGTAGTCAACGTAACTGGGTTTCTTGTTACGGTAAAAGGAGATTAAAAAAAAAAAATAAAATTTCGTTCCCTTTGTTTGATTTATGCAATAGGAAGCAGTTGCTACTGAAAGAGTTTTCAGTCTTTTTTAGCCAATTGTGACATTATTTTCTTATTTTCTGGGGTTTCTACACTGTACATTGATCATCTTAGCATATTTAAAGTATCAATGTACAGTATGGCAGTTGGCCTGAATTAGAAAGGCAAATCGAATTGAGGGATCAAGGGATCAGGGGAAGTCACTCTTGCAAGGTGCTAGAAGGCACCAAAACAAGGTTTTCTGTCACCCTGTTTTCTTAAATTTTCGCCCATTTTCAGTGAAATCTGGCATGTGTGGAGGGTGCATGCCTGGCAGTTTGCCAAGGACTGCATAACAGCCTTCAAAGAAGACTTAAAATCCACTTTTATGCCGATTCTTGTTCACTGTTTTCTGTCGATATTTTCGGGCGCCATTTCAAATGGCTCAAAGCTTTCTGATTGGATGATTGTGGGGGGTGTGTCTGCAATTTGATTGGCTGATTGGGCGCAATATTGAATTTCTCAAAGCTTTTCTGATTGGATAATTTGGAGAGAGGGATGAGATTTGATTGGCTGATTGGACGCCATTTTGATTTTCTAAAAGCTTCTGTGATTGGATAATTTAAGAGAGGCCTGAGATTTGATTGGCTGATTGGAAGGGGGGGGGAAATCTCTGTATATCTATGTTAAATCTTCGGGTCATTTCAGCCTATTCAATGGCAAAGAGGGTTTGACCCCTGCACCAAGACCATTTTTGGGTCCTGATGGTCAGAGGTTGAATCCCCAACTTTGCCATTTTATCTATTTTATCTATTTTTATTATTAGTCATTCTTCCATCTTATTGTATTTCATTGGCCTATTTCTAAATTCTCAAATAAGAACAAGATTTCTTATTGGAAAAAGTTTGTGCAACAGCAACCGGTTGCTACTGAATCAATGTTTTTGCGCAGCGGTTAAACATAAAACAGACTTATGACTCACACGGTCACCAAAATTGGTTCAATGTTTTTTGTGACCCTGGTAAGAAAACGAATTTGGTTTACCTTTCTTTGATTTGTGCAACAGGTATCAGTTGCCTCCGAAAGTGTCCAAATTGATTTTATGATTTTATGCACAGCACATAATGGTCACGTATGGGTGCGATAGTCATCGTAACCAATTCAATGGCCCTAGTAAGAGAAAAAGAAAAAAAAAAATTTCCCTATATTTGAATTATGCAACAGGTGTCGTCTGCTATGGAATGTGCCATAAGTCGATTTTTCATGTTTTCGGGGGCACGTAACTGGCACGTATGAGACGGTAGTCGACGCAACTGGATTTCTTGTCATGGTATAAAAAGAGATTAAAAAAAAATAAAAATTTAGTTCCCTTTGTTTGATTTATGCAATAGAAATCAGTTGCTATTGAAAGAGTTTTCAGTTTTTTAAGCCACTTGTGACACTATTTCCTGGGGTTTCTACACTGTACATTGATCATCTTAGCATATTCAAAGTATCAATGCCATTTCAATGGCCCTAGTAAGAGAAAAAGAAAACAAAAAAAATCCCTATATTTGACTTAAGCAACAGGTGTCGTCTGCTATAGAATGTGCCGTAAGTCAATTTTTCATGTTTTCGCAGGCGCGTAACTGGCACGTATGAGACGGTAGTCGACGCAACTGGATTTCTTGTCATTGTATAAAAAGAGATTAAAAAAAAATAAAAATTTAGCTCCCTTTGTTTGATTTATGCAATAGAAATCAGTTGCTACTGAAAGAGTTTTCAGTTTTTTAAGCCACTTGTGACACTATTTCCTGGGGTTTCTACACTGTACATTGATCATCTTAGCATATTCAATGTATCAGTGCCAATGAAATGGCCCTAGTAAGAGATAAAGAACCAAAAAAAATCCCTAAATTTGACTTAAGCAACAGGTGTCGTCTGCTATGGAATGTGCCGTAAGTGGATTTTTCGTGTTTTTGTGGGTGCGTAACTGGCACGTATGAGACGGTAGTCAACGTAACTGGGTTTCTTGTTACGGTAAAAGGAGATTAAAAAAAAAAAATAAAATTTCGTTCCCTTTGTTTGATTTATGCAATAGGAAGCAGTTGCTACTGAAAGAGTTTTCAGTCTTTTTTAGCCAATTGTGACATTATTTTCTTATTTTCTGGGGTTTCTACACTGTACATTGATCATCTTAGCATATTTAAAGTATCAATGTACAGTATGGCAGTTGGCCTGAATTAGAAAGGCAAATCGAATTGAGGGATCAAGGGATCAGGGGAAGTCACTCTTGCAAGGTGCTAGAAGGCACCAAAACAAGGTTTTCTGTCACCCTGTTTTCTTAAATTTTCGCCCATTTTCAGTGAAATCTGGCATGTGTGGAGGGTGCATGCCTGGCAGTTTGCCAAGGACTGCATAACAGCCTTCAAAGAAGACTTAAAATCCACTTTTATGCCGATTCTTGTTCACTGTTTTCTGTCGATATTTTCGGGCGCCATTTCAAATGGCTCAAAGCTTTCTGATTGGATGATTGTGGGGGGTGTGTCTGCAATTTGATTGGCTGATTGGGCGCAATATTGAATTTCTCAAAGCTTTTCTGATTGGATAATTTGGAGAGAGGGATGAGATTTGATTGGCTGATTGGACGCCATTTTGATTTTCTAAAAGCTTCTGTGATTGGATAATTTAAGAGAGGCCTGAGATTTGATTGGCTGATTGGAAAGGGGGGGGGGGGAAATCTCTGTATATCTATGTTAAATCTTCGGGTCATTTCAGCCTATTCAATGGCAAAGAGGGTTTGACCCCTGCACCAAGACCATTTTTGGGTCCTGATGGTCAGAGGTTGAATCCCCAACTTTGCCATTTTATCTATTTTATCTATTTTTATTATTAGTCATTCTTCCATCTTATTGTATTTCATTGGCCTATTTCTAAATTCTCAAATAAGAACAAGATTTCTTATTGGAAAAAGTTTGTGCAACAGCAACCGGTTGCTACTGAATCAATGTTTTTGCGCAGCGGTTAAACATAAAACAGACTTATGACTCACACGGTCACCAAAATTGGTTCAATGTTTTTTGTGACCCTGGTAAGAAAACGAATTTGGTTTACCTTTCTTTGATTTGTGCAACAGGTATCAGTTGCCTCCGAAAGTGTCCAAATTGATTTTATGATTTTATGCACAGCACATAATGGTCACGTATGGGTGCGATAGTCATCGTAACCAATTCAATGGCCCTAGTAAGAGAAAAAGAAAAAAAAAAATTTCCCTATATTTGAATTATGCAACAGGTGTCGTCTGCTATGGAATGTGCCATAAGTCGATTTTTCATGTTTTCGGGGGCACGTAACTGGCACGTATGAGACGGTAGTCGACGCAACTGGATTTCTTGTCATGGTATAAAAAGAGATTAAAAAAAAATAAAAATTTAGTTCCCTTTGTTTGATTTATGCAATAGAAATCAGTTGCTATTGAAAGAGTTTTCAGTTTTTTAAGCCACTTGTGACACTATTTCCTGGGGTTTCTACACTGTACATTGATCATCTTAGCATATTCAAAGTATCAATGCCATTTCAATGGCCCTAGTAAGAGAAAAAGAAAACAAAAAAAATCCCTATATTTGACTTAAGCAACAGGTGTCGTCTGCTATAGAATGTGCCGTAAGTCAATTTTTCATGTTTTCGCAGGCGCGTAACTGGCACGTATGAGACGGTAGTCGACGCAACTGGATTTCTTGTCATTGTATAAAAAGAGATTAAAAAAAAATAAAAATTTAGCTCCCTTTGTTTGATTTATGCAATAGAAATCAGTTGCTACTGAAAGAGTTTTCAGTTTTTTAAGCCACTTGTGACACTATTTCCTGGGGTTTCTACACTGTACATTGATCATCTTAGCATATTCAATGTATCAGTGCCAATGAAATGGCCCTAGTAAGAGATAAAGAACCAAAAAAAATCCCTAAATTTGACTTAAGCAACAGGTGTCGTCTGCTATGGAATGTGCCGTAAGTGGATTTTTCGTGTTTTTGTGGGTGCGTAACTGGCACGTATGAGACGGTAGTCAACGTAACTGGGTTTCTTGTTACGGTAAAAGGAGATTAAAAAAAAAAAATAAAATTTCGTTCCCTTTGTTTGATTTATGCAATAGGAAGCAGTTGCTACTGAAAGAGTTTTCAGTCTTTTTTAGCCAATTGTGACATTATTTTCTTATTTTCTGGGGTTTCTACACTGTACATTGATCATCTTAGCATATTTAAAGTATCAATGTACAGTATGGCAGTTGGCCTGAATTAGAAAGGCAAATCGAATTGAGGGATCAAGGGATCAGGGGAAGTCACTCTTGCAAGGTGCTAGAAGGCACCAAAACAAGGTTTTCTGTCACCCTGTTTTCTTAAATTTTCGCCCATTTTCAGTGAAATCTGGCATGTGTGGAGGGTGCATGCCTGGCAGTTTGCCAAGGACTGCATAACAGCCTTCAAAGAAGACTTAAAATCCACTTTTATGCCGATTCTTGTTCACTGTTTTCTGTCGATATTTTCGGGCGCCATTTCAAATGGCTCAAAGCTTTCTGATTGGATGATTGTGGGGGGTGTGTCTGCAATTTGATTGGCTGATTGGGCGCAATATTGAATTTCTCAAAGCTTTTCTGATTGGATAATTTGGAGAGAGGGATGAGATTTGATTGGCTGATTGGACGCCATTTTGATTTTCTAAAAGCTTCTGTGATTGGATAATTTAAGAGAGGCCTGAGATTTGATTGGCTGATTGGAAGGGGGGGGGGAAATCTCTGTATATCTATGTTAAATCTTCGGGTCATTTCAGCCTATTCAATGGCAAAGAGGGTTTGACCCCTGCACCAAGACCATTTTTGGGTCCTGATGGTCAGAGGTTGAATCCCCAACTTTGCCATTTTATCTATTTTATCTATTTTTATTATTAGTCATTCTTCCATCTTATTGTATTTCATTGGCCTATTTCTAAATTCTCAAATAAGAACAAGATTTCTTATTGGAAAAAGTTTGTGCAACAGCAACCGGTTGCTACTGAATCAATGTTTTTGCGCAGCGGTTAAACATAAAACAGACTTATGACTCACACGGTCACCAAAATTGGTTCAATGTTTTTTGTGACCCTGGTAAGAAAACGAATTTGGTTTACCTTTCTTTGATTTGTGCAACAGGTATCAGTTGCCTCCGAAAGTGTCCAAATTGATTTTATGATTTTATGCACAGCACATAATGGTCACGTATGGGTGCGATAGTCATCGTAACCAATTCAATGGCCCTAGTAAGAGAAAAAGAAAAAAAAAAATTTCCCTATATTTGAATTATGCAACAGGTGTCGTCTGCTATGGAATGTGCCATAAGTCGATTTTTCATGTTTTCGGGGGCACGTAACTGGCACGTATGAGACGGTAGTCGACGCAACTGGATTTCTTGTCATGGTATAAAAAGAGATTAAAAAAAAATAAAAATTTAGTTCCCTTTGTTTGATTTATGCAATAGAAATCAGTTGCTATTGAAAGAGTTTTCAGTTTTTTAAGCCACTTGTGACACTATTTCCTGGGGTTTCTACACTGTACATTGATCATCTTAGCATATTCAAAGTATCAATGCCATTTCAATGGCCCTAGTAAGAGAAAAAGAAAACAAAAAAAATCCCTATATTTGACTTAAGCAACAGGTGTCGTCTGCTATAGAATGTGCCGTAAGTCAATTTTTCATGTTTTCGCAGGCGCGTAACTGGCACGTATGAGACGGTAGTCGACGCAACTGGATTTCTTGTCATTGTATAAAAAGAGATTAAAAAAAAATAAAAATTTAGCTCCCTTTGTTTGATTTATGCAATAGAAATCAGTTGCTACTGAAAGAGTTTTCAGTTTTTTAAGCCACTTGTGACACTATTTCCTGGGGTTTCTACACTGTACATTGATCATCTTAGCATATTCAATGTATCAGTGCCAATGAAATGGCCCTAGTAAGAGATAAAGAACCAAAAAAAATCCCTAAATTTGACTTAAGCAACAGGTGTCGTCTGCTATGGAATGTGCCGTAAGTGGATTTTTCGTGTTTTTGTGGGTGCGTAACTGGCACGTATGAGACGGTAGTCAACGTAACTGGGTTTCTTGTTACGGTAAAAGGAGATTAAAAAAAAAAAATAAAATTTCGTTCCCTTTGTTTGATTTATGCAATAGGAAGCAGTTGCTACTGAAAGAGTTTTCAGTCTTTTTTAGCCAATTGTGACATTATTTTCTTATTTTCTGGGGTTTCTACACTGTACATTGATCATCTTAGCATATTTAAAGTATCAATGTACAGTATGGCAGTTGGCCTGAATTAGAAAGGCAAATCGAATTGAGGGATCAAGGGATCAGGGGAAGTCACTCTTGCAAGGTGCTAGAAGGCACCAAAACAAGGTTTTCTGTCACCCTGTTTTCTTAAATTTTCGCCCATTTTCAGTGAAATCTGGCATGTGTGGAGGGTGCATGCCTGGCAGTTTGCCAAGGACTGCATAACAGCCTTCAAAGAAGACTTAAAATCCACTTTTATGCCGATTCTTGTTCACTGTTTTCTGTCGATATTTTCGGGCGCCATTTCAAATGGCTCAAAGCTTTCTGATTGGATGATTGTGGGGGGTGTGTCTGCAATTTGATTGGCTGATTGGGCGCAATATTGAATTTCTCAAAGCTTTTCTGATTGGATAATTTGGAGAGAGGGATGAGATTTGATTGGCTGATTGGACGCCATTTTGATTTTCTAAAAGCTTCTGTGATTGGATAATTTAAGAGAGGCCTGAGATTTGATTGGCTGATTGGAAAGGGGGGGGGGGAAATCTCTGTATATCTATGTTAAATCTTCGGGTCATTTCAGCCTATTCAATGGCAAAGAGGGTTTGACCCCTGCACCAAGACCATTTTTGGGTCCTGATGGTCAGAGGTTGAATCCCCAACTTTGCCATTTTATCTATTTTATCTATTTTTATTATTAGTCATTCTTCCATCTTATTGTATTTCATTGGCCTATTTCTAAATTCTCAAATAAGAACAAGATTTCTTATTGGAAAAAGTTTGTGCAACAGCAACCGGTTGCTACTGAATCAATGTTTTTGCGCAGCGGTTAAACATAAAACAGACTTATGACTCACACGGTCACCAAAATTGGTTCAATGTTTTTTGTGACCCTGGTAAGAAAACGAATTTGGTTTACCTTTCTTTGATTTGTGCAACAGGTATCAGTTGCCTCCGAAAGTGTCCAAATTGATTTTATGATTTTATGCACAGCACATAATGGTCACGTATGGGTGCGATAGTCATCGTAACCAATTCAATGGCCCTAGTAAGAGAAAAAGAAAAAAAAAAATTTCCCTATATTTGAATTATGCAACAGGTGTCGTCTGCTATGGAATGTGCCATAAGTCGATTTTTCATGTTTTCGGGGGCACGTAACTGGCACGTATGAGACGGTAGTCGACGCAACTGGATTTCTTGTCATGGTATAAAAAGAGATTAAAAAAAAATAAAAATTTAGTTCCCTTTGTTTGATTTATGCAATAGAAATCAGTTGCTATTGAAAGAGTTTTCAGTTTTTTAAGCCACTTGTGACACTATTTCCTGGGGTTTCTACACTGTACATTGATCATCTTAGCATATTCAAAGTATCAATGCCATTTCAATGGCCCTAGTAAGAGAAAAAGAAAACAAAAAAAATCCCTATATTTGACTTAAGCAACAGGTGTCGTCTGCTATAGAATGTGCCGTAAGTCAATTTTTCATGTTTTCGCAGGCGCGTAACTGGCACGTATGAGATGGTAGTCGACGCAACTGGATTTCTTGTCATTGTATAAAAAGAGATTAAAAAAAAATAAAAATTTAGCTCCCTTTGTTTGATTTATGCAATAGAAATCAGTTGCTACTGAAAGAGTTTTCAGTTTTTTAAGCCACTTGTGACACTATTTCCTGGGGTTTCTACACTGTACATTGATCATCTTAGCATATTCAATGTATCAGTGCCAATGAAATGGCCCTAGTAAGAGATAAAGAACCAAAAAAAATCCCTAAATTTGACTTAAGCAACAGGTGTCGTCTGCTATGGAATGTGCCGTAAGTGGATTTTTCGTGTTTTTGTGGGTGCGTAACTGGCACGTATGAGACGGTAGTCAACGTAACTGGGTTTCTTGTTACGGTAAAAGGAGATTAAAAAAAAAAAATAAAATTTCGTTCCCTTTGTTTGATTTATGCAATAGGAAGCAGTTGCTACTGAAAGAGTTTTCAGTCTTTTTTAGCCAATTGTGACATTATTTTCTTATTTTCTGGGGTTTCTACACTGTACATTGATCATCTTAGCATATTTAAAGTATCAATGTACAGTATGGCAGTTGGCCTGAATTAGAAAGGCAAATCGAATTGAGGGATCAAGGGATCAGGGGAAGTCACTCTTGCAAGGTGCTAGAAGGCACCAAAACAAGGTTTTCTGTCACCCTGTTTTCTTAAATTTTCGCCCATTTTCAGTGAAATCTGGCATGTGTGGAGGGTGCATGCCTGGCAGTTTGCCAAGGACTGCATAACAGCCTTCAAAGAAGACTTAAAATCCACTTTTATGCCGATTCTTGTTCACTGTTTTCTGTCGATATTTTCGGGCGCCATTTCAAATGGCTCAAAGCTTTCTGATTGGATGATTGTGGGGGGTGTGTCTGCAATTTGATTGGCTGATTGGGCGCAATATTGAATTTCTCAAAGCTTTTCTGATTGGATAATTTGGAGAGAGGGATGAGATTTGATTGGCTGATTGGACGCCATTTTGATTTTCTAAAAGCTTCTGTGATTGGATAATTTAAGAGAGGCCTGAGATTTGATTGGCTGATTGGAAGGGGGGGGGAAATCTCTGTATATCTATGTTAAATCTTCGGGTCATTTCAGCCTATTCAATGGCAAAGAGGGTTTGACCCCTGCACCAAGACCATTTTTGGGTCCTGATGGTCAGAGGTTGAATCCCCAACTTTGCCATTTTATCTATTTTATCTATTTTTATTATTAGTCATTCTTCCATCTTATTGTATTTCATTGGCCTATTTCTAAATTCTCAAATAAGAACAAGATTTCTTATTGGAAAAAGTTTGTGCAACAGCAACCGGTTGCTACTGAATCAATGTTTTTGCGCAGCGGTTAAACATAAAACAGACTTATGACTCACACGGTCACCAAAATTGGTTCAATGTTTTTTGTGACCCTGGTAAGAAAACGAATTTGGTTTACCTTTCTTTGATTTGTGCAACAGGTATCAGTTGCCTCCGAAAGTGTCCAAATTGATTTTATGATTTTATGCACAGCACATAATGGTCACGTATGGGTGCGATAGTCATCGTAACCAATTCAATGGCCCTAGTAAGAGAAAAAGAAAAAAAAAAATTTCCCTATATTTGAATTATGCAACAGGTGTCGTCTGCTATGGAATGTGCCATAAGTCGATTTTTCATGTTTTCGGGGGCACGTAACTGGCACGTATGAGACGGTAGTCGACGCAACTGGATTTCTTGTCATGGTATAAAAAGAGATTAAAAAAAAATAAAAATTTAGTTCCCTTTGTTTGATTTATGCAATAGAAATCAGTTGCTATTGAAAGAGTTTTCAGTTTTTTAAGCCACTTGTGACACTATTTCCTGGGGTTTCTACACTGTACATTGATCATCTTAGCATATTCAAAGTATCAATGCCATTTCAATGGCCCTAGTAAGAGAAAAAGAAAACAAAAAAAATCCCTATATTTGACTTAAGCAACAGGTGTCGTCTGCTATAGAATGTGCCGTAAGTCAATTTTTCATGTTTTCGCAGGCGCGTAACTGGCACGTATGAGACGGTAGTCGACGCAACTGGATTTCTTGTCATTGTATAAAAAGAGATTAAAAAAAAATAAAAATTTAGCTCCCTTTGTTTGATTTATGCAATAGAAATCAGTTGCTACTGAAAGAGTTTTCAGTTTTTTAAGCCACTTGTGACACTATTTCCTGGGGTTTCTACACTGTACATTGATCATCTTAGCATATTCAATGTATCAGTGCCAATGAAATGGCCCTAGTAAGAGATAAAGAACCAAAAAAAATCCCTAAATTTGACTTAAGCAACAGGTGTCGTCTGCTATGGAATGTGCCGTAAGTGGATTTTTCGTGTTTTTGTGGGTGCGTAACTGGCACGTATGAGACGGTAGTCAACGTAACTGGGTTTCTTGTTACGGTAAAAGGAGATTAAAAAAAAAAAATAAAATTTCGTTCCCTTTGTTTGATTTATGCAATAGGAAGCAGTTGCTACTGAAAGAGTTTTCAGTCTTTTTTAGCCAATTGTGACATTATTTTCTTATTTTCTGGGGTTTCTACACTGTACATTGATCATCTTAGCATATTTAAAGTATCAATGTACAGTATGGCAGTTGGCCTGAATTAGAAAGGCAAATCGAATTGAGGGATCAAGGGATCAGGGGAAGTCACTCTTGCAAGGTGCTAGAAGGCACCAAAACAAGGTTTTCTGTCACCCTGTTTTCTTAAATTTTCGCCCATTTTCAGTGAAATCTGGCATGTGTGGAGGGTGCATGCCTGGCAGTTTGCCAAGGACTGCATAACAGCCTTCAAAGAAGACTTAAAATCCACTTTTATGCCGATTCTTGTTCACTGTTTTCTGTCGATATTTTCGGGCGCCATTTCAAATGGCTCAAAGCTTTCTGATTGGATGATTGTGGGGGGTGTGTCTGCAATTTGATTGGCTGATTGGGCGCAATATTGAATTTCTCAAAGCTTTTCTGATTGGATAATTTGGAGAGAGGGATGAGATTTGATTGGCTGATTGGACGCCATTTTGATTTTCTAAAAGCTTCTGTGATTGGATAATTTAAGAGAGGCCTGAGATTTGATTGGCTGATTGGAAGGGGGGGGGAAATCTCTGTATATCTATGTTAAATCTTCGGGTCATTTCAGCCTATTCAATGGCAAAGAGGGTTTGACCCCTGCACCAAGACCATTTTTGGGTCCTGATGGTCAGAGGTTGAATCCCCAACTTTGCCATTTTATCTATTTTATCTATTTTTATTATTAGTCATTCTTCCATCTTATTGTATTTCATTGGCCTATTTCTAAATTCTCAAATAAGAACAAGATTTCTTATTGGAAAAAGTTTGTGCAACAGCAACCGGTTGCTACTGAATCAATGTTTTTGCGCAGCGGTTAAACATAAAACAGACTTATGACTCACACGGTCACCAAAATTGGTTCAATGTTTTTTGTGACCCTGGTAAGAAAACGAATTTGGTTTACCTTTCTTTGATTTGTGCAACAGGTATCAGTTGCCTCCGAAAGTGTCCAAATTGATTTTATGATTTTATGCACAGCACATAATGGTCACGTATGGGTGCGATAGTCATCGTAACCAATTCAATGGCCCTAGTAAGAGAAAAAGAAAAAAAAAAATTTCCCTATATTTGAATTATGCAACAGGTGTCGTCTGCTATGGAATGTGCCATAAGTCGATTTTTCATGTTTTCGGGGGCACGTAACTGGCACGTATGAGACGGTAGTCGACGCAACTGGATTTCTTGTCATGGTATAAAAAGAGATTAAAAAAAAATAAAAATTTAGTTCCCTTTGTTTGATTTATGCAATAGAAATCAGTTGCTATTGAAAGAGTTTTCAGTTTTTTAAGCCACTTGTGACACTATTTCCTGGGGTTTCTACACTGTACATTGATCATCTTAGCATATTCAAAGTATCAATGCCATTTCAATGGCCCTAGTAAGAGAAAAAGAAAACAAAAAAAATCCCTATATTTGACTTAAGCAACAGGTGTCGTCTGCTATAGAATGTGCCGTAAGTCAATTTTTCATGTTTTCGCAGGCGCGTAACTGGCACGTATGAGACGGTAGTCGACGCAACTGGATTTCTTGTCATTGTATAAAAAGAGATTAAAAAAAAATAAAAATTTAGCTCCCTTTGTTTGATTTATGCAATAGAAATCAGTTGCTACTGAAAGAGTTTTCAGTTTTTTAAGCCACTTGTGACACTATTTCCTGGGGTTTCTACACTGTACATTGATCATCTTAGCATATTCAATGTATCAGTGCCAATGAAATGGCCCTAGTAAGAGATAAAGAACCAAAAAAAATCCCTAAATTTGACTTAAGCAACAGGTGTCGTCTGCTATGGAATGTGCCGTAAGTGGATTTTTCGTGTTTTTGTGGGTGCGTAACTGGCACGTATGAGACGGTAGTCAACGTAACTGGGTTTCTTGTTACGGTAAAAGGAGATTAAAAAAAAAAAATAAAATTTCGTTCCCTTTGTTTGATTTATGCAATAGGAAGCAGTTGCTACTGAAAGAGTTTTCAGTCTTTTTTAGCCAATTGTGACATTATTTTCTTATTTTCTGGGGTTTCTACACTGTACATTGATCATCTTAGCATATTTAAAGTATCAATGTACAGTATGGCAGTTGGCCTGAATTAGAAAGGCAAATCGAATTGAGGGATCAAGGGATCAGGGGAAGTCACTCTTGCAAGGTGCTAGAAGGCACCAAAACAAGGTTTTCTGTCACCCTGTTTTCTTAAATTTTCGCCCATTTTCAGTGAAATCTGGCATGTGTGGAGGGTGCATGCCTGGCAGTTTGCCAAGGACTGCATAACAGCCTTCAAAGAAGACTTAAAATCCACTTTTATGCCGATTCTTGTTCACTGTTTTCTGTCGATATTTTCGGGCGCCATTTCAAATGGCTCAAAGCTTTCTGATTGGATGATTGTGGGGGGTGTGTCTGCAATTTGATTGGCTGATTGGGCGCAATATTGAATTTCTCAAAGCTTTTCTGATTGGATAATTTGGAGAGAGGGATGAGATTTGATTGGCTGATTGGACGCCATTTTGATTTTCTAAAAGCTTCTGTGATTGGATAATTTAAGAGAGGCCTGAGATTTGATTGGCTGATTGGAAGGGGGGGGGGAAATCTCTGTATATCTATGTTAAATCTTCGGGTCATTTCAGCCTATTCAATGGCAAAGAGGGTTTGACCCCTGCACCAAGACCATTTTTGGGTCCTGATGGTCAGAGGTTGAATCCCCAACTTTGCCATTTTATCTATTTTATCTATTTTTATTATTAGTCATTCTTCCATCTTATTGTATTTCATTGGCCTATTTCTAAATTCTCAAATAAGAACAAGATTTCTTATTGGAAAAAGTTTGTGCAACAGCAACCGGTTGCTACTGAATCAATGTTTTTGCGCAGCGGTTAAACATAAAACAGACTTATGACTCACACGGTCACCAAAATTGGTTCAATGTTTTTTGTGACCCTGGTAAGAAAACGAATTTGGTTTACCTTTCTTTGATTTGTGCAACAGGTATCAGTTGCCTCCGAAAGTGTCCAAATTGATTTTATGATTTTATGCACAGCACATAATGGTCACGTATGGGTGCGATAGTCATCGTAACCAATTCAATGGCCCTAGTAAGAGAAAAAGAAAAAAAAAAATTTCCCTATATTTGAATTATGCAACAGGTGTCGTCTGCTATGGAATGTGCCATAAGTCGATTTTTCATGTTTTCGGGGGCACGTAACTGGCACGTATGAGACGGTAGTCGACGCAACTGGATTTCTTGTCATGGTATAAAAAGAGATTAAAAAAAAATAAAAATTTAGTTCCCTTTGTTTGATTTATGCAATAGAAATCAGTTGCTATTGAAAGAGTTTTCAGTTTTTTAAGCCACTTGTGACACTATTTCCTGGGGTTTCTACACTGTACATTGATCATCTTAGCATATTCAAAGTATCAATGCCATTTCAATGGCCCTAGTAAGAGAAAAAGAAAACAAAAAAAATCCCTATATTTGACTTAAGCAACAGGTGTCGTCTGCTATAGAATGTGCCGTAAGTCAATTTTTCATGTTTTCGCAGGCGCGTAACTGGCACGTATGAGACGGTAGTCGACGCAACTGGATTTCTTGTCATTGTATAAAAAGAGATTAAAAAAAAATAAAAATTTAGCTCCCTTTGTTTGATTTATGCAATAGAAATCAGTTGCTACTGAAAGAGTTTTCAGTTTTTTAAGCCACTTGTGACACTATTTCCTGGGGTTTCTACACTGTACATTGATCATCTTAGCATATTCAATGTATCAGTGCCAATGAAATGGCCCTAGTAAGAGATAAAGAACCAAAAAAAATCCCTAAATTTGACTTAAGCAACAGGTGTCGTCTGCTATGGAATGTGCCGTAAGTGGATTTTTCGTGTTTTTGTGGGTGCGTAACTGGCACGTATGAGACGGTAGTCAACGTAACTGGGTTTCTTGTTACGGTAAAAGGAGATTAAAAAAAAAAAATAAAATTTCGTTCCCTTTGTTTGATTTATGCAATAGGAAGCAGTTGCTACTGAAAGAGTTTTCAGTCTTTTTTAGCCAATTGTGACATTATTTTCTTATTTTCTGGGGTTTCTACACTGTACATTGATCATCTTAGCATATTTAAAGTATCAATGTACAGTATGGCAGTTGGCCTGAATTAGAAAGGCAAATCGAATTGAGGGATCAAGGGATCAGGGGAAGTCACTCTTGCAAGGTGCTAGAAGGCACCAAAACAAGGTTTTCTGTCACCCTGTTTTCTTAAATTTTCGCCCATTTTCAGTGAAATCTGGCATGTGTGGAGGGTGCATGCCTGGCAGTTTGCCAAGGACTGCATAACAGCCTTCAAAGAAGACTTAAAATCCACTTTTATGCCGATTCTTGTTCACTGTTTTCTGTCGATATTTTCGGGCGCCATTTCAAATGGCTCAAAGCTTTCTGATTGGATGATTGTGGGGGGTGTGTCTGCAATTTGATTGGCTGATTGGGCGCAATATTGAATTTCTCAAAGCTTTTCTGATTGGATAATTTGGAGAGAGGGATGAGATTTGATTGGCTGATTGGACGCCATTTTGATTTTCTAAAAGCTTCTGTGATTGGATAATTTAAGAGAGGCCTGAGATTTGATTGGCTGATTGGAAGGGGGGGGGGGAAATCTCTGTATATCTATGTTAAATCTTCGGGTCATTTCAGCCTATTCAATGGCAAAGAGGGTTTGACCCCTGCACCAAGACCATTTTTGGGTCCTGATGGTCAGAGGTTGAATCCCCAACTTTGCCATTTTATCTATTTTATCTATTTTTATTATTAGTCATTCTTCCATCTTATTGTATTTCATTGGCCTATTTCTAAATTCTCAAATAAGAACAAGATTTCTTATTGGAAAAAGTTTGTGCAACAGCAACCGGTTGCTACTGAATCAATGTTTTTGCGCAGCGGTTAAACATAAAACAGACTTATGACTCACACGGTCACCAAAATTGGTTCAATGTTTTTTGTGACCCTGGTAAGAAAACGAATTTGGTTTACCTTTCTTTGATTTGTGCAACAGGTATCAGTTGCCTCCGAAAGTGTCCAAATTGATTTTATGATTTTATGCACAGCACATAATGGTCACGTATGGGTGCGATAGTCATCGTAACCAATTCAATGGCCCTAGTAAGAGAAAAAGAAAAAAAAAATTTCCCTATATTTGAATTATGCAACAGGTGTCGTCTGCTATGGAATGTGCCATAAGTCGATTTTTCATGTTTTCGGGGGCACGTAACTGGCACGTATGAGACGGTAGTCGACGCAACTGGATTTCTTGTCATGGTATAAAAAGAGATTAAAAAAAAATAAAAATTTAGTTCCCTTTGTTTGATTTATGCAATAGAAATCAGTTGCTATTGAAAGAGTTTTCAGTTTTTTAAGCCACTTGTGACACTATTTCCTGGGGTTTCTACACTGTACATTGATCATCTTAGCATATTCAAAGTATCAATGCCATTTCAATGGCCCTAGTAAGAGAAAAAGAAAACAAAAAAAAATCCCTATATTTGACTTAAGCAACAGGTGTCGTCTGCTATAGAATGTGCCGTAAGTCAATTTTTCATGTTTTCGCAGGCGCGTAACTGGCACGTATGAGACGGTAGTCGACGCAACTGGATTTCTTGTCATTGTATAAAAAGAGATTAAAAAAAAATAAAAATTTAGCTCCCTTTGTTTGATTTATGCAATAGAAATCAGTTGCTACTGAAAGAGTTTTCAGTTTTTTAAGCCACTTGTGACACTATTTCCTGGGGTTTCTACACTGTACATTGATCATCTTAGCATATTCAATGTATCAGTGCCAATGAAATGGCCCTAGTAAGAGATAAAGAACCAAAAAAAATCCCTAAATTTGACTTAAGCAACAGGTGTCGTCTGCTATGGAATGTGCCGTAAGTGGATTTTTCGTGTTTTTGTGGGTGCGTAACTGGCACGTATGAGACGGTAGTCAACGTAACTGGGTTTCTTGTTACGGTAAAAGGAGATTAAAAAAAAAAAATAAAATTTCGTTCCCTTTGTTTGATTTATGCAATAGGAAGCAGTTGCTACTGAAAGAGTTTTCAGTCTTTTTTAGCCAATTGTGACATTATTTTCTTATTTTCTGGGGTTTCTACACTGTACATTGATCATCTTAGCATATTTAAAGTATCAATGTACAGTATGGCAGTTGGCCTGAATTAGAAAGGCAAATCGAATTGAGGGATCAAGGGATCAGGGGAAGTCACTCTTGCAAGGTGCTAGAAGGCACCAAAACAAGGTTTTCTGTCACCCTGTTTTCTTAAATTTTCGCCCATTTTCAGTGAAATCTGGCATGTGTGGAGGGTGCATGCCTGGCAGTTTGCCAAGGACTGCATAACAGCCTTCAAAGAAGACTTAAAATCCACTTTTATGCCGATTCTTGTTCACTGTTTTCTGTCGATATTTTCGGGCGCCATTTCAAATGGCTCAAAGCTTTCTGATTGGATGATTGTGGGGGGTGTGTCTGCAATTTGATTGGCTGATTGGGCGCAATATTGAATTTCTCAAAGCTTTTCTGATTGGATAATTTGGAGAGAGGGATGAGATTTGATTGGCTGATTGGACGCCATTTTGATTTTCTAAAAGCTTCTGTGATTGGATAATTTAAGAGAGGCCTGAGATTTGATTGGCTGATTGGAAGGGGGGGGGAAATCTCTGTATATCTATGTTAAATCTTCGGGTCATTTCAGCCTATTCAATGGCAAAGAGGGTTTGACCCCTGCACCAAGACCATTTTTGGGTCCTGATGGTCAGAGGTTGAATCCCCAACTTTGCCATTTTATCTATTTTATCTATTTTTATTATTAGTCATTCTTCCATCTTATTGTATTTCATTGGCCTATTTCTAAATTCTCAAATAAGAACAAGATTTCTTATTGGAAAAAGTTTGTGCAACAGCAACCGGTTGCTACTGAATCAATGTTTTTGCGCAGCGGTTAAACATAAAACAGACTTATGACTCACACGGTCACCAAAATTGGTTCAATGTTTTTTGTGACCCTGGTAAGAAAACGAATTTGGTTTACCTTTCTTTGATTTGTGCAACAGGTATCAGTTGCCTCCGAAAGTGTCCAAATTGATTTTATGATTTTATGCACAGCACATAATGGTCACGTATGGGTGCGATAGTCATCGTAACCAATTCAATGGCCCTAGTAAGAGAAAAAGAAAAAAAAAAATTTCCCTATATTTGAATTATGCAACAGGTGTCGTCTGCTATGGAATGTGCCATAAGTCGATTTTTCATGTTTTCGGGGGCACGTAACTGGCACGTATGAGACGGTAGTCGACGCAACTGGATTTCTTGTCATGGTATAAAAAGAGATTAAAAAAAAATAAAAATTTAGTTCCCTTTGTTTGATTTATGCAATAGAAATCAGTTGCTATTGAAAGAGTTTTCAGTTTTTTAAGCCACTTGTGACACTATTTCCTGGGGTTTCTACACTGTACATTGATCATCTTAGCATATTCAAAGTATCAATGCCATTTCAATGGCCCTAGTAAGAGAAAAAGAAAACAAAAAAAATCCCTATATTTGACTTAAGCAACAGGTGTCGTCTGCTATAGAATGTGCCGTAAGTCAATTTTTCATGTTTTCGCAGGCGCGTAACTGGCACGTATGAGACGGTAGTCGACGCAACTGGATTTCTTGTCATTGTATAAAAAGAGATTAAAAAAAAATAAAAATTTAGCTCCCTTTGTTTGATTTATGCAATAGAAATCAGTTGCTACTGAAAGAGTTTTCAGTTTTTTAAGCCACTTGTGACACTATTTCCTGGGGTTTCTACACTGTACATTGATCATCTTAGCATATTCAATGTATCAGTGCCAATGAAATGGCCCTAGTAAGAGATAAAGAACCAAAAAAAATCCCTAAATTTGACTTAAGCAACAGGTGTCGTCTGCTATGGAATGTGCCGTAAGTGGATTTTTCGTGTTTTTGTGGGTGCGTAACTGGCACGTATGAGACGGTAGTCAACGTAACTGGGTTTCTTGTTACGGTAAAAGGAGATTAAAAAAAAAAAATAAAATTTTGTTCCCTTTGTTTGATTTATGCAATAGGAAGCAGTTGCTACTGAAAGAGTTTTCAGTCTTTTTTAGCCAATTGTGACATTATTTTCTTATTTTCTGGGGTTTCTACACTGTACATTGATCATCTTAGCATATTTAAAGTATCAATGTACAGTATGGCAGTTGGCCTGAATTAGAAAGGCAAATCGAATTGAGGGATCAAGGGATCAGGGGAAGTCACTCTTGCAAGGTGCTAGAAGGCACCAAAACAAGGTTTTCTGTCACCCTGTTTTCTTAAATTTTCGCCCATTTTCAGTGAAATCTGGCATGTGTGGAGGGTGCATGCCTGGCAGTTTGCCAAGGACTGCATAACAGCCTTCAAAGAAGACTTAAAATCCACTTTTATGCCGATTCTTGTTCACTGTTTTCTGTCGATATTTTCGGGCGCCATTTCAAATGGCTCAAAGCTTTCTGATTGGATGATTGTGGGGGGTGTGTCTGCAATTTGATTGGCTGATTGGGCGCAATATTGAATTTCTCAAAGCTTTTCTGATTGGATAATTTGGAGAGAGGGATGAGATTTGATTGGCTGATTGGACGCCATTTTGATTTTCTAAAAGCTTCTGTGATTGGATAATTTAAGAGAGGCCTGAGATTTGATTGGCTGATTGGAAGGGGGGGGGGAAATCTCTGTATATCTATGTTAAATCTTCGGGTCATTTCAGCCTATTCAATGGCAAAGAGGGTTTGACCCCTGCACCAAGACCATTTTTGGGTCCTGATGGTCAGAGGTTGAATCCCCAACTTTGCCATTTTATCTATTTTATCTATTTTTATTATTAGTCATTCTTCCATCTTATTGTATTTCATTGGCCTATTTCTAAATTCTCAAATAAGAACAAGATTTCTTATTGGAAAAAGTTTGTGCAACAGCAACCGGTTGCTACTGAATCAATGTTTTTGCGCAGCGGTTAAACATAAAACAGACTTATGACTCACACGGTCACCAAAATTGGTTCAATGTTTTTTGTGACCCTGGTAAGAAAACGAATTTGGTTTACCTTTCTTTGATTTGTGCAACAGGTATCAGTTGCCTCCGAAAGTGTCCAAATTGATTTTATGATTTTATGCACAGCACATAATGGTCACGTATGGGTGCGATAGTCATCGTAACCAATTCAATGGCCCTAGTAAGAGAAAAAGAAAAAAAAAATTTCCCTATATTTGAATTATGCAACAGGTGTCGTCTGCTATGGAATGTGCCATAAGTCGATTTTTCATGTTTTCGGGGGCACGTAACTGGCACGTATGAGACGGTAGTCGACGCAACTGGATTTCTTGTCATGGTATAAAAAGAGATTAAAAAAAAATAAAAATTTAGTTCCCTTTGTTTGATTTATGCAATAGAAATCAGTTGCTATTGAAAGAGTTTTCAGTTTTTTAAGCCACTTGTGACACTATTTCCTGGGGTTTCTACACTGTACATTGATCATCTTAGCATATTCAAAGTATCAATGCCATTTCAATGGCCCTAGTAAGAGAAAAAGAAAACAAAAAAAATCCCTATATTTGACTTAAGCAACAGGTGTCGTCTGCTATAGAATGTGCCGTAAGTCAATTTTTCATGTTTTCGCAGGCGCGTAACTGGCACGTATGAGACGGTAGTCGACGCAACTGGATTTCTTGTCATTGTATAAAAAGAGATTAAAAAAAAATAAAAATTTAGCTCCCTTTGTTTGATTTATGCAATAGAAATCAGTTGCTACTGAAAGAGTTTTCAGTTTTTTAAGCCACTTGTGACACTATTTCCTGGGGTTTCTACACTGTACATTGATCATCTTAGCATATTCAATGTATCAGTGCCAATGAAATGGCCCTAGTAAGAGATAAAGAACCAAAAAAAATCCCTAAATTTGACTTAAGCAACAGGTGTCGTCTGCTATGGAATGTGCCGTAAGTGGATTTTTCGTGTTTTTGTGGGTGCGTAACTGGCACGTATGAGACGGTAGTCAACGTAACTGGGTTTCTTGTTACGGTAAAAGGAGATTAAAAAAAAAAAATAAAATTTCGTTCCCTTTGTTTGATTTATGCAATAGGAAGCAGTTGCTACTGAAAGAGTTTTCAGTCTTTTTTAGCCAATTGTGACATTATTTTCTTATTTTCTGGGGTTTCTACACTGTACATTGATCATCTTAGCATATTTAAAGTATCAATGTACAGTATGGCAGTTGGCCTGAATTAGAAAGGCAAATCGAATTGAGGGATCAAGGGATCAGGGGAAGTCACTCTTGCAAGGTGCTAGAAGGCACCAAAACAAGGTTTTCTGTCACCCTGTTTTCTTAAATTTTCGCCCATTTTCAGTGAAATCTGGCATGTGTGGAGGGTGCATGCCTGGCAGTTTGCCAAGGACTGCATAACAGCCTTCAAAGAAGACTTAAAATCCACTTTTATGCCGATTCTTGTTCACTGTTTTCTGTCGATATTTTCGGGCGCCATTTCAAATGGCTCAAAGCTTTCTGATTGGATGATTGTGGGGGGTGTGTCTGCAATTTGATTGGCTGATTGGGCGCAATATTGAATTTCTCAAAGCTTTTCTGATTGGATAATTTGGAGAGAGGGATGAGATTTGATTGGCTGATTGGACGCCATTTTGATTTTCTAAAAGCTTCTGTGATTGGATAATTTAAGAGAGGCCTGAGATTTGATTGGCTGATTGGAAGGGGGGGGGGAAATCTCTGTATATCTATGTTAAATCTTCGGGTCATTTCAGCCTATTCAATGGCAAAGAGGGTTTGACCCCTGCACCAAGACCATTTTTGGGTCCTGATGGTCAGAGGTTGAATCCCCAACTTTGCCATTTTATCTATTTTATCTATTTTTATTATTAGTCATTCTTCCATCTTATTGTATTTCATTGGCCTATTTCTAAATTCTCAAATAAGAACAAGATTTCTTATTGGAAAAAGTTTGTGCAACAGCAACCGGTTGCTACTGAATCAATGTTTTTGCGCAGCGGTTAAACATAAAACAGACTTATGACTCACACGGTCACCAAAATTGGTTCAATGTTTTTTGTGACCCTGGTAAGAAAACGAATTTGGTTTACCTTTCTTTGATTTGTGCAACAGGTATCAGTTGCCTCCGAAAGTGTCCAAATTGATTTTATGATTTTATGCACAGCACATAATGGTCACGTATGGGTGCGATAGTCATCGTAACCAATTCAATGGCCCTAGTAAGAGAAAAAGAAAAAAAAAAATTTCCCTATATTTGAATTATGCAACAGGTGTCGTCTGCTATGGAATGTGCCATAAGTCGATTTTTCATGTTTTCGGGGGCACGTAACTGGCACGTATGAGACGGTAGTCGACGCAACTGGATTTCTTGTCATGGTATAAAAAGAGATTAAAAAAAAATAAAAATTTAGTTCCCTTTGTTTGATTTATGCAATAGAAATCAGTTGCTATTGAAAGAGTTTTCAGTTTTTTAAGCCACTTGTGACACTATTTCCTGGGGTTTCTACACTGTACATTGATCATCTTAGCATATTCAAAGTATCAATGCCATTTCAATGGCCCTAGTAAGAGAAAAAGAAAACAAAAAAAATCCCTATATTTGACTTAAGCAACAGGTGTCGTCTGCTATAGAATGTGCCGTAAGTCAATTTTTCATGTTTTCGCAGGCGCGTAACTGGCACGTATGAGACGGTAGTCGACGCAACTGGATTTCTTGTCATTGTATAAAAAGAGATTAAAAAAAAATAAAAATTTAGCTCCCTTTGTTTGATTTATGCAATAGAAATCAGTTGCTACTGAAAGAGTTTTCAGTTTTTTAAGCCACTTGTGACACTATTTCCTGGGGTTTCTACACTGTACATTGATCATCTTAGCATATTCAATGTATCAGTGCCAATGAAATGGCCCTAGTAAGAGATAAAGAACCAAAAAAAATCCCTAAATTTGACTTAAGCAACAGGTGTCGTCTGCTATGGAATGTGCCGTAAGTGGATTTTTCGTGTTTTTGTGGGTGCGTAACTGGCACGTATGAGACGGTAGTCAACGTAACTGGGTTTCTTGTTACGGTAAAAGGAGATTAAAAAAAAAAAATAAAATTTCGTTCCCTTTGTTTGATTTATGCAATAGGAAGCAGTTGCTACTGAAAGAGTTTTCAGTCTTTTTTAGCCAATTGTGACATTATTTTCTTATTTTCTGGGGTTTCTACACTGTACATTGATCATCTTAGCATATTTAAAGTATCAATGTACAGTATGGCAGTTGGCCTGAATTAGAAAGGCAAATCGAATTGAGGGATCAAGGGATCAGGGGAAGTCACTCTTGCAAGGTGCTAGAAGGCACCAAAACAAGGTTTTCTGTCACCCTGTTTTCTTAAATTTTCGCCCATTTTCAGTGAAATCTGGCATGTGTGGAGGGTGCATGCCTGGCAGTTTGCCAAGGACTGCATAACAGCCTTCAAAGAAGACTTAAAATCCACTTTTATGCCGATTCTTGTTCACTGTTTTCTGTCGATATTTTCGGGCGCCATTTCAAATGGCTCAAAGCTTTCTGATTGGATGATTGTGGGGGGTGTGTCTGCAATTTGATTGGCTGATTGGGCGCAATATTGAATTTCTCAAAGCTTTTCTGATTGGATAATTTGGAGAGAGGGATGAGATTTGATTGGCTGATTGGACGCCATTTTGATTTTCTAAAAGCTTCTGTGATTGGATAATTTAAGAGAGGCCTGAGATTTGATTGGCTGATTGGAAGGGGGGGGGGAAATCTCTGTATATCTATGTTAAATCTTCGGGTCATTTCAGCCTATTCAATGGCAAAGAGGGTTTGACCCCTGCACCAAGACCATTTTTGGGTCCTGATGGTCAGAGGTTGAATCCCCAACTTTGCCATTTTATCTATTTTATCTATTTTTATTATTAGTCATTCTTCCATCTTATTGTATTTCATTGGCCTATTTCTAAATTCTCAAATAAGAACAAGATTTCTTATTGGAAAAAGTTTGTGCAACAGCAACCGGTTGCTACTGAATCAATGTTTTTGCGCAGCGGTTAAACATAAAACAGACTTATGACTCACACGGTCACCAAAATTGGTTCAATGTTTTTTGTGACCCTGGTAAGAAAACGAATTTGGTTTACCTTTCTTTGATTTGTGCAACAGGTATCAGTTGCCTCCGAAAGTGTCCAAATTGATTTTATGATTTTATGCACAGCACATAATGGTCACGTATGGGTGCGATAGTCATCGTAACCAATTCAATGGCCCTAGTAAGAGAAAAAGAAAAAAAAAAATTTCCCTATATTTGAATTATGCAACAGGTGTCGTCTGCTATGGAATGTGCCATAAGTCGATTTTTCATGTTTTCGGGGGCACGTAACTGGCACGTATGAGACGGTAGTCGACGCAACTGGATTTCTTGTCATGGTATAAAAAGAGATTAAAAAAAAATAAAAATTTAGTTCCCTTTGTTTGATTTATGCAATAGAAATCAGTTGCTATTGAAAGAGTTTTCAGTTTTTTAAGCCACTTGTGACACTATTTCCTGGGGTTTCTACACTGTACATTGATCATCTTAGCATATTCAAAGTATCAATGCCATTTCAATGGCCCTAGTAAGAGAAAAAGAAAACGAAAAAAATCCCTATATTTGACTTAAGCAACAGGTGTCGTCTGCTATAGAATGTGCCGTAAGTCAATTTTTCATGTTTTCGCAGGCGCGTAACTGGCACGTATGAGACGGTAGTCGACGCAACTGGATTTCTTGTCATTGTATAAAAAGAGATTAAAAAAAAATAAAAATTTAGCTCCCTTTGTTTGATTTATGCAATAGAAATCAGTTGCTACTGAAAGAGTTTTCAGTTTTTTAAGCCACTTGTGACACTATTTCCTGGGGTTTCTACACTGTACATTGATCATCTTAGCATATTCAATGTATCAGTGCCAATGAAATGGCCCTAGTAAGAGATAAAGAACCAAAAAAAATCCCTAAATTTGACTTAAGCAACAGGTGTCGTCTGCTATGGAATGTGCCGTAAGTGGATTTTTCGTGTTTTTGTGGGTGCGTAACTGGCACGTATGAGACGGTAGTCAACGTAACTGGGTTTCTTGTTACGGTAAAAGGAGATTAAAAAAAAAAAAATAAAATTTCGTTCGTTCCCTTTGTTTGATTTATGCAATAGGAAGCAGTTGCTACTGAAAGAGTTTTCAGTCTTTTTTAGCCAATTGTGACATTATTTTCTTATTTTCTGGGGTTTCTACACTGTACATTGATCATCTTAGCATATTTAAAGTATCAATGTACAGTATGGCAGTTGGCCTGAATTAGAAAGGCAAATCGAATTGAGGGATCAAGGGATCAGGGGAAGTCACTCTTGCAAGGTGCTAGAAGGCACCAAAACAAGGTTTTCTGTCACCCTGTTTTCTTAAATTTTCGCCCATTTTCAGTGAAATCTGGCATGTGTGGAGGGTGCATGCCTGGCAGTTTGCCAAGGACTGCATAACAGCCTTCAAAGAAGACTTAAAATCCACTTTTATGCCGATTCTTGTTCACTGTTTTCTGTCGATATTTTCGGGCGCCATTTCAAATGGCTCAAAGCTTTCTGATTGGATGATTGTGGGGGGTGTGTCTGCAATTTGATTGGCTGATTGGGCGCAATATTGAATTTCTCAAAGCTTTTCTGATTGGATAATTTGGAGAGAGGGATGAGATTTGATTGGCTGATTGGACGCCATTTTGATTTTCTAAAAGCTTCTGTGATTGGATAATTTAAGAGAGGCCTGAGATTTGATTGGCTGATTGGAAGGGGGGGGAAATCTCTGTATATCTATGTTAAATCTTCGGGTCATTTCAGCCTATTCAATGGCAAAGAGGGTTTGACCCCTGCACCAAGACCATTTTTGGGTCCTGATGGTCAGAGGTTGAATCCCCAACTTTGCCATTTTATCTATTTTATCTATTTTTATTATTAGTCATTCTTCCATCTTATTGTATTTCATTGGCCTATTTCTAAATTCTCAAATAAGAACAAGATTTCTTATTGGAAAAAGTTTGTGCAACAGCAACCGGTTGCTACTGAATCAATGTTTTTGCGCAGCGGTTAAACATAAAACAGACTTATGACTCACACGGTCACCAAAATTGGTTCAATGTTTTTTGTGACCCTGGTAAGAAAACGAATTTGGTTTACCTTTCTTTGATTTGTGCAACAGGTATCAGTTGCCTCCGAAAGTGTCCAAATTGATTTTATGATTTTATGCACAGCACATAATGGTCACGTATGGGTGCGATAGTCATCGTAACCAATTCAATGGCCCTAGTAAGAGAAAAAGAAAAAAAAAAATTTCCCTATATTTGAATTATGCAACAGGTGTCGTCTGCTATGGAATGTGCCATAAGTCGATTTTTCATGTTTTCGGGGGCACGTAACTGGCACGTATGAGACGGTAGTCGACGCAACTGGATTTCTTGTCATGGTATAAAAAGAGATTAAAAAAAAATAAAAATTTAGTTCCCTTTGTTTGATTTATGCAATAGAAATCAGTTGCTATTGAAAGAGTTTTCAGTTTTTTAAGCCACTTGTGACACTATTTCCTGGGGTTTCTACACTGTACATTGATCATCTTAGCATATTCAAAGTATCAATGCCATTTCAATGGCCCTAGTAAGAGAAAAAGAAAACAAAAAAAATCCCTATATTTGACTTAAGCAACAGGTGTCGTCTGCTATAGAATGTGCCGTAAGTCAATTTTTCATGTTTTCGCAGGCGCGTAACTGGCACGTATGAGACGGTAGTCGACGCAACTGGATTTCTTGTCATTGTATAAAAAGAGATTAAAAAAAAATAAAAATTTAGCTCCCTTTGTTTGATTTATGCAATAGAAATCAGTTGCTACTGAAAGAGTTTTCAGTTTTTTAAGCCACTTGTGACACTATTTCCTGGGGTTTCTACACTGTACATTGATCATCTTAGCATATTCAATGTATCAGTGCCAATGAAATGGCCCTAGTAAGAGATAAAGAACCAAAAAAAATCCCTAAATTTGACTTAAGCAACAGGTGTCGTCTGCTATGGAATGTGCCGTAAGTGGATTTTTCGTGTTTTTGTGGGTGCGTAACTGGCACGTATGAGACGGTAGTCAACGTAACTGGGTTTCTTGTTACGGTAAAAGGAGATTAAAAAAAAAAAATAAAATTTCGTTCCCTTTGTTTGATTTATGCAATAGGAAGCAGTTGCTACTGAAAGAGTTTTCAGTCTTTTTTAGCCAATTGTGACATTATTTTCTTATTTTCTGGGGTTTCTACACTGTACATTGATCATCTTAGCATATTTAAAGTATCAATGTACAGTATGGCAGTTGGCCTGAATTAGAAAGGCAAATCGAATTGAGGGATCAAGGGATCAGGGGAAGTCACTCTTGCAAGGTGCTAGAAGGCACCAAAACAAGGTTTTCTGTCACCCTGTTTTCTTAAATTTTCGCCCATTTTCAGTGAAATCTGGCATGTGTGGAGGGTGCATGCCTGGCAGTTTGCCAAGGACTGCATAACAGCCTTCAAAGAAGACTTAAAATCCACTTTTATGCCGATTCTTGTTCACTGTTTTCTGTCGATATTTTCGGGCGCCATTTCAAATGGCTCAAAGCTTTCTGATTGGATGATTGTGGGGTGTGTGTCTGCAATTTGATTGGCTGATTGGGCGCAATATTGAATTTCTCAAAGCTTTTCTGATTGGATAATTTGGAGAGAGGGATGAGATTTGATTGGCTGATTGGACGCCATTTTGATTTTCTAAAAGCTTCTGTGATTGGATAATTTAAGAGAGGCCTGAGATTTGATTGGCTGATTGGAAGGGGGGGGAAATCTCTGTATATCTATGTTAAATCTTCGGGTCATTTCAGCCTATTCAATGGCAAAGAGGGTTTGACCCCTGCACCAAGACCATTTTTGGGTCCTGATGGTCAGAGGTTGAATCCCCAACTTTGCCATTTTATCTATTTTATCTATTTTTATTATTAGTCATTCTTCCATCTTATTGTATTTCATTGGCCTATTTCTAAATTCTCAAATAAGAACAAGATTTCTTATTGGAAAAAGTTTGTGCAACAGCAACCGGTTGCTACTGAATCAATGTTTTTGCGCAGCGGTTAAACATAAAACAGACTTATGACTCACACGGTCACCAAAATTGGTTCAATGTTTTTTGTGACCCTGGTAAGAAAACGAATTTGGTTTACCTTTCTTTGATTTGTGCAACAGGTATCAGTTGCCTCCGAAAGTGTCCAAATTGATTTTATGATTTTATGCACAGCACATAATGGTCACGTATGGGTGCGATAGTCATCGTAACCAATTCAATGGCCCTAGTAAGAGAAAAAGAAAAAAAAAAATTTCCCTATATTTGAATTATGCAACAGGTGTCGTCTGCTATGGAATGTGCCATAAGTCGATTTTTCATGTTTTCGGGGGCACGTAACTGGCACGTATGAGACGGTAGTCGACGCAACTGGATTTCTTGTCATGGTATAAAAAGAGATTAAAAAAAAATAAAAATTTAGTTCCCTTTGTTTGATTTATGCAATAGAAATCAGTTGCTATTGAAAGAGTTTTCAGTTTTTTAAGCCACTTGTGACACTATTTCCTGGGGTTTCTACACTGTACATTGATCATCTTAGCATATTCAAAGTATCAATGCCATTTCAATGGCCCTAGTAAGAGAAAAAGAAAACAAAAAAAATCCCTATATTTGACTTAAGCAACAGGTGTCGTCTGCTATAGAATGTGCCGTAAGTCAATTTTTCATGTTTTCGCAGGCGCGTAACTGGCACGTATGAGACGGTAGTCGACGCAACTGGATTTCTTGTCATTGTATAAAAAGAGATTAAAAAAAAATAAAAATTTAGCTCCCTTTGTTTGATTTATGCAATAGAAATCAGTTGCTACTGAAAGAGTTTTCAGTTTTTTAAGCCACTTGTGACACTATTTCCTGGGGTTTCTACACTGTACATTGATCATCTTAGCATATTCAATGTATCAGTGCCAATGAAATGGCCCTAGTAAGAGATAAAGAACCAAAAAAAATCCCTAAATTTGACTTAAGCAACAGGTGTCGTCTGCTATGGAATGTGCCGTAAGTGGATTTTTCGTGTTTTTGTGGGTGCGTAACTGGCACGTATGAGACGGTAGTCAACGTAACTGGGTTTCTTGTTACGGTAAAAGGAGATTAAAAAAAAAAAATAAAATTTCGTTCCCTTTGTTTGATTTATGCAATAGGAAGCAGTTGCTACTGAAAGAGTTTTCAGTCTTTTTTAGCCAATTGTGACATTATTTTCTTATTTTCTGGGGTTTCTACACTGTACATTGATCATCTTAGCATATTTAAAGTATCAATGTACAGTATGGCAGTTGGCCTGAATTAGAAAGGCAAATCGAATTGAGGGATCAAGGGATCAGGGGAAGTCACTCTTGCAAGGTGCTAGAAGGCACCAAAACAAGGTTTTCTGTCACCCTGTTTTCTTAAATTTTCGCCCATTTTCAGTGAAATCTGGCATGTGTGGAGGGTGCATGCCTGGCAGTTTGCCAAGGACTGCATAACAGCCTTCAAAGAAGACTTAAAATCCACTTTTATGCCGATTCTTGTTCACTGTTTTCTGTCGATATTTTCGGGCGCCATTTCAAATGGCTCAAAGCTTTCTGATTGGATGATTGTGGGGGGTGTGTCTGCAATTTGATTGGCTGATTGGGCGCAATATTGAATTTCTCAAAGCTTTTCTGATTGGATAATTTGGAGAGAGGGATGAGATTTGATTGGCTGATTGGACGCCATTTTGATTTTCTAAAAGCTTCTGTGATTGGATAATTTAAGAGAGGCCTGAGATTTGATTGGCTGATTGGAAGGGGGGGGAAATCTCTGTATATCTATGTTAAATCTTCGGGTCATTTCAGCCTATTCAATGGCAAAGAGGGTTTGACCCCTGCACCAAGACCATTTTTGGGTCCTGATGGTCAGAGGTTGAATCCCCAACTTTGCCATTTTATCTATTTTATCTATTTTTATTATTAGTCATTCTTCCATCTTATTGTATTTCATTGGCCTATTTCTAAATTCTCAAATAAGAACAAGATTTCTTATTGGAAAAAGTTTGTGCAACAGCAACCGGTTGCTACTGAATCAATGTTTTTGCGCAGCGGTTAAACATAAAACAGACTTATGACTCACACGGTCACCAAAATTGGTTCAATGTTTTTTGTGACCCTGGTAAGAAAACGAATTTGGTTTACCTTTCTTTGATTTGTGCAACAGGTATCAGTTGCCTCCGAAAGTGTCCAAATTGATTTTATGATTTTATGCACAGCACATAATGGTCACGTATGGGTGCGATAGTCATCGTAACCAATTCAATGGCCCTAGTAAGAGAAAAAGAAAAAAAAAAATTTCCCTATATTTGAATTATGCAACAGGTGTCGTCTGCTATGGAATGTGCCATAAGTCGATTTTTCATGTTTTCGGGGGCACGTAACTGGCACGTATGAGACGGTAGTCGACGCAACTGGATTTCTTGTCATGGTATAAAAAGAGATTAAAAAAAAATAAAAATTTAGTTCCCTTTGTTTGATTTATGCAATAGAAATCAGTTGCTATTGAAAGAGTTTTCAGTTTTTTAAGCCACTTGTGACACTATTTCCTGGGGTTTCTACACTGTACATTGATCATCTTAGCATATTCAAAGTATCAATGCCATTTCAATGGCCCTAGTAAGAGAAAAAGAAAACAAAAAAAATCCCTATATTTGACTTAAGCAACAGGTGTCGTCTGCTATAGAATGTGCCGTAAGTCAATTTTTCATGTTTTCGCAGGCGCGTAACTGGCACGTATGAGACGGTAGTCGACGCAACTGGATTTCTTGTCATTGTATAAAAAGAGATTAAAAAAAAATAAAAATTTAGCTCCCTTTGTTTGATTTATGCAATAGAAATCAGTTGCTACTGAAAGAGTTTTCAGTTTTTTAAGCCACTTGTGACACTATTTCCTGGGGTTTCTACACTGTACATTGATCATCTTAGCATATTCAATGTATCAGTGCCAATGAAATGGCCCTAGTAAGAGATAAAGAACCAAAAAAAATCCCTAAATTTGACTTAAGCAACAGGTGTCGTCTGCTATGGAATGTGCCGTAAGTGGATTTTTCGTGTTTTTGTGGGTGCGTAACTGGCACGTATGAGACGGTAGTCAACGTAACTGGGTTTCTTGTTACGGTAAAAGGAGATTAAAAAAAAAAAATAAAATTTCGTTCCCTTTGTTTGATTTATGCAATAGGAAGCAGTTGCTACTGAAAGAGTTTTCAGTCTTTTTTAGCCAATTGTGACATTATTTTCTTATTTTCTGGGGTTTCTACACTGTACATTGATCATCTTAGCATATTTAAAGTATCAATGTACAGTATGGCAGTTGGCCTGAATTAGAAAGGCAAATCGAATTGAGGGATCAAGGGATCAGGGGAAGTCACTCTTGCAAGGTGCTAGAAGGCACCAAAACAAGGTTTTCTGTCACCCTGTTTTCTTAAATTTTCGCCCATTTTCAGTGAAATCTGGCATGTGTGGAGGGTGCATGCCTGGCAGTTTGCCAAGGACTGCATAACAGCCTTCAAAGAAGACTTAAAATCCACTTTTATGCCGATTCTTGTTCACTGTTTTCTGTCGATATTTTCGGGCGCCATTTCAAATGGCTCAAAGCTTTCTGATTGGATGATTGTGGGGGGTGTGTCTGCAATTTGATTGGCTGATTGGGCGCAATATTGAATTTCTCAAAGCTTTTCTGATTGGATAATTTGGAGAGAGGGATGAGATTTGATTGGCTGATTGGACGCCATTTTGATTTTCTAAAAGCTTCTGTGATTGGATAATTTAAGAGAGGCCTGAGATTTGATTGGCTGATTGGAAGGGGGGGGGAAATCTCTGTATATCTATGTTAAATCTTCGGGTCATTTCAGCCTATTCAATGGCAAAGAGGGTTTG
This sequence comes from Hippopus hippopus, assembly GCA_946811185.2. Taxonomy (NCBI): domain Eukaryota; kingdom Metazoa; phylum Mollusca; class Bivalvia; order Cardiida; family Cardiidae; genus Hippopus; species Hippopus hippopus. The sequence goes on along the minus strand of OX328107.1, from coordinate 45,895,953 downwards.
ACCCCTGCACCAAGACCATTTTTGGGTCCTGATGGTCAGAGGTTGAATCCCCAACTTTGCCATTTTATCTATTTTATCTATTTTTATTATTAGTCATTCTTCCATCTTATTGTATTTCATTGGCCTATTTCTAAATTCTCAAATAAGAACAAGATTTCTTATTGGAAAAAGTTTGTGCAACAGCAACCGGTTGCTACTGAATCAATGTTTTTGCGCAGCGGTTAAACATAAAACAGACTTATGACTCACACGGTCACCAAAATTGGTTCAATGTTTTTTGTGACCCTGGTAAGAAAACGAATTTGGTTTACCTTTCTTTGATTTGTGCAACAGGTATCAGTTGCCTCCGAAAGTGTCCAAATTGATTTTATGATTTTATGCACAGCACATAATGGTCACGTATGGGTGCGATAGTCATCGTAACCAATTCAATGGCCCTAGTAAGAGAAAAAGAAAAAAAAAAATTTCCCTATATTTGAATTATGCAACAGGTGTCGTCTGCTATGGAATGTGCCATAAGTCGATTTTTCATGTTTTCGGGGGCACGTAACTGGCACGTATGAGACGGTAGTCGACGCAACTGGATTTCTTGTCATGGTATAAAAAGAGATTAAAAAAAAATAAAAATTTAGTTCCCTTTGTTTGATTTATGCAATAGAAATCAGTTGCTATTGAAAGAGTTTTCAGTTTTTTAAGCCACTTGTGACACTATTTCCTGGGGTTTCTACACTGTACATTGATCATCTTAGCATATTCAAAGTATCAATGCCATTTCAATGGCCCTAGTAAGAGAAAAAGAAAACAAAAAAAATCCCTATATTTGACTTAAGCAACAGGTGTCGTCTGCTATAGAATGTGCCGTAAGTCAATTTTTCATGTTTTCGCAGGCGCGTAACTGGCACGTATGAGACGGTAGTCGACGCAACTGGATTTCTTGTCATTGTATAAAAAGAGATTAAAAAAAAATAAAAATTTAGCTCCCTTTGTTTGATTTATGCAATAGAAATCAGTTGCTACTGAAAGAGTTTTCAGTTTTTTAAGCCACTTGTGACACTATTTCCTGGGGTTTCTACACTGTACATTGATCATCTTAGCATATTCAATGTATCAGTGCCAATGAAATGGCCCTAGTAAGAGATAAAGAACCAAAAAAAATCCCTAAATTTGACTTAAGCAACAGGTGTCGTCTGCTATGGAATGTGCCGTAAGTGGATTTTTCGTGTTTTTGTGGGTGCGTAACTGGCACGTATGAGACGGTAGTCAACGTAACTGGGTTTCTTGTTACGGTAAAAGGAGATTAAAAAAAAAAAATAAAATTTCGTTCCCTTTGTTTGATTTATGCAATAGGAAGCAGTTGCTACTGAAAGAGTTTTCAGTCTTTTTTAGCCAATTGTGACATTATTTTCTTATTTTCTGGGGTTTCTACACTGTACATTGATCATCTTAGCATATTTAAAGTATCAATGTACAGTATGGCAGTTGGCCTGAATTAGAAAGGCAAATCGAATTGAGGGATCAAGGGATCAGGGGAAGTCACTCTTGCAAGGTGCTAGAAGGCACCAAAACAAGGTTTTCTGTCACCCTGTTTTCTTAAATTTTCGCCCATTTTCAGTGAAATCTGGCATGTGTGGAGGGTGCATGCCTGGCAGTTTGCCAAGGACTGCATAACAGCCTTCAAAGAAGACTTAAAATCCACTTTTATGCCGATTCTTGTTCACTGTTTTCTGTCGATATTTTCGGGCGCCATTTCAAATGGCTCAAAGCTTTCTGATTGGATGATTGTGGGGGGTGTGTCTGCAATTTGATTGGCTGATTGGGCGCAATATTGAATTTCTCAAAGCTTTTCTGATTGGATAATTTGGAGAGAGGGATGAGATTTGATTGGCTGATTGGACGCCATTTTGATTTTCTAAAAGCTTCTGTGATTGGATAATTTAAGAGAGGCCTGAGATTTGATTGGCTGATTGGAAGGGGGGGGGAAATCTCTGTATATCTATGTTAAATCTTCGGGTCATTTCAGCCTATTCAATGGCAAAGAGGGTTTGACCCCTGCACCAAGACCATTTTTGGGTCCTGATGGTCAGAGGTTGAATCCCCAACTTTGCCATTTTATCTATTTTATCTATTTTTATTATTAGTCATTCTTCCATCTTATTGTATTTCATTGGCCTATTTCTAAATTCTCAAATAAGAACAAGATTTCTTATTGGAAAAAGTTTGTGCAACAGCAACCGGTTGCTACTGAATCAATGTTTTTGCGCAGCGGTTAAACATAAAACAGACTTATGACTCACACGGTCACCAAAATTGGTTCAATGTTTTTTGTGACCCTGGTAAGAAAACGAATTTGGTTTACCTTTCTTTGATTTGTGCAACAGGTATCAGTTGCCTCCGAAAGTGTCCAAATTGATTTTATGATTTTATGCACAGCACATAATGGTCACGTATGGGTGCGATAGTCATCGTAACCAATTCAATGGCCCTAGTAAGAGAAAAAGAAAAAAAAAAATTTCCCTATATTTGAATTATGCAACAGGTGTCGTCTGCTATGGAATGTGCCATAAGTCGATTTTTCATGTTTTCGGGGGCACGTAACTGGCACGTATGAGACGGTAGTCGACGCAACTGGATTTCTTGTCATGGTATAAAAAGAGATTAAAAAAAAATAAAAATTTAGTTCCCTTTGTTTGATTTATGCAATAGAAATCAGTTGCTATTGAAAGAGTTTTCAGTTTTTTAAGCCACTTGTGACACTATTTCCTGGGGTTTCTACACTGTACATTGATCATCTTAGCATATTCAAAGTATCAATGCCATTTCAATGGCCCTAGTAAGAGAAAAAGAAAACAAAAAAAATCCCTATATTTGACTTAAGCAACAGGTGTCGTCTGCTATAGAATGTGCCGTAAGTCAATTTTTCATGTTTTCGCAGGCGCGTAACTGGCACGTATGAGACGGTAGTCGACGCAACTGGATTTCTTGTCATTGTATAAAAAGAGATTAAAAAAAAATAAAAATTTAGCTCCCTTTGTTTGATTTATGCAATAGAAATCAGTTGCTACTGAAAGAGTTTTCAGTTTTTTAAGCCACTTGTGACACTATTTCCTGGGGTTTCTACACTGTACATTGATCATCTTAGCATATTCAATGTATCAGTGCCAATGAAATGGCCCTAGTAAGAGATAAAGAACCAAAAAAAATCCCTAAATTTGACTTAAGCAACAGGTGTCGTCTGCTATGGAATGTGCCGTAAGTGGATTTTTCGTGTTTTTGTGGGTGCGTAACTGGCACGTATGAGACGGTAGTCAACGTAACTGGGTTTCTTGTTACGGTAAAAGGAGATTAAAAAAAAAAAATAAAATTTCGTTCCCTTTGTTTGATTTATGCAATAGGAAGCAGTTGCTACTGAAAGAGTTTTCAGTCTTTTTTAGCCAATTGTGACATTATTTTCTTATTTTCTGGGGTTTCTACACTGTACATTGATCATCTTAGCATATTTAAAGTATCAATGTACAGTATGGCAGTTGGCCTGAATTAGAAAGGCAAATCGAATTGAGGGATCAAGGGATCAGGGGAAGTCACTCTTGCAAGGTGCTAGAAGGCACCAAAACAAGGTTTTCTGTCACCCTGTTTTCTTAAATTTTCGCCCATTTTCAGTGAAATCTGGCATGTGTGGAGGGTGCATGCCTGGCAGTTTGCCAAGGACTGCATAACAGCCTTCAAAGAAGACTTAAAATCCACTTTTATGCCGATTCTTGTTCACTGTTTTCTGTCGATATTTTCGGGCGCCATTTCAAATGGCTCAAAGCTTTCTGATTGGATGATTGTGGGGGGTGTGTCTGCAATTTGATTGGCTGATTGGGCGCAATATTGAATTTCTCAAAGCTTTTCTGATTGGATAATTTGGAGAGAGGGATGAGATTTGATTGGCTGATTGGACGCCATTTTGATTTTCTAAAAGCTTCTGTGATTGGATAATTTAAGAGAGGCCTGAGATTTGATTGGCTGATTGGAAGGGGGGGGGAAATCTCTGTATATCTATGTTAAATCTTCGGGTCATTTCAGCCTATTCAATGGCAAAGAGGGTTTGACCCCTGCACCAAGACCATTTTTGGGTCCTGATGGTCAGAGGTTGAATCCCCAACTTTGCCATTTTATCTATTTTATCTATTTTTATTATTAGTCATTCTTCCATCTTATTGTATTTCATTGGCCTATTTCTAAATTCTCAAATAAGAACAAGATTTCTTATTGGAAAAAGTTTGTGCAACAGCAACCGGTTGCTACTGAATCAATGTTTTTGCGCAGCGGTTAAACATAAAACAGACTTATGACTCACACGGTCACCAAAATTGGTTCAATGTTTTTTGTGACCCTGGTAAGAAAACGAATTTGGTTTACCTTTCTTTGATTTGTGCAACAGGTATCAGTTGCCTCCGAAAGTGTCCAAATTGATTTTATGATTTTATGCACAGCACATAATGGTCACGTATGGGTGCGATAGTCATCGTAACCAATTCAATGGCCCTAGTAAGAGAAAAAGAAAAAAAAAAATTTCCCTATATTTGAATTATGCAACAGGTGTCGTCTGCTATGGAATGTGCCATAAGTCGATTTTTCATGTTTTCGGGGGCACGTAACTGGCACGTATGAGACGGTAGTCGACGCAACTGGATTTCTTGTCATGGTATAAAAAGAGATTAAAAAAAAATAAAAATTTAGTTCCCTTTGTTTGATTTATGCAATAGAAATCAGTTGCTATTGAAAGAGTTTTCAGTTTTTTAAGCCACTTGTGACACTATTTCCTGGGGTTTCTACACTGTACATTGATCATCTTAGCATATTCAAAGTATCAATGCCATTTCAATGGCCCTAGTAAGAGAAAAAGAAAACAAAAAAAATCCCTATATTTGACTTAAGCAACAGGTGTCGTCTGCTATAGAATGTGCCGTAAGTCAATTTTTCATGTTTTCGCAGGCGCGTAACTGGCACGTATGAGACGGTAGTCGACGCAACTGGATTTCTTGTCATTGTATAAAAAGAGATTAAAAAAAAATAAAAATTTAGCTCCCTTTGTTTGATTTATGCAATAGAAATCAGTTGCTACTGAAAGAGTTTTCAGTTTTTTAAGCCACTTGTGACACTATTTCCTGGGGTTTCTACACTGTACATTGATCATCTTAGCATATTCAATGTATCAGTGCCAATGAAATGGCCCTAGTAAGAGATAAAGAACCAAAAAAAATCCCTAAATTTGACTTAAGCAACAGGTGTCGTCTGCTATGGAATGTGCCGTAAGTGGATTTTTCGTGTTTTTGTGGGTGCGTAACTGGCACGTATGAGACGGTAGTCAACGTAACTGGGTTTCTTGTTACGGTAAAAGGAGATTAAAAAAAAAAAATAAAATTTCGTTCCCTTTGTTTGATTTATGCAATAGGAAGCAGTTGCTACTGAAAGAGTTTTCAGTCTTTTTTAGCCAATTGTGACATTATTTTCTTATTTTCTGGGGTTTCTACACTGTACATTGATCATCTTAGCATATTTAAAGTATCAATGTACAGTATGGCAGTTGGCCTGAATTAGAAAGGCAAATCGAATTGAGGGATCAAGGGATCAGGGGAAGTCACTCTTGCAAGGTGCTAGAAGGCACCAAAACAAGGTTTTCTGTCACCCTGTTTTCTTAAATTTTCGCCCATTTTCAGTGAAATCTGGCATGTGTGGAGGGTGCATGCCTGGCAGTTTGCCAAGGACTGCATAACAGCCTTCAAAGAAGACTTAAAATCCACTTTTATGCCGATTCTTGTTCACTGTTTTCTGTCGATATTTTCGGGCGCCATTTCAAATGGCTCAAAGCTTTCTGATTGGATGATTGTGGGGGGTGTGTCTGCAATTTGATTGGCTGATTGGGCGCAATATTGAATTTCTCAAAGCTTTTCTGATTGGATAATTTGGAGAGAGGGATGAGATTTGATTGGCTGATTGGACGCCATTTTGATTTTCTAAAAGCTTCTGTGATTGGATAATTTAAGAGAGGCCTGAGATTTGATTGGCTGATTGGAAGGGGGGGGGAAATCTCTGTATATCTATGTTAAATCTTCGGGTCATTTCAGCCTATTCAATGGCAAAGAGGGTTTGACCCCTGCACCAAGACCATTTTTGGGTCCTGATGGTCAGAGGTTGAATCCCCAACTTTGCCATTTTATCTATTTTATCTATTTTTATTATTAGTCATTCTTCCATCTTATTGTATTTCATTGGCCTATTTCTAAATTCTCAAATAAGAACAAGATTTCTTATTGGAAAAAGTTTGTGCAACAGCAACCGGTTGCTACTGAATCAATGTTTTTGCGCAGCGGTTAAACATAAAACAGACTTATGACTCACACGGTCACCAAAATTGGTTCAATGTTTTTTGTGACCCTGGTAAGAAAACGAATTTGGTTTACCTTTCTTTGATTTGTGCAACAGGTATCAGTTGCCTCCGAAAGTGTCCAAATTGATTTTATGATTTTATGCACAGCACATAATGGTCACGTATGGGTGCGATAGTCATCGTAACCAATTCAATGGCCCTAGTAAGAGAAAAAGAAAAAAAAAAATTTCCCTATATTTGAATTATGCAACAGGTGTCGTCTGCTATGGAATGTGCCATAAGTCGATTTTTCATGTTTTCGGGGGCACGTAACTGGCACGTATGAGACGGTAGTCGACGCAACTGGATTTCTTGTCATGGTATAAAAAGAGATTAAAAAAAAATAAAAATTTAGTTCCCTTTGTTTGATTTATGCAATAGAAATCAGTTGCTATTGAAAGAGTTTTCAGTTTTTTAAGCCACTTGTGACACTATTTCCTGGGGTTTCTACACTGTACATTGATCATCTTAGCATATTCAAAGTATCAATGCCATTTCAATGGCCCTAGTAAGAGAAAAAGAAAACAAAAAAAATCCCTATATTTGACTTAAGCAACAGGTGTCGTCTGCTATAGAATGTGCCGTAAGTCAATTTTTCATGTTTTCGCAGGCGCGTAACTGGCACGTATGAGACGGTAGTCGACGCAACTGGATTTCTTGTCATTGTATAAAAAGAGATTAAAAAAAAATAAAAATTTAGCTCCCTTTGTTTGATTTATGCAATAGAAATCAGTTGCTACTGAAAGAGTTTTCAGTTTTTTAAGCCACTTGTGACACTATTTCCTGGGGTTTCTACACTGTACATTGATCATCTTAGCATATTCAATGTATCAGTGCCAATGAAATGGCCCTAGTAAGAGATAAAGAACCAAAAAAAATCCCTAAATTTGACTTAAGCAACAGGTGTCGTCTGCTATGGAATGTGCCGTAAGTGGATTTTTCGTGTTTTTGTGGGTGCGTAACTGGCACGTATGAGACGGTAGTCAACGTAACTGGGTTTCTTGTTACGGTAAAAGGAGATTAAAAAAAAAAAATAAAATTTCGTTCCCTTTGTTTGATTTATGCAATAGGAAGCAGTTGCTACTGAAAGAGTTTTCAGTCTTTTTTAGCCAATTGTGACATTATTTTCTTATTTTCTGGGGTTTCTACACTGTACATTGATCATCTTAGCATATTTAAAGTATCAATGTACAGTATGGCAGTTGGCCTGAATTAGAAAGGCAAATCGAATTGAGAGATCAAGGGATCAGGGGAAGTCACTCTTGCAAGGTGCTAGAAGGCACCAAAACAAGGTTTTCTGTCACCCTGTTTTCTTAAATTTTCGCCCATTTTCAGTGAAATCTGGCATGTGTGGAGGGTGCATGCCTGGCAGTTTGCCAAGGACTGCATAACAGCCTTCAAAGAAGACTTAAAATCCACTTTTATGCCGATTCTTGTTCACTGTTTTCTGTCGATATTTTCGGGCGCCATTTCAAATGGCTCAAAGCTTTCTGATTGGATGATTGTGGGGGGTGTGTCTGCAATTTGATTGGCTGATTGGGCGCAATATTGAATTTCTCAAAGCTTTTCTGATTGGATAATTTGGAGAGAGGGATGAGATTTGATTGGCTGATTGGACGCCATTTTGATTTTCTAAAAGCTTCTGTGATTGGATAATTTAAGAGAGGCCTGAGATTTGATTGGCTGATTGGAAGGGGGGGGGAAATCTCTGTATATCTATGTTAAATCTTCGGGTCATTTCAGCCTATTCAATGGCAAAGAGGGTTTGACCCCTGCACCAAGACTATTTTTGGGTCCTGATGGTCAGAGGTTGAATCCCCAACTTTGCCATTTTATCTATTTTATCTATTTTTATTATTAGTCATTCTTCCATCTTATTGTATTTCATTGGCCTATTTCTAAATTCTCAAATAAGAACAAGATTTCTTATTGGAAAAAGTTTGTGCAACAGCAACCGGTTGCTACTGAATCAATGTTTTTGCGCAGCGGTTAAACATAAAACAGACTTATGACTCACACGGTCACCAAAATTGGTTCAATGTTTTTTGTGACCCTGGTAAGAAAACGAATTTGGTTTACCTTTCTTTGATTTGTGCAACAGGTATCAGTTGCCTCCGAAAGTGTCCAAATTGATTTTATGATTTTATGCACAGCACATAATGGTCACGTATGGGTGCGATAGTCATCGTAACCAATTCAATGGCCCTAGTAAGAGAAAAAGAAAAAAAAAAATTTCCCTATATTTGAATTATGCAACAGGTGTCGTCTGCTATGGAATGTGCCATAAGTCGATTTTTCATGTTTTCGGGGGCACGTAACTGGCACGTATGAGACGGTAGTCGACGCAACTGGATTTCTTGTCATGGTATAAAAAGAGATTAAAAAAAAATAAAAATTTAGTTCCCTTTGTTTGATTTATGCAATAGAAATCAGTTGCTATTGAAAGAGTTTTCAGTTTTTTAAGCCACTTGTGACACTATTTCCTGGGGTTTCTACACTGTACATTGATCATCTTAGCATATTCAAAGTATCAATGCCATTTCAATGGCCCTAGTAAGAGAAAAAGAAAACAAAAAAAATCCCTATATTTGACTTAAGCAACAGGTGTCGTCTGCTATAGAATGTGCCGTAAGTCAATTTTTCATGTTTTCGCAGGCGCGTAACTGGCACGTATGAGACGGTAGTCGACGCAACTGGATTTCTTGTCATTGTATAAAAAGAGATTAAAAAAAAATAAAAATTTAGCTCCCTTTGTTTGATTTATGCAATAGAAATCAGTTGCTACTGAAAGAGTTTTCAGTTTTTTAAGCCACTTGTGACACTATTTCCTGGGGTTTCTACACTGTACATTGATCATCTTAGCATATTCAATGTATCAGTGCCAATGAAATGGCCCTAGTAAGAGATAAAGAACCAAAAAAAATCCCTAAATTTGACTTAAGCAACAGGTGTCGTCTGCTATGGAATGTGCCGTAAGTGGATTTTTCGTGTTTTTGTGGGTGCGTAACTGGCACGTATGAGACGGTAGTCAACGTAACTGGGTTTCTTGTTACGGTAAAAGGAGATTAAAAAAAAAAAATAAAATTTCGTTCCCTTTGTTTGATTTATGCAATAGGAAGCAGTTGCTACTGAAAGAGTTTTCAGTCTTTTTTAGCCAATTGTGACATTATTTTCTTATTTTCTGGGGTTTCTACACTGTACATTGATCATCTTAGCATATTTAAAGTATCAATGTACAGTATGGCAGTTGGCCTGAATTAGAAAGGCAAATCGAATTGAGGGATCAAGGGATCAGGGGAAGTCACTCTTGCAAGGTGCTAGAAGGCACCAAAACAAGGTTTTCTGTCACCCTGTTTTCTTAAATTTTCGCCCATTTTCAGTGAAATCTGGCATGTGTGGAGGGTGCATGCCTGGCAGTTTGCCAAGGACTGCATAACAGCCTTCAAAGAAGACTTAAAATCCACTTTTATGCCGATTCTTGTTCACTGTTTTCTGTCGATATTTTCGGGCGCCATTTCAAATGGCTCAAAGCTTTCTGATTGGATGATTGTGGGGGGTGTGTCTGCAATTTGATTGGCTGATTGGGCGCAATATTGAATTTCTCAAAGCTTTTCTGATTGGATAATTTGGAGAGAGGGATGAGATTTGATTGGCTGATTGGACGCCATTTTGATTTTCTAAAAGCTTCTGTGATTGGATAATTTAAGAGAGGCCTGAGATTTGATTGGCTGATTGGAAGGGGGGGGGAAATCTCTGTATATCTATGTTAAATCTTCGGGTCATTTCAGCCTATTCAATGGCAAAGAGGGTTTGACCCCTGCACCAAGACCATTTTTGGGTCCTGATGGTCAGAGGTTGAATCCCCAACTTTGCCATTTTATCTATTTTATCTATTTTTATTATTAGTCATTCTTCCATCTTATTGTATTTCATTGGCCTATTTCTAAATTCTCAAATAAGAACAAGATTTCTTATTGGAAAAAGTTTGTGCAACAGCAACCGGTTGCTACTGAATCAATGTTTTTGCGCAGCGGTTAAACATAAAACAGACTTATGACTCACACGGTCACCAAAATTGGTTCAATGTTTTTTGTGACCCTGGTAAGAAAACGAATTTGGTTTACCTTTCTTTGATTTGTGCAACAGGTATCAGTTGCCTCCGAAAGTGTCCAAATTGATTTTATGATTTTATGCACAGCACATAATGGTCACGTATGGGTGCGATAGTCATCGTAACCAATTCAATGGCCCTAGTAAGAGAAAAAGAAAAAAAAAAATTTCCCTATATTTGAATTATGCAACAGGTGTCGTCTGCTATGGAATGTGCCATAAGTCGATTTTTCATGTTTTCGGGGGCACGTAACTGGCACGTATGAGACGGTAGTCGACGCAACTGGATTTCTTGTCATGGTATAAAAAGAGATTAAAAAAAAATAAAAATTTAGTTCCCTTTGTTTGATTTATGCAATAGAAATCAGTTGCTATTGAAAGAGTTTTCAGTTTTTTAAGCCACTTGTGACACTATTTCCTGGGGTTTCTACACTGTACATTGATCATCTTAGCATATTCAAAGTATCAATGCCATTTCAATGGCCCTAGTAAGAGAAAAAGAAAACAAAAAAAATCCCTATATTTGACTTAAGCAACAGGTGTCGTCTGCTATAGAATGTGCCGTAAGTCAATTTTTCATGTTTTCGCAGGCGCGTAACTGGCACGTATGAGACGGTAGTCGACGCAACTGGATTTCTTGTCATTGTATAAAAAGAGATTAAAAAAAAATAAAAATTTAGCTCCCTTTGTTTGATTTATGCAATAGAAATCAGTTGCTACTGAAAGAGTTTTCAGTTTTTTAAGCCACTTGTGACACTATTTCCTGGGGTTTCTACACTGTACATTGATCATCTTAGCATATTCAATGTATCAGTGCCAATGAAATGGCCCTAGTAAGAGATAAAGAACCAAAAAAAATCCCTAAATTTGACTTAAGCAACAGGTGTCGTCTGCTATGGAATGTGCCGTAAGTGGATTTTTCGTGTTTTTGTGGGTGCGTAACTGGCACGTATGAGACGGTAGTCAACGTAACTGGGTTTCTTGTTACGGTAAAAGGAGATTAAAAAAAAAAAATAAAATTTCGTTCCCTTTGTTTGATTTATGCAATAGGAAGCAGTTGCTACTGAAAGAGTTTTCAGTCTTTTTTAGCCAATTGTGACATTATTTTCTTATTTTCTGGGGTTTCTACACTGTACATTGATCATCTTAGCATATTTAAAGTATCAATGTACAGTATGGCAGTTGGCCTGAATTAGAAAGGCAAATCGAATTGAGGGATCAAGGGATCAGGGGAAGTCACTCTTGCAAGGTGCTAGAAGGCACCAAAACAAGGTTTTCTGTCACCCTGTTTTCTTAAATTTTCGCCCATTTTCAGTGAAATCTGGCATGTGTGGAGGGTGCATGCCTGGCAGTTTGCCAAGGACTGCATAACAGCCTTCAAAGAAGACTTAAAATCCACTTTTATGCCGATTCTTGTTCACTGTTTTCTGTCGATATTTTCGGGCGCCATTTCAAATGGCTCAAAGCTTTCTGATTGGATGATTGTGGGGGGTGTGTCTGCAATTTGATTGGCTGATTGGGCGCAATATTGAATTTCTCAAAGCTTTTCTGATTGGATAATTTGGAGAGAGGGATGAGATTTGATTGGCTGATTGGACGCCATTTTGATTTTCTAAAAGCTTCTGTGATTGGATAATTTAAGAGAGGCCTGAGATTTGATTGGCTGATTGGAAGGGGGGGGGAAATCTCTGTATATCTATGTTAAATCTTCGGGTCATTTCAGCCTATTCAATGGCAAAGAGGGTTTGACCCCTGCACCAAGACCATTTTTGGGTCCTGATGGTCAGAGGTTGAATCCCCAACTTTGCCATTTTATCTATTTTATCTATTTTTATTATTAGTCATTCTTCCATCTTATTGTATTTCATTGGCCTATTTCTAAATTCTCAAATAAGAACAAGATTTCTTATTGGAAAAAGTTTGTGCAACAGCAACCGGTTGCTACTGAATCAATGTTTTTGCGCAGCGGTTAAACATAAAACAGACTTATGACTCACACGGTCACCAAAATTGGTTCAATGTTTTTTGTGACCCTGGTAAGAAAACGAATTTGGTTTACCTTTCTTTGATTTGTGCAACAGGTATCAGTTGCCTCCGAAAGTGTCCAAATTGATTTTATGATTTTATGCACAGCACATAATGGTCACGTATGGGTGCGATAGTCATCGTAACCAATTCAATGGCCCTAGTAAGAGAAAAAGAAAAAAAAAAATTTCCCTATATTTGAATTATGCAACAGGTGTCGTCTGCTATGGAATGTGCCATAAGTCGATTTTTCATGTTTTCGGGGGCACGTAACTGGCACGTATGAGACGGTAGTCGACGCAACTGGATTTCTTGTCATGGTATAAAAAGAGATTAAAAAAAAATAAAAATTTAGTTCCCTTTGTTTGATTTATGCAATAGAAATCAGTTGCTATTGAAAGAGTTTTCAGTTTTTTAAGCCACTTGTGACACTATTTCCTGGGGTTTCTACACTGTACATTGATCATCTTAGCATATTCAAAGTATCAATGCCATTTCAATGGCCCTAGTAAGAGAAAAAGAAAACAAAAAAAATCCCTATATTTGACTTAAGCAACAGGTGTCGTCTGCTATAGAATGTGCCGTAAGTCAATTTTTCATGTTTTCGCAGGCGCGTAACTGGCACGTATGAGACGGTAGTCGACGCAACTGGATTTCTTGTCATTGTATAAAAAGAGATTAAAAAAAAATAAAAATTTAGCTCCCTTTGTTTGATTTATGCAATAGAAATCAGTTGCTACTGAAAGAGTTTTCAGTTTTTTAAGCCACTTGTGACACTATTTCCTGGGGTTTCTACACTGTACATTGATCATCTTAGCATATTCAATGTATCAGTGCCAATGAAATGGCCCTAGTAAGAGATAAAGAACCAAAAAAAATCCCTAAATTTGACTTAAGCAACAGGTGTCGTCTGCTATGGAATGTGCCGTAAGTGGATTTTTCGTGTTTTTGTGGGTGCGTAACTGGCACGTATGAGACGGTAGTCAACGTAACTGGGTTTCTTGTTACGGTAAAAGGAGATTAAAAAAAAAAAATAAAATTTCGTTCCCTTTGTTTGATTTATGCAATAGGAAGCAGTTGCTACTGAAAGAGTTTTCAGTCTTTTTTAGCCAATTGTGACATTATTTTCTTATTTTCTGGGGTTTCTACACTGTACATTGATCATCTTAGCATATTTAAAGTATCAATGTACAGTATGGCAGTTGGCCTGAATTAGAAAGGCAAATCGAATTGAGAGATCAAGGGATCAGGGGAAGTCACTCTTGCAAGGTGCTAGAAGGCACCAAAACAAGGTTTTCTGTCACCCTGTTTTCTTAAATTTTCGCCCATTTTCAGTGAAATCTGGCATGTGTGGAGGGTGCATGCCTGGCAGTTTGCCAAGGACTGCATAACAGCCTTCAAAGAAGACTTAAAATCCACTTTTATGCCGATTCTTGTTCACTGTTTTCTGTCGATATTTTCGGGCGCCATTTCAAATGGCTCAAAGCTTTCTGATTGGATGATTGTGGGGGGTGTGTCTGCAATTTGATTGGCTGATTGGGCGCAATATTGAATTTCTCAAAGCTTTTCTGATTGGATAATTTGGAGAGAGGGATGAGATTTGATTGGCTGATTGGACGCCATTTTGATTTTCTAAAAGCTTCTGTGATTGGATAATTTAAGAGAGGCCTGAGATTTGATTGGCTGATTGGAAGGGGGGGGGAAATCTCTGTATATCTATGTTAAATCTTCGGGTCATTTCAGCCTATTCAATGGCAAAGAGGGTTTGACCCCTGCACCAAGACCATTTTTGGGTCCTGATGGTCAGAGGTTGAATCCCCAACTTTGCCATTTTATCTATTTTATCTATTTTTATTATTAGTCATTCTTCCATCTTATTGTATTTCATTGGCCTATTTCTAAATTCTCAAATAAGAACAAGATTTCTTATTGGAAAAAGTTTGTGCAACAGCAACCGGTTGCTACTGAATCAATGTTTTTGCGCAGCGGTTAAACATAAAACAGACTTATGACTCACACGGTCACCAAAATTGGTTCAATGTTTTTTGTGACCCTGGTAAGAAAACGAATTTGGTTTACCTTTCTTTGATTTGTGCAACAGGTATCAGTTGCCTCCGAAAGTGTCCAAATTGATTTTATGATTTTATGCACAGCACATAATGGTCACGTATGGGTGCGATAGTCATCGTAACCAATTCAATGGCCCTAGTAAGAGAAAAAGAAAAAAAAAAATTTCCCTATATTTGAATTATGCAACAGGTGTCGTCTGCTATGGAATGTGCCATAAGTCGATTTTTCATGTTTTCGGGGGCACGTAACTGGCACGTATGAGACGGTAGTCGACGCAACTGGATTTCTTGTCATGGTATAAAAAGAGATTAAAAAAAAATAAAAATTTAGTTCCCTTTGTTTGATTTATGCAATAGAAATCAGTTGCTATTGAAAGAGTTTTCAGTTTTTTAAGCCACTTGTGACACTATTTCCTGGGGTTTCTACACTGTACATTGATCATCTTAGCATATTCAAAGTATCAATGCCATTTCAATGGCCCTAGTAAGAGAAAAAGAAAACAAAAAAAATCCCTATATTTGACTTAAGCAACAGGTGTCGTCTGCTATAGAATGTGCCGTAAGTCAATTTTTCATGTTTTCGCAGGCGCGTAACTGGCACGTATGAGACGGTAGTCGACGCAACTGGATTTCTTGTCATTGTATAAAAAGAGATTAAAAAAAAATAAAAATTTAGCTCCCTTTGTTTGATTTATGCAATAGAAATCAGTTGCTACTGAAAGAGTTTTCAGTTTTTTAAGCCACTTGTGACACTATTTCCTGGGGTTTCTACACTGTACATTGATCATCTTAGCATATTCAATGTATCAGTGCCAATGAAATGGCCCTAGTAAGAGATAAAGAACCAAAAAAAATCCCTAAATTTGACTTAAGCAACAGGTGTCGTCTGCTATGGAATGTGCCGTAAGTGGATTTTTCGTGTTTTTGTGGGTGCGTAACTGGCACGTATGAGACGGTAGTCAACGTAACTGGGTTTCTTGTTACGGTAAAAGGAGATTAAAAAAAAAAAATAAAATTTCGTTCCCTTTGTTTGATTTATGCAATAGGAAGCAGTTGCTACTGAAAGAGTTTTCAGTCTTTTTTAGCCAATTGTGACATTATTTTCTTATTTTCTGGGGTTTCTACACTGTACATTGATCATCTTAGCATATTTAAAGTATCAATGTACAGTATGGCAGTTGGCCTGAATTAGAAAGGCAAATCGAATTGAGGGATCAAGGGATCAGGGGAAGTCACTCTTGCAAGGTGCTAGAAGGCACCAAAACAAGGTTTTCTGTCACCCTGTTTTCTTAAATTTTCGCCCATTTTCAGTGAAATCTGGCATGTGTGGAGGGTGCATGCCTGGCAGTTTGCCAAGGACTGCATAACAGCCTTCAAAGAAGACTTAAAATCCACTTTTATGCCGATTCTTGTTCACTGTTTTCTGTCGATATTTTCGGGCGCCATTTCAAATGGCTCAAAGCTTTCTGATTGGATGATTGTGGGGGGTGTGTCTGCAATTTGATTGGCTGATTGGGCGCAATATTGAATTTCTCAAAGCTTTTCTGATTGGATAATTTGGAGAGAGGGATGAGATTTGATTGGCTGATTGGACGCCATTTTGATTTTCTAAAAGCTTCTGTGATTGGATAATTTAAGAGAGGCCTGAGATTTGATTGGCTGATTGGAAGGGGGGGGGAAATCTCTGTATATCTATGTTAAATCTTCGGGTCATTTCAGCCTATTCAATGGCAAAGAGGGTTTGACCCCTGCACCAAGACCATTTTTGGGTCCTGATGGTCAGAGGTTGAATCCCCAACTTTGCCATTTTATCTATTTTATCTATTTTTATTATTAGTCATTCTTCCATCTTATTGTATTTCATTGGCCTATTTCTAAATTCTCAAATAAGAACAAGATTTCTTATTGGAAAAAGTTTGTGCAACAGCAACCGGTTGCTACTGAATCAATGTTTTTGCGCAGCGGTTAAACATAAAACAGACTTATGACTCACACGGTCACCAAAATTGGTTCAATGTTTTTTGTGACCCTGGTAAGAAAACGAATTTGGTTTACCTTTCTTTGATTTGTGCAACAGGTATCAGTTGCCTCCGAAAGTGTCCAAATTGATTTTATGATTTTATGCACAGCACATAATGGTCACGTATGGGTGCGATAGTCATCGTAACCAATTCAATGGCCCTAGTAAGAGAAAAAGAAAAAAAAAAATTTCCCTATATTTGAATTATGCAACAGGTGTCGTCTGCTATGGAATGTGCCATAAGTCGATTTTTCATGTTTTCGGGGGCACGTAACTGGCACGTATGAGACGGTAGTCGACGCAACTGGATTTCTTGTCATGGTATAAAAAGAGATTAAAAAAAAATAAAAATTTAGTTCCCTTTGTTTGATTTATGCAATAGAAATCAGTTGCTATTGAAAGAGTTTTCAGTTTTTTAAGCCACTTGTGACACTATTTCCTGGGGTTTCTACACTGTACATTGATCATCTTAGCATATTCAAAGTATCAATGCCATTTCAATGGCCCTAGTAAGAGAAAAAGAAAACAAAAAAAATCCCTATATTTGACTTAAGCAACAGGTGTCGTCTGCTATAGAATGTGCCGTAAGTCAATTTTTCATGTTTTCGCAGGCGCGTAACTGGCACGTATGAGACGGTAGTCGACGCAACTGGATTTCTTGTCATTGTATAAAAAGAGATTAAAAAAAAATAAAAATTTAGCTCCCTTTGTTTGATTTATGCAATAGAAATCAGTTGCTACTGAAAGAGTTTTCAGTTTTTTAAGCCACTTGTGACACTATTTCCTGGGGTTTCTACACTGTACATTGATCATCTTAGCATATTCAATGTATCAGTGCCAATGAAATGGCCCTAGTAAGAGATAAAGAACCAAAAAAAATCCCTAAATTTGACTTAAGCAACAGGTGTCGTCTGCTATGGAATGTGCCGTAAGTGGATTTTTCGTGTTTTTGTGGGTGCGTAACTGGCACGTATGAGACGGTAGTCAACGTAACTGGGTTTCTTGTTACGGTAAAAGGAGATTAAAAAAAAAAAATAAAATTTCGTTCCCTTTGTTTGATTTATGCAATAGGAAGCAGTTGCTACTGAAAGAGTTTTCAGTCTTTTTTAGCCAATTGTGACATTATTTTCTTATTTTCTGGGGTTTCTACACTGTACATTGATCATCTTAGCATATTTAAAGTATCAATGTACAGTATGGCAGTTGGCCTGAATTAGAAAGGCAAATCGAATTGAGGGATCAAGGGATCAGGGGAAGTCACTCTTGCAAGGTGCTAGAAGGCACCAAAACAAGGTTTTCTGTCACCCTGTTTTCTTAAATTTTCGCCCATTTTCAGTGAAATCTGGCATGTGTGGAGGGTGCATGCCTGGCAGTTTGCCAAGGACTGCATAACAGCCTTCAAAGAAGACTTAAAATCCACTTTTATGCCGATTCTTGTTCACTGTTTTCTGTCGATATTTTCGGGCGCCATTTCAAATGGCTCAAAGCTTTCTGATTGGATGATTGTGGGGGGTGTGTCTGCAATTTGATTGGCTGATTGGGCGCAATATTGAATTTCTCAAAGCTTTTCTGATTGGATAATTTGGAGAGAGGGATGAGATTTGATTGGCTGATTGGACGCCATTTTGATTTTCTAAAAGCTTCTGTGATTGGATAATTTAAGAGAGGCCTGAGATTTGATTGGCTGATTGGAAGGGGGGGGGAAATCTCTGTATATCTATGTTAAATCTTCGGGTCATTTCAGCCTATTCAATGGCAAAGAGGGTTTGACCCCTGCACCAAGACCATTTTTGGGTCCTGATGGTCAGAGGTTGAATCCCCAACTTTGCCATTTTATCTATTTTATCTATTTTTATTATTAGTCATTCTTCCATCTTATTGTATTTCATTGGCCTATTTCTAAATTCTCAAATAAGAACAAGATTTCTTATTGGAAAAAGTTTGTGCAACAGCAACCGGTTGCTACTGAATCAATGTTTTTGCGCAGCGGTTAAACATAAAACAGACTTATGACTCACACGGTCACCAAAATTGGTTCAATGTTTTTTGTGACCCTGGTAAGAAAACGAATTTGGTTTACCTTTCTTTGATTTGTGCAACAGGTATCAGTTGCCTCCGAAAGTGTCCAAATTGATTTTATGATTTTATGCACAGCACATAATGGTCACGTATGGGTGCGATAGTCATCGTAACCAATTCAATGGCCCTAGTAAGAGAAAAAGAAAAAAAAAAATTTCCCTATATTTGAATTATGCAACAGGTGTCGTCTGCTATGGAATGTGCCATAAGTCGATTTTTCATGTTTTCGGGGGCACGTAACTGGCACGTATGAGACGGTAGTCGACGCAACTGGATTTCTTGTCATGGTATAAAAAGAGATTAAAAAAAAATAAAAATTTAGTTCCCTTTGTTTGATTTATGCAATAGAAATCAGTTGCTATTGAAAGAGTTTTCAGTTTTTTAAGCCACTTGTGACACTATTTCCTGGGGTTTCTACACTGTACATTGATCATCTTAGCATATTCAAAGTATCAATGCCATTTCAATGGCCCTAGTAAGAGAAAAAGAAAACAAAAAAAATCCCTATATTTGACTTAAGCAACAGGTGTCGTCTGCTATAGAATGTGCCGTAAGTCAATTTTTCATGTTTTCGCAGGCGCGTAACTGGCACGTATGAGACGGTAGTCGACGCAACTGGATTTCTTGTCATTGTATAAAAAGAGATTAAAAAAAAATAAAAATTTAGCTCCCTTTGTTTGATTTATGCAATAGAAATCAGTTGCTACTGAAAGAGTTTTCAGTTTTTTAAGCCACTTGTGACACTATTTCCTGGGGTTTCTACACTGTACATTGATCATCTTAGCATATTCAATGTATCAGTGCCAATGAAATGGCCCTAGTAAGAGATAAAGAACCAAAAAAAATCCCTAAATTTGACTTAAGCAACAGGTGTCGTCTGCTATGGAATGTGCCGTAAGTGGATTTTTCGTGTTTTTGTGGGTGCGTAACTGGCACGTATGAGACGGTAGTCAACGTAACTGGGTTTCTTGTTACGGTAAAAGGAGATTAAAAAAAAAAAATAAAATTTCGTTCCCTTTGTTTGATTTATGCAATAGGAAGCAGTTGCTACTGAAAGAGTTTTCAGTCTTTTTTAGCCAATTGTGACATTATTTTCTTATTTTCTGGGGTTTCTACACTGTACATTGATCATCTTAGCATATTTAAAGTATCAATGTACAGTATGGCAGTTGGCCTGAATTAGAAAGGCAAATCGAATTGAGAGATCAAGGGATCAGGGGAAGTCACTCTTGCAAGGTGCTAGAAGGCACCAAAACAAGGTTTTCTGTCACCCTGTTTTCTTAAATTTTCGCCCATTTTCAGTGAAATCTGGCATGTGTGGAGGGTGCATGCCTGGCAGTTTGCCAAGGACTGCATAACAGCCTTCAAAGAAGACTTAAAATCCACTTTTATGCCGATTCTTGTTCACTGTTTTCTGTCGATATTTTCGGGCGCCATTTCAAATGGCTCAAAGCTTTCTGATTGGATGATTGTGGGGGGTGTGTCTGCAATTTGATTGGCTGATTGGGCGCAATATTGAATTTCTCAAAGCTTTTCTGATTGGATAATTTGGAGAGAGGGATGAGATTTGATTGGCTGATTGGACGCCATTTTGATTTTCTAAAAGCTTCTGTGATTGGATAATTTAAGAGAGGCCTGAGATTTGATTGGCTGATTGGAAGGGGGGGGGAAATCTCTGTATATCTATGTTAAATCTTCGGGTCATTTCAGCCTATTCAATGGCAAAGAGGGTTTGACCCCTGCACCAAGACCATTTTTGGGTCCTGATGGTCAGAGGTTGAATCCCCAACTTTGCCATTTTATCTATTTTATCTATTTTTATTATTAGTCATTCTTCCATCTTATTGTATTTCATTGGCCTATTTCTAAATTCTCAAATAAGAACAAGATTTCTTATTGGAAAAAGTTTGTGCAACAGCAACCGGTTGCTACTGAATCAATGTTTTTGCGCAGCGGTTAAACATAAAACAGACTTATGACTCACACGGTCACCAAAATTGGTTCAATGTTTTTTGTGACCCTGGTAAGAAAACGAATTTGGTTTACCTTTCTTTGATTTGTGCAACAGGTATCAGTTGCCTCCGAAAGTGTCCAAATTGATTTTATGATTTTATGCACAGCACATAATGGTCACGTATGGGTGCGATAGTCATCGTAACCAATTCAATGGCCCTAGTAAGAGAAAAAGAAAAAAAAAAATTTCCCTATATTTGAATTATGCAACAGGTGTCGTCTGCTATGGAATGTGCCATAAGTCGATTTTTCATGTTTTCGGGGGCACGTAACTGGCACGTATGAGACGGTAGTCGACGCAACTGGATTTCTTGTCATGGTATAAAAAGAGATTAAAAAAAAATAAAAATTTAGTTCCCTTTGTTTGATTTATGCAATAGAAATCAGTTGCTATTGAAAGAGTTTTCAGTTTTTTAAGCCACTTGTGACACTATTTCCTGGGGTTTCTACACTGTACATTGATCATCTTAGCATATTCAAAGTATCAATGCCATTTCAATGGCCCTAGTAAGAGAAAAAGAAAACAAAAAAAATCCCTATATTTGACTTAAGCAACAGGTGTCGTCTGCTATAGAATGTGCCGTAAGTCAATTTTTCATGTTTTCGCAGGCGCGTAACTGGCACGTATGAGACGGTAGTCGACGCAACTGGATTTCTTGTCATTGTATAAAAAGAGATTAAAAAAAAATAAAAATTTAGCTCCCTTTGTTTGATTTATGCAATAGAAATCAGTTGCTACTGAAAGAGTTTTCAGTTTTTTAAGCCACTTGTGACACTATTTCCTGGGGTTTCTACACTGTACATTGATCATCTTAGCATATTCAATGTATCAGTGCCAATGAAATGGCCCTAGTAAGAGATAAAGAACCAAAAAAAATCCCTAAATTTGACTTAAGCAACAGGTGTCGTCTGCTATGGAATGTGCCGTAAGTGGATTTTTCGTGTTTTTGTGGGTGCGTAACTGGCACGTATGAGACGGTAGTCAACGTAACTGGGTTTCTTGTTACGGTAAAAGGAGATTAAAAAAAAAAAATAAAATTTCGTTCCCTTTGTTTGATTTATGCAATAGGAAGCAGTTGCTACTGAAAGAGTTTTCAGTCTTTTTTAGCCAATTGTGACATTATTTTCTTATTTTCTGGGGTTTCTACACTGTACATTGATCATCTTAGCATATTTAAAGTATCAATGTACAGTATGGCAGTTGGCCTGAATTAGAAAGGCAAATCGAATTGAGAGATCAAGGGATCAGGGGAAGTCACTCTTGCAAGGTGCTAGAAGGCACCAAAACAAGGTTTTCTGTCACCCTGTTTTCTTAAATTTTCGCCCATTTTCAGTGAAATCTGGCATGTGTGGAGGGTGCATGCCTGGCAGTTTGCCAAGGACTGCATAACAGCCTTCAAAGAAGACTTAAAATCCACTTTTATGCCGATTCTTGTTCACTGTTTTCTGTCGATATTTTCGGGCGCCATTTCAAATGGCTCAAAGCTTTCTGATTGGATGATTGTGGGGGGTGTGTCTGCAATTTGATTGGCTGATTGGGCGCAATATTGAATTTCTCAAAGCTTTTCTGATTGGATAATTTGGAGAGAGGGATGAGATTTGATTGGCTGATTGGACGCCATTTTGATTTTCTAAAAGCTTCTGTGATTGGATAATTTAAGAGAGGCCTGAGATTTGATTGGCTGATTGGAAGGGGGGGGGAAATCTCTGTATATCTATGTTAAATCTTCGGGTCATTTCAGCCTATTCAATGGCAAAGAGGGTTTGACCCCTGCACCAAGACCATTTTTGGGTCCTGATGGTCAGAGGTTGAATCCCCAACTTTGCCATTTTATCTATTTTATCTATTTTTATTATTAGTCATTCTTCCATCTTATTGTATTTCATTGGCCTATTTCTAAATTCTCAAATAAGAACAAGATTTCTTATTGGAAAAAGTTTGTGCAACAGCAACCGGTTGCTACTGAATCAATGTTTTTGCGCAGCGGTTAAACATAAAACAGACTTATGACTCACACGGTCACCAAAATTGGTTCAATGTTTTTTGTGACCCTGGTAAGAAAACGAATTTGGTTTACCTTTCTTTGATTTGTGCAACAGGTATCAGTTGCCTCCGAAAGTGTCCAAATTGATTTTATGATTTTATGCACAGCACATAATGGTCACGTATGGGTGCGATAGTCATCGTAACCAATTCAATGGCCCTAGTAAGAGAAAAAGAAAAAAAAAAATTTCCCTATATTTGAATTATGCAACAGGTGTCGTCTGCTATGGAATGTGCCATAAGTCGATTTTTCATGTTTTCGGGGGCACGTAACTGGCACGTATGAGACGGTAGTCGACGCAACTGGATTTCTTGTCATGGTATAAAAAGAGATTAAAAAAAAATAAAAATTTAGTTCCCTTTGTTTGATTTATGCAATAGAAATCAGTTGCTATTGAAAGAGTTTTCAGTTTTTTAAGCCACTTGTGACACTATTTCCTGGGGTTTCTACACTGTACATTGATCATCTTAGCATATTCAAAGTATCAATGCCATTTCAATGGCCCTAGTAAGAGAAAAAGAAAACAAAAAAAATCCCTATATTTGACTTAAGCAACAGGTGTCGTCTGCTATAGAATGTGCCGTAAGTCAATTTTTCATGTTTTCGCAGGCGCGTAACTGGCACGTATGAGACGGTAGTCGACGCAACTGGATTTCTTGTCATTGTATAAAAAGAGATTAAAAAAAAATAAAAATTTAGCTCCCTTTGTTTGATTTATGCAATAGAAATCAGTTGCTACTGAAAGAGTTTTCAGTTTTTTAAGCCACTTGTGACACTATTTCCTGGGGTTTCTACACTGTACATTGATCATCTTAGCATATTCAATGTATCAGTGCCAATGAAATGGCCCTAGTAAGAGATAAAGAACCAAAAAAAATCCCTAAATTTGACTTAAGCAACAGGTGTCGTCTGCTATGGAATGTGCCGTAAGTGGATTTTTCGTGTTTTTGTGGGTGCGTAACTGGCACGTATGAGACGGTAGTCAACGTAACTGGGTTTCTTGTTACGGTAAAAGGAGATTAAAAAAAAAAAATAAAATTTCGTTCCCTTTGTTTGATTTATGCAATAGGAAGCAGTTGCTACTGAAAGAGTTTTCAGTCTTTTTTAGCCAATTGTGACATTATTTTCTTATTTTCTGGGGTTTCTACACTGTACATTGATCATCTTAGCATATTTAAAGTATCAATGTACAGTATGGCAGTTGGCCTGAATTAGAAAGGCAAATCGAATTGAGGGATCAAGGGATCAGGGGAAGTCACTCTTGCAAGGTGCTAGAAGGCACCAAAACAAGGTTTTCTGTCACCCTGTTTTCTTAAATTTTCGCCCATTTTCAGTGAAATCTGGCATGTGTGGAGGGTGCATGCCTGGCAGTTTGCCAAGGACTGCATAACAGCCTTCAAAGAAGACTTAAAATCCACTTTTATGCCGATTCTTGTTCACTGTTTTCTGTCGATATTTTCGGGCGCCATTTCAAATGGCTCAAAGCTTTCTGATTGGATGATTGTGGGGGGTGTGTCTGCAATTTGATTGGCTGATTGGGCGCAATATTGAATTTCTCAAAGCTTTTCTGATTGGATAATTTGGAGAGAGGGATGAGATTTGATTGGCTGATTGGACGCCATTTTGATTTTCTAAAAGCTTCTGTGATTGGATAATTTAAGAGAGGCCTGAGATTTGATTGGCTGATTGGAAGGGGGGGGGAAATCTCTGTATATCTATGTTAAATCTTCGGGTCATTTCAGCCTATTCAATGGCAAAGAGGGTTTGACCCCTGCACCAAGACCATTTTTGGGTCCTGATGGTCAGAGGTTGAATCCCCAACTTTGCCATTTTATCTATTTTATCTATTTTTATTATTAGTCATTCTTCCATCTTATTGTATTTCATTGGCCTATTTCTAAATTCTCAAATAAGAACAAGATTTCTTATTGGAAAAAGTTTGTGCAACAGCAACCGGTTGCTACTGAATCAATGTTTTTGCGCAGCGGTTAAACATAAAACAGACTTATGACTCACACGGTCACCAAAATTGGTTCAATGTTTTTTGTGACCCTGGTAAGAAAACGAATTTGGTTTACCTTTCTTTGATTTGTGCAACAGGTATCAGTTGCCTCCGAAAGTGTCCAAATTGATTTTATGATTTTATGCACAGCACATAATGGTCACGTATGGGTGCGATAGTCATCGTAACCAATTCAATGGCCCTAGTAAGAGAAAAAGAAAAAAAAAAATTTCCCTATATTTGAATTATGCAACAGGTGTCGTCTGCTATGGAATGTGCCATAAGTCGATTTTTCATGTTTTCGGGGGCACGTAACTGGCACGTATGAGACGGTAGTCGACGCAACTGGATTTCTTGTCATGGTATAAAAAGAGATTAAAAAAAAATAAAAATTTAGTTCCCTTTGTTTGATTTATGCAATAGAAATCAGTTGCTATTGAAAGAGTTTTCAGTTTTTTAAGCCACTTGTGACACTATTTCCTGGGGTTTCTACACTGTACATTGATCATCTTAGCATATTCAAAGTATCAATGCCATTTCAATGGCCCTAGTAAGAGAAAAAGAAAACAAAAAAAATCCCTATATTTGACTTAAGCAACAGGTGTCGTCTGCTATAGAATGTGCCGTAAGTCAATTTTTCATGTTTTCGCAGGCGCGTAACTGGCACGTATGAGACGGTAGTCGACGCAACTGGATTTCTTGTCATTGTATAAAAAGAGATTAAAAAAAAATAAAAATTTAGCTCCCTTTGTTTGATTTATGCAATAGAAATCAGTTGCTACTGAAAGAGTTTTCAGTTTTTTAAGCCACTTGTGACACTATTTCCTGGGGTTTCTACACTGTACATTGATCATCTTAGCATATTCAATGTATCAGTGCCAATGAAATGGCCCTAGTAAGAGATAAAGAACCAAAAAAAATCCCTAAATTTGACTTAAGCAACAGGTGTCGTCTGCTATGGAATGTGCCGTAAGTGGATTTTTCGTGTTTTTGTGGGTGCGTAACTGGCACGTATGAGACGGTAGTCAACGTAACTGGGTTTCTTGTTACGGTAAAAGGAGATTAAAAAAAAAAAATAAAATTTCGTTCCCTTTGTTTGATTTATGCAATAGGAAGCAGTTGCTACTGAAAGAGTTTTCAGTCTTTTTTAGCCAATTGTGACATTATTTTCTTATTTTCTGGGGTTTCTACACTGTACATTGATCATCTTAGCATATTTAAAGTATCAATGTACAGTATGGCAGTTGGCCTGAATTAGAAAGGCAAATCGAATTGAGGGATCAAGGGATCAGGGGAAGTCACTCTTGCAAGGTGCTAGAAGGCACCAAAACAAGGTTTTCTGTCACCCTGTTTTCTTAAATTTTCGCCCATTTTCAGTGAAATCTGGCATGTGTGGAGGGTGCATGCCTGGCAGTTTGCCAAGGACTGCATAACAGCCTTCAAAGAAGACTTAAAATCCACTTTTATGCCGATTCTTGTTCACTGTTTTCTGTCGATATTTTCGGGCGCCATTTCAAATGGCTCAAAGCTTTCTGATTGGATGATTGTGGGGGGTGTGTCTGCAATTTGATTGGCTGATTGGGCGCAATATTGAATTTCTCAAAGCTTTTCTGATTGGATAATTTGGAGAGAGGGATGAGATTTGATTGGCTGATTGGACGCCATTTTGATTTTCTAAAAGCTTCTGTGATTGGATAATTTAAGAGAGGCCTGAGATTTGATTGGCTGATTGGAAGGGGGGGGGAAATCTCTGTATATCTATGTTAAATCTTCGGGTCATTTCAGCCTATTCAATGGCAAAGAGGGTTTGACCCCTGCACCAAGACCATTTTTGGGTCCTGATGGTCAGAGGTTGAATCCCCAACTTTGCCATTTTATCTATTTTATCTATTTTTATTATTAGTCATTCTTCCATCTTATTGTATTTCATTGGCCTATTTCTAAATTCTCAAATAAGAACAAGATTTCTTATTGGAAAAAGTTTGTGCAACAGCAACCGGTTGCTACTGAATCAATGTTTTTGCGCAGCGGTTAAACATAAAACAGACTTATGACTCACACGGTCACCAAAATTGGTTCAATGTTTTTTGTGACCCTGGTAAGAAAACGAATTTGGTTTACCTTTCTTTGATTTGTGCAACAGGTATCAGTTGCCTCCGAAAGTGTCCAAATTGATTTTATGATTTTATGCACAGCACATAATGGTCACGTATGGGTGCGATAGTCATCGTAACCAATTCAATGGCCCTAGTAAGAGAAAAAGAAAAAAAAAAATTTCCCTATATTTGAATTATGCAACAGGTGTCGTCTGCTATGGAATGTGCCATAAGTCGATTTTTCATGTTTTCGGGGGCACGTAACTGGCACGTATGAGACGGTAGTCGACGCAACTGGATTTCTTGTCATGGTATAAAAAGAGATTAAAAAAAAATAAAAATTTAGTTCCCTTTGTTTGATTTATGCAATAGAAATCAGTTGCTATTGAAAGAGTTTTCAGTTTTTTAAGCCACTTGTGACACTATTTCCTGGGGTTTCTACACTGTACATTGATCATCTTAGCATATTCAAAGTATCAATGCCATTTCAATGGCCCTAGTAAGAGAAAAAGAAAACAAAAAAAATCCCTATATTTGACTTAAGCAACAGGTGTCGTCTGCTATAGAATGTGCCGTAAGTCAATTTTTCATGTTTTCGCAGGCGCGTAACTGGCACGTATGAGACGGTAGTCGACGCAACTGGATTTCTTGTCATTGTATAAAAAGAGATTAAAAAAAAATAAAAATTTAGCTCCCTTTGTTTGATTTATGCAATAGAAATCAGTTGCTACTGAAAGAGTTTTCAGTTTTTTAAGCCACTTGTGACACTATTTCCTGGGGTTTCTACACTGTACATTGATCATCTTAGCATATTCAATGTATCAGTGCCAATGAAATGGCCCTAGTAAGAGATAAAGAACCAAAAAAAATCCCTAAATTTGACTTAAGCAACAGGTGTCGTCTGCTATGGAATGTGCCGTAAGTGGATTTTTCGTGTTTTTGTGGGTGCGTAACTGGCACGTATGAGACGGTAGTCAACGTAACTGGGTTTCTTGTTACGGTAAAAGGAGATTAAAAAAAAAAAATAAAATTTCGTTCCCTTTGTTTGATTTATGCAATAGGAAGCAGTTGCTACTGAAAGAGTTTTCAGTCTTTTTTAGCCAATTGTGACATTATTTTCTTATTTTCTGGGGTTTCTACACTGTACATTGATCATCTTAGCATATTTAAAGTATCAATGTACAGTATGGCAGTTGGCCTGAATTAGAAAGGCAAATCGAATTGAGGGATCAAGGGATCAGGGGAAGTCACTCTTGCAAGGTGCTAGAAGGCACCAAAACAAGGTTTTCTGTCACCCTGTTTTCTTAAATTTTCGCCCATTTTCAGTGAAATCTGGCATGTGTGGAGGGTGCATGCCTGGCAGTTTGCCAAGGACTGCATAACAGCCTTCAAAGAAGACTTAAAATCCACTTTTATGCCGATTCTTGTTCACTGTTTTCTGTCGATATTTTCGGGCGCCATTTCAAATGGCTCAAAGCTTTCTGATTGGATGATTGTGGGGGGTGTGTCTGCAATTTGATTGGCTGATTGGGCGCAATATTGAATTTCTCAAAGCTTTTCTGATTGGATAATTTGGAGAGAGGGATGAGATTTGATTGGCTGATTGGACGCCATTTTGATTTTCTAAAAGCTTCTGTGATTGGATAATTTAAGAGAGGCCTGAGATTTGATTGGCTGATTGGAAGGGGGGGGGAAATCTCTGTATATCTATGTTAAATCTTCGGGTCATTTCAGCCTATTCAATGGCAAAGAGGGTTTGACCCCTGCACCAAGACCATTTTTGGGTCCTGATGGTCAGAGGTTGAATCCCCAACTTTGCCATTTTATCTATTTTATCTATTTTTATTATTAGTCATTCTTCCATCTTATTGTATTTCATTGGCCTATTTCTAAATTCTCAAATAAGAACAAGATTTCTTATTGGAAAAAGTTTGTGCAACAGCAACCGGTTGCTACTGAATCAATGTTTTTGCGCAGCGGTTAAACATAAAACAGACTTATGACTCACACGGTCACCAAAATTGGTTCAATGTTTTTTGTGACCCTGGTAAGAAAACGAATTTGGTTTACCTTTCTTTGATTTGTGCAACAGGTATCAGTTGCCTCCGAAAGTGTCCAAATTGATTTTATGATTTTATGCACAGCACATAATGGTCACGTATGGGTGCGATAGTCATCGTAACCAATTCAATGGCCCTAGTAAGAGAAAAAGAAAAAAAAAAATTTCCCTATATTTGAATTATGCAACAGGTGTCGTCTGCTATGGAATGTGCCATAAGTCGATTTTTCATGTTTTCGGGGGCACGTAACTGGCACGTATGAGACGGTAGTCGACGCAACTGGATTTCTTGTCATGGTATAAAAAGAGATTAAAAAAAAATAAAAATTTAGTTCCCTTTGTTTGATTTATGCAATAGAAATCAGTTGCTATTGAAAGAGTTTTCAGTTTTTTAAGCCACTTGTGACACTATTTCCTGGGGTTTCTACACTGTACATTGATCATCTTAGCATATTCAAAGTATCAATGCCATTTCAATGGCCCTAGTAAGAGAAAAAGAAAACAAAAAAAATCCCTATATTTGACTTAAGCAACAGGTGTCGTCTGCTATAGAATGTGCCGTAAGTCAATTTTTCATGTTTTCGCAGGCGCGTAACTGGCACGTATGAGACGGTAGTCGACGCAACTGGATTTCTTGTCATTGTATAAAAAGAGATTAAAAAAAAATAAAAATTTAGCTCCCTTTGTTTGATTTATGCAATAGAAATCAGTTGCTACTGAAAGAGTTTTCAGTTTTTTAAGCCACTTGTGACACTATTTCCTGGGGTTTCTACACTGTACATTGATCATCTTAGCATATTCAATGTATCAGTGCCAATGAAATGGCCCTAGTAAGAGATAAAGAACCAAAAAAAATCCCTAAATTTGACTTAAGCAACAGGTGTCGTCTGCTATGGAATGTGCCGTAAGTGGATTTTTCGTGTTTTTGTGGGTGCGTAACTGGCACGTATGAGACGGTAGTCAACGTAACTGGGTTTCTTGTTACGGTAAAAGGAGATTAAAAAAAAAAAATAAAATTTCGTTCCCTTTGTTTGATTTATGCAATAGGAAGCAGTTGCTACTGAAAGAGTTTTCAGTCTTTTTTAGCCAATTGTGACATTATTTTCTTATTTTCTGGGGTTTCTACACTGTACATTGATCATCTTAGCATATTTAAAGTATCAATGTACAGTATGGCAGTTGGCCTGAATTAGAAAGGCAAATCGAATTGAGAGATCAAGGGATCAGGGGAAGTCACTCTTGCAAGGTGCTAGAAGGCACCAAAACAAGGTTTTCTGTCACCCTGTTTTCTTAAATTTTCGCCCATTTTCAGTGAAATCTGGCATGTGTGGAGGGTGCATGCCTGGCAGTTTGCCAAGGACTGCATAACAGCCTTCAAAGAAGACTTAAAATCCACTTTTATGCCGATTCTTGTTCACTGTTTTCTGTCGATATTTTCGGGCGCCATTTCAAATGGCTCAAAGCTTTCTGATTGGATGATTGTGGGGGGTGTGTCTGCAATTTGATTGGCTGATTGGGCGCAATATTGAATTTCTCAAAGCTTTTCTGATTGGATAATTTGGAGAGAGGGATGAGATTTGATTGGCTGATTGGACGCCATTTTGATTTTCTAAAAGCTTCTGTGATTGGATAATTTAAGAGAGGCCTGAGATTTGATTGGCTGATTGGAAGGGGGGGGGAAATCTCTGTATATCTATGTTAAATCTTCGGGTCATTTCAGCCTATTCAATGGCAAAGAGGGTTTGACCCCTGCACCAAGACCATTTTTGGGTCCTGATGGTCAGAGGTTGAATCCCCAACTTTGCCATTTTATCTATTTTATCTATTTTTATTATTAGTCATTCTTCCATCTTATTGTATTTCATTGGCCTATTTCTAAATTCTCAAATAAGAACAAGATTTCTTATTGGAAAAAGTTTGTGCAACAGCAACCGGTTGCTACTGAATCAATGTTTTTGCGCAGCGGTTAAACATAAAACAGACTTATGACTCACACGGTCACCAAAATTGGTTCAATGTTTTTTGTGACCCTGGTAAGAAAACGAATTTGGTTTACCTTTCTTTGATTTGTGCAACAGGTATCAGTTGCCTCCGAAAGTGTCCAAATTGATTTTATGATTTTATGCACAGCACATAATGGTCACGTATGGGTGCGATAGTCATCGTAACCAATTCAATGGCCCTAGTAAGAGAAAAAGAAAAAAAAAAATTTCCCTATATTTGAATTATGCAACAGGTGTCGTCTGCTATGGAATGTGCCATAAGTCGATTTTTCATGTTTTCGGGGGCACGTAACTGGCACGTATGAGACGGTAGTCGACGCAACTGGATTTCTTGTCATGGTATAAAAAGAGATTAAAAAAAAATAAAAATTTAGTTCCCTTTGTTTGATTTATGCAATAGAAATCAGTTGCTATTGAAAGAGTTTTCAGTTTTTTAAGCCACTTGTGACACTATTTCCTGGGGTTTCTACACTGTACATTGATCATCTTAGCATATTCAAAGTATCAATGCCATTTCAATGGCCCTAGTAAGAGAAAAAGAAAACAAAAAAAATCCCTATATTTGACTTAAGCAACAGGTGTCGTCTGCTATAGAATGTGCCGTAAGTCAATTTTTCATGTTTTCGCAGGCGCGTAACTGGCACGTATGAGACGGTAGTCGACGCAACTGGATTTCTTGTCATTGTATAAAAAGAGATTAAAAAAAAATAAAAATTTAGCTCCCTTTGTTTGATTTATGCAATAGAAATCAGTTGCTACTGAAAGAGTTTTCAGTTTTTTAAGCCACTTGTGACACTATTTCCTGGGGTTTCTACACTGTACATTGATCATCTTAGCATATTCAATGTATCAGTGCCAATGAAATGGCCCTAGTAAGAGATAAAGAACCAAAAAAAATCCCTAAATTTGACTTAAGCAACAGGTGTCGTCTGCTATGGAATGTGCCGTAAGTGGATTTTTCGTGTTTTTGTGGGTGCGTAACTGGCACGTATGAGACGGTAGTCAACGTAACTGGGTTTCTTGTTACGGTAAAAGGAGATTAAAAAAAAAAAATAAAATTTCGTTCCCTTTGTTTGATTTATGCAATAGGAAGCAGTTGCTACTGAAAGAGTTTTCAGTCTTTTTTAGCCAATTGTGACATTATTTTCTTATTTTCTGGGGTTTCTACACTGTACATTGATCATCTTAGCATATTTAAAGTATCAATGTACAGTATGGCAGTTGGCCTGAATTAGAAAGGCAAATCGAATTGAGAGATCAAGGGATCAGGGGAAGTCACTCTTGCAAGGTGCTAGAAGGCACCAAAACAAGGTTTTCTGTCACCCTGTTTTCTTAAATTTTCGCCCATTTTCAGTGAAATCTGGCATGTGTGGAGGGTGCATGCCTGGCAGTTTGCCAAGGACTGCATAACAGCCTTCAAAGAAGACTTAAAATCCACTTTTATGCCGATTCTTGTTCACTGTTTTCTGTCGATATTTTCGGGCGCCATTTCAAATGGCTCAAAGCTTTCTGATTGGATGATTGTGGGGGGTGTGTCTGCAATTTGATTGGCTGATTGGGCGCAATATTGAATTTCTCAAAGCTTTTCTGATTGGATAATTTGGAGAGAGGGATGAGATTTGATTGGCTGATTGGACGCCATTTTGATTTTCTAAAAGCTTCTGTGATTGGATAATTTAAGAGAGGCCTGAGATTTGATTGGCTGATTGGAAGGGGGGGGGAAATCTCTGTATATCTATGTTAAATCTTCGGGTCATTTCAGCCTATTCAATGGCAAAGAGGGTTTGACCCCTGCACCAAGACCATTTTTGGGTCCTGATGGTCAGAGGTTGAATCCCCAACTTTGCCATTTTATCTATTTTATCTATTTTTATTATTAGTCATTCTTCCATCTTATTGTATTTCATTGGCCTATTTCTAAATTCTCAAATAAGAACAAGATTTCTTATTGGAAAAAGTTTGTGCAACAGCAACCGGTTGCTACTGAATCAATGTTTTTGCGCAGCGGTTAAACATAAAACAGACTTATGACTCACACGGTCACCAAAATTGGTTCAATGTTTTTTGTGACCCTGGTAAGAAAACGAATTTGGTTTACCTTTCTTTGATTTGTGCAACAGGTATCAGTTGCCTCCGAAAGTGTCCAAATTGATTTTATGATTTTATGCACAGCACATAATGGTCACGTATGGGTGCGATAGTCATCGTAACCAATTCAATGGCCCTAGTAAGAGAAAAAGAAAAAAAAAAATTTCCCTATATTTGAATTATGCAACAGGTGTCGTCTGCTATGGAATGTGCCATAAGTCGATTTTTCATGTTTTCGGGGGCACGTAACTGGCACGTATGAGACGGTAGTCGACGCAACTGGATTTCTTGTCATGGTATAAAAAGAGATTAAAAAAAAATAAAAATTTAGTTCCCTTTGTTTGATTTATGCAATAGAAATCAGTTGCTATTGAAAGAGTTTTCAGTTTTTTAAGCCACTTGTGACACTATTTCCTGGGGTTTCTACACTGTACATTGATCATCTTAGCATATTCAAAGTATCAATGCCATTTCAATGGCCCTAGTAAGAGAAAAAGAAAACAAAAAAAATCCCTATATTTGACTTAAGCAACAGGTGTCGTCTGCTATAGAATGTGCCGTAAGTCAATTTTTCATGTTTTCGCAGGCGCGTAACTGGCACGTATGAGACGGTAGTCGACGCAACTGGATTTCTTGTCATTGTATAAAAAGAGATTAAAAAAAAATAAAAATTTAGCTCCCTTTGTTTGATTTATGCAATAGAAATCAGTTGCTACTGAAAGAGTTTTCAGTTTTTTAAGCCACTTGTGACACTATTTCCTGGGGTTTCTACACTGTACATTGATCATCTTAGCATATTCAATGTATCAGTGCCAATGAAATGGCCCTAGTAAGAGATAAAGAACCAAAAAAAATCCCTAAATTTGACTTAAGCAACAGGTGTCTATTTCTTAATTCTTCAAACAAGAACAAGATTTCTTATTGGAAAATGTTAATGCTCAGCAACCGGTTGCTTTTGAAAATTTCGTTAGTCATTTTTATGTTTTTGCGCAGCGGTTAAAATGCAATCGGTTGACATGTTTTTAATGTATTTTTTGAAGTACTAGGGTATGTATTTTTGGAAGCAAGGGATTACGCAATGTTTGAGGCTTCAAAGATGGTCGATTTCACTCTTTTTTCTATATAGAAAAAACCGTGGTGTGACACCAACAGTCATAGCTCTTTGGCCTCCGTTTCGCATTTTGGTTCAAACTTGTGAAGGGAAAAAGGAACGGTAATGACCTCAAGATCATTATCTTGCATAATTCATGGATGTAATAAGTACTCTTCTTATCAAAATTGCATTGAAAACCTACCTTTCTCTATTACTTCTAATTTTCACCATGGCCAATTCGAAACCACGGCCAATTCGAAACAAACTGTTTCCTATGACACTCACCCCGCCTTGTTCGTTCCAAACGAACTAAGAGTGTAGGCAGATGCATAAAAGTTCCCACGAAACAGGTTCGTCTAATTTCAGAAATTATAGTTTGTTTATTTGATTAATTAATCGGTTCGAGTTAAATGCCGTTTTAAAAGTCTATGCAATATCACGGCGGTCAGTGCACTTAGACTATACGTTCATCCTACCTTCAGTCTGAAGGGTTGCGCCGATGTTATTTTTGTGATTGGTCTCCGCACCCCTTCACATCAGCCCTTCTTTAACACTATCTCGAAATTTCAAAATCTTACCTGTCAATCTTTCAGTCTGCTTAATGTGTCTTTAATCTGCTTGTCAGCTATTAAAAAGGACATGAATCGATAGATAAATGATTTAACGTCATGTTGACACCAAGTTAAGTGCAAGGTTTTCGTTCATATTTTTGTAATTTACCATTTATTTGACATTTTAAACACATCTGGCTAATATTTGTAAACAAACACTTATTATGAATTCACTTAACTGCACATGCGTGGTCAATTTGAATTAAAAAAATAATATTGTGTGATTGTCAATTTAAGTGATAAATACAACTCCTCATAAATGAAATACATCCAGCACTTTTAGCTTTTTTTTGTTATGCCCAAGCTGATAACACAGAAGCCGATAAATTGTGGAAAAAAAAAGAACTTTAATTTACCAGAAGTGACTTCCGAAACATGCGCAGTAAATGTCAAGCCTAGTTTCAATTTCCAGGGAAGTAGGTCAACGGATATTTACTTTCCGAAATGGAATTATATGGAGGTAACACTCATTTTTTAAATATTTTGGTGTTTTTGTAAAGATTAATCATTAATCTATCAATTAAGGACCTCATTGTTCACTGACAAAGAACAGATCTACGCATATGGCCATTTGAAATGATGCCGGTATTTAAATTTTTCACTCCAGATGGGTCGTAAGAACACTTGCTGCCGGGGCTAGCAGAGAAACAATCACAAAAATAACATCGGAGCTAGTCCCCGAATTGGGGTTACATTCATCCATATTCTAAAAGTTTTGTGTTGTGTGAAGAGAGGGAGAGAAAGACGGTCACACAGAGCAGCCCGACATAGAGAGGGATACAGAGTTGTCTGTGGTACAATCTGGTAAAATTATTTTTGGAACAATAAAAAATAAATGTAATGATCCTGATAATTACAACTTATTCAAATTCCACATGTAAAATTACAATTTCAGACTAAAAGAAATGCTGATAGGTAAAAATAGTTTTGTTGAAAAAAATAGACCTGTACATATTAGATACCAGTTCAAATAGGACAGTCAATCCAGTCAACCTCTTCAGTTGACCAGCAATGATGTCCTCTGGATTATGATCAATAAAAAGGGATGTTGTATATAAACACTGACACTGATGATAGTGTACCCTTGACAAACTGAAAATTCGCGATATTAAGCTTTGGTGTTTATTAAGTTACAGCGGTAAAAATAAAATTCCACCTCGCTGTATATGTTATTCAATTATTGTCCCTCAAGTACACAAGACTTGCCCGTCTTATTTCAAATATTCACAAAAGGTAGCCATTTTGTCATGCAGGTATATTCGCAGAAAGTCAGCATACACCAGTATTTCAAAAATAGACTGACCTTTAATCTCCACCTCTAACACAGTCACGTGACACCCATTAACAGCAAAATATTGTGGAGGTATGGTAAGTTTTAAATGTGGTTCTGTCTTGAAATAATTTGTAGTTTTTATGGGAAGTGGTCTTTGCACTAATGAAATTACCTGTTTTGAACAGGAGCTTTTCCAAGTAGCCGACCTGCCTACTTAACTCTTTACCAAACGACAGTTTTAGACTTGTCCAAACTGAGAGCATTTGCAGACAACAAAATTAATGCGACTCAAAAATTGAAGGTTGTTTTGGGATGGGAAGAAAAAATAGTGGGAAAAGGAGAAAATGCTGGTTACTAGCATTTTCTCCTTTTCCCACAATGTTTTTAAAAGGGCTTTTTCCTTGGTTTGTAAAAACCGGGAATTGTTTGGTAAAGGTTGAACCTCATTCTTTTGCGACTTTTGTAGATGATAACAAAAACAACAAATGGTATGACCTCATCAGCCCACAAAATGGTCGCGAACTTCAATGTATCGGGATTTTAGATGATTTGACGTATATATTATATCATACAGGACAGGGGCATGTAGTAGCACCAGTGATTTAACCCTTAGGCTGCTTAGCATGACTCACTGGCCTTTTTGCAGTGTAGATTATGATCAGACTACCAAGAACGTACAGCCTGATCTTGGATCAACACTGTCCGATATGGAGATATTTTTCTCCAAAGCATAAGTTTGAAATGGCAATAGTTGTTTTTTTACTATCAAATTTAAAATTTGGTTTTAGTTATTTAGCAGGATAAGGGTTAACCAACCCAATCAACCACTTCAATGGACAACTTGTGACTAGTATTGACTGGTTTGTAACTGGTTATAACTGCTGGCCTGGTCAATACTCATATTGACAGGCTTTTTACCAACCTTGCATAATTATATGCACAGAATCATGTAACAGTGGCGGATTGCCAGTATTAATGTGCCCCTAAATTCTATCACAAAAGGAATATTGTGTAAATATAAACATGAAATACAGCAGCACTGACTTTACTGCCAGTAGTGCTATCTTCCACAGTGTTTTTTTCTAAGCACGGTAAACGATAAAAAACACTCAATAATAAATCAGTACAACCCTCTTATTTTTTTCTGAAACTGTAATTGTTACACACCCTCACTCCAGTCAGTATGTAGTTACCAGCATTTTTTTACCTTTTGTCACAGTATTTCTTTTGGTTTACTTCTAAATACTTTACACCAAGCCATGCCAAAACACAATTATATCTCGATACAACATTTACAAATTCCAATAATTATGTACCTTATACGCTTCCAGATAAGCATGCTTCTACTACCCATGATTACACTGCAAGAAAAAAGCAGTGCTCCTTTTCCAGCATACTACTAAAATACAGGAAAAACTTAAAAAAATCAATGGTTTCAAAGTCTATCCTCAGAAAATATGCTCTAAACCTGAAAATCTCTACGAGTAAGATAAAACAAAGCTTACTAGAACTCTTCCCAGCACACACAATCACACCATCCAAGTAATCACTTCTTCCTTGCAAAAATACATGTTGAAAGATGCTTGTTGTTCCCTCAATGTATAGCAAAACATGGCTTGTTATCCCATGATCCACAGAATCCATGTGCAGATACAACAAGCACAACCCTGTACACAAATAACACACACACACACAGACACACAGCACTCTTCACTCCAGATACAGCATTTAAACCTTTAAAACCCACATAACATACACAATCTCTCTATCTATCCTTCACATAACATATGCATTACCCTTTACTCTCAAACTACATTAAAACTGAAAATCTCTGAGCTTCATAAACCAATTAACCTATTTATTTTGCTATTATTGTGCAACAAGTTCTTGCAACATGTACTAATCAGTCCCAATTATTTCTTTCAAAGAAACTTTAACTAACTATTGTGCTGTGTTATGAGTAAATCCAACAGTTGACTTCTGTCCATGGTGGGATTCAAACCAAGATCCTTTGTTGTGAGTGGGTCAACACTGTACCCCTGCACCACTATCTCCAGGTTTCAACTAGTCCCACTTTTCCTACCTTTTTCCTTCTTTACTACTTTTTTATTCTATTTCTACTTTTTTCAAAAAACCTGCTACTATTCTTACATCTTTAATGAAAGCGAAAATAAAAAGAAATGTATCTTTTAACTCTTTCCCAAACAACCAATTTTATATTTTTTCATTTCCAAAACATCTTCAGATAATAAATTCAAATTTGGTAAAAATGAAGTTAGGCTCTCTGATAGGGTCAAAAATATTGTGGGAAAAGGAGAAAATGCTGGTGACCAGCATTTTCTCCTTTTCCCACAATGTTTTAAAAGTCTTCTTTCCCAGGGTAGTGAAAACCTGGGATTGTTTGGTAAAAGGTTCAAGTATTTAAGCATGTTGCAGAATGAAACTCGCTGTAAGTTACGATATTAGGACAGATGGTATATTCTGCTAATTGCAGAGTGTTTGATTGCTTGATTGTATGATGTTAAACGCCGTTTTCAACACTATTTCAGTTATATCATGGTGACCAGTGCACCTATCCAAGCTTTCCTGGAGTTATTTTTACCAGTAGTAGGTAGTCCGCACAATTTTTTTTCCAAGCAACTGGCTGCTTTCCCACGGAACCTCGTCCAAACAATGGTTAGCGATGGGTGAGGAATGAATCCTGTCCCAATGACCATCATCAGTACTCGGAAAAAAAGTGGCTGAGCCAGGGATCAAACCCACAACCTCTTGTTCGCAAGTCCCCCACACTACCGACTGAGCTACCGGGGCTCGGCACAGAGTGTTTGAACATACTACTGTTGACCTATTATGCAAACTTCATGATGTCTTTCTGGGAAATGTGTCCAAACCATTGGCCGTTCATGCCTTATAAGTTGACAGCAACATCCAGAATAAGATCTCGAAGCCACTTGCAGTTAGGCAGCCCAGGGGTCACACCTTTTATAGGGGCATAACATAGGGGAGACTATTGATATCTTCTTGACTGTTAAAAATTTGGCCTAGACCTGTATTGTTTTAGTTTAAACATATTTATTTTACATCAATTGAGAAACAAGTTCTTACAACTTATGCTGATCTCTCTCGATTCTGCTTCCTCGGAACTACACCAGTACTCACACTGAATGTGTGGGCCAATGAACAATCCCAAAGTTGACACCCGCTCCAGGGCGGGGTATGGAAGTTGGGACCTTATGGTTATGAGGCCTACACTCTACCTCACAACCATGGACACCACTAGACATGGGAGTCCGCTGCATAAAGCATATTTCAAATGATACGACTATGGTCAACCTACTTGAAATTGAACTCATAGACCTGTATTATGCATTAGACCACGTATGTAGCAGGTTGACCAATCAGCGTCCAGTATTTCACAAGAATATATCAAAGATACAACTCACGCAGTTGTATATCTTGATATACATCGCTAGTATATCCCACGCATGAATTCCGACAATTTTTGTTTGCAATATTGAGTTGAGGCAAAATGTACCCTTCAGGGTACAATAATTTTGAAATATGACTTGGTGAACCGGAAACAGCATTTCGATAAGTTAGTGCAATACTACTGTAAGTGCCTATACAATGTCCAAGCAATAAAAATTAGTATTGGGCTGATCTATCGATTCACTCAATCAACCTCTTGAATGGAGTGTGGTTTTCAAAGCAGAAAAATAAGGCTGGAGTTAGGAAAAAAAAAACTATAATGTTCTCAATTCAGCTTTTTGTCTTGATGATATTTCAGACAAGTTTGAAAATGGGCCATGTCGGGTCAAAAACTAGGTCAAATCTTAGAAAAACCTTGTGTACACTCCAGAAGCCACATTTTCTGTCCAACACTCTTGAAAGTTGGTCAAAATGTTTGTCTTGATAATGTTGCAGACAAGTTTGAAAAAGGGTCATGTCCGGTCTAAAACTAGGTCACTAGGTCAGATCTTAGAAAAAGCTTGTGTACACTCCAACGGCCACATTTTCAGTCCAATTTCTGTTCTATTTCCTATTTTTTTCCTAGCGCTTTAAGGGCGATCTGACCCAGTTTCTATGCCTTGTGTTTTGAATTTTGTTAATTCTTACCTAAATTGTATACATATTGCGAAGGGTTTGTTTTGTCTTTGAATCTGATAACTTCTGTTCTCATTGTACGGCTCAGTCAATATCAGTCTATTAACTCTTTACCAAACGACAAAAATTTAGACTGGTCCAATTGAAAGGATTTGCAGACAACAAATTAAATGTAACTGAAATGATGATTTTTGTTTGGGATGAAGAAGAAAACATGGTGGGAAAAGGAGAAATTGCTGGTAACCAGCATTTTCTCATTTTCCTACAATGTTTTCAAAAGCCTTCTCCTACAGGGTTGTTAAAACTCGGGATTGTGTGGTAATGGGTTAATACTTGTTG
This sequence comes from Hippopus hippopus, assembly GCA_946811185.2. Classification (NCBI taxonomy): domain Eukaryota; kingdom Metazoa; phylum Mollusca; class Bivalvia; order Cardiida; family Cardiidae; genus Hippopus; species Hippopus hippopus. Next base: position 45,855,512 of record OX328107.1, on the reverse strand, counting down.
AATGGTCATTGTTGAATAAAGGTTGGGTGGCGGTGGGTGAGTATGTGCAGTTTCTCAGTTTCCTGTGACAGAAATGTGAAAAGCTCAAATCACCAGTAGATATTTAGAGCAGACTGCAGAAACAAAGAATCATGAAAGAGTGCATGTATACATGCACATTATCAATGTCCATTGTGAAACATGTACCGCAAACCTTCGGTGAGGTATGAGATCAGACTGCTCATAACATCTTGATAAATTATATCATTCTGTACTACTGGCCTAAATTGGAAGCATATGCAGATGCATAACTAAATGTTTTTTATCTGATGGGATTTTTCCTGTCAGGGACAGTGGCCAAAAAGGTGTGAAAACATTTAAAATTTAATTATTATCATATCATTTAAAATGACTGAAAATATTGTGAAGATGATAATCTATTGTGTAGTCAATGCAAGTGTTAGTTGCTGGAAGAAAAATGAATTCCAAAATCAGGAAAAAAGTAAACGAAATACATGTATAGGGTGACTTGACCACTTTTAACCTGGTTTTGAAACCCCATTCAGGCTCCAAAAATTTCCAGAAAAGACACTTGTCTTGTAGGACAAATGACTTTGAAAAAACACTTGCCCTGCTTTGATCCTCACTCGCCTGACAAGAAAACCCTGTCTAATATTTGACTCTGACATTTTTTTCAGACCAAACAGAAACGCTAATTGACCTTTCTGTAAATGCTTGTTTGGCACACCCACCTTAGTAACGCGTTATTTTGTTTGTCAAGTTTGACAAACAAACCAGAACATTGTGTCACATACAAAGAGAAAGAACATTTATTTCAGTTTTATTCTGTCTGATATTTTGCTCTTGGCTAATTACCCCAAATTTTTTCCCCCAACTTTCTTAGTAATTTAAACTTAATAGGCAAGTTAACCAGAAAAAATACTTAAAATAGTGTCATATTTATGAGGAAATGAGAAGTAAAAATAATGCAAATATGTTTGTAATTCCATGTGCGGTTGCAGCATTTCAAATAAAAGTACATTGTGAGTAACTTACTGTTGGCAACACGTATGATTACTAAAAGGGGCATAAGTTTTTAAGACATTTCGTCAGTATATAACATAATTTGATTGTAAACAATATAGGAAAAGGATTTACAATTTAACCCTTCATCACACAGTCTTGTCCTTTGTCGACCTTGAAGAAGGAGACTTATGAAAATATTTCTCTCTTTTCTTGGCTGTTTATAATCCTTTCAAAGACAAATTTTATCACTGGAGCAACATTTAATTCGTCGACAGCAAACATTTTCAAAATACACTTCATTTTGTTGTCAGGTTAAGAGTTTATTAATACCTCTAATACCTGTTTGAGTCTTAGAGGTGCAATAGTATTTATGTTTAAAATGCTTGAAATTTTTAACCTTTGCACATCTGAAAAGTGGCACATGTCATAAATGTTCCAGTTAGGCATTAATTTTAACCCTTGGTGCGTGAAGAATGTGCTGAGTGTGTAGATATAGATCAGACTGCAAATAGTATGAAGCCTAGTCTTGGATTTAAACGATCTGCTATTTACATTATTTAGCATACTTACAGTAGATTTAGGTCTTACTTCTATTCTGTTCTGTTTCAGAGGTTCAGTTTAAAGGCAACTTATCTTAATCAAATCAACTTTTGATATAGCCATATTTAAGAGGATTAGCACATCTGCCATTTCAAAGGTAAACTGTTAATTTGATAGGATGTGTGTTTGACTGCAAACCAGAGTTGCCGCTGTAATCCACTTGACCACCCATTGTCTCAGTATATCATTGAAGTTTAAAACAAACTGCCGCCAATAATATTAACAAGTTTGTTAAGTGATGGCACACTTAACACATTTTAAAATCATCTAACAACTAGTTTCCTTTACCCGAAATTGAAACTTTTCTGTTGAATCAGACTATCTATGAATATTTATAATACATGTAATTCGGTGTAATTTGTTATTGAATATGATGTTGAGACGACTTAACTAGCCTCAAAAAAACAATAAGCATGTTAAATTCAATCATTCTTTTGTAAAACCGAGGTATGTTTAGGTGTTTAGGTGTTTCATTCTTTCGCATTGATGTTCAAAACTTTGCTGAAACATGTAAATCTATTGCAGTCCTTCACCCCCGAAATTCGAATTTTTTGTACTTAACTTTGTGTAAGTAAGTTAAAGCATCTCTAAAGTTAACAAGGAAGTAGGCTTATCTTATCACTATGGATCCATGTATTCTGGTTACCAGTATTTTCTCTTTTTTCCATAATGTTTTCAAAAGCCCTCCTCCTGAGGGTCTGTATTAAAGGGTCAAACAAAATAAAATTTGAAGGTAGCTATTCAACAGACCTTGTTGGTGATTGAAACAGCGATTTTCTTTAATGGGGTTTTTCTATGCCTTTTTTTTTTAAGCTCACCTGAGCACAACATGCTCAAGGGGAGCTTTTAGGATCACCCGGTGTCCGTCGTGTGTTGTGCGTCGTCAACAATTCTTTAAACATCATCTCCTCCTAAACCACTGGACCAATTTGGACCAAACTTGGCTGGAATGTTCCTTGAGAGGTCCTCTTTAAAAAGTGTTCACAGAATTTGATTTCATCAAAAACTCTGGTTGCCATGGCAACCAAATAGAATTTTCTAAGAATTCTTTAAAAATGTTCTCCTCTGAAACTGAAGGTCAGATTTCGAAATAATTTCACAGAGATGTTCCTTGGGTGACCCTTTTCAAAAACTGTTCGCAAAATTTTGATCTGTCGAAAAACATGGCTCTGGTGAATGGGGGCTACTTGCACTATACGTATATGAAGAAATTCTCAAAAATTCTTCTTCTCTGAAATGGCTGGTCCGATTTTGAAATAATTTAACAGAGATGTTCCTTGGGTGACTCTTTTCAAAAATTGTACGCGAAATTTTGATCCATCAAGAAACATGGCTCTGGTGACTGGGGGCTACTTGCACTATACGGAAATTAAGAAATTCTTAAAAATTCTTCTCTGAAACGGCTGGTCAGATTTTGAAATAATTTCACAGAGATGTTCTTTGGGTGACCCTTTTCAAAAATTGTTTGCAAAACTTTGATTCGTAAAGAAATATTGGCTCTGGCAACTTGGGGCTACTTGCACTATATGGCCATGAAGTAATTCTTAAAAATTCTTCTTCTCTGAAATCTCTGGTCAGATTTTAAAGTAATTTCACAGAAATGTTCCTTTGGTGACCCTTTTCAAAAAGTGTTCGCAAAATTTTGATCCGTCAAGAAACATGGCTCTGATGGGTGGGGGGGGGGCTACTTGCACTATACGGCCATGAAGAAAGTCTTAAAAATTCTTCTTCTCTGAAACGGCTGGTCCGATTTTGAAATAATATCGCAGAAATGTTCCTTGGGTGTCCCTTTTTGCATATTGTTCGAGAAATTTTGATCCATCAAGAAACATTGCTCTGATGGCTGTGGCCTATTTACACGATACGGACATGAAGAAATTCTTAAAAATTCTTCTTTTCTGAAACCGCTGGTCAGATTTTGAAATAATGTCACAGAAATGTTCCTTGGGTGACTCTTTTCAAAAATTGTTCGCAAAATTGTGATCTGTCAAGAAACATGGCTCTGATGGTGGGGACTATTTGCACTGTAGGGACATGAAGAGGAATTTCTTAATTCCTCTTCTCTGGAACGGCTGGTCAGATTTTGAAGTAATTTCACAGAAATGTTCCTAGGGTGACCCTTTTCAAAAAGTGTTTGGGAAATTTTTATCCATCAAAAAACAACAGCCAATTGTTGGCATCTCCATGTGGTGCTCTTGTTCAACATAGGTTTTTAGTCACTATCGAGCATGGGTGATCTATCCAAAAATTTATTTGCAGAATTCTGATTCATCAAAATCATTGCTGTGATGATGATTGTAGGGGTGGTGACAGATTTTGAAACGACTTTTACAGGTGACCTTTTCAAAATTGCTTGGCAAAATAATGATTTTGTTTCCAAAGTTTCAGTACCTCAAAAAAATTGGCTATGGTCCTCCCAAAAATTCAGGTGAGCGATCGAGGGCCATCTTGGCCCTCTTGTTTGCAAGTTCTTCCCAAAATGACATTTACACATACCTTTGTGCATACATTATGATCCTTATTGACCCATGATGGGTGAGCTGTTCACGAGGTCTTCCACATAGTTTTATCCACCGAATACATTTTTCAAGATGTGTTTTCGGCTTTGGAAATGGGACAAATTTAACTACAATACAAATAACTTTTTCTACTTCTCAAGTACCATAGAGTACAAAAAGAGGAATTGAAAATAACAATTAAATGAGCAAAATAAATTTTCACATAGTCAATGTAGATAATTTATGGTAATCGAAGAGGTAGAAAAAAAAAGATAAGAAAAAATAAGATATGAAAAGATATGGCGGTAAACCCATTGTCCTCTTGGAAACAGATTTGCAGAAGAGGGTTTTCAACACAAGTTAACAAACTATATACAGGTTCTATTTGTGAGAGCCTGGTGGCAGACTGAGAAGCTACTTGTCGCCCCCTCCACCACAAAGCTCTCAACAGTAGCCAGTTGCCAAGCATAGAGCAAATGGAATAAACTTGTCTGCGGAGAGCAATGGGTTTAAAAGAACAAACTGAAGTTATGCAAAGGAAAAATAATTTCCGTTTCAGCGAAGTAGCTTAGGATCAGACAGCATATAACTTGCTGTCTGATACCGACCTCACATTCTTGGACAGAGAAAACTACATTAACATACAAGAAATAACATTTGAATAAATTCAATTTCTCAATGGATTGGGTTTTGACTTTTCATGATGTGCGCTTCACGGCTTATCTTACAGTTAGGTTTAAAGTGGCGAAAAATTCTGACGGAAAGAGTAGTCAGGGATCGTACATAACATACAAGTAGGATCCCTGATGCATGCAAGAATATAACTTCCCATCGGGAAAGCCGTGCATGGCTGTATAGGCAAATATTTAACTAGATAGCAAAATAACAAACAACCTTACTTAAAGAGCAAAGAAACAAACAAACAAGGAACATCTATGTACACAGAGGGGTATGGAAAAACATGTATAATCTTAATAGCTACCATCTGCATTAGGGAAAAAAAACTGCCTCCTGCATTCTATTTGGATAACGATTATCAGTGTCACACAATGGGTAACTTAACTCCTTTTCACCATTTCACAGACTTTATTTGACTGATAATACAATTGCTGTTTTGATAAATAAGATAAGATAAAATTATCTCACAATTATAACAAAATGTGTCTAACCTTATTGTTTACATGATGCTACGTTTTGATTGGCCGATAAGACCTGCCAAGACTTATCAATCAAAATCGGTAGAAAGGTAAATTATATTGTCTTACGCAATGAAGATTAAATACTGGGTTTCAAAACCAGTGCCATTTATCCAATTGAGTTATAGAAATTAATAAAGCCAAAATACCATAGTTTTTTTTACCGGTTTTGGGAAAGTATTTGTGTTATTGTTAATATCATTTGTCTTAATAATTAGCAAAGTCACTCATATTGAATTAGATCCGCCCAAAGCATATTAAAACAAAGTAATGTAGGTAAAAAGCCCACCAGGTGAAAAGCCCACTAGGTAAAAAGCCCACTGGACAAAAGCTCACCAGTGAAAAGCCCAATGCTCTTAATTGAAAACTGGACAAGAGCCCACCAGTACTACAAAATGAATGGATCTTTAAATTAAAATGTTCAAATGAATTTATGAATTTATAACCTGTTTTGTTTATGCAATATTTTGAGTATGCATATAATAATTTTGAAATATTGACTTTATAAAGCATTTTTGTGAGTGAATAGTAATTTTAATTATTAATGGTATCATAAAACTAATATATTAAATATTAAACCTTTACCAAACAATCCCTGGTTTATATGACTCTGAGATAGAAGCCTTTTGAAAAAACATAGTGGGAAAAGGAGAAAATGCTGCTAACCAGCATTTTCTCCTTTTCCCACAATGTTTTTCACCCTGCTGGAAACAAATTTCAATTTTTAAGTTACGTTTAATTTGTCGTCTGCAAGTGCTTTCAATTCGGACCAGTCTAAAATTTTGTCGTTTGGTAAAGAGTTAAAAGGGTCTGTTATTTGATTTAACCCTTTACCAAACAATCTCTGGTTTTTACGACCCTGAGATTACTTGCCTTTTGAAAAATTGCAGGAAAAGGAGAAAATGTTGGTAACCAGCATTTTCTCCTTTTCCCACAATGTTTTCTACCCTACTGGAAACAAATTTCAATTTTTTAGTAAGGTTTATTTTGTTGTCTGCAAATGTTTTCAATTTGGACAAGTCTAAATTTTTGTCCTTTGGTAAAGAGTTTATTAATATATATGGAGATAAGTTGTTGTTTTTTAAATATGACTTTTTGTTTATTATACAATTTACACATTTTATTGATCATGATGAAATTGAAATACAATACAAATAATAAGGAAGATCTTAAGACTGAAGAATGCAGTCTTAAAGGCAGTTAAAGGTAAAGAGTATATTAAATTTTGTCTTTTTAAGTTAGATTTATTTCATAAATCAACTTGGTTTCTCAATAGGAACAATTACTAAATGTTTGTATTATTACCTGCAATTCCCACTTTTCCCAAAATGTTTTGTGATAAAAATCCCATGGTTTCATTTTTTTCTAAGAAATGTTTTTATATTGGAGTGGGCTTTTCACCTAGTGGGCTTTTGTCCGTGCCCCATTAAAAGTTGTCATTTTGTGATAAAGGGTTAAAAGATGGCTCAAATTATGGTTTTGTCATTGGAAGGGTTACAAAGCATTGTGGTTAAGTGTGAAAATGGTTGTCAAATTGTTCAAACTAGTTATCATATCATTGTATCGAGGATAGTAGTTCAGTTAAACCCATTTACTTATTACTGAGTGACTTGTTACTGCAGTGCCCTCAGTTACAAGAATTATTAGAAAAGTGATAACAGAGTTTCTTTATTGGGAATATTTGGAGGACATAAAAACACAGACCGCTAACTTTTTAATGCTACATGGTACAGTTTTAACTTAATCTGTTACTGTACAAGCCATACTTATACCGACTTTTACCAAGAACTGTAACACAGTATACCAAAAATCCAAAATTATCAGGAAACAATAATTTTCAACAGTATGTAAAACATTGTGGAAAAAGAGCAATAACTGCATGTTCCAAGAAGTTACTTATTTTACCCTAATGGTTTCTTAATCTGTCAACTAAAGAGGTAAACACCAATGTATTTGTACAGTAATAACTTAAGACAGGGATCGTACATGTATATAGAGGGATAGGCAACGCAACTGGAGATAAGACCAATTATCGATTTTTCACTGACTTACCTGTACAGCGTCCAATAATCCGTTGTCGTTCCTTGCGAGTCAATATTTTAACATGTCTGCAGTGGATATCTATTGCAAACAATTCTGGAAAAGCAGACATCGCCTGTTGAAGGATTAAGTCCATCCAATGTTTTGGAAGTGGGCTGCTTTTGTCTACTCCCTGTCCTTTGACATGATCACAAGTGGGATATATCAAGTTGTGTATCTGTCAAGACACATTAAGTGTCCTCTTCATTTTCATCGACAATACACATCATTGAAATTAAACATTTATTTTCTGATTTTCTTCCCCAAATGTTTCAATTTGGTCAAGTCAAAAGCTTGTCATGTTATCAGGAGTGAAAAACATTTCACTTGTATGTAGTACGATGTATTAGGCCGGTAAACAGAATTTGAACAGAACAGAATTTTATTGCTATAAGTAACTAACAATACTTTTAGCAAACATAAATGAAAAATAAAGTCGTGAAAGATTAACAGGGAGAAACTGTTTTGTACATAATTGATCTTTTGAAAATATTTTTGTTCTTTTAAAGCAACCCCCTTACAAAAAGAGGTATCGAAATCTTTAGTTCAGACTAGAAAAAAAACTTTTAGAGAAATGTTTTCATTGCGGGTAGTGTAGGATCAAGATTTGACTGCACAATCAGTACAGTCCAATCTTGGTTCTCACCAGCCACAAACTATATAATTTAATGATACCTTCTAGACGTTTTGCTGGTGTATCTAAAATGAAGTAAAGAAAAACAGTTATAGGCATATTGGAATTCGGTTCTAGGTGAGAAATTTCAAATTATTCATGCAGCTCGCTCTTGCTCCACACTGCACGCACAATGGAGACTATGATCATGAAAGTAACATGGATAATTAAAGACTAGTTCCCACACAAAACCGTTGATATAAATATTAATAAATCTTTGACTTTCGAAGTTTATGACGGTATAAGCAGTTATAAAGTACTCAGTAGTAATGTATAAAGACTGGGTTTTTTTTTTTTCAGCCAGTAGTCTTTGACATACAAAAACAGTGTAGCGTCAAGATCGGACTGCAAACTACTGCAATCCAATCTTGCTCCACACTTCTTACAATGTGTATTTAGGCCAAAAAGTAGAGATATTAAGAATTTTTCTGAAAGAACAAATCAGGCATTTGGCATTTTTAGTAAAGGTGATACAGAGTCAAGATCAGACTACATCCTTTCTGCAGTCTGATCTCGACTCATATCTGTCATAAACTATGATCATGAAAGTAACATGGATAATTAAAGACTAGTTCCCACACAAAACCGGTAATATATATAGATCTTTGACTTTTGAAGTTTATTTTTACTTATAATGTCTTAATATTGTGGATGGTTTAGATTCAAAATCAGACTGCACGTTTTGTGAAATATGAAATCAATCTACACCAACCACTATCTATGGCCCTACTTATTCTCATGTAAGTACATATTTTTATATTGATAATAAATATAATAGTACAATTAATTATTCATTACGTAAGAAAATGCTTCTGGCTTTCAATGAAAAAGATGTATTTAGAGACATTTATAATAGTTTGTTTATTTCAACTAATCATTAGGTTTTCGAACTTTTTCAGATTTGGCTATGTCTGATAATAAGTTTAATGTATTTTAATCTCAGGTCTCTATAAAATGGACAAATTAATAAAAAATGGTATTCGGTTTCAATTTGATTTAAATTACACAATTCACATGATCTATCTTCCCGACGTATTCTATTGTATCTTCCTGTTTCAATCTCAAGATCCTGCGGAGATGTCCTTAATCTTGTTAAATTATATTTAAATTTGTTGTCCAGTTGAGAATTTAGATATTGTTCACATGTAAATTGATGTTTGTACATTCTATAGTAAAATAGTCTTTGTGAATTATTTATTTTAGAATACCATTTTTAGCTCCACTGGCCGAAGGCCAGCAGGCTTATGTCATGGCCTGTTGTCCATTGTGCGTGCATCCGTCCATCCGTCCATGCGTGCGTCTGTGCATGCGTGCGTTAACTTTTATTTCAAACATCTTCTTCTCTAAAACTAAACATCCAAATTTGATGAAACTTCACAGAAATGATCCTGCCATGGTCCTCTTCAGAATTTCTGGAAAGAATTTGATTCCTTCAAAAACTCTGGTTGCCATGGCAACCAAAGCAAGAAATATTGAAAATCTTTGAAAATCTTCTTGCCTGAAACCATAAGGCCCAGGGCTACCAAATTTGGCATTTGCTTTGTCTAATGAATCTCTGAGAAGTGTTCATATTATAGCCCTGGGGTCAAAATTGGCCCCGTGCCAGGGATCACAAGTTTAGCATGGGCTTATTGGAGAGGTCATCAGACCTGTCCAACAGTGGTGAGTTTAAAAGGCAGACTGCCACATAATTTGCTGTCTAAATCCATTTTTCTTGCGAAATTGTTCTGATACACAGTCTGTTTTATCATGGTTTTGTAAATAAAGCGAAATAAAAAAACCGAAACAGGAAATAGACATGGTTTATTTTTATATGATGAATTTCAGAAAATATTTGTTACATTAATTTTCCATGGTTGCAAATGACCTCTCAAATAATTGTAATTTTTTATTAAGCAAACAAATCTAAGCACAAGAGAAAAAAAGAAGAATTTCGTTAAAAAAAGAGAAAGAAGACCGATGGACAAGATCATGCGACTTGAAAACGCGGAAAGAAAGTCAAATGACCGTCATGTAAAGCATAAGAGGTTTCTACGTGGTGGCTTTTACTTGTTTGTTTACATGTACCAGAATATATTGAAATTAAAAGCTAATAACCTATTTGAAAACATGGATGCTGACCTCTCCTGGCTTCTTTTGTAAAGAAGCCAACTTGTATATAGTGACTTTAATTTAGATAGTAATCAAGGGAAATAACTCCTTTTATAAGAGATAAAGTTTGTTACTATTTACCTCCCTTGATTATCAAACTGCAATGGCACATGATTGATGATGATATTCAAGTTTTTTGGATAGGACATGTTCTGTTGTCAGGGAGAGTGATTTATTTTGATGCTAGTAGTTACGCTCACATCAGTGGAATATTAAAGTAAGGTTTCTGTCATTCAGTTTTCTTTCCAGAATGTTGCCTTTCATGCCAATGAATAAACCTGCATGTATTCACTGACATAATCTTTGCACTTAGAATGATATGACTTTCTTTTTTGTTGGGCAGGGGGGAAGTTATGTTTTCCAAGTAAGTTTACTACCATACAGACTTTCTATGCTGTATGTCTCTACAATGCCATTTAAGTGCATGATATGTTAATTTTACTCTTTAAGAAAGGACAAATTTTTTGACTGGACCAAGTTTAAAACCATTACAGAAGACAAATGTAGCTTAAATGATTATTTCTGTCTTTGATAGGGTAGGAAACATTGTTGGAGAAAATACTGGCAGACAAAATGTTGTCCTTTTCCCACAATGTTTTCAAAAACTTTCTCTTTAAAGTTTATTAACACTTTGATCTGTGTGGTAAAGGATTAAAAAGCCAGTGGAGCAATACAGGGCCATCATGGCCCTCTTGTTGTTGATATTGATCCAGGATTCTTTGCTCTATTTGCGAGAAATTGATAGAGAGACTTAATTGGTTTATCCATAAATTTGATAATCCTAATTTATCTAAAATCCTTTTTACATTAAATGCCCAGTTTAATCCACCATAACTTCCATTTATTCATTTTATTTGCGTCATCTATTAGTATAAAATATATCTGTTTTAGGATTGTGTTATCTTCATTATTTAGAATTTTAATCCAGTATTGTATGATATTACATTCTCTTTTTACTAATAATGGTACCCTTCCTAACTTGCCATATATGGCACCTAAGTTGGTTGATTTTTAGCTCTACTGGCTGAAAGCCAGCAGAGCTTATGTCATGGAGTGGTTTCCGTCGTCTGTCCGTCCGTCTGATGGTCCGTCTGTTAGTCTTTTTCTTGTTTACGCAATAAAGTCTGCATTTGTGGTCAGATTTTCATGAAACTTGCACAGTTTGTTTATCTCATCAATAGCTTTAACCCTATTGATTTTGAAAAAAATCCAAGAAACAGTGTGGGAAAAGTAGCCATTTCAAGTTGAAAATTTCCATTTCTTGTTTACGCGATAAAGTCTGTATTTGTGGTCAGATTTCCGTGAAACGTGCACAGTTTGTTTATGTTTTCAATAGCTTAAAGCCTATTGATTTTGAAAAAAATCCAACAAACGATATGGGAAAAGTAGCCATTTCAAGTTGAAAACTTTCATTTCTTGTTTACCTGATAAAGTCTGCATTTATGGTCAGATTTTCATGAAACTTGCTTAGCTTGTTTATCTCATTAATAGCTTAAACCCTATTGATTTTGAAAAAAATCCAACAAACAGTATCGGAAAAGTAGCCATTTCAAGTTGAGCATTTTCATTGCTTGTTTACATGATAAAGTCTGCATTTGTGATATTTTTTTTTAATTTTTCACAGTGTGTTTATCTCATCAATAGCTTAAACCTGTTGATCTGGAAAAAAAATCCAACAAATAGTATTGGAAAAGTAGCCATTTCAAGTTCAAAATTTTGATTTCTTATTTACATGATGAAGTCAGCATTTGTGGTCGGATTTTCATGAAACTTGCACAGCTGCTTTGTCTAATCAACAGCTGGAACCCTATTGATTTTGAAAAAAAATCTGACAATCAGTTTGGGAAAAGTAGCGATTCAAAGTTGAAAATTTCATTTCTTTTTTAGGCAATGAAGTTCACAGTGTTGATTAAATTCTTTTGAAACTTGCAAAGATTCATCAAGGGATTGAACTCTATTAAAAGTGAAGAAAATCTAGTGAACTGTTTAGGAAAAGTAGCCATTTGATGACTTAGTATCGTTTTCTCAACAAAGTCCACTAGGATTGTTTAACTCTTTACCACACAATCCCGAGTTTTAACGACCTTGAAGAAAAAGCCTTTTGAAAACATTGTCCCACAATGTTTTCTACCCTTCCCTAAACATATTTCATTTTTTGAACCACGTTTATTTTGTCGTCTGTAAATGCTTTGAATTTGGACAACTCTTAAATTTTGTCGTTTGGTAAAGAGTTAATACAAGGCATGCTGAAACCCTATAAAATTTGCCTGGATTCCAAACATTTAGTTTTGAGAAATTTTACTTCAATTTTTTTTTTTTACTGTTTGTTCAATTCACCCTGCCTACATATGGTGTCTTAGTGGGTTCAAACCCAGTTGCAAGAACACATTTTCGTGTTTTCTGTCTTTTTAGCTCACCTGAGCACAACGTGCTCAAGGGGAGCTTTTAGGATCACCAGGTGTACGTCGTCCGTCGTGCATCGTCAACAGTTCTTTAAACATCAACTCCTCCTAAACCGCTGGGCCAATTTGGACCAAACTTGGCTGGAATGTTCCTTGGGAGGTCCTCTTTAAAAATTGTTCACAGAATTTGATTCCATCAAAAACTCTGGTTGCCATGGCAACCAAATGGAATTTTCTAAGAAATTCTTTAAAAATCTTCTCCTCTGAAACTGAAGGTCAGATTTTGAAATAATTTCACAGAGATGTTCCTTGGGTGACCCTTTTAAAAAGTTGTTCGCGAAATTTTGATCCGTCAAGAAACATGGCTCTGGTGAATGGGGGCTACTTGCACTATACAGAAATGAAGAAATTCTTAAAAATTCTTCTTCTCTGAAACAGCTGGTCAGATTTTAAAATATTTTCACAGAGATGTTCCTTTGGTGACCCTCTTCAAAAAGTGTTCGCGAAATTTTGATCTGCTAAGAAACATGGCTCTGGTGAATGGGGGCTACTTGCACTATACAGAAATGAAGAAATTCTTAAAAATTCTTCCTCTCTGAAACGGTTGGTCAGATTTTGAAATAATTTCACAGAGATGTTCCTTGGGTGACCCTTTTCAAAAATTGTTCGAGAAATTTGGATCCGTCGAGAAACATGGCTCTGGTGACTGGGGGCTACTTGCACTATACAGAAATAAATAAATTCTTAAAAATTCTTCTTCTCTGAAATGGCTGGTCAGATTTTGAAATAATTTAACAGAAATGTTCCTTTGGTGACCCTTTTCAAAAACTGCTCGCAAAATGCTGATTAGTCAAGAAACATGGCTCTGATGGGTGGGGGGGCCCACTTGCACTATATGGACATAAAGAAATTCTTAAAAATTCTTCTTCTCTGAAACGGCTGGTCAGATTTTGAAATAATTTCACAGAAATGTTTCTTGGGTGACCCTTTTTGCAAATTGTTTGAGAAATTTTGATCCGTCAAGAAACATGGCTCTGATGGCTGTGGGCTATTTACACTATACAAACATGAAGAAATTCTTAAAAATTCTTCTTCTCTGAAACTGCTGGTCAGATTTTGAAATAATTTAACAGAAATGTTCCTTTGGTGACCCGTTTCAAAAACTGCTCGCAAAATGCTGATTCGTCAAGAAACATGGCTCTGATGGTGGGGGCTATTTGCACTACAGGGACATGAAGAGGAATTTCTTAATTCTTCTTCTCTGGAATGGCTGGTCAGATTTTGAAATAATTTCACAGAAATGTTCCTAGGGTGACCCTTTTCAAAAATTGCGAGGGAAATTTTTATCCGTCGAAAAACAACAACCAATTGTTCGCACCTGCATATGGTTCTCTTGTTCGACTTAGGTTTTTAGTCACTATCAAGCATGTGCTCTTCTTCAAGAAATTGTCCATGGGTGATCTATCCAAAAATTTATTTGCAGAATTCTGATTCATCAAATTCATTGCTGTGGTGATGATTGTAGGGGTGGTGACAGATTTTGAAATGACTTTTACAGGTGACCTTTTCAAAATTGCTTGGCAAAATAATGATTTTGTTTCCAAAGTTTCAATACTTCAAAAAAAATTGGCTATGGTCCTCTCAAAAATTCAGGTGAGCGATCCAGGGCCATCTTGGCCCTCTTGTTTTCTTTTTGCATCATGAATGCATAATGTATGCTAGCATAAAAACAAAATCACTGCCAGTAGAGCGATTTCAGGCCCTTAAGTTTTACCGATAGAATTTTCCTACAAAATTTAGTATGTAGTGATTCAATCTCTTGTGCGGTGTGTGTTCCCCATATTTCTGAAGAGAAGTGAAGTACTGGTAAAATCAAAGTATTGAATAATTGACATTTTTTATCTGTTGTGAACTCATTACGTCGAAATATTGAATAAAGATTATAAAGTGATTTTGATTCTTTCTCAGCAAACAATTTTTGTGTTTTGTTCCATCTACCATTTTTAGCTCACCTGAGCATAAAGTGCTCATGGTGAGCTTTTGTGATCATGCTGTGTCCGGTGTCAGTCGTGTGTTGTGCGTCGTCCGTTGTGCATCGTCTGTCGTCAACTTTTACCTTGTGTACACTCTAGAGGCCACATTTTCAGCCCGATACTCATGAAACTTGGTCAGAATGTTTGTCTTGATGGTATCTCGGATGAGTTCAAAAAATGGGTCATGTCAAGTCAAAAACTAGGTCACTAGGTCAAATCTTAGAAAAATCTTGTGTACACTCTAGAGGCCACATTTTCAGTCCAAAACTCTTGAAAGTTGGTCAGAATGTTTGTCTTGATGATATCTTGGATGAGTTCGAAAATGGGTCATGTCAGGTCAAAAACTAGGTCACTAGGGCAAATCTTAGAAAAATCTTGTGTACGCTCTAGAGGCCATATTTTCAGTCCAAAACTCTTGAAATTGGTCAGAATGTTTGTCTTGATGATATCTTGGACGAGTTCGAAAATGGGTCATGCCGGGTCAAAAACTAGGTCACTACGGCAAATCTTACAAAAACCTTGTGTACGCTCTAGAGGCCATAATATCAGTCCAAACTCTTGAAAGTTGGTCAGAATGTTTGTCTTGATGATATCTTTGATGAATTACAAACTTGGTCATGTCGGGTTGAAAACTAGGTCACAAGGTCAAATCTTAGAAAAACCTTGTGTACACTTTTGAAAGAGATTTAAAAGGGATCATGTTTGGTCAAAAGGCTCAGGTGAGCGACTTCAGGGCCATCATGGCCCTCTTGTTATATAAAGTTATAAAGTTAGTCTGAGGTATTTAAACTCTTGCACTATTTCTATTTTTTCTCCATGTAGATAAAAATTGTATAGAGTATTCGCCCTGCCTTTCTCAAAAACCATGCACTTTATTAATATTTATTTTTAAAAAATTTGTTTACAATATATCTCTAAATTTTTTAGCAAACCTTTTATTGCCTTTGGCTTAGTGCCTATTAATACTTAGTCATCTGCGTACAATAGCATAAATATTCTAAGTTCGTTTAAAGTGAAAATACCATTTAAATCTGAATCAATATTTTCAATTATATCATTTACAAACATCATGAACAAGAGACTAGAACTTGGATCTCCTTGTTTCACACCCTTTTGTGATAAGATGTGTTCAGTAATAGTATCCCCTATTTTTATAGCAGATTTTACACATTTATATATCGATTTTATTGCATTTACCATTTTTGTGCTTAAGTTTTCTTTAATCAATTTTTGCCATAAAATGGATCTATGTACAGAATCAAAACACTTTTTCATAGTCAATGAATATACAATATAATTTTTCACCCTTACTTAATGTTTTAGATATAATGGAATGTAGAATAAACAAACAGTCTGTTGTGCTTTTACCTTTCTGAAATCCAAATTGAAAATATGATACTTTATCATATTTCATAGTCTATTTTGTGAGTCTATTTAATAGAATTTGTGAATAGATTTTACCTAAAATATTATTCAATGTAATACCTCTATAATTTGATGAATTCTTTTTATTTCCCCTTTTAAATATTGGAACTATATAGCCTAGTGTCCATGCTTCCGGATATGTGCCTTTTTAGCTCACCTGAGCACAACGTGCTCAAGGGGAGCTTTTAGGATCACCCGGTGTACGTCGTCCGTTGTGCGTCGTCAACAATTCTTTAAACATCAACTCCTCCTAAACAGCTGGGCCAATTTGGACCAAACTCGGCTCAAATGTTCCTTGGGAGGTCGTCATTAAAAATCGGTCACAGAATTTGATTCCATCAAAAACTGTGGTTGCCATGGCAACCAAATGGAATTTTCTAAGAAATTCTTTAAAAATCTTCTCCTCTGAAACCGCTGGTCAGATTTTGAATTTATTTCACAGAGATGTTCCTTGGGTGACCCTTTTCAAAAAGTGTTCGCGAAATTTTGATCCGTCAAGAAACATGGCTCTGGTGAATGGGGGCTTCTTGCACTATACAAAAATGAAGAAATTCTTAAAAATTCTTCTTCCCTGAAACGGCTGGTCAGATTTTGAAATAATTTCACAGAGATGTTCCTTTGGTGACCCTTTTCAAAATTTGTTTGCCAAATTTTGATCCCTCAAGAAACATGGCTCTGGTGAATGGGGGCTACTTGCACTATACAGAAATGAAGAAATTCTTAAAAATTCTTCTTCTCTGAAACGGCTGGTCAGATTTTGAAATAATTTCACAGAGATGTTCTTTGGGTGACCCTCTTCAAAAACTGTTCACCAAATTTTGATCCGTCAAGAAACATGGCTCTGGTGAATGTGGGTTGCTTGCACTACACGGAAATGAAGAAATTCTTAAAAATTCTTCGTCTCTGAAACGGCTCGTGAGATCTTGAAATAATTTCACATAGATGTTCCTTTGGTGACCCTTTTAAAAAGTTGTTGGCGAAATTTTGATCCGTCGAGAAACATGGCTCTGGTGAATGGGGGCTATTTGCACTATACGGAAATGAAGAAATTCTTAAAAATTCTTCTTCTCTGAAACCGCTGGTCAGGTTTTGAAATAATTTTACAGGAATGTTCCTTGGATGACCCTTATCAAACATTGTTTGCGAAATTTTGATCCGTCAAGAAAGATGGCTCTGGTGAATGGGGGCTACTCGCACTATATAGCCATGAAGAAATTCTTGAAAATTCTTCTTCTCTGAAACGACTGGTCAGATTTTGAAATAATTTAACAGAAATGTTCCTTTGGTGACCCTTTTCAAAAATTGTTGGCAAAATGCTAATTCGTCAAGAAACATAGCTCTGATGGGTGGGGGGGCCCACTTGCACTATATGGACATTAAGAAATCCTTAAAATTCTTCTTCCCTGAAATGGCTGGTCAGATTTTGAAATAATTTCACAGAAATGTTTCTTGGGTGACCCTTTTCAAACAGTTTTCGAGAAATTTTGATCCATCAAGAAACATGGCTCCGATGGCTGTGGGCTATTTACACTATACAGACATGAAGAAATTCTTAAAAATTCTTCTTCTCTGAAACTGCTGGTCAGATTTTGAAATTATTTCACAGAAATGTTCCTTGGGTGACTCTTTTCAAAAATGTTCACAAAATTGTGATCTGTCAAGAAACATGGGCTTTTTGCACTACAGGGACATGAAGAGGAATTTCTTAATTCTTCTTCTCTGGAATGGCTGGTCAGATTTTGAAATAATTTCACAGAGATGTTCCTAGGGTGACCCTTTTCAAAAATTGTTAGGGAAACTTTATCCATCGAAAAACAACAACCAATTGTTGGCACCTGCATGTGGTGCTCTTGTTCGACTTAGGTTTTTAGTCGCTATTGAGCATGTGCTCTTCTTCAAGAAATTGTATTTGGGTGATCTATCCAAAAATTTATTTGCAGAATTCTGATTCATCAAAATTATTGCTGTGGTGATGATTGTAGAGGTGGTGATAGATTTTGAAATGACTTTTACAGGTGACCTTTTCAAAATCGCATGGCAAAATAATGATTTTGTTTCGAAAGTTTCAATACCTCAAAAAAAATTGGCTATGGTCCTCTCAAAAATTCAGGTGAGCGATCCAGGGCCATTTTGGCCCTCTTGTTCAAACAAATGATTGTATAAATTGAGAAGGCATAACTTCATAATATTATGCACTTTTGATTATTTCTGCGGATATTTTGTCGGGCCCACATGCCTTATTATTTTTTTGTTGAAAGACTGCATTTCTTAATTCTGTCTCTAATATTGGACTGTCTGAATCTTCATCATAGACAAAATCCGAGTTCAAAACTTCTGTGTTTTCACAATCATAATCAGAAGTTGCTAACAGAGACTTAAAATGAACGTAAAGGCTGTTGGCTTCTGCCATCTCTTCATTGTCATCGTTCGATTTTTTCTTATTGATTTCCTTCCAGAAAGATCGAGGTTCAGTTTTCGCAATGTTTTCTAATCTGTTACCTTCTTTTATTCTGAACTTATATTTGGCATTCCTTTTTACCTTATTATATCTATTTCTTGAATTCACAAAATTTATTCGATTTTCTTCACTTTTGTCCTTGAAATATTTTTTTCTAGAATTTTTAAATTCTTCTTTAGCCTCTGGGCAATTTTGATCGAACCATGCTACATTTCTCTTATGTTTTCGCCTATTTTGTTTTTTGTTCTGCGTCATCACTCCAAAAACCTTTAAAGCATTATTTATAATATAAGAATGTTGATAATCTTTCAATCGCTGAGTTTGAGTCCGTTATTTCATTATACAAATTAGTTAATGCATTTTGATCATTTGCCAATAAGATTCTAAATTCGTCAATTTTTTCTTCATTCCATACTTTCTCTTCTTTTATCTTATTTTCTTTATTTTGTACGACATGCTTTATTTCAGGTTTCTTAAGTAAACTGAAGTATAACGAAGAGTGATCAGAAAATTCAGTTAAGTCTCGTATATTAAAGTCATAAATATTTATGAGATCACATGGCTGTATTAGCAAATAATCCTTGACACTATTTCCACGTGCTGAACAGAAAGTATATTCCCCTATACAGGCATCTTTATGTATACACCCATGTACAATCACATGATTTGTTGTTTTGCAAAGATTTAAAAGTTTCCGCCCATTTGCACTGATCACATGGTCCATGTTTTTTGTGATTGGAACGCTTTCAAAATCAGTGTTTTGATGGGCGTTGCCCTCCATGTCACAATAATCACTTAAAGTATAATCAATAAGTTCACTTGTTCTCAAGTTAAAATCACCCATAATGAAAGTTTTCCTTTTGTCGAAATATTTATTGATACTATTTTTAAGTTCTTCATAAAAGCAAAAATCATTTTGTTTTAATAGCTTTGACCCATATGGAGGAATATAGCAGGCACAAATATAGACATTTTCTTTGATACTAAGAAGATTCTGATTGATTTTTAAACACATAGATCTATTAATGATGCCCGTCTACAGCCAGTAAGCAAAAACGCCATTAAATTTCAACAATTTAGAATGGTACAGAAATCAGTCCTTTGTGTAAACATGGATAAATTACTGACATATATGGTGTAATTGAAAAAAAAGAAACACGGAGATTGGTCAGAAGAAAACTGGCTGATGATCGAAGCTGTAAACAATGGCAGTGCGTCACGGAAATTTATAGTTGGTTTCCGCCTAGAGTCGGATACGGTGTAATTTGCATATAGGTTGTGACCTCTGTCTGAAAATCGAGGCTGCAACAGAGAAGCCTCCATTTTCCTTTGTTTACCTCATTAGACGCAGGGCGAAGGTCAAATATAGTCATGTGACAGAATGCATGATCTTCATACGAATCTACCAGAGTGTATAATGGATATATCAAAATCTTCCATTCAAAAACTGGAAACGACGAGTCTGTTTACATGGAAGGCCGCAACTCAGCGAAATGCATTTTCTATCGACCGTAATCCAAGCAACCTTGCAACCGTCAGGCGCAATATTTGGCATGAAGGTATAAGAATGACTACTGTTTGATAAAATAAAGACAAAATGAGTTAAAACTGGCTGAAAATGAGTATTAGGGCCTCTTTAATAGCTATATACCCATTTTTCAAAAGCAAACTACACAAAGGGCATATAAAACCAGAAAACTGCCTTCACTGCTCATTAACTCTTTACCACACAATCCCGACTTTAACAACCCTGAGAAAGAAGCCTATAGAAAACATTGTGGGAAAGGAGAAAATGCTGGTAACCAGCATTTTCTGCTTTTCCCACATTATTTTCTACCCTATCAAAGTCAGAAATCATCATATTAACAAGATGTAATTTGTTGTCTGCAGATGCTTTGAATTTGGTCTATTCCAAAAATTTGTCATTTGGTAAAGAGTTAAATAGACCTTCCAGTACATTTTCAGTTCAGCTTGCAGCTACTCTTAAATCAATGTCTTTGACAGGAAAAAAATAAAAGGAAATTTTTGTGCAAAATGGAAAGTGATTAGTTAACTTTATGAAAAAGTATGCTGGTGAAGTGTGAGCACCTGCCTGCAGCTGTATTCCTACTTCTCTACAATGGAATCAATTACATACACCAGTGGCAGTGTTGTGCCTAGGCCGCGCCATAGCGGGATTCCCGCAATATTTTTGAAAATGTCCCCCAAAAAATACAGTAGCGCGGGCCGTTAGTCTCACATCGGGCGCACTCAAGTTCTCGATTTTCTCACTGCTTTGTCCGATATTATGTAGTCCATAACTCCATTCTGTTCTGTTCTATACTGGAGAGCGTGTACGTATCGTAGACTGTGTCTCAGTTTTTTCTGCCATTTGTCGCGTACTGTTGAGCACAATATTGGTGACCAGTCTGAAGAGGTATGTAAAATTACAAGACTGCATCTCGATCATTCCAAATTCTTGTCACGTAGCAGATAACAATATTTTGTTAAGCAGTCTATATGCATCTAACATGTAAACGTCGTCAGCTACGAATTTCCCAAGTTAGGAAAGTAATTGGGCAAAATTCACCAACATCAACAATAATTACGAAAGTAGAGCTCTCAAAATAAATCTTGCTTTTATTCCAAAAAGAAAATTAGGAATTTTCGGGACTAGCCGACCAAATTCACACGGTTACGTGTTACAAATAATTCCAATGAGTATCTGCCAGGTTTGTTGCGAGTCTGCTTTGAACGTTCAAACCATTTGTTTTCATCGAGGAATGTAGTAATATGCATACAAGTATACTTTAAATGCATGAAGTCAAATTTATTTGAAGTGGTCTTTGTCCCTCTGTTTTACAGAATGTCCCCTAAGATTTTACCCAGGGGGACACTGGTGTCCCCCAGTATTTTCGGCCTAGGAACAACACTGCCAGTGGCCTTTACAATTGCATCAATTCGAATTAACCTGTACCTTACAACCCCCGTGTGTTTGATGACTTCGGAATATTTAAAGCTTTTTGAAAATATTGTCGGAAAATAACAAAATGCTAGCCTAGCACATGTACATGTACCTTTTTTCAGCATTTTTATCAGCAATGTTTAATACCATGCGAAAAAAATCCAATCGTTTGAATCTACTTTCATTTGTCATCTGCTAACACTTTCAATTGGGGATTCCAAAGGCACCCAGAACATTTTTCTTCAGTAAAAAATAGTCAATAGCAGAATTATTAAACAGAAAAGACAAATCTGCAATTATCCCTTTGCCACACAACCCTGAGTTCTAATGACCAAGAGAAAGAAGCCTTTTGGAAACATTCGTGGGAAAAGGAAAAAATGCTGGTTACCAACATTCTCTCCTTTTTCCCAAATGCTTTCTATTATATCAACAACAAATTCCATAATTTGAGCCGCATTTTAATTGTTGTCTGCAAATGCTCTCACTGTGTACAAGTCTACTTCTATGTTGTGTGAAAAAGAGTTAACAGTGTGGCAAAGGAAAAGTTGCTTGTGACAAGCAATCTACTAACTTTGAATGCTTTGATTTTGGACCAATTTGAAAACGGTTTACTATAAGTTGTGTTGGACTTTGTACAAATTTGACTTCTCACTCCACATACAATGGACAGCTTTGGAAAACATTTGTTAAGTTGCAGCCAGTGATCAATTCTTTTCAAAATTATATCTGTGCTATTAAAAGGCGTCCGTCGTCGACTTTTTACCTTGTGTACGCTCTAGAGGCCACATTTTCAGTCCGATATTCATGAAACTTGCTCAGAATGTTTGCCTCGATGATATCTCGGACAAGTTCGAAAATGGGTCATTCCGGGTCAAAAACTAGGTCACTAGGTCAAATCTTAGAAAAACCTTGTGTATGCTCTAGAGGCAACATTTTCTGTCCAATACTCCTGAAAGTTGGTCAGAATGTTTGCCTTGATAATATCTCAGACGAGTTCGAAAATGGGTCATGTCGGGTCAAAAACTAGGTCACCAGGTCAAATCTTAGAAAAACCTTGTGTATGCTCTAGAGGCAACATTTTCTGTCCAATACTCCTGAAAGTTGGTCAGAATGTTTGCCTTGATAATATCTCAGACGAGTTCGAAAATGGGTCATGTCGGGTCAAAAACTAGGTCACCAGGTCAAATCTTAGAAAAACCTTGTGTACACTCTAGAGGCCACATTTTCAGTCTGATACTTGTGAAACTTGGTCAGAATGTTTGTCTTGATGATATCTCAGAGGAGTTCGAAAATGGGTCATGCCGGGTCAAAAACTAGGTCACTAGGTCAAATCTTAGAAAAATCTTGTGTAAGCTCTAGAGGCCACATTTTCAGTCCAAAACTCCTGAAACTTCGTCGGAATGTTTGTCTCAATTATATCTTGGACGAGTTTGAAAATGGGTCATGTCGGGTCAAAAACTAGGTCATTAGGTCAAATCTTAGAAAAACCTTGTGCACGCTCTAGAGGCCACATTTACAATCCAAAACTCCTGAAACTTGGTCAGAATGTTTGTCTTGATGATATCTCAAACGAGTTTGAAAATGGGTCATGTCGGGTCAAACACTAGGTCACTAGGTCAGATCTTAGAAAAACCTTGTGTACGCTCTAGAAACCACATTTTCTGTCAAAAACTCTTAAAACTTGGTCAGAATGTTTATCTTGATGATACCTTGGACGAGTATGAAAATGGGTAATGTCAAGTCAAAAACTAGGTCACTAAGTCAAATCTTAGAAAAACCTTGTGGATGCTTTAATGGCCACATTTTCAGTCGAAAACTCCTGAAAACTGGTCAAAATGTTTGTCTTGATGATATCTCAGACGAGTTCGATAATGGGTCATGTCGGGTCAAAAACTAGGTCACTAGGTCAAATCTTAGAAAAACCTTGTGCACGCTCTGGAGGACACATTTTCAGTCCAATACTCCTGAAACTTGGTCAGAATGTTTGTCTTGATGATACCTTGGATGAAATTGAAAATGGGTCATGTCGGGTCAAAAACTAGATAACTGGGTCAAAAATTAGAAAAACCTTGTGTACGCTCTAGAGGCCACATTTTCAGTCTGATATTCTTGAAACTTGGTCAGAATGTTTGTTTTGGTGATACTTCAAAAGAGTTTGATAATGGGTAATTTTGGGTCAAAAACTATGCCACTTGGTCAAATCTTAGAAAAACCTTGTGTACGCTCTGGAGGCCATATTTTCAGTCCGATACTCATGAAACTTGGTCAGAATGTTTGTCTTGGTGATATCTCAAAAGTGTTTGATAATGGTTAATGTCTGGTCAAAAACTTGGTCACTAGGTCAGATCTTATAGAAACCTTGTGTATGCTCTAGAGGCCACATTTTTAATCCAAAACTCTTGAAAATTGGTCAGACTATTTGTCTTGATAATATCTTGGAAGAGTCCGAAAATGGGTAATGTCGGCTCAAAAACTAGGTCACTCGGTCAAATCGTCGAAAACCTTGTGTACTTTCTAGAGGCCTCATTTTTAATGCAATACTCATGAAACCAGAATGTTGGTCTTGCACCAGTTTGCAAGTGGGTCATTTCAGGTCAATAACTCATGAAAATCTTGGTAGAATGTTTGTCATAATATCTCAAAAGAGATTGAAAATGGGTCATGTTCGGTCAAAAGACTCAGGTGAGCGACTTCAGGGCCATCATGGCCCTCTTGTTTTCATTGAATGTAGACTTTTATCTCCTAAAATTTTTTCACTGTGGCTAATTGTAGTTAAGCCATGGTCACATTTACGGTCATACATGTAGTTGTTCGTAATTAATTTCAAACGTAGTCTGCTATAGTGCTTCTACGGTCAACTACGTTGAAGAATGTTCAAAGTAGGTTCAGACTTGGCAATATAGAAAACAGTAATGCATCCAGCGTGTGGCATTGCGGCATTGCCCCTTTCTTTCTGAGAATGCCCCCAAAATATAAAAGCTATGCGCGCAAAATGCCGCATTATTACCGTAATGTGCGCATTATGAAAAGCACATTGCACGGTGCCGAAAAAACTAATACAATCTCGGAAACTATTCCATCCAAAAACTACAATTTTTGCCAGTGTAAAGGAAACAACTCTTGCCCGTAAAGAGGTCACTGGATTTCCCAAGTACCAATAACGTTATTCGATGACATCATAAATTAGGAAGGTGCTAAAAATCCCATGAATTCGATTGGATAAAAGTTTTAGTCATCAATTTCCACGAGTCATCAACAGAAATGGCGTCAGAAAGAACACTGTTCGATTTTTTCGTGAAACCGTGCAATAGTTACAGAAAATAGGATTGGAAATGATCAGGCTGTGCCTGAGAAGAAAATGACTTACCACCTGTTGGTTAGAAAAAGAATTATGCTTTCATTCCATGCTGGAAAAACAGTCGGCCTTGGTTGGGCACGAATTACACGCGACACCTCAGGTAAGAGAATACATGCACAAAAAAGGCCTTTATACGCTTATCTTGTGTAAATTGACAGTTTTTGAAGTACCTGTTACCCTCATTGACAAACTTGTGTCAGATCGTGGGGAAATACTTACCTAGACATGAAAAATCGATCGTTAAAAAAACATGGAAAGCCATGACACAACTAAATGTCTCTTTTGCCATCGTCCGATCAGAGTCACTTTAGACTGCCTTTTCAGCTTTTAAATGACTTTAAGCAGAAAATTGAAAATTTAAGATTTTTTGCTGCAAATCATCAGTATGGATTGCTTTACGTCTAGTTGAGAACCATATTGTCTAGGGGTGAAACAGTACGGTAAAAAGTGTATTGCAATATATTGCAGTATGGCTGACCCGTATTGCAATACATATTGCAATATGCTGTATATGCTGACATTTAGCATACCTGACCACTTGTAGTCACTGTTAGGTTAGCATATGCTCAAAAGGTGATAAAGAATTAGAAAACTAGTACATCTGCTTGGAACTCTTCCATTCTTTCAAGATAATGAACTAAAAAGCAATTCTTTTGCATGAACAAATAATATTTTTGACAAAGTCAAACTAGCTCTCCTGACGATTTTCGTCTGTCATTTTTTTTTCTTCAAGGGCGCACTTGTTTATGTATAAAAACCAGCCCTACTATACCGAACTTTGGGAACTTAACAGAGTAGACAGTGCGATGCGCTAACTTACTCAGTTGCTCAACTAACACTAATGCTTTCCCGCTTATCTACCGGAAAAAAACGCAAAATAAGTGTGAGCAAAGTTATAAGAAATGAATAACAAACAAACTCCGTTGATCCAAAAGCAGTAATACGGTCGACAGTTATTTGGAGTTCGTGTCGCGAATTTGAGGTGGTCATAGTTTTACCGTAACACCGGTGACACCACATGTGGAAAAAATAAACAACTTTCGCTTTCGGAAATCTTTTTGTAAGTTGAAAAACGATCAATTTCTGACAGAATTTTGGGGAAAACCGGACTTTCTGATGCAATAAAGAGAAGTAGACATATTGCAGAAATAACGATACGGTAAAATTCGAACTGGTTTCGGTTTTTTCTTTGAACAGACCGCGGTTAATCGGTAAATGGGTAAAAAGTTTCACCACTAATATTGTCATACCCGCTAACATAAAATCCTACCCCAGGTTTACAGCTCAGGGGTGAAGTGTACCCGTGAAATAAAAAGCTAGCGGGAACACTGCTGTTTGTATAAGTTGAATCATTGTGTGATGCATTAGAGAAGATGCACATTTTACATTTATTGTAGCACTCCTTTATCAAACCAATTATTCCTTTTCTTTTCCAAAAAAAATCAGTTGCCCCATTTTCGTATTAGAGTGCCCCCTTTTTGTTAGAATTAGGGGGCATGTGCCCCACATTTTGAAGTTTCTAGATGCATCACTGTAGAAAGTCTAAGTAGGTTGAACTACGTGTAAGTACGGCTAACTACATTCAACTACGTGCAAAGTGGCTAGGGTAAACTAGGGTACTACTACGTCTAACTATGATTAACTACGCTAAACTGTGCATAAACTATGTCCTAAGTATGCACAACTACGGTAAATTAAGGTCAACTGCATTAAGCTACGGTAAAACATTGTGGTTGTGCCTGCTCAGTACAGGTAGGCTGCAGTCATTGTACTTTTAACTACTGTCACATCCAGACCTGGGTCCAATTACAATTGTAATTTAATTAATTGTAATTAATTACAGTTTTTCTGTTATCTTAAAGTAATTGGTAATTGATGTAAAAATGAATTACTTTAATAGAAATTAATTATTAAAAGAATATAATGGGTAAATAATTAACAATATTAAAATCAATTACTTTTCAATTACATGTAGCAAACAATGCAACAAATAAACCCTTGGCAAAAGACAGGTTTTTATTCAGTAATTATTTTTACCTTGGAGTATAAAAATCACCCTTGGTTATCACCTAAAAAGGTATCATTCATGAATGTAAAACTGTTGAAATGGATAAATTTGTACCCAAACTGTCCAAATTGTAAAACCTTTCAGAGGTCAAATTAAATGTAGCTCAAATGCTGGAACTTGTCTGTAAAAGGGTAGAAAACATTTTGGGAAAAGGAGAAAAAGCCAATATTTTCTCTTTTTCCCACAATGTTTTCAAAAACTGTGTGTCTCAGGGTCATTGAAAGTCAGGATTGTATGGAAAAGGATTGTATGGTAAAGAGGTAATCTATGGTACATTCATCATAACTGTGTTTTTTTACATTTTTTCAAATAAAAAGATCTACTTTGTTCTTTAATTATTTACCAAACTAACAAAATTTGGGATCTAACAAACTAAAAGTATATGCAGATGATAGATCGAATGGAGCTCAATGAAAATTTCTGTCTTTGATAAAGTAGAAAACATTGCAAGAATAGGAGAAAATGCTGGTAACCAGGATTTTCTCCTTACCTCGCAATGTTCTCTGAAGCTTTATCTTTCAGGATCATTAAAGCTTGGGCTTGTGTGGTACCTAGCAGGTTAAAGTTTCATACTCTGTTTATAAATATAATGCCAAATGATCAAAAAACAATTATGTATTTGATTCATTACTTTCATGGAAAGCAAGTAATTATAATCATAATTTAACTGAAACATTTCTATTTTAATTGTAATATATTAATTACTTTTTAAAATAACTGAATCCAGGTCTGGTCACATTTTATGTAGTTGACCATATTAGGGAATTACCATAGTTGAACTTATTAAACACACTACGGTTAAGTACGGTCAATTACGGTTAACTGCGGTCAACTATGTTCAAACTACGATCACTGTACGGTCACAGCATTGTAGTTAACCGTAACAAATTTTTTAACATATTCAAAAATTATGCGCTTACTATGGGCAAATCGTAAGTTCAAACTACGTAAATTACTACATTGAACTACGGTTAACTACGTGTAACTACGTTCAATACGTTTAACTACGGCCATCTACAGTTATTCCCCACTACGGTCTAGTACGTAAGGTGTGACCATGGCTTTAATGATGATAGTACAAGTATTGTGTATGATATGAGATATTATTGGTATATTAAACTAACATTATGATTCTGGTATATACTTCTCTCCCTCAACAGAGATTTTCAAGTGGAAATATAGCCAACTCTATTAATATATGGAATATACTGCATTGTTTGCTGTGATACAATTGCAAAATGTTGAAAGCAACCAACCTGAACACTTTGCCAGACAACAAAATTTTAGACTTGTCTAATTTGGAATTATTCGCAGACAAGAAATGGAATGTGTGACTTGTGTCTTTGCTGAGAAAATGAGAACATGCTTGCCAACATTTTCTTCTATTCCCACAATTTTTTTAGATGTGTAAACTATTTCCCATGGTAGTGAAACTTAGGATTCAGGAATACTGGCATTTGTCACAGATTATTAGATAACTCCTTACTTCAAGTGGCTGATTAGGCTGTAGATACTGAATGTACTGTGTTGTTTGAAGAAACAAAAAGTACCGGTATTTCAAATTTAATACTTGTACTTTTAGTGTTTTATTACAATAGTGTGAGTAGTGGGAAACCAATATCATGATTATCAGAGAATTTTGCAGATACACAGATACACACTTATCTTGCAGATACACAAATACACACTTATCTCCCTCAAAAAATATGTTGATGAAGAAATGCAACATGCAGCTTGTGAAGACTGTTGTACAAATTCAAAAAACAAATGGATAAGTATAATGGCTGCTATGATACAAATGAAAATGTTGTGAAATATTGCAAATTGAACAAGGTTCCATCCTTAACTTTTTGCCAGATTACAAAATTTTGGACATGTCCAATTTGAAAGCATGTGCAGACGACAAATGAAATGCAAGTGAAATGAAGAGATATGTTTTTCCGGAGGAAATGAGAAAATGTAACATTTACTTACTGGTAGTTTCTTCTTTTTCCACAATGTTTTCGGAAGTATGGATATTCCCCAAGTTAGTGAAAACTTAGGATTCAGGAATACTGGCATTTGACACAGATAAATAAATAACTCCGTACTTCTAGTGGTTTATTGAGCCATACATACTAAATATACTTTGATGGTAGAAGAAGGTAACAGCTTTCACATTTGAATACAAGTCAATTCACTGTAGCATTTTTCCTGCAGGTTTATACAGATCACAGCTGATTGGTCTTCATTAGTTCAAGTTTTCAAGCCCAGCTTCAGTTAATTCATACTGGCACACTTTATGCAAAATTACAAAACCATCTTCAATGTCATTCTTCTGTTCATCAAAACAGTATGTTGACAGCTCTTGAAACCCTGTTTTGAAGTATTTGTACTGTCACAATATATATCTGGAACAAAAATAGAGAACCAATTAAATTTCAAATATCTCTTCTTTACAAAAAGTAACATTTCAGTTCTTCAGTTACATCGCAAAATATGGTTTATTTTCACATAGACTTAAAATCTAGGTTAGCACCAGCCAAAAATTTTTAGTAGCCAAAATTTTTGTTGGTCAAAACCCGAGTTCAGTCAATGTACCTAATCACTTTTACTCAGTCTTTGATTGTGTCATTTTCTTAGTACAGTATTTCATAACATTAAGTCATGTATGATTAATCTAAAGCTAGATCTACAGCTTTGCATCACTGATATAATTTGTAGATCTAAATATCTTTCAGTTCTTTTAAATATTTCTGATGGTAGACTACCATTATGTACAATAGACAGAGCAGTATTGAAACATCAAAAGTCGGCCACAAATTCCCGTGCTTGTAGGCTATTGAATGAGTAAAAGTTTCATAAATTCAACAATAGATCTATGTGTATTTGAATCAGGCCTAACCCTTAACCACTTAATTCCCAGTTTGAGCGACCTTGAGAAAGAAGGCTATTGCAAATGCTAGGAAAAGGTGAAAATGGTGGTAACTAGCATTTTCTCCTTTTCCCACAATTTTTTCTACCATAGCAAAGGCATAATTCAAACACCTCATGAGCTACATTTAATTGTCGTCTGCAAATTCTTTCAATCTGGACGAGTCTAAATATATGCCGTCTGCTAAACAGCTACTTGATTTTCTTCAGACCAACCATTAATTTCATGCATTGCAAGAGATATGTATAATCCAAGTTTCAAAATTCATCGCAAAATACATGTACTGACAGTATCTTGTTTTGTCTTTCAAATGATTCAAGAAATATCGTTCCACACTTAGCCTTTCTTGAAACTTCCAATCGCCAAAAAATATCTGGCGACATTATTTCTCATTTGGCGAAATACGGATCTAGCATCCATTAGTTTTTATGAAAAAAAAAGTTTCACTGGAAAAGATCTAATATAGTCACACAAAGCTTAAAAGGTCAAGTATTTAAGGAAAAAAACACTATGATCGATGTTGTCAAATTTACTTGACAAACGACTCCATTAAGTCGTTCAGCCCTATTGCATCCAAAAAGTTGCAATTGTTCATGCAATTTATTTATAGAACGAGACTACCCCGATAACTGGCAGTGAGCAATTGGATCTTCGTCTATCGGATAGTTAAGGGAGATACAAGGGCCATCAGCTTAGGATACACGGTATATATGATAATCAAGTTGATGCGCGCCGATTTCACAGTTTAGGTAGTGTTCAATATACAAAACTGATCAGTTCACGGTCGGCAATTTTATCTCATCACATTTTTAACAATCGCCAATATCAGTTGTTTTGGTGTTGGTAGTCGCCAGCAGTAAAATTTAATCGCCAATGGCGATTTTGGCGATGGGTAACGCCAACCTAGCTTAAAATGAAAATTTGTTCAGGATATCGCCAACTATCACAGATCCAATCATTTTTGACTAATGTGTGGTACTACGCTTCAACCTTTACTGAAATAACCCCTTTTTAGGCTGCACTTTTCTTTACCTAGGATTCGATAAACAGCTTAGTATTGATTTTAATGCAAAATGAAATACTTACTGATGGTAATATCTGAAGTTGAACACAATTATTTCAAAAAATGAAAAAGGATTGCTACAACTATCACTATGGTCTTGGCAAATTCACCATATTGGACTGCCATCTTGCATCAAAGACCGAAAAATAGCCCAGTTTTTGAGCCCACAATTATCTAACCTAGGAATCGAAAATCAGTAGATTTGATTTTAAAGCAAAACGAAATACTTAATGCTTATAAATATGCCAATATCTAAACACATTTATTTCTAAAAATAAATTGGGATCGCTACAACTATCACAAGAGTCTCGCCAAATTCACCACATTGGTCCTGCATCTTGTAATGAAATACCGAAATGGCCCAGTTTTGAGCCCACAATTTTCCAACCTAGGAATCGAAAATCAGTACAAAATTGGCTTTAATACAAGGAGATGTATTCTATCACATGATTTTTTACCAACATGTTGCTATTGGACACCACTTTATGTACTTATAATTGATTTCTATTGCACATCACCAACTCATCCTTCAGCCGAACATCCGCTTCGGGGCAAACATGATTAGACCATGAATTTTGAACGCCAAAATAAGTATATAAAACAAAATCTCCGAAATAATTGATGTTACAGATATTCTTAACATGTAATGTTTCGGCAACTTACCTTTTGAGAAGGATGTATGGGAAAAGCACGCAAAATAATGCTTAAAAAAGTGACCGTTGTATGCCGAAATTCAAGATGGGCACCATTTTTAATCGGTCGGCATGAGCCGGACGATTAGAGAGACGACAAATTTGGAAAACCCGTCTGCTGAGGGCAAACTGGTCTAACTGCAACTCGTGACAGCTTCTACTTACAGTCTTATAACACTAATACTAGCTGTTGTGACCTTATTACATTGAACTTTTAACCCTGATAACAACTTATGAATGAAACAAGAGAAAATCAAGGAGTATCAGATTATGTAAGCACATCTTCTAGTCGTCTGCTGTCCGTATTATTCGGCAAACTTCTAGTGATCCGTTGATCAGGTTATACGTTGTTACGGGATCAGCCGAGTTTTGACGAGTGCTGTTCGTATATATAGCAGGTGTTGAAAAGATGATAGGTCATTTGGTCTTGAGCAGGGATAAAAATTGCTATGGAACAGAGTTTTTACGGAAACGTTGCTTTAAGATAATTTGAACATTTAGATCGTTTTGCCTTAGAGCAAACTGCTGTATATCCAACTGGAAACAGATGTAAGTTTAAAATAGTATTCGGCTGTTGGTCGTTTATTGTTAGCGAGGTGAAGCTGTGAGGGACAAAGGATGTAGAGTTGTGTAAGGGATATGACCCTAGCAGAGAGGTCATTACGTAAACATTTTCATAATGAACTGGTTATCTCATGCTTGCAACCTTAGTAACCAGACTCTCCATTCACAATACTGACCAGCATAAATCTGATTAGGCATCCTTCAGCTTAGGATGTATTAACCCTTGGACTGCTAAGCTCGACTTTATGACCTTTTGCGGACAGTGTAGGTCAAGATCAGACTGCACACTACATGCAATCTGATTTTGGATCTACACTGTTGGATTAGGAGATTTTTTTTTTCCAAAAATACCTGCGAAATATTTAAAATTTTGGGTTTTACTGAGCTTGAAAATTTAATTTCATTCATTTAGCAGATTAAGGATTAAATCATTTTCATAGCCCCTCTCTCTCTCCTTCCATCCATGTTTCTTCTTGATGGTATTCTAAAGACTGAAATCAGTCAGTCAAATGTTGACTAAACAATCCAATGGGGCTTTAAAATGTAGTGAGAAAAACTGCATGTATTCAGCATGTTCTCTTTTTCCTCACAGCGTTTTTTCATCATTTGAAAGAATTTCAACATTTTGTAATTTCACGGGTAGAATTGAAGAGAGCATTTTCATAGAGGAAAAAAAGTGAAAGTGCAAAACAAATAAGCTCACTTAACTTTACATTCTCCATGTCTTAATCAACTGACCAGGTAAAAAGGCTTTTTCGGAGAACCCAGATTCAGACCAGACAGCGTAGAACATGCAATCAGATCTTGGGTTTGTTAGGCCAGTTTTCTGAGATATTCTAATCAAAACAGCAGTGGTCCTGTAATAGTTAGGCTGCTTTTCCACGTTTCACATATCAATTTCATTAGTTCAGTGCTTTCCCCTGTGAAATCTATCCGCATAATTCATGAATTATTCATTAAAACTGTATGCATACTTCATGCTGTGGTTTCATGAAGACTTCATGAAAAATAGGTGAAGTGAATATGAGACAAATGCATTAAAAATTCATAATACATAGCTTCATGAACACTTCATGCATTTTCTTTATCCATGAAAATGCATGAAATCAAGAAGAGATATTGTTCATAAAAACTTCTTGAATCGTGCATCTGTAATCCTTCATGAAGACTTCATGCAAAGATTCTTGAAAATTTTCCTTCATGAAGATTTCATGCAGTATTTGTTCTATACTTCAGTTGTCTCATATATACTTCACATTTATTCATGAAGTATTCATGTATACTTTTTTTGGAATTTCAAGAAGAAAGGAGCCATCACTTCTTGAATACTCATGAAGTTTTTCTGAAGCATTATGCAAGAGCAGTTTTAAAAAATGGACAATTTGTAAGAACTTATAAACTGTGTATGATTTCTCCTTGTAGTTAATTTCTTTCAAAATCACTGATTTATACGAAAATTGTCATAAAAAGTCAACATTTTGAGGATTTAAGGCAAAACAGTTGTAACTGCCAATATACAAATTTCATAAGCTCATAACAGTTCATTAACTGAGCTGTCCTTGGCTTGACAGTCAAATAACAATTGGATTACTCGACCTGGATGGTAAAGGACTGAAGTAGAAGAGGAGCAATCCTCAGAATCCTATCCTAATAAGAATTAGAATTAAAATTTAGAAGAGACCAGATTGACTCCACGAAACTGTGTGAAAAAGGAGAAATCGGCATATTACAATCTTAAGATTACGCCTGAACTTGTGAATCTGACCCTAACACTTAATCATCTAGGTCTCTAAAAAGAACTGATATTGATATTAACATTCCTTAACTGATCTGAAAGTTTAAACAGAGAATATTGTTGGTAAAATGTTTGCTTGACATAATCAGTGAAAACTAATGACTTATCCATTAGAACAATAATACAAGTAAAATAGACATCAAAAACACCTATCAAACCTGAGAAATGCAGAGGAGAGCACACAGGACCATAATTATACACACTATGGTAGAAATACTTATGCCATGATGGCCAGAAGCTTGGAAACAATTCGAACATGTGCAGTGCATGGAAGACATTTTGTACGAAAGGGAAGCAACTCTCCTGAGCAAAGTCGACTTTGACTGAGCCAGTTCAACTAGAACTAGGGTCAACTTTACATGAAAACTATGTTCCAGCACACTCCCATGTCTGATATCACGATTCTCTGATATTACCATACTTTAATATACACGTAAAAATACAAACATTCATCATAGAAGACATGTAAGCCATAAGATTAATCCAAAACTGATGTATACTTAATCAGTGTATTGCAAATCATGATGTTCTCATGAAGAGTGCACTGATATGCAGCTCCATTTGAACCTTAGTCTGAATGAACCTCCTACAGACAAATTTCAACACTCTGTTTACTGCCTTAAATGTCTGCAAAATCACATTGTATATCAATGTCACAGTTCCTAATGAACTTAATAACTCTCAAGCAATTTTCATGAATTCCCAGGATTTTCAATATTCATGATAAAGTAAAGATCTATTCTTAAACAATTTCATGAATACTTCCAGGATTCTTATATTCATTAAAAAACCTTGATTTATTCTTGAGTGATACTTCATGAATGTTTCCAGGATTTTTGTAATGCATAAAGCGTTCATGAAGTACTCATAACCACACTTCATGAATAAAACTTCATGAAGTAAGCTTATAAATTTCAATGAAGTGGTGAAGAGGAGTTCATGAATAATTCGTAATGGATTGAAAAAATCATGATTTCATGAAGTCCATTTTCGCAGGGGTTAAGTGTAAACTCAGATGTTTGTCTCATTAGCTACTCCATATTAGTTGATTCTCATCCTCCATATTTCAGATTAAGAGCCCAAGGTTCACTGTAATGATGCTCTTGCTCATTAGAATGACTCGAATACAGTGACCTGTGTTGTCTAAGGACTAGCAAAGTCGCTTTTGAAGACAATGAAAGATCAAGGTCAGACTCTCCTTTGAATGAAGTGCAGATCAATAAACGGACTTATAATTATATCTAAGATCTTATTTGTCTGTCTATGTAGGATATATATATAACAAAAAACTACCATGAAATCGCAATGTTTGGATATTGTTTTTTCTGACTGTAAAAGGCCATAAATGGGTGCTTTAACTCTTAACAAAACTATCCCATTTTTGATGACCAAGAGGAAGACGGCTGTTAAAAACATTGTAAAAAAAAAAAGATGCAGATATCCATCGTTTTCTCCTTTTTCCACGAGTTTTTTTTTTTTTTCTTTCAACAATTCAGATCATCAATTGGTCTACATTTGGTCTACATTTGATTCGTATGTGCAAATGCTTTTGATTTGGACAAGTCTAAAATTACATCATTTGGAAAAGGGGCGAGGGTTGGGAAGATATTACATTCTTTGAAACAAATGTGGAAGAAATTGGCCAGCCAATGTTTTGGTTGTATGGTGTTTAATGCCGTTTTCAACATTATTTCAGTTATATCGCGGCGGCCAGTGCACCTATCCATGTTTTCCTGGAGTCTCTTTTACAAGTACTCCGCACAATATTCTTTCCAAGCCACTGGCTGCTTTCCCAAATAACCATCATCGAAACAATGATTAGCGGTGAGAGAGGAATGCATCCTGTCGCAATGACTATCATCAATCCTCGGAAGGAAATTGGCTGAGCCTGGGTTCGAACTCATGACCCTCTGTTCTCAAGTCCTGTATGCTACCGACTGAGCTACCGGGGCTTGGCCCAATGTTTTTGACAGAACAATCTTGCCCAGATCAATTTAGCCTGTCAAAAAAATTAGGCAGGACAATTTGTCCAGATAAACACGATTGCTTCTTAAAAAAGAAAAAGTTAAAGGCCTACTTGCAGCAAAAAGTGCATATTACTGATAATATCTGACAATGTATTACTGTACAGTTGTCAAAGTAGCAAAAGTTACAGAAAAGAATATTGGTATATTAAACTTATTTAAAAGGTTGATAGGTACTGTTATTCAGCATGAGTGATATGTAAAGCTTGATGATGGGTACTACTGATCAGAATTGTCACATATATTTAACGTTCTATTGCTGTCAATCGGCAAACATATATCTGTAGCATTCCATTAAACTACTAATTTGAAAAGGACAGTTAAAAAAGGGGGTTCCTACGTGGCTCTGTTACAAGATATAGGAGTTCTATCCCATACATAGTTCAGACAACTGCCATTTGATTTGTGATTTCAAACCATTGTAGTTATTCAGTGTCGACCAATTACAGTGCTGACAGCACTTTGATTTTTCCTTTGTGTTCAATTCGAAAGAAGTCAGTGAAAAACCGGAAGTTATACCGCAGTTCCTATACCTGTGTATATAAGATCCCTGCTTAAGACAAGGAGTTCCAACAGAAGTTTCCAATCCAAGCCTTTATAAAAGCAAAGAAAATTATAGCAGAAAATGGCTGTTTTATAAGTACAACTTTTAAACTTCCATGTTGTAAGTGGTAAACATATTCACTCAAGCAGTGAAAGATCCAGGTTCAAATCCTGGTGGAAGTAAGAGTTGGAAAAGGTTCCAGCTATTTCAGAATAGAAAAATAACAAAGATAAAATTAATTATGCGTTTAGACTTATCAGTCAAGGATTATTTTATGAAATAAGTTTCCTTTCCTTACTTACAAAGGTTTTTAGCTCTACTGGCTGAGAGCCAGCAGAGCTTATGTCATGGCTGGATTTCCGTCATCCATCTGTCAGTCCGTCTGTCCATCCCTTAGTTTTTTTTTTTGTTTACGCGATCAAGTCTGCATTTGTTGTCAGATTTTCATGAAACTTGTACAGTTTCTTTATCTCATCAATAGCTTGAACTCCACTGATTTTGAAAAAGTTCCAACGAACAGTATGGGAAAAGTAGCCATTTCAAGTTGAAAACTCCCATTTCTTGTTTACGTGATAAAGTCTACATTCGTGGTCAGATTTCAGTGAAACTTGCACAGTTTGTTTATCTTATCAATAGCTTCAACCCTATTGATTTTGAAAAAAATTGAACAAACAATATGGGAAAAGAAGCCATTTCAATTTGAAAATTTCCATTTCTTGTTTACATGATCAAGTCTGCATTTGTGATCAGATTTTTGTGAAACTTGCACAGTTTGTTTATCTCATCAACAGCTTGAACCCTACTGAGTTTGAAAAAAATCCAGCAAATAGTATGGGAAAAGTAGTCATTTCAAGTTAAAAATTTCCATTTCTTGTTTACACTATGAAGTGGTAGGATTTTCATGAAACTTGCACGGTTGCTTTGTATCATAAACAGCTTGAACCCTATTGATTTTGAAAAAAATCTGACAATCAGTATGGGAAAAGTAGCCATTCAAAGTTGAAAATAGCCATTTCTTGTTTAGGCAATGAAGTTCACTGCGTTGATCCAGTTCTGAAAATTGCAAAGATTGGTTCATCAAGGGATTGAACTCTATCAAAAGTGGAGAAAATCTAATAAACTGTTCAGGAAAAGCAGCCATCCAATGACTTAGTATTGTTTACTCAACAAAGTCCATATTATTAGTCACATTTCTTTGAAATTTGCTAGGATTGTTCAATACAAGGCATACTGAAACCCTGTCATATTTGGCTGGATTCCAAACAATTAGTTTTGAGAAATTGCACTTCATTTTTTTTTGCCTACTTATGGTATCTTAGTGGGTTCAAGCCCAGTTGCAAGAACACAATTTTGTGTTTTTTGTGTTTTTTTTCTTTTTGCATTATGAATTCATAATGTATGTTAGCATAATAGCAAAATCACTGCCAGTAGAGCAATTTCAGGCCCTCAAGGGCCTCTAGTTTAGCTTAATCAGGGCACAAAAACTTAGAAAGGCATTTCTTTATTGAGGGGGATGGGTGCAAATTTTTGGTTTCTTTTTTGTTGCACAACAAAGATCAACAGGTACCATCTTTAGCGCAGTCTGTTGTGTACAAAACTTGAGACCAGGCGGTTGCTGGTGTTAATCCCCAGCTCGCCCAATTTCTTTCTGAGAATTGATGATAAACATTGTGACAGGATTCATTCCTTTCTCATAGCTGTCCCAGTTCATTGTTTTGACCATGGTTATGTTTGAAAGTAGCCAGTGACTTGGGAAGATTATGCAAAGCACTGATAAAAAGAAACTCGAAGAAAGCCTAGAAAGAACACTAGCTGCCATGACATCAATGAATTAATGTTGAAAACACTATTAAACACCATAAAATTAATTAATCTTATCCAGATTGTACATGTTGTCAAAACTATTTAAACAATGCTGAAGATATTAATACTTATCCTGCCAAATAAGTTAAATAGAACTTTCAACTTGCTGCCTATAGTAAACACCTGAATGTTTTTATTTCAAAATTATTTTTTGGTGAAATTGTGCTTTCGTGCTTAACTTCTTTCCAAATTACAGAATTTTTAGTCTGTTCCAAATAGAAAGGAATCTGCTGTAAATGATTAACTGTTACGAGGAAACTGAAATTTCTCTTTTTAAATGTAGAATTTACTAAGCATTGTGAGAAAAGAAGAAAATTCTGGTCACCAGGATATTTCTTTTTACCACAATGTTTTCAGAAGCCATTTTCCTCAGGGTTGTGAAAAACCTGGATTTTTTTCAAAAAATGCATTAATTACCATAGATCTACATATAGTGCCTTTCTGACAAACAGCGAATGAGAGGTTTTTCTTTTATGTTTTACTAAACAGATATCCTGCTGGTTGAAGTTTTATGATTCCCATTCTAAGATGCCCTGTATTAAATGATTGGATTCTTGCTCCAGGTGCTGGGCTTTTTGTTGAAGTGCCCTTTGGGAAGACACTTCAGAGCCCTGGCCTAATACACATGAATATGTGAGTTGTTGCTGTGATAAGACTGTAATCATGTTGAAAGCAACACAAAACACCAGTAAATGAATTAATTTGATGATCAAAAGTTTTCAGTGTTTATGATTCTTGTGTATTGGTCAGGATTTTAGATGGATTCCTGCTATTTAGAACTGACCACTGTAGAAGATGCCTCCAGTTTACCTCTCAAGTCAATGACAAATGACATTATTGAAGAAAGTGTTGAATTTCAATTTTTATCACCTGAACACAAATAGTTAACTCTTTCCTACACAATCCCAAGCTTTAATGACCCTGAGAAAGAAGGTGGTTGACAACATTGTGGGAAAAAGAACCAGCATTTTCTCCTTGTCCCACAACGTTTTCTACTCTCTCTGATGAAAGTCCCATCCTCTGCGCCACTATTAATTTGTAGCCTGGGAATGCTTTCACTTTTGAAATGTCCAAAATTCTGTTGTTCCTAAATAGTTACAGGATAAGAGAACCCAAAACTATTAACCCTTTACCAAACAATCCCATGTTTTAACAATCCTGGGAGGGCAGGCTTTTGAAAACATTGTGAGAAAAGAGGACAATGCTGGTAACCAGCATTTTCCTCTTTTCCCACAATGTTTTCTACCCTTTCAAAAACATATTTGTATTCTAGAAACACATTTCATAATTATGTTGTTTGCAAATGCCTTCATTTTAGACTAGGAAAATATTTTATCATTTGGTAAAGGGTTAAGCTTTTACCAAATAATCCTGTATGTTAACAAGCCTGTGGAAGAAAACTTAACAAAACATTTCTGTAAATGGAGAAAATGTTTGTAATCAGCATTTTATTATTTTCTTACAATGTTCTACCATTTCAAACACAAATGTTATTACTTTAGACTAATTTTTATGTCATCTGTATTTGCTTTCAGTTTGGACAATATCGAAATTTTGTTGTTTGGGAAAGAGTCTCTGTTGTGTCAGTTTCAAATTTGTCTTCTGCAGATGCTGTCCATTTGAGAGCATCTGTAATTTTTCATTTGGGAAAGAACTGAAAATCTAAAATACTTTGAAACAATACAGTATGATTTTTTAGAGTAAGGGGAGCAAGGGAGAGCACTGAAATACCTTACATACTGAAATTTGCTATTAGCTCCCTCTATTTAGCACTACATCAGACAACAAAATTCCACATTCATTCACAATGAAAACGTTTCCAGACAAAAAAATGAATGTGCAGCAAATGATTGGCTTTTTTCTGCAAAAGGGTAGACATCATTGTAAGAAAAGGAGAAGATGCTGGTTACCAAAAGTCATCTGCTTCAGGGTCATCAAATAGGTTAATAACTACAGGCTGCTGCTTAGAAGGTTTACGATAGAAATAAGCCATGGGTAGAAATAGGTGGGGGACAGTTGTGTAGGGAAAGGTGCCAGGATCAAATCCTCCGATGACCAGCGCTCCTATCCAAGCTTTCCGGGAGTCTCTTTTACCAGTGTTTCGCACAATTTTCTTTCTAAATCAATGGCTGCTTTCCCACATAATCATCATCGAGATAATGGTCAGCGGTGGAAGAGGAATGAATCCTGTTGCAATGACCATCATCAATCCTCAGAAGGAAATCATCCGAGCCAGGAATTGAACCCACAACCCCCTGTTCTCAAGTCCTGCACCACACCGGCTAAGCTACCAGTGCTCTGCCCGAGTACTGGTTATGGATTCTAGGAAACAATGATCAAAAGTGATTTGATTTAACTCTTTATCAAACAACAAAATTTTTGTGTCGACCAAATTGAAAGCATTTGCAGATGACAATTTAAATGTGGCTAGGATTATGAGATGTGGCTGTGAAAGAGTAGAAAACATTGTGGGAAAATGAGAAAATGCTGGTTACCAGTGTTTTTTCCTTTTCCAACACTATTTTACAAAGGCTTTTTCTCAGGGTTATTAAAGTTTGGGATTGTGTGGTAAAGGGTTAAGTCATGAGCCCACAATATTTTACACAGGCTTTTTTCTCAGGGTTTTTAACCCTTTACCACACAATCCCAAATTTTATTGACCTTGGGGAAAAATGGCTTTTGAATACATTGTGGGAAAAGGGGCAAAGGGGAAAATGCTGGTAACTAGCATTTTCTCCTTTTCCTACACTGTTTTCTGTCCTATCAAAGGCAGAAATCGTCATTTTACCAGCATTTAAGTTGTCATCTGCAGATGCTTTTAATTTAATCTTGTGTAAAATTTCGTCGTTTGGTAAAGAGTAAAAGGTCAGGATTGTTTGGTAAAAGGTTAAGTAGTGAGAAGTTGCTTCACAATCAATGTAAATAAGATGGCCATGATGGCCCAGAAGTTGCTTACGTGAGTCTTAACCAAACATGACCAATTTTATAAACATTCTACCAAGCTTTCATAATGACTGGAATGAAAATTTGGCCTCTAGCTTGTACACAAGCTTTTTCCAGAATTTTTCTCAGTGACCTTCTTTTTAGCCGAACATAGCCCAGTTTCCCATTGTAGATACTATCAAAACAAATTTTCTGACCACCTTAAATGAGTATTGGACTGAAAATGTGGCCCCTAGAGCGTACACAAGGTTTTTCTAAGATTTGACCTGGTGACCCAATGCTTTCACACACAAGTTGATTTAGGATTTTTCAGTATTTGTTTTCTTTGTTTTGTTTGAATGGTAGGCCTATTTTACTCCGCTTTCAACCTTTTTTTTTTTTTAGTCAGGATTGTTAAGTAAGACTACTTTCTGTGATAGGGTAGAATATTTGTTGCCAGCAGTTTTATCTTTTGCCACATTGTTTTCACGAGCCTATTGATGCAGGATTTTTAATGAGGATGATGGAAGAGTCATTTGAAGGGTTTATGGTGTGTAGGCATCTGATATATCACATACTTGTAGATTCATCGACAATTTAGCGGACATGCTAGTTTAACCCCATATTACACCATCCCAAGTTTTGACTTTGTCAAAGAATGCCTTTAAAAACATTCTGTGAAAAGGTGAAAATGCTGGTAACCAGCATTTTCTCCATTTACCACATTGCTTTCTACTATATTTGAGCTCATTTGAACCAATATCAATTTTTTTGTCTGCATGTTTTAAATTAGGAAGTCTAAAAATCATCCTTAGGAAAAGGGTTAACTTTTTAAATTATGGGTTGAGATAGGCATAAAATGATCTTACCATTATTAGTTTACAACTTATTGTGGAGATTGTAAATACAATAAAACAAATTTAGTTATCTGCCGAAATGTCCTTACACCAAAATTTCGTAAAGGCAATGCAAAATAGGGGTCGTTAAATGTAAATGCACATGTAGTGGAGGACTCGCAGTATTTGTACTGAGAAAAAGAAATATGATTTTCCTATTGAGAAGAGTGTTCAATCAAGAAAATCAAACAGTTTTATTGAAATGATTTCCCCCGCCAAAAAAAGACCTTTTCAAAAATCAAAGTACTGCAAGTACTGACAGACTAGCGATTTTGAAATGAGCGGCTATGGTAAAGATAAAACTTGGTTGTTCTATACAAAATTGAAGAAAAATAGTAAAATTCAGGTTTGAGTCCATTCCAGTTCAGCCGCCTCATTCTATTGATTAAGTTCAATCCGGATCCAGTTCAATCCATTGATTTTACACAATGCACTTGACTACGAACTTGGCACAATAAGAAAAACTAAGAAAAACTTGTTTGTTTCCTTTCAATTGAAAACAAGTTATTTCGTTGAAATGATATCCCACGCTAAAAATGATTTTTTAAATAGAAACATAGAAGAGGTATCGCGTTATGCATGGACACGTGGCCTTTTTGTTATGAGTCCATAACAAAATTTTACATTAAGACACCTTTTTCCAAAACATGGCATTACATTAAATGAAAACAAATAATGCTTGTTTGTGACTTATGATAAACTATATAAATATGAAGGTTCATAAAATTTTGTCAAGTAGATCTAGTTATGAAAGAGGTATTGGTTCATTAAGGAAATATAGATCAAGTCCTCTTTTTCCATGACACAGCATCATCTGAAAAAATAATTATATTAGTAGACTATCATAAGGAACACATGTACAAAGTTCCATCAATTTTCAAAAAGGATTTTAGAAGGTATATGTCCGTGCCGACGAACGGACAGATGGACAGTGTGGATTAAGATCAGACTGCACAGACTGTAGTCTGATCTTGGATTCACACTCTGCGATAAGGGTATATTTTTCTCTCCAAAATATGACTTTGAAATAGTAATATTCAGTATTAATCAATAGCACAAGATTCAGTTGTGTCGTAAACTGTTTAATTCTTTACAAAACAAAAAAATTTCACACGTTCAAACTCAAAGCTGTTTCACACTATAAAGGTAAATGTGGCTCAATTGATGAAAGCTGATTCTAATAGGGCAGAAAGCAATGTGGGAAAAGAAGAAAATGCTGGTTGCCCCAGTATGCCCCCAATTTCGTTAAAACTTGTTATTGCGTGATAAAATGTTAATATACAAGACGGAAACTAACAGCTTAGCATATCATTTTCTCCGTACACAATGATCTAAATAATGAATGACTGAAGGAATGACAAGGTTTTCCCGTCCAGTGAGGGTTAATGTTGCTGGGATTTGCCACAAGTTACCTAGGTGTATCTATTTTC
Organism: Hippopus hippopus; assembly: GCA_946811185.2. Taxonomy (NCBI): domain Eukaryota; kingdom Metazoa; phylum Mollusca; class Bivalvia; order Cardiida; family Cardiidae; genus Hippopus; species Hippopus hippopus. The sequence goes on along the minus strand of OX328107.1, from coordinate 45,811,915 downwards.
AGATCCATTGATAATGTTACTGTGTTGTAGGGATACACGTATGTGTATGAGCCTGATTTGCATAGGTCACTTAATTTACATATAATCTAACATCTTGTACCTATTAATTCCATATTGTTCACTCTATTACTTTTTAAGTAGACATGTTCAAATCCGGATGGTAGAGATTTTGTAGTTTTTGTCAGAATTGTCATATATAACAGAATTAAGATTGCTAGTAGAATGAATTATTTTTCTGTGAGGCAGTAATTGGCAACTGTGGGTTTTTTTGTTTACATTGCATTTGAGTCAATCTGGATGCCTATATACAAGCTTCTCTAGTCTAAAAAAGAATACGTGACCGCGTAACTCATAATTGCCCAGTCGGCCATTTTGCTTCATATTCTTACGAACAAAGTCCGTAACAAAGAAACAAATGAACAAATGCATAGCTGAAATACAAATCGCCGCTGGTGGGATTAGAACACATGACGGGCAAATATCCTTGTTTTTCGAGGTTTAAAAGACCAATACCATAACCACTGAGCCAAAGAGATAGGCCTATCTCTCCAACGCAGTGGTCAGGTATTGTATTTAAATCGGGACAAAGCTATGCATGAAGGAGTGGTCTCCCGTAACACACCCCCTCTTAAAGTCATCATTTTTTGATGACTCAAAGCCTTATTAGGCAGAAAGTCCGGTTTTGGACAATAAATGGGATTAACGGCTCAATGGCCAATCCCGGACGAGCCCCCATCTTACGAACATGAAAGTTCGCAACAAATGCATAGCTGAAATACAAACCGCATCTGGCGGGATTCGAACCCATGAAGGGCAATTATCCTCGTTTTTCGAAGTTTAAAAGACCAATACTATAACCACTGAGCCAAAGAGATATCTCTCCAACGCAGTGGTCAGGTATTGTATTTAAATCGGGACGAAGCTATGCACGAAGGAGTGGTCTCCCGTAACAATATAAAAAAGTATGTCGGCAGACTAGGTTATGAGCTCCAGACAGAGGTCACTGTAAACAGACGGCCAATTCAAGAACAAACCAATAAACATGAAAGTCGCTTTTCTCACTTGTCATACAACTTTAACAGAATCTTCCTGAAGTTCACAACATGATTCCCCAGCTATCACTTTTTTTTTCTCTATTTACATACATAAAACAATACTTCAAAGGCACTTGTCTTGGCAACTTGATTTAATATTAAATTTTGTCTATCAAAATATCTTATCGCAATTTCAACTGTTGTATTGTATTGTATTGTATTGGAGTTTAACCCCATTTTTAACAGCCTAGATCATCACGGCGGTCAGTACACCTAGGCATGTGTTTCCAGGTTTTCTCACATCAGTCTTGACACATTTTCTTTCCAAGCTACTGACAACTTTTCCCATATGTAACAGAGGTAAGAGGCGAAAAAAGCCCGGAAAGAATGTTCGCCTTAACCGAGTATAGAAATTGCAATCACCAGGTCACGGGTCACAAGCGCTAGCCATTGACCTATCTGGCCCGGCAGGAAAATATAATGGCTCCCATTCGTCGTGTTAGAAAAGGTGTTTGTAGTGTCGTAGGTGTTTAAGTATGGTTGAAGGGAGATAATCCTGTATGGATTACGGAAATAGTTTATACAGACTTGCTTCCCTTGAGCGGATGTTGCGCGGGCTTCTGGGTAAAATTGCCATGCTGTAGGTAGAGACAATAAAGAGCTAGATGATTAAATTCGAGTTGTGTGTTAAATCACGAACTGGTGGCTCAATAGAACATCTGGCGACGAGGAAAAGTCATACCGGTTTGGTTTGTGCCCTACTGTTTGTACTGACAATTTGTTGTTGCCGTGAAATGGCGAGTTTCATTGAGCTGAATGGGCTGACTTCGTTCGAACCGCGAGGGGAGAGAATCGGTCAGTCATGGGATCGATGGATGAGAAGTTTTGAGCTCTTTGCGGTTGGAAAGGGAGTGACAGATGATAGGCAGAAAATGTCGTTGCTGCTTCACTGTGCTGGACAACGGGTCCAGGATATCTATTTCACTTTGCCAAATAGAGACCCAGGCGAAGGCGAGACTTGGTATGGTAAAACTAAAGATGTCTTGTCAGCACATTTTAAACGGAAAATTAACGTGCCGTATGAGAACATTGAACAGTACATAATTCGATTGCGTCATCAAGCAGAGCTATGTGAGTTTGATCGTGTCGACGAGCAAATAATAGAAAAGTGTAAGTCGCATACTCTCAGATAGTCCAAATATTTAGACGTACACATGCTTGTTTGCTGTTCAACATTTATCTATCGGACATTTCACATTTTACTTTTCTTTTGCATGTTACGTCTAAACGGGCCCCACTTAGTTCTATGTAGCAAATTCGATTTCCTAAAATCCGAGATAATGTTGAAAAAGCACTGAACTAAACATGAAAGATAACTGGATACAAATTTACTTTTTTCTCTCTCAAAAAGGGCCACATTTATGATATATTCATCTAGAATTCAACCGTGTAACTTTTTCAACACAAATGCCGCCATATTTACAAGCATATTTCGGGTTAAATAAAGAACCGACATTCCGAACGATTTTTTAACGAAATTAGGTTGGCCCCCCCCCCCCCCCCCCACGGACCGGATTGTAACGTTGGTTTTGGCAACCAATTTTTTTAACCTTTTTAGATATTTTGAACTGCATTCAGTAACGATTATAAATTCACTGGCTCTGTCAATTGCATAAAGATCGGTGTTTTTGCACAATTTCCTGTGGCCAACAAGCATTTTGACACAGAATAAGTGACAGGGTGGACCAACGATTCGAAGGGCTTAATTAACGGTTTTATTTCACGAATATTTAAATGAAGTTCTATTTACCAAAATTATTTTTATAACCCCCACATAAATTAATGTGAAATGCCTGTATAACCATAGTCCCTATTTGAATCATGTACATTCAACGATAACAACATATTCAGCACTTCGGTCTTGTGCCAGAAGCTGAATTTAGACATGGGAAACCCCGACCTCATTGCGTGGCTTTAAATATCCATTGAACAGTTCATGAAAAAAGATAATGTATACCAAAACTCAACTAAAATGCTTCCTATCACTAGAACTAACTTTTTTGGTTAATATAAATGAACAGTTCTAAGTCAATTAGCTTCGGTTTTTGAAGCGCGATGAACGGGACGGACGAGTGTAAAATTCAGCGTCCATTGGCCTTCTCTTGACAGCAGCACTAGAATACTAGAAAATAAAAAATAATGCTTTTTGCAGTATTTCTGCTCAAGCAAATTAATACGAAAATCAAGTTGTGGAATTGAAATTCACGTAATAAATTTTGGCTACACGCGAAACCTCACGCAAGAAAAAAAAAATAAATAAAAAAGAGCCATTTTTCCGTTATCTTGTGTAAAATGACATTTTTGTAGTAAATTTACACCCTTATTTGACATTTTCTTTGTCAAATCATGCGGAAATACCTATCCATAAATTAACAGACATGGAAAAATTGATCGGTGCAAAAAACGCAGAAACACATGACACAACAGAATGTTCCGTTAGACTTAGCCCGATCAGAGACTTCAGACCGTCTTTTCAGCTTTTTAATTACTTTAAACAGAACATTTTCACAATTATCTTGATCTAACAGACTTTTTTTGCTGCAAATAATAAATATGGGTTGCTTAAGCTGTAGTTGAGAACCATTATTGTCCAACCTTCTAATATGAAATCTTAACCACAGATTTACAGCTCAGGGGTTAAGTGTACCCTAAGCGGAAATACCGGTTTTGGTTCCTTCTATCAATTTATTAGCAGCTGTGAAGAAGAACTAGGAATTTTCTTCAAAACTACTTTATCAAAAATCACCTGAAAATATTCAGTGTCTTAATAAAAGGGTTGGAAATATTCACTCTCAGTAATAACAGCGAGTGGTCTGGAATTTTTTTTCCGTCGTAAGAGACAAAAAAAAAAAAAAACTCTGATCCAAAAAAGGTCATAAAAATGCCACTAAAACCGATCTTTCCTTTAGAAACATGCATACGGTCTTGTTTTGGTTGCAGTTCCTAAATTAACAGCAGTGAAACTATTGTTTGCATTCAAATAAGGGGTTCATAAAAAAAGGTGACGTCTTTCACTTCATAGTACGCAAGAAAACTGGGATGCATTTCGGGTTAGAAAACATGCATCCCTCGAAAACATGTCGATCGACGATAGATCTAATTCCTTTTTCATGAAATGAAGCTTTTCAAAATTTACCAAAGTTATAGTTTACATAAATACTTGGAGCCTCACTGCCGTACGTTCATTTATGTCCTTGTCTTTATCTACGTAAAATAAAGCCATGCACATAAAACATCTAAAAATCTGATATGTAACACTTAACCAATCATTCAAGAAAGTTGTCACTCTATTTAACACACCAACTCCAGAAAGTATCAGAAACTCATGTTGGACGAGGAATCCGGGGAAATCGATTCAGAATACGTGGGAACGAACTAGATTTGGGACGAATTACTACGACATTCTCTCGGCGTTTCTTTTATTTATAAACAGTCTTAAAACTCGATAACTGTTAGTTATGGACCATTAGACGATTCACTACTTCTTTCTAGGCAAAGTTATGTTTGTGAATGAGGGTTGCCCCTTTCTGTAACACTTTAATGAATGTAAAGGAATTTCGTTTAAAAATATTCTTTTAGTTGCGTTAACTACACACTTACACACCGGTTTCACTTCAAAAATAGGGTAGTGTGAAATAGAAGCGGATTCAACTCATAAAACGTAAGTCTTTTACAATCAAATCTTTAAAATCGGTTCAATATTGATTTATCTTGTTACCGATATAAGTTTTATTGGGCACTTTGTATTTTAAGTGTCCGAATTTGTTGCTCAAACAGCGACAAAATTCGATGTCGGAGTTTGCTAAAGAAACCTAAGAAGGAACCGATAAGACCCTACGTACACGATGAATGTCAAAATGTGAAATAACGTACGTAGGGTCTTATAAATAGGACTAACTCTCAGAATGAGACTTCTGGAGAAAGGTCGAGATCTCACTCTGGATCAGCTTAGAGTCACTGCTCAGGCCCTTGAGAGTTCAGAGACCCAGGCGAGACATATTGAGGCCCAAGGTAAAGGTCATAGGGTCAACGCTGTTAGTGCTGCTGCCGGTAAAGAATGTTTTCGGTGTGGGAAAAGTGGGCATATAAGTACTGACAAATATTGCCCTGCTAAAAATAAGAAGTGTAATGATTGTGGGAAAATGGGTCATCTTGCCGTTAGGTGCAAAACAGGAAAGACAAATGAGTCAAAAGACACCAAACGAAAGAAAAAGCAGAAACCGAACAAAATTCACGCTGTACATGGGGATGAAAACTGTGAAAATGTCAATGATGAATACGCATTTCAAGTGGCAGTAGATGGAGATAAAATGTCAGTCAAGCTTCTTGTTGATAAATATGACATCGATTTTGTTATCGACAGCGGAGCGTCTGTGAACATTATTGATAAGTCGCTGTGGAGAACACTGAAAGACCAAAGAATTTCATGTAAAGTCAGAAAAAACATCAAAAAGGCTGTTTTCATATGGATCAAAGAAGCCTTTACAGCTCTTAGGCAAATTTGTGACAACTGTCTCAACACACACTGGACATTCAGCCCCAAATACCGAGATTTATGTGCTTGATGGTTCTGGACCAGCCCTATTAGGCAGGAATACAGCCTTACAGTTAGACCTATTGGATTTTGGCAAAGACTATGAACATAATAACATTCATAAAATAGAAGAACTTGTTCCCAAAGAGTGTTTTGAAGGCGTAGGAAAACTGAAAGATTTTCAGCTGAAGCTGCATATTGACGAATCGGTTACGCCTGTAGCACAGAATATGTATCGCGTACCATACAGCTTGCATGATAAAGTAGAACGAAAAATTGATGAACTCCTAGAAATGGACATAATAGAGCAAGTCGAAAAGCCTACCCCATGGGTTTCTCCTGTCCTTACAGTTCCTAAAGCCGATTCTGACATACGCATATGCGTGGACATGAGGCGTGCAAACGAGGCCATTGTGCCTGAACGGCATCCGATTCCGACGGTCGATGAGATTCTATATAAGGTCAATGGGAGCACCGTTTTCAGTAAACTTGACCTTAAATACGGGTACCATCAGATTGAACTCGATGACAAATCAAGGGAAATAACTACGTTTGTGACGCACAAGGGGTTGTATAGTTACAAACGGCTGATGTTTGGAATCAGTTGTGCGCCAGAAAAGTATCAGTACATCATTGCGCAAATATTCCACGACATCGAGGGTGTTGAAAATATCCAAGACGATATAATAGTTCATGGCGAGACACAAGAACAACATGACAAGCGACTCCGTGAGGCGATTGAGAGGATTCGTGACAAAGGTCTTACGCTAAATAAGAAAAAGTGTCAGTTTGGTCTTGACAAAATTGAGTTCATGGGTCACATTATATCTGATAAAGGAATTGGACCAACTGAAGAACGCACAAAAGCTCTAATAAACGCTACGCAGCCAAAGAGTGCTTCAGAAGTCCGTAGCTTCTTGGGTCTAGTGAACTTTAGTGCGCGCTACATACTTGATCTAGCGACGATTTGTGAACCTTTACGACGCTTGACCAAGAATGGGGTTACATTTGTTTGGGGTAAAGAGCAAGAGCAGAGTTTTCAGAAGCTCAAACAATGTCTCTCTGGAGAGAAGACTTTGGGTCACTTTTCGCTTGACGCTGCAAAAACAGTTGTAGTCACAGATGCCTCCAATGTTGGAATTGCCGCTGTTTTGATACAGCAAGATAAGTTGGGTAATTCTAGGGTCATCTGTTATGCTAGTAGAGCATTGTCAGATGCTGAGAAGAAATACTCAACCACTGAAAAAGAAGCTCTAGCTGTAGTGTGGGGATTTGAGAAATTCAAATTGTATTTGATTGGAGTTGAGTTTGAATTGGTAAGCGACCATAAGCCTCTAGAAGTAATTTATGGGCCTAGGTCTAGACCGAATGCCAGGATTGAACGTTGGGTCATGAGACTGATGCCCTATAAATTCAAAGTTCGTTATCAGCCAGGCCGAGTGAATATTGCAGATGCCTTGTCAAGACTTATCCCTAGTCAAACTTGTAATGAGAGTGAACTAGAGAAGGTTACGACAGAGTATTTGTATTTTGTAGCTAAAGAGGCAACTCCTACTGCTCTGACAGCAAGAGAAGTGGAGGAGGCGTCAAAAGTCGACCCTGAATTTATTAAACTGAGAGACTGCATTGATTCAGGAAAACGGGAAGAGTCGAAAGACCTTGTTTCCTATTATCCATTAAGACATGAGCTATGTAGATTAGGTTTTCTTGTACTCAGAGGTACTAGGTTAGTTATACCTAAGGTATTACGTCAGAGGTGTATTGAATTGGCTCACCAAGGTCACTTAGGAATAGTAAAAACCAAGCAACAATTGCGCACGAAGGTGTGGTGGCCGTTTTTGCATAAAGATGTTGAGAAGTATGTACAGGCATGTCATGGGTGTCAAATTGTTTCAGCGACAGTTCACCCTGAGCCTCTACAGACTACCAAATTACCTGATAAACCATGAGCTGATTTAGGGATTGATTTGTTAGGACCATTACCTTCAGGTCATTATATTTTTGTTGTTGTAGACTATTACAGCAGATTCTATGAAATAGAAATTATGAAAGATACCACTAGTGACAAGGTTATACAGAGTCTAGAAACCCTGTTTAGTAGGTACGGTTTGCCAATCACCATTACGTCTGACAATGGTCCACAATTTCGGTCAGAGAAATTCGAAGGGTTCTTGAAAGCAAATGGTATATTTCACCATCGAACTACACCACTTCACCCAGCAGCCAATGGTGAAGTTGAGCGACAAAACAGGTCGTTGATGAAGAGAATTAAAATCGCTCATGCTCAGTCAAAAGACTGGAAAAAAGAAATTCAGACATACTTGCTTGCATATACAGCTACACCGCATAGTGTAACTGGAGTTTCACCAGCTGAACTCATGTTTGGACGAAAATTAAGAACAAAGCTACCAGAAATTGAGAGTTTACCGCCAAGTTCTAGTGATGAAAATGTCCGAGACAAAGATGCATTTATGAAGCATAGGTCAAAACTGTACACTGATGCGAAGCGTGGCGCAAAAGAGTCTGATCTGAAAATAGGTGGTGAAGTACTTTTGAAGCAGAGAATGACGGATAAATTCTCTACTCCATTTAGTCCTTCGCCATATAAATTGGTAGACAAACAGGGTTCAAGCTGTACTGTTATGTCAAATGATGGGGTTTACTATAAACGAAATAGCTCACATGTTAAACCATTTAGTAATGTGTCTGATAGTGAGATTTTGAAAGAGATAACTCCAACAAATAACCAAAATCAGTCACAGAGCAATGAATCTGGAATTTCTACAGATACTCTCACTGATTCAAAGCTTGCACATGACCCTGAGTATGAACCTGTCTACAACAGGCCAAAAAGAGAAACCAAAATTCCAGAAAGGTTCAAAGACTTTTTAATGACTAAGTAATTCTTCATTTGTTATTCTGAGAGGAAAAGGCTTAACAGAGGTTTAGCATGGCTTTTCCTATTCTTATCATTTTATTAAGCATTTTAGTTTAAGTGTTTCAACTAGTCAAGTTGACTATTCATTTTATTTGTTTTTAGAATGTCTTAATCTAGAAAGATTAATCTAAGAAAGGGGGAAGATGTAGTGTCTTAGGCGTTTAAGTATGGTTGAAGGGAGATAATCCTGTATGGATTACGGAAATAGTTTATACAGATTTGCTTCCCTTGAGCGGATGTTGCGGGGGCTTCTGGGTAAAATTGCCATGCTGTAGGTAGAGACAATAAAGAGCTAAATGATTAAATTCGAGTTGTTGTGTGTTAAATCACGAACTGGTGGCTCAATAGAACAGTGTTTTAAGTTTTATATATTATGATTGCTGCTCCAACTACCCTACATGTAATTCGTTTCGTTAATTAAAAGAAGAAAGAGATTTAAAAAATATTTTTTATTAACTCTTACTTGACGAGATAATTTTAGACTTGTCCAAGTTGAGAGCATTTGCAGACGTACAAATTAAACGTGGTTCAAATGATATGATTTATCTCTTTATGAGCAGAAAACTTTGTGGGAAATGCTGTTAACTCAGTGTTTTCCTCAGGGTCGTTTAAACTCGGAATCGTGTGGTAAAGAGTTGAGTTTTTTGGGAAAAAAAAAAATGAAACCGAGTGCAGCAGACAGACAGACAGACAGACGGACAGAAGGACAGACGGACGGACGGTCTGTATGACTTATGTATGGACGAACGGAGGGTTAGAAAGTATGCTACATGACAAAATAACTATCACCCGTCGGTTGGCAGATGCTAAAATGTAATCTCTGATAAGCGTAACACTATAGGTAGGCATCGCCATGTTATGGGGGTATTGCCTACCTGGATGAGGTAGGCATCGCCTACCTCCCCGAAGCCTGTCTGTGTAAGTGCCTGTCTGCCTGCCTCTCTGTAACACTTTTATTTGACCGCTTCATATCTATCGTCTGACTTTGAAGATACTTTATGTTCCTGTTCATATTGATGAGACAATGTGGAGAGTGCAGGATACAGATGCCAGGCTACAAGGTCAAGTCACAGTTTAGGGTCAGAGGTCACATCTTTAATATAAAAAAGGCAAAGCCTCAATGCCTCAATACGAGCGACGTGAATGATTTGTGGAACAAATATCTATTTATTCGAATGACGAGCTAGATTCTTGATCTTGAAATCAAAGAGTTTTGAGTTCGAATTCCGTCTTTGCCAAAACTAATTTTGAGCGTTGTCAAAAGTAGAAAGCATTTTTGTGGTATTTGTCGAAGACAATACCACTATGAGTTCAATATTGAATTTTGAAGACCATGTATCGTATTTTGTGCAAAGCCGAAGGAAATAAACCCAATTAAACTCAATTTTTCTCAGGCAATTGAGTTTTTCGGTAGCACCCAGATGTGTAATTGGAAATGGCAAGTTAAAATACATTGGATGAGGCCATCGATCGTGGAAATACTAATTTTTGATTGCAAATAGCTTCACTCGCTCATAGCCTTCTATTGGCGCATTGGTACAAAATTTGTCTACCGATCGCTTGGTCCTGGGCTTTTTCGTTCCAAAACCAGTTCGTCCCATGGCTTTTTCATCCCATGATTGTGCGCTACTCCATTTGATTGAAAATGAATATTTATAGATCGAAATAATTGATTGTTATGTTGGGAATTAAATGTTTACGGCCAAAGATATTTCAAAATCATAGTTTTCAGATACAAACTTAATTTTATTCGATATATTCACATGGTTTCTCTCTCTGTCCATCATGCATCCTACTGTAAAGGGACGTTACTCCTGACTCCTCCTAATGATCAAAGGGAGACCACCAATACACAAATAATCCTAACTTTGTCATGAGTACTCTCCCTTCAACAAAAAAGGTGTTCATTTGCTTAGTAGGTTGACTTTCAAGCCAATATTTGGATAATATTTCTCTTTTTCTTTCAAATTATTGATTCCACACAATGGCTTCCTTGACAAATACCACTTCAGCGTTCTCAACGCTTTGATTCTTTCGTAGATTTATACATGTGAAATAGGGAGAACTGTCCCTAATTTTCTGAACAAAATAAATACAGTTCCTTGACAATTTCGTTAAGTTATGTCCAGAAAAAATATCTTGGAGTGATTATTGGTCAACATGTAAAGACCATCTTATGGGAACATTTCCTCACTGCATGTAGATCTAGATCTATATTAGAGAGACTTTGACTTTTACGAGGAATCCGTCAGTAGGTTGGGAAGAATATTAGTATTGAGCAGAGTACTGGAAAAAGGAACTTCAGGAATGCATGGTAGGTGCACTTGCCGCCGCAATGAATATACACACAAAAGGAAAAAACAAACAAACAAAATCTTTCTTTCATTTCTTCGTGAGTGCACAGGTCTACCCACGTTTTACCTGGAGTTTCTTTACTATCAGAGTGCTTAGATCGCTAAAATCAGATTATAGACTATGTGGCTTTCCTTTTTCATCCCATATGCTTTCCTACACATCCGTCGTTGAAACAGTGATCAGTGCAGAGACAGGAATGAATTCTGTCGCAATGACTAGATCTAGATCTATGATCAATCCTAGGAAAGAAATTTGCCGAGTTTTCGGATAGATATCCAACTTATGGCAAAAAAAAAAAAACGCCAAACTTTTCGATCTATTAACAAGCTTTCGTAACATTAAATAGATCTAAATATATTTGAGCCATGTTGCGGTAAAAGAGAGTTTAAAATGCATCTCCGTGATGCATGATACCAAGCAAGTCATCACATAATTGTACATCCATATTGTATGATAACTGACTGAATCAAAAGGCATGCAAACTGGTCCTTCAATGACATGTAGAACGTTGAAAAATAGATCTAGCAAAGAGTTTTGATCCAGGTCAGCTTGCGCGGACTGCACAGGCCGACCTGGATCGATAGTTTTTTGCAAATGCATTAAGCCCCTTTTTTACAGATCATAAATCTGGCTTTCTCTGTAAATGGTATTTTGAAACAGCCAAAAAACTAGTTTAGTCATAATTTCTTCGACACAATGTTTTCCGCGAAAAACGGCTCGTGCATGACGTAAGAATAGTATGATTTATGACGTCATTATTTGCAAGCATAGATCATAGCGTAATGTTTATACACAAATCGTATCCCGCGGCAGAAATATACCACCATATGAAAGTAAGTAAGAAATTAGATAATCTGTACTCATTAAACTGATAATGATTTTTAAGTAATCGTCCGATCGGTAGATAATTTTTGTCATTTTTTACCAATCAGGTACTTGTGCAAAAGATTGTCATAATTATGTGTGACGCTGTGCGACTAACCGGAAGACACTCAATTTTTAGTCATCCATTTTTAGACTTAGACTAAAACCCAGAATGAAGTCGGAATTTCATTTTTGAAAATCTAGAACGGTGTTACCGCAAAACGAGCTTCGCTCGTTACGGCCACAGGTACTCGATCCAGTAATTTTTTTGGTATCTTGTAAGTAAATAAAGACTTTATTTACTTACAAGATACCAAAAAAAATTACTGGATAGAGTCCCTGTGGTTACGGGCTTCGCCCGTAACTCGCTGTCGCTCGTTATAAATTGTATCCGCTCCATATTTCTTGAACCCCTAGCCTAAATTTTGAATTGAAAAAAAATCACATCTGTCGACCTTTATCAGTCAACATGGAGTGCCCAGGGTTAACAGTCAAGGTCACAACAGAGGGGTAAGTCTTTAATGCTAGTGAACCTTCTGTATTCAACTTATTGTGACAACTTTTGACAGTGCATCTATCTTTAGAAGCAAGACCCAAAGGTCAACATCAAAGATGAGTTGTCAAAGACACATCTGGGCACCTTGAACTTCAGTGCATACGTTTCAAATTCCAGACTCTAAGGTGAAGGTAACGGCACGGGGACAAAGGTCAAATGCTTATGAAATGTGTCTGCTCTATATCTCCTGAATCACCCACAATAATGGTTGTTATTCATCAAACTTTATGAACTTCATTCTTAGTCTAATGATAAGAATTTTCTAAATTTGAAAGTAACTTACAATTGGCGAAACAAAATTCCAATCAGAAGTTGTGTTACATTCGAAATCTAGATTTAGAGTTAAAATGAGATAAAGAATGGTTGGTAATTACCTCTTGTGAAAATGTTTCATACATGTTTGCTCCTTGATGAAACAGTTTGGGGTTGTTATACTGCAATCTAGTTGTCAGAGTTAATGGCCATTTCAAAATTTCCTGATCCAGTTACAAGGCAAACAGTCATGGGTGGGGTAGTGAGTTCATCAGCCTTTTGCAGGTCTGGCTCTGTTTTTCTGTCATATGTCAGCACATTTGAGCATATCTCTAGTGATTGCCTAACCTTTTACCACATAATGCCGAGTTTTAATGACTCTAAGAAAGAAAAAAGGCTAGTAACCAGCATTTCCTCCTTGTCCAAAAGCGTTTTTAAAAGCCTTCTTCCTCAAGGTCGTTAAAATTCGGGACTGTGTCATTAACCCTTATAACGCCATAGGCAAAAGCAGAGGCTTTTGTGAACGGCATTAATCCAAGATCAGACTGCACAGAACAAACAGTCTGATCTCGGATCTATACCCTCCACCTATTCAGTCAAGCCTTTAAGTTTAAAAGCCACCTATACCACTAAGGCAATGTTTGTCTCAATGTTTTCCTAAGTTCATCCAAAGGAAATGCGGCAAAATGTGGCTATGTGAGGAAAAAGGTCAATTTAAACATTCTTGACTCACTGATGATGCTCCTAAATTTACCCGGGACTCATAGCAAATAAGAAAACAAACAGAAATTTCCATTTAAATTTTCTTCCCAACTTTTACTGTTGCATTTATTTATATACTGTATTTATTTATTTTTGACATTACCAAACAGAGGACAAGATCATTGATATTCAAAGTGAATGTCACAAATGATTTGTCGTTTGATTAGCCTACCTGATGGAATTTGCCATGCAATTTAAAACAGTTTATAACAAGGCTGCAGCAAAGACCTTCGTTATACTTTTATGGTGAAAAATTTAACACATTTGTAAAGAAAAAAGAAGAATTAATAAAGAAATGAAAAAGTTTCGATTATCAGGGTGGCACACTGTTCTGAAATTGAGCAGTGATGGGACATGATTACGGAAATGCTCAAATTATCCCTTTACCAAACAATCCCTAGTTTTTGAAACCCTGTGAAAGATTGCTTTTGAAAAGATTGTGGAAAAAGGAGAAGATGTTGATAACCGTCTGGAAAAGATTCAAGTCCTTATCGTGAAAACACCAGTTAATTCGCAAGACAATCTTAAGCTACCGTATAAACTGCTGGCAACATACTTGCTTCACATTCTATGTAGCTGTTGTTTAATGTTCGACTAACTTTGTATTAACAAAGATTCTGTAACAAAGATTCCGTAGATCTAATCGCACTGCTTACTGGTTTCAATTTCGGGACAGTATGCTGCCATCTATAAAAATGGACCAAATCATGAACAAGAAGAAAAACGTAGATGAATATCTCATAAAAGTCAAAAGTTTCTGTTGCAAACTGTATCTTCGTTAAAGGCCTACTTGAGAGAGAAAAAAAAAAAATGTTTGCTTCAAGGATAAACTAAAGTTGTTTCTCCCAGCCCGAACTTGGCCTCCATGACGTAACAGCAAGATACTTCTTGTCATAAAACGGCTTCAAATGGCAAATTTGGAAATGAATTAAGCGATTTATTTGAAAGCGTTCTTTTGAAAGGAATAAATTTTGAATTTGTTGCTGTAAGATGATCTAAAGCAGGAGACTAAAAAAGTGCGGTTTAAACGGAAGTGACGTCAAATGAAAGGTCAAGGTCGGGAAGGGTACGTCACGTTGTTCCGTCTGGACTGTTGTTCGTGTTGAACAAAACTAGAATGATATGTAAGTGGTTATGGTAATTTTACAGCGTCGGTTATGATATTTCATCGAGCTGGTCCACCTTTGAATCATCTTCTTCTGTACACCATACAGTTATAGAGTAGTCCAGATTCTGTAAAATAAATGAATGGAGAACAAAGACCATGTTTTAAACAAATCTGACTTGCAATTTTGCCAAGTCTTTACCAGACAGCAACAATTCAGACAAGTTAATGACGTATATGACAATTTTTTCTAACGGACAGATTTTTTTTAAAACTTTGCACATACAAAGCTCATCATGTCTCTAGTACATTACAGTAAAAAAAGATATGGGTCACCGTGCTCATTTCTAAGAAATCTGCCTTTGAAAGAGGTATATACAATTCCAAAATTCAGCTTATATTGGATTTAAAGCGCCTTTCTTTAATAGACGGTTAAACAGGAAAATTACAGAAAAAATATACAAACATACATCATTTTAATGAAAATTCATATATTTTTGCACAAAAAATATATAAAAGCCTGGTTTTGAGCACGGTAAATGAACAAATATGCATGTTATATATAGACTATTGAGTTAACAAGGGAGATAATTTGATCGCATTAAGGGTTAATCTTAAAAAAATTCATACTTTCTAACGGACAGATTTTTCTTAAACTTTCCACACTTATAGTATTTATAATTCTAAACAATAAGAAAAAAATAAAAATGGCACCCATTCGTGCTTATTTCGTCAGAAAACAAGGTTGAAGGTCACTGTGGAAGTTATTTTTTCAAGGAAAAAACTAGGATAAAAGCTCAGCAGACATGGTGGGAAAATGAGAAATTGCTGAATAGGAGCGATTTCTCCTTTTCCAACTATAATTTTCAAAGTGGAAACAGCTATACTTCCACAGCTTTAAATTTCCTGCCTTTGTTTCCTTTTTTGGTGGGTAACGCCGTGTCAGCAGCATTTTAATTATTCCACGGTGAGATTTCAAAGATCCATTTTTTTTTTTTCTTCACCAATACTACCCAAAGAAAGTGCTACTTGTTTCAGAACATCAATAGTATTACCATTATGTGCAAAAAATACATAGGTGCACTTTTGATTCAATATCCACGACAAAAATACATGCGCAGTAGGATGCGCGCGAACATTTGTCATATACGTCGTTAAACAAAAGTTATTTCGGCCATACTCTGATGAAAAAGGAGACTTTATGTATCTGTAAAAAGTATTGATCCAGGTCAGTTTGCGCTGTCCGCGCATGGTGACCTGAGCAGAAACTTTTTGCTATATAGGTCAATTTTCTGTATGTCAAAGACCAGTGTACCTCATGATTCAGTCAGCTGTTATACAAAATGGATTTTATGGATGCCTAGTTATCTGATGTCTCGCTAGGTATAATACATCACGGAGATGCATTAAATCCTCTCTAACAGAGCATGGCTCAATTAATAGACGGCAAATTAAATATGGTTCAGATTATGGGATATGTCTTTGAAAGGGGAGAACAAATTGTGAAAATAGCAAATTGTGGTTACCAGAATTTTCTCATTTTCCCACAATGTTTTAAAGTCTAGGAATTTGCAGAAATGGAGGAAAGACATACGTGTACAGGGCCTTAACATAACTTCAATGGCATTTGGCAGTCGATCTAAAAAAAATGAACAGTTTCCTGTTAGCATGCTTTCAATTATTAAACCTTTCTAGCGTCTTCCACACTTCAACTGAGCCCTGCTCTTGGAAAACTTCTGCAAAAAGTATCAACTCATGTAAGCCTGCGCAGTGCACTGACATGGTCGGAACGTTTTGCTTTGAATAAATTTTCTGATAATTTTTTGATAAACATTCTGAATGTTAAATGACAATGCTGCCTTATGATTCAGTCGGTTGTTAGACAAAATGACTTTTGTAGATCCTTAATTATGTGAAGACTTGATTGGTATATAATGCATCACTGAGGTGCATTATACCCCCTTTTGCCAAGCATTGCTCAATTGCATTTGTGACCAGTGTTTTAGGCTGCACAAACCGTACGGTCTGATATTTGACATACAGCTTAAAAAGAACATTGAAAAACTGCTCTATTTTGGGTCTTATTGAGTTTATTTGATGGTATATACCGGTTGAATTCAATGGCAACAATTTGCAAAGCACGATGTTTTTTTTTTTTCAAATGTATTGCCCACTATCGCAGTGAATACACGAAAGGTCGTCAGCAAAAATACTTCCAGATAGTATAAACAAAGCAAACTTTCCCAGTGGTAAAACATGGCGAAAGGACAGAATTGGCTTTATCATGGTTTAACGGCCAGTTAAACACGGCTATCTGAAATCAAGGCAATTCTCATTCAAAGTATCCACAGGGGTCGTTATGGATATTAACGGCTGAAATATGGAAGTGACATTTCTATATCAATAGTTAAACGTTTCTTACATACAAAATGTCAATCTTATAGTCCATTGCTCTGGAAAATATGGTTAACCCATTACCATAGTGATTATATGGGCTATTTCTAGACATAAACTCTTGACCAGACTTAAAAATTGTTAGAATTTTCCATATTGAAAGAGTTTGCAGCAGACAAAGTAACTATGGCTAAAATGATTGGGATTTGCATGTTAAAAAGGAAGAAACCATTGTGGAAAAGGAGGAAAATGCTGTCACCAAGTGTTTTATCTTTTTCCCACATGGTTGTTTTTCAAATACTTTTCACTATAGGATCGTAAAAAAACGGTGATGTATGATAAGATTCAGAAAGAAGAAATGAAAGAAGAGAAAGAACCGTGAGTCTTTTTTTTTTTTTGGGGGGGGGGGGGGGCAGGTTTGGGGAAAGCAGCTAAAACACTATTTATGGTAAGGCAAGAGTCGCTGAAAGTCAGCATGAATTACCCTTTAAGCGCCATTTGCGAAGTCAGGAGCATTTGCGGACGGCATAGATCATGATCAGACTGTGCAAAACTTGCATTTTGATTCTTGGAACTATACTGTTCGCTTATTCAGTCAAGCATAAAAGATAAAATTCTTTGTATGTTTCAGTGGATTGTATTGCCAGTCTTCAAAGTAGGTCGAGATAAGAGATTTGATACTAGAATAGATAATGAAATTTTCTTTAAAAGCCTCTGAATTTTCATGGCTTTTACGGAGAAAACAGCTTTCATTTACATTGTTTTTTTTCGAAGCTTTGGTAAAAAAGTCTTTGAAAGCATTGCGAGAGACGAAAACGAATTATAAAAAAAAAGGTTGTCGGCCAGCATTTATATCTTTTCCCACATTGCTTTCTATCCTTTCAACGAAAAAGTCAGATCCTTTGAGCCACATTAAACAAGTGTCGTCCGCAAATGCTTTCAATATGAACTTGTCTTAAATTACGTTTTCTTGTAAAGACTAACTAAAACCCCTACAGGCATAAATAGGATCCCTGTCTAATACCAAAATGTCAGAAAAATCTGTCAAGTTTTGAATGGCCTTTTTTTCTTTAAGTTTATAGTTCAACGCCAGGAAATGAAAAGCTTTTCACCATTTACCACACATTTCAGAGTTTAAACGACCCCACGAAAGAATCCTTTTGACAACGTGGAAAAAGGAGAAAATGTTGGTAACCAGCATTTTCTCCTCTTCCCACAATGTTTTCTACTCAATCAAAGACAAATTCCATCATTTGAGACAACTTCAATTTGTCGTCTGCAAATGCTTTCAGTTTCAACAAGTATACATTTTTCTCGTGAGGTAAAGAGATAAAGTTTACAGATGATAAGTTTAGACATTACCGAATACAGAGAAGTTTTTTTTTCATTTCGCAACAGAGCGCCTTTGAAAACATCATGGCGATGAAGAGAAATTGCTCGTGACGAACAATGTCCCTTTTATCCATAATGTTCTCACATTTAAAATGGCTGAATGTTTGTAAATCTTTACTAGTCCATAAAATTTTAGACTTGGAACTCCATATAAAGGTCTTTGCAGGCGACAAATCAAATGTGGCGCAAATCATGATGGGATTTGTCATAGGAAGTGTAGAAAACATGTTGGAAAAGACGAAACTTCTTGTTATCAGCATCCCCCCTTCCCTTTCCCCAAAAACATTTTTCATTATTTTTTTTTTAATTGAAATTTAAACATGGCATTTCGTCGAAAAAGGTTGAAGAATGCTAACGCTGTTTGAAATGGCGTACCTTTTAGTTCTAGAAACCATAAAAAGTCATCTAGCATTTTGCCAGATATCTCTTCTACCCTCTGTCCCCGGGGCTGCTCCTCCAGGGGTCCTAAGGCACCGGGTATAACATTACTCATGTCATCTTTGTACGACACGACGGGGTCGAGTTTGTATTCGGGTAGATTATTCGAAAAAGGCTTCTCTTCGGGTTCTTCCGCCAACATCTCGGTAAAAATGGGATCACTGAATAAAGCATCGAGATCAAGCGTGTCGAGTCCATTTCGCTTCAACAAACCTAGAGTAGGAAATACAAAGATTTTTAAAATCACAATGAAATGATACTTTGACCCATGTTCTGGCAAAAAGGGGTTTAGTGTATCTCCGTGATGTATTATACAAAGCAATTCATCATAAAATGATGCATCAAAAATTTCCATTTTGTATACCAACCCACTGAATCATGAGGAACACTGGTCCTTTGACATGCAGAAAATTGACCAATGGCAAAATGTTTCGACCAGGTCAGCCTGCGCGGGCTGCACATGAATGACCTGGATTCATACTCTTAGTAAACGCATTAAGCCCCTTTTTTCATAGAGCGTGGCTTTTTACTACGCGCCTCCCGAATTGAGATCTATAAAAAACACGGTTTGACAATGAGCAGAACTTGAGTGGTACAAACCATTATTATTCCTTTTTCTCACTATATATGCTCTCCATATCATACACATTATTTTTCTCTTTTTTTTACAATATGACTAAAATGTATTCAATTGGCAAAGAAACAATAAAAAGGGGTCCTGTTACCGCGAGTAACCCAGTTTGGAAAGTAAGGGGAGCTTTTCGGATTTTCATAACCTCCCCCAACATAACAACGACTCGTCACAATTAATTAAAGGCAGACTAGCGGCCTAAATTAAACAATTCGGGAGTCAAATTTAATTCATATCATTTAGAGATGTGGATATATCATCTGAGTCTGACAATGTGTTACAGTACTATATGTCAAAGGTCCGGTCGCTGGCAGAAAAATCTAAGGTAAAATTAGAAAAAGGAGAAAATGTTTTCCTTTTCCCGCAGTGTTTTCTACTCTTCCAAAGACAATTTTCATCATCTGAGCCACGTTCAGTTTGTCGTCTGCCAAAGCTTTCAGTTTGGATCAGTCTAAAAATTTGTCGTTTGGTAAATAGTTAAAATCATCTTAAGGCTATACTGAAGAAAACAACTACTCGTTTGGTTATTTGAAAAATTTCGTATATTCCCAAAAGAAGCCTATTACAACTAATACATTGCACTTATTAAAAGAATTACTCGTGTCTCTCTTTTGTATTCTTGTGCATGCTAGTATTTGGTAAGAAAATGAACAAGACACCGCCATATTATAAGGACATGCACGGTGCCCGTCACGTAGATAAAAACGTTAACAAACCCAGAACGAGAATAACAAATGAGAAACGATGAGAAACGAAAACCAAAATATACTTATTAGACAATGTGCACGTCGCAATGAAATATTCCTCTGTTAGTATTATGGATGGTTGCATTTGATTATACTGCCATTGATTTTTGTTCACGGCCACAATGCACCTGCAACCCTTTCGGCGCCATTGGCAAAAATGGTGACCTTTGCGGACGGAATAAACAAGATCAAGCTGCACAGAACGTGCAGTCTGATCTTGATCTATACCGTCCGCTTGTTTAGTCAAGCCTATGAGACAAAAATCCTTCTGATTCTCCGTGGATTCTATTTTCAGGCATCGAAAAGGATCGAGATGATATATTTGGCGCTGAGAGAGTAAACTTGAAAAGTTCCGCTGATGGAAATAAGACGGATTTACTTACCATAGTTTGGTAACTTGGATCTTTTGTTTAAACCAGGTACCTCTTGATGATGCTTTTGAACTGAAACAATAAGACTGTTAATGCTTTCAGCTCCATAGACAAAAGCAGGGCCTTTTGCGGACGAGATAGATCAAGATCAGACTGCACAGAACGTGCAGTCTGATCTTGGATCTATACCGTCCGCTTGTTTAGTCAAGTCCGTGAAATAAAAAATCTCTTACTTGTAGTAGATTGTACTTTCGGCGGTCGAAAGATGTCAAGTGTATATATTTGGCTATGTGGGAAAGCAGCCAGTGGCTTGGAAAGAAAATTGTGCTGAGTGCTGGTTAAAGAGACTCCAGGAAAGCACAGGTATGTGCACTGGCCGCCGCGATATAACTGAAATAATGTTGAAAACGGCGTTAAACACCATACAATCAATCAATCATTTATATATTTGGCGGTATAAGAGTTAAAAGTAACGATGACGATGTCGATAATAATGTTTTAAACGCCCCTACTCCTTCACGGTCATAAAATGCCGGTCTAAAAAAAAGATTAACCCTTTACCAATCAATCGAAAGTATGTTTTGTTTGTTTTGGTGTTTAAAGCCGTTTTTAATATTATTCCAGTTATTTCTTGGCGGCCAGTACACCTGTCCGTGCTTTCGCTGTGGTTCATTTACCAGTATTTCGCACAATATTTTTCCCAAATCACTGATTGCTTTTCCACATGACTATGGACGAAACAATGATCAGGGGTAAGAAATAAATATGAATCCTGTCGCAATGACTATCATCAGTCCTCGGAAAGAAATTGGCAGAGCTAGGGATTCGAACCAGCACGCCCCTGTTTCCATGTCCTGTACGCTATCGAGTGCGCTACCGGATTTGGGATTAAGAGTTTTAACTGAGGGAGAGGCTTTGAAAACATTGAAACCAGCATGATCTCTACTTTTTTCAGACACGAATCCTTCACTAGAGACCTATTTCCCTATCCGCTTGTTAACCCTTAGGCTGCTAAGCGTGACTCACTGACCTTTTGCGGACAATGTAGATCAAGATCAGACTGCACAGAACGTGCAGTCTGATCTTGGATCTACATTGTCCGATAAGGAGATATCATTCTTCCGGAAATACCTTTGAAGTAGCAAAATTTGGGTTTTTACTATCAGCTTAAAAGTTTCATGTTAGTTATTTAACAAGATAAGGGTTAACACTTCTCCTACTGAATACCTAGACTTAAACTTTCAAGCCGGTAGTAAAAACCCGATTTATGCTACTTCAAACTTATTTTGTGGAGAAAAATATCTCCTTATCGGACAGTGTAGATCCAAGATCAGACTGCACGTTCTGTGCAGTCTGATCTTGATCTACAATGTCCGCAAAAGATCAGTGAGTCACGCTTAGCAGCCATAGGGTTAATCCTGACAGTTTGGACAAATCTAAGTTTTTCGTCTGGTACTGCTCAGCAATAATTTCGAATTACGTGAAAATTGTGGTGTAAGTTTCAAGTAGTTAAGACAAGTCTCTCGTTTTACGTTACATTTATATCGCCAAATATGCTAAAAATGAGTCCTTTCGGAGTGATTTCATTTACAGCAAAACCTAAAATCTGTTGATTTGGAATTATTTGGGCATACGACTTCCCCTAAAAATTACAAAAATTACATTGAATAAAGGAAACTTATTCTGACATGGTATGTGTCATTGAATGACAAGTGTTAGAACCGTTTTACTATTTCAAATTTTGATATGAAATTCACAAGATACTATGATGGGAGCGACGCTGTGGCAAAAGGGGGGTTAATATATCTCTGTGCAGAATCATATCAAGCAAGGCATCATATAAAATGGATCTATAAAACTCATTGTGTTAAACGACTAACTGAAACATGTGCTAAAACCATGTGGCACCTACACGGTACATTTCTTCGCCGGAAGTACACCACTTCACCGCTCTTAAAATCGTAAAACTCCACTTAGAAAGCAAACATTAGTCACAGTTTTCCGTTGGAGTTTTTCTAAATACATTTCCGATGACAAAGAGTTTGTACCTTTATTCTCTAAATCAGTCTATCAATTACGTTGGCATTTTCAGCGATAAGTTGCTTATCACCGTGGCTGTTGTTGCCGTTGCTAATCGATTTACAGGGCGCTGCCTGATTAGGATCATGTGACTAGCAGTATTTCAAAATGGAAACCCCCTTGTTACGGACGAGGTTAGATGTAGGTATTGCCTACTTCATTTAACCTGACCCCGCTCAACATCATTTACATAAATGAAAATTCTATTTTTGCTCTCGGCATCGCACGGGGCTGCCTTCGGAAAATGTCCCGAACGGTCACGGAAATATTTCGAACGGTATGGGCGAATGAAATTGCATACCTTCACCTTCCCGTGTATATTTGATAATAGTCGTAGTTCTATTTATATGACAACTTACAAATTCAGCATAAAGGCAAGGATCAGGTTAAATGAAGTAGGTAATACGGATTCGGCCGAGTTGTGACGAGTGTAGTTTTGGTGATCGCATTTTCCGACAAAGCACAAACGACACAAGCCTGGCAAATACGAAGAAGGGTGACTAGCTGGGCACTTAATGCAGACAAAAAGACTGAAGCACCCGATACTCTCATTTGGCAAGCATCATAATAGCTGATATACCTAAACAAGCGCCCTAGGTAACATCTTGCGTAGCCTATCGCATTTGCCATAATTAAAGGGAATTAATTAAGCTAGCCATAACACGCTGAGCATTCATGAAATTATGAAGTCGTATATATATATAATCTGTACATTTGAAAACAGGACATTTATTCACTTCTCTGTCCTTATTTGATTTCAACATCTGACCAATTTTCATTTTAGGCCTATCCAAACCAAGTTAAGGGAAGTTGTACGGGTCTGTTGCAAATTATTAAAACCTTTTACCACACACCCAAGGGTTTTAACGATCCTTAGAAGCCTTTTGAAAGAATTGTGGGAAAAGGAGAAAAAAGCCTGTATACAGCATTCTTCTGTTTTCCTCACAATGTATTTTTACCATTGTGTAGACCAATTTCATCATTTGAGCAATACTTAATTTGTAATGTGCAAATTGCTGTCAATATGAATGGTCTAGTCATGTTTCACACATAAAACAAAATCGAAGCGCAATCAACACCTTCCGTCCAGAGAGATTTCACTCTTTACCAAACAATCCCGTGATTTTTCGATCATAAGAAAGAATGCATTTGGAAACATGGTGGGTAAAAGAGAAAATGCTGGTTACCAGCATTTTCTCCTTTTCCTACCATGGTTTCAAACCTTTCAAAGACAAATCCCATTTATTGACCGATATTCAATTTTTCGTCTGCGAACGCTTTGAATTTGAACGCGCCTATAATTATGTCGTCTGGTAAGCGGTTGAAGAAACGAGAATCTTTTAGATATAAAAACAATATCGCAATGCCTGTCGGGATGGTGTTTGATGGATTAAAGCTCTATTTAAAGTGATCAATCCTGGTCTTATGACGTAAATCAACTAATCTGTCAATCTGCCCCTCCCCAAGCAGCCCCAAAAACTTTATTTTGTCAGCTGACAGCAAATCGTTTCAATAAATCAAGCTCTGAGTTCATCTGCCATCCCAACATTGAATTTTAAAAAGGAGGCATTGGCTAAGGACGTGGTGGGGGCAAAGAATAAATAGTGCTGTTTTAATTTCTGTAACTATACCATACTTCAAAAATATTTTATCACAAGCAACCAAAGAGGAAGTACGGAAGGTGTCAAAAAAAAACATAGATTCTTTTTTTTTTTCAAAATCATATTTCATTTGTACATCCTTAAACTGGATGTAGCCTCCTATAATATTATACTTTTTTTTTAGATTTCGCGAAAGAATTCAGCAAAGGCTTGTTGGACTGTCAAATGATCACTTACACGCGTCGTTATATGAGATCGTATTTATAAAGGTGCCATGACGTCATATCCGGTCTCACAAAATTAGACAGACTTCCCGATTGCGACACGACCATCCAATTATTTGTACGCCGAAATTTTCATTTTTTTGCTTAGTGTAACGTTCTGTCTCTCTACGCTCGCACAGAAAAACATTAAAGCCTCTTTTCCCAGAGCATGGCTGAAATAAAGTAATCTCAAATGGTGTCTGGGTAGCTCAGTGGTTAACGCATCTGATTCGTGACCTGGTGGTTGCGAGTTCGATACCTGGTAGAGGCAAACTTTCTTTCCGTCGATTTTTCGCCTCTCACCTCTGATGCATGTGAGAAAAGTAGTCATTGGCTTCCAAAGAGAGTTGTGTCAGAAATGGTGTGAGAAAGCCACGAAACACATGCTTAAGTGCACTGGCAGCCGTGATTTGAAAGCTGTTAAAACGACGTTAAACTCCAATACAAACAAACAGTACAAATGAAATAGTGCAAAAGACTTCTAACTAAAACTTTTTGATTGTGCAAAAGGCCACTAAAAGTCTTAGATTGTGGAAAACGCAACCAAAACATTTAAATTGTGGAAGGAAAAGGCCTCCAAAACTTTTTAACTGTAAAAAAGTCACTTTCTATGTCAAGTTGTTAATTGAAAGCCTACATATACCTAAATTGTTAAACTGTAGAAATAGGCCACTAAAAACTCACCTGCTTCTGCGATTAGAGATCTCTGAAAAGAAAAGAGAAACAGGAAAATAGAAATAAAGAGTGAAAATGGTTGAAAAAGATTCAGAGTTAACACACACGCCTCGACATCTAGAAATTATCACTCACTAGTTGTTTGATTAGGTTTTTTCCTCTAAAAGACAGAGAAATAGATAGAAACCCGTCAAAACGGAAATGGCTATCCTAACCGGATGTAGTTATGATATAAGCGACGGGTGCGTGACTAAATTTTGTCTTGTATCATTGATTTAGCGCTTTTTCCTCACAATCATTCCACGTAGTAGGATTATTTTATAAACGTATTTTGTTTCATCCCTGACATTTCTTGTGACAAAAATACGCCAATCTGATAATATGTTACTAATTCATGCCTGGACTTCATCTATATTAGGCGGGATTCTCCAGTTCCTTGTCCAAGGACACTCCCAAGTGACAGGTTCTCCCGGCGAGGAGTGAACTTAGATTTTCTGGATACAAATCTAGCGCCTTCATCAATAGACTTTATCAAACATGCCCGTGTTTAACGATCCTGGGGCGGAGGGGTTTTGAAAACAATGTCGGAATAGAATTCCGGTGACCAGCATTTTCTCCTTGTCCCACAATGACTTCTATCCTTCCAACGATAAATTCGATCGTTTGAATAACATTTAATTTATCGTTTTCAAATGCTTTGACTTTGGACGATTCTAAAACTGGTTAACCAGAGCTACAAAGGACCCAAATAAGGGGGAAAAAAGGGCAGAATCCGACCTTATTGTCTTGCTAGTCTCATTAATATGCAAGGTGAAGGTCGTACACAGTCATGTGACAAGCATCATGTGATACCCTCGATTTCACATGTGGGTTGACGCCAAATCCCAAACTGTATTTTCTTCCGGTCACAAAAAAAGACTACAGTATGATACATTAAAGACAAAATGGGCAATAATTGACTGAAAATAAATACTCATTTACAGACACGGCTGTCCGGACACCACTTTGTTTTTAAGAGCACCACTCAGTAGTAGTCCTCCAAGGAAACGCCACGTTGATAATGCTTGAGGTAGTTAACTAATGACATGAGGAAAGAATCCCCTTTACAGGAAAATAAAGACGAGTGGTCCAAAGAGGTCAGAGCGATAAAAGGCATATTCGAGTATACTACATGGAACAGATCTGAAGAGAACTTACTTTAATTCTAAGAGCGTGAAGTACAACAATTCTCGACGGAGACGCCTCATTGACATGGGCAACATATAGTGAAAAGGTATGTCAAAATAAAATATCTTTTTTCTTTTTACAACAAAAGAGTGATAAAGGGTGTAAGACAAGTATCTCTTCTTTTCATTGCTTAAAGAGAGAAAAGAAGACCGGAGGGGAGAGGAAAGTTTCAAGGATGGAGATTGGAGACAAATAGAACAGAACAGCACTTACTTTGTTTCTAAGAGTATCACGCACATCTGTTCTCGATGGTGACGCCCCGTTGATAACGGCAAGAGATAATGAAACAAGGATGTGAGGAAAGTAGCCCTTCATTTTTCAATTTTAACACAAGAAGTTTTTGACTTGCTTTAGTTCCGTTCTTGAGACCCCAGGCACAGTGTCAAATCCTGAAAAGAAATTATCGCTGGATTTTAAATCCGTTATTCCTTTAATCAGATGATCACGTGTTCTTACTATTCTGAAGAAGAAGGCTTTTGAAAACATTGTGGGAAAGTGAGAAAATGCTGTTTACCAGCATTTTCTCTTTTTCCCACAATGTTTTCAACCTTTCAAAGGGAAATCCAACAACTTGACCAGCATCCAATCTGTCGTCTGCAAATGCCTTCATTATAGACAAGTCTTAAACTTTTGTCGTCTGGTAAAGACTTAAAGCATTGAACGTAACGGTAGTCGTTTTTGTAGACTGTGACCTGTGACGATCGAGATCAACAGCATAAAAGATGCAGTTGTATTTTTGGATGGTTCTCAGCGCACTGTAAAAAGATTATGGTCGAAAACATAATTTCTTCCTTGAGAAAGTCCTTTTTATTGCTTTATCTGAAGTGAAGGTAACAAGTTCTTTAAAACACAACATCAAAGTGTTGAGTACCACTTTGGTCAATTATCACTTTGAATTTTAAAACTGGGTTCAAAAGTTACCAAGTTGCTCTATTTGTTGTTTACTTTTTACCTGCTTTTAAAATGTACTTTTCTTTTATTGACTAACACCTGGACCGACTGTACATTAACAGATTGTTGTCTTTAAAATAATTTCTATACTTTTTATTGATATTATTGAAACTTGAATGCAATTTCGCACCGGCATTGTTTTCTGTTGGCCGCTACTGGGTCTCTAACAAAGATAAGTATTTATCAATTTAGAATAGCACTAGCCACGGTATTGCCACAAACCACTACATTGGGCAATTCTTGGTTAAAAAAAATAATTTCTGCATCATTGAACAAGATCTTCATTGTCTAATGACCCAATCAATGTCTGTCTAACAAGATTAGTATTCTGCAACGAATTAGCCCTTTACCAGACAATTCCGAGTTTTAACGATCCTGTGGAACAAGGCTTCTGTAAACACTCTGGTGTAGAATGGTCCTTGGACATGCAGATAAATGACCAATAGCAAAAAGTATCAACCCATGTCAGCCTGCGCAGGCTGACATGGGTTGATACTTTTTGCAGATGCATTAAGCCCCCTTTTCATGGAGCATCGTCGTCTGCGTCGTCTTCGTCTGTGTCATGCAAGAACTTTCACATTTCTGTCATTACTGAAGATGTATACTTCAAACTCTGATAGGTTGTTATCTTTTTAAAGGGGAACCAATACAACAAAATATTTTTGACACAGTTATGCCCCTTTTCCGACTTAGAATCTTCAAAACTTTGACATTTTATAATATCTTTGTAATGTGTTAAGATATTTACGTGAAAATAAGACTAGTCGTTAACTAACAAAAGAGAACCCATACAACAAGGGCAGGTAACTATGAAAATATTTTTGACACAGTTATGCCCCTTTTTCGACATAGAAGTTTTTATTATATTTATTATATCTGTCATTACTATTTACTTCAAACTCGAATAAAAAGTATCCTATCAAAAGGGGAACTTATAAAACAGGAACAAGTAACCATCGAAATAATTTGACACGGTTATGCCCCCTTTCGACTTAAAACTTTCAAAACTTTGACATTTTATAATGTCTCTGTCATTACTAAAGATATTTACTTCAAACTCGGACAATTTATTAACTATCAAAAGGGAACCCATACAACAGGAACAGGCAACCATCGAAATATTTTTGACATAGTTATGCCCCTTTTCGACTTAAGGTTTCACTGTAAGCACATGCAGCCGATCGTTAGTACCTGCATGCATTGCTCTTGTTCCTTGAAACTTAGACAAATTATTGACTATCAAAAGGGAACCCAAACAACAGGAGCAGGTAACCATCAAAATATTTTTGAGACAGTTACGCCCTTTCTTCGACTTAGAATTTACACTAAAAGCAACTGCAGCCGAGCTTTGGTACCCGCATGCGGCGCTCTTGTCCTTTACGGTACAAATCTGTTATACCGGTCAGTTGGCACGTTATGTGGAGCTATCAGTTTCCCGCCGTGTTTATTTCTGTCACAACTTGACAGGCAAACCAGATACAATTAGATCCAGAAATAGATCACCTCGAATTTAACGCTTTACCCAACCACCCCAGGTTTTATCGACCCTAAAGAAAAGGACTTTTGAAAACCTTGTGAGAAAAGGAGAAAATACTGGTAACCAGCATTTTCTCCTTTTTTCACAGTGCTTTCTACAATTCAAAAAAGAAAACGAATTTCAATTTTTGAGTCACATTTATTTTGTCGTTTTGTCGTCTGCAAATGCTTTCATTCTGGACAAGAGAAACATTTTGTCGTTTGGTATAGAGTCGACTTTTTTACTAGACGACA
The DNA here is from genome assembly GCA_946811185.2 of Hippopus hippopus. Lineage (NCBI taxonomy): Eukaryota > Metazoa > Mollusca > Bivalvia > Cardiida > Cardiidae > Hippopus > Hippopus hippopus. The sequence goes on along the minus strand of OX328107.1, from coordinate 45,782,917 downwards.
GAAATTCCAGGCTTGTCCAAATTCCAAGCATTTGCAGACGACAAATTAGATATGCCTCGAATGATGGAATTTGTCTGTGAATGGATAGAAACCATTTCAAGAAAAAGAGAAACTTTTCCTCCATGTTTTCAAAAGTGGACCTCCTCAGGGTCGTTAAATCGAGGAATTGTCTGGTAAAGAGTAATCTTTTCACCGCAAAGAAAGTGATATCGCGTCTTTCACGTTTTTACATAGACTATCTTTAAAAATGTCGGTACTATTTTGTCATAATTTAAACTAAAGTAAAGGACGGTGTGGATCAAAGATCAGACTAAAGCTGTATACACGGTATAAAAGGGACTTCGAAATATTTTGGCAAGACGAAGAGACGTTAAAAGTTCGTATGAGCTGTATGTCCGAGAATTAATGTCTCAAAACCGAAAAATATTAGCCATGTTATGGTATTGTAAAAAGGGGTTTAGTGCATCTACGTGATGCATGATACCAAGCAAGGCGTCATATACTTATGGTTTTATAAAATCCACTCTGTAAAACAACCGACTGAATCATGAGGTACACTGGCCCTTTGACATTCAGAAATTTTGACCAGTGGCAAAAAGTTTCCACCAAGGTAAGCCTTCACGGACTGCGGAGGCTAAAATGGGTCCATACCATTTTGCAGATGCATTAAACACCCTTTTTACAGAGCATGGCTCATTCCCCCCCCCCCCCAATTTTTCAGAATGTGCACTCGGCATATTTAGGTCACATTCGTGTACAATCTTATGATAATTCATGAGAGAGCTGAATTCTTTACAAAAGAATGAACTTGAATTATTCTGAAAAAAGAAAATCTTATAAAGCTCCTTCAAAAATGAAATTCAGATCGGAAAAATATTCCTTAAATTCTGTAAAAAGTTCTTATCATGAAAAAAAAGAGCTTGAAACAAACTGTCGCAATGTTCAGTGCATCCATCTATGTAAAAGACATTCTGTTATTGTACGGTCCGTCCAATTGTTAGCCGCTGGCAGACAAATGAATTTTAAAACTAGGTAAAAAGTTGACAAGTCGCTCTATCTATTGTGTACTTTTTAACTGATCTTAAAATTCGATTTTCAGCCGGCGACTTACACTTGGAGCGACCGTACTATAACAGATTGTCATCTTCACGAATATTTCCATACTTTTAAATGGTATCGTGTAAATTTAAATGCATTTTAATACCTACATTGTCTACTTTTGGCCGCTTTTGGGCCTTTAAATGATGATAGTATTTGTAAATGAACGAATGAACTTTTACAAGCGGGAAGGGTAAAAAACCGTCATGATAGCCTGCTCATACATCACTCACGTCCCTGCAATTTAATTGGTACCCTTTCTCATTTCTCCGTGGCGTACTTGTAGGGGATCATAAGCTAATTGCGGACAATGAAGATCAAGATCAGACTGCACAAAACCTGCAGTCTGATCTTGGATCTTCACTGTCCGATGTTGTGCGTGAAAATTTGGTCATGTCGGCAATGAAGTCGCAATCATTTTTTGAATCCATATATGTAGTTTCTTTTTTCGTAAATGCAGTGCTATAAGAAGTAACGTTTTACAGGACGACAAATGTTTGGTTTTTCCACGTCGGAAGCATTAAATACTATCACTACAACTACTTCTACAGCTATTTCGACTACTACTTCTACTACTACTACAGCCACTACTACTACTTCTACTACTTCTGCTACTACTACTTAGTTCGGAAGGTAAAACATTATGACAATCTTTCAAGCAATAATAATCCTGAACAAGTCTTTTTTACAATGTTGCCTTCCAATGTTAAGTGAAACTGGAGATCAGAATGATGATGATGATGATGGTTATGATGAAAAGATAATTATGTGTAGGTGGGGAGATGTGTCAATACAGAAGCTGTTACCGACATTGCTAGTATGCAGAAATGTTGCATCCTCGTATTGCTTTACCAATAGGCATGGACCATGGCTGCGAAATAAACAGTCTCTGTTGTGAGCGAGAAATATTTCTTGTCGCAACGATTCATAGAACATCTGCAAGTATTTTTACCGAGCCTGGTTTGATAAAAATGTCCTAATGGCTAATTTACTTAAGTGAATCTCAAATAACACAAACACGATCAATAACAATAATAGGTTATAAAAGTTGTCCATTATTAATTTACTGTTGTTTTCTCATTTCGTCTCACTTAAAGGGGGAGAAATGAGATCCACTGGCGCGAATCAGTTTTTTGAAACCTTCGAGTCTCTTCAAATAAATTTTTGTTTTCGTATAAGGAAATTTGACGATAACAATGAATGCAAAAGGCGGCGATACCGGTGTTTGATTAATAGATAAATCAGCTCTGTCCATTTCCATTAGGCCAGGTACTAGTGTGACTTCATCGCAACTATTCCCTACTAAGTCACATAGTCGCATGTGGCAGTCCGATAGGCCTTCAGAAAAATATCAAAACGGAAATTAAGAACCAAAAATAAAAGAGAATAGAACAAAATAAATAACTAGGCATTTTTTTCCCAGAATTTACCACCAGAAGACTGGAAAGGAAAACAAAATCTTTTACTTTAAGAATAATTTAAAAAGTATTGAATCACCATAATCATTACAATAATATTTTCAAATTTGTTACGATGATGAACACCCACATAACTCCCTTTCGACGAGTAGCTTATTTTACAGTTTGATTTTCTAAAAACTCAAGACGATTTTCCAAAATTTCCTTTTCCGATCCCGACCCACAGCGTTAAATTATCATGGATTCACAATTATCTCTTCCAGCTCTAACAGAGAAGATTTTATGCCAACAACTATTCCATATGATGCTGCTGATATATTTTTCTGTCCAGTCGTGTATTATACTGTTCTCCGAACTTAGTCACCGCCACCAGTCACGTACTCATGTTCTGCATTTAGCAAGACAGTAAAACACCGTTTGCTGTTTTATTTTTCACGAATCAAAGAAATCGACTTAACTTGACTGTCAACCATCTTTCTACAGTTTACAAATACGAACAACCCCTCAGTGCTGTCGGTGCTTTGATTTAATTATCTTTTTGCGAATGTCATCAGTATGGAATTGCCATATAAAAACTTTACATGAAATACCTGTTGAAGCAATGCGAGCATTATTGGTAAATGTTATTAAATTCCTAAATCTTAAAATTCGATAATTTAGAATAAAAGCCATTCTACACGGTATTTTACTTGTATCGCGGTGAAAATACACATGTCAACACTTCCTTGGTCATCAACCAGTAACAGATCAGAGCACGTATTCAGCAACAATTCTTAATTTTGAATTTTAAATTTTAAATCTTGTTCTAGATTTACTTGCAAATTTAGAAAAGAAATGATGATAAGACTGTTCAGATTGTTCCTAATAATGGTTGGCGAATAGGGTCCAAAGGATTCCCATAGATGTTTCAAAAGAGGATCGAAATCGAGACATGCAAGTTACGATAACTGATCTTGATCCGCCGCCATATCGCCTTTTGTGTCTTACTGTAAACTGGTTATGGAAAAAAATCTTCGAAAAAGGATAATTACACCTCACAAACACTTTTCCCCTTTTTTGTCACAATGTTTTCAGTTGTATTAATATCTTACATCTAAAGTTGGACGTTTTAAACCGAATGAAATTTGTTTTACAATGTAATGAGCTGACTGTGAGGATACAGAGGACACTAAAAATCGAGACAGATCAAAAGTGAGTTTGAACGAGACCAATGCCGGGGGGGGGGTGTGTCTTTGTGGGGCGGGAGGTAGGGGGGGGTGTGAGACAAATATTAACCATTTACCAAACCATCTCATATTTGAACAGCTCAGGAAGGGAGCCTTTTAAAAAAGTCGTGAGAAAGGGAGATCATGCAGCATTTCTCCTTTTCCAACAATTTTCTCAACCCTTTCAAATACAGTTTCCATCATTAGAGCCGTATCTAAACTGTCCTCTGAAAATGCTTTCATTACCAAAGAATCTTAAATATTGTCGCCCGAGTACGGATTAACTTTCCATACCATAGACGACACCAGAAGCTTTTGTGGACAGTGTAGATCACGATCAGACTGCAGAGAACGTGCAGTCTGATCTCTGATCTGCACTGTCCAGTTTTATTCTGGAATATGACCGAACTGTCTCTTGATCTTGTAGCAGAACTGTATTTGTAGCCTTTGAGAAAATGCAATATGTTGATTCAGTAATGAAAGAGTTAACAAGGATGCTGTCATGAATGCACGTAATGATTTTTACAAAGAGGGTATTTGCTATTGTTTTAAGAACGAAACAGAACAAATCCAAACAAACCACATGAAAAGTTGCGATAACATTGTCAATTTTGTTGCATTTCCTTGCAATCAGGGCTTTAATTGGTTAAAAAAAAATGTAAAAATCACCCACACTCTTCATACAACAACAAAATTCAAAAACTTGTCCAAATTGAGAGCACTTGTAGACGACAAATTCAATGTGGCTTAAATAATGATTTTTGTTCACTTTAAAAAGTAAAAAAAAATCATTGTAGGAAAAGAAGAAAATGCAGATGATGACTATTGTCTCCTTTTCCTGCCAAAAGCCTCTCCCTCAGGATCGTTAAACAGAGTTTTTTTTTTGTAACGGGTTAATACGATATTACCATATAAATGAATGCGACTGTTTACGTTCCTGGAGAAGTCAGATTAAAAAAAAAGAAAGTGGGAAAAGCAGTTATTACTTTTGCAATCAGATGCTTCTTATCCCAGAAAATCATTCTCACATGAATTCATTTACACCTAAAATTACCTACAAAGAAAAAAAGAAAGGATGAAAAATTTGTGACAAAGAAATACATCTAGATCTACAACAGTTACTGTAGCATTATCAATTGAAATCACTGACATTTCTGGAATAATTTCTTTTTCTCTGGACAGTTAATCCGTGAAATAAGCAGCTGTAGTAATATTATGGAGAATAGAAAATATTATTTTTGGCAAGAACTTGCGTCTTTTTCAAGAGAATAATGCCTAAAATCATTCGTTCATAAAAAAGAAAAAATGACAATAGAAAAAAATTAGTTTGTAGGATATATATTTACAATTAATTCTTCTCCATTTATTTCTCAATTAGTGGTATGTCTGAAAAAATATACACTATGACCACTATGACCATTATAACCAGTGGATTCACCTTTTACCAAACGATCCTGAGTTTTAACGACCCTGGGTAAGACAGCCTTTGAAAACATTGTGGGAAAAGAATAAGATGATTTTAACCAGCATTTTCCTTATTTCCCACAATGTTTAGCTTTCTTCAAAAGCCAAACCCAATCATTTGAGCCACATCTAATTTGTCGTCTGCCAATGCTTCCGATTTGGTCTAGGCTAAAATTTTGTCGTCTAGCCATAGTAGAGAATTCGTAGACTTATCACTTCTGAATTAAGAAGAAGAAAGCAACCTAACATGGTTGGTGGATATGCACCCCGGTTGAAATCGGTTATACTCAGTGCCAGTAGGCCAAAGTTGAACCAGTTACTGGCCTAGTTTACAAATGAATGACGGCTCAAGATAGAACAATTCTGACTGTTTGGTTCCTGTGGCGTCTCTTTATCATTTTTTTTTAAACAAAGCGGGACTACACTCAGCATGTTAGAACATTAGCATGGCTATTTACGTTCTGTAGATCTTTGTTTCAATACAGACATTAAGATCGAGGAGCGTAGATTAATGCTCCGAACTTCCTTTTTCATTGATGATTTTTTTTTTTTCATCTTTTATATACTAGTATCTATATATGTCTGTCTATCTACAAATGTCATCGTCAGCGTTTTTTCCCCGACATTTATCTGAGACAGACATCTCTGTTTCATCTATGAAGTAGTCTAGGAGTTATTCAGAATGTTTAGATTAAAAAACGCGGGCAGTGAAATGACACCTTAAAAAATGCACTATGTTTTCCTCTCAGGAAAGTTTACACCCAGTTGGATAATATTGTCGATTTTTTAGTTTTGGTGAACTGAAGCCGACGTTCATTCAATTTGAAAATGTAAATTGAACTAGAAGCAAATGCACACCATTTCATTAAATGCTATCAGTGAATATGATAGCAATGAATCAGAGCTGCAGATAGAGGGAATGATTTTGAATTCGAAATTGAAAATATTAAGTTTTCTCAACTTCTAAACCTTATGTTGTGGGTACTCATTAGAATCGTCTCATCGAGACGATTCTAATGAGTACCCACAACATAGGGTTTCGAGTAGAAATAATGGATTTAGAATACCATCACTCCCTCTTATCTGGAGATCTGAATGATGGTATTACATACAACGTAAAATAAACCCCAAAATTAATGACACCATGCTTCCTCTGGAAAGGAAGTCGATCATGTGTCTTTGCAATGTTGTTAAATTAACACTGATTTCAATACTTCACTTATATCGTGGCGGTCAGTGCACCTATCCTTTCTTTCCTGGAATTTCTTCGAACAAATATTCTTCTTAAGTCTCTGGCTACTTTTCCACATAAACATAGCCGAAAATTCGATCAACCGCGAGAAAGGAATGAATCTTGTCGCAATGACTATCATCAACCCCCGGACAAAAATGGCCGAGCTCGGGATTCGAACCAGCAACCCATTGGATTGAAGCGCTGTATCTTACAGACTGAGTTACCGTACTCCACAGTCACCGACATAGGAAGGTCAGCAAAGTGGGAGGTCTTCATACGATTTCTGCACCTAGTTTTAAAATTACCGACCCTTGGAATGCTATATAAATGAGTCATGCTCTGTGAAAAGGGTGTTTAATGCATCTCTGTGATGCATTGTACCAAGTACGTCATCACATAATTATGAATCCATAAAATCCATTTTGTCTGACAACCGACCAAAAATTGGAGGTATACTGGTCCGTGGACATGCAAAAAATTGACGAATAGCAAAAAGTTTTGAACCAGATTAGCCTGCGCGGACTGCGAATGCTGATCTTGTTCGATACTTTTTGCGGATTCATCAAGCCTCCTTTCCACAGAGCATGGCTCAAATGAAATGGATAGTTTCATTCAGCAAGAGGAACCCATCTGTTTCAAAATCAGTTAAAGCTTTGGCCACGAAGTATCGGACAATGTAGAAGCACATGACCCGACTGCATATTCCGTGCAGTCTCATCTTAAACCACACAGTCCGCCAAAGCCAGTACTTTTACGTTACACTGTTCCTCATGTGGAAAGGGGGTTTAATGCATCTGCGAAAACCATCGACCAGGTCAGCCTGTACAGTCCTCGCGGGCTCGCCTGGGTCGAAACTTTATGCCAATGGTCAATTTTCTGCTTATAAAAGGACCATTATACCTCATGATTCATTTGGATGTTGGATAAAATGGATTTTATGGATCCATAATTATGTGATTTCTTGCTTGGTTTAATGCATCTTGAAGATGCATCAAAAACCCTTTAGCCTGAGCATCAGTCATTTGTAAATGTTGAGGCTAACAGTGAAAGTACTTTTAACACGCATTTTCTCCTTCTACTACAATGTGTTCATGTCCTGAAGCAGTCTTTTTTTTTTTCAAACTTGATTCAGGGTGCTTCGCGTCAAAGGCAAACGAAAGATGGTGGATCACCTAGAACAAAATCATGTTGTGATCTAACACCACAATTCATATTCATAGCATTTTCATATTAATTTTCATCCATTCTTTTATCATAATAAACATCTCTAACTGACTGCAAAAAGCAAATCTGTCTGTTTAATTATTTACCGCACAGTCCTGAGTTTTGACTCTAAAAAACAAGGCTTTTGAAAATATTGTCAGAAAAGGAGAAAATGGTGGTAACCAGCATTTTCTCCTCTTCCCACATTATTTTCTAATCTATCAGACAGAAATCATCATTTGAGTCACATTTAATTTGTCGTCTGCAAACGCTTTCAATTGCGTCTACACACGAGTTTTGTCGTTTAAACTTTTCCAGATGACAACGTTTCAGATTTTAATCCAAATTGAAAGCATTTTGCAAACGACAAGTTAAATTGGTTTTATATGATTAGATTTGTCTTTGATGGATAGGAAAGTATTAAGGGAAAAGGAGAAAATGTTGGTCAACAGTATTTCCTCCTTTTACCACACTGTTTTCAAAATACCGTTTTCCTTTAAGTCTTACACCTTTTTCAGAATTATTTCAGTCATATGACGATCATAGCCTACATATTCATGTATTGTGCTTAGTTTCAACAGTACCAGGCTAGGGCTCTGAAGTGTCTTGCCCAAGGACACCCCCTTTGAAAAACCTAGTGCATCCAGGGAAGCTCGAACCGGAAACCGCCAAGTTTCGTAAAGGCATGAAATTTATCTCGGATCAGATCTAGAAATATTCCTACAATTTCAATTAACATGAAGATTTTCCTTCTCTCAACCAGAAAGAATTAACCGTGAAGTGCCTTTCTAAACTATAGTTGCCTTTTGCCGCCATTGTAGATCAAAGATCAGACTGCACCATAGGTGAAAGTGTCTGCTTTTTTAAACTACTTTAAACCAGAGCAACCATGATATCGCTAACCTTTTAACTATTTTGAATATTACAGTTTTTACAATGCTAGTTTAAACAGAAAAAAAAAAACAGTTAACTTATCATATATTTACGGAGCTTCTTGACACTGTACATACACTTTTCACCATGCTTTTGGTTAAATTTACATCTTATCTTGGTTTTTGTACTTATTTGTACATTTATGGCAAGTAATGTCTTGTTTAAATAAAGAGTTTGGTGCTGGTAATTTATAGAAGCTCCGGGAACGCATGGGATATTCATTGCATCCCTGTATGTAAAATTGCGTTAATGCGCTTCACTTAAACAATTATAAATATTTGATTCTTGTGAGATAAAAATGGCTGTCATTTCAGAAATTGTCATGACTTTTTGTATCAGAAATGTTGACAACTTGAATACTTTTGCTTAACCCATTACCACACAATCCCTACTTTTGACGACCCTGAGAAAGAAGCCTTTAGAAAACATTGTGGGAAAAGGAGAAAATGCTGGTAACCAGCATTTTCTCCTTTTCCCACAATGTTTTCTACACTTCACAAAACAAATTTCAAATTTTCAGTCACTTTTATTTTGTCGTCTGCAAATGCTTTCGATTTGGACAAGCCTAAAATATTGTCGTTTGGTAATGAGTTAAAATGACGGCGCAATGGATTTGTGGATAACCTTTTTCGTAAAAGCTATTCGACCCTGTACAAATCATTCACGAGTACAAAGCGTTAGGTAAAGTTTTGGTTGTTTCGTTTGGTATGGGCTTGAGATAAAATATTGAGGGTTGAGAAAAGTAAATTGTCCAATATGAAATCACTATAAGGAAAGAAACTTTCTGTAGTGAGCCTTAGGCTGCATAAATACAACCTTTCTGGCTCTCTTAAAATCTAATTATTTTATTAATGACTGTCAGATTTTATTCATCACACGAGTGTCTCTCAAAAGTTTCACTGAATAACCAAACGAAACATACATTTAAGCCATGATTTGGCATTAATGCAATATTTACTGAAATTTAGGACAAACAACCACAGACTCCCCATCGAGCGTGGAAGGTGGGCAAATATCGAATTAAGAGATAGAATATGCGATCTTTGTCTTGAAAACATTGGTGACGAATATCATTATTTATTTGAATGCAAAAATTTCTCTGAAGAACGAAAATCATTAATACCAGCTAAATATACAATTAACCATAACGTAATTAAATTTGACTCACTTCAGCAGTTCTACCCAAGAGTTAATTAGATTATATATATTTATAAAAGTTGTTTTTGTAAAAAATCATGACCAAAAAAAGTAGAACCTTACACAAATCCAATTAATTTAAAAGACAGCAAATTCATAAACATTTTGCATAAGTAATTTTGTTTAATTTAACCGTTTACCAAATAATCTCGAGTTTTAAAGCTTCTGAAAACACTGTGGAAAAAGGAGGACATGCTGCTAGGCAGCGTTTTCTCCTTTTAACTCAATGTTTCCAACCCTTCCGAAAACAAATTACTAAGTCATATCTATTTTGTCGTCTGCAAACGCTTCCAATTAAGAACGGCCTGAAATTTTACTGAGTGGTAAAGAGTTTTAAGTGTCCAACTTATTGAACAATATCCTTTTATTCTAGGGATTGTATGTACACATTTCACTATGTACGATCCACGTTTATTCCCAACTAAACGACTGTTGTACATGCTTTATTTTTTTTCCCATGGCCACATGTTTGTATTTATTGTCCTCATGTTTTGCTATACTGGAACTGAGAGAATAAAAGACTTTTGTATTTGTATTTGTTGGCAAAAGGGGGTTGTAATACATCTCCGTGATGCAGTTTTCCAAGCAAGTCATCACATGATTATAGATCCTTGGAATCCACTTTGTCTAACAATCTACTGGATCTGAAGATAGAATAGTTCTTTGAAATGAAGAAAATTTACAAATAGTAAAAATAAAATCGAAAAATGTATTTTAACAGAGCAGGACTCATTTATAGGTGTGGAAATTAACATGAATGGACTAATTTACTTCCGGAATGAAAATTAGTTCCAAAGAGGCTTATATATAACAACTTGGTTTTGAATTTAATAATGAAACAACTTTAGGCTTGGTCACGATCGTCAATCTCTGACAGCTGACTTGACAGGGAAATAAGGCCATTTTCGTTTTGGAAATAAAGCGTAGGAACACGGTGCTTTGACCTATGATGTCACATGACACTTATCCAAAACTTGTCTGAGTTTAAAAATGTCGGAACCGCTAATTACAGTTCAATCAAATTTATATAATGTTCAAGTCTTTCGAGCACTAGTACACCTGTACTGAAATATAATAACCGCCATCTAGGATCCTCGGTGACCTGTTAGTTGCATTCGGCAATCCTCGGGGGATCTGTTGATCAAATCCCTTTGCTGTATTATGGTGGGTGTTTTACACCTACACGGTAGCTTTCTATGCCGGAAATACACCGCTTTATACCGTTCTTAAAATTGTTCTAAACAGGCTCCGCTTAAAAAAAAAAAGAAACTTGAGACACAATTTTCTATCGAAATTTCTAAATACATTTCCTGAGACAAACGGGTTTTACATTCATTTTCCAACTTCTGGATACCAGCATTTTCCCCTTTTCTCACAATATTTTCAATAGCCTTCTCTGGTTGTTAAAACTCGGAATTGTGAGGTTAAGGTTTAAGATTCAAGAACCAGAAACCTTATATATAAGAGGCCGGCGCTCTGTCCCTACGGACCAGCCCGTTTAGCTCAGTTGGTAGAGTGTAGGACTCGTGAACGTGATGTTTCGGGTTACTTGAGGGTGTGGGTTCGATTCCCACAGCTTGGATAAGACGTTAAACCGAGGTCCCGTGTGACGGTGCTATACACCGAGCACGTTAAAGAACCAGACGTAACTTAGGATGGGTTTCGTCCTGTATCTGCACTATATCCCGTAACAATACTAACAGCCTTCAAGGGACGTCGCCCATATGGGCAACAGGTGGCGACGATAAATAAATGCAAATTCAATAAATCTGCCTCCACGCCATTGACACCCATATTTCAGCAGATAACTGTAGAAAATCGACTGTTTACAAGATATTACATTTTATAATTCCTAGCTATTTTTTATTACTGTTTTATTACTTCTCTCATATTCTGACATATTTATTGACAATTATAATCGAACAAATCTATACAGTAATGAAGCAGATTAATTCTTCGCAGTATACAGACGATTTTGCGTCATAGAGGAACATTATTCTTGAAAAATTTGTGACGAGCAATTTCTTCTTTGCCAGAATGTTTTCACATGAGTTCACGTATTCATTTGTGTGTATAATCCATGTTCTACATTGTCAAAGAGGTTTGCTCAATGTATTTGAGCCATGCCTCGTGGTCAGGGGGGTTTAATGCATCAGGAAAAAGTGTCGACCTCGGACAGTCTGTGTAATAAGTGCAGGCTGATCTGGGTCGAAACTTTTTACTATTGGTTAATGTTCTGCATGCCAAAGGACCAGTCTGCCTTATACTTGTGTCGATTGACAAACGAAATGAGCCATGCTCTGGCAAAAGGGGGCTTTATGCATATCCGTGATCCATGGTATCAAGCAAGCCATCACATAGGTATAATAATGGATCCATAATATCCACTTTTTTTAAATAACCGACTTTATCATGAGGTACACTAGTCCTAGTCCTTGGACATACAGAAAATTGACCAATAGCGAAAAGTTTCGGTCCAGGTCAGCTTGCGCAATCCGCGCAGGCTGACCTGGGTTGATACTTTTCGCAGATGCATTAAGCCCCCTTTTCCCAGAGCGCCACTCATAGATATCTGTCCGTTTGCTTTTCCTGCGTTAAAAAGAAACCGATTGTCGTCAAGTATCAAACATGATATTATGCTGGTAATACTGGTAACGTTATACCTTGCGTTGACGGATTTGAGATTATGGGCCTGCTACTGTCCAAAACTAGATTATTCGGACGTAAGAAATAGAGGATAATCAACTGGTTGTGTGTGATATTAAAAATCTGTCACAAGAATGGGGAATCATGGATGCGTTTGAAAAAACGAGTCCGAAGGAGGAATTTTTAACCGCATCAAACCCCATTCGAGTGACAGATTTTAATATTACACACAACCAGTTGATTATCCTATTTATTATGTTCATAATTTACCTTTTTTTATTCTAATAATTATCAAAAATGGTACAATATGAGCAATATAGGAAAAAAGTAGTTCCGGCAAACATTCTAAAACTATATCGTCACTAGTGATGGTACCATAATTACCATCACAAGTGGTGTTATTCACTGTGAAATCACAGTAATTCACTGATAGGAATGTAATAAAAGGACAAATTTATTTCATATAAATTATTAAATTCTTTTATAAAAACAATTAATTCGATAAAAATATGGATATTGTTATGAGTCTTACAGTGTGTTATAGTGCAGTCTGTAAGAGCTCCTGACGCTGGCAGAAAAAAGAATCTTAAAACTAGTATTAAAGTTGCCAACTTTAATTCTAGTTTTACTTTTTTTCCAACCAGCGACTGGGCTTTGAGAGATTATACTGTAACACATTACCAGACTCTTAATAGTACCCAAACTTTTTAAATGGTAGGAGACAAAGTTGCCTGCTTTTTGACTCTCTATTTGTTTACTTTTGGGCGCTAGTGGACCTTCAATTAAGTATTTTGAATGGCACTGGATGGAATCGGCTAAAGAGTCAAGACAAACAAGAAATACCTTCGAAAACAATAGACGGCGTAAGAAGTACAGGAATATCAATATTATGATTTAATTTACGTCTATTTATCGTCGCCGCCGGTTACCCATAAGGTCGACTGTTTTTTTTTTACGGGGGATAGTGCAAGATAATGGACGAAACCCATCCTAAGTTGCGCCTGGTTCTTTAAGGTAGTAGACCCCTAACGCTTCTAGTGCAACATGGAATAAAATTTCTTGTTAGTTGATAAATAAGGAGTTATACTGATATAATACTTTTGCACATTTTTAACCGACCAGAAATTCCTTTGATGTCTATCTTGAAATTATTTGTTGATACTTTTGTTAGTTCCCTGAAAAGGGAGGTAATTATTATCTCCCTTTGTAATGAGAATGTAGTGGTTTTAGGATTATAAGTGATAATTCTAAGAAGGAAAAAAAGGAAAAGGTGGCTCGGTTAAATTAGTACAATAATACTCATTTTTAATCATAGCAAATTTTGTAGGATAATATTATAGTGGAAATAGCTGTTTTGCATTAGGGGTCTACTACCTTAAGGTGTTCGGTGTTTAGCAACGTCACACGGGACCTCAGTTTCACGTCTCATCCGATAATCTATAAGTAATTTTAGATGGCCAGCTGGGGGACTCGAACCCACACCCTAAGTGACCTATGACTTGATGTTTACAAGTCCTAAGCTCCACTACTTTAGCTATACGGGCTGGTCCATGAATATTATAAATTTTCGCGAACATTTAAGTAGGCCTGTAGGGGACCCCAGAACAAACATATCCACAATTTTGACCAATCGCTGCTAACTATTTTTTCATTCCAGTATATCAATACCAAGAAGTAAGTCAAAAGCCAGCGCATTCAGCCATGACGGAAAAAAAAGATATGAGTAGCCGACCTCTCTAAAACTCCAAGCATTACCAGCGTTTATTGTTTCCAACGGGGTCAAACGAACGAAATCGTAGACGAAGATTACAACTGTAATTTCGATAAATGATAGTTGTAAACATTGTCTGAAGATAATTACTGTGATTCACGTTTCAGTATAGGTTTTAACCTTTTATAATCATTTTGTGATGAATGATATTGAACAGCCATGAACTGAACCTTCCCCCTCCCCCCAAAAAAACTTTGTTTAACCCCTTACCAACTATCAAAACTTGATACTTATCCAGATAAACAGCATTTGCACACAAGAAAGAAAGGGTGGCTAAAATGAAAGGTATGTAGAGGACAAATTGAATGAAGTCAAAATAATAGGAACCGTTTTTGGAAAGGCTAGAAAACATTGTGGGAAAAGAAGAAAATGTTGGTTACCAGCATTTTCTCCTTTTTCCATAATGTTTTCAAAAGTATTTTCTGTCAGCGTCGTTAAAACTTGGGTTGGAGTGGTAGAGGGTTTAACATGCATACCAGCACAAAGAATCCACCTTATACCGCTATTACCAAGGTAACATATAAATTTATTATACTGCAAAGAAATTTCTCGTGATCTGATTGGATAATCTGCCCCGAACATATATATCATGTACACTGGCAAAACCAACGTAAAAGCAGTTTCCCTTTCGGGAGCCCCGTATACATGACTACACTTTCAACACAACATCCAAAATGGCGGCGTCGATCAAGATTAACGTCAAGATTATGCACCAAACTGCACGTTTTACCAAGGTTTCAGTGACGTCAGTTCCCAGTGACGTCAGTTTTCATTGAATTGGGGCACTCAGAAGGGAAATTCTACTTCGTCAGCGTACTCAATTTTTGAAACCAAAAAACAGGTAAATTTCGCTTCATACACGTTGGAATGGTAAAACTTTGCAGTATAATAAATTCGTTGTACGGTCAGGTGGCAGGGGACTTGGGAACTTGTTCACGACTGTGGTGAATCATGTCGCCACCTCGCCTTCGGCTCGGGACGACATGATTTACCACAGCCGTGAACAAGTTCCCAAGTCCCCTGCCACCTGACCGTACAACTAATAAAGTTGCGCTGTCACTGTGATAGAACTGAAATACTGCTAAAAGCAGTATCAAACACGATTGAAATAAAGTCAACATTAGAAAAAACAGTAGAAAATGTTTATCAGAAAAAAAAATCCAAGACATTTTTATGTCATGGCTTGAGATTATACATGTAAATTGATTGTACATAGTTTTTCCGCAGCTTTCAACATTATTTCACTACATAGCTGTGATTGCTCAGTTATTCACGTTTGTCCTGGATTCCATTAGTACTGGCCGGGGTTTGAAACGTCTTGCCGCAGGACACACACACATACATCCACACCCACACTCACTCACACTCCACACCCACACCCACACAATCTGCTATTGTGCTGTAGGTCAAAGTGTTAGTTGCCAGCAGAAAAATTAATTTCAAAACCGAGTAAAAAAAAAACAGTACAATAACAGTTTGTCATCTTCGCAATGATTTCCATACTTTTAAATGATTTGATTTAAATTCAAATGTTAACATCCACATTGTTTCAGTTTTAGTAGCTACTGGGCTTTTAAAGTTTATTATGATTATTTTTCGATTAGTGGCCTCTTGTGACGCACAAGCTGTTATTAATTCTTCAATATTTAACACGGGCTCACAGGAAGATTTTTTTTTTCAAAAGAACATCCAACGTTCAAACAGAAAAAAAAAATGACTCAAAACTCTCAACAATTGTTACTGCAAGGCAATTATGTCAATTCCAGGCAATTATCCAGATAACAGGATCAAGATTCTTGAGTAAATTGATTCTAAATTTGTAAAGATCAGCCATTTTTTCCCCGGGAGACAATTTATGCCCGATTATCGCTTCCGCTACCGATGCACTAGGCATAAAAATTGAAACACGTTGATCATTATGGGCACTAAGTACATGGACAGTGGATAGACGACAGGGCGAAATGAACGTCATTTTGCTGTTTGGAAACCCCCGAGTTTTAACTCTTAGGCTGTAGGCGGGACTCATTGACC
This sequence comes from Hippopus hippopus, assembly GCA_946811185.2. NCBI lineage: Eukaryota > Metazoa > Mollusca > Bivalvia > Cardiida > Cardiidae > Hippopus > Hippopus hippopus. The sequence goes on along the minus strand of OX328107.1, from coordinate 45,766,717 downwards.
TTTAGCGGACAATATAGATCAAGATCAGACTGCACAGAACGTAAAGATTTACATCTTTATAAAGCCAAAAGTTTTGGACTCGACCGAAAGAAAAGCATTTGCGGATGAAATATAAAACGTGGCTCAAAAGATGACTTTTGTCTTTGATAGGGTAGAAAACGTCGTGGAAAAAGGAGAAAATGCTGATACCCAGCATTTTCTCCTTTTCCCGCAGTGTTTTCAAAACCCTTTTTCGCCGGGGTTTTTACAACACCGGATTGTTTGGTAATGAGTTTAAGATCCTGAGAGAGACGGCCTTTTGAAAACAATGTGGGAAAAGGAGAAAATGGCGGTTACCATGGACACTTAGTGCATGCACAGTAGCGACGAAGCTTTTTTGCTGGCCTTTCAAAATCAAAACCGATAATTTCAGTTATATTTAGTATAGTTATATTTTCATCTGTCGTCTGCAAATGCTTTCAGTTTGGACAATTCTAAATTTGTCGCCTGGTAAAGAGTTTATTAACACCGCCCGCAATTTCATTCGGAAATATGACCGGAAAAAGTATCTTCAAATGAACTGGAGTCGTATTTTTAGTCTTCGAATGACGTAGTATTACCATTACTTTACGCACCTAGCAGCGCAGGAACACTCCTTATACTTTTTCCCTAAAGATTTCCCTGTGTGGTCGACCCTCATTGTAAACCCTTGATCTTGTTTTTCGGCGTAGCTGACTTCTTCTTGCTATGACTATTCTCGAATGAATTAATAGTGATTGGTGATTGGTAAATGTTTGGTAAATAACGTGGAAATGTTCATTAGGCAGACACCCTCCGTGCGTATTTGCGGGTACATTTATCACGCAACATAATTTTTAGCATAACATGATTTTAGCAGCAACACAAAATGGCCGCCAAACACGATAAATTTCGGTTTTTTTTCGACATTTACGTGTTATAAACGACTTCTTAAAGCGTAAATAGATACTGAAACGTTTAATAACTTGTCCTTGGCCATGTGTGTCACTAAAAATTAATTGCATGTCGCTGCAATACAGATTAAACCGGCGAAACAGAAAGTCACTGCAGCACTGTAGTTTAGATACCGAAAAATTCATAATGCACTTAAGACAGTGCGGTGCACAATAAATGTTCAAAAATGAAAAGAAGTATCGTAAACGCCTCGTTATTAAGACTAAACACTGAAATCAAGTGTTACTACTTCTAAGTTTTTGTTACCGGAAGCAAAAACACCGTATCAGACCGTGCAGATCATAGATCACACTGCACGTTCTGTGCAGTCTGATCTTTACCAACACTATTTTTAAAGTGCATGCTATGCAGCATATAGATTCATATTACCGCAACAGAACGTGAATACCCGCCATTTTGTCTTCACTGTTGATTAAATGAATACAAAAAAAATGAATATATAAAGTGAATGGCATTCAGGAAATATTGTTATCACGCTTAAATCGATACTCAATTAAAAGCGAATAAAAGAAAAAACCTTTATTTTAGATACAGAAACACAAATCCTTTACGAATATAAAAAGTAGTCTCATGAACATGAAGAGTAGTTCCGGCTTTGAAAGATTTGCCAATCAAAGTACTTTCAATACTCGACAGGATAAGCGAACCACAGGGCTCAATTTGTTGTATAAATACCATTGTGGCTTTATCATGAAATTCCATTTTCATCGCAGTGGCAGACTTTTGATTTGTGAGCTAGTTTATTTTTTATGCACAGTGGAAGCCTGATTTGTTTATCATTTTGTTTAAGCCTTTCGCTCCCGTTGGCGATCGAAAAAGGCTTTTGTTGACATAGTAAAGATCATTTATTATCCCCCGCCAAAGGCGGAGGGATATAGTTTTAGTGTTGTCCGTCCGTCCATCCTTCCGTCCGTCCGTCTGCCCGTGAGTCCGTCCGGGAGAATATCTCCAATACCATTGGACAGAACGTGAAACTTTATACGTGTGTACAATAACCCATTCCGCCGATACACTTTTTTTTCTTTTATTCGATGCAAAATGGCCGACTGGGAGCGATTTTAAGTTACGCGGTCTAGTAAATTTTTTCGGCGGGGATATCATTTCAACGAAATTGCTTGTATAGAATCTGCATTGAGACAGAGGTGTAAAAGTAGAACGAGCACTATTTTCTTTTGCCGAAATGTTTTTAAATGTTTCGTACTCTCTGACCAACACAAATGATCTCCAGAAATGTCAGTGGGAAAAAAGAGGATAGTTGTGTACACAAGGCTCCCTGAAGATGGATTAACCCTTTACCAAACGATTAAATCTGAGACCAGTCCAAATTGCAAGCATTTGCAGAGTACAAAATAAATGTGACTGAAAAATTAAAATTTGTTTTCGATAGGGTAGAAAACATTGTGGAAAAAGGAGAAAATGCTGGTTACTTGCATTTTCTCCTTTTCCCACAATGTTTTCAAAAGGCTTCTTTCTTAAGTTCGTTTAAAGTCTGAACTGTGTGATAAAGGTTTAACCCCTTACCAAACGATATAATATTAGACTCGACTAAACTGAGAGCATTTGCAGACGACAAATTCTGTGAACCTCAAACGAAGATTTCTAGTTTTGACTAGGTAGAAAAACAATGTGGGAAAATAAGAAAATGCTGGTTACCAGTATTTTCTCATTTTCCTGCTATGTTTTCAACAGTTTTCATTTTTTTTTTTTCTTTTTTGTTTTGTCATTTAAATCCGGAATAGTTTGGAAAAGGGTTGAAAAGAAAAAAAAACAACCAAATTGCAGTGTTTTTGTTTGCTCTGAATCAGCTCGAGCAAAACAATCAAGTGATAACTATTACCAGGCGAAAAAAAAATTTAAACCCATCCATGTTAAAAGCATTGCAGACGATAAATAACACGTGACTCAACTAGTAGGATTTTCATATGAAAAGGCTGAAAACATTGCGGAAAAAGGAAAAAATGCTGGTACCAGCATTTTCTCCTTTTCCCACAATGTTTTCAGAGGTTTTGGTTCTCAGGGTTTGAAATTAATCATGGAATCGTTCGAGAAAGGGTTAGTGCCAGGTAATTATTTTGATAACAAATCTAGATTTTATACAAACAAGTGAATCCTATAACTATAACTCTCACACGATAAACCTTTCATTGTCAGTTTCTATTAATGTTTGTGTTTTGGAAAACAGGCTTAAAATCATGTATAACTCCAACTTGATAAACCTTTCATTAACAGGTTATGTTATTGTTTGTTTTAGGGAATACAGATTTAAAACCACAAACTGGTACAAGGTTATACAAATATTGTCCAGTTGGGTTTATAAATTATCTCGTCACGGTTCGTGATTTTAAACCTGTTTTCCCAAACACAAACAATAAACTGAAAATGAAAGGTTTACAAAGAGAAAGATATACCGTAACGAGATAATGTCAGACATATAGCACATGTACGTCTATGGCGCACTTACTTACTGATAGAACTAGTATTAATTCTACTTTCGTGTTGAAATTTGATGTATATTAATAAATACATATTACAAATTTTTCTGACAATTTTTTTTTAAAACTTTGCACATACAAAGCTCATCATGTCTGTAGGGGATTACAGTTTTAAAAAAAGGTATGAGTCAGCGTGCTCGTTTCTGAGAAATTTGCCTTTAAAAACGGCATATAAAGTTCCAAAATTCAGTTAAAAATAAAGTTCTGAAAATGGCACCTATCCGTGCTTATTTCGCAAGAAAACAGGGATGAAGGTTTCTGTGGAAGTAAATTTTTTTAGGAAAAATAAAAAGGATAAAAGTTCAGCAGATACAAGCGATTTCTCCTTTTCCCACAATCATTTTCAAAGTGGAAACAGCTATACTTCCACAGCTGTAAATTTCTTGCTTTTGTTTGCTTGTTTGCGTGTGTAACGCCATGTCAACATTATTTTATTTATTTGACGGTGACAGTTCACAGAACCATTTTTTCTCTTTACTAATACTACCAAAAGAAAGTGCTACTTGTTTCAGTACACCAATAGTATTACCATATGTGCGAAAAAAAAATGCAATCTTGACTCACTGTCCATGACAAAAATACATGCGCAGATGGATGCGCACGAATGTTTATGATATACATCGTTTATTACTAAAATAACCCTATGCACACCTGTATTACTATAATGAGATTTACAGATAATGTAAACATTATCAAGTAGGGTTAATACCTCGTGCAACGAAGAGCTGCTTATCGCTTTACCAGACCACAAAATTTGGGACCTGTCTAAACTGTAAGCATTTGTAGACGAAAAATCAAAAAACACTCAAATGAGGGGCTTTGTCTGTGAAAGGAAAGAAAAAGAGTGGAAAATGAGAACAGACACGAAGATTTTGCAACAACATGGTCTTTTTTGTTTAAACTGTCAAACAAAGTTTGAAAAATATTCATAATCATGTAATTTATTAGAAAAAAATCAATCTTTAAAACGGCACTTTGTATGAAGGCTTTTGAAGACCATATAAGAGAAGAGGAGACAATGCTGGTGAGCAGCATTTTCTTCTTTTCCCACAAAGTTGTCTACAATTTCAAGAATAAATTCCATCATTTTAGCCACATTTGACCTGTCTTCAGATGATGCTTTTAGTTTGGTCAAGTCTAAAATTTTATCGTCTGATTAAGTTAAAGGTCGGGTCGAAGGAGTTTTTTCCCCTTTCTCTTTCCAAATTTAACTTTTCGCTGGCGGTGATGGTTTTCATTACAAGAAGAAAATTTTTCTGACACGGCCCTTTTAGAGCACACGAAAATCCAATTTAGATTACTTCCAGTCTAAAAGTGTTCATAATTTTCAATTACGATATCAAGGGGGGAATGGGAAAGGAGATATGGTGATCACGTGGTTTTTGTTTTGATACAGTGCTGATTAAGAATGGAATTTTTGCGAAATGCAAAGGAATTTAATAAATGCCTTTTTCTCTGCTTAATTATATCGATTTTTGTATGCATCATATTACAGTGAACACATGTCTTGATTTTTATATCACAAGACTGTTAAAAAAAAAAAGAAAAACGCCATTTACCATAGCATTTCGTCAAATTTTCATCTTTAATCAGGGCAGTGTATTAATACAAAAACCATGTAACTCCCTCCTTGATGATGAAAATTTTGATGTTTCAAATTTCTGTTCGTCTTGTGTTTTTCCTCTCGCTTTCAAAAATATTTTAGTTTAGCAATGACGGCTAATACACAGCGTATACATAATTTCTGGTGTTTTCTTATATAAATGCTACCCGCAACACTATTTCTAAGACTCTGGCTTCTTTCCCATGTAAACTCAACTGAAACCTCGTTTGGATTGATCCAAAAACTGGACAAGATTCGACTTCGTAAAACCTGCATCGCCAGATAAAAAGAAGAACGAGAACACCAAAGAACTGTATTACGGTAATTCTTTCCGTACTGTTGACAACACCAGAAGCTTTTGTGGACAGTGTAGATCAAGATCAGACTGCACAGAACGTGCAGTCTGATCTCTGATCTACACTGTCCACTATTTTATTTTAGATTAACGCCAAAATGTGTCTCTTTATCTTGCAGTGGAACTAAAATTATAGCCAATGAAGAAGTGAAAATCATTTACTTGGTAGTGAAAGAATTAAGGGAGTGGGTAACATGTCTCTTTTTGCAGTGACAGAGTAATAAGCGGCTAAACACTTTTGAAGACGAGACATTTCTTTTTGACTTGTCTATATTAAAAGCATTTACAAACGACAGAAAATGTGGCACTAAAGTAATATGTGGATTTGGCTTCGTCTTTATAATGGTAGAAAACATAGTGATAAAATAAAATGCTTGCTATACATCATTTTCTTCTTTTCGTACGATGTTCTCGATATCCATTTTTTTTCTCCGGGTCGTTAAATATTACCCATCGGATTATTTGGTAAATGTTTTACGAATTTAATCTAAAACTGGTCGACAAAAACAAGATAAATTAATCATCTGAAACAACTCGGCTAATCTTTTAGCTTATTAGAGATATATAATATACTGACTGCAATATCATTATAAATGGATACCTTCTAAGCAGATTATCGCTGCACCAAACATCCCATGTTTTCAAGACCGGAGGAAGCTTGGGGAAAATTATGAGGAAAAAGGAGAAAATACTGATAACTAATAATTTTCCTTTTCCCATGATATTTTCTTTCTTTTCAGAGAATTCTTTTGAAGAGCAATTTCTCTTTTTGTCACAGGTTTTCGTGTAATGAACCTTAGCAAGAGCAGTATTCGCTTAAGTAAACGATATCAGGAGGTTCCAATGTTTACGTATTTATCATGAAGATTAATTACCAGCTTAACACAGTATTTCATCTTTAATGCCTAAATCACTCTTTAGTCACCTTTTTTAACTCTTTACAATAGGACAAAATTAATGATTGGTTCAAACTGAAGGAATTTGCAAAATACAAATCAAATCTGGCTCTGATGGTTACATTTGTCTCTGATAAAGTAAACAGCTGTTTCTCCTTGTCCCACAATGTTCGCAAAAAAAACCCCTTCTGTTTCAGTCTCGTTGAAAGTCGAGCTTGTTTGTAAAAAGATTAAACCATGACATCTACTCACTACCTATTTATCATTATATTATGAGCCGGATAATATCCAAAAGAGGGAATTCGAGTTGTATCGATTTAACACTCACCACCATAATGTTTGTTTACATAAACTTATCCTGGACAAATAAAAATTCAAGGCAATCATGCAGATAACCGATCTAGAGTCTTCAAGAAATGATTGCCAATATCGGTAAGTGTTTATTGACAGAAAACTAGGATTTGATTTATTTTGTATTTGTCCCGTTCTACGTGACAGTATAATTCTAACAATGGTTCACAAACATTTCTGTAAGCTATTACTGGAATAGTTGTCACACGGTGAGAACCCACATATGTATATATACATGACGAACCCGGTAGCGCAGTCGGTAGCGCATGTGACTTGAAGCAAGGAGGTCAACGATTCAAATCCTCATATCGGCTATTTTCTTTCCGAGGATTTATGATGGTTATTGGGTCAGGATTCATTCCTTTCTCAATGACTATCATCAATTCACGGAAAGAATCAGCAACCCCCTGTTCTCAAGTCCTGCACGTTATTGACTGCGCTACCGGGGCTCGGACTGACTTGCTTGACAAATGTTTTTTGAACCTTCATCCACCGTGCTGGCAGCACTTTGGTTTTAACATACGTATGCGAGATATTTAACTAAAAGAAAGGTGTTGAATACCAAATATGATTATTCTAGTTTTTCCAAACTTTTCCCCTCTCGCAAGATATTCATTTTTCTGGTCCAAAACAGATTCGCTCACAAACGGTCCCTAAACTAGTGTTGAAATACAGTGTTGTCCGTGCTTTGATATTTGATATCGCTATAAGGCATTTTTAGCTCACCTGAGCACGAAGTGCTCAGGCTGAGCTATTGCGATCACTCACCGTCCGTCGGCGTCCGTCGTCCGTCCGTCCGTCCGTCCGTTCACATTTTTTTGTTTACACTCTAGCATCTACAAATATAAACCAATCAGCGCCAAACTTGGTCAAAATGTATATGACAATAAGATCTCGGATGAGTTCGATTATGGGTCCAATCGGACCAGAAAGACTGGAGTTATCTGCTCTTGAATTAGAAAAATTGCTATATTTGACTTTGTTTACACTCTAGCATCTACAGATATTAACCACTTAGCACTAAACTTGGTCAAAATATAATGACTATAAGATTTCGGATGAGTTCGATTATGGGTCTAATCAGACCAGAACAACCGGAGTTATTTGCCCTTGAATTACAAAAATTGCTATATTTGACTTTGTTAACGCTCTGGAGGCCACATTTTCTGTCTGATACTCATGAAACTTGGTCAAAATATTTGTCTTGATAATATCTCGGATGGGTTCGAAAATGGGTCAGGTCAGGTAAAAAAACTAGGTTACTAGGTCAAATCTTAGAAAAACCTTGTGTACACTCCAGATGCCATATTTTCAGTCCAATGCTCTTGAAAGTTGATCAGAATGTTTGTCATGATGATATCTCGGATAAGTATGAAAATGGGTTAGGTCGGGTCAAAAACTAGGTCACTAGGTCAAATCTTAGAAAAACCTTGTGTACGCTCTAGAGCAACATTTTCAGCCCAATACTCTTGAGAATTGGCCAGAATGTTTGTCTTGATGATATCTCGGACGAGTCCGAAAATTGGCCATGTCGGGTCAAAAACTAGGTCACCAGGTCAAATCTTAGAAAAACCTTGTGTACGCTCTAGAGGCCACATTTTCAGTCTAATACTCTTGAAAGTTGGTCAGAATGTTTGTCTTGATGATATCTCGGACGAGTTCGAAAATGGGCTATGTCAGGTGAAAAACTAGGTCACTAGGTCAAATCTTAGAAAAACCTTATGCACACTCCAGAGGCTACATTTTCAGTCCAATGCTCTTGAAAGTAGGTCAGAATGTTTGTCATGATAATAGCTTGCATGAGTTTGAAAATGGGTCATGTCAGGTCAAAAACTAGGTCACCGGTTTAAATCTTAGAAAAACCTTGTGTACGCTCTAGAGGCCACATTTTCAGTCCAATACTCTTGAAATTTGGTTTGAATGTTTGTCATGTTAATATCTTAGACTAGTATGAAAATGGGTCATGTTGGATGGAAAACTAGGTCACTAGGTCAAATCCCGGAAAAAACCTTTTGTACATACTAGAGGTTACATTTTCAGTCCAATATTCTTTAAACTTGGTCAGAATGTTTGTCTTGATGATATCTTGCATGAGTTTGAAAATGGGTCACGTGGAATAAAAAACTAGGTCACCATGTTTAATCCTTGAAAAACCTTGTGTACGCTCTAGAGGCCACATTTTCAGTCCAATACTCTTGAAATTTGCTTGGAATGTTTGTCTTGATAATATCTTAGACTAGTATGAATATGGGTCATGTTGGATAAAAAACCAGGTCACTTGGTCAAATCTCGGAAAAAACCTTTTGTACACCCTACAGGCCACATTTTCTTTCAAATACTCATGAAAGTTTGTCAGATTGTTTGTGTAGATAATTTCTACATGTCAAGTAGGCCGCTGAGACAAATTCTAGAAAAAGCTTGTGTGCACTCTAGAGGCCACATTTGTAAGTCCAATACTAACGAGTGTTTGTCAGAATGTTTGTCTTAATATCTCTGAAGAGATTGGAAATAGGTCATGTTTGATCAAAAGGTTCAGGTGAGCGACTTCAGGGCCATCGTGGCCCTCTTGTTTAGAAAAAGTTATTGTATTACAAATATGTTTTTTCTTGCCTCCAGGTTATGTATGCTTTGTTAAAAAAGTGAGCTAGTGCGCTAGATGTTCCTTTCACATTAATCTAGATCGTTGACGGCGCTTCGATTTACTGTTTTATTTTAACCCTTCACCTGATGACAAAGTTTTGGACTTGCCCAAACTGAAAGCGTTGGCAGACCAAAAATTAAATGTGGCTAAAATGATAGGATCTGCACTTGAAAGTTTAAAAACATTGTTGGAAAAGAAGAAAATGCTGGTTACCAGCATTTTCTTCTTTTCAAACAATGTTTTCAGATGGTTTTCTTTCCCAAGGCTCGTTCACACACAGGATTGTTTTGAAAAAGGTATTTCACAGAAAAGGTCGTTTGATAATTGAATGTGCTTTTAGCTATTCTTTCCGCCACTAGGTATGCTAGTATGTTCTGTGGTCAAAAACTGGCTCAAGTACTTGATAAATGGTGCTTAAATCTCGTAAATGTCGCTGCTATCTTGTTGTTATTAAAACTACGGAAAAAAGTTGCGTTTATCCGAATATTTGATAATTCGAGTAAATTGTTCAAGTCTTTACCAGACCAAACAGCTTTTCTGTTCGTAAGTATTCAAAGCATTTGCAGACAACAAATTAAATGTGAATTGAATGGTGAGGTATGTCTTTTGAAGGGAAGAAAATAAGTGGGAAGGGAAGAAATGCTAGTGATCAACATTTTCCCCTTTTAATGCTATCATTTAAATAGTACGAAAGCCTACAAGGGTCAAAATGAAGGTAAAATGTTTTTCAAAAACACGTAATAATGTGAATTTAAAACACGTTAAATATTACGAGATTTTTTCACGTTAGGTCGACTTTTTTTGCGTTATAACGTGTTTTAAATTCACGTTATTACGAGATTTTTCGCGTTACTACGACTTTTAAACACGTTATTACGTGTTTTAAAACACGTTATTACGAGATTTTTCGCGTTAGTGCGACTTTCTTTTGCGTTATAACGTGTTTTAAATTCACGTTATTACGTGTTTTTGATTAAACATTTTACCTTCATTTTGACCCTTGTAGGCTTTCGTAAAATAGTATGCTGGTAACCGGTTTTTCCTCTTTTTCGGACAACATATTCTACCTTTTTTAAGACAAATCCCCGCATTTCTGCAGCTTCTAGGTTGTTTTCTGAAAATGCTTTTAATTCAGACGAGTCTAAACTACTGTCGTTTGGCGAACAGTTCATATGCAGAATCTTTTAATGTGGAAACTTTCAGAGACGGAAATGGTGAGCTGATATGGAATAAAGTGCCTTTTAGCGATGAAATGAGTCCAAGCTGTTCAATCGAACAAAGCTGGTTTATATCCGAAATACGTGTCACAGACGGAAATTATCGGCCCAGACCTGACATGTTTATTGGTGGAAGAGTATTCAATTCTAGTATCAGTAGTGATAAATAATACTCTATCTCTTTCTCTCGTTGTCTCTTGCTACCTCTTTATCTCCTTTTTTTTTAACTAGCTCTATCTGTCTATCTCTATCCTTTCTATTTCTGTCTGTATGAGCTCGTATTAAGTATCTGTCAATAAAAGCGACTAACGTTATGCTTGGCATACTAAAAGATTTGCAATGGGGACAACTTTTTTAAATACTAATTTTCACAGATATATATATATAAAAAAAACCGAGTTTTACAGCAAAACAGGTGAAAAGAGAGAAAGGTGGAAAAAAGATGCGGTATGTGTATTTGTTAAAAAAAAAAACCTCCCTGCCCCCGTCCTTCGCTTGAGGGGTGCTACCCGTTGCGATACAAAGCTCCAAAGCTTTTGTCACACATTAATTTTTAGACAAGCATTCATAGGAGAGAAAGTCTACAACTATCAACAGTGACCTAGATTCAAATGATTCGAACAAAAAAGCCCACAATCGCCAAATACTGTCGCAAAGAAAATAGTTCTTTCCGTTAGAAATCGTAAAACTGTTAAATAATTCTATGACAATGTCAACATGAACTTCAAAATCTCTGCCAGTAAAATTTGAACAATGTCTATTTATAAATGCCTTTTTGTAAATTAAGTCGGTGAACGATGCAAATCAGGCTCATCTTTACTTATCCTATCGCATGCTTTTTCATCCTTGTATTTTTTTGCTGGTGTTGTAGGTCTCGTCTAGCTAAGAGTTCGTCTAATCAATAAGTGAAAAAGCATGGAAAGCTCATCCAAAAGTAAATTCTAACAAGGATTAAAATGCAAAATAATCAAATTTATATGGTCTTTATTTGCTTTTTTTCAACCAAAGTTCAACAAATCAGACTCTTTTCATGGTATTTTCTAAATGTGATAAGTAAATGTCTGTAGGCGGTGGATAACGTCACCTGATAAGAGTGTCAGTACTTTCAGAACTTTGATTCCACCTTTGCTCAGTAATTTTTCTTGGGTTTGTTGCGTTGTCTGTGCGTGTCATACTCTTCGAAGATTTGACCTGTCTGCTATGACGCATCACTATCCTGTACATGATAAATATAAATACGCGGTGCGTAAACAAACAAAAAAAAAAACTCTGCCGCTAAAAAAGTACATGTAGCAGCGGAGAAAATTGCTATAAACAATACTTCTGTGAAAAAATCAAGCTTGTTTTTCTCTCCAAATTTCTTAAAAATTTAATTGTTTCAAACAAGAAAAACAGTTCTTACAATATCATTGTTTACTGCAAATCTTTGTATAGAGTTTGTAAATATAAATTAAAGGAAACCAAGGATTTGTGCATCTGGGTTTTTCCTGACTTATCAACAAAAAATGTAACGGGGCTATTTCCCGAGCCAATAGGGGCTGTGTTTGTAAAAAGCTGGTGCATAGATTATGTGCTAGCTACCCAAGGCTAGTTGCACCGTACGAGGTAGCGTTTTATTGAGTAGGTATGTATTCAAAACATGCCACCTAGCGGAAGATAATGGGGTGTTGTGAGAAGTTTCCTATACCTAGTAATATCACATTTCGAAAGTGTTAAAAACTTTTGAACTATACAACCTCAGCCACGTAGTTCTGCACCTATCCTGCGGATTATTTACTTTTGTGAAGGATGGGGCTTGAAATACCATTCGTAATCAGTATTATCACAATCTTATTATTCATGTAGTTACGTATTTATTAACCCTTTATCAATTGATCTCGAGTGTTGACGACCCTGAGAAAGAATTCTTTTAAAAACATTATGGGAAAAGAAGAAAATGCTGGTAACCATCATTTTCTTCTTTTTCCCCACAATGTTTTCAGCCCTTTTAAAGACAAATCCAGTTTTTCGAACCACATGTGATTTGTCGTCTGTAAATCCTTTCAAATTAAACAAGTCTACCGTTTGTCGTCTGGCAAAGAGTCAATAAATCCATACATGTAATATGAAAATAATAATATAAACAACAGCATTAAATCTATTTAACGACAATAGGTGTCACACCAACGCTATTTCTGCAACAAACAAAATACTGTGAAATTTGCAATCTTTTACCATCCACTGTACTTTTATTGGCAAACTGACAGCTTTTGTGGGAAATAGCTCCCAAAGAAATCATCGAATAAACACCGGGAACACAGTAGACCTGTTCAGCAGAAGTACTTCCAATCTAATTTTTAAGAAAGACTACTATTGACTACCACAATCCGGAAGGAGTTCAAAGTGGTACGACACCAATATTTAATTTCTAGGTCATACAAACCATTTTATAATTTCTGGATCTCACTTGCAAACGAAGTTTTGCGTTTTACATTTCTTTAAAACCCTTCAACCCTTTACCAATCCTGAGTTTTAACACAGGCCTTTGAAGCTGCATTCGTTTCTTACGGAACACTAAAATTTTCCTCGGTCGTTAATTGAACACTTACAAAAGCATACTGGTGCATCGCCTGCATATATAACGGAATACTGAAATTTTCATTAACGCCGTTACTACAAATAGCAAAGTGGCGACTGTCTCTCTGTTGTACAAAACAAGTTGGCTTCTTTACAAAAGAAGCCAGGAGTGGTCAGCATCAATGTTTTCAAATAGTTTATTGGCTTTTAATTTCAATATATTTTGGTACATGTAAACAAACGAGTAAAAAAGCCGCCGCGTAGAAACCTCATTTGCTTTACATGACGGTCATTTGACCTTCTTGCCGCCTTTTCAAGTCGCATGATCTTGTCCAGTGGTCTTCTTTCTCTTTTTTAACGAAATTCTTCTCATTTTTTCTTCTGCTTAGATTTAGTTGCTTAATGAAAAATTACAATTATTTGAAAGGTCATTTGCAGCCATGGCAAATGGCAAATCAATATAACACATCTTTTCTGAAATTCGTCATATAAAAATAAACCACGTCTATTTCCTGTTTCGGTTTTTTTTTTATTTCGCTTTATTTACAAAACCATGACGAAACAGACTGTGTATCAGAACAATTTCGCAAGAAAAATAGATTTAGACAGCGAATTCTGTGGCAGTCTGCCTTTTAAACTCACCACTGTTGGAGAGGTCTGATGACCTCTCCAATAAGACTATATACGAAATAGAGGCAGTCGCCAATGTGCTTTTTATAGTAACGGTGTCCGATAATGTAAATCAGTACCCCGTGGTAAACCAATGCAGTTTCAGTGGCCCATGGTTTTAACGACGGTAAGATAGAGGTCTTTTAAAAAATCTTGTGGGAAAAGGAGAAAATGCTGATAGCCAGCATTTTCTACGTTTCTCATAATGTTTTCTACCTTTTTAGACACAAATTCTACCATACGAGTCGTATGTTTTTTTGTCATCTGCAAATGCTTTGAATTTGCACAAGGTTCAAAATTTTGTCGTGTAGTAAACAGTTTCGAAACAATCACTAATTATTTATAAATTAACTCACAACCCCTTAAAGGCCCGATAGTGGCCATAAAATCAAAGCAGGTTTTAAAATGCATTTGAATTTAAACCATACTATTGACAATATTGTCAAAATGACAATATTTTATTGTGTGGTCAGTTCAAGTGTTAGTCGCTAGCAGAAAAATAAATTTTAAAATTTGGCAAAAAGTAAACAATAGATATCTAGAGTGACCTGGAAATTTTTAACCTAGTTTTGAAATTTATTTCTCTACCAGAGACAAATAGTTTGACCCACCGTACAATCACAGATTGTCATTTTCAGAATAATTGCTATACTTTTAAATGGTATAATTTATATTAAAATGCATTTTAACACCCGCTTTGTATACTTTTGGCAGCTATTGTTACTTTACGACAAGTGTGGAACCCTTTAAAAATTCTGAAGAAATGCTCATTTGAGCAATTTTTCATTTTACAAAGATGTTTTCGATCATCTTCTACAACCCAATCGTTAAAAAACGTCTGTGTTTGGAAAACTGTCTCGGTCGCTTTGTGGTTTTTCAGGTTTTACTTTTTGCCAAAGGGTACAATTAGGCGATTGGTGTTTGGTCATTCTGACAACAAAAACTGCTATCTGTCATAATTTACAGGATTTTTTCCACGTGTTTCTTTTCCCTTAATTGACCAATTACTTCATCACTAATTGATCTTTGCTTCTTCTTGTTCTTCTTCAATATTTTTTTCCGAGCTTTCTCTCCGTTTTATCTCAGGAAAAATATGCAGTTAAAAACTAGGAAAACAATACCTTATTAAAAAACTATATCACTACTGATTATTACTGAAAAGCAATTCTTTTCCCATACCTTGAAAGAATTCCGTTTAAAACCATCTCGCTATTAGTACCATCAAACCAAAGGAAACATTGCGGGGGAAAAGAGAAAATGCTGGTTCAAAACAATCATCCACAAACTCATTCAGTCTCGGGTTTATTTGGGTAAATAGGTGATTGATTGACCCTTTACCACTCAATTCCTAGAAATCATAACGACCCTGAGAAAGAAAGCTTTTGAAAATATTGTGGTCACCAGCATTTCTCTTTTTTCCACGATATTTTCTACCTTTTTTTTTAATACAAATCTTATTATTTGCACAAAATTTCATTTGTCGTCTGGAAATGCTTTCAACTTGAACCAGTCTAAAAAAGTTTGTCGTTTGGTATAGAGTTAAACGATACAAGAAAGCTTTCGCAGGTGTCGAAGGTCAATCTTTTAACAACATGAAAACAACATGGACCCCTTGACTCTCAACTATGGCAAAATGTGAAAGAAAAAAAGAAGAAAAAAAAAAGAATGAATGTTACTTAACCCTCTACCACACAATCCCGAGTTTAAACGACCATAAAGGATACCTATTTTATAAACATGGTGGGAAAAAGAGAAAATGCTGGTAACCAGCATTTTTTCCTTTTCCCACAATGGTTTCTAACCTTCAAATACAGGGTGTTCCAAAAGTATATTTCAAATTCCAAGCACTCATATATCATGAGCTACAAAGTGTAGCAATATGAAACTTGTATACCATTTAAAAGCTAAAACCATCAAGTTGTCTTCTGTTAATGCTTTCTTTTTGGAGGAGGGGGGCAGGGGGGTCTCTTTTCAGATCCAGTAATGCCGTTCACAAAAAAAGTTGTTTTGTGTCTTAGAATTTGCTAAAACCGAGTCAAGGACGATTTCGCACAAATCTTTACGAAGCAGAACCAGACAGACGTTCCATTTTGATTTGGCACGCGAAATTCAAGGACGAGGGGTGTTTGTGCCTCAGCTAGCAAAACGGGTAAAAATCGTCGTTAAACACGTGTCCATGACTCGGTTTTAGCAAATTCCATGACACAAAACTAGTGTTCTTGCTTTGTGAGCGGCATTGCTGGATCTAAAAAGAACAAAAAAAACTAACAGAAAACTTTACAGATTCAGCTTTTAAATCGTACCACTTTTAATCTTGCTACCATTTGTAGTTCATGATATACGAGTACTTGGAACGGGACATGTACTTTTGGAACGCTCTGTATAAATCCAATGATGTGATTCACATTAAAATTGGCGCCTGCAAACGCTATTAACTTATACAAGTCTATATCATTGTTGTCTGTAAAAGAATTAAAACCTATGTACTTAACCCTTGGGCTGCTAAGCGTGACTCACTGACCTTTGGCGGACAGTGTAGATCAAGATCAGACTGCACAGAACGTGCAGAATATTGAGCAACTGTCTTTTTTCAGGAGGTATAATTTGTACTTTTCAAATGATTCCTCAGAAAATTCAACGATAATTAAAGGAATATTAAATAATATTTTGGCCAAATCCTCCCTTTTTTTATTGGCGGGGGCGCAGGGGGGTGGGGGGGGGGGATCTGATGATTTGTAAAGAAGAATCATGATGGTGTGACCGTTTATCCATAGTTTGGGAGAGAAAAATGCTAAAAGAAATAATTGCCTCGTGTGAGACTTGAATCAATGACATTCAAAACCATAGTCGGCAACGCGACCTATTGAGCTATGGAAGCAAACATTAAACATGTTTATTTTATGCTTTTCGGTAATTTATTGGGAAATAACGGTGCATTATAAGGTTTGATCAATAATTCATTGTTACAACCTGAAAAATACCGATTTCATAGCATCCAGTTCGGAACTACAGTTCGTAACTTTCATTAGTAAAACGGTCCCCAGGGGTACCGTTTTACTTACAAATCGTAAGTTTTTGCGTAAGAATTTTCGTAACTTTACGCCTACGTTAGTAGTAAAGGACGGTAGCATGGGATCTACCCAGGCCGGGGGTAGATCCCATGCTACCGTCCCTGAGTGCCCTATATCACCGTCCCTGACAAAAATGTGTCCCTAGTTTGCCCTCCCGAAAGAATTTTTTTTAAAAAATATCCCATACTCACGTCCCTGAGAGGGATTTAGCATTCAAAATGGCGGCCTTGGGGATGGCACTCTGGGGACAAAAATGCCCCAGGCTCCCGTCCCTGAGCGGAATTTTTTGCAAAAAAGGGAAAAGGGGGGGAGTTTTTCCTAGGCTCTCTACCCTGAGAGGGATTTAGCATTCAAAGTGCCGGCCTTATGACTGACAGGCTGGGTAAAAATGGTCAGATCACTGAGTTGGACTTAGTCTTTTTTTACATCTATGAATGATTTTTTCTCTTTCTAAAAGCCTGATCATTGAGTTGGACTTAGTTTTTTCTTCACCTATGTATGATTTTCTCTCTTTCTAAAAGGTTGACCATTGAGTTGGACTTAGTCTTTTTACATCTCTATGAATGATTTTTTCTTTCTAAAAGACTGAGCACTGGGTTGGACTTAGACTTTTTTCTGCATCTCTATGATTGATTTTTCTTTTCTAAAAGGAAATTTATCTTATATCACTGAGTTGGTCTTAGCTTTTTTTCCCTATGAATGATTTTCTCTCTTTCTAAAAGGTTGACCATTGAGTTGCACTTAGTCTTTTTACATCTCTATGAATGATTTTTTCTTTCTAAAAGACTGAGCACTGGGTTGGATTTAGTCTTTTTCTGCATCTATGAATGATTCTTACTCTTTGCAGTATAACTCTCTGGAGTATAACTCTTTTGGAACGCGTCTCTTCTAAAAGAAAGATAGAACTTTCGTGGTAGATGGTTAGTCCTGAAAAGGACTGTTGGGTTAGCTCTGAAAAGAGCTGTGACAATTTGAAGAAATGACAACTTGAAGATAGAACTTTCGTCTGACAGCTTGAAGATAGAACTTTCGTCTGACATCTTGAAGATAGAACTTTCGTGGTAGATGGTTAGTCCTGAAAAGGACTGTTGGGTTAGCTCTGAAAAGAGCTGTGACAATTTGAAGAAATGACAACTTGAAGATAGAACTTTCGTCTAACAGCTTGAAGATAGAACTTTCGTCTGACATCTTGAAGATAGAACTTTCGTGGTAGATGGTTAGTCCTGAAAAGGACTGTTGGGTTAGCTCTGAAAAGAGCTGTGACAATTTGAAGAAATGACAACTTGAAGATAGAACTTTCGTCTAACAGCTTAAAGGTAGAACTTTCGTCTGACAATTTGAAGAAATGACAATTTGAAGAAAAGATAGAACTTACGTCTGACAATTTGAAGAAAGGTAGATCTTCCGTGGTAGATGGTTAGCCCTGAAAAGGGCTGTTGGGGTGTCCCTAAAAGGGATCTGGTTTTGGAGGTTGTGTTTTTAAGCACAACCTCCAACCTTCCTGCAGGCTGCGCAGCTACTCGCTGTCCGCCTCTTTAACCTTTTCAGCTCCTGAGCGTCTAGGTTGAAGTTTAGCGAGAACGCTGGTTTGTTGTCATCATCCCAGCACTCGGTCTGGGGTACGACGAACTCCTTCTTCTTATCGTCCATCTTTTTTCTGGATGATAGCTGGGCAAGGTCCCAAAAATCCATATCTCTTAAACCACACTCCATGTTGTCTACAAGTCGAAGAGAATGAACGATGTGCGGGAAATGACACTGGGTTTTATAGGTTTTCAGACGGATTGAACTAGTTGACCCATGACGTCATTTTCTCCTATGTTTTTCCCGCGTCGGCGTTTCATGCTGTTTTGGCTCCAAATTAATGTTATCCAATCAGAACCAGCGTTTTATTTCTAATACTAAATGTTTTATTGTTGGCCAACCCGTGGGTTTGTTACATTTTCTTGTTCGTGGATTTTATTGTTGACCAATCCATGAATTTGTTACATTTTCTTGTTCGGGGGTTTTATTGTTGACCATTCCATGGGTTTGTTACATTTTCTTGATCGGGTTAGAAAAAACTAGAGTTTAACTAACCTATGACTTTTTGATTGTAAATCTTTGCAGTGTAACTCTTCTAAAAGTAAGAAGTTTGACAATTTTGAGTTTTGACAATTTAAAGAAAGATAGAACTTTCGTGGTAGATGGGTAGCCCTGAAAAGGGCTGTTTTTTGGAGGCTGTGTTTTTTCCAGTTCTAATGGCAACACCCGAAATTCGCTTGGCAAATGGGGTATGCTTCAACTCTTTTTCTGATCACCATTGCCCCATTATCGAAAGTAATCTTTCTCCCAAATTCGATATCAACCAAGATGATATCCGGTGTTGTCTTTAATAATAGCTTAACTAATCTTTCGCCGAGATCTTTGTATGGTTGTGTTATACGTCGCAGTTGGTTTTGTTCCTCCTCTCCTACGAGACGAGTGGTTAGTTGCAATAACTGCTGGCCGGCATTTAGATACTCTTGGAGAGCCTCACGTAGTTGATGATATTGCTTCCGAATATTGGCACTGCTTTCAAAGTGATCGTTAACTGAGATTCAAAGAAATGGTGAATGTGTGAAAAATAACGCAGGCTTTATACGTTTACAGAGGATTGAAATTTTTTAAAGAGCTCGGACCTGGCAGAAAGCACATACATTTTTTCCATGCTACGTTTCATGCTAATATAGCAAAAAAGTTATGAGACGTTGTATGGGAAAAATGTAACCAGAACAAGTCTTTTGGGGGAAAAACAGAATGAAGAACTCTATTGTTTTTGAACTTTTATTTATTGAACTTTTATTTACTGAACAGAACTAAACATTGAAACATTTTTTTGCAATGCATCATAAAAAAATTTCTTGACAATGAAAAAAATTTCTTGACAATGAAAAAATCACAATGAAACATTTTTTTGCAATGCATCATAAAAAAATTTCTTGACAATGAAAAAACATTTTCTTAACAATGAAAAAAATCACAATGAAACATTTTTTTTTGCAATGCATCATAAAAAATTTCTTGACAATGAAAAAACATTTTCTTAACAATGAAAAAAATCACAAGCAAACATTTTTTTTGCAATGCATCATAAAAAAATTTCTTGACAATGAAAAAACATTTTCTTAACAATGAAAAAATCGCACTGAAATATTTTTTTCACAATGAATTATTCACAACGAATTAATCGCAATGAATTAATCACAATGAATTATTTTTTCGCAACGAATTATTTTACAATGAATTAATCGCAAAAAACAGTATATAACAAATTTTATGCAATGTAAATTCGCAAACACCACGAGTTTCATATTTGTTTTCATATTCCTACCGTTTTGTTGTTTTTTCTTGGTTGTTTTCGTTCTGTCTTTGGTTTTTTCGAGATCTTGAAATCAACGTGATTGTCAATGTTTTTCCCGTATTTGCCCTGCCCTGTCAATATTGGTATAGTTGGTTTTTGATCAACTCGCTGCTTCTTGTGGAGATGGTTACCATCTTCCTCAGATTTCCGTTTTGTTGTTTTTCTTGGTTGTTTTTCCTTTGGTTGATTTTTCTTTGGTTGATTTTTCTTCACAACACTTACGATAGAGTCCACTAAGTTGTGAAGATTGGATTTATCAAACTCGAACTCCACAGGAATCTTCACAGGAGGTGTTGAAATGAGCTGATCCTGTTGACGTAGAACCTCGATATTTCTACTGAGCTGATCAGTACTTGTGGTTAAAGTTTTAATTTCCTCCAAATGTCTGTTTAAAGTCTCCAACTGATCTATGATTCGGATCATCATGCTATCTTGTTTCAAATTTAGCTGCTTTACCTCTTCATAAATGTTGTCAAACACTGTCGCTGGAATGATGGTTGTCGAATTTAACTCCGGTGGTGGATTGATAATTGTCGAATTCATAACTGATGAAAGAACGTCTCCATTGTTTTCCACTGATGGAAAATCGCTCAAGTTGATTTCATCTAAGTTGTGCTTCATATTGTAACTGCCTCTGAATATTGATACTGCTTCCGAAGTGATCGTTAGCTGAGAATCAAAGAAATGGTGAATGTATGAAAATAACACCGAGCTTTATACGTTTACAGAGGATTGAAATTTTTAAAGAGGGCGGACCTAGCGGAAAGCACCGGTATTGTACTGTGTGACACCGAATTAGGAGTGGTAAAAAACACCAATATAACCGTCGATTTGATTGCACAATGTTAATGAAACGCCGACGCGGGAAAAACATAGGAGAAAATGACGTCATAGGTCAGTTAGTTCAATCCTCCTGTAAAGCTATAAAGCCCAGTGATATTTTACATAAAATCATATTTGTTCCAGAATGGTTCGAATTCTTGTATGTCCTCACTGTGCAAACAGATGTCTGATAGAGTGTGGGAAATGTTTTTCCATACTCGAGTATCTTGGGCAGAAGCATAACTGTCCAGATACAGATGAAGGATTTTATGATGACGATGAAGGTTCGACGATTTGCTGCGAACACTGTGGATGTGAAATCATCCCAGTGGGTCGGGCGGAAGAATCGTAGAGCTGGATGTCAATGTGAGATCCTTCAAAAAAGCCCTTTTCAGGGCTAACCATTTAGCACGAAAGATCTTTCTTCTCAAATTGTCAAAAGTAAAAAAAGACTTACAGTCATAACTAGAAAAAAGTCAAAAGTAAGAAGTAATTATTTTTATATTTTTTATTTCAAAAAGAACTTATGTACAATGAAAAAATCAAAATCATGAACTGTAAAGACAAAAAATGAATGAACTGTAAAAGACAAAAAATGAATGAAAAAATCAAGTCAGTCTTTTTTTGTTTATAATCAATATTGTATTGAAATCTTTTTTCACTCAGTATGTTTTTTCTTTTTCTTTGAGATGTCAGATTCACATTTGTTTTTACGTTTTCTTTTCCTATCGTTGGTTTTTAATTCCACATCTGGACAGATTTTGTCCTCATGTTTTGTTGATTTGTAAAAGAAATAGTTCTTTGTTACTCGTTTTTTCTTCTTTTCGATGTTTTGCTGTTTTTCCTTTCCGTACGAACAACCCGGCTCTGCAGAAAATTCGTTTTTTAGATCCAAAGTTTGTTGTTTTCTTAGATTATCGTTTGTAGATATTTTTTTCTCTGTCTGTTCTGTTATTTTGCAGATTTCTGAATCGCTGTTAGCCGCTGTATCGCTCTGCATGTCTACGATCTGAGTTTCATCCGATGAGGATGTAGCTTGTGGTGAACTTTTTTTCCATGTATTTTCACTACAGAATGAATTTAGTGTGCCGACGAATTTTATATCTTTGAGGCCATCAACGTTGTAAAACGATGGTAAAATCTCAATGTCGTGACTGTGTGGATTCACGTAGACAAAAACAATTGTTCCTAGCTGATTTTCTTTTTCTGCACATTCTTTGGCCCAATGTCCTGCTTCGTTGCATGTGAAACAAATATTTGTTCTCATACCATTCGCACCATATCGTTTGTCAATCATCGCTTGATCCAAAACTCTGTAGCTGGTAGTACGGTAAACATCTTTTTCTTCTAAATGTTGCTGGGATAAAAATGATCCCACATAGTTTCCGATATGTTTAACATTATACTTTGATGGTATATTGCTGATCTCATAATCGTGGGTGTATGGATTAACATACAGATACACCCTCTTACTAAGTGGTGATGTATTTTTCAGCTTTAACTCACTCATATTTTTTATCAGCTGTACTGTCTGAGATCGAGTAGGAGAATGAATAGATTTTCACAACTAACGTCTTATTTATACACTGTTACAACGGAGAGGGTATATAAATTGTTAGTTTTTCTCACTTTGGCATTATTGTCTTTTCACTCAGAGCTAAAACGATGGGTAAAAGAAAAAGAATAATAACCTATTCAGACAGTGAAAGTGACGATGAGGTGTTTCCACCAACAAAAAAGAAAAAAACTAGACCTTTGAAAGAAGAAAGTGACGATGAGGTGTTTCCACCAATAAAAAAGAAAAAAACTAAACCGTTGAAAGAAGAAAATGATAGCGACGATGAAAGTACCAACTCTAACTTAGACATGAAAAGTCTATATGATTTAACAGAAAAGGGTAATAAGAAGTCAAGAAAATTTAAAACAGAATCACATGTGCTGATGCTGAGTTTTAAGAAATTTGAAGAATTAACACCTCAGAGACTCCTTGGATTATTTGACGATGTTACCTGTGAAATCATTCGAAAGTTAAATGCCAACCCGACGGACATGATTAGAATTACCATCAATCATCCTTCGTTGGAAATGGGAATCCATATTCCTTTTTTAGCTGCAGACCAGTTACAAGGTGAAACTATGCTGAATGAAATTGAACGAGTTTTACAATCGAATACAGATTTCGTCTTGAACGATGGATTCATGACATTTGACATTACACATACAACACCACCAAGTGGTAGCGGAAAACAAAAAAATAGATCGTCAGAATTAGATTCAAAGTTTTTTGCCCAGAAGAAGCGATCTATTATTCAAATTGACAATCATGACCAACTATGTTTCGCAAGAGCCGTTGTTGTGGGAATTTGCTACAGTGAACGTGAAAACACCGAGGCATGGAATAGAAAATGGGATCGTATTCGTCATTCAAAATGTCCTCTTCAAAAGACTGAAGCTGAGAAATTGTTACATGAAGCTGGAGTTTCACCAACACAGTCTGTAGGAATTGATAAATACAAAAAAATTCAAACATTCTTGTATGAAAAAGGCTATGTCATTAAAGTTCACCAACAGCATTCAAAAGTGGAAAAAATATTTAAACATCCAGAAGTGAAAGCCAATAGTAAGATCATACATTTGTACTTTCATCAAAACCATTATGACTACATCAAATCTATCAAAGGTTTTCTTAGTTGTGGATATTATTGTGAGTTCTGTGATGTGGGTTACACTCACCGGGAAAGTCATGCTTGTTCAAATATCTGTAAAGGTTGTTATCGCGAAGGAAAATGTCCATCAGAATCCAAAGAATATGTTTGCAGTGTTTGCAGTAGACGATTTTTTAGTGCTGAATGCTTTGAAAATCACAGAACTGTAAATGGTAAAGAAAAGAAATCCATTTGTGAATTAGTGAAACTCTGCTCGAAATGCGGTGCACAATATCACGTCAGAAAGAAAAATCATGTTTGCAATGGAAAGAAAAGGTGTCATATCTGTAAGAGAATTGTTAACTTTTCTCATCAATGCTATATTCAGCCTTACCAAAGTAAGTTGAACCATGACAGCGATGACGAGACGAGTTCTTCTGTAGTCAAAAAACCACAGTTTATTTTCTTTGATTTTGAATGCAAACAAGACACAGGTGTACACATCCCGAATTATTGTATTGCACACAGAGCGTGTGATGAATGTATCGATAAATCACTTGATTTTCATTGTTCTACATGCAGTGAATTTGAAGAGGGTAGGGAAGTTATTTTTCAAGGTGAAGAAACTTTGAGTCAATTTTGCAACTGGCTCTTTTCAAAACATCATAAAGGGGTTACGGCTATTGCCCATAATTTCAAAGGTTATGACGGTCAGTTCATTCTTGACTATATTGTCAAAGTTGGGTTAAAACTTCCAAAAGTGATCATGAATGGAAACAATATTATGAAGTTAGAACTGAACGGTGTACGTCTGATCGATTCTTTCAATTTCATGAGTTTTGGTTTGGCAAAATTTCCATCCACCTTTGGCCTTCAAGAAATGAAAAAAGGTTACTTTCCTCACTGGGCGAATACAGATGAATTTTGGAGTTACATCGGACCCTACTTGGATATGTCTTATTACAAACCCGACTCAATGTCTGAAGAGGCTAGGTCAAAATTTATAGTTTGGTATAATGACAAAGTTCGAAATGGTGAGGAATTCAATTTTCAGAAGGAGATGGAAATGTACTGTAGGTCAGATGTTGATATCCTCAGACGAGGATGTGCTGAATTCAGAAAGCTGTTTATCGAACAGGGTGGTATTTGTCCATTTTTAGAGGCGATTACCATCGCAGATGCCTGTAACAAGGTGTGGCGAAGCAAATATTTACCAAAAAATCAAATAGCTATCATTTCAAGTAAAGACTCATCCAGACGTCGCTTTTCTATGAAAGCGATACGATGGGTTCAAAGCGTTGCTCAGGAAAAAGGTATTAATATTCAGCATGCAAAAAATGGTGGTGAAGCTCAAATCGGGAAATATAGTGTAGATGGTTTTCACCATCAAACAAACACTGTTTATGAATTTCTTGGAGATTTTTATCATGGTTGTCCTGTATGCTATACAGATCGAAAACAGATCAATCCTATTAATGGAAAACCCATGTCTGAATTGTTCAAATGTACTTTTGAACGTATAGCAGATATCGAAGACATGGGATATAATGTAGTGTACATTTGGGAACACGAATTTGATGCTAAAATGAAGGATAAAGAGTACAAAAAACTCATTGAAAAGTTATATCCACATTGGGACCCTATCGATCCGAGGGATGGTTTGTCCGGGGGAAGATGTAATGCAATAAAAATTGGATATGATGTTGATGAAAAAACCAAAAAGGAAATCAAGTACATCGATATCTGTTCTCTATACCCTTATGTTTGTAAACACAAATCCTACCCTGTAGGTCAGCCAGAAATTTTGTCTGCTGAGAATATTGATATGAACAATATTCGCCAATATGAGGGATTAATCAAATGCAAAGTTTTGCCTCCATCTGATTTGTTTCACCCCGTTCTTCCAGTTCACTGTAACAACAAAATGATGTTTCCCCTCTGTATGAAATGTGCAGAAGAAAGCTCAAACATTTGTAGACATGGTAAAGAAGAGAGGGCTTTGGTCGGAACTTGGGTTACTTTTGAATTATTCAAGGCTCTTGACTGCGGTTATCGATTGTTGCAAGTGTATGAAATTTGGCATTTCAATTCTGTGTCAGATCAGTTCTTTAAACATTATGTGGACAATTTCTTGAAAATTAAGCAAGAAGCCAGTGGTTATCCAGATTGCTGTCAATCAGACTCAGAAAAAGATCAGTTCGTTTGTGAATATGAGAAGGTAGAAGGTGTTCGTCTTGATCCAAGTTGTATTCAAAGAAATCCTGGGAGAAGATCATTTGCTAAGATTATGTTGAACTGCCTTTGGGGAAAATTAGCTCAGCGTGAAAAAATGACCCAGACGGAATACATCAGCGATCCGTCTAAATATTTTGAATTAGTCACCAATCCCAATTTCATTGTAAAGCATGTAGAAATCTTTGACGAGGACTGTTCATTCATCTTGGTTAACTATGAATCAAAGTTGGAACATATTGACACCCATGCTACAGCCAATGTGGTAGTAGGTTCTTACGTAACAGCTTATGCAAGATTGGAATTGTACAGTGTTCTTGAAAAGTTAAAAGATAGAGTTCTGTATTTCGATACAGATAGTTGTATGTACATTCACGACCCCGAATTATGGAATCCCCCTATTATTAACAGCCGGTTAGGAAAATGGACTGATGAAGAGCCTGCTTGTAAAATTACTCAATTCAGAGGACTTGGACCTAAGAATTATGCTTACAAAATGAAAACAAAAGATGGAAAAGAGATAAGCAAATGTAAAGTAAAGGGGATTACTCTGGATTACAATACAAAACAGGTGGTAAATTTCGATACATATTCGAAATGTGCTTTGGATCGTACAGTAGAAATCAAAATTCAGTATGATTGTAAAATTAAAAGACACAGAGATAGAACGGTTACCAGTGAACCACAAACAAAAACGTTTCGTTCTGTATACACCAAGAGAGTCATTGTAAATGGTACTGATACTGTACCCTATGGTTATAAAAGCTTGAGAAAATAATTTCATATCACATTGTTGTGTACCAATCACTCAAAGTAAGTCGGGGAAAAAATATTAGCCGTTGGTCAAAAACAATCATGTTGCCGCTACCAATAGAACTACGTGAAAAAATTTATGGAGAATTTGTTCGACAGCATACGCTTGATGAACGAACACAGCTTAACATTAAATTTTTCTGTGTGAAAATTTGGATCGGAAAATTGTTTAAGTGGATTGCAAAAGGAGAAAAGTCCTACAAAGTGTATGGTATAATCAACTTTACTGCAACGATGGTGGACGATTCGGGGTTGGATCTCGTTCTCAAGACTTATTTAGCAGATAGCTGTATGAAAGACAATGTTATTAGTAAGCTGTTTAGATCCACAAGCCGATGGACATTTTTTATCATAGGAACAACAGAAGAAAGTTTTCTTAACGTTGTGAAAATGAAATCAGTTCTATTTGACTTTTACTTACGCTACAAAAAAGGATCTGTTCATGATTCCTACGGAGAATCAAAGGAGACCATGGTAGGGTATATTCTATTTGATAGAGATGTTACAGAAGAAGTGGTATATTCAGCTCTTTCAACAAAAGACGCTTATAGACATGTTGCTCCATTCATAGGACTACGAGATTTCGACGATATGGACAGTGAGTATACAATGTTTTTTGGGTATGACCAATTACATAAAGACATTACGGAATATGAAAACAAATGTGAAACTCGTGGTGTTTGCGAATTTGCATTATAAAATTTGTTATATACTGTTTTTTGCGATTAATTCATTGTAAAATAATTCGTTGCGAAAAAATAATTCATTGTGATTAATTCATTGCGATTAATTCGTTGTGAATAATTGATTGTGAAAAAAATATTTCAGTGCGATTTTTTTCATTGTTAAGAAAATGTTTTTTCATTGTCAAGAAATTTTTTTATGATGCATTGCAAAAAATGTTTGCTTGTGATTTTTTCATTGTCAAGAAATTTTTTTCATTGTCAAGAAATTTTTTTATGATGCATTGCAAAAAAATGTTTCAATGTTTAGTTCTGTTCAGTAAATAAAAGTTCAATAAATAAAAGTTCAAAAACAATAGAGTTCTTCATTCTGTTTTTCCCCCAAAAGACTTGTTCTGGTTACATTTTTCCCATACAACGTCTCATAACTTTTTTGCTATATTAGCATGAAACGTAGCATGGAAAAAATGTATGTGCTTTCTGCCAGGTCCGAGCTCTTTAAAAAATTTCAATCCTCCTTAAACGTATAAAGTCCAGCGTTATTTTCATACATTCACCATTTCTTTGATTCTCAGCTAACGATCACTTCGAAAGCAGTGTCAATATTCGGAAACATTATCAATATGGAGGAGGTAAATCATCAACTACGTGAGGCTCTCCAAGAGTATCTAAATGCAGGGCAACAGTTATTGCAACTAACCACTCGTCTCGTAGGAGAGGAGGAACAAAACCAACTGCGACGTATAACACAGCCATACAAAGATCTCGGCGAAAGATTAGTTCAGCTATTATTAAAGACAACACCGGATATCATTTTGGTTGATATTGAGTTCGGGAGGAAGATTACAGCATGCCCCATTTGCCAAGCGAATTTCGGGTGTTGCCATTAGAACTGGAAAAAACACAGCCTCCAAAAAACAGCCCTTTTCAGGGCTACCCATCTACCACGAAAGTTCTATCTTTCTTTAAATTGTCAAAAACTCAAAATTGTCAAACTTCTTTCTTTTAGAAGAGTTACACTGCAAAGATTTACAATCAAAAAAGTCATAGATTAGCCAAACTCTAGTTTTTTCTAACCCGATCAAGAAAATGTAACAAACCCATGGATTGGGCAACAATAAAATCCCCGAACAAGAAAATGTAACAAACCCACGGGTTGGTCAACAATAAAACATTTAGTATTAGAAATAAAACGCTGAATCTGATTGGATAACATTAATTTGGAGACAAAACAGCATGAAACGCCGACGCGGGAAAAACATAGGAGAAAATGACGTCATGGGTCAACTAGTTCAATCCGTCTGAAAAGCTATAAATCTCGGCGATTTTTTTCCATGCATTTCATTTTTTCACAATGGCTTCAAGACAATCACCAGTCGTCACTTGGATGGATACTGAACGAAAGTTAATAAGAGCAAGGAGACAAATCGTCTTACTTAAACAACGCCTAGCTGCAGTGAGAAGACGATACGAGAGAGCTGAGCTTGCTAATAACAGGCTGTTCTGTTATAACCTTCGGATGAAGGAACTCATTATTGAGGGCATGCTTGAGATGTATTTTCAGTATGTTATTTTAAAAACTGAGCAGGTGACCCGTCTTTTCCGTGCGCAAATCGCCACTGAAAGGAGTGAGTCAGACAGTGAATCGACTGATGCTGATACTGAATAAACATTTTCATAAAATCAGCTCTTCTCAAAACAGCCCTTTTCAGGGCTAACCATCTACCACGAAAGTTCTATCTTTCTTCAAATTGTCATTTCTTCAAATTGTCAAACTTCTTTCTTTTAGAAGAGTTACACTCCAAAGACTCACACTCCAGAGAGTTACACTCCAAAGAGTAAAAAAATCATTCATAGATGCAGAAAAAAGACTAAGTCCAACTCAATGTTCAGACATTTAGAAAAAAATCATTCATAGAGATGTAAAAAGGCTAAGTCCAACCCCAGTGCTCAGTCTTTTAGAGAGAAAAAATCATACATAGGTGAAGAAAAAACTAAGTCCAACTCAATGATCAGGCTTTTAGAAACGAGAAAAAATCATTCATAGGGTAAAAAAAGTCTAAGTCCAACTCAATGCTCAGACATTTAGAAAGAAAAAAATCATACATAGGTTTAAAAAGTCTAAGTTCAACTCAGTGCTCAGACATTTAGAAATTATTTATAGTGTAAAAAAATCTAAGTTCAACTCAGCGATATAGGGACAAATTCCATTTAGAGAGAAAAAATCATTCATAGGATGAAAAAACTAAAAAGTGATCCATTACACATATAAAACACTAAACTCTTGATTATTTTTTCTCATTCACCATTAACTTTTTGTAAAACCTGAGCCAGTATCGTACAATGTTTGGATTAACATTTTTTCTCTTATTGCTCTTCTGGTTAGAAGAAAGAGAACGTTTCAGATATATCAGACATGAAATTGAACATCTGATGCAAATGCTAGATAAAATGGAATCAATCAAAAGAAAGAGAGGGGTATAAAAAAGTGCATTCTGTACAAAAAAGCAACTCTTTTCAGGGTTAGCTATCTTAAATAATCATCTTTCTTTTCATTTTATCAGAAGACTCATAATCAAAAAAGTCATAGGTTAGTTAAACTCTAGTTTTTCTAACCCGAACAAGAAAATGTAACAAACCCACGGATTGGTCAACAATAAAACATTTAGTATTAGACATAAAACGCTGATTCTGATTGGATAACATTAATTTGGAGCCAAAACAGCATGAAACGCCGAAGCGGGAAAAACATAGGAGAAAATGACGTCATGGGTCAATTAGTTCAATCCGTCTGAAAAGCTATAAAACCCAGCGACATTTCCCGCACATTGTTCATTTTCATTTTCACGATGGAAGAGCTAAGAAAGACGGTGGAAGAGCTAAGAAAGACGGTGGAAGAGCTAAGAAAGACTGTGGGAGAGGCAGATCGGCAGCTAGAAAAGTTTGAAGCTGAGGCAGCGAGGAGACAGAGATATGGCTTCGAAGAGAAACTGCTATTTACCGGGTGGGACTTTTGGGACTTTGCCCAATTACCACAAAGCAAGAAGGAGAAAAAGGCGTTCGTAGTGCCTTCTACCGAAGATTGGAGCAGCGATAACGAACCACCATTTTCGCTGAAGTACAACCTGAGTGCCCAGCAGTTAAAAAGGCTAAAGAGACGGATGGATAGTAGCTGTCCAGCCTGCGGAAAGGTTGGAGGTTGTGCTTAAAAACACAACCTCCAAAACCAGATCCCTTTTAGGGACACCCCAACAGCCCTTTTCAGGGCTAACCATCTACCACGGAAGATCTACCTTTCTTCAAATTGTCAGACGTAAGTTCTATCTTTTCTTCAAATTGTCATTTCTTCAAATTGTCAGACGAAAGTTCTACCTTTAAGCTGTTAGACGAAAGTTCTATCTTCAAGTTGTCATTTCTTCAAATTGTCACAGCTCTTTTCAGAGCTAACCCAACAGTCCTTTTCAGGACTAACCATCTACCACGAAAGTTCTATCTTCAAGATGTCAGACGAAAGTTCTATCTTCAAGCTGTTAGACGAAAGTTCTATCTTCAAGTTGTCATTTCTTCAAATTGTCACAGCTCTTTTCAGAGCTAACCCAACAGTCCTTTTCAGGACTAACCATCTACCACGAAAGTTCTATCTTCAAGATGTCAGACGAAAGTTCTATCTTCAAGCTGTCAGACGAAAGTTCTATCTTCAAGTTGTCATTTCTTCAAATTGTCACAGCTCTTTTCAGAGCTAACCCAACAGTCCTTTTCAGGACTAACCATCTACCACGAAAGTTCTATCTTTCTTTTAAAAGAGACGCGTTCCAAAAGAGTTATACTCCAGAGAGTTATACTGCAAAGAGTAAGAATCATTCATAGATGCAGAAAAAGACTAAATCCAACCCAGTGCTCAGTCTTTTAGAAAGAAAAAATCATTCATAGAGATGTAAAAAGACTAAGTGCAACTCAATGGTCAACCTTTTAGAAAGAGAGAAAATCATTCATAGGGAAAAAAAGCTAAGACCAACTCAGTGATATAAGATAAATTTCCTTTTAGAAAAGAAAAATCAATCATAGAGATGCAGAAAAAAGTCTAAGTCCAACCCAGTGCTCAGTCTTTTAGAAAGAAAAAATCATTCATAGAGATGTAAAAAGACTAAGTCCAACTCAATGGTCAACCTTTTAGAAAGAGAGAAAATCATACATAGGTGAAGAAAAAACTAAGTCCAACTCAATGATCAGGCTTTTAGAAAGAGAAAAAATCATTCATAGATGTAAAAAAAGACTAAGTCCAACTCAGTGATCTGACCATTTTTACCCAGCCTGTCAGTCATAAGGCCGGCACTTTGAATGCTAAATCCCTCTCAGGGTAGAGAGCCTAGGAAAAACTCCCCCCCTTTTCCCTTTTTTGCAAAAAATTCCGCTCAGGGACGGGAGCCTGGGGCATTTTTGTCCCCAGAGTGCCATCCCCAAGGCCGCCATTTTGAATGCTAAATCCCTCTCAGGGACGTGAGTATGGGATATTTTTTAAAAAAAATTCTTTCGGGAGGGCAAACTAGGGACACATTTTTGTCAGGGACGGTGATATAGGGCACTCAGGGACGGTAGCATGGGATCTACCCCCGGCCTGGGTAGATCCCATGCTACCGTCCTTTACTACTTACGTTCAGATTTACGAAATACGTTATTTCCGTTTTAAGAAACTTCCTTAACTGAATTTTCGCATGGAATATTTCCTTTACTCTTCAATTGAAGGCGGAAACAGTAGTTCCCGCGCACTAGTTACATGTACCTAGGGAAACAGTGCGTGTTATTCTTCTAGAGGGAAATATTTCGTAATGAATGCACATTTACCCTGCATTTCTCGCGCTTTGCGTAATATTGTAACGTGTTCTTAAATGGGGGGTGGTACGCTACGGAAATTTACAGAAAACAGCTGTACAGGATTTTGACGAAAGTCCAAATAATGAAAGAAATAGAATATTTGTTCTTTTCAGTGAAAGATAGAAATTCATTTCATCTCGTGAATAACATCGGTAATATTTTCACTCGTGGCCGCGCCACTAGAAAAAATATAACCGATGATGGGCACTCGATCCCTTTTATGCAAGAACAGCTATAGCGTAACTAAGTTTTAATGTTAAAATACTAAAAGAAACCTTGGTACTTCCTCGTGTTTTATATTTTAATTTATAAGCCATCTTTGCATGCTCTTAAGGATTAGCAGTTTTTTTTTTTTTTAAGATAAAATCTTGCAAAACGAACTATGGTTAAATGTCCATTTGGAGGAACATGACTGTTTTGGAAAAATAAAAACTGTTTCGAGAATTCGGAAGTCTCAATTTTTTGGCCTATATTGAAAACAGAATAAACGTATGGCATAGCGATCAAGTCCGCATTTTGAAACTGAAATTTACATACATTTTATTTTGGATATTGCCTATATCAAGACCTGGGTCTGTATTCACCAACCATTCTTAAGAATATTCTTAGTCTTACGCTGAATAATTCTCTAAATTGGAAAGTAACACAACTTCTGATTGGCTAAACCATTTGGTTTAGCCAATCAGAAGTTGTGTTACTTTCAAATTCTTGAGAATAAGAGAACAGTCTCAGGAATGGTTGGTGAATACGGACCCTGACTGCTCAAATCGTACAGTATTAGTTATACGGTCAGGTGACAGGGGACTTGGAAACTTGTTCACGGCTGTGGTGAATCATGTCGTCCCGAGCCGAAGACGAGGTGGCGACATGATTCACCACAGCCGTGAACAAGTTTCCAAGTCCCCTGCCACCTGACCGTACAACGAATTTATTATACTGCAAAGTTTTACCATTCCAACATGTGTTAAGCGAAATTTACCTTTTTTTTTTTTTTGGTTTCAAAAATTGAGTACGCTGACGAAGTAGAATTTCCCTTCTGAGTGCCCCAATTCAATGAAAATTGACGTCACTGGGAACTGACGTCACTGAAACCTTGGTAAAACGTGCAGTTTGGTGCATAATCTTGATGTTATTCTTGATGGACGCCGCCATTTTGAATGTTGTGTTGAAAGTTTGGTCATGTCTACGGGGCTCCCGAAAGGGAAACTGCTTTTACGTGGGTTTTGCCGGTGGACATGATATATATGTTCGGGGCATATTATCCAATCAGATCACGAGAAATTTCTTTGTAGTACAATAATATTCGTTGTACGGTCAGGTGGCAGGGGACTTGGAAACTTGTTCACGCCCCGAGCCGAAGGGGAGGTGGCGACATTATTCTCCACAACCGTGAACAAGTTTCCAAGTCCCCTGCCACCTGACCGTACAACGAATTTATTATACTGCAAAGTTTTACCATTCCAACGTGTGTTAAGCGAAATTTACCTGGTTTTTTGGTTTAAAAAATTGAGTACGCTGACGAGGTAGAATTACCCTTCTTAGTGCCCCAATTCAATGAAAACTGACGTCACTGGGAACTGACGTCACTGAAACCTTGGGTATACGTGCTAAAACGTGCAGCTTGGCACATAATCTTGACGTTAATCTTGATCGACGCCGCCAATTTGGATATTGTGTTGAAAGTGTAGTCATGTCTACGGGGCTCCCAAAAGGGAAACTGCTTTTACGTGGGTTTTGCCAGTGGACATGATATATATGTTCGGGGCATATTATCCAATCAGATCACGAGAAATTTCTTTGCAGTATAAAAATCTTGTCTTTGATCTATGTACAGTGTCCAATTTGATGTGTATTTAATGATGAAATAGCTTTGAAATAGCAATTGGCCTACTGTGGATTTTTTCTTTTGGCTTGAAATGTTAATTTCATCCACTTAAAAATCAGAGAATTTGACCTTATACCACACAATCCCGATTTTGGATGAACTTGACAGAAAAGGCTGATGAAATCAGTGAAAAAGGCTAGAGAAAAAGGACAAAATGCTGGTAACCAGCGTCTTCTCCTTTTCCCACAATGTTTTCTTTCCGGTTAGAGACAAACTGATCCCAAAATTTGAGCAATTTCTCGTCCCCAAATACAGTCAATATACAGAGGATAATAGTCTGTTTCGATGTATGCTCGAAATTTCTTTCATCGAATGAAAAGCGAGGGCTATATTTTCACGAGTGGCGAAGTAACTCGTGAAAATAAAGCCTTTGATTTTCACTAGCTGAAAGAAATTTCGATCATATACTGAAACAAAAAGTTATCCTCTTTCTTTTATTCTCTTTAGATACTATAACTTATCTTTTCACGTCTAATTCTTGCTCTTCGTGAAAAATGTGCGTTTTTCAAGCGAAATAGGTCTATTCAATCTAGTCGGATATGGACTCTCTGCAATAATGACGTCATGAATGATGACTACGTCATAAAACGTGACGTTTACCCGCTAAAAATTCATTCATGTTTAACAAATATCCGTGGTATGTCAAAAATAGAAGTTACGAATTTCACCAGTGATTTCTATTACTTACTGGTGAATTATAAAGATTTACTTCATGGTTTTCGGTAGTTTATCGGGAAAAAATGATTGATCATAAGGTTTGATAATTCATGGTTTTGACCATCGAAATTTACCGTAAATAGGCCTATTTTCGTAACTCATCAATTGAAGGTAACAGTACTTCCCGCGCACTAGTTACCTAGGTAAACAGTGCGTGCCATTCAACCAGACGGAAATATGACGTAATTTACCCTACATTTCTCGCGCTTTACGTAACATTGTAATGCGTTGTTTTGGTGGGGGGAGGTACGCCACGGGAAATTACCGAAAACATCTGTACAGAATATTGATGAAAGTCTCAACAAAAAAACAGTTAGAGGCATGAGAAAAATGAAATATTTGATATTTTTTTTGCAGAGAAAGATCGAAATTTATTTCACCTTGAGAACATCATCGGTAATATTTTCATTTAAGGAATGAAGAGAACTTTTTTTGTTTTCATGGAGGTATGAAAAAAAAAAAACCTAATCACACTGTATGAAACCGCAAAGCGGTTCATACAAAACAGTGATTAGGGTTTTTTTTTTGTTTTCATACCTCCATGAAAACAAAAAAAGTTCTCTTCATTCCTTATAATTCAATAAAACAGACAACAAATATGCGCTTAAATAATACTAACAGCTTTTTTTTTTTGTAAATCCAACATTGCGTATGTATTTTATGTCCATTTCATTCATAATTCATAGCGCGGAAAAACTGCTGGTTCATGACGTAAAAATGACGTAAATTCGTGACATCATTATACCATTGAACATTAATTTTGTAGGTTCAGTAGATTTATTATTAGAAGTTCAATACGCTAGAACTAAGTTAAAAATAAGATTGTTATCCAGCAAAGTGACAATGAGTTTTCAGCTCTCTCTTTGAATTTACTCTTGGATATTTTTTTTCAATATTCAGAGAAAATAAATTCAGCTAGCAATTTGAACTTCGGACTCTATTAAAGATCTAAAATCAGAAAGAAAAACATTATGAAATCTCGTATACATGTTTGTTTACATTACTTTGACCGCAAAAGTAGTTCCGGCACTACTAAATTTTTTTTTTTTTTCTATGGAGCTATGAAAAAAAAATTTCAGCCAATCAGAACTCGCCAATGTTCATGAAAACAACTAATATTGAATTATTCGTGGATGCGCCACTCGTGAAAGTATTAGATCTACAGATGATGTTCACTGGATGAAAAAAAAAAATTGATCTTTCACCTCTTTATATTTCACTGTTAAATTTCTATAAACTACAGGAAAGCATAAAAGAAATACGAGTAGATCTATTTTTTTTATCTTGTAGTAAGTGTTAAATGTAGTTTCTAAGTGTATGTATACATTTCGTAAAAGAGTCTAATGGTATTTTCTTTATAAATTAATAATAATAAAAAAAAGTTTAATGCTGATTAAACCACATAAATGTTAATAACAATATATTGTAGAACAGATTGGCAATGGTAAAAATCAGGTTTCTATCTATTATAAGAGATGATCTCGTTTGAATCCTTTACAAACCAATCTTGTGTTTACACGTCCCTGAGGAAGAACTTTTCTGAAACATTGTGGGTAAAGGAGCAAATGCTGGTAATCAGCATTTTATCCTTTTTCCCACATTGTTTTCTAAAGGACAGTTCCAATCACTTGAGCCGCAGCTAATTTGCCATCTGTAGACTCTTTCAATATGGACTGTTTTATCTTTTTATGAAATGCTTTTGACGAGTGTTTTGAGAAAGGTTTAATAAGTGTCACATAAAATTTTTCTACAGTATTTCTTTTTATCATAACGATTTGTCGAATTTTACCAAACAATAAAATTTATCACTTGTCCAAAATGAAAGCATTTGCAGACGACAATTTAAATGTGGCTCAAATGATGAAATTAGTCTTTGATAGGGTAGAAAAAATTGTGGGAAAAGGAGAAAATGCTGGTTACCAGCATTTTCTCCTAATCCCACAATGTTTTCAAAAGGCTTCTTCCTCAGGATCGTTAAAGGCTTTGTCTTATCATACTTATTTTACATGGATTGTGAAACAAAACTTAAATTCATACCCAACTGACTTCATGCTCAATGTTAATATCAATATTCAATCTTCATATTTATTGACATAGTAGGAAAAAGGAAAAATTGAAGTTCAGGATTACGACCCCTAACTCATCGGTAAATATCGTGTAACATCGACGTTTTCGTAAAGGCTGTTCGGCCAATCTCGGCAGCTCCGTCTTTTAAGGTCTACGGCCCCTAACTCCCATATCGAAAGACGGAAGCTGCCGAGATTGGCCGAATGGCCTTTACGAAAACGTCGATGTTACACGATATTTACCGATGAGTTAGTGAGTATACGGCCCCTAACTCTCATATTAATAGACGGAAGCTGCCGAGATTGGCCGAATAGCCTTCACGAAAACGTCGATGTTTACCGATGAGTTCAGTGCCGTAGACCTTTATATGAGAGTAGGGGCCGTAGACCTTAAGACATTACTTTGAAAAGAAAGCAGAATGAAGAGTTCAAGAGGTTTAAAGTTACAAGGTTGAATATACCGGTATTCAATT
Organism: Hippopus hippopus; assembly: GCA_946811185.2. Taxonomy (NCBI): domain Eukaryota; kingdom Metazoa; phylum Mollusca; class Bivalvia; order Cardiida; family Cardiidae; genus Hippopus; species Hippopus hippopus. The sequence goes on along the minus strand of OX328107.1, from coordinate 45,729,304 downwards.
ACATGAATTTTATTAAATATATAAGTTTCATGCTCAGCTGAGTTGAGCTTGAACAAAAGCTTTATAAGCGATTGCTTCTTGGAAATTTTCACAATGCAACTGAGCTATGCTGTTTGAAAAGGGGTTTTAATGCATCTGCAAACAATATCGACCAATGTCAGCCTGCGCAGTCTGCGCATGCTGACATAGGTCGAAACATTTTGGTATTTGCAAATTTTCTGTATGTCAAAGGACCCTTCTACCTCCAGATTTAGTCGTTTGTTACACAAAATAAATTTTATGGATCCATTATAATGTGAAGACTTGCTTTAGTATAATGCTTCATGGATATGCATTAAACCCCCCTTTGTTAGAGCGCCGCTAATTTGTGTTAGTTTTGTCGAGTAAAGGCATTATTTCGAATATATGTGCATTTCAGTTATCGTCAAATCTCACAAAAATTCACAATATTATAAAAGAATGAACTAATCATACTAAATTCTCATGTCGTGATACATATATGAGTGGTTTATTTCATTCTTTTATTTTGAAAATGAGCCATGCTCTGGCAAGAGGGGGCTCTTTTGACATGCAGAAAACTTGTCAAAAGCAAAAGAATTCGGCCCAGGTTAACCTGCGCGGACTGCACAGGCTGACCAGGGTAGATACTCTTTCCAGATGCATGAAGCCCCCTTTTCACAGAGCATGGCTCAAAATAGCATAACAACATCTCTTATTGCATTTAGAGTTGCTGCAAACTGTTTTCTGAAGACTTGTTAACGTTAGAAAATACTTGCCCCAGAGTTCAAAGGCCCTATAGCTGCTAAAAGTAAACAATTAGGTGATAAAATGCATTTTTAAAAAATTACTTTGAAGATGACAATCTGTTACTGTACGGTCGGTCCGATTAAGAGCCGTATGCAGATAAATTAATTGTCATATCAGTAAACAAAAGATAGAGCGACCCGGCAACCTTAAAACTATTTTTTTTTAGCTTTTATTTTTTTGCCAGAAACTAAGACATGGACCGAGCGCACAATAGCTCACTCAATTAAATACTTTTTAATAGTATAATTTAAATCTTTATGCATTACAAGACCCGCATTGTTTACTTTGGCACCTACAGGATCTTTAAACAAAATTGTCAATTTACTGCAATTGTTTCAGATGAAAAATAGGAACTTACCGTGGAATGATAGAAATATTTCGCAGAAATGTCTTATTCACTTAGACAGGAGATCTCAAAGTTTGTGAAAGAAAAAAATATATATAACAATAAGATAACGTCTACCCGAAGTTAACTTTTTTGGCTTTGGAAAGCAAAGACTCTATTTATAAAACCACCTAGTTTTTTTTAAATTTATTTTTCCACAAAGACCATCTACAGTCGTGAATCACAATATAGTTAACTAGCTTCGTGAAACTCCTGTCCTTCTATAGAGCAAAAAGAACGATACCAAACGGACTGAAATAAGCGTAAGATACTCTGAATAAAAGCCAATAGAGGCTTGGAGTGTATTATCTGTCACAGCCCTAACGGTATCACTTCTTCCTAAGTTGGAAAAAGATATTTTTTTAAAGTTCAGTACACTAAAAAAGAAAAGAAATAAAATTATCCTACCTCTCACCTTTGATACCCTTGATAGACAGACTTTAGTTACCTTCAGTTCTGTGATCACTGCCGATATACATATACGAAAGTAAAGCCTAGTGTCTGTTTGGTACGTACTGTACCTTGAGTTTTGTGATCACTGTCCACAAAGACATAGATCAGTACTGCTTGATGCCGGTTTGGGACGAAATGTACCATCAGTCTTGTGATCACTGTCCACAAAGACATAGATCAGTACTACTTGATGCCGGTTTGGGACGAAATGTACCTTCGGTTTTGTGATCACTGTCCACAAAGATATAGATCAGTACAGCTTGATGCCAGTTTTGGACGTACTGTACCTTGAGTTTTGTGATCGCTGTCAATATAGACATAGATCAGTACTGTTTGATGCCGGATTGGGACGAAATATACCTTCAGTTTTGTGATCACTGTTCACAAAGACATAGATCAGTACTGCTTGGTGCCGGTTTGGGACGAAATATACCTTTAGTTTTGTGATCACTGTCCACAAAGACATAGATCAGTACTGCTTGATGCCGGTTTGGGAAGAAACGTACCTTCAGTTTTGTGATCACTGTCCACATAGACATAGATCAGTATAGCTTGATGCAAGTTTAGAACGAAATATACCTTTAGTTTTGTGATTACAGTCCACATAGACATAGATCAGTACTACTTGATGCCGGTTTGGGACGAATTGTACCTTAAGTTTTGTGATTACAGTCCACATAGACAAAGATCAGTGCTACTTGATGCCGGTTTGGGACGAATTGTACCTTAGGTTTTCTGATTACAGTCCACATAGACATAGATCAGTACTACTTGATGCCGGATTGGGACGAAATGTACCTTAGGATTTGTGATTACAGTCCACATAGACATAGATCAGTACTACTTGATGCCAGTTTGGGAGGTAATGTACCTTCAGTTCTGTGATCGCTGTCCACATACACATAGATCAGTGCAGCTTCATGTCAGAATGGGACGTAATATGCCTTCAGTTCTGTGATCATTTCAGACATATATACATAAATCTGCTTACAGTCTGTTTGGGACTTAATGTACCTTCAGTTCTGTGATCACTGGCGATATACACATAAGTAAGTACAGCCTGGTGTCAGTTTGGGACTTAATGTACCTTCAGTTCTGTGATCACTGGCGATATACACATAAGTAAGTACAGCCTGGTGTCAGTTTGGGACTTAATGTCCCTTCAGTTCTGTGATCACTGGCGATATACACATAAGTAAGTACAGCCTGGTGTCAGTTTGGGACTTAATGTACCTTCAGTTCTGTGATCACTGCCGACATACTTATAGATCAGCTTGATGTCTGTTTGGGACGTAATGTACTTTGAGCCCTTAAACTACTGCCTACATACACATAGATCAGTGCAGCTTGATGTCAGCTCGGGACGCTATGTGCAGTCAGTTCTGCGATCACTGCCGACATACATATAGATCAGCACGGCTTGAAGTCAGTTTGAGAAGTAATGTACATTTAGCACTATGACGACTGCCGACATACACATAAATCAGTATAGCTTGCTGTCTGTTTGAGACGTAGTGTACCATCAGTTCTGTGACCACTACCGACGTACACATAAATTAGTACATGTTAATGTCTGTTTAGGACATAATGTACCATCTTTTTTTATGATCAATGCTGTAATTACACATAGATCAGCACAGCTTGATGTCTGTTTGGGATTTAATTACTCATCAGATCTGAGATTCCTGCCTATGTTTATGAGCCATGCTCTTACCACAGGCCTTTGAAGCTCTATTGGTCTGTCACGGAACACTAAAATTGTCCTTAGTCGATCATCAAACACTTATAGCACATTGGTGCATCGCCTATATATCACGGAATATATATTCAAGTTTTCATTAATACTGTTTCTATAAATAGCACATTGGCGACTCCCTCTATATCGTATATAGTAACACAAGGTGTGCAACGAAATCGAAGAAAATTTTACCCCCGTCCCCTTTCAGAGATAATATTTAACAGAAAATGGATAAAATAAACCTAGTTACCGGTGCAGATGGGTTCACAAATAATTTTTCTTCTGTACCCTGACCCTCGAAAGTTCCAAACGGCTCTTGCCATCAAGCAATACCTCTCATCTCAAAAAAAAATAAAAAGCTTCCATATTTTCCGGATTGCCATGCGCTGACGTCACACAATTCGTTATGACGCAGCGAATTATAACTCACGTGAATTTGCTATCAAAAGACGCGCCAAAGCTTTTGACCAATGAATGGTAAAAACGCATTTGAAAATATGCGAAATGGGATATGAAAATCATGAAAATGGATAAGATGAAAAGATAAATCTTATCAGACGAAATGTTAATTTAATAATTTCATCAATACACCAACAAAACAATTTTCGATCTATGTTTGAAAAAAAGAATTTAATTCTTATTCGCTGCAGGATTACAAATTGTGTGACGTCAGCGCATGGCAATCCGGAAAATATGGAAGCTTTTTAATTTTTTAGAGATGAGAGCTATTGCTTGATGGCAAGAGTCGTTTGGAACTTTCCAATGTCAGGGCACAGAAGAAAAATCATTATTGAACCCATCTGCAGCGGTAACTAGGTTCATTTATCCGTTACCGTTTAAATATTATCTCTAAAAGGGGACGGGGTTGAAATTTTCTTCGATTTCGTTGCACACCTTGTCTTACTATATACCATACAAAGGGAATCCCCAATGTGCTATTTATAGCAACAGTGTCCGATAATGAAAAATTCGTTATTCCTTGATAGACCAATGGAGTTTCAGAGGCCTATGCTCTTACCAAAAGGGGTTTAATTTATCTTCGTGATGCATTAAACCACGCAAGTCATCAACATAATTATAAATACTCCAGTCACATGATCTTAAACATGGCGGTGCTCATGTAAAGCGATTAGCAACAGCAACAACAGCCACGGTAATAAGCAACCTATCGCTGAAAAATGGCTATGGAATTGATAGACAAAGTAAATAAATGTACAAACTGGTCAAAGGAAACGATTTAGAAATATTTTGATAAAAATTGTGACTAGTGTTTTCTTTTTCTAAGTCGAGTATTACGATTTAAGAACGGTAAAACGGTGTATTTCTGGCGAAGACACGTATCGTGTAGGTGCATATCAAACTACGTGATACAGCCGATATACTTGATCAACGGATCACCCCAGGTTTGCCAAATGGTTACAACCAGTGACATCCTCGAAGAAAATGAAACAGCAGTGACTTCCGGCAAATGTTTCAGAACAATCTAGAAACAATCTAGGACGTAGCTTAACATCAGTCCAGGTCTTTGAACTTTAGGAAACATACATGTGTACAGTGTACATGTATATTTCGTCTTAAATCAGGTCAACTTATCAGAACATTTCCATTCCTTGCGTTGTTTTCCTATATCCTCTTCAACCGCAAGAAGTCTTTCACTGCGACGGGGGTGAATTCAATACCTTTTGCCGACTGCGTAGATCAAGATCAGACTGCAGAGAATGTGCAGTCTGATCTTGGATCTACACCGTCTGTTTCTTTATTATAAACTTTATCACAAAACAGTATCATTAAGAATAGGGCACTCTAATGGTATTCTTGTAACATCGCCTTTCATCGGCGAAAAAAACGTACGGATTCGGCTAAGACTCGAGTAATCCGTAATCGATCGGCCGATACACGCTGCTTCCCCGCATCGATTACAGATTACCCGAGTCTTAACCGAATCCGTACGATTTTGGCGACGAAAGGCGATGTTACTCAAATCCCGTTAAGGTGCCCTATCCTTAATAGCATAGCAATTGTATTCTCGTCATCGAAAAAAGCCTTATGCTGCGACGGGGTGAATTCAATACCTTTTGCGGACGGCGTAGATCAAGATCAGACTGAACAGAACGTGCAATCTAATCTTGGATCTACGCCATCCGCTTCTTCATTGTAAACATTATATAAAAAATATCTTTATTTGTTCTGCAATTCCATTCATCGAAAATATCGAGAACAATCCATTTGGAAGCGAAAGTATTGAGCCATGCTCTAGATAGCAAAAGGGGGTTTAATAAATCTACGTAATGCATAATACCAAGCTAGTCGTAACATAATTATAGATCCATAAAAATCCACCATGTCTAAAGATCTACTGAATTCTGAAGAAGAATGGTCCTTCGACACGCAGAAAATTGACTAATAGCAAAAGAGTCTCGACCTGTGTCAGCCTGCGCGGACTGCACACGGTGACTTGGATCGATAGTCACACCCCCCCCCCCTTTCCATGTATTAAACCCCCTTTTCACAGAAGATGGCTCAATTAATATTGAAAAGCAGGAAACATCCTGTAGCCAGATTTGACCAAAATCCTGGTGTGTATTGTAAGTAGGTCTATAAACCCTTTACCCTTTTCCAAACAACAAATTCTAGATTCTTCCTCTGCTAACCTTTATCCTGCTAAATAACTAAAATGAAATTTTCCTTCCGATAGTAAAAACCAAAATACTGCTAATTCAAAGTTATATTTTGGGGAATAATATCTCCTTATCGGAAAGTGTAGATCAAAGATCAGACTGCACGTTCTGTGCAGTCTGATCTTGATCTGCACTATCCGCAAAAGGTCAGTGAGTCGCGCTTTGCAGCCTAAGGGCTAAAATGAAAGTATCTGCAGCCGACAAATTCGAAGAGGTGCAAATAAAATCAGGTTCTGTGACAGGGGAGAAAATATTGTTGGAATATGAGAAAATGATGGTATCAGCATTTTCTCCCTTTCCCCTCAATGTTTTAAAAAAGGCTTCTTCATCAGGATTGTTAAACACGATGTTGTATGGTAAAAGGACTAGTAAATGAGGTGAACAGTCTCCGAAAAAGACATCCAAATATTTCAATTTTTCTAGACTGTTTTTAAATAATATCTCCCGGATAATCAAAGAGAGAGAGGCTACGATCATACCCGATCTTGATCTACAATTCAAAAAGCCAAAAACTAACTTTTCCCATTGACCAATCAGATTCGTTAAAACATTCACCGATGTATTCAAGTTTCCATTTCATGGTGGGAATATAAAATTTTGCCCGTTTCTACCTTTATAACTCTCCTAATATTCATCAACTTTCTTCCGTTCTATAACCAAATTGAAGATAAATTAACAAAGAAGACGATAACAGTAACGACTTGCTCCTTGTATGTCAAACTATGGAAAAAACTCTTGACAAATCAGTTGGGGTCATGTTTGGCACGTAAAACAGTTGAACGCCTTGTCTTATATAGAATAGAACATAACACATATTCTATTGACGTATACGAATTGTGCATATTCAAATTTAAATATCATGATAATTATATTCTTAAACTTTAGGATCTGTATTCAACAGTTAGTTCTAAGAACATTCTCGCTCTAATTATCGATTTTTAAAGTAACACGACTTCTGATTGGCTAAACCATATTGGTTTAGCCAAACAGAAGTTGTGTTACTTTCAATAATAGAAAATTCTTGAGAATAAGACAAAGAATGTTTTCGAGAATGGTTCGTGAATTAGGACCCAGGTTAAAGAGAGTAGTTTTAAAAAAAATAAGTGGCTGTGAGACCAAACATGTACATGTTAATGTATATCGAGATGTAAATTATGGTTACTTATATGAGGAAAGAAGGGACAGAATTTGAAAACAATAGCATGTATACATTTCCTTTCATTGTCATTCTTAATTGCTTCCGATGATTCTTAAAGGAGGAGAGAGTGTCTGAGTGTCCTGTTGTTGGGTTCGATAAACATCCTTTTGTTTATTTTGTGAATATTTAAGCGACTCTTGATTAGAACGTATATCTCATTTCGGCAAGGTGAAAAAGATTTGGACAGATGACTGATAATATGTACCTATCATTTAGGGGTCTAAAATTTGATCGTCTTGCAATGAAATATTCCCATAAGCCCTGGATGAACGAATTTGACATTTTCTGTGCGGGATTCTGTGTGGATTTGTCGCGAAGATGTCGGATTGGAAACCTGAAAGCCCCAAGTCTGATACTCACTCGAGGCGTTCGGCTTTTCTTGAGAGTGACATGACAAATTGGAGCGCTAATCCAGAAGAAATAAAACCCGGGACAAAATAAACAAGTGAGCTTACGCCGTGATATTTCTTAAATAGTGTCGAAAAATACAAATATGGCGTCTTGCACTCAGCTCCCTCCTCCCCCTCCCCGAACCTATAGGTTGTAGAGAGCGAACTTTATAAAAGGAACACAACAAGGACAACAACAAACAACAACAACAATAACACACCACCAACAACAACAAAGTCTTTTGGTCCTGCACATACATATTAGCCATGCTCTTTGAAAAGGTGGATTTATGCATCTGCGAAGAGTATCGACACAGGTCAGCCTGTGCAGTCTGCGCAGGCTGACCTAGGCCGAAACATTTCGCTTTTGGTCAATTTTTTGTATTTCCAAGGACCAGTCTATATCATGATTCAGTCGGTTGTTTAAAAAAAATGGCTATTATGGATTATAATTATAATAATGTTCGCTTGATTAGTATAATACATCATGGAGAGGCCTTAAGCCCGCTTTTCACGGAGCAGGCTGATTATTAGATTATGGTTGACGAAGTTTGTAAAAAAAAAAGTACTGTCTGAAACAAAAAATGTGCAGAACATCCCTCCCAAGTTTCTGTGACACTGCACCGCTGTATGCGGTATATTTCAAAGGACTGACAGTCTCGAAAACGGCCTGTAACCATGTACAGCTTCAGACCACGAAGGGTTTATGAGACAGTGGACGCTGATGACATATTTTTAAGCTTTAGCATATTAAGGCTTGCTTTAGGTTATTTTCAAGATTTTTCGACCATCGGTCGCAAGAAATGCAAAGCTCGAGATAATAAGTGGCTAGATACGACGGCATATTTCATTTAAATCGCTGAATGCAAAGAACAGTCTATGGGACCAGCGTACGTATTCACCACCCATTCTTAATCTCATTCCTAGTCAAATTCTCATGACTTTTCTAGATTCTACAGTGAAACATTTTCACAAAGAGCAGACAAAGTATCTTCAACCCTTAACCTGCTAAGTAATTTAAATGAAACTTTTAAGCCGATAGTAAAATCCTAAATGTTGTTATTTCAAAGTAATTTTTGAGGGGAAAGACATCTCTTTACCGGACAGTGTTGATCCAAGATCAGACTGCACTTTCTGTGTAGTCTGATCTTGGTCTACAATGTCCACAAAAGGTCAATTGGTTATGCTTAGCAGCCTAAGGGTTAAAAAGGTATGTTTTTCAAAGCGGGGTCAGTTTTGCATCACTACCATATTCAATCTGTATTTATTGTCTTCTTTTCATGCCAGTTTCGTGCATATATACATGTTTGACCTGACAAAGTTTAGTGTCGTCTGTATTCAAAGCATTTGCAAACAGCAGATTACATCTAGCGTAAATAATGGGATTCGTATTCGAAATATCATAAAAAATCAATTGAAAGGGCGACAGTCCTAGTTATCAGCATTTTCTTCTTTTCATACAGTACTTTTAGACGTCTTATTAGGTTTGGTTCGTAAAGCCACTGGTAAGAGTTGGGTGAATAATTCAACCCCTCCTCCATACACACTGTAAACCTCTCTACGCGTATAAATACTAACCCATGTGATAATTTTGGCTAAATTGATGAAAAAAAAAACGGCAGTCAGTTCAAGGCGAAAAGCCGGCTATAGAACGAACTACAGGTATATAAACACGCATATTTCGTTCATTTATTTGGTTTTTAAAGCTGCTTTATACATTATTTTACATCACGTTGATTAATGCACATATTCATGCTTTACTGGGCTTTCTTTTGCCAGTACTCTGCACTAAATTCTTTGCAAGCCACTGGCTACCTCCCTACCTAAACATAGTCGAAACAATGTAAAAGCCCTTTTTAACGTACAGACTTATTCAGCGTTCAAGGCTCTAAGGGTTTACGGTAGATATAAGGTAAATGGAAGTGCTAAATATCTGAATCAAGATTTAGACTGTCTCTTGGCCCTGATTTGTTGAAAATGTCAGCACCAATCAACCCCTAGAGCACTGAATAATTAACCCCTTTACCACACAACCCCGACTTTAACGACCCTTGGAAACAAGGGTTTTGAAAGCACTGTGGGAAAGGAGAAAATGCTGGTAAACAACATTTTCTCCTTTTCCCACAATGCTTTCCATACTATCAGAGACACATCTTACCATTTGGTCCATATTCAAGTTTTCGACTGTAAATTCTTTCAATTTGGACAAGTCTCCATTTCGTCGTTTGGTAAAGAGTTACCCCACCCCCCGGAGCATAGCGATTTAAATGATTTTCTACCAACGTCCAGCACCCAATAGAGCACAGTGCAGATCCAAAATCAGACTGCATGTTATGTGCAGTCTGAGCCGTACTCACCAACCATTCCAAATTTCATTCTTAGTCTACTTTTAGATTTCGAAAGTAATATTAGATGTATTATTAAACTATTTGGTTTAGCCAATCAAATATTGTGTTACTTTCACATTTAGAAAATTATTGAGAATTAGACTAAGGATGTTATCGAGAATGATTGGTGAATTAGGGTCCTGGGCTGTGTTTCAATCGCTGAAACTGCGTAGATTTATGCAAACTATTTAGGATCTCATATACACAAATGTATACGATCCCCGCTTTACCCAAATGTATCAGCTGGCGTAAAGTTAGTCAAATATTTTCTGAAATCGTACAGTTATGCAGTTTGGTGAAACTTGTTTTCAGACTTAATGTTTGCTTACCTAAACTGCATACTCATAACTCGTGGGTAGGCAGTTAAGTGAAAGGCAGCCCTGCAGGCTGGTCTTCATCTAATCTGTCCGTTAAAGACAGTTTGATCTTGCAAAAACAATGTTAGCTGTGGCAAGCACACAAAGGGTTCATCGTTAAGGTCCAGCATCCCTAATGGCGACCGATAAACGAGATGTCATTGTTTATTGTCTTTACCAGACCATCGTTTGCCCTACAAGGATGTCCTTTGTATTGTGCATGTCTATTCCGGAACTTTATATCCTACTGTACCAGACAAGTGGGCAAGTGGCTACTGCTTATAAATACTGTGGACTGTGCTCTGCTCATAGTACCGAAGGACAACTATCTTCTCCAGCTCTTTCTCGATACAACTGTCCAGGTAGGTCCGTGTTCGTAGTTTTTCTTCTTTCCTCTAGTTTGTTAAGCAGGGCAGCCCATGGTCATTTCTTTGTTATTCGAGCACTGTATGACGCACTTGACTACTCAGTCAAGGGTGTTCGAGTTTGAATCTTAACTCTTTAAAAATTATTTTCTGCATTGTTGAGGGTAACTTTTAAGGTGATTCACTCCTCTCCCAATGCTCAATATTGTTTCGAATATTTACTCTTCAAAAACATGACCAATGCTAGCATTTCATCTCTAGGTTAAAAGTAAACAAAACATAGAGCGACCTGGCAACTTTTGGCCTTCTTTCAAAAATTCATTTTTCTGCTAGCGACTTATACTTGGACCAACCGTACAATAACAGATTGTAATTGCCACGATAATGTCCATACTTTTAAAATGGTATGATTTAAATTTAACTACATTCTAGCACCTGCATCGTTTACTTTTGGTAGTACTGGGGCTTCAAAAAGCCTGCACAATGGTCTTAAGATAATCAAAATTATTTGCAACTTCAACGTCATTGTAATACTATGTCCATTTATCCATTTTTGCCCCCCCCCCCCCACTTTTTGAAAAACTTTTTTGGACATATTTACCTGTAATCCAAACATGTAAACAATATGCATGCACACTATCATTTTTTTTTTTGTAATTGCGCTGAAGTTTTTTCCAAAATAGTAATATCATTTGCAAACTATAATATGGGGTTACTTAATACGCTTGGGTACGATACTGAATTTTACTAGGGGAGAACGATGCAGAACCAGTCCCGACCCGTCAAAAATATGACTAGTTCTGCATTGTACCAAAGCATGTTAAACAACTCCTTTATTTCACACTTACGTATTGACTTTAAAATAAACGACAGACATTTGGGTCATTTCATTAAAATATATTTGAAGATGTATTTTTTAGCCTTTTTTTCAGAACATATGACAATGTCCCTTATTTACTGCGTTTGAAGCTACACACGAGATAATATATAGAGGGTATTTTTTTCGGCGAAAAAAAGAAATTTATTTCACGAGTGAACATCATCGGTAATATTTTCACAAGTGGGCCAGTCAATCATAAACATATTACGCCACGAGTGAAAATATTACCGATGATGTTCACGAGATGAAATAAATTTCGATCTTTCACCGAAGAAAACAAATATTCTATTTATTTCATGCTTCTAACCCCTTTTTTGTTGGACTTTCATCAAAATCCTGTACAGCTGTTTTCGGTAATTCCCCGTGGCGTACCTCCCCCCCACATGACAACGCATTAAAGTATTACATAAAGAGCGAGAAATGTAGGGTAAATGACGTCATATTTCCCTCGGGTTGAATGGCACGCACAGTTTACCTGGGTAACTATTGCGATGGAACTACTGTTTTCGCTTCTAACTGAAGAGTTAGAAAATATGAAATCGGTATTTTTCACTGGACGTAATCATGAAATATCAAACCATAATCCACCATTATTTTTCAAAAACCACCGAAAAGCATGAAATAAATATTTATATTTGCACTATCAGTTGTAAAATTATCTTTTTCTGATTTTTTTTTTCCCCCCTCTCTCTCGTTACAGATGGCGTTGACCCTAACTAAAGTTTTTCTGCTCATCTCCGTTCTAGCTTGTCTTGGGACTGCATTAGAAACGATCGACGGAACTTTCACTTCCACAGATGGTTATCAGTGCAAATGGATGGAGCAAGTTACAAAGAGTAAGAATGAAAGATATTACCGGCATAGATATTACACGCCAGCAAAAACATTTGAGTCATGCTTCGTGAAAAGGGGGCTTAATGCAGCAGCGAAAAGTATCGACCCGAGACAGATATGAATTTTACTCAATTGTCACCGTGATATGACTGAATTAAAATGGAAAACGTCGTAAACACCTTTGACATCAGTCAGTCAGTCGGTAGGCCAATCAATCGATCGATCAATCAATCAATCAATCAATCAACCAACCAACCAACCAACCAACCAGCCAGCCAGCCAGTCAGTCAGTCAGTCAACAATCAATCAATTAATCAATCAAGCAACAGGGTTTTCAGAAGTCTGGATAGTTCGGCAATAGGCTAAATAACGAAGACACTGTTTCCATGTCTTTACTATAGGTACATGTACAATGCACTTACAATTCTTCAATCTTAAGATAATATGTAAATAAAATTAACAGTTATTTGTCTAATGTTTTAGATCTATGTAGGAACTTCAGAGTGAAATGTAACAAAAATAAGCCAAAATCCAACTACAACTGCGTGTATCACGGCAATCCCCACGGCTGTGGCGCGTACAACAAGAAACAAACCGCTTTCTATACGTAAGCATCTTTTTTTCTCTTTCTAAACTCTTTCACCTCCATTGACGACTTAAGTATCTTTTGCTAAAGGCGTACATCAAGATCAGACTACACAGAACGTGCAGTCTGATCTTGGATCTACACCATCTGCTGCCTGCTGCTAGACTTCGATCAAGTTCATCTTCAATGTCAGTGTAAATCTACTTCTAGACCTCAAAAAAAGTCGAAATTCTGGAGTTGATAGTGACAGAGTTAACTGCCTATCTCCGGTGGTTCAGTGCACAACACATTAATCCTTTGGGTGCTAATCGTGACTCAAGGACCTTTTTCGGATTGTGTAGATCAAGATCAGGCTGCACATGAACGTGCAGTCCGATATTGGATCTACCGTGTTCGGTAAGGTGATGTTTTTCTCAAAACAAAATCCTTTGACATAGCAAACTTATAGGTTTTGCCACCGCCTTGTAAGTTTCATTTTACAATAATTAGCAGGTTATGGGTTAAACTCGTACAACGGAAGTTACGAGTTCGATTGAAGATTAGATCGTGGTCCTTTTAGGAGCGGATCAACAGCATTGCAAATTAACCTTTAAACCCAACAGATATTGTAAATCTAGAAATAAGACCCTGGTACACAACATCAAGGTATAGTTTGTCAAGAATGTCTCAGCAAAGCGGGCAGTGTAGATCAAAGATCAGGCTGCCTGTTTTGTGCATTCTGATCTTGATCTATATATACACTGGCCGCAAAAGCAGCTATAGTTGTGAAAGGCGCTTTAAAGTTTCATCCCAACAGCTGAAGAGAAAAAAAAAAAAACCAAACGCTGTTAAAGCTTGAAAGTGTAAAGAATGGCTCAGCTGTGAAAACAAAGATGAATTATCAAATATATGGTGAAAAGGATAGAAAAACTCACGCATTTTCAGTCAGTCAGTCAGTCTGTACAGATTACGACAGATAGAAAATGCATTTCATGTTTTGGAGGCCTTCAAAGCAATCGCTGTTGTCGTTTCCAGTTTTAAATGAGGACGAATCCCTTGTGTTTTTCTATCCCTTACACTATATTCATTCGTAATTTTCCTATGTTGATTCAGCTGAGTCATTCTACACACTTTCAAGTTTTAACAGCGTATTTTTTTCTCTCTCTCCCTCTCTAGCTGTAAGAATGTATCTTTAAAGCTTTCCATTTTTTCTGATTTACAGTGAGCTCGCTAGACAAGTAGCACGCGCTAGCCCAAACGCTTGCAGTCTTACGGAGCTTCAAACTCAAACGGGGATTTGTGTCGGAACTCAAATTACCAACTTCACCACGGGTGCCTGTGGTTCATTGAGGGAACGACTGGTGTTCAAAGAAATAGATATTGATGAGTATTAATTGCACTTCGACCAAAAACAAACTGCATTGGATGACCAAACTTAACTCGGAAACTGCTAAAAGAACACGAGAATTTCCTACCACTATAGCAAAAAACCAGCCACGGTCCGCATTCACAAACCATTCTTAAGATTATTCTTTGTCCTATTCTCCAAGATTGTGAAAATTTGAAAATAATACAACTTCTGATTGGCTAAACCTCCTGGTTTAGCCAATCCAAAGTTATCATTCTTATTCTTATTCCAAAAGAGTCTGGGGAATAAGAACAAGAACTTTTTAGAGAATAGTTGGTAAAAACGGACCATCTGATGTTTTTTGCAATTTTATTCCATGTTTGCCAACAAAAAAAAGTCTCACTTTATCGGACAGTGTAGATTCAAGGTCAGACTACATGTTCTGTGCAGGCTGGACTCAATCTACACTGTCTGCAAAGCGCGTTGGATCGCGCTTAGCAGCCTAAGAGTTAATTTACCGACGGATTTGTACCCAGCTGCAGTTTACGGTCCTAGTATTCTAGAACCGGATAACAACTGCAAACGTTCTATAACCTTTATCTCTTTTCGTTCCTATGTATGTATTTGATGTATGGATTTGTGATATTTAGAAGTACATATGGCATGCAACACGCGAAAAGGGGCATTTAGACATTTGCGTAAAGTGCCATCCCGGATCAGCCTGCGCAGTCCGCGCAGGCTAATCCGAAACGATACATTCCGTTTTTATGTAATTTTCTGTTTTGCGCAAGTCTACTGTAGCACAATATCTAATGTAGTCGTAAAGTGCCGTCTCGGATTGGCCTGCGCGGACTGCGCAGGCTGATCCGAGACGACACTTTACGCAGATGTCCGAATGTCCCTTTTCGCGTATTGCAAGCCATATCATGTCAGTGGCAACATGTCAGTAGACTTTTATCCTGCTGAATTGAATTTGCAACAAAACAAAACGTTGTTTCGGACTCGATTTATAGCGTAACCTCGTAGCAAGGTTCTAAAAGGCAGGATGTTGATCGTTTGGCTTCTTTTGAAACCGGAGATAAATCTAACCCTATGTCGGCTAAATAAGTAAATTGAAACATTCGTGCTGATAGTAAAAACCCAAATTTTGATATTGAAAGGTATTTTGGGGAGAAAATATCCTCTTAACGGACAGTGTAGATCCAAGATCAGACTGCACGTTCTGTGCAGTCTGATCTTGATCTACAATGTCCGCAAAAGGTTCTTGAGTCGTGCTTAGCAGCCTTAGGGTTAAAAATGAAATACAAACACTTTTAAATTTCATGTCATTTTGCCAAAGACTTATTTTTTATGTTCTTTATTCTATTGTACATGTCTAATTTTGTATGTATGTTTCCTTTTCAATAAACACTCCGAAGCATTATATTTGCCATATCTTGTCTGAAAAAATTTTTCAGTCCACTGTATCTTGAAGCCACAACATATCATCATAGTGTGGGAGTAACAAAGAGTGCATGCTTGCGATCCAGATGATTGTGGGTTCGATCTCCGGTTAAATACATGTAAACCAAAGAGAATTTGTTTTGTAAGCAATTTCATCAAAATTATCATGCTTTAATTCAGAGAGCGACTGCTAACGAAAGCTTCCGGTTGAGGAAAATTTGACGGGTTGGTAAAATTTACAGCCAAGACAACGTACATATTTGAGCAAAACATTGACCAGTAACTCCAGTCAGCCAATGGAATCGCTGTTTCTAAATGTATCGGTACGAGTGTGTTATTATCCCGACGTTGATAAGTTCAGAAGAATGGGCAAAGTTCTAAGCAGCCTAGCCTTGGCCTACACCGTTCCTTAAACCTGAAAGGATGAGAATTTACCTTAGAAGCGCCGAGTTTTAGAGAGATCCAAACAATGCAATTTAACCCTTTTCCAAAGAACTACGAATTTTAACATTCCCGGAAAAGAAGTCTTATGAAAACAATGTTGGAAAAGGACAAAATGCTGGTTACCCAAAATATTTGCTAGCAAATCAAGCACAAATCTCTCAATTCTAGCAAGATCAGATTTGCCGTCTGCAAGCACTTTCAATATTGACAAGTCTATAATTTTGTCATCTTGTAAAGGGTTAAAAGCTGTTTGCTTCAAGAAAGCACAAAACAGCGGAAACTGTAGATCCAAGATCAGACTGCAGGTCTACGCAGTCTAATTTTTGCCTCCACTATCTGTTTGATTTTAACTGCTACCAAAGCAGTTCCCTTGTTCCTCGGCTCTTCAGGGACCAATTATAAGTGTTATGCTCGCTCAGAGCTCCAGATAAGAGGGAGTGATGGTATTCTAAAGTCATTATTTCTCTTCGAAACCCTATGTTGTAGGTACTCATTAGAATCGTCTCGATGAGACGATTCTAATGAGTACCTACAACATAGGGCTTAGTGGAGAATAATCAATGTTTTAAATTTCAAAATCACTCCCTCTATCTGGAGCCCTGCCGAGTCGCTGAAAAGATGGTTAAACGTATCTGCAAAAAGTTTCGATAGTCTGCGCAGTCCGCACAGACTTACATGGGTCAAACCTTTTTGTAGGTTGCCAATTTAATTTTCAAGTTCAATTCTTTTTTTTTTTATTTATTTTAGTTCAAATATTGAAATTTTTCATTTGAATTGTAAAGGTTTTACATGTCCAAAGACCATTCTATCTCATGATCGTTAGAAAAAAAGGATTTCAAAGAGCAATAATTATGTGATGACTTGCTTGCTATATTGCTTTACGAGGATGCATTATGCCCCCTTTTACTAGAGCTCCGCTCAAGTGTGTAGCATCCCTTTTGCGGCCAATTAAGGAGGATGCGTTTGTTGATTGTTTCTATCAACCCTTTATCACAATCCGGACCGTTAAAGACCCTGAGATAAAGGACTTTTGAAAACATTGTGGGAAAAGGAGAAAATGCTGGTAACCAGCATTTTCTCCTTTTCCCACAATGTTTTCTACCCCTTCCCGAAACAAATTTTGGAGCCACAATAATTTTGTTGCCTGTAAATGATTTCAATTTTGATTTTTCTAAAATTTGTTGTCTTGTAAAGAGTTCAGGAGGATGCCATTGTTCATTGTCTTAGTTAACCATTAGCCTGCTAAATAAGTAAAATGAAACTTTCAAGCCGATAGTAAAACCCAAATTTTGCTATTTCAAAGTTAATCTTTGGAGGAAAGATAGAAAGATATCTCCTTATCGGGCAGTGTAGATCAATCTGATTTTGATCTACACTGTCCGCAAAAGGTCTTTGAATCGGGCTTAGCAGCCCAAGGGTTAGATTATTGTTTGTCTCTTCACGGATCTCCTATATTTATTTCATGCTTTCCGGTAGGTTATCGGGAAATATCGGTGAAATATTTTTCGATATTTCATGGTTACGACCAGTGAAAATACCGATTTTTATATTCTAACTCTTCAATTGAAGGTGGAAACAGTTGTTCTCGCGCACTAGTTACCTAGGTAAAATGCGCGTGCCTCACAACCAGATGGAAATGTGACGTAATTTACCTTACATTTCTCTCGCTTGATGTAATATTGTAATGCGTTGCTATCCGGAGGGGGTACGCCACGGAGATTAACCGAAAAGAACTGTACTGGATTTTGATTAAGTCCCCACCCCCCCCCCCGAAAGGGTTAAAAGCATGAAATAAATAGAATATTTATAAAATACGCATGCAGAGCTTGCAGAGGCTGCTGTCCTGGTACTTCCGAAGGACAAGTATCCGATCTATCTGTGTCTAGAGACAACTGCTCAGGTAAAATCTGTCTTCGTTACTTTCTTTCTATACATGCACGTGTATGTGTGTGTTGAGAGGGGGGAAGAGAGAGAGAGACAGAGAGAGAGATATGCCGGTCTCAATTTCATTTTAATGAGAGAGAAACAGAGAGAGGCAGAGAGAGAGAGGGAAAGAGAAACAGACAGACAGACAGACAGACAGACAGATAGAGATGCCTGTCTTTCTCTCCTTGCTTCCCTGGAGTGTCTTGTATCAGTACATCCCACAGCATTCCTGCCACATGCTGTTCAGCGGTAAAACCAAGGATCCACTGTCACAATTTGGTCCACGATAGAGCGCGATGAATCTTACAGAAGTTCGTTGTGATAAATCGGGAGTCAACTGGCCGGATTAATTGAAGAATGCTACGGAAGTCTACGTTACGCCATTGATACTAGGATCTGCGGTTACGCCATGACAGTTGACTACGATTGGCACCTAACTTTCTTCTATTGTGAAGCCGGCAGTTCCCGTTTATGTCAAGATGATGTGCGATTTAATAGGTCTTGCGCGACTCTACTAAGTTATCCCCCGGAAACCACTTCTATTATACATTTTTTGGACGATGGACGACGATGAATCCAAGGTTTCACTACGAGTAACAAGGACTATATGACTACATGATGCTTGTATGAATAAACAAAACTGAGTTGGACAGCGATCAAAGAAAAGGGGGTTCAATGCATCTATGACGGTCATCCACGGTCAATGCAGATTCGTGCCGACGGTGTCACGTCTTATCCAAGGCCTGCTACGATTCACTATAAACCTTGAAATCGTGGAAAATCTTTAGATCAAATCGTGAAAGCGGAACCTGGGCCTACGGTAGAAATCAATCCTATCACAAAGTCTATTATCAATCCTCTGACAGACTTTGGCTGAAGTGGAGAATCGAACCGACGTCCCCTAGGTTTCAAGCCTTGTTCGATACCAACGGAGCTAATAGGCTCCGCGTTTTTCAAAACTAGCCTTTTTTTTTTTGTTTATAAATTTGTTTTGCAGGTCAGTCCATGGTCTTAACATGGTCTTAATTTGGACCATGATCTGTAAAAAGGGGGTTTTATGTATCTGCAAAAAAGTATCGACACATGTCAGCCTGCGTAGTCCACGCAGGCCGACATGGGATGAAACATTTAGTAATTCGTCAGTTTCTGCACGTCCAAGGAACATTCTACCTCATGATTCAATCGATTATTTAACAATATTGATTTTGTGGATCCATAAATTGTGTGACAAATTGCTTGGTGTCATGCATCATTAAACCCCCTTTTGCCAGAGCACAGCTCATTTGTTTTTCTGTTCGTGCCCCGGTTCCACGGCGACGCTCATTACAACTATATCAGTGGATGCCAGTTTAAATCTTAACTCACAAACAAAGGGGTTAGAAGCTATAAACAAATATATAATTTGTTATTTTCTATTAAACATCACAATTTATTTCATCGAGTGGACATTATCAGGAATATTTTTACGAGTGAAAATATTATTGATGATGTTCACTCGATGAAACAAATTTTGATCTTTCACCGGAAAGAAACAAATATTCTCTACATATCATTTCATGCCTTTCGGTAGTTTATCGGGAAAATAATGACGGATTACAAGGTTTGATGGTTCATGATAACGACGAGTGAAATTTGCCGTAAATGTTTCCGTAATTCTTCAACTGAAGGCGGAAACAGTAGTTTCCGCGCACTAGTTACCTAGGTAAACAGTGCGTGCCATTCAACAAGACCGAAATATGAAGTAATCTACGTGCATTTACGCTACATTTCTCGCGCTTTACGTAATATTGTAATGTCTTGTTACATCGGGGTGGTACGCCACGGGAAGATACCGAAAACAACTGTATTTGATTGTGATGAAAGTCTCAACATAAAAGGGGGTTGAAGCATATTCAATGAATAGATTTTTTTTCAATGAAAGATCGAAATTTATTTCATCTCGTGAACATCATCGGTAATATTTTGGTAAAGGGCTATTACATAAAGCTATAATCCAAAACTGGCAGTCATCGGTAATATCATCGTGAACATATTACCGATGATGTCCACGAGATGAAAAACATTTCCATCTGTCACCGAAAATAAATATCCTAAATATCTTATTTGTTATTGTCTCATTTTCTTAGATATGTTGAAACAGAAATATTGCTCGTCAAAAAATGAAGTTACAGAATTTTTCATTGCCTCAACCCTATTTCGGACACTGCAATAAAACTGACAGCACCCTAAAGTGATAAAATGCAAATACTTTTGAAACAGAAATATTTTACTGTATAAAATTTGGTACCAAAAGACTTAGCACATTAAGTTTTTTTTTTTCCCCCTTCATTTTTAAGTGAAATAATAAATTGAGAGAAACTATGACAAAACTTATACGGAGTTAAACAGGAAAATTTTTAAATTTGCCTTATTTCTGAAACACATCCTCTAAGTTTTTCAAAACAATATCAAGCTTCTATGAATCAAGCATAGATAAACTATACCTACTTTTTTTTCATAAACCTATACAAAACAATATATATCAATTTCAGGAACTTTCACCGTACGCAAGTCAAAATATTTGATTTACAATATTGACAACCCCGTGAAAATAAAAAAAAAAGTACCTGAAGCAAATCAACTTTAAACTTTTGCGTCCAGAACAAAGCATTTGCTATCTTTATCAACAACTGGTTAGAAATTAATTATAAATAGTGCTTAGCGGCATTGAAAGACATGTCATGACCCCCTTTAGAATTTCGTCAAAGAATTTGATTCCAGAAAATTCTCTGGCATGGCAACAAAATTGAAATATATTGAAAATCCTTTAGAACCTTCTTTTCCGAAACAATTCTATGTCTATGACTGCCAATTTTGGATTATAGTTTTATCTAATAGCCCTTAACCAAATTTCTTTAAATCATAGCCTTAAGAGTCAAAATTGGCCTGGAGAGGTTACATTTGAAACAGGCTTATATGGTGAAAGCTTCAAAAATCTTCTTGTTCCTAACCATAAAGCCTAGGGCTACCAAATTTGGCATGCAACATCTAGTAGATCTCAATCTAGGGTCTTCTATAGTACTGGGGTCAAAATTAGCCCTGCCCCGAGGGTCACAAGTTTTAAATGGGCTTATACACAGAAAACTAAAAAAGTATCCTTGTTCCTAACCTTAAGGTTTAGGCCTAAAAAAGTTTAAATGTAACGTCATCAAGGGGACCTGTGGTAAAACTGTTAAAACTATAGCCCTGGGGTCAGCCCTGGGGCCAGTCCACGGTGTATGACGTTTTACAAAGGCTAATACATGTATAGTGAAAATCTGCACAAAATTGGCATTGGGGTTGCAGTTAATTTGGTATTTCTTATCTTAAAATCCCTGTTAGGTTTGTATGGCGTTTTATGGGTTAAATCTTTACCACACAATTCCGAGGTTTAAAGACCCTGAAAAAGAAAAGTGCAGAAAACATTTATGGAAATGCAGTAAATGTTGGTAACATGCATTTTCTCCTTTACCCACAATATTTCCACCCTATCAAAGACAGAAATCATCTTTTGAGCTACATTTAATATGTCGTCTGCAAATGTTTTAAAATTGGTCGAGTCTAAAATTATGTCATTTGGTATAGAACTAAAGGTTCCTTTCTGATTTACAGAGCATTAGCTAGAGAAGTACAAGGTGCTACTCCAAGCACTTGCAGTCTTGCTCAGCTAACGATTCCAAAGAAGTGTAAAGATACTGGTATTGAACCTTTTAAGTTGGCTGCATGTGGTAAGGTGGAACGAAGAGTTTTCAAGGAAATAGATATTGACGAATATTAATTGCTCTTTGACCCCAAATAAACGGCTCCAGGATCCGTATTAAAGAACACTTTTAAGAAAATTCTAAGTCTTAAGGCCCGTCTACAATAGCAAACTGTTGTTTGCAAACACCACCAAACACCATGTTCGCTGATGCTTACAAACAAAAGTTTGACAGTGTAGAGCAGTAAGCAAATACAAGCAAACATCACCAAACAGTGTTTCATTTTTGTTTTTGTTTGTTGTGTTTGCTGGTGGTTGGTGTTTCTTTTTTTTTTTAGATATTGACTAGTCAGAAGCTGTCTTTTTATCATGTGATAGATGCATCACTTGATCTTCAAACATCACCAAACATTGATTGCGATTATTTGTTGTTTGTTGTAGTGTAGACACCCTACGGACAAACATGAACAAACGTCACCAAACAAAAGTTTGTTGGTGTTTGTAAACAAATGTTTGCTAGTGTAGACGGGCCGTAATTGTCAAAAATTGTCTAAATTTTAAAGTAACACAACTTCTGATTGGCTGAACCATTTGTTTTAGCCAATCAGAAAATGTGTTACTTTCTAAATCGCCGAGTATGACTTAGAATGGACCTAAAATGGTTGGTGAATACGGACCTAGATAAATAAACTTAACTCTTGAAACCCTTTACCACACAATCCAAAGTTTTAAAGATCCTGAGAAAGAATGCTATTGGAAACATTATGGGAAAAGGGAGAAAATGCTGGTTATCAGTATTTTCTACTTTTCCCAAAATGTTTTCTGCACAATTCAATGGTAGTTCCATCATTTGAGCCGCCACTGATTTTTCATGCGCAAATTCTATGAAAATGGATAAGTATAAAGTTGTGTTGTGTGGTGAAGAGTAAATCTGCTAAAAAAAAAGGTAGGAAAAACTGATTGTTGCGAAAAGAGACTACAAGTTTTCCGACAGTGTTGATTCAAAAATCAGACTACACGTTCTGTTTTGTCTAATCTTGATCTACACTGTCTGCAAAAGCGCCTTGAGTTGCGCCTAGCAGCTTAAGAGTTTATTCACCGACAGATTTGCGCCCTGCTACATTTTACAAAATCGTCCGTTCTTTCTCTGGATGTTATTCAATCGTATACATGTACACCATTAAAGTTTTTTTTTCCCCTGGAGACTTAACCTTTTACTACATAATTTCTAGTTTTTATGACTGAAATAGAAGACATTTGTAATACATTGCGGGAAAAAAGGAGAAAATGCTGGTGACCAGCATTTTCTCCTTTTTCTACAATGTTTTTTACCCTATCAGAGACAGAAATTATCATTTGAATTACTTTTTTTTTAGTCGTTTGCAAATGCATCTAATTTGGTCGGGTGCAAAATTGTGAACTTTGTTAGTTAAATAGAAAGTACCTTAAGGCATGTTTTATCCCCTATTAACAGCTTTTGAAAGCACAGAAAGCCAGGATTTTATTTTCATTCATGACAAAAAAAAAAAAGGAAAAAAAAAATAATGCTACGCCCTAAATGTCTCCTTTTTATTAAACCCGTTCATTTGGTGACGGTAACGTAGTTTGCACTTCCGGTTGAGCCTAGTAACAAGTTCCGGTCAAATCTGGATGAAACCCAGAGAGAGAAAACTCTATGTATAAAATACCAGACTGGAAGATCTCTGTGGAAACTAGAAAATTCAATTGAGAGGAAACTAATGCAGTCGAATGCAGAAAAACTGAAATATTTCTGCTAGTCAACACGGATTCCTTCGTGCTTTTTGTATGAAGAACCGTGCATGCTAAAGTCTCTGGCACGAAGAGATTGGACCGACTTTGTGAAATCAGCAGATACATGTAATTCTATAACCTTTTCTCTTCTTAATTTTATGTGTGTATTTGGTGATATTTGGAGTAAGAATAGAAAAACAAGAGTACTGAATTTAAACAAAACCTTCTTTAATGTCAAAGTGATCTTCACATTCTCTTAAATTCGAAATCTATCCCCGTGAGATTTATGTCAGCGACAGCTTGTCATACTTGTCGGTTTCGTAAGAATTAGGTCGGCAGTTTGATACCATACAACAATGTCAGTTGACCATTATCCTGCTGAACTGAATTTGAGCCATAGTCTGGCAAAAGAGGGGGAGCAGGCTTTAAATGCATCTCCGTGATGCATTATACCAAGCAAGTCACTGCATAATTATGGATTCATAAAATCCATTTATTCTAAAAATCGACCGGATCTAGAGGTTGGAAGACCCTTTGAAATGCAGAAAAAATACAATGTCTAGTTTTGTATGTATGTTTCCTTTTCAATAAACACTCTGTAGCAAATAACTATGTACCATAACTTGTGTTATCATTTTGCATTCAACTAGTTTATAAAACCGCCAGGTGTCGTTACGGTAGTTAGAGCAACAAAAAAATACTATACGAGTATATGCGATTCAGATGGTTTTGGGTGCTATCTCACCCTAAATCATACCAAAAATCGCAAATTACCAAAGCAGTTGTACTAAATTTACCATGTGTTAGAACAGGAAACGGACCGATGGAGCTTTCCAAATGTCACGTGGGTCAGAGAATGTGACAGTGATTCCCTTACCCAAAAAATCCCAAGATTTAATGACCTTGAGAAAAACGCATTTTAAAAACAATATTGGTAAAGGAGATATGCTGATTATCAGCCTTTCTCCTTTTCCCGTAATGTTTTCTACCCTCTCACAGGCAAATTACATCTTCTAACAAGCACTTAATTTGTTGTCTGCAGTTAATTGCGGTTAGGTAAAGTCTAAAATTTTGTCGTACTTAATAGGATCGCATTGAATTTGTTGTCTGCAGGTATTTCAATGTGGACGAGTATAAAATTTTGTCGTTTCGTACGTAGTCACATATAGTTATAAAGGGAGGGGGTTTAATATATATCTCTGATGCATTGTACCACGTAAGTCATCATACGATTATGAATCCATAAAATCCATTTTAACGAACAACAAACTGAATCATGACGTGGCGTGGTCTGCGCATATCATATTCTTCGATGATTTGACCTGTCTGTTATGATGCATCACCATCCTGTACAGGATATATATTATTACGCGGTGTGTAAACTAAAACTCTACCGCTTAAAAAGAAGCAATCTACATGCAGAAAATGGCTATAAACAATACTTTTGTGGAAAAATCTAGCCTGGTCTTCTCTCCAAATTTCTTGAAAAAAAAAAATCATTTCAAACGGGAAAAATAGTTTTTCAAAAGTATCATCGTTTACTGCAAACCTACTGTCCTCTGCTACTTTTCTAGTCTGTGTATATCATAAGGCTTGCCAAGAAATGTGTTTGCATCATCCGTGCTTCAACATGTTTACACTTATCTTAGAAGTTCTTGAGCAGTCATCATACATGTAGAAAATGCTACATCAGTTCGCCTAAGGGTGATATTTATTTATTCATTCCAATCATTAGTTTGCAGAGTCATATAGTGTTAGCATGTTTTGTCCTTTTGTTGCCCTCAAAGTGAATACAGTGTATATACAGAATACATCTAATATTTATGGTGGCATATTTCTGCCGCGAGATACGAGATAGCTATCATGATAATTTTAGAAAACTATCGTGATAAAACAAAGTTTCCTGGAAATATTATCTAGATAATAAAAATTTTCACGATAAAAATATCGCGATAATTCTATCTGTTATCATGATTTCTTTTGCTTTCGTGCCCATAACTGACATTCACGGTATCTATAATTAGATACGGTTTCGGAACATCTTCGTCTACAACCTTATGAATTCTCCTTTTCCCTGAATGGTTTTAAAGTGTTGGTAGGAATCAATTCGAGTCGTCTTTGTGATTTTACAGACTTCTGTTCATTTCGAGTCTTGTCAAAATTTACCAATTAAGCTACAATCATTAATTATTCGAACTTTTACTTACTGCAATCTTGTGAAGTCAAAAAGTACCGAGTTTATCCAAATGATAAAATTTCTATTTATAGATATCGAGAAACAGGTAGAACTATCACGATAATTTTATCATGCATGTCAGCTTCGTGCACGATTGAGAAATTTTGCGTTAAAATATTCAGTTTATCGTGATATTTTTTTTCAGGAAAGTTTTCACTATCTCGATAAAATTTCCAGGAAACTTTAATTTATCGCGATAGTTTTGTAAAATTATCATGATAGCTATCTCGTATCTCGTGGCAGAAATATGCCACCATAAATATTCACTGAAAAATCAAGATCACTTTTTTTGCCTGCTACATTATCCTAGGATCACTAATCGTAATGTGCCAAAATTTTTGACGCAGTCGAAAACAATTACAGGCAAAACTTATCTCTTAACATGAAAAACACAAAAGAACATTGTAGCAAACTTTTTCAATTTTGATGATCAAATCCTAAATTCTAGGCTAGCCATTTTATTGGCACATATGTTCTGTGTCAGTCAATTAGATGGCTGTGTTTGCATTAACTCTATACTTGCACAAAAACCATGCACAAATCCTGGTTTTCCTTAAAATCTATGTTTAGAAATCGTATACAAAGATTTACAGTAAACGATGGTATTTTTTAAAATAATTTTTAAATTTGAAATAATTGAATTTTTAAGAAATTTGTATCTAAAAACAGACATGATTTTTCCAAAGTAGTACAGTTAATAGCCATTTTCTCCATTGCTACTTTTTAGTGGAAGAGTTTAAGTTTACGCAACCCGTATTTATATTTATCCTGTACGGGACAGTGATGCGTCAAAGGGTGTCTCACCAATGATTTTTCGCTATATTGAAAATAGGGTGAAATCGACCATCTTTGACGCTTCACAGATCGCTTAATGGCAAACAGTTGGTTTCTCCGTCTGTTGCTCGCAAAATTACACCCATAGTCCTTCAAAAAATGCAAAATACATGTACAACAATATGTCAACCGATTGCGTTTTTCGGTAAATCTCATCTATTACAGGCACCCCTAGAATTTGTCCTCTCAAAAGTACCTTTTCATGGCCATGAGCCTAAGTTTTTTTTTTTTTTCCTCCAATGACACAAAATAGACCTGTCATTATACAATAACAACAGATCTAAGTGTTCCCCCATTGCCCAAATTCAAAGCAAATCTAATTATATACATGTACCACCAAGCCCTCTCAGCTCATGAGACAGTGCAACTAAAGTGCTACTGCAAAATTTCACATCGGACTACTTTTAATACTACGACCCTGAAGCAATCTAGCAGTGGTGCGACCTATTACGATCCGGAAGCAATGTCGTAGTGGTGCGACACCATAACAGAAGGGTCTATCATCTAAGAACATGACATGCGCAGACAACGCTTTTTTTGAGTCACATGGTTATACCTTTCCTGTTTACCTTCGTTCCTAGTTACAACAGATGTCAACTCTCTCAGCGACAAATATCACTAATGATTAACTCGTCCTCTTTGGACGGCTTAAAATACAATTCAGTGAAAATTCAGTTTGACATTTATTTTCAAGGCCAGACTAAACAAACGGATGGTATAGATCCAAGATCAGACTGCACGTTTTGTGCAGTCTGATCTTGATCTATGCCGTCCGCAAAAGCCTAATACTTTCGCCTGTTGCGTTGAAAGAATTAAAACTGGGACACTATATTTGATAATAATACTGCCACATTCACCGACTACACTTTTGAGGCTCACGCGATAGTCAGGTTTTAGAAAATATAGAGGTTAAAAAAGCTATAGCTTGTTACAAATAATTGATCCTACTCCCACAGTGTTTTATATATTTATTAAAAGACCTTTTCCACAAATACGAGTATTTCACCTTCGAAGTTCGCGACAAATGCATAGCTCAAATACAAACCGGCCCGGCTGGGATTCGAACCCGTGCGGCAAAGATCCTCATTTTTTTGAGGTTCAATAGACCAATAGACCAATACACTTACCACTGAGCTAAAAAGAATTCTTTTTAGCTCGGTGGTTAGTATATACGAGGTCTTAGTGTGGTTAGTATATACGAGGTTAGTATATACGAGGTATATACGTACACGTAGGTCTTTTAAACATCAATAAACGGGGATCTTTACTGCGCGGGTTCGAATCCCAGTCGGAGCGGTTTGTATATAAGCTATGTATCTGTTGCGAACTCTCATGTTCTGTTGCGACTTTTGTGTAACTTGTTTGTTTGTGAGGTGTTTAACGCCGTTTTCAACATTACTTGAGTTATATCGCGGCGGCTATTGCACCTATTTTTGCTTTCCCGGAGATTCATTTACTAGCTCTTTGCACTATATTCTTCCCAAGCAACTTGCCACTTTTAAAATAAATAAATAAATAAATAAAACCAACGTTGGAACAATCATCAGCCACAATGACTATCATCAATCGGGAAGAAATTGGCCGAGCTGAAAATTCGAACCATCCACCCCCTCCCCCCTCCAGGTCTCGGACGTTACAGTTTGAGCAACCGAGCTCGGCTTATATAACAAGCACCAGTTGGTGTTAAGTCTGAAATAGTCTTTGTGAAAATAAATTAAGCCATAGTTCGAGACCCAGTTGAGGCAAACTTCCTCTCTGTCGATTTTTCGCCTCTCACCTCGGTGCCTTGAAAAGACAGTTGTGTCAGCACTGGTGTGAGAAAAATAGGAAGCACATGCCTAGTTGCACTGACTGCCTTGATGTGACCTTAGCTGTTAAAACGGCGTTAAACTCCAATGTAATCAACCAATGGATAAAGTAAAATGCTAGAAACCGGCAATTTCTCCTTTTTCAGTAATGTTGTCTACTCTCTAAAACAAGGGAAAAAAACGATATCTAAGTCACAATTAGCGTTTTCGAATGTCCTCAATTCAGACAGGTTTGAAATTTTGTCCTCTGATAAAGCGATCACCCCTTTATCAGACGTAAAAAATAAGCTTAGACACGCCCAAATTGAAAGTATCTGCAGACATAAAAAAATAGATAGTGCTCAATTGGCGGGACTTTGTCTCTGAAAGATTAGAAAACGTTGTTGGGAAAAGGAGAAAATGCTGGTCACCAGCATTTTCTCCTTTTTCCAACACTGTTTTAAAAGATCTCCTTCTTTTTCAAGGTCGTTGAAACAAACGGTTTTGTGGTCAAGGGTTGACTCTTAAACACACAATCCCTAGTTTTAACGACACAGGAAAAGAAAGCTTTTAAAAACATAGAGGGAAAAGGAGAATTTGATAGGAAAAAAAACCAGCATTTTCTCCTTTTCCCACTATGTTTCCTACCCTATTAAAGACAGAAATCATCATTTAAGCTTCATTTGATATGTCATCTGCAAATGCTTTGAGTTTGGCCGAGTTCAAAATTGTGTCGTTTGGTAAAGGGCTTCAAACAGAGGTTATTCCGTTGTTTTTCCTTATCCAAACATCCTGGTCACGACACTGAGGAAAATCAGACGACCTAGCCAGTTTAGTTTAGATAAGACATGATTAGAAACCACGAAGTTGGACCTTTTTGGACGTAGTTTTTCTCGGCTAGGTCATGAAAACTCGGTCTATTGTCTTATCTCTCGCTGACATTTAATTGTACCAGTAAGACACGAGAAAGAATGAAATTTGCACAAAATAATATAGAAATGCTTGGACATTCGATGAAATATTTGTGCAAGCACTATGTTCAGTGTACACGTATTCGTAAACAGTCAGCGTTCTGTTGGAGCGGAAAAAGCTATTGCGATTCCCAAGTTGTATACTACATATATGCCCTTATTAGCTCATTAAAACATGGTGGATATTCACCAATCATTCTTAAGAATATTCTTTCTTTTATTCCAGATATAGAAAGTAACACAAGTTCTGATTCGCCTATCCATTTGGTGTTACTTTCAAATCTAGAAAATTCTTGAGAATAAGACTTAACCCTTAGGCTGCTAAGCGCGACTCACTGACCTTTTGCGGACAGTGTAGATCAAGATCAGACTGCACAGAACGTGCAGTCTGATCTTGGATCTACACTGTCCGATAAGGAGTTGTTATTCCACAAAACATAACTTTGAAACAGCAATATTTGGGTTTTTACTGCCGAATTAAAAACTTAATGTTAGTTATTCAGCAAGATAAGGGTTAAAACTGGTTGGTGAATACGGATACTGGTCTATGTGACAGTTCTTCTATCTGACAGTTGTCATGACTTTTTTGAGCTTTTTAAAAGTTAAATAAGAAACTGGAGGGGCCCTTTGCTACCTAATGCGATTATGTCGTTCAACTACGTTTTGTCTATGAGAGGGAAGAAAATGATGTGAGAAACGGATAAATTGCTGATTGCCAGCATTTTCTCTGTCCCTGCAATGTTTTCATTTTTTTTCCTTTCATCGATATTTACCCTATCTGATTGGTCAAAACTATTTTAACATCACGCCATTATTTCACAGATAATATTACAATATCATTTACCAATCAGTTTCGTTCAGTATATTTACTGCGGTATTAAAATTTCCATCTCATGGTGGGAAGAGAAAAGCTTGTTCGCCTCCAAATTTTCAACCTTTACTACACCTTTCGTTCTAATCCATTTTTTCAGTTCTATGGATTAGATTTTACCCCGTACCACACAACGCCCAGTTTAAACGACCCAAGGAAAAAAGGCTTTTGAAAATATTGTGGGAAAAGGAGAAAGGATACTCTTAGCAGATACATTTGAACCCCTTTACAAACAGCATTGCAGAAATACAGATTTCGTTAAGTTCATTGGCATTGGATTGAAAGTACTAGTAGAAAAGCGATGAGTGTAGAACAAATTCAGACTTCACGTATACAAGCTAATCTTGATCTTGCAGGAGAGAATTAACCCTTTACCCAACAGTTCCGAGTTTTAACAAACCCTGAGCAAGAAAGCCCTTGAAAACATTGTAGAAAAAGGAAAAATGATAGAAGCCAGCATTTCCCATTTTCCCATAACGTTTTCTACCTCTTCAAAGAATAATTTCAGTTTTTGAGTCAAATTTGATTTATCGTCCGCAAAGTTTTTTTTAAGCATTTATTCATTCTACTTTTTTTTTTTTTTTTTATCGTCTGCAAAGTTGACAAGTCTAAGATTTTGTCGTTTGGAAAAGAACAATAAGTAAAACGGCCCATTCTTCATAGATAAAACAAAGAGGACAAAAATCAAGGTTGCATTATTTTAACATTTCAAAGCTCCCCGATCTCGCCGTTCCTTGGTTACAAAGTCTATATAGGCGATTGAGGGGGGCGTATACCCTCTACACAAAGTCTTTTTTGGGTTCGATCCCCACTGAAAGCTTTCGTTTTTTTTTTTTTTTTTTTTTTTCTTTTTTTTTGGGGGGGGGGGATGGGGTGTGTTTTCGGGTGTGACTCTTGAAAGCTCCAATCTAGTGCTCGTGAGACTTAGGACAAACATGAATAAGTGGGCTGACGCCATGAGAAAGCTGGTATCTCAAAGTTTTACGGCCTGTCTATTTACATGGGAGTTGCCTTGGGCGAGACACATTTGAGCCCCACCCTAGTACTGGTGATACCCAAGAAATACATAAATAAGCCAGCTGTCGCCTTGATATGGTTAGAATAATGTTGAAAGCTCCGTGAAACACTATTTAATCAGTCATTAAGCAAATCATCTTGTCATTAATCCTGTACAAAACTTTAGACTTTCATAAATGGAAAGCAGTTGCAGATGACTATTTAAATATGGCTAAGATGCAGGAATTTGTCTTTAAAAGGGAAGAAAACATTGTTGAAAAGGAGAAAATACCAGCACAAAGTTTCCCACAATGTTTTTAAAAGCATTATTCCTGGAGGGCGTAAAAACTCGGGATGTACAGAGTAAAACACAAAGGCTTTCAATGTCCTTGACTATGGTAGCTTTTGTTTTGGACCAATCAGAGGTTGAGAACAAATGCCCTGAACATGCTGTCTATGGCTCTCCAGGTAAGCTTATCTTTGCAGAATAACATCAAATAATATCGGGTAACAACTGTATTTATAAAGCAATCACAAGGTCGCCATTTCTGACTTGAAGGAAATACAAGCCAAGCTGTAAGATAAACTTTCATTGTATTTTTTCCTCTCAAACTACAAGATTTTGGACTCGTCCATAATGAATGCATTTGCAGACAATGAATCCAATGTTCCTTTTACAACATGATTTGTCTTTGAAAAGGATACAAAACATGGTGGGAGAAGGAGAAAATGCTGGAAAACCAGATTTTTCTCCTCCTCTTTCCACATAAATGTTTTTAATGTCCAGTGCCGAAAATTACAAAATCAGTTAATTCTGACGATTGAAGCTTTAATTAAATGAAAAAGACTTGGTGCCAGTTTATAAAGTTACAATGTGTGAGGACATTTGTCCGAAAACCTTATTCAGTTACAACGTCTGACAAAATTTAATCAGTTACAATGTCCCAAAACACTTATTCAGTCACAATTTTCGAAGACATTTATTCAGTGACATCGACCGAAGACACTTCTTCAGTGAGAACGTCAGAAGACCCTTTTTAAGTAACAGTGTCCGAAGATATTATTTCAGTTTCATCGTCTGAAGTCATTTATTCAGTTTCAAAATACGAAGACATTTATCCAGTAACTGTATCCGAAGACATTTATTCAGTATCTGTCCAAAGACATTTTTCAGTAACTATGTCCGCAGACAATTATTCAGTAACTATGTCCGCAAACAATTATTCAGTAACTATGTCTGCAGAGAATTATTCAGTAACTGTCCGAAGACATTTATTCAGTAACTATGTCCACAGACAATTATTCAGTTACAATGTCCGAAGACTTTTATACAGTTACAATGTCTGAGGACATTTATTAAGTAACAAGGTCCGGAGACATTCATTCAGTTACAATGTCCACAGACTTTCATTCAGTTATAATGCCATTAAACTTTTATTCAGATACAATGTCTGTAGACTTTTATTCAGTTACAATGTCCGCAGACTTTTATTCAATTACAATGTCAATGAGAATTATTCAGTGACAGTGTCGGAAGACATTTAAGGAGTTACATTTTTTAAAGACATTCATTAGTCACAATGTCCACAGACTTATTCATTTACAACGACAGAAAGATTTTTTAATTAAGTTGCAATGTCCAAAGACATTTATTCAGTTACAAGGTCTGAAGACATTTATTCAGTTACAAGGTCCGAGAACATTTATTCAGTTACAAGGTTCGACAACATTTATTCAGTTACAATGTCCGACGACATTTATTCAGTTACAAGTTCCAAAGACATTATTCAGTTACAAGGTCCGAGAACATTTATTCAGTTACAAGGTCCGACGACACTTATTCAGTTACAAGGTCCGATGACAATCATTCAGTTACAAGTTCTGTAGACATTAATTCATTTTCAAGTTCTGATGACCTTTAACAGTTACAAAGTCCGAGGACACTTATTCAATTACAAGGTCCGATGACAATCATTCAGTTACAAGGTCCGAAGAAATTTTATCAGTTACAATGTCCGAAAACATTTATTCAGTTACAAAGTCCGAAGAAATTTAATCAGTTACAATGTCCGAGGACATTAATTCAGTTATAAGGTCCGAAAACATTTTTTCAGTTACAAGGTCCGAATATTTTATTGAGTTACAAGGTCCGAAGTATTTTTTAAAGATCCAACAGTGATCAATTGAAACAACTTTGAACTCTGTGTATGAAATACAGGTAAAATTCGTTCGTTCCAATTTAAAAAATATGGCTGATATCAAAAGTCTGACCAATTGTTAAAGCTGATATATTTGATCATGGTTCCAGTCATTTGCAGAATAGAAGATATTAAAATCAGAATTAATTTGGCAACCTTGAGTATTAAACTCATTTAATAATCTGACAAACAACTATCCCAAGATTTATCGTGCCGGAGGAAAAAGAATTTTTAAAACATTCTGCTCGACAACTGGGTCAGGTTATGCCTTTGCCATACAATGCCATACTTTAACAAAAATGAGGAAGAGGGTTTTATGTCCATCTTGTAAGCTTTACGAGACAAGGGAACTCCATAGATCCAACATCACAATGCGTATTCTAAGCAGTCTGATCTTGATCTATTCTGTCTACAAAAGCCCTTGTTTTTGCATGTGACGCTGAAAGGGTTTATACAGGTTGGCCTGTACGCGTTTTGATGCTTTATGAGATTTTCCGACAAAGCAGGCAAAAAATAAACTCCTGACAGGTGTACATGCTAAAATGTTTCTAGTAACTAAAATTGCCATGTTATTTATAAAAAGTTCCCAGGGAGTGACTTGCCCACCTGTTTGGGATGGTCTTTCTGGGAACAAAATGTAGGTCAAATGGCTGCAAACACTTGGCAGATAAAGAAAATGGCGGGAATCGTGCAGAACATGTATATGTATACATGTATAAAAACGCCTTTGAAAACATTTAGGGAAAAATGCCGGTTACTTAACTTCCTTTTCCCACATTGTTTTATATCCTTTCGAGACAATCCCATCATTTGAGCCAAACTTGATTTGCCATCTGCAAATGCTTTGAATTTAGACATGTCCATAACTTTGTCGTCTTGCAAGGATTAAAATCTTTACCACACGAAAAAAAATGTAGACTTGTCCAAATTCAAAGCATTTGCTGACGATAATTTAAATGTCGCTCAAAAAAAGTAATTTTGTCTTTTATAGGGAAGAAAATATTGTGGGAAAACAGAAGAAATTGATCAAACAGAAGAAATTTAAGACTTGTCCAAATTTAAAGCATTTGCAAACAACAATGGAAATGTGCATTTTTGTCTTTGATAGAGTAGAAAACTTTGTGTGTAAAGGAGAAAATGCTGGTTACCAGCATTTTGCCTTTTTCCCACAATGTTTTCAGAAGGCTTCTTTCTTAAGACTTGGAGTTGTGTTTTGAAGATTCCAGACAAAATACAATTTGAAGCAGCGTTTTTTCTGTAACAGGTAGCCCACCACCATGAGATTTCTACTGTGCGTTCTTGTTCTTCTCCCAATTGTCTGGTGCGCCAGCATTGACCTTGAAGAGAGATTCATTTTCGGAAGTCTTACAAGTAAGAGTCAAATGATGGTTACAGACCTCAGTCTCCTTCCCCACCTCCGTCGATTGATTGATTGATTGATTGATTGATTGATATTTTACGCCGCTTTCAACATCATTTCAGTCACATCACGGCGACATCTCACAGATTCATATACATCCTGGGTTTCACCAGGACTAGGCTAGGGCTCTGTAGTATCTTACTCAAGGACACCTCCACGAAAAACCGAGTGGATCCAGTGAGACTCGAGCCCGGAGCCTCAAGGTCACAAGTCCTACAATATACCACTGAACCAAGCAGGACATCTTCCCCGCCCCGAGCAATGATTTACCATTTACTTGACAAAAATTTTAGTCTCTTCCAAGATGAAAGCATTTGGCAGATGACAATTTATATAATTAGCTCGTAGGAACGGATTTGTCTTTGGAAGAATAGAAAACATTGAGGAAAAAGGGGAAATGCTGATTACCACAATGGGATTGCTACTGAGAATCCGTGAAATATACTAGTAGATCAATAAAGCGTTTTAATCAAAATATTGCTAAGACTGTAACAAACAGAGACTGTAAGAGGTCATACGGCCCTTGAGCGCTCGCATGAGAATATTGACAGTTTGTAAATTTATAAGTTTTCTAACAGAGTCCGATTGTTCTTTTTTTAATTTTTAAGAACATTGACCTTTTTTTTCCCCTAAATCTTTTAGTGGCGTGCAACATTGGGGGGGGGGGGGGGAGGGGGGGGGCGGTCGAGTAGACCGCCTTCGTTGTTTTCGAGTTATCTAAGAATCCAGAAAAAGGAGGATTGACTGACAGACCGTCGGACAGACAGAGGTCAACAAAAAATCTTGAAAGCAGTCCACTGTCTAGAAGATGCGCTATACACCAAATTTGATAAGCCTAAGCTTTCCAGTCTTTGCAAAGAAGATTTGAAAAAAAAAAAAAGAATATATAGGACTATCTAAGATAGGCAACCCCTCACGGCGCCACTTCATCACGGGATTATAACTTAAAACATCTTCAGTAGAGGCAAACTAGATGATAAAACAAATACAAAAATATAGCCTTTAATCTTTCAACTTCGGACAGGACTTAATTTTTCACCATATAAAGCCAAGTAAAAACCAATAAGGAGGAACAATTTTTACTATGAATTAAATGATTTCGGAATAAGCTATTTCATATATGCTATGTTAGAGTTGCTAGCCATGGGCTTTGCTGTTTGAAATAAGAAGATTTTTAAAGATTTGTCAAATTTCCTAGTTTCTGTTCTCTGGCATTCAGAATTTTTTATGGATCTAAATGAAATTTGGTTCCAATCAGTCTAGTTGTTTAGGAGCAATTTCTTCTCTCCCGCTACAGTGCTGTCTGACGCAAATATTCGTCTTAAGGAAATAATGAGTTATGCCATTCTTATATCTGATATGAACAAAAGTTATTGAGCGCCAAATGAACACACAAGTTGCATCATTTCAGCTGAAAATTTAGCGCATGAGCTCCAAAAAGCCCTCGGTTCAGATACGTCTGAGGCTGCTTGCGAGGCTGCTTGTCCTACAGTCCTTTCGACCATTCCAGGAGGATCGTTTGCCGGCGCTCTGTGTGGACCAGCTTGCAAATAGTAAGACATTTACTCATATTTGAGCCATGACTTTGGCAGAAAGGAGGTTTAATGCATCGCCGTGATGCATAATACCGAGCAAGTCATCACATAACCAAGGATCCATGAAATATTATTTGTCTAACAACCAACTGAATCATGGGGTAAATAAGTCCCTTGACATGCAGAAATTGACCAATAACAAAAAAGTATCGATCCAGGTCAGCCTGCACGCACTGCACAGGCTAACCTGAATCGATACTTTTTGCAGATGCACCAAACCACCTTTTCAAAATGGAAGCCTCGTTTCTTTCCCCCCCCCCCCCCCATAACAGACTTTCATTAACATGTCATTGGAGAATATCTGACGAGAGAATCAGCTTATTGGTGGGCAAAAGGTATGCCCCAAAACTATTAATATCAGGAAGGGTAGATCGCATTCAATCAATATGCGTCTTTTGCCTTAACGTTGCTATAGTAAATTTCATGTAATAAACTTTTGCATCGAATTATAATGCCTAAGTCTCCTTTGTAAAAATGGGTGATATTACCCTTTGTAATGTAATCTGAATAAAGCATTGGTTCTTTAAAATGTTTCAGTAATAACATGTGGTCTTATTCCCAGCCTTAGATATTGGTCCTTTAGTACTTAAATACAAACCCACCTTAATTTTACAGAGTTTGTCAATAAATCAATATTCAGTGAGTCAACACTTATTATCATCACTAGTGACGATATATATCACTTTTACACCAATGATATCGCTTTTTATGTAAGTTGATGATATCACTTTTACAATGGCAACATCTTTTTATTGAAGTTGATGATATCATTTTATGGAGACGATATCGTTTCGTTGGAATTTGATAACTCTTTTATTGTGAAGATACCGTTTTTAAGGAAGCTGATGATATCCATATTCAATGACGATATCGTTTTTTATCGACTCTCATGATATCGCCCGTGCCGATGTCGTTTGTGATCGAAGTTAATGATATCACGTTTTAAAAGTATAGTAAACATTGTAGGAAACGAAGAAAATGCTGGTGACCGGTATTTTCTCCTTTTCCCAGAATGTTTTTTTTTTTTTTTTTTTAGGGGAGGGGTTCGTTAAACCTCGGGATCGATTTGTGACCGTTTACTTGAAGAATGTTTTAACACTTTACAAAACAATGCCGTATTTTATCTAGCCTGATAAAAACGGCCTTTGAAAACATAGTTTGAGAAGGAGGAAATGTTGGTAACCGGCATTTTTCTCACTTTCCTAGGATGTTTTCTATCCTTTCAATAACACATTTGAACCTAATTTAATGTATCACGTACAAATATTTTCATTCAATTTGGACAAGTCTAAAGTTTTGTCGGCTGGTAAAAGGTTAAAATCTTTGTCGAAAAACCAAGATTATCACTATGTTACTTTATTCTTTTTTTTCAGCCTACAAAGCGTGATCAATGGCTAGAGATGTTAGATTTATTTGTTACTGTTAAGGTTAAATAAACTGAAAAAAAAAACACGGTTTATACTTTTATTTATTGAGCACCGATTTTAACCCTTAGGCTGCTAAGCGGGACTCACTGGCCTTGTGCGGACAGCGTAGATCAAGATCAGACTGCACAGACCGTGCAGTCTGATCTTTGATCTACACTGTCCGATAAGGAGACATAAACTCCTCCAAAAATACCTGTAAAAGAGAAATATTTGGATTTTTACTATCGGCATGAGTGTTTCATTGCTTTTATTTAACAGGATAAGGGTTAACCCTCTACCACACAATCCCGAGTTTGGTTAACAGCATTTTCTCCTTTATCCACAACGTTTTCTATCCTATCAGAAACAGAAATTGTCATTTGAGTTGCATTTAATTTGTCGTCTGCAAATGCTTTCAATTTGTTTGAGTCGAAAATTTAGTCATTTGGTAAAGAGTTAAGCAAATGCTTGTAACCAGAAGATGCTCCAATCAAAATCAGGCAATGCAGAATATGGACACTGATACTGGGCTCACACGGTCAAAAAGTGTTTGACATTATTCTGACCAAAACTGTCTCAGTTTCAATGTCTAGATTTCTCTTTAATGGGAGCACCTGGATCCGTATTCACAAACCGTTCCTAATTTCATTCATGTTTCTACATATACACGTAGAAAGTAAAGCAACTTACAGACCCTGCGCAAGCTAACATGGTTCGAAAGCTTTTGACATCAGTCAAATTTATGGATTCTAACCCTAAACCTAGGCTATTCTACCTCATACTTAGTCGGTTGTAAGGCAAAATGAATCAATGAAAGTTGATAACTTGCTTGGCCTCATCCACCATAAAATACCCCTTTTATCACAGCATGGCTCAACTACGTATTTGGCATTTTTAGCTCCTGAAAACCTTACCGTTGTTACATTCTTTAAAGATATTATACACAAGCACACATAATGGAACTAATCCCTGATGTGATAGTTTTTCAAGCAAAAGTTTTCTTTTCGAGTGAACACTTCAGACAGATGTTCGTTCATGCACTTGTTATCTCTTTACCACACAATCCCGGGTTTTAACGACCCGAAGAAGAAGCTTTTTTAAAACATTGTGGAAACCAGCATTTTCTCTTTTTTTCCCACAATGTTTTCAATCCTATTACAAACAAATTTCATCATTTCAGCAACATTTATACAGTCGTCTGCAAGAGCTTTCAATTTGGATCTATCTAAATTTTTCTTTTCAATTAGTAAAGAATTAAAGTCAGTCTCATGGAGATGACTTCATCTATACAGCGTGTCACTCGTCACCACTCGGCTTATTCCGCAACTAAATCTAACCTCGTCCGTATAACGGAAGTTTCCATTTTGAACTGCCAATCATATGATCTTAAACATGGCGGTGCCCGTGTAAATCGCTTATAACGCATGAACAACCACGGTGGGGTTATTCACATCTATCGATCTGTCGATTGAAGCTACCAACGGATTTGATACACCACGCTAAAAATTGAATGTACAAACTGTTTGTCAACGGAAATACTCTTAGAAAGATATCGATAGAAAATTGTGACTCATGTTTTTCTTTTTATATGAGGAGCCTTACAGTTTAAATAAAAAAAGGGTAAAACGGTGTATTTCCTGCGAAGAAATGTATCGTGAATGTGCATATCAAGCTTTGTGATACAGTCGAGGGACTTGATCACCGGATCACCCGAGGTTTGCCGAATGTACAGCGTGTATTAGAAATATAGCTCTACGACAAATGGCCAAAGAGATAAGGTACATTGCCATTTGATCACGTGATCACAATTATTTCACTAGTGAAGACAACAAACCCATTTTACTAGATTTTTTTCCCTTATCGGTCACAGTCGGAAGTCGAGTAAACCGTATTGCACAGTCAAAAACTGACCTTTAGGCTGCTAAGCACAACTCACTGACCTTTTGCAGACAGCGTACATCAAGATCACAGAACGTGCAGTCTGATGTTGGATCTACACTCTCCGATAACGAGATATATTTCCTCCAAAAATACTTTTCACACAAAATTTAGATTTTTACTATCGGCTTGAAAGTTTCATTTCTTAATACCATGATGATGGTGAATTATGAAGCTTATTCACTAAATGAAGGCAACCTTAGTTTCGTTGTTTAAAGTGACAATACAGGCCAAATGTAAACAAAGAGGGTGTTTAAATGCATTTGAATTTATATGATACCTTTAAAAGTATGGAAATTATTGTGAAGATGACAATCTGTCATTGTATGGTCGGTCTAAGTGTTAGTCGCTGACAGAGAAATTAATTTCAAAATTAGGTTAAAACCTGCCAGGTAGCTGTGTCTTTTGTTTACTTTTTGCCTTATTTTAAAATTCTTTTTTCTGCCAGCGACTAACATATGGCCCGAACACAGGATAATAGACTGTCATCGCCACAATATTTTCTATACTTTTAAATGGTATGATTTTAATATACGAGCGTAAATTTATTATGACACCTGCTTTGATATTTTGGCCTTTACTGGGACTTTGAAGTCTCAGTAGGGGCCAAAAGTAGGCAATGGGATGTTAAAATGCTTCTAAATGGAAATCATACTTTTTTAAAAGAATGGAAATCACTGTGATTAACAACAGTTGGTCCAAGTTTTAGTTGCAGGCAGGAAAATGAATTAAAAAATGGGTAAAAAGTATTCAATTTCCTGCCAGTGACTTAGACTTGAACCGATCGTGCAATAACAGTTTGTCATTTAAATGGTATGTTTTAAATCTAAATGCATTTTACCTCTGTTTACTTTTGGGCGTTATTGGGCCTTTAACCATAAATTGCCAAAGACATCTGCATTGAGGTTTTAGTTCTTAAAAAGTCGCCGATGTTTCAACCGATTACAAAATAAATCAAAGGTCTAATTTTCGACTAAATTAACAGAAATATGTAATTGTATTCAAAAGGAGGTGCACATTTTTATCGCAGTATTTAGGCTACCAGCCCATAATACAAGTCATACGTGCAAAAATATTCAACAAAGAGTGTCCATCAAACTGCAATGTCAAACGTATATTCTCTTGTCAGCAAATATCAAGATGACTTCCTTGTGCATGACGTAGTAAAAATAGGCTCAGTGCTTAAAAAACCTTTTTTTTTTTTGTTAACTGGGTGAAGCACATATTTTTAAGCTGTATAAATTCATTTATTTACAAGGTGGGCCACAAAAAAATGTGCAGTTTTAAAGTCTTAGATAATTAATGGTAATTAATATTTTGTTTTCATTTTGAGAAAGGTGGATGGTAGAGTAAAGTTGTAAGTTTCATCTGATGGCAAGATGGATGACGAAAAACAGTATTCAGCCCAGGAGCGGATCATTATCACCTAGATCTATTCTCTCGTCCAAAGACAACTTTGATGTGAATTCCCAAGCAGGAAATTCCGCATCGCAGTACCATCAGAGCCCTTGTAAGGAAGTTTAGAAACACTGGTACGGTGAGAAACAACAACAGAGGCTACAGTAGCCCACCTTTGACAGCAATAACTCTGGCCCATGTTAAGAGTGCAAGGGCTCATTTGCAACAGTCAACTTGGAAGTCCACCTGACGGCTATCGTGGGGGTTTGACGGACTTCTGGTAGAAGAATTATTCATAAGGACTTGAAAATGTTTCCATACAAAGTACAGATTTTTCAAGCTCAAACCCAGACTAACATAGATCAACGT
Organism: Hippopus hippopus; assembly: GCA_946811185.2. Classification (NCBI taxonomy): domain Eukaryota; kingdom Metazoa; phylum Mollusca; class Bivalvia; order Cardiida; family Cardiidae; genus Hippopus; species Hippopus hippopus. The sequence goes on along the minus strand of OX328107.1, from coordinate 45,687,619 downwards.
GATGAATTTTTCTAGCGAAAGTACTGAGAAGAATCCTGACCTTTTGGATTTCCTCTTGCACAGTAATGAGGCACCTTTCCTTTGAGTAGACATGTGAATAAGCCAACCATGAGGTTACAAGGTGGGCTACTGTGGCCTCTGTTATTGTTTCTCATAGTACCAGTATCTCTAAACTTCTCTAAAAGGGCTCTGATGGTATTGTGATCCGGAATTTTCCTCCTTGGGAATTCACATCGAAATTGTCTTTGGTTGAAAACATGTGATTTTATAGTATAGTACAGTTCAATGATTTTGATCCGCTCCTGGGCTGAAAACTGCTTTTCCCCATCCATCTTGCCATCTGATAAAACTTACAGCTGTACTTTGCCTTTTTTCTGAAAACGAAAACAAAAACTTAATTTTCATTTATGATACATGACTGCACATTTTTTTCCATCCTGTGTAAATCTGTTTATTCACTCTGTTTCCTTCCATTGGCGATTAACTGATAATATAGATTAATATATATCTAGAATTTTGTTCCGAAGTTTGTTTTGTACCACCTGATATAATACATTATAAACATTGTTCACATCTGGTTCCCCCCCCCCTTTCTCTCTCTCCCTCTCTGTCCTTCCAATGCTTAAGAACAAGACATGACGCCAAAAATACACCGCTGACGGTTAACGTTACATAACAATAGACGTCGTAATGGCAGCGTTTCCGGTAATATGGACGTCTTAACTGTTTAACTACTAAGTAAATAATTTACACTTTTTCATTAGCTACAAATATAGTCCCACTGCAACATGAAGAGACAGTTTGGCTTTAATCTAAAACAAAGTAGTGGACAGTGTACATCACAGATCAGACTGCATGTTCTGTCCACAAAAGCTTCTGGTGTCGTCAACAGTAAGGAAAAAGTTAAGTAACAACAGCGGGTCTAAGTCAAGCTCAAAGTAACCTGACCAGCCATAGAATACCTTATAGTTTTAGATACCCAGTTGCCTGAAAACTAAATCATTTTGGGGAACAATTGTTTCGTTGGTGTAAGGTCAAAGTTCGACAAACCTGTCGACCTCCATGGCACCGACTTTCCATAGACCAAAATAATACTAGTTCTTGTAGCCCCAACATGAAATCAATCAAATCCAAGTTAAGCTTTCTTACTATTTTCCATGAAAGTCTAAGCATGTCTAATTCTACATTTTTATTTCAGAGTGTCACTTAACAGCTTTGTGGTGTTTGCTTTTGTTGTGTTAGATATGAGTCATGTTCTGGCAAAGAGGGGTTTAATGCACCCCTCATTATACCAGGCAACTCATCACAAAATCAGGGATCGATGAAATGTAATTTGTTTAACAACCGGCAAAATCATGAGCTACACTGGTTCTTGAACATGCAGAAAATCTGCCAAAAGAAAACAGTCTCGATCATGGTTTCTAATGCATAATACCTCGTTTTCACTGAGAACTCGACTCATATTTTTTTAACCTTTGCCCGAGACAGAGCAATCACAATTTCACTGACCCCAAAAAGTAAACGCGGTGTCATGACTTCCGAGATAACCAGCACACCTACACGAAATGAAAAAAAAAAACAATAACGACAATGTTATGTAACTCAAAAGTATAAATAAACATATTTTGTCCAAGATTCCTTACTTGACCTCACTGCAAGCTTCCAGATAAGGCAAGAAATATGTTTCGAATTTTATTTACTTATTTATTTATTTATTTTTCTTATTGTTTACTATGTAAAGTCAACGTTTTTAAGTAGAACCCCATTTCACTAAATTGTCGCAAAACGTTAGGACAGGCACAAACCTTAAAATTCACCGACAAATTTATTTTGATTGTCTTCCGACTAGATAACTATGAGAAAAGCTGCTTTGTTTTTTAAGTATTTTAGATGAAGTTCCGTATTGGTTTTCAATCTCCCCATAAAGACGCGAGTAAATAAAAGTTATAAGTTATATATCAAGTCAAAGGTGCAAAAAAAAAATCAGTCGTCTACTCGTATTCACACGTTTATCTAGGAGATCTAAATCAACAGATACAGTCAATCAGTGTTAAAATACTGGTAGTCTACAATAAATTTGTTTGTTTACGAATACAAGTGAAAGTATGCTACCTGCTGTTAAACAAATAATGCTTACAAAATGAACGAGGGAAAAGGAAACCAGAAATACGAAACTTTAAAGAGTTACTATAATAAATCACTTCTACAACTAGGCCGATTCCGTCCCTACATCTAACCTCCTCTGTATCAAGGGGGATTTCCATTTTGAAATAATGCCAGTCATTTGATCTTAAACATGGCGGCGCCCATTTAAATCGATTTGCCGCGGCAACAACAGCCACGTGTATAAGCACGGAATTGATAGACCAAGTTAGAAAATAAATATACAGCCTTTTTGTCCATGCCAATGTATTTAGAAAGATTCTGGTAGAAAATTTTGACTTTTAATTACTTTCCTAAGTGGGGTTTGACGATTTAAGAACGGTGAAGAGGTATACTTCCGGCGAAGAAATGTACCGCGTATACGTGCATAATATGTAAATAGGCACGGTCTATGAGCGAGCAGCGCTGCGACTTAAGTTGTTGGATGTTGCCACTAACATAATTTTGCCAGGGACCAGGAATTTATCATATCAGTCGTACTCACGTATATGGTATATGACAGGTTAGCGACTATCATGTCACCCACCCATGTGAGCTGCTATGTGGTGGTAATAATGTAATGTGTTGGTACTAAGCAAGGTTAGCGACTATCATGTCACCCACCCATGTGGACTGCTATGTGGTGGTAGTAATGTAATGCGTTTGTAACATGAAAAGTTAGCGACTATCATGTCACCCATCCATGTGAACTGCTATGTGGTGGTAGTAATGTAATGTATTTGTAACATGAAAGGTTAGCGACTATCATGTCACCCACCCATGTGAACTGCTATGTGGTAATAGTAATGTAAAGTGTTTGTAACATGAAAGGTTAGCGACTATCATGTCACCCACCGTGAAAAAAATGAACAATGACTGACAACAAACATTGAAATTACCAAATTTTTAATATAAAATGTATTAGGATTTGTTAGGCTGTAACAAGTATTAAAATAAGGATCAAGTAATTAAAGATGATAAATTGTTAATTGAAACTGTAATGGAAATAATTAATGTAGCTACTGATTAATTTTTATTCTTTTGTAATCCCAAGATTTATCTTTGTCTTCTTCTTCTTCTTCTTCTTGTGGATGTACATACTGATGAAATCTCTGGTCAGAAAATATGGAAAGACAAACTATGTCAAACCATTTTGAACACAGAAATTCATCAGCATGTACACCGTTGAGGAGTTGAGTATAGACAAATTTTGTTATCTTTTTTTTTTTTGTATTTCAATTGTGTCTTCCCCGATGCTTTGTAACTGTTTTAATGATATCTCGGTCCCATCTAATTGTGCTTAAAGTATGACTTGAGTTGATTCTGGATATTTCTGTGTTGACTGTTGTAATATCTTGTTCCAAATGTGCTTGCATGATCATGAGGTCTGTGTCTGTGTATGTTTGGAATGGAAGTATGCCTTTGCTTATCTGATTCATTGTATATTTCTGAAGATTGGCTGGTGGTATGGCTGCGATTTTGAATGTTGTTGTCTTTGTGTTGAATTTTGTTGACATGTTTCTGAGCTGATCAATTATGTTTTGTAATTTAGTGTTTGAGTGTACGTAAATAATCTGTGTACCTACCATTTTTCCTTGGTTGTCAAAGACTTTAATTTTTTTTTAGTGAAATTACAAATACCGGCTATAAGAGTGACTGATGTGAGAGCCTGTGGAGTCTGTGTTTGTATATGTTGAAGCTTATGTTCAATTTCATGTTTGAGTGTATGAACTTGTGCCCCTGGTTTAAATATATGGGAGACTTTAAGGTTGTGAATGCTTGACATGGATTTGTGGTTTAGTATGTATGAATGTAAATTTCTTCCTCTTGAATCTGTTGCCACAATCACATTCATTCTAGAAATAGACTATGAGCCAGAAGGGTGTTTGCTCCCCCCCCCAGGGGAATTTTCGGAACTATGATTTTCTTGAGCCCCAAGGTCTCCTGAGCACATTCCCAAAGTCTGCCACCTGGCGAGTGGGGCTTTTAGAAGTTATAGAGGTCAAAGGTCATCAGGTGCACCTCTAACCCTAACCTTATTAACTGATCTTCAGTTGGCTCTTCTTTGGAAATTTTGTACCTTGTGAAAGTCCCAAATGATCTCAGGTAATGTAATAAGTTCATATTTAGATAATTCTATGCATTTCTAACAAAATAAAAGAACATTTAATGCAAATCAAAGCACTGACAGCACTATTTTTTTATGATTCAAGCTTCCAAAAAATCATAATCTGAGAAACTACAAGGATATTTTTCAGATAAAGCACATTTCCTTGATCAGAAATGCTTTGAATGCATCCTAGAAGCAACCCAGATGGCATTTTCCGATTTATTGTATATCAATTAGTCATATTCATGGATAAAATGGAAGCACTTATAACCAAAGTTCATTAATATACTTTTTAATTTTTTTATACCAGTTGCTGAGAATTCATAAACTATCTGGTTCATTTCTTTATTTTAGATAAACAAAAAAAATCTAAAATTCATTGGTATGCTTATTTTCATGATCTTAATAGTTATATTCATTACAGAAAATAGAAACTTTTAGTGTAAATCAAAGTACTAAAGTTACTGATACATTGTGTACCATTTAACTCTTGTATCTAAAAACGGACAAAAAAGTGAAAATAAAATATATCTTGATCTTATTTACTAATAGGACATTGCATATGCTATCTACAGTGCCTTCTCTTGTTATTTTATCAATTTAGTTCTCTCAGACAATGATATCAAAGTACTAAACTTTGAACTTGCCATGAAGTAGTAAAGGTATGACCTACAGGCATATCCACCTTTTTAGTTAAATACAGCATACATATGCATGAATTTAACCCTTTCAGCACTTTAGGCGAAAACAGTGTTCTTTGCGGACGTCATAGATCAAGATCAGATTGCACAGAACATGCAGTTTGATCTTAGAACTCTGTCGTCCACTTGTTTAGTCAAGCCTAATACATGTATGATAAAACTCTTACTGGGTTTCAGTGGAGCCTATTTCCAGGCACCGAAAGAGGTGGGCATTAAATATTTGGCGTGGAAAGAGTTAAATGCCCAAAATCAGACATATATTATTCGTAGTTAATCTTGTTTCACTTTTTACACACATCAATTAAGTTATCAGGTGATTTACTGGCAATGTGACTTACAAAGATGAATTGAATTCCCCATTTGGAGTTGATATTTCAATAGGGTAGATGCACCTGTTATCTCACACTGTTGGTCAGTATTCATTTACAGAGGACCATAGTGTTATAGTTAATGAGAGCTCATTCATGCTTGTATTTGCTTAGTAAAACCTTCACCATCATCATTCTCATGCCTACCCGCCCTATCTGTGGCTTTATATTTCTGTTATGAAAACTGAGGTTGTCGTTTTTCCGTTTTTACTTGTTCAGAATTATGTCAGGTTAACTGGTTGCTATTAAGAAACAAGGAAATAATTTGAAACATCGTGCCATGACTATAACAGAAGGCTACGTTTAAATGTTGAAAATGAGTTGCATTGGGTTTGATATAATATGCTTAAGTCTTAAACTATGCAATGAACAGCCCTGGCCTTTTCCTTATTCTTTTATCCATTCTGTTTCCCTTCTATGTTATCTTTGAAATGAAGGTCATTTGTGTGTTACCAAATACATGTACTATTAATGTTCTTGTCATTAACATATTTTTTGGCGTAAAAGTCATGCAAATTATCATCATTCACATGGCAATCCTTTGATTGCTCAGATTATCTTGTTCTTACATATGTATAACTTCTTGTTTTCTACCTGCATAGCTTCAAGGCTATGCCTTCTTTTACATGTCTTCTTTTACTCAATTACATTGTACTCTAGTAATTTATAATCCGTATAAATTCAAAAAAAAATTTTTTTAGTCTTTTGTTTGTTATTGTACACATTTAGGAGAGACAGAAGCTTTTTTGATATTTTAACTGGCCAATAATCATTTACTTTGTTTGATAGATGATTAGTGACTCTCCTTATTTCTGCTATGGGCAAAAGGCCTAGGCATTAGTTTTGTTTTTCTCTCTTTCTATCAAACATGTATATAAAGGTACCTGTCGTGTGTCAAAAAGAAAATGCCTGCTGCAATATACTTAAAATATGCTTAGCTCCACCTCATCCAATATCAGCATAACTGTAGTATTGTGCATGAACAGATGAACATTTTTTTTGCATTTGGTATCATGATCATGGGCTTATTGTTATTTTCAGGATTTTGTTTCCCATATTACAAATGATAGATTTCATTTTACTGTGCTATTCCATTTAAGTGATGCTCCAATAATTGCCCATCTGTAGCAAGAAATGATCAGTGATGTAATGGGGAGACAGTTTCTTCTTTTCTGACCTGATTTCTCATTCGCGAAGTTTTTGCTGTGAAGAGAAATCTCTGTAGTTCGCCAAAAGTAGATTCTGTTTTGCGAAATGCTTCCTTGGAATCATTTTGAGAATAACTAACCTAGAGTGTTTCAAAAATGGTTTTATGCATGCCCTCTTTGCGTACTTTTTGATGTTTTTCAGTTGTGGTAAAAATGTCATATTTTCGAACAGAACAGAAATGCTTTTGAATTTTCACAATGTTTACTGGGTACTTCCCCATGTCACAGACATAGAGTACGTGTATAGAATAATAGAGTATAAATCATAGCAATGATTTAGTTAACACACACACACACACACACACACACACACACACACACACACACACACACACACACACACACACACACACACACACACACATATATATATATATATATATATATATATATATATATATATATATATATATATATATATATAATGTTTATTGTCCCCGTATATTGATGTGTGTATTGAAATATATTCTAACCAAGCAATGAGAAAGATAATAACAATGTTGACTTCATGAATGTGGTCAAATTGGGTGATAATGGATAGATTTTCATATAGCATGGAATGATCTGTTGTAAACATCATTGTTATCATTTCAATGAAAGGCAGCTCCATATTAGTCTCGAACTCTATGAAGAAAAAGATCTACACAACTTTATTCACTGGGTTTCATACAACACCAATCAATGTTGCAAATTACTGTTGATTATAGAAGCGATAAACGCAATCCTGACGTCAATGAGTTCTTATGGGTCAACAGCAAAAATATATCTTAAATTCCAGCAAATAGCGTAAGATTTTGAAAAAAAAGTTCAACATTTGTAACTATTAATACTCTGATTTCCTCCGAAGAAACAGCTTATAGATAGGATAGATTATATTGGTTAGGCACAATGTTTGTCATGGAATCTATTCTGTATCACTAAGATCATAATTGATGATTTTGTATGCTATGAATATGATTTTGGGTACCAGCCATTTTTAGCTCACAAACTTGGCCAAGAACAGTTCTCTCAAGACTTTAATTAAAACAAAATTGCTTCTATTTGTGTAAAACAGCTGTTTTGACTAAAGATATGAGTTTATAAACCCATCTGAGCATGTTTCTGGCATATTAAATATAGAAAATGAAATTAACATTTAACCTGAACTGCTATTCATTGATATCTCGTATGCACCATTGCACTTGATGACCTTTGACCTCTATAACTCGCAAAAGCCCCACTCGCCAAGTGGCAGACTTTGACAAAGTACTCACGAGACTTTGCGGCTTCAGAAAATAATAGTGCCAAAAATTCCCCCGGGGGGGGGGAGGAGGGTCTATTGGTGGCTCAAGGTCTAAAAAATTGAAAGAGATTGTACTAATTACTACTGTAAGGCACTTATTTAAGAAGCAAGAAAAATCTCTTATTGCAGTTCAACAGTCATTTTCCTCTGCTGATAATCAGAACAAAGAACTGCAGATTGATGATTTTGAAATTATTTCCACTGAGAGATATTGAAACCAAGCTTTCAAGCAATTAGGTTATGGGCTGATACCGTGGGCTAACTTATTACTAGCAGTTGCAGTGATCAAAAAGTATTGTTTTCCTCTACCTTCAGGTGAGAAATTGAATAAGTCTACCAAACAACAAATTTTTGGGCTGGACGAAATCCAAAACATTTGTAGACAACAAAGTAGATGTTGCTGAAACGTTGATTTCTGTCTTTGATGGGATAGAAAACACAGTGGAAAGAGGAGAGAATGCTGGTTACAAACATATTCATCTTTTTCTACAATGTTTTCAAAAGTCTTCTCTTTTTGTGACGTCTGAATTGTGTGGTAAAGGGTCAGGAGTCAACAGATTTGAAAGTTCAATGTATACATAATATTTTACCCTAATGTTAGATAGTTCCATTTCAGATAAATACAGAGGCAATTACTGGTTAGTAATAATACTTGTAGATGGCCTTATGCCTCCCTCTTAAGACATGGAAGTTTGAAACATTGAACAACATTTTACTTCTAAATACTTGTTAATAGGTAAAATACTTCAAATAAAAGCTGGTCAATTGCAAAAGCTTCTGACATAATTAATGAATGGTTGCAATCATCATGTTGAGATATAAAATGATTGATTGAAAGTACTGCCATAATAGTTTCACAGTATTAATATCAATACTTTAAAACTGTTAATATTTTTGCATGTTACAAAGAAAATTCATGTTGCTTTGTATCAAAATTTGTCTTTGGATGACAGTATATTCATTTTGACATTGTACACATATCAGCCATTGAATTTAATAAAAATGGCAAAAAAATCATCAAGGGATTGAAATGATGGATGCTGATGAATGGACATCGGTAAACATTAGAGTGATGATGTACTTGTAAAATGTGTGCTAATCTAGGGCAGATTGACAGACATCGGGAAAGAAAGAAATGCAGGGTAGTTGAAGTAACTGTATAAAATTCCAAAGGGACAATTTAGGCAGTATAGTTGTGAACATAAGACAAGAAAGTGAATAAATAATTGATATGATGGATGATGGATTTGATATTAAGATACAAGTATGATGGATCAATGTAAATGGTTAGTGATTTTCATATCACCCACCAAGCATTATCCATCTTAAAGACATCTTAGCATAAATAGACAATGATAGATAAGCAGGCACAGGGAAGAAAAAAAATGGTAACGTAATGGTACTGGTAAGAGTTGGTATCAAATTAATGTGAATTGTTAGCATATTTCAAAAAATCCTCCAAGCATCATGGATCAAAGAACTATACTACATTTAGACAGACAGTGAGGCATGGCAGACACTGGATAGGGAAAAATACACCAGGTAGTTGATCTTAGCTCGTAAAACCCAGACCAATAGAAGTACTTGGATCATTGTGTAAAATTTCAAAGGAAGAATTTAGGCAAGCGTTCAAAATATGAGACAATAGGGGCAAAAAACATGTGAATATGTAAAAGTAAAATATGGATCAACGTGAATGGTTAGCGATTTACATATCACCCACCAAGCATTGTCCATTATAAGTTCATATACTTAAATCTGCTATAAATGTTATGAGTTATTCCTCTGTTACATAATTTCTAGTCAGTTTTAGAGCCTGGAAGAAGAGGTCATTCTTTCCAAGTAGGTGGCTGAATTTTTTATAGGTATCCATAGCAAAACTTTCAAGTAACTTTATGTGTTCATTTCTAGCCTTACTTGTTGATGTGTAAACCTTGTGGCACAATCTGTCCTCATTCACTATGATACTTTCATACCATGCAAAGTCGGGGTCTCTACCACCAATTCCACTACACTTTGCTCTACACAGAGCAACATACATAGCCCCAGGGTTTCTGGACTCAAATGCCCTTGTTCCAGGATGAATGACCATGTATCTACTTGCTTCCCCTTCCCCTATGGTCATACCTTGGCAACGGTGAATTGTTGTCGCCCAACTAAGCCTAAGTAGGATTTGTTTTCGGAAGCAAAAGTGACACCTACAATCAATTTTACGAGAGACTGACACAATGGGAACAAGTTTCGGATCTTCCTTAATGAATGGTGGACCAGTATAACTGAAAATGAACCATTACAACAGCTGGAAAGCAGTCAGGGGGCTTTTGTCCTGTCTGATATATAATGTCAACCACTTTGCCACTTGCACCATTAAATAATCCAAGTTAACATTACTTTTCCCCCTTGCAAAGGTATAGGACTCGTAATAGACCACCAGCTTTTTCACTATCACCGGAAGTGGAATGCGACTCTTGTGTTGTTGCCTTAATTTTAGCAACTGGAAAGTATCTATTAGCTTTTAGAAGCTGTCTTTTATTGTGACTCCATTCCTCTTCGTGGGTGGGAAAAACAAATAGAACATTAGTTTCCATCCTCTCAGTTAGTTCTGGACCATACTTAGATTTCAAATTTTCCCACTGAAACTGTTGTAACCAAATAGCTTGGTCCTGGCTGACTTTATTTTGTCGCACTGACATGAGAACATCCCTAAAGATATGTTCATCATTTGATTGTCTTACAATGTTGTGTAATTTTACAACAGTAGAAAACTCTTTCCATACCAAAACACCATGTATAGCAGCAGGGGATGTACTTTTATTGTTGTAAACTGGGGTATCTAAAACAGGAGGAAGCTGAACATCATCTCCCAGAAAAATAACAATTGGTAATCCACCCCAGGTCATAGACTGGTTCAGTTGAGATACCATTCCATAGCTGCACATGTACTCCATCCATCCAAGTGTAGTTGACCCAATAAGTGAGCGTTCATCAACAAGTAAAGCTCTCAAACCAGCACAATTGTCTTGAAGTGAAGCACCAATGGAGCCATCAGGTATTTTCATTTCACCACTTCTTTTATAGGTGGGAATTTTGAAAAATCTATTAAGTGTTGTACCACCTATGATGTTTGCACTGCTCCCAGTAGGTCAAACTACTTGCACAGACTTGTTATAACCAAAAACAGATCTTATTGCTTTTACTAAACAGTTGATTAGGAATGATTTGCCAGATCCTGCTGTGCCAATGACAACCATGCAAAGTGGTTGGAATTGAAAATTGACATCTGTACATTTGAGGAAATCAAGAAGAGTTTGCATAGCAATGTTGAAAGCAAATCTCTGATCTTCATTCATCAATGAAATATCAACATTTGGAAGGTTTAATTCTTCACTTTGACATCCAGAATTTTCAGCAAGATTTTCAATCCAGGATAAACCCAAATCATTTGGATATGCAAGTGAAGTAATTGACCAGTCTTAGTCAGGTCCACCGTCATCAAATGCAAATTCTCTCTGAATATCATCAAATGTAACAATGGGCTTTACTAATTCAACCCATTTAGGTTGACTTGAAGCAACATCTGATGATTCCTCTTCATTCAAAGGTTCAGTTACAGTCTCTGTTTTATTAGCATGACTTTTAACTCTATCAACCTCTGCCTTTAGAAAGTTTGGACAATAGGCTGATGCTAGAAAAGAGGTAAAATGTGCTGTCCAAGTTCTTTTGTCATCTTTTATATCAGATAGTTTTCGCCAATTCGGCCAGTGCAGTAAAAGCATATTTTTACAATAATTTTCTACTAGAGGCCAACAAGCCTGAACTCCACTACCGTTAATGACAGGGACTTTGCCTGTTTGACATATGAACTGGTAGAAAGAAGAAGTATCACTTTTTTTACGCTCTAAGTACTTATCAAGAGGAGCATTCCTTGTAACTTTTGAGCCATTATTTTCTAGAACTCTAAATCCAGACATGCTGATTGATTGAAATGTATGGCTTGAACGGTAAAGGGGAAGGACTGACAACTCAAAAGATGCCTCAGCTGCTGAAATATCTCGTTTTACTGTTCCCATCAAAAGTTTACTGCATACAGATTTAGCTCTTGCAGAATCATCTGTGGAGTTAATGACATCATTAAAAAGGTCAGCAATAGCACCTGTTGACTGGTTGTCTTTACAGGCATACCCAGTTATGTACTTTTCTGTAGCAATGATATCATCTACAGAAGGATTTTCAGTCCTACTTTTGGATAGAATTAGGGAAATGTCACCATTTGCACGCCAAGCTTGGGTATGCCACTTTGAATGTTGAACAAGCAATGGGTGGTCACGAGTCATTTCAAGTTTCAAGGCCTTATTTCTATCCTTTACAATTGCAGGGATGTTTCTTAAAGGTTTAGGAAATTCCATTCTGCAAGATTTTGCCTTTGAATTAGATTTTTTGGGTATTGTCAAACAATAGTCCGAGCAACGATGGATATTGAATCGGTTTGTTAGAAGATGATCCTCTAACAATGAGGCCTGAGAGGAGCTAACATCCATCAATAACTTGAAAAGAGGATTTTGCTCTTCAGATGGTGGGGATGCATTTCCTTCAGGCATGGGCCATAAATCTTTTCGGGGCTGGCCAGATTTGTTTTGACCTGCAGGATGCATTCCAGTCATATCAATGTTTTTCTCAGCCCAATTAGATAATTTTCAGCACATTTCTCATCAGACAAGCCCTTTTGTACAGCCTTAAATAGAAGCTGGTGTGGCTCTTTGTCAGTGCGCCAACAAAGATCATGCCAATGAACCATGCCACGAGACTTGGCAAATTCTTGTCTATACCAGTATGCATTGACATTGAAAATTGGGGCCATCACTTCGTTAAAGTAGGATTGCATACGAAGGTCAAAGTAGTGTGCAACAATGTGAGTATTTTGTTGAAGAACATCAAATAATAGACTTTTATTGGATAGATCTACAAGCTTGCCTGTCGTTGCTTTTACATACATTGATAAAAGCCTGTGCAAGGGTTTGAAATAAAATTCTGCACAGCTGCCTTTTGAAAATATGATGGAAGCCCTTCGCCTTGATTTATCTTATACTGGACTAAAGCTCTAAGCTCCTTCCCTCTTTGAGCCCAGTACTGACTTGTGCCACGAAGTGATGAGCTGAGGTAAAGGATTTTCCCTCCCAAAGATTTGTCTCCATTTTGAAGCTGTTTTTTCAAATCTTCAACAGTTAAATGACTGTCACCTAGCTTTTGGTTTATGACGAATTGGCTGCACACGTTTCAGTATGATCATATTGTGGACAACAAACTTGAAATGATGATGATGAGCAAATTTCCCATCTTTGTACCACAATAAATGATCTGCCCAGTCAGACATTGAAGAACAGGTTCTTTAACCATTAGAGAAAAAATCTGCCGTACTATAGGGAAAGAGGGAAAAGCCAATGTAAAGAAATTTTTTGTTTTGTACTCAGAGACAGGCACATTGTCGCGAGTTGGCCAGGGGATAGTGCATATGCCCTTTTTGTCAGTAGATACCTCAGCATTATCACCCATGACTTCTTGGAATACGTTTTTGATTTCTGACTGTATATTGACTGGAACAACTGAAAGTAGAACTCCAGAGTGGGTACTACAGTCTGTATCACCTGGATCAGTTTGATCAGGGGCAGGCCCCAGATCACTGCAATGGGTTGTGTCTTCATTAAATCTAAAGCTGGGCACATCATGGCATTCTCCGTCAAGTGGTAATTTCCATAGTCTATCTTGACTGATGATGTCAGAGTAAGCAGGGTTATTGGTTTTCAACCAAAGAAGAGCATTCTGAACATGTAAGCGGCGAACTCTAAAATCTCTGGAAGTTTCATTTCTTCCTTTTTTACTTATTTTTACTTCCTTAGGAAGTCTTGGAAATATTTTGCTGTCTCATTTATTTCCTGTGGAAAAGTTACACAATGTCCATTTGAAGAAATGCCACCATATTTGAGCATGTAAATATTTATGCAAGGTGAAATTCTACATATGAGCTGCTGTTCAATAATATACAAGTCTTGAAGTTGACATGGAAGAGGCTTTGGATCCATATAATTTTCCTCAGAGAACATTTTTACCATGTCTTTATCTAAATAACACCTGAGGCATGTGGTGCTATTATGCATTTTCATATTAATCCTACATTCATGGCATATTGAGCATTGGTCTAATGTGTAAGACATTTGCTTCAATTCAAAAGCTCTCATATGATCAAGGGCATTGTCTAAAATTTTATCACCTGTAGGTTGAGGGGCATGAGGTATTTCAGAATGAGCTATTTTCAGTTTATGTTCTTGAGATTTAATTAGTTTATTTATTCTTTTCATTCGTTTAGCACGTTCTTGTTTTGTTTCACTGTCTGATGGATGATCATATAGAGTGCCAAGTTTTCTATAGATTGCATGTAGTTCCTCTTCCACCCTATGAATCTTGGTGTCATCTTTTGTTTTTGTCATTGCTTTACATCGTAAGTTATCTGCATTTAATTTGCTTGATTTAGCACCAGGTAAGCTGTTAAAATTTTGTTTGCTACTTTTCAAGCGCTTTATTTGATTTGAATTTGGGGAATAAAACAAATATTCACCAAGGTTGAATCTTTTTCTTTTTCTTTGTGCAGTTGAGCTTTCTGAATTAGGTTGACTTGCCTTTGATTGTTTGTTATTACCATGAACTTCATAATTTCCCAATTGAGAATTTGAGTCTGTTAACTGGCAAGCAGAGTATGTGTGATCAGAGAGGTGAAATTGCTTTGAGTTTGGTTGAAATGTACAGTGTAAATTCATTTCATTTTGATAATGATCATCTGCATAATGATAATCACAATAGGAATGATCAAGAAGATGCAACTGTGTTTTTTTATGATCATTTTGTGAAATATTTCTGATGAAATGGTTTTCAGCTGTTGAGAGGAAAGTTGGATTAGAGGAAGTGTTTTCTGTGGGATTTTGGAAAGTCAAACTTGAATTATCCAAATGATTTAAAAGTGTGTCTGACACAAAAAGAGTGTCAGTGTTTGTAACATGTGAATTATCAACTCGTGAAGAGTAACAATGATCATGGTTGATGCTAGGTTGTGATATATGTTTAGCGGTAGAAAGAACGTCACCACTTTGTGTTTGTGATACTTCATGTAACAACTTAAAATGGTTATTTTCAAGCAATAACGATATATGTTGACTGTTGTGTTCTTGGTGTGCAAATGTGGTCAGTTGGAATAAATTGTTTGTACATTTTAGCCATACATTGATAGTGCAACCAAAAATTTGAGATGCTGCTTCAATTTCACAGCTAGTTGCCCAATCATTAAGTACAAGCATGGAAGTACGGTACTTTTGTGTAATTTGAGGGCCATGAAATATTTCAACTTTATTTTCCCATTGTCTCCAGTTTTTTAAAATTGTTTGACAAATTGTATATCTATACATGTCAGATCTTGAAAAATTACCATAAAAAGCCATTGAAAGGCAATGAAAGAAACAGTTTCCATCACCAGGCACATTTTCAACCTGGTAGTCGCAGTTTTGTATGGAGATTTTTGGAAGAAAGGGTAAAGATTGACTCTTATGATCACTGCAATCAGCCATTAGCCTAGAAAAAAAGTGCAATGCTGTAGAGGATCTAATCTAGTAATTTATTTGATAATGAAAAAAAATCCGTCTAAAAATTGTTGTTGTTGAAACCTAGATCTTTCAAAAGTTTTGTGATGATTGGAAATAAATTGATTTCAAAGTCTGAAGCTTTCACTCAGTTGCGCTTCTTCATGCAATTCAAGTGTGCAGGCTATAGGCAAATATTTAATGGTGAAAGGTAACTTTAAAATGGATAAAACATTTACTTGAATGATTAAAATGTCAGGATACTCAAGTTTTAAATTCACAGAGCAGACCTGGCGGTTACCTAAAGTAGCAGTAGTTTTCCGAAAGACAGACAGTTTGTGGGTTTTATTTAGTAAACAAAGTTTGACAGCCAGACGACTTATTCCACTTGCTCATCAATTCCCGTTATGTTTACATTCCCTATTTGGAAGTTTTCGTAACTCCGAAGGACACGGTTTAGCATATCGACTTGCCATATTAGGAAAAATCCGTAACACGGAAAAATAATGAACCTCTCCACTAAGTTTTCTGTTCTAAATTTACTTTTTTTAGATTGACCTCCATGACATTCTTATTTTCGTGAAATGTAATCACACACAACTTTATATCTGTAATTCTGAACATAATCTCTAGATTTCTACTGGCGACGTGCGGAAAAACCCGAGGTTTCTATATTCATGAGGTGAAATCTCGCGAGGTTCTCGTTTGTAGACTGTATTAGTGTTTCAAATCACGTGATGCAGTGATACACAGAAAATGGGTGATTGATTTGTCATGGTACCCGTCTCTGTGGTTACTTCCGTCCGCCATATTTAAATTTGTTTACTTCCGGTCCACCACTCTGTCGAAGGCATAAGGTATGTACAAATTTTACACCATTTCTACCAATAAGCTCTCGCTTCGCGAGGCGTCGCTTCGCGACGCCTCTTGTGCGCTCCTCGCTATCAAGCTACGTGATACAGCCGAGGGACTTTGATCAACGGATCACCCGAGGGTTTGCCGAATGTGAAATAAATCGGAGTCTTTACAAAATACGATTGGGGACAATAAGAATGGATTCTAATCCTGCAATACTGTATGTTGTTGGCACTCTACAAACACATGTATACAAGATGATTCTGAGGTATACCAAAAACATGGATTTGTTACTGTACCAACAACATGGAATTGTTCGATAATGGCTAGATCTTTTTAAGTCTTGGAGAAAAATTACTTATTTTCCATTCTGCACACTCTAAAGCTAATTTTTACTAGGATCAGGTATTGACTAAGACTTTGCTGGGTTTTCAATAGTTTACACTTAATTTCGTACAGATAAATTCCTTTAGACGAATAATTATGACGGTATGATATAAAGACATTTTTGCTTTATATAAGCATGAATCATTCATGCGTAGATAGAAAATAAGAACACTGAAAGTTCCCAAACTACTCATTTTAAGCCAAATATGGAAATGTGTTTAAATTAATAAATTAGCAATACATATGGCCCCAAAGAATGAAGAAAAGTGTTCGATTTGTTGTTGGAAATGAGTCTTGGTCGGGAAAAAAATATGTTAGGTCAAAATTGTAAACAATGGGAGAGTTTATCATTAGAGCATTTGCATACCCCAATCTAAAAATAGAAAGCTACTTGTTTCAACACAGGAAATGGCAGCCTCGTATTTGTAGGGTCATGTCTTTCCCCCTTCTTTCAACAATCCAAAAACGCTAAATATTAATGTACACATAGGAAACTTACATTTTACTATCTTTGAAATAATTCAACTACACTCTCGACATAAAATTCCGACATCCTCGAGTAAATTTCTGTTAGGTCTTTGTGACACAGATTCTTGTGACAATACACCTGTATACCTGTGTAGTGTATTTCGACTCCACTTTCTTGCCATCCTCATGAATATGCAAGATGAAGATCGTACAAGCGATAAGCATCATGCGATACCCTCGATTGAACCAGTGGATAGCCGCCAAGTCAAAAATTGCATTTTCTACCCGTCGTAATCGATGCAATCTCGCAAACGCTAGGTGTAATATTTTTCATGAGACCACAAAAATGACTATAGTTTGATAAAATATCGACGAAATGGGTTATATTTGGCTTAACATGAGTAGTTAGGGAACTTTAAACTGACACCTTGTGTCGATACTTTTTGCAGATGAAATGAGCCCCCTTTTCACAGAGCATAGCTAGAATATAAAGGTTAATTTCTAATGTATACAGTGAAGCTATCATAATATTTATGGTTGAAAAAACTACTTATTGTGGCGCCGCATGAGCGGCGGCACTATAGTTTTATTCGCTTTTGAAAAGTACATGTACCTATGGAGGCAGCAATATTGTGCATCGTAAGAATTACAATAGCGTATGATTTACACAAGTACTTGTCTGTGTGGTTTCTACGATTGTTCAGATATATAACAGAATAAAATGTCATAAATTTGCATTTTGCCTTTTTGTTATTTATGTATTTTTGTACATGATTTTCCCCTTGTACCTTTTTACATACACATGTATACCTTTGTACAAACGGGTGAGCTTGTAAAGCTCGGCACATTATGAATTTTGAACACGCCACGAAAAAGGGCGTTATCTCCCGCTACATGGCATTCTACAAATAAACATCTATCAAATTTGGGCATTCTGGTTACAGAACCGGACTACCCAGTTTCAAAACGACAACCGTTACTTTGAATTTCAAAACAAAATAAACGTTTACTCAATAAAACGCTACCTGGTGCGATTCATTCAGCTATGATCAGCTAGCATGTATCCTATGCACCGGCCATTTTTTAAAACAGCTCCTACAGTCTTGAATAATAGCTTCAGTATAAGCCCTACTTTTCCCGAGTATATGGGATGAGTGATGCGTCATAGCAGACAGGTCGAATCTTCGAAGAATATGACATGCGCGAAAAAGGGGGGCGAAACACAAGTACAGTACTTTTGTATCACAGTATTATCTTTAATCACTCGCTAGTGCGGTTCTCTTTTCTCGGTCTCTACATTACGATATATCGGTTTGGTAATATAACGTCCGAAGATAGAAAAGGAAAAAATGATCGGACTGGAACCTACTATAGCTGAATAGTTATATTCATTTTTATATAGATCAGGTGACTTTTTACGTTCGTGCGACAAGTCCTTGAATTTCACCCTAAAATTGCAATAGCTTGGCTGTATATATTGGACGTTTATATTGGCACATGTATGCCCAGATGCTGTATACTGTAAACATTTGCCTTCAACCGAAAAGTATTTTATGCTTACTGAATAAAGAAAATCTTTTAGCATAAGAGATAGATATGAATGTCGTGACATCTCGTTCAATCAGACAGATCAGGCTCGATGGTCTTTTGTGGTACAAAATATAGGTCAAATGACTGCAAGCCATACGCAGATGAAGAAAACGACACATATCGTATACATGAAAGAAGAGACAGCAGTGGAATCGTTTTTCAGCCCTCGAAAAAAGAAGCGTTTATTTTCCTTGTGGTAAAAGTCTAAAAATACTGAAACATCATTCGTTCTTTTTTTAACAGGTAGCCGTTCACAATGAGATTTCTACTGTACGTTCTTGTTCTTCTACCAATCGTCTGGTGCGCCAGCATTGACCTTGAAGAGAGATTCATATTGGGAAGTCTTACAAGTAATAGTCAATGTATATGTTCTGTTATCAGCCTCCATCCACATACCTCGAACGATGATTTACTAAACGAAACTTTAGTCTCGTCCATGTTGAATACATCTGGCAGATGAAAAACCAAAAAGCAGTTGTTACTGAAAGGATGGGATATATCTGTTAAAAGAAAGAAAACACTTATTTGGGAAATTGGAGAAGATGCTTATTGCCACAATATTTTGAAATAGAATACAGTTTGTATATGTTAGAAAACATTTATTCCAACAAAAAAAATCGACAAATTCCCAATTTATTTATAGCTCAATGTAAAGAAATGATATAAAAGCTACTGTTAGTAAAGATCGGATATTACTTTTTGTATACCTAGATATATAGTGAGCTGAACTTTCATTTTAACCAAGAAATGACAGCACGTGCATAACCCGCATTTCTACATGTGTATCACCACCGTCAAGCTTAAAAAAAAACAGAGCTAGTAGACTGCAGACGTAATTACATGGTTCATTCTTTTACCTTCATTTTGATAATAGTTACTGGGATCTTATTTCAGATATCAAATTAAGGTTGTTTTTTTTAATTCTTTTGCACATAAAGATCTGTCACAGGCTAAGTTTTATGAACCTGGTTTACCGATTGTTCCCCCTTTTTTTAATCAAAATCAAAATCGACATTGTCCTTTAATTTACCCTAAATCTAAAGGAATTTCCATATGGTCATTTACCATCAGATGACGTTCTAAATATGCTGTCTTTCTGCTCATCGAGTTCTCACAGGATCCTGATTTAACCTGTTTAACTTTAACCTGCTAAATAAGTTAAATGAAACTTTCAAGCCGATAGTGAAAGCTCAAATAGTGCAAATATCTCCTTATCGGAAAGTGTATATTCAGTATCAGAATATTTGTTCTGTGCAGTCTGACCTTGATCTACATTGTCATCAAGAGGTCATTGAGTAGCGGTTAGAAGCATAAGGGTTAAGGAGTATTGACTGACTGATGGTCAGACAGACACAAGGTTACTGAAACCCTATTGGTCTATTACGGGATAACGAAATTTTCATTATCGGAGACCGTTATTATAAATAGCTCATGGCGACTTCCTCTATCGTATATAGTAAGTCTTATTGTATACAGTATAGAGGCAGTCGCCGATGTGCTATTTAAAGTAACGGCGCTTATGAAAATTTGAATATTCCGTGATATACAGGCGATGCACCAATGTGATAAATGTGTTAAATGATCGAGGAAAATTCTAGTAGTCCGTGATTGACCAATAGAGCTTCAAAGACCTGTGGAAAGACATACCCGCAAAAACTTGACAGGGGTCCACTATCTAGATAAAGCTACATGTATATACTAGATTTGATAAACCTTAGTTTAATAGTATATGGTAAAAAGATTTTAAGTAAAATTTTCACCGAATAAAACTGTGTAAAACTAGAATAGCACCATTTTGTTACCAGGGGATTATTATTTATAACATCCTCGTCAAGAAAAAAAGATAACTCAAACAAAATATTACAAGATTTTTCTTTAAAGATTTGATAGGAAACAAAATTTCACTGTAAAAGCCCTGTAAAACTCATGTTGCTGTCTATTTACCCAAGGACTGTAATTTGAAAGAATAATATAAAATGAGTTTTCATAATTATTTTTGACAAAGTAAAGTGCGATGATATCAAAGGAATAACTGATCGGGCTGGAATCCAGGCTACACGAAACTAAACTTGTGCAATGTATCTATAATGCCCTAAGCTGTATGGATTTTAAGAAGATTTTTTTTTCACGGTATAAGCCTATGTTAAACTTGGGGCAGGACCGGTTTTGATTACAGAATACAGAATATTTTACAGGCGTAAACTGCAAAGGTTTTGGCTGTCTGCAAGGAAAAGCCAACACACTTTTTTAAACGTAATAGGTTTGTGACACAGTTCGGGTATAGTACGCAGACAACAAACTTATTTTTAAAAACTCAATGATTAAAATAAAGGGAGGGAAGGGAGAAGGAAGCGGGTACAAAATGAAGAAATGGGAAAAATAGGGTGGGGGGAGAAAACAATGTAATTTGAAAACAATGACAATAACAATTTTTACGGGAAAAACTTAATTTACAGGACTCGTCTACATACTGGCCTAATTTCTTCAGGACAAGGGGCATTATGACTGTTCATCAAAGAAACAAATTTATAAACACTGGCCTGCTATGATATAACTTGTTCATATATTGCGTTGTGATGTCGGTGTACATAGGACAGATAACTAAATAATGGTACTCATCTTCAAAATCATAAGGATTACACAGTTGATATTTCCTTAGAGATCTTTTGATTTCTTACTGCTTATACCAACCGATCTCAAGGCTTGGCTTATATGAGGAGCGTCTTAATTTAGACATACAGTGTAGCTATTCTAGTACAATGACTGTCTAAGTATTTTTCAAATTGAAAAGTTACCTTAAAATCCTTAGATAAAAGTAATGAGCTAGAATCATTTTTGCTATTTTACCTGTTTTGTTTAAAAAGAAGCCGAGTGCTCCCAGAGGTTCGGGTGGCGTTGCTGTTTTTGTACATTGTCGTTTTGTATTGAATAAACTTATTGTATTGTATTGTATTGTATTTATATACATTATCTAACCTTAACTCAACCTGAAAGGCTTTGAGATTAACTAAAGATGTATTTGTCCAAATACAAGAAAACCAGTAAGTATGCAATAAGTATTTACGAGCTCGTAACATTACTACACTAATTTTGTCTACCTCTCTGAATATCCAGGAGAAGTGAGTTATAAATGTATTTTATCAAAATTTTATCAGTTTCAATATTTTTACTACAGTACTTGTAAATCAGAGTATAGCATGTTATAAACAGTAGAAAAAGACATAAAGTATAAAAACAATAGAAAAAGACATAAAGTATACGATATAACCCAACATTAAAAGCGAGATTTTTAACCTTCAAGATTCGTTGGCAAAATTTTAAAAACGCTTTTTTTTTTTTTTTCAAATTTTTGTTTTTGATTGGAGGACTATACGTTAAATGGTTTTGAAATATCTACCGTGATAAGTTTGGTAGCCACGAGCTTTGCTATTTCAAAGATAAGAATATTTTTTTACACTCGCAGAATTTCGCATACTTTGTTGACCTGGCAACCAAAATTCTTAATTAAATTATATTCTCCGAATATATTTGAAAAACCTTGACACGAGAATTATCTCTTTGAATTTTAGTTGCAAGCGGTTTGTGGTTAAAGAGCAATTTCTACCCTCCTGCCAAAATATTTCTAAATCATGAATGTGCTGCAATACACTAAACTTTGTCTACTTAATGTGTTAAACCATTCTTATAACTGAGGTAAACAAATTTGGTAGGCACTTAATGAAACCACAAATCGTATCATTTCAGCTGAAAATTTAGCTCACAAGCTGCAAAACTATCTTGGTTCAGATACGTCTGAGGCTGCTTGCGAAGCTGGCTGCCCCTCACTCCTTGCGACTATTCCAGGAGGATCGCTTGCCGGCTCTCTGTGTGCACCAGCTTGCCAATAGTAAGACAATTACTCATTTTTTTCTTTTTTACCATTATCAGCTTTCCTTAATATGACAGCGCTAAATAGATGAACAAAAAAAAACCCAAAGATTTCGTAATTCCATTGTCATTTTGGCTAAATAGTTCATAGAAATCGAGCAGTATAATTTAAAGATCAGTGAGCCCGTTCTGAGCAACCTAATATGGACCGCTCTTGTAAACAAAAGTAACTCAAAAGTTACACATATCAACGTCATACCAGACGGCAAAATTTATCCAAGTTGAAAGCATTTGCAGACGAAAAAAGAAACGTGGATGAAATAATAAGATTTTTCTTTATCATGATACAAAACATTGTACAGAAAAAAAGAGAAAATGATGGTTACCAGTATTTCCTCTATTTTCCCTCAAAGTTTTCATAAGCTTTTTTGCCTTTGGGTCGTTAAACCTAGTGCTTGTTCTGTAAAAGATTAACTTCAAGGTTAACAAGCTTCTCTTAAAAAAGAGTTTAATACTTTACCATACAATTCCGTTGTTTAACGTGCAAAGGGCTTTTGAAAACATAATAAAGAAAAAGAAAAAAAAATGCCTGTATCCAGCATTTTCTTCAATGTTTTCTACATTTTCAAGAACGAATTCTAGCATTTGAGTCTCATTTAATGTGTCATGAAAAAAAAATACTAATAATTGACAAGCTACAGATTTGTCCTCTGGTATAGAGCTGAAAAGTTTGTCGAAAAATCAAATTTATCAATATCTTTCTTTATCTTTTTCAGTCTTCAACAGTTGATCAATGGCTAGAGATGTCAGGATTTATTTGTTGCATTAAAGGCTAAATAAACTGGTGAAAAAAATAAAAACGAGCTTTACATAGTTTCATTTTTTGGGCATCGATTGAGTGCTGGTTTAGCAGAAGGTATTTACCTACAAAAAGCAACTTTATTCTTAGTTAAACTTAGAATCGTATATTTTCAAGAGATAAACAAAGATTAAACACGTGTTTGATATACAGCTTTAGTATATTAAATTAGAGATCTTCGTGGCTCTAACATGAGTGAGAGTGGTATATCTGAAAGATACAAAACGACTGCGATTTTTAACTACATCGATAGATGCTTGAGAGCGTTTTTCTGCTTGTATGAGTTTCCAGAAATGTCCATTAATTCGCAAACAGTACACTAATGTAGAGCAATAAAACATCAAGGAAGGTAAAACACTTAAAAGGAAGCATACCTTTATGTAAAAAGAATTCTCTTACATAACATTATGTCCCAGTGGGCTTTGTTCTGTGGGTTTTTGTCCTAATGGGTTATTTCCTAGTAAGCTCTTCTCCTGTAGTCCACAGAGTGAAAACTGTTCATATAAACTATTCAGTGTTAATTTAGAGGTGCTGTTTTTGCATGTCACCGTCCGCTGAGGGCGAACTGATGTTCTGCAACTCGTAACGGCTTTTACTAACAGCCTTTTAACACTAATATCTTCTGTGCTGACCTTATTACAAAAACCACTTTTAACCCAGATAAGCGCAAGAACAGTACTAGTAGTAAACAGGCCTACAAGTAATCTCATACTTAACTTTTCAATTATGTAATAAATGGCGGTTACAGTTTGTTCAGCGTTCAAATACATGTATGTCATAATAGAGATGTACAAGCGGTAACCGAATAAGGAATATGAGCACGGAATACTGAATTTCAGACCAGGGGTCGTCTCAGAAGCTACGAAATCATCGATAAAGGTAAATCGCCCTAACTGCGTCAACCGTTTTTCCATCTTATCTGTATGGTTTTTACCAGCCCGGTTTTCAGTCCGATCATTTTACCCATCTTTATATTTGGACGTTACTTTGTCAAAAATGACATCTCATTATTGACAAAGTAAAGTCCGAATATAAAAGAGGAAAAATGATCGGGCTGGAACACAGGCTAGGTTTTTTACTAATAAATCTCTTCCAAACTACCAATTATTTACTAGACCGAATAAAAGCAATTGCAGACGATTAATTAAATGTAGCTTAAATGATGATTTCTGTCTTTGAATAGGTACATGTAGAAAACATTGTGGGAAAAGGAGGCGATGTTGATTACTAGCATTTACTCCTTTTCTCACAATGTTTTCAAAAGCCCTTCATGATCTTTGCCTTCGAGCATCCGAGGGATAAGTGTCGACCCACATTATCCTTTTTTGGACTGCATAGCCTGATCTGGGTTGAAACTTGAAGTCTGCCGTAGGTTTTCTGAATGATAAATTGCCATCTAGTCATTGTAAAATCATTGTCACGTGTCTCACAGCTCAGGCGTCGACGACTCGTGTAATGGGTTAAAGAGATTTTATATCGTTCAATTTTGCATAAATTGACAAAGAATTGTTTTGCACACCTTCGCCAGTTTCCCGCTGGCTTTTGATCTATTAGTAGAAATAAAACAGTAATTTGCAATTGTTTCGAAATGTGGCCATGTTCATTCGGCGGCTCCCTGAAAGCCATTTTCCCGGTACATTTGTGACACGAGTATGCAAGCTCCTGCATATGAAACCAAAAATATAATTCAGGAATGTTCTGATAAAAGGGGCTAAATGCATCTGCGAAAAGTATCGCTGAGCCTGACCTGGGCCGAAAATTTTCGCTATTGATTAGTTTTTGTATGTCAAAGGACAAGTCAACCTCATTATTAAGTAGGTTGTTAAAGAAAAAAGGTAGATGTTATGTACCCATAACTATATGATGACTTGCTTGGTACCATGGATCACGGAGATGCATTAAGCACTCTTTTTCCAGAGCATTGCTGAATTGAAAGCGTTACCACGTGCAGCTAATCTGTACTCTGAGGCTCTTTCTGACAACATGGCAGCGCGTCCAGGTAGCTCAGTGATTAGTGTATCTGACTCGTGACCTGATGATTGTGGGTTCGATACCCAGATGAAGCAAACTTTTTTTCCGATGATTTTCACCTCTCTGGTGCATGTGAGTTAGTTATAGGAAGAGAAAGTTGTGTCAGTACTGGTTTGAGAAAGCCAGGAATAACATGCGTAGGTTTAATAGGTTTCCATGGAATATATGAAAAAGGCCACCTCGCATTTGTGTAAAACAAAAAGGTCAACATCAAACGAATTCATGTAGGCTGGCCGACCTCGGTCGAAAATCGTTATACTTGGAAGAGATCTTTTTCGATCTTTTTCAGTTCTTGGGTGTGATTTTTTTTTTTTTTTTTTTTTTTTATCAAATAATGGGCGAAAGTCCAGAGACTTTTTTAAATCTAGTAAATATTGTTGGTCTCCAACAGACGAGAGATAACATCTTGGACAGATGGAACAGAAATTTACTTGTTACGATGTGGTTAAGGGTTTACCCTACCTACCGCATGCTGTCAACCATGTTTGGGGTAAGTGTGGCTTACGACGATACAGAGATACGACGTAGTCTACCTGTGTTCGATGCCACATTGTCGACGTATATACAATGACCCTCTATTGCAGAATGGAAGGAAATGCAGGGAAATTGGCATGAAATACATTCTGCTGTTTGGGCCATAAATGCGACAAGCCACGAAATATACCGACCAGTGCAAAGCCAACAACAGTTTTATTCTGGCCAAAGAAATTATCACTGCCTTCATACGCGAATTGTCGTTGATAATGAAGGTATGGTTAGATATATTGAGACTGGTTTTCTCGGCTACCAGAATGATGCCCAAACTTACAGACTTATGCGTCAAATACGCACGCAAGACCTACCTTTTCCTGTCGATTGTGTTTTGCTAGCGGACCAAATTTATCCAAATGGACACCCAATCATAACGCCGTACAGCACAGTCCCTCTCCGCAGAACACAGGGTCAAGGAAGGGTTATGTGTGAGAGGTACAACAGATACCACAGGAGGTACAGAGTGTCTGTTGAACATGCAATTGCTCAGGTAAAGGGGTAGCAAAGCGTGAGTTCAGTTTGGCGTCACCCCCGACCGTGTCTCGGTGTGACTGTAAGGGTATGCTCTTTTTTGGTATAACGAAAAAGACGCATCGGTCTCATAATGTGAGGGGGATTTAAAAAGTTTTGAGTGAAAACTCAATAAACAAGAATTCTATGACTTATTTAGAAGTGCATTAATGGAATCTAGTTTTCTTCGATATCTTCGCTATTGATGCCTCCTTCGCCTATCCCGCCATATGAATACCGATTTTGATAGTTGGGGTATTTTGTTACCCTGTAAATGAGGTGTGCGATGCACAACAGGGTTCAGACATGTAAATACTGATTTGGTTAAGATCTGTTGAGAGAATGTTAAGATCAGAAAAGAATGTTATGGTACCATCGTCCTGAAGTGATTAGATCTCGAATGGAGGAATAATTGGTTTTAGTAACTATATATGAAGAGTTGTACCAAAATAACTGATTCATGTTTTTAGTTCTTGTTTGGGCAGTTTACTTGTATTTTAATAGACCAAAGAGTAGTTTTTATGTAATATTGATTAACTAAAATCCACAATACGATCCAAAACTCGCTGCCAAATGACCCTTTTTCCTCATCGTTTTTCGTAATGTTAACAAGTTTAATATACACATTTATTTCAAGGTTAATCCAAAGAATCTTTGAAAAAGAGTACAAGTTACGTTTCTAAACAAAATGTTAATAATCTATAATTTCGTCAAATATCAAAGCATTAATCACGATGCACCGCTAGCTGGTACGGAGCATCGTGCATCAAACCGTACTGCTATGGTACCCTCATCGAATTACACGGTGGCTTTTTAGTGCTTCTATACATATCTACTCTCTATGACACATAAATGCACTCATTTGACAAATTCCGTAATCTTACCAGGTATTCCAAATGACTTTGTGTAGAAATGCTGTACATGAAACGGGTTATTTGGTAACACATTCTTAACTAGTTCAAGAAAAAGGATTATCGTTATCATATTCATTTGCTATGATCTGAACCAAAGCCCAGGGGTATCGATTCGTGGTAGCAGCGTTTGTATATGGGAGTCAGAACAAGAAATATCTTTAAAAATAGATAGACAACATAAATTTGCCACCAAACTGGCAGGGACCCTTAGAATAAACATGTCTACATCTTTGACCAATCACAAGTTCCCATTCATCTAGATCTATTTGTTATCAGTATCAAAAAGTAGGTCAATAGCCAGCACATTTAGCACTCGTCACAACTCGGCCGATTCTGTACCTACATCTAACCTCGTCCGTATAACGGTCATTTCCATTTGAACTGCGAATCACGTGATCTTAGCTCGTATACATGGCGCGCCACTGTCAGTCGTTTAGCAACGACATAAAAAACCTCGATGAAGTTATTCACATCAGTTTATCTGTGAGTGAAAACTTCAATGGGAATTGATAAACCACGTTAAGTAATGAATGTAAGAACTGTTTGTCAACTAAACTGAAATATAGTTAGAAAGATTTCGATAGAAAATTGAAACTCAAGTTTCCTTTTGTAAGAGGAGCCTTACAATTTTCAGAACGGTAAACCGGCGTATTTCCGGGTATGTACCGATCTGGTGCATATCAATCCACCAGATACAGCCGAGGGATTTGATCGCTCCCATCATAAACCTGGGTATGTCGAATGCACATTTAGCCGTGCCGAAAAATGTACTAAAAAAAGGCCGACAGAGGCCCGTCGAATAAACATGTGAACTTATTTCAAAAATCGCAAATTACTATCTATCGAATTGGGTATGTAAGTGTCAAAGATCAAAGACTAGCTTGTTCTAAGTTAAATACAAGAATATAGTAATGCCACCAAAATTTGTATATTCTCAATACCTACGCTTTGGGTTTTTACCTAGTTGCGCTTCCAACTCAAAATTTACTCTCTAAAACGATCGAAGATCGCCATCTTCTCTGAATCGACTTTAGTGCACCGTTTTGATTCTCCGAGAGCTGAATTTTTAGTGTGGTCTATTAAAAATGTACCTTGTAAAAGCTGACGATCGGCAGCGAGCATCTTTTATATAGCGGATTACCTTTATCGACAGTCTCGTAGCTTTTGAGACGAACCCCTGTCTAAATACCGTATTCCTTGTTCATATTCCTTATTCAGTGTCCGCTTGTACATCTCTAATAGAGATGTACAAGCGTTAACCGAATAAGGAATATGAATACTGAAAACGATATTTCAGACCGGGGCCGTCTCAGAAGGTACAAGACTATCGATAAAGATAATGCTCTCTTAGAGATGGCTCACTGACGATCGTCTGCTTCTGCAAAGCACATTTTTAATGGCCCTAGTACAACAGTTAGTTCTCAGAAAGTCGAAATAGTGTACTTTTTGTATTAAGGTAGATTCAAAGAAGGATAACGATCTTCGATCGTCATAGAGAGGGTAATGTTTGGTTCGAAGCGCAAGCGTGAAAACCTAAAGCCTAGATATATAGGGAATATGTAATTTTTGGTGACATTACTATCAGTGTATGTAGTTGGATGTTACTTAGAATACGCTGCTGCGCAGCCCTGGTAGCACAGTCCGTAGCATACAGGACTTGAGAACAGGGGGTCACTGGTTCGTTCCCAGGCTCGGCTGGTTTCTTTGAGAATTTATGATAGTCATTGCGACAGATTCATTTATCTCTTACCGCTGACCATCGTTTCGAAGATGGTTATGTTGGAAAGCAGCCAGTGGCTTGGAAAGAACATTGTGCGTAGTATCGGTAAAAGAAAGCAAGAAAAGGTGCACTTGCTGCCACGATTTGACCGAAGTGATTTTGAAAATGTGTTAAACACCATTCAATCCATAAATCATTAGAAATCATTAGAATGCACTAGCCTTTGACCTACTTCTTGATACTGACTGATGTATACAATACTTAAAAGATAGTAATTTGCAGCTAGTAAAAAAATGCACATGTTTATCCGGCGGACCCCTGCTGGCCTTTTTGATAGCATATTTATGACACAAATATACAAGCGTTGTTGCCGCTAACGATACCCCGGGGCCTTAATTTAAACAATAGCAAATTACTATCATAAGAATAATCCTGTTCTTGTAATAGTTGAGAACCCGATACTCTTAAGTGTAACTCCATTTCCCGTTACATAAATATCATTTGGAATACCCTACGAGATTACGGAAACGGATAAATGAGTGAATGTATGTGCTGTGGAAAGCGGTTATTTACATGTAAATAAGCACTGAGAACCACTGTGTAATTCAGTGAGGTAACCTGTTGATTGATTGTATGATGTTAAACGTCGTTTTAAACATTATATCAGTTATATCGCGCGGCCAGTGCACCTATCCATGCTTTACTTTTTTTTGTTTTTTGTTTTTTGTGTGTGTTATTTTAACCAGTACTCTGCACAATATTCTTTCAAAGCCACTGGCTACTTTCCCACATAGCCATCGTCGAAACAATGGTCAGAGGTGAGAGAGGGATGAATCCTGTCGCAATGACTACTAGTATCATCAATCCTCCGAAAAAAAATTGGCCAAGCCGGGGATGGAACCAGCGACCCCCTGTTCTCAAGTCCTGTACGCCACCGACTGATCTATCGAGACTCGGCTTAGGTAACATAGCAAAACGGTTTAAAATGCGACGCTCCGTAGCATTTACCTGGGTGCATCTTAGCTAATGCTTTGATAGTTGAAAAAGACGTCGTGAATTATAATCGAATTTTAGACACATAACTTACGCCAGTAACAACTCCTTTTTTTTTTTAATTGGATTAACTTTAAACATTGAAATAGTGGTGTAATTGAATTTATAAACAATACGAGATATTGCACCCTGTCGGCATACCAAAGCAAATCACATCCTTACAGTTACACCGAGAAACTAAGATGGGTGACCCTAAACTGAACTCACGCTTTGGTACCCCTTAACCTGACCATTGGCGTGTTCCACAGACACTCTGTACCTCCTGTGGTATATGTTGTACCTCTCACCAATATATTCCAGTGTGGTGCGGAGATGGGCGATGCTAGATGGCGTTATGATGGGGTAGATAAATTTTGTCCACTAGAAAAACACAATTGGTTGGTCTAGGTCTTGTGTGCCTATTTGACGCGTAAGTTTGTAAGTTTGGACGTCATCTGATGCCATTTGCATATGAAACAGTGATAATTTTTATGGTAGGAATAAAACCGTTGTTGGTTTTGAATTGGTCGGTATATTTTGTGGCATGTGCCATCCATGTCTTCAACAGCAGAATGTAGTTTATGCCAGTCTCCCAGCATTTCCCTCCATTCTGCGATAGAAGGTCATTGTGTATAGCTCGACAAAGTGGTGTTGAATACAGGTAGACTATGCCGTATATCTGTTTAGACGTAAGCCACACTTAACCCAAACATAGTTGATTAGCATAGGGTATTGGTAGGGTAAATTCTTAACCTTAGATAGTTTTTTTTTAAATCTGACATCTGCATAAATCGCTTAGATAATATAGTTGTCGAAACCAGTGCGGGCAAAATAAATATTTGTTGAATGCCTGTAAAGTTAGGTACATTGACGAAAATCAGTCAAAAGCGAACAATTTCGACTAATGTTAGCCTGAGCAAACCATGCAGTTTGATATTCATCAATTTTTTGCCGCAAATCCAACAGCTACAAAGCTTTCCATGTCAAAATTTCAAAGGTACTGAGTTTTGTGAGATCAGAAATTCAATTTATGTGATAGAATGCAGTGATTGTAATGAAGAATACATAGGTAAACTGGAATCCTTCAATGGAATAGAAACCTATGATTTTTTTTTTTTAAAGTCAGCCAAAACATAGTTTTCTCTCCAGTAGAACCTCGACTTTTATCATATTGTAATTGTCATTATGTATTGACAAGAAAATAAACCAGGCAAATCTGAAGACGGATTACCCGTTTTCCTCCATGTATACGACCCGTGCTCTGGCAAAAGGGGGCTGAGTGCATCTCCATGCAAGTCATAACATAATCATGGATCGATGAAATCCATTTTAAGTACAACCGAATAAATCCTAAGATGGACTAATCCTTGGACATGCAGAAAATTCACCAACGGCAAAAAGTTCCACCCGGGTCAGCCTGTGCAGACTGATATGAGCCGATTCTTTGCATAAAAGCAGTAAAGCCACATTTCATAGAGCATAGAGAAATTAATTTCAAATCTAAGTTAAAAGTTATCAGGTCGCCCTATCTCTTGCCCACTTCTTACCTGATTTTAAAAATATTTTTTATACCAGGGATTAACATTTGGCTCGATCACACAATAACAGATCATCTTCACGATATTTTCCATACTTTTAAATGCATGAATTAAATTTGAATGCATTTTAAAAGCCTACATTTTTTAGCTGCTATTCGGCCTGTAAGTTCTAGAAAAAGATTGTCACGTATCATATCCATTTGGTGTGGTGTCAATAGAACCTCGGACAAAAGATTAGCGGTAGGAAAGCTTGTAATTATTTTATTGCTAGCAAAGATATATCCGAAAATAGGCCTGCAGGGGCTTGCATATTGGTGAAAAAAATGTATCCGCAAAGGAAGTTGTCAAATAAACATGTTCACATTTTGAACCAGTTTCAAATTACCATCTAATATTTATGAATTTGAATATATTCATTCCAAGAAGCAGGTCAAAAGCCGCCGAAAAAAGCCTGGTAAACAAATTTTAATAGTTCTAGGTAGACTTATGCACAATTTGTCTATAAAACATCTGTGAAACCCATTGGATAAGTCGTCGAAGCCTTAGCAGTTTGATACGTATAGATGATACGACATTGACTAAACTGCAATATACCATTCAGAGAATCTACGACAGGCTTCAAGTTTCAAGCAAGGTCAGCCTGTGCAGTCCAAGTAGGATAACCTGGGTCGATACTTTTCCCGTGGATGCTCCAAGGCCCAGACCATTAACTCTTCACCACACAATACCGAGTTTTAACAACGCTGAAAGAGAAGGCCTTTGCAAATATTGTGGAAAATGTGGAAAATAGAAATGCTGATAACCATCATTCTCTACTTTCACACACTGTATTCTATCATTTCAATGACAGAAATCATCATTTAAGCTACATTTAATCAGTCGTCTGCAATTTATTTTAATTTAGTCAAGTCAAAAGATTTTTAAATTTGATACAGTTAATTGTAAAACCTTTACAGATTCGATAGCAGAACGATAGATAGATAGGGCAATTAGCGGATAACCTTTATTGATAATTTCGTAGCCTTCGAGACAACCCCGGGTCTAAAATACAGTATTATGTGCTCATATTGCGTATTCGGTTACCGCTTGTACATCTCTAATACCAGCATTATAAAAATCTCAGGCCCAGCAAAAACTGGAAATTTTGTTGCAGTTTACTTTCAACTCGGTTATATGAAATGGGTCAATGATAAAGCAACAATTTATGAATGAAAAAATAGCGAATCTAGGGTGGCATATTGCTGCCGCGAGATACGAGATAGCTATCATGATAATTTTAGAAAACTATCGTGATAAAACAAAGTTTCCAGGAAATATTATCTAGATAATAAAAATTTTCACGATAAAAATATCGCGATAATTCTACCTGTTATCATGATTTTTTTTTTTTGCTTTCGTGGCCATAACTGACATTCATGGTATCTATAATTAGATACGGTTTCGGAACATCTTCGTCTACAAACTTATGAATTCTCCTTTTCCCAGAATGGTTTTAAAGTGTTCGTAGGAAGCATTTCGAGTCGTCTTTGTGATTTTACAGACTTCTGTTCATTTCGAGTCTTGTCAAAATTTACCAATTAACCTACAATTATTAGTTATTCGAACTTTTACTTACTGCAGTCTTGTGAAGTCAAAAACTACCGAGTTTATCCAAATGATAAATTTTCTATTTATAGATATCGAGAAACAGGTAGAACTATCACGATAATTTTAACTTGCATGTCAGCCTCGTGCACGATTGAGAAATTTTGCGTTAAAATATTAAGTTTATCGTGATAATTTTTTCAGGAAACTTTTCACTATCTCGATAAAATTTCCAGGAAACCTTAATTTATCGCAATAGTTTTGTAAAATTATCATGATAGCTATCTCGTATCTCGTGGCAGAAAATGCCACCATACGAATCAAGTGAATCGAGTTATGTAAACACATCCTGTAGTCGTCTACTCTCTATGTTATTCGGCAAACTTCGATTGATACGTTGATCAAGTTATACATAGTTACTGGATCGAACGAGTCGTGACGAGTGCTGTCCGTAAATGTAAAAATGATAGGTCATTTGACCATGAGCAGGAACAAAATTGCAACGGAAAGGAATTTGTAAGGAAAAATTGTTTTAAAAGAATTTGAAAATTTAGATTCTTTTGCCTTAGTGCAAACTGATGTATATGCAACTGGTAACAGCCATAGGTTTAAAACAGTAATCGGCCGTTGGCCTTTTAAGGTAGTAGACCCCTAATGGAAAACAGCTATTTCCACTATAATATTATCCTACAAAATTTGCTATGATTAAAAATGAGTATTAATGTACTACTTTCACCGAACTACTTTTTTTTTTTTTTTCCTCGTAGAATTATCATTTATAATTCTAAAACCACTATATTCTCATTACAAAGGGAGATAATAATTACCTCCCTTTTCAGGAAACTAACAAAAGTATCAACAAATAATTTCAATATAGACATAAAAGGAATTGCTGGTCGGTTAAAAATTTGCAAAAGTATTATATCGGTATAAATCCTTATTGGAAGCCGCTCGAAAGCGGCTTCCAGTAGGAATGTACCTAAACTATTTACCATGTAGATGATCAGTAATTATTCGATTGGTCATTATTTTGGGAAAATTCAGTCTAAAATTGTCGTGTTATTGTGATAGAATTATTCCACATAACTCTTTCTTAAATATTCCAACAAACGTACATGAAAATCAAGCCTGGCTTTCTTGCAATATATAGTTCATTCCCAAATAACAATAAAAAATACAGAAAAAA
The DNA here is from genome assembly GCA_946811185.2 of Hippopus hippopus. NCBI lineage: Eukaryota > Metazoa > Mollusca > Bivalvia > Cardiida > Cardiidae > Hippopus > Hippopus hippopus. The sequence goes on along the minus strand of OX328107.1, from coordinate 45,653,114 downwards.
AAACATCCTTTAATTGGCTAGTCCCCCGAAGTTTTCAAAGATATAGGATTCCTTCTATTTTCCCAAACGAAGTTGTTATGCTTTCCGTTTATCACAAGCCTTCCCACCTCTCAATGGTTTTGGCATTTGTCTTCTTTTTTACAAAACAAAATAATGATAATTATGATATAGAGAGCATCTTAGAATATGATAATCAGAAGCAATTTTATGTACAAGTTTTTCGTCCAATCTTAATCTGTACAGGATAAAACGGCGGTTAACCTTTGATCAAAGTATAGACTGGTTACCCCCTACACAGTTAATCGAAGAAAAAAGAGGAGTCAACGTCAGCTATTTATAGAATACTTGCGAAAAGACAACCCTTTTTTCTTCCCTTCGTCGCAACTTTAGTCGAATGGATTTTTGTTACACGGAACATCTACCTTACGAGACCTGTAAAATTTAGCATTTACTGTAATGTGTGGTGAAGCTGTTATGATCTGACTGTACGTGCTGTATAGTATGGTCCTGATCTACAAAACCCGTGAAAAATGTATGGATCGAGAAATTATCATGATGGTGCCTGGTGTTCTAAGGGTTGAAGCTGCTCGAAAATGACAGAAATAGATGAAGATCAAACACATAGCCCGTGTAATATTTTTTTAATATTCTATAAGAAATCGTAAACATAAAAAATATTGTTTGTTTTCCTTACTCAGTATATTAATTCCGTTGTGTAGTCGAAGGGTTAAAGTTATTACAGAACCTATTACTGTGCTAACACAACTTTTTACGTCGCTGCTGGTCAGAGGTTAAGAATAGCTCTTGAAATTTACATTAGAAGTTTTACACTAGGTTTGTACAAGGCCTATGCAGAAAATGGTTCAAACTACTGTTTATTAAACGAAATATGTATAGTAATAGTTATTATGTTGTGGTTGAATAGATCTAGATCTTTAAAGACTTAAAAAATGTTTTGTGTGTGTGTGTGTGGCTGCCATTTCAGGAATAAAAGAAACGTGGTCTGTGCCAACTGTGCAGGCTATGATCAGAATAATTTTGGAGATGCCATGCAAAAGTTTTTGTTTCTGGAGTAGAAATGTAAAGATTCACTGTTACAAGCATGCTAAGATACTTTTTGACAAGCAGGAAGATCATGTTTTCGAAAAAAGTCGTTGAATTTTTTTTTTTTTTTTTTTTTCTTCTTCTTCTTCTTCTTTCTTTTTTGTTGTTATAAAAAAATGAAACACAGTAAAGAGATCACTGATAAAAATTGTAAATACATGTAAACATCATATGTGAATAACGATCTTAATATCACTTTGAATAATTAGTAACTTGAATAATTCCGTAGTATTGATGCCGGTACAGAAGTTTCCTTTCTAAAATCATTTTAATAAATGGAAAATGCTGTACTTGAATGCGCAATTTCTCCATTTTCAAATTTCGAGTAGAAATTTTAAAATACCGCGATGCTTTTTTTTTTTTTTTTTTCCACATAAACAGTATCACTTTATAATAATAATATAATAACAAGATTATTTAAGATTCCTCTCTAAACTTCTGTCTTTTTTTTTTTAAATTAGATGATACATGTACATGTACATATTATTTTCTGTTTCTTTTTTCCTTGCATTTTAGTACCATTTGTCATATTCCTTTGGTGGGGGTGGGGGTAAAGACAGATACAAAAAATGAAATCACAATTTCTCAAGAGAGTCAATATTTCTGAAATTGTCCACCAACAGATTGTGGCTTAAATGATGCTATGTATCATAAATTTGTCTTGTTTTATCAACTAACAAGTAATTTTATTCCATGTTATACTAGAAGCGTTAGGCGTCTACTACCTTAATGTTAGCGAGGTGAAGCTGTGAGGACAAACGATCTGGAGTTGTGTAAGGGTTATGACCCTAACGGAGAGACCATTAAGTAAACATTTGCAGAATAGCCTGGCTATCCCTCGCTTGCAACTTTAGTAACTAGACTGTCCCTTCACAATACTGACCAGCATAGACCTGATTACGCATCTTTCAGCTTAGGATTTATTAACCCTTGAGCTGCTAAGCACGACTTTATGACCTTGTACGGGCAGTGTAGATCAAGATCAGACTACACACTACATGCAGTCTGATATTGGATCTACACTGTCCGAGAAGGAGACATTTTTTCCAAAAAAAAAATTCTTTGAAATAGTAAAAACTTGGTTTTTAGCTCTACTGTCATGGCGTGGTTTCCGTCGTCCGTCCGTCCGTCCGTCTGTCCGTCCGTTAGTCTTTTCCTTGTTTAAAGCCTGCATTTGTGGTTAGATTTCCATGAAACTTGCATAGTTTGCTTATCTCATCAATAGCTTCAACCCTATTGATTTTGAAAAAAATCCAACAAATAGTATGGGAAATGTAGCCATTTCAAGTTGAAAAATTTCATTTCTTGTTTACGCGATAAAGTCTGCATTTGTTATCAGATTTTTGTGAAACTTGCACAGTTTGTTTATCTCATCAATAGTTTCAACCCTATTGATTTTGAAAAAAAATCCAACAAACAGTATTGGAAAAGTAGCCATTTCAAGTTGAAAATTTTCATTTCTTGTTTACGCGATAAAGTCTGCATTTGTTACCAGATTTTTGTGAAACTTGCACAGTGTATTTATTGTATCAATAGCTTTAACCCTATTGATTTTGAAAAAAATCCAACAAACAGTATGGGAAATGTAGCCATTTCAAGTTGAAAATTTTCATTTCTTGTTTACGCGATAAAGTCTGCATTTGTGGTCAGATTTCCATGAAACTTGCACAGTTTGTTTATCTCATAAATAGCTTCAACCCTATTGATTCTGAAAAAAATCCAACAAACAGTATGGGAAAAGTAGCCATTTCAAGTTGAAAATTGCGATTTCTTGTTTACGCGATGAAGTCAGTATTTCTTGTTTTAATCTTTGTTTTTTTGTTTTTTTTTTCTGCACCATGAATTCATAATTAATGCTAGCATAAAAGCAAAATCACAGCCAGAAGAGCGATTTCAGGCCGTTCAGGGCCTCTAGTTTACTGTCGGCTTGAAAGTTCATTTCACTTATTTAGCAGGTTTAGGGTTAAATTGTTTGTATAGCCCCTCTTTCTCTCCTTCCAGCCACGGCACCACTGGAATCAGTCTGTTTACCGTTGACTAAACGATCCTGTGGGGCTTTAAAAATGTTGTGTGAAAAACGCATGTATTCAGCATGTTCTCTTTTTCTTCACAGCGTGCTTTCATCACTTGAAAGATTTTCAACATTTTGTCATTTGTTAGAGATAAATAGAGCATTTTCATAGTCGAAAAAAAAATAAAACTACAACACAAATGAACTCGCGTAACGTCATATTCTCTATGTCTTAATCAAATGACCAGGGGAAAAGCCTTTTCGGAGAGCGCAAATTCAGACCAGACTGCACAGAACAAGCAATTAGATCTTAGATCTGTCAAGCCAGTTTTTTTGAGATATTCTAGACAAGACAGCAATGGCCTTGCAATATTTAGGCTGCTTTTCCGCGCTGAACATATCTATTTCACTAATAAAGTGTAAGACCCTCAGTATCATGTTTATCCCATCAGCTACTCCATATTGGTTGATTCTCATCCTTTCCATATTTCAGATTAAGAGTTTACTGTAGTGATGCTCTTGCTCATTAGAATGACTCAAATACAATGACCTGTGTTTATCCAAGGACAGGTAAATTCGCTTTTGAAGACAATTAAAGATCAAGATCTGACTGTCCTTTGAATGCAACGCAGATCAGTATCACCACAGACGTACATATCTAAGATCTTAATTGTCTGTTTAATATTTATCATTTTGTAGGATTTATATGAAAAAAACACTCGACCATAAAATTGTAATGTTTGGATATTGTATTTCCGAGTGTAAAAGGCCATAATTGGATGTTTTAACTCTTAAACGTTTCTGATGACCCCAAAGAAAACGGCTGTTTAAACATTGTGGAAAAAGGAAAAATGCAGATCACCGAGTTTTCTCCTTTTTCCACAATGTTTTTTTTTTTTTTTTTTTTTACCCTTTCAACGATTCAAATCATCATTGGGTATACATTCAATTGTCATGTGCAAATGCTTTCTATTTGGAAAAGTCTAAAATTAAATCATTTGGTAAAGGGTTGAGGGTTGCGTAGATACTACATCCTTTGAAAGTAATGTGGGAGAAATTGGCCAGCCGATGTTTTGGACAGAACGATTTTGCCCAGGACAGTTAAGCCAGCCAAAAAAACATTAGGTAGGACATTTTGTCCAGATAAACACGATGGCTTGTTGCAAATGGAAAAAAAATAAAAGGCCAACTAGTAGCCAAAAAAAACCATTTGATAGTCATAATACAGGCATATTTTATACGACTTATTCATTCCATTTTAAAGTATGGATATTATTGATAACATGTGACAAATTGTTACAGTACAGTTTCCAAAGTTGCAAAAGTTACAGAAAAGAATAGACGTGAGTATCACTTTTACAGTGTAAGGTGTCGTTTGTGATCGATGTTAATATCACGTTTTAAAAGTACAGTGAACAATGTAGTCGTTAAAACAAGTCTAAAGTTTTGTCGGCTGGTAAAAGGTTAAAATCTTTGTCGAAAAACCAAGATTATCACTATGTTACTTTATTCTTTTTTTCAGCCTACAAAGCGTGATCAATGGCTAGAGATATTAGACTCATTTGTTACTGTTAAGGTTGAATAAATCGTGAAAAAAAAAACGGTTTATACTTTAATATATTGAGCACCGATTTTAATTCTTAAACTGCTAAGCGCAAATGCCTGACCTTTGGCGGACAGCGTAGATCAAGATCAGACTGCACAGAACGTGCAGTCTGATCTTTGATTTAGAATGTCCGGTAAAGGGGTATATACTCCTATAAAAATAGCTCTTAAACAACAATATTTGGATTTTTACAATCGGCTTGAATATTTCATTGCTTTTATTTAGCAGTGCTTCCGGTGAGGCTCCAACCGAGGTTTCCAGGTTAGGAGTGCTACACTGTACCACTGAGCCATGACCCCAGAGTTAGACAAAATATGCAATCTCGAGTAGTCGATGAAAACGTCTGAGCCATGCTCTGTGAATAGGGACTTAATGCATCTGCAATTTTAAATATAGACCAGTATCACCCTGCGCAGTCCGCGCAAGTTGACTCTGGTCGAAATCTTAGTCATTAGTCAAATTTATGGATGTCTGAGGACCATTCTACCTCATAACTTAATCGGTTGTAAGGCAAAATGAATTTGATTGATCCATGATAGTTAATAATTTTCTTGGTATCATGCATTATGAAAACCCCCTTTTTCCAGAGAATGGCTCATCTATACTGATGGAAAAAAGTTTAGCAACAAATTTCAAACTAACACTACTTTACAAAAAAACAATTGTTAAAATCCAAACCTTATACGCATAGTATGCATGTCGACTGACGTTAGCCCCATAGCATTTTTATGTGCTATTGTCTGTCTATCCGTGATATTGGGTCGATTTACGAAAATCACGCTCTGCGCGTACACAAGCCTCATGTCTGTATATGTTTCAAACTGCTACATGTGGATAGACTGATCGTTTATCGAATTAAAAGAAAACGCTTAAAAAATCTTTGAAAATTGTTATGGGGTGCCGACCTGGTATGACGTTAGATCAACGTCAGATGGCAATCGGTATGTTGATAGGTGGTATAAGTGCAAGTAACGTTGCACGGCATTTCGGTGTTCACAGAAGCACAATAAGCCGTCTTCAGGCAAGACACCAGCAAACCGGACATGTTGCGGACAGGCCACGTTCGGGGAGGCAAAGGAAGACTTCGCCACGTGAAGACAATTACATTATCACTTTCTCAAGACGTAACCGCTTTTGGTCCAGTAGCAAAATCGCTAGTCATGTTCGAAATGCGACTGATACAAGAATTTCATTTCGAACAGTACGTAATCGTCTGAGGTCTGCAGGTTTGAGAGCCTATCGACCGTACGTTGGCGTTCCACTTACGTTACGTCATCGTCAAGCAAGGTTTCAATGGGCTAGAGCTCATCGGAGATGGACCAGAAACCAATGGAATGAAGTTGTTTTCACTTTGTTTCGCTTTAATAATGTTGACTTTGGCGATGGACGAGCCAAAGTGTGGCGGCGACGGGGTGAAAGATTCCTTGCTGAAAACGTCATTGAACACGATCGTTATGGCAGAGCTAGGGTCATGATATGGGGCGGGATAAGTCACAGAGCAAAGACAGACATTATCATCGTTGCAGGAAACCTAACAGCTGACCGATACTGCAACGAAATTCTTCATCCTGTGCTTATCCCGTTTTTACGCAATGGTCATGCACGTATGCTGCAACAGGACAATGCCCGCCCTCATACCGCATGCCAAACTCGGTTGTTTTTACAGCGACACGGTGTTCGTACACTTGCATGGCCTGCCAAATCCCCCGATCTCTCGCCTATTGAGCATCTGTGGGATCACCTGGGACGGCAAGTATGAAAACGTCATGACGTCAATAACGTCCAAGACCTCGAACGGATTTTAGGCAGAGAGTGGGAAAGAATCCCTTTGCACATTGTAAGAACCCTCATTGCTAGCATGATGCGTAGGTGCACTGCCGTCATTACCCACAGGGGAGGTCACACACGATATTGACTGTGACATTTCCTTCTGCTACTGACGTCAATTTACGTCTTCGAGTAACCTCATTTTCAAATTGGCTTGATTGGATTTCACATCCCCTAGTCAGTTAAAGAGTAAATGATTGACTGGAGGCAGGTTTTTTCCTCCGTAAACACCCTATAGTTGCTCAATTCCTAAAAACATCGCGTGTTGCTAAACTTTTTTCCCTCAGTATATTTTGCCTATTTGGCTCTTAAAATCTTTCTAGTTAAAAACAACATAACCACGCACACACACTCGAATTGATTTCCGATGAGGTAGTTTTTCGAGCAAAAGTTTTTGTTTTCTACCCTCTAACAGTCGTCCGCAAGTGTTTTCAGTTTGGGTGTCTAATTCTTTTTTTTTTTTTTTTTTTCGATTGATAAAGAGCTTCATTTATACATCTTGTACACACACACGCACATATATAATTACATTATTAGTTGTACGGTCAATTGACAGGGGGCTTGGAAACTTGTTCACGACTTTGGTGAATCATGTTGCCCCGAGCCGAAGGCGTACAACGAATTTATTATACTGTAAAGTTTTACCATTCCAACCTTTGTTAAGCGAAATTTCCCTGTTTTATGGTCTCAAAAATTGAGTACGCTGACTAAATAGAATTTCCCTTCTGAGTGCCCCTATTTCATGAAAACTGACGTCACTGGGAAATGACGTCACTTAACCTTGCTTAATCTTGATGATGTCACTGCGATAGACATTTGTCGTATTTTTATATAAACATTGATTTATACAACTTCAAGGTAAGTAACTACGAATTCTAATGATTTGTCGGCAATAGCCATTAGTTGCCTCGAACGACTACTAGATTATCCATTTAACATTATGCACAATGCATGAGTTTTGACACTTCACAATTTACTTACCTGATGATGGGATGGCTCGTTTTAACCCCGCAGTGTATTTGTCTTAGAATGCCATCAAACGATAATACATGTAAAGTTCTATATTCATTTATTTTCAAAAATAATCCATTCTTTCCGTCTTAATGACAACCATCAAGGGAAACTAGTAATAATTTGGTGCAGGCTACTCAGTGTGTTTGTCTTGTGGGCAGCTCGTATCGATCGATCGACGTTGCCATTTTGGATGTTGTGTTGAAAGTGTAGTCATGGATACGGGGCTCCCGACAGTGAAACTGCTTTTACATGGGTTTTGCCAGTGTACATGATATATATGTTCAGGGCATATTGTCCAATCAGATCACGAGAAATTTCTTTGCAGTATAATAAAATCATATTTTCCATTTTGAATTGTTTGTTTGCTTGTTTGCTCTCTCTCTCTCTCTCTCTCTCTCTCTCTCTCTCAAAATAAAGCCACATTTAACTTATGGAATAGTTATTTGAAAAATATAATCTTTGTTAGTTGTATGATACATATATTTTTGTATATAGGAATTAAAGCACTATCATTAAGCGACTGTTTTCTGTAGTGTAATGATCATTATTATAATAAACTAACAAACCCTTAATACTAACATTGAATTGTAAGATATGATGGGAGATGGCCACAAGCCCCACAAACCAGTTGACGTGGCAAATAAAACTTTTCAAAAAAAAGTCTTTATAGCGTCTATCAGACACACAGCTCTAGTACAAAAGGCCAGAGAGATAAGCTATATCACCCGCGGACCACGTGATCGCAGTTTTATACTTATTGAAGACAACAAACCCATTTTCATAGATTTTTTTCCCTTATTGGTCTTAGTTTGAAGCCAAGTAAACCGTATTGCATCAGTCACAAACAAAGCCTTAGGCTGCGAAGCGCGACTCACTGACCTTTTGCAGACAGCGAAGATCAAGATCAGACTGCACAGAACGGTGTTACGAGACAAGCGTAACGAGAAAGAAAACCAGCAACAAGCCTTTAACAATTAACAATATTTATTAATGAATAAATACAAAAGAGTACAATAAGAGTTAAGTTTGAATTAAATTTTGTCAATTTTTAATCTTAGAACAAGAAATAGAATAAGTCCCTCGAAATTAAGAATTATGTTTAGACTACAGAAAGTATGAAATTTCTGGTTCCTAAAACCTAAATTAACAATAGTTTTAACTTGCAAATAGATATGAGCAACCTGTTTAAGAAATAAATAATTCCAACTTACAGATCTATATTCCAATTTAAATCCAACACTTTTCACTAATTCTGTATCCTCCAAGCCACAAGTCTAAGTTCAAAATCCAAAAATCACCAAGTAAGTCACTCCTATTTATATCAGCTTGGAAAATTCTAGATTAGTTTTTTCTAGAAAGGTGATAACATGGATTGGTAAACAACTTGTTTACTAACAACCTGTGTCTAAAAATAACCACAATGGAAAAGCCAATGAATGTTCTTTATGTTTCTAGAATACTCTGTATATAGAGTGAAAGTGATAATGAAAACAGGTTACATGTATATCCTATTTACATAACAACAGGCAGTCTGATCTTAGATCTACACTGTCCTATAAGGAGATATATTTCCTCCAAAAATACTTTCAAACAAAATTTAGATTTTTACTCTCGGCATGAAAGTTTCATTTCTTTTATTTAGTAGGATAAGGGTTAATACCATGATGATGGTGAATTATGAAGCTTATTCACTAAATGAAGGCAACCCTTGTTTCGTTGTTTAAAGTAACAATAAAGGCCAAAAATAAACAAAGCGGCTGTTTAAATGCATCTAAATGGAAATCATACTTTTTTTAAAGAATGGAAATCAACGTGATTGACAACAGTTGGTCCAAGTTTTAGTTGCGGGCAGGAAAATGAATTTAAAAATGGGGTAAAAAGTAAACAAGAGATAGAGTGACCTTGCAACTTTTAGTTCTTAAAAAGTCGCCGATGTTTCAAGCGATTAAAAAATAGATTTAAGGTCTAATTTTCCACTAAATTAACCGAAATATGTAATTGGATTCAAAAGGAGATGCACATTTTTTATCCCAGTATTTAGGCTACCAGTCCATAATACAAGTCATACGTGCAAATTCTCAACAAAGAGTGCCCATCAAACTGCAATGTTAAACGTAGCATTCCCTTGTCAGCAAATATCAAGATGACTTCCTTGTGCATAACACGGTAAAACAGGCTCAGTGCTTAGAAACCTTTTTTTTTTCACGTAAATTGGGTTGAGCACAAATTTTTAAGCTGTATAAATTCATTTATTTACGGAGTGCGCCACAAAAAATTGTGCAGTTTTAAAGTCTTATATAATTAATGGCAATTACTATTGTGTTATCATTTTCAGAAAGGGGGACGGTAGAGTAAAGCTGTAAGTTTCATCTGATGGCAAGATGGATGGCGAAAAGCAGTGTTCGGCCCACGAGCGGATCAAAATCATCTGTTCTCTCGTCCAAAGACAATTTCAATGTGAAATCCCAAGCATGAAATTTCCGCATCGCAATACCATCAGAGCCCTTGAAGTGAAGTTTAGAAACACTGGTGCAGTGAGAAACAAAAACAGAGGCCACATTAGCCTACCTTTGACAGCAACAACTCTGGCCCTTCCTCGGGGTGTAAGGACTCATTTGCAACAGTCGTAGTGGAAGTCCACCAGACGGCTATCGCAAGATTGATTGATTGATTGTATGGTGTTTAACGCCGTTTTCAACATTATTTCAGTTATTTCGCGGCGGCCAGTGCACCTATCCATGCGTTCCTGGAGTCTCTTTTACCAGTACTTCGCACAATTTTCTTTCCAAGCCACTGGCTGCTTTCCCACATAATCATCGTCGAAACAATGGTCAGCGGTGGGAGAGGAATGAATCCTGTCGCAGTGACTATCATCAATCCTCGGAAAGAAATTGGCCGAGCCAGGGGTCGTAGCCAGGGATCGAACCCTGAACCCCGTGTTCTCAAGTCCTGCACGCTACCGACTGAGCTACCGGGGCTCGGCTATCGCAAGAAGTGGGGTTTAAGGACTGAAGAATTATTCATAAGGACTTGAAACTGTTTCCATACAAAGTACAGATTCTTCAAGCTGAAACCCAAACTAACATAGATCAACGTGATGATTTTTCCAGAGAATGTATTGAGAACAATCTTGACCTTTTAGATTTCCTCCTGTACAGTGATGAGGCACCTTTCCCTAGGGTGGACATGTGAATAAGCAAATCATGAGGTTACAAGGTGAGCTACTGTGGCCCCTGTTGTTGTTTCTCACAGTACCATTATCTCTGAACTTCTTTTAAAGGGCTCTGATGGTACTGTGATGTGGAATTTTGTCCCTTGGGAATTCACATTGACATGGTCTTTGGATGAAAACATGTGATTTTATAGCGAAGTAGAGTCCAATGATAAAGACCTTCTCCTGGGCTGAAAACTGCTTTTCGCCATCCATCTTGCTGTCTGATAAAACTTACAGCTGTACTTTACCATTTTCATGAAAATGAAAACAAAATATTAATTTCAATTTACTATATAAGACTTTAAAACTGCATCTTTTTTTTAATGGCCCGCCCTGTATAAATCTATTTATTGACTTTATTTCCTCCCATTGGCCATTAAAAAAAGATCCGATAGATTAACAGATATCTAGAATTTTTTATCGAATTTTGTTTTGTACCACTTGATGTAATACATTATAAACATTGTTCACGCCTGGGTCCCGCACTCCCTCACTCTTCCTCTCTGGCTTTCCAACACATAGGAACAAGAAATGATGTCAAAAATACACCGTTGACGGTTACATATCGGTTACATAACATGCGCTTTCAGCTAATAGACGTCGTAATGGCAGCTTTGACGGTTACACAGACGTCTTAACTCTTTCACTACCAAGTAAATAATTAACACTTGTTTTTCATTAGCTATAAATATAGTTCTACTTCAAGATGAAGAGACCGTTTGGCCTTAATGTATAATAAAGTAGTGGACAGTGTAGATCAGAGATCAGACTGCACTTTCCGTGCAGTCTGATCTTGATCTTCACCGTTCTCAAAAGCTTCTAGCATTGTCAACAGTAAGGAAATGGTTAAGTAACAACAGCAGGTCTAAGTCAAGCCAAAATACGTGGCCATATAACACAGTATAGTTATGGAGACCTTGTTGCCTGACAGTTGAATCATTTTGGTGAACGTTTTGCTGGTGTAAGATCTAAGTTCGACTATCCTGTCTACCAATAAGGAACCTACTTTCCATAGACCAAAATAATACTTGTTCTTATAGCCCGGACATTAAATCAGTCAAATCCACGTTAACTATTCTTATTATTTTCCGTAAAAGTCTTGTTATTTCTAATTCTATATTAAACTTCAAATATTTCATAGTGTTATATAGCAGCTCTTTAGTACTTGCTCTTGTTGTGATAGATATGAGCCATGCTCTGGCATAAGGGGGTTTAATGCACTTCCTCATTATACCAGGCAACTCATCACAAAATCAGGGATCCATGAAACGTCATTTGTCTCACAACTGACAGAATCATGAGCTAGATTGGTTCTTGGACATGCAAATAATTTGCTAAAAGCATAAAGTTTCGACCTAGGTCATCCTGCGCAATCCGCGCAGGCTGACCTGATCGAAACCTTTAGTATACGCATGAAAACTCCTTTCCATAGAGTAGGACTTATATTTTTTCACCTTTGCCCGAGTTCTTTCACAGAGTAATCACAATTTGACTGACTACAAAAAGTAACGCGGTGTTATGACCCCAGAAATGACCAGCAAAACTGATACGTAAAAAAAAAACTTGATAACGGCAATACTATGTAACCCAAAAGTATAGACCTTTTTACAACGCCGTTCGTTGCCAAGGAATTACGATCCCAGAATTCCGCTTTACGCGCATGCGCACTTTTTGTAGGGCAAAAAGTCCAGTATCATTCTATTGAAACTCTGTTACACTGGGACTTATAAAAGATTTAAATGATAAAATATCTAAGGAATAATTGTGTCACAGGATGGTGTCATCATGCTGTGCACCGGGAAGAATAAAAAGATAAACGTCCCAGAGTCAAAACACCTAAGTTTTGATTTAAACGTCCCAAATTTCGGTTACACTTCCCCCTTAAACGGCCCCGTATATCTTTTTTAATTATTTGTTTGATATTGTAAAGTCCTTTTTTGAAAGAGATTCTTCAGAGTTCTTGTTTTACATTTTAGGCCTAATGTCAGTATAGTTTATAGGTTATTGATTAATAAGCCATATCTTGCCGAATTTATGTTTTTGACCAGCTCGAGAGGAATTTGCGTTGAAGTTTGCGTCATTTACATTAATTAGTATCACTAAAACCATCATTAGAACTTGTGATGATGTATTTCAAGATCAGACTTCCCCTATGTGCGAACATTTTTCTTATTACGCTTTTTCCTAAGTCGATTTAAGATCACGTACTGCAGGCTAAGGGTTAAGATCCATATTGTCTCCCTACATGATTATGTATCCAACACGCTCAAATGCTTACTGTTAAAACTGTTAAAACTTCCATCTAACCCCTTTACCAAAGAATCACAAGTCTTGACGACTAATAGAAAGAAAAAAATCATTCTTAGGAAAGGAGAAAGATGCTTTTAGCCACTATTTCAACCTTTCAACAATTTTTCCAAGAGTTTTTCTGTGGAAACCGGGAAAATAAATTACATTTTATTTACGATCCCTGGTGAAAAACAATGAAGGAAAAGAGCAACCATACACATATGTTACACTTATTCTATGTTCTAAAAGTTCCATGATAAAACTAACAAGTATATGATATATTAGGTGGCTACCCTTTATAAACCCTTTGCCTAACTCTTTCTCGTCTTAATTAACGACCCTACATGAATGAGCTTGTGGAAACACTATGGTAAAGGTAAAAATGCTGGCAACAAGCATTTTTCTTTGACATCTTCGTCTTACTGTCATAAGGCATAAATACGGATCATTTTCTTAAACGTGGTTCGGTCCTAAGCAAATAAGTTTGTCTATGTATCGTTTCTTTGCCTCTGGACAGAACGCTTTTCATGTAATCACTCATAATATAACTTTCAATAATTCGCCACTGCTTTCTTTAGCCTTTTTTTGCCCAACACGAGTGCGCATGCGCAGTTTTCTAGTTTCGTTACCAGGAAGTAGTCAGCGGCTAAAAGGGTCTATAAATAAACGACTTTTGCTCAAGATTCCTTACTTGACTTAACTGCAAGCCTTGAGGTAAGTCAAGAATTTACTTTCGATTTTTAGCTATACTGGTTGAAAGCCAGCAGAGCGTATGTCATGCCGTGGTTTCCGTCGTCCGTCCGTCCGTCCGTCCGTCCGTTAGTCTTTTTCTTGTTTAAGCGATAAAGTCTTCATTTGTGGTCAGATTTTCGTGAAACTTGCACAGTTTGTTTAACTCATAAATAGCTTCAACTCTATTGATTTTGAAAAAAATCCAACAAACAGTATATGTGGGAAATGTAGCCATTTCAAGTTGAAAATTTCCATTTCTTGTTTACGCGATAAAGTCTGCATTTGTGGTCAGATTTTCGTGAAATTTGCACAGTTTGTCTATCTCATCAATAGTTTCAACCCTATTGATTTTGAAAAAAAATCCAACAAACAGTATGGGAAAAGTAGCCATTTCAAGTTGAAAATTTCCATTTCTTGTTTACGCAGTAAAGTCTGAATCTGTGGTCAGATTTCCGTGAAACTTGCACACTTTGATTATCTTAGGCCCCATAGATCTACCTTGTTTCATGCATTGTAGATGCATCATGTGCAAATTATGTATTGCCAATGAATTCATTCTACGTTTTTTTTGTTTTTTTTTTTTTTATAAATCACGACATGATTGCATTACGTTTTCATGTATACTCAGATTGCTTTTTCAAGAATAAAGCAACAATTACTTCTGGTGACGAAGTAGCATGATGCTGACCACTTTCTTGACCATTTCTAGTTGCAATTAGTTTAATTTAAACATTTATTTTACATCGATTGAGAAACAAGTTCTTACAACTTATACTTATCATCCGATTCTGCTTCCTGAGAACTACACCAGTACTCACGCCGACTGTGTGGGCCAATGAAAAATCCCAAATGGGATACCCCTCCCGGGTATCGAACTTGGGACCTTTTAGTTACGTGGCCGACGCTCTACCCCACAACCAGGTTGTAGTTTCAATCAATTACTTTTCTATAAATCAACCTTTCACTTCAGTCAAAACTCTCTAAAGATTCAAACATGAAGGTGAGGATGACGCTTTGATAATCCACTGATTTACCATTTATTAGACAATAAACTTTTAGACTGACTTCTATTGAAAGTGGTTGCAGACGACAAAGGAACATATTTCCGTTACTCTTCAATTAAAGGCGGAAACAATAGGTCCCGCGCACTAGTTGCCTAAGTAAACATTCAACCAAAGGGGAATACAAGAAAATATTGATGCATAACATCAATGGCGCCGCAAATCAGTTGTTTCTGAAATAGGGCACATTACAGCGGATTAATTTTTTACGCCAAGGGCATCACTTGAACAAACTTCGTAGAGGTCCACGTGGTGATACTACATGACAAATATTTAAACTCTGGGCCATCTGGTTTTGGACAAGAAGATTTTTAAAGTTCGCACCTTATGTTAATCCCGAGTATTAACAACCTTGCGGAAGAATCATTTTGAAAACAATGTGGAAGAAGGAGAAAATGGTAACCAGATTCGAATTGTCGTCTGCAAATGTTCTCAAAAGTCTAAAATTATGTTGTTTGGTAAAGAGTTAAAGTCTAAGAAAGAGTCATGGTTTTGAAACATGATTTATGAAGAACATAACGAAAATGTGGCCTCTCTCCAGAAAATTGTTAACGCATTTCAAATTGACCAAAGCAAATTTATGCAGAACTCGATGAGAAATGAACCGAGAAGTCCTAAACAATATTTAGAATGCAAATTAAAACTTAAAAAAGAAAGAACCAATAATGGTAAGACACAATCATAGCCATTCTTCGGCGAAATTTAACATAATTTCAGTTGGAGCTATGTACAAAAGCAGTGGTCATTCGGCAAACAACACAAGAAAATAGTATTAAAAGTAGGTACTAAATTACCAAATCAATATTAAAAACTGGGTATGAAATGACCAAAGTGGGTACGAAATGATCAAATTGAGTACGAAATGACCAAAGTAAAAAGTATAGGTGGGTACGAAATGACCAAAATTGTACGAAATGGCCTAGGTACGAAATGACCTACGTGCGAAATGACTGGAAGCCTAGTAACAATATGGCTACCTCCATAGGCACTTTTCAAAAGCGAATAAAAATATAGTGCCGCCGCTCATGCGGCGCAACAATGACGCAGTTTAAGCGCATAAACCCTTTCTCTCGCTTTACGTAATATTGTAATGCGTTTTTATGTGGGGGTAGGTACGACATGGGAATTACCGAAAACGGCTGGACTGGATTTTGATGAAAGTCCCCTTTCCCCCTCCCCCCCCCCCCCAAAAAAAAACGGGGTTAGAAGCATGAAATAAACAGATTTCTTTTTTCTGAGAAAGATCGAATATTTTTTTCATCTCGTGAACATCATTGCCAATATTTCCAATCGTAGTTGCACCTCTCTTAAAAATATTACCGATGATGTTCACTCGATGAAATAAATTTTGGTCTTTCACCCATTCTGCTTTATGCAACAAATGAAGCCATTGCAGACGACAAAGATTGAGAAAAGACTTCACAGAAGACAAGAAGGAACGACGCAAAATTGTATTTTAACCCCTTAGATCTACCACACAATCCTGCGTTTTAACGATTCTGCAGAATAAGGCTATTGAAAACGTTGTGAGGAAAGGAGAAAATGCAAGTTACCAGCATTTTCTCCCTTTCCCTTTACGTTTTCTACCCGCTCTAAAACAAACTCCATCGTCCGAGCCACAGTTAATATGTCGTCTACAACAACTTTTATTTTCGACCTGTCAAAAACTTGTTCGTCTTGTACAGAGTTAAGCCCTTCGAAAGAAGGACACAAATTTAAACATTTTGTGGCGACAGCTACATGTAAAACCAACACAGATTGACCCTTTTTTTCTCATCCTCTTCTCTTTCAATAGAAAATCAGCAACATGAGGTTTCTGCTGTGCGTTCTTGTTCTCCTGCCAATTGTTTGGTGAGCCAGCATTGATGTCCAAGAGAGATTTATATTCGGCGGTATAACAGGTAATTTAGTAATTCAAAATTCAGTCTTTCTCATCACAGATTCTTTTTAACACATAACAATATTTCACAAATTATGAATCAGATAATGCAAAACTATCTATAGATGCACCCGCGGTAATATACATAAAACCATTCACTTCAATTAAATATGTACAAAATGACGTAAAAAATGACGTCACACATTTGTGATATTTAACGTGTATACATAAGATAAGAACATTCGTAATGGGTATATTACACTGAAAACAAGGGAGGTTATGTGATAATTTTTTTTTATTAAACTCGTCAAGGAAAATGTCGTTAAGCTCGCCAAAGGCTCGTTTAATAACATTTTCCCGTGACGAATTTAATAAAATTTCATCTGAAACGCCAACTCATGACAGATCTTATATCTCTCACTTAGTGTATTTTCTAATTTATCTTCAACGTCCACAGAACAACTTTGTTTGCTTTTGTGAAGAGTGTATGCACGCAATACTCAGTCTGATCTTGAATCTAAATTATGCAACATTCTGTGATTTAGATTAAGCGAAGCAGCCTTAAATGCATTTGACTGGCACTTACAAATGATATATTCTGTCTTCGACTTTAATCCACAAAACATAACAACATGACGTCATCGACGTCACTTTACAATTTGGCGTAAACAAAATAGGGTTTAACTCAATTTCCAACAGCGCTGCAAGTTATGTTGTCGAAACGTAGTCAAACACCGTCAAATAGAATTCTGGATAAATTTTCTAAATGACGCTACCGGATCTCATGCGCCACAATGACGGAATCGTGCATTAAACATTTAAAAGGAAATGTAATGCTACAATAACATCACTGATACACATTAACCCTCTGCGATCAAAATGCTTATTAGGCTTACGCAGTTTACCATTAATCGTTACCTGTACAAGGTACTGTCATGCTATAACATCACTGATAAACACCTAACTTGTGCGATCAAAATGCTTATTAGACTTAAGCGGTTAAAGATTAATTGTCATCTTTACAGTTGAACCTTACGTGTCAAATAAACAGAAAGGATGTTTTCGTAAGAATTATAAACAATTGAAATATAACGATTTTCGATATCTAGGCTTCTTAAAGTCCTATCTCAACATAGTTGGCGGAGTAGATCCAAGATCAGACTAAACGGTTTATGCCAGTCGAATCTTGATTTACACTAGCTGCAAATGAAGTCAAAGAAAGACATTCAAAAGATAAAGTTTGACATCGAAACTCATGAAACGAATGGACCCTGAATGTTTCGTATCACAATTCATTTGAATATTACTAGGATCTGTGCTAATAAAACCTTACTTCATGCTCAGCGAAGCATATATTCATAATATAATTCATGCTTCAGATAGTAGGAAGATTTGAAATGAATAAATACGTTGCTCTGCAAGGCTTTATTACAGTCCAATTACATGTATGTAACTTATAAGTTGATGCTCAGATAAATTTAGCACAATAAAAGAGTATTGGTCAAAAATTTAAATGCATGGGTCATAAACAGTCTCCTTCTCTAGAATCAGACTCATCACGGTCTTGGGATATTTATGATTTCAGTTGACAGTTTAGTTCAACAACTCCAAAACACTTTGAAAGCAGATGCAACTAAGGATGTTTGCGTCGCTTCCTGTCATACCCTGATTGGGACCCTCCCGGGAGGCTCAGTTGCTGATTCACTTGTTGGAGATTCGCTGTGTCCACCGGCCTGCACACAGTAGGTCATTTTATCCTATGAAAATTGTTTGTCAGAATTGATTGATTAATTGAATGGTGTTTTACGCCGCTTTTAACATTATTTCAGTTTTATCATGGCGACACATCACGTATTCATGCACTTCCTGGGTTTCACCAGTACTAGGCTAGGGCTGTGTAAAGTGTTTTGCCCCCAAAAAAAACCCATGAAAAACCCAGCTGATCCAGTGAGGCTCGAGCCCGGGACCTCCATGTCACGAGTCCTTCAGTTTGCCACTGGGTCACACAGGACCCCATGTTTGTCAACATATCAAATGAATAGATGTTTCTCAAGAAAATCGGGTCAAGAGTGCTCATACAGCAGACACTCTTACTATCGTAATAACGAATTCAGTACAAGAGCACTTAACTATATATTTTCCAAACAGTCCCGAGTTTTCACGACCCCGAGCAAAATGGAAATGGAAACATTAAAGGACATGGAGAAAATACTGGTAACCAGCATTTGCTCCTTTCCAACAGTGTTTTCTACCTTTGCAGACACAAATCCCATTGGTTGAGTAACATTCAATTTCGTCATCTGCAAATGGTTCCATTTGGACAAGTCTGAAATCTGCATATAACGTTGTGGTCTAATTTTAAAATCGATTTTGTACAACAAATGACAAATTTATGAGGTACAATGATCCTTTGAGCTGTAGAAAATTGACAGATAATAAAAAGTTTAGACCCATTTCAGCCTGCGCTGATTGCGCAGGCTGACATGCGTCGATACTTTTTGCAGATGCATTAAGCCCCGTTTTCACACAGCGTGGCCCAATTGCTTTTGAACGTTTTGGTCTTCTTTTACAAACTGTAAAAGTTTTCTGCATTTATTTTACCTAAGGCTTCAGCACTCACCACTGAGGCTAACTTTAGACCTTTCAAAAACCAATGTACATAACTCAAGCAAATTTGAAAGAAACACAACTTCTGATTGGCTAAACCAAATGTGTTACTCTCAAATTTAGAATGCTTGGTGAATACGGACCGCGGTCTTTTTCAAACTGTTGAAGACATACACCTACACGAGTACACACACATACACATCTTTTTCACGATCAGTAAAAACCAGACGTTAAAAAATAAATGAAATACGTACATAGTGTTGTCTTATATCAAAAATATCTAACTCGATTGTGAAAATTGATAGTTGTCTCGCCAAGGCTCGACAATTATCAATTCTCCCAACCTCGTTAGATATTTTTAATGTACGACAGCACCATGTGCGTATTCTCTTTTTATCTTTGTTGACCAAGTAGTTGCCTTGACAGGATTTATCATCTTTTTCTTTCAATTCTTTTTCAGAGTTCTGAAACTTCTCCAAGGCTAATGGTGTAAGATTCATTTGTTGCTACATACGTAAAGCTAAATAAACTTAAAACAGAACTGTATATTTTTTTCTTTTATGCTTGTCAATAGTTCATAGAAATCTAACTGTGAATTATGTCCTTATAATTCACTGGTAAATTTCATAATTCACCGGTGAATTTTATAACTTTTATGTTTAACATTCCACGGATATTTATAAAACATGAAAGAATTTTTAGCGGGTGCACGTCATGTTTTATGACGTAGTCAACATCACTCATGAATTCATTATTACAGCTAGTCCATATCCGACTAGATTTAATAGATCTATTTCGCTTGAAAAACGCACATACTTTTCACGATGAGCAAAAACGTGAAAAGAAAATTTTAAGTGCAGGGCATAAACGAAATAGGATAGTTGTTTGTTTCAGTGTATGGTCGAAATTTCTTTCATCCCGTGAAAAGCAAAGGCCATATTTTCGCTCGTGGCTTCGCCACTCGTGAAAATATAGCCCTCGCTTTTCAGTCGATGAAAGAAATTTTGATCATACACCGTGACAGAAAATTATCATCTATATCTTTTGTACACCAATCGAGTATTGTGGAGCTGAAACTGTTTTACTATATAAACAACTTAGTGATATCAGTATGTTTAAGAGAAACGCAATGATATGAAAATCTTTATAAACGATAATCGTGTTTTCAAAGCAATAACAGCAACCACAAATGTTATTATATATATTTGTAATAAAGTTATATCAAATTTAGAATATCTCGTAAAATGCTGACATTTTGATACGTACCGTCATTTATTTTGCGCTATCCAAGTTGTCAGATTTTTTTCCCTTGGTCTTAAATGGTCTTTGGGTCAAATGGGTAACATACCGTAAGATATGTTTTTTTTTTCAAAGCTTTTTGTCCAAAGTCACAACACCTTCTACACTGACAGTTCGAGAGTGAATTTGCAGTATCATATAGTGGTCTTTCATCAAGATTTTTTTCTACCGTTGTGTCAAAACGGTCCTGTGTCAGGGCTCGTATAATATCCAAAATAGACAAATAATAAGATCTACAAAGTAACTCAGAAACAAAGTTTTTGTTTGTTTGTTTGGTGTCAAACGCCGTTTACAACATATTTCAGATATTTCGCGGCTGTCATTGCACCTATCCATGCTGTTTCTTTCTCTGGTACTTTGCACAACAATGTTTAAAAATTTGTCACTGCTTTCCCACATAACGATCGTAGAAACAATGTTCTCCGGTGAGAGAGCAATGCATTCTGCAGCAATGATGACCACCGATCTTCGAGATTGGCTGAATTAGGTGCTCCTTGGTTTTAAGACTATGTACATTACCGACTGAGCTACGGCATCGGCTGTACTTGTATGATTGTAAACAAGATGTCTGTTGTACATGAGTCATCCTCTGTGAAAAGGGGGCTTAATGCATCTCGAATATATATATGTGTGTGTGGGGGGGGGGGTGTGGGTGGGTGTGTGTGTGTGTGTTCGTTCAAAGGAAGAATTTAAATGCTTTCATGTACCAATAACCCTTTACCAAAATAATTCCGTTATTTCACGACCCTCGGAAGGAAGAATTCTGAAAACATTTCAGAAAAAGAAGAAAATGCTGATCATCAGCATTGTCCTTTTTTTTTTTACCACAATGTTTTCTGACCCGTCAAACCAAGCTTTCTAAATACATCTGAGTTGTTTCCTGTCATCTGGTAAAGAATTAAGCAGCGTAGTCTCTATACCCATCTGAGCGGTTGGTTTTTTTTTACCTACACTCGTACATGTACATATATCGTTTTTACGTTTAACAATACGTCTTCAACTCTCTCCTTCCAATAGACTATAAATTTTGTGAAACACTTTTTAACACTTATCCTGCTAAATAACTAAAACGATTTTTTTTTTTTTTTTTTTTTTTTCAATTCGATAAAAAAAAATTAAATATTATTGTTTCAAAGTTATGTTTGTGAGAATAATATCACCTTATCGGACGGTGTAGATCAAAGATCAGAATGCACGTTCTGTGCAATCTGACCTTGATCTACACTGTCCTCAAAAGGACAGTGAGTCGCGCTTAGCAGCCTAAGGGTTGAATCGAAAAAGAAGCAGAAACACTTACAAATACAAAAAAAAAAAAGGTTTTGTGAGATTTGAACTTATGCTGCCGGAGGTGAAGAAATAATAGATGTGAGCGTCGCTCTGGGGAAAGAGGCTTTAATGGATTTCCGTGATGCATTATACATGTACCTAGCAAATCATTAAATGATCCATAAAACCTATTTTGTCTAACAACGGAGAGAATCATGAGATAGAATGGTACCTGTACATGCTGCAATTTTTACAAATAGCAAAATGTTTCGACCAACGTCATCTGCGCAGACTGCGCAGGCTGATATGTGTCGATGATTTTTGCAAATGTACTAAACCCCCCTTCACAGAGCATGACACATGTGCATGAACTAATGAGGAAGAATGAAAGGGTCATTTCTCAGAGCTTTTTCAATCCGATTACAATAAAACTGTCGTGCTTTTTGTAATAGACAATATGTGCAGGTTTCAAAGAAACTGGATAAAAGATTGAACCTTGCTTCAGAAACAAAATTAACTCAAAGTTGTTCCACACTTCATTACTGGAATTCTCGCTTTCAACACGAGTTGTAATCGAGGGAACGAGCTCTAAAAAGAGTCAATGAAAAACGGTATTTTACAAAGATAGGCCTATGTCTCGAAGAATTTTATCAAAATTTGTTACTTTATAGGCGATCTATGGAAAAATCCTACAATGCTATCGTGTGTAGATATGATTTAACTTTATTCCCCGTAAGGATTGGCCGTAGAAAATATGCAGGGTTTAAATTTAATTTTGCGACTACTTCAAAGCACCGAACTGAAAATCCATCAATTTCTGTCAATAGAGCAGCCAGTGTCTTGGGAAGAATATTGAGCGACGTGATGCTCCAAAAAAAAATCCAGAAATGGGTCAAAAAACATTTTCAGTAGATATTATTTGTGTGTGAAAGTGTGTGTTGACCTTTGGGTGTATTACAAATTTCTGTCACAATGTTTTCAAAGCCGTCAACTACTTGAGTATTTCAATTATGCTGACGCGTTAATGGGTTTATCAAACATGTCAGCAGATATTATGCATTTTTTCTATGTTAACGTTTGGTTGTATTAGGGACTTTTGTCACAAAGTTTTTAAAGTCTTCAACTATCTGGGTATTACAATCATGCTGATATACATCGTGTATAAATGGGTTTAAGAACATGGTCACTAGATATTATGTTTTCTTTTTTGTTTTCAGTGTTAAACTTTGGGTGTATTACATCCGTCTGTCACATGCTCTCCAAAGTTTTTAACTGCTGGAGCTTAACAATTAAGAAGTTGCTAATCGCGGTACAGATAAAGACTGTTAATTGTTATTATGTTTAAATGTTAGCCTTATGTTGCAATGTTACCTTCAGACACAACATTTTTCAATATTTGTAACTTGCAGAAGCACATACGTGATTTTCTTACATTAGTGGGTCCACACAGAAACCATATTACAACTCATTTCGTTTCTGTTAAAATCTGAATGAAGCGCTATCTTGTCACAATGTTTCAAAAGGGTTTGTCCGCTGGAGCATGAATAGTAGTATATTTTAAGCAATAGGTTTAGAAATAAATATTGCTCTCGCGGTCATGGTTTCATGAAATATTATTGATGGTTATATTTCTACATTAGCCTTTGGACGCGAACTGAGACCACAGAACTGAGTCTACAAATATATGATTACCTTAACTTGATTGTGATCTTTCATGGAGCATAGTTTTCATTGACGGTTTGAACAGACCTGGATAAGACTGCATATCCGTGTGTTTTGGTCTGGATCTATTCCAACCGTCAGTCATGTTATAAACACGTACTCAAATACTATTTGACGATAAACAACTACAGCAACAAAAAATAAAACTCCAATTTTATTTATAATGAATATGTCACTCGTTATACAAAAATTGTATATTATGTTATTGTATATGAGCCAGAGGCCTAGATACTTGAATAAAGATTTGGTATTGGTATTGATTATGTCAACACGAAGATTTGGGTCCACTTTTTTTCCATTTTTATTTTCCGTCAAATCTAAAGCCTTCAGACCCTTGCAGTACCACCCCTGATAAAATCAAGCATGAAAAATGAGCTAGCACCCTCGACAGAAAAACAGTAAAAAAAGTTAAGTCTCGAAGAATTTTGTCAATATGTATTTATTAATATTGGGTCCAAGATTGTTTTATTTTCCCGTCAAACCTTCAGAGCCCCTAAAGCACAATCCCTGATAAAATCAAGCATGAAAAATGATAATTAAGCAAAAACTTACCGGTGGAGAAATCGTTCTGAGAGAATATTGACAAAATCACACTTCGAGCTATGGCTCTCGACAAGGAGATAGTTCGATCGATAAGGAGATAGTGCCCTCGTCCACAGTTAAGATGAGGCAAAAAAGTTCATTTATGTTTGTAATAGTTTTTTTCATATTCTTGAAGTTTATCATTTACCTTTGTTTTGCTATACTCGTATGTGACCTTGTTCACGATACCGAGATTACACTCGGCTATGTTAATTGCTATCAGCGTGATATCCGGGAAACTGCATATTCTTCAATTGCACATTCCCGGATATCACTTAAATTTCAGAAAAAGTTTTCAGATTTTGTTAGCAGTTAACGAAGATGAAATAGAGTCTCCATATCGTGCACTTAGTCACACAGAGCAACAACTAAACAAAGAATTCAATTTCAAGTATACTAGGAGAAAATTACCACAAATACCGCCTACGTTGTACCCCTTGTAGTTAGCTTATTTTGAGAAAGTCCATTTGCCCATAGCTTAGACTTTTAGCATTTTGGACACGTTTTAGCATAAAACTTCAAGTGTCTGTGGAAATAGATGCATGTAAGTATCTAAAAAGCTTCTACCTTTATCACTTCCGAATATAAGTTTACAAAACATTTAAAAGAAAGATTAAAGGAGAACAAAATTATATTACTTTTTTGTGTTGTTGCTTAAGGTCCCATTCCGCTTTGGTCATGGCCCAACCACACTTTTTCCTGGGCAAGCTTAGACGTTCCAAGTGATAACCAGTAAAAGTTAACGACCGTTCCCCCGCCAGCCACAGGCAGCTTTCCAACTTGACACAGCAGTCAGATGTGGGGATCCACGGAAAAATATGGCAAAACGGATGACTGACTCAGCATTTAACGGGTTTAAAGTAGGAGTTGACTAGGATAAAATAGGTATAAACATTTTGGTACGCTCAACTACAGAATGAGTTTTCAAACGTACGAGCTAACCAGCGACGTGACCTACAAAAGGAATCAGAAGAAATAGCAAACCTAAATTAAAGATGCGGATTGATTAGACTCTAATAACCTGATGATTTAACATGACAGTAGAATATGGACGAGGGCACTATTTCCCTGTCGCGGGCCCTAGCTTGGAAGGTAATTTTGTCAATATTTTCTGGGAACGATTTCTCTACCGGTAAGTTTTTGCTTAATTATCATTTTTCATGCTTGATTTTGTCAGGGATAGTGCTTTAGGGGCTCTGAAGACTTGACGGAAAATGAAACAATCGTGGACCCAATACCAATAACGAAATAAATATTGACAAAATCCTTCGATACCTACTTTTGTTTACTGTTTTTTCTGTTGAGGGTTCTAGCTCGAGAGTTGAGGGAATAAAGTTTCATTGGCTCTTTTTGCAGCTAGTGCCCCTGATTACCACCGTGTTCCAAGGCACTGACTATACAAGCGAACTGTACAAGTTTTAGATGAATCATGGTGGGATGCAGACTTTATGCGTGTCAACAAAAGCTGTAAAATTTTAATTTCAAGACTACTTGTTCCCCTGTGAAAGGCTGAATGTTTCGCATTTAGGTCCATCCTGAGCTCTTGATGAACAAAGTGTTCCATGAACACTGGACAACAAAAGTGAAATATTTTGCATACAGGTAAAAAAAGGTCAGATGGACAGCTGAAACCTCTCCATGACATGATTTCTTCTTGCCAAATTTCGTCTGATAGAAGGAGTTGTATGGATTTCAATCTTGCTTGCCTACTTGATTTTGGCTGGTGGTAAAATCGAGCTTGATGCAAGACTCATCACACATGACAAAATGCTGACTTGAGACACTTTGAGTACATACAGGCACAGACATACAAAAGCTGTTGCAGTGTCCCGATTCTCACGCCAACGTGATAAGACAAAAATCAGGTGACTCCAGCAGCTTATTTAAGCGAATTCTGGCTATAACTAATCATCTGGTCTCACTGGAAGCCCGAAGGTAACTTGCCAGTATATTTTGCTAATAATTATATCTAGCATGATTTACAGGGGTCTATCCGTTAACCCTGTAAGTGCCTTTCACTATTGTTGTTGCCTTTGCGGCCATTGTAGATCAAGATTAGATTGCACAAAACATGCAGTCTGATCCTTGATCAGACAGTCCGCTTTGCTGAGATACTCAGGGCAAAAGCAACTTCTATACTGCACTTGTCAGGGTTTGTTTTTTATTCGAAATTGAAAATGTGTGCAAGGTTTATAAGGCGGCTTAGGGGTTAAATAATTAAAGTTTAGTGACGTAACAGTTAGTATCATCATGTATCATTATATCACCTTTATGGTAAAGATGTCATTTTTTGCCGGGGCTACTTTTTTTGTTTTGCGTAAATTTAAACAGATGAACGATTTATTTCGTTCAGATCATTATCTATGACTGTTTTCTGTAAGTAAATAAATAATAAATGTAGTTACCAGTATCTAAATCGTTGATCTCTTAAACATTCAATCTTTTTACAGAAAAACATCATCAAAGATGATACTCTTCTTCTACTTCACTCTAATTCACTTATTTCGCTATTTCTCGATATTTGTCCAAAAAGTTTAAAGTTACCTTCGATACAGATGCATGAAAATTTATAGAACAAGATCCTGCACTAAATTGGAATTGTTGTAACAACCTGACACCCGTCTACACAAATATCTGGTTTCTTATTAACCAACCAATCTGAAGAACGTTCTTAGTCTTAATCACCAGAATTTTCTAAATGTGAAAGTAACACGTCTTCTGATTGGCTAAACTAGAAATTGTGTTTCTTTTATATTCAGAAAATCTTGGGGTATCAGACAAAGAACGTTCTTTACAATGGTTTGTGAATACGGGTATAAAATGTAACACACACGACAGAAAAAAAAATCCGTATCTATAAGTAGTTTGATGGTCATAGGGACCCCCTGAATTTTGAAATATCTAGAAAAATTTTTTTGATAACTTAGTTTGAAGTTTTTGCTTTCAATGCAATGTTCAAAGGTACGAAAAAAAAAAAAAACAGCTCAAAAACGGTGGAAGGGTTGAAGGCTATTCTGAGTAAAGGGTTTACCTGTTTATGAACACAATTCTCATGCAACTACTGTAAATGTGGTCGTCTATTGCTTGAACAGCAAAAACTTCAGCTTTTGAGGCCCTTATCTCATTTTTTATTTGGGTTTTATTTTAACGCAATATCAGAGACGTGCACTCACCTTGTTTACACATTGTTTTCTTTTCCACGCCCAACCATAGATGTTTTCCTGAAACCCAGTCAAACTCTGGCTCACATCATGTGGTATGGCATGCAACAATAAAATGAAGAAGGGTGAATTGTATGAACTGATTAAGTTCCATAAACAACCTCCCAAGTAGTGCTGTAGATGAATTTTTACGGTCAAAGGGACACAGTGTCTTCAAGATTACAATCCTATGATTGTGACCGAAATACAATTGAGCTAATTTTTGGCGAACTGAAAAAAATAATAGCAAAAAACAATTAAAAACAAACCATGAAAGACCTTCGAGTCTAAGTGTCAGGTGGTTTCGTATACACATATCTCAACAGAGGTGGTATAATACATGAAAACATGCCGAAAATAAAACTGAGACCAAACTTTGGAGAACAAAAACGATATAAGAGAACATTTGACAAATCATTTTAGACTTCGAAGATTTGAATGACAGTGACGAAATGAATATCGAAGGTAAAGCAGAGAACTAAGTACAAGTACAAAAAACAATTCCAGGGCCTCATATTTAACTGAAGTGAGGTACTGAAGTCATGCACTTGTCCAGTTATGTTTGCTGTTCTGGTCACTGTGCGAGACCATCGGAAAATGTTAAGCTTCAGAACAAAAAACTAACATTACTGGGATGGGCAAAATGCTCTTTCTTGCAAAAGGAAAATTCTAATTTTCGCTTTGAGAGTTGGTAAGGTCATTTTAAAGGACTTTGAAAAGTTTCATAAAAATTGATAAGGATTTTTGAAGATATTTCAAAATTCAGGGGGTCCCTATGAACCTCAAACTACCTATACACACTTTGAAATGCGGTTCCAAATCTAGCATGATGACGTAATTCGCGCACGGACTAAGTGTGCAATGATTAATCAAAATGTTATGTTATAATATTCATCCGCCATTCATAAAAACGAAGTTACTACCCTCCATACCATTAAATTTACTGGTGCTTGTATTTACTTCTCGCTGCGTAAGAAAATTTTGACATCTCGCTCGACCTTCGGTGTCGCGCGATATCAAATTTTCTCACGCTCCTCGAATCAAATACAAGAACCAAGAAAGTTACTACAACATAATATTCCTTATGTATCATATATACCTGAAAATTTTCCCGCTCAAATGCATGCGTCGCATGAGGATAAAACATCACACACGACCAAAAAAAATCGTATCTACAGACGGTAAATGCTTTTTAGTCTTGAAAGTTTTCGCGAATCGATTCAGTCAGATCTCTTCCGAGTCTTTTTGTTTGACAGTTTCAAGTTAGATATTTCTGAGCAACTTGAAACGTTGAAAATAGTGATATGACTTCCTTGTAGAATAATGTTTTCGCTATCCGTTGGTACTATGGATTGAATGATTGAATTTGCGTTTATTTATCGTCGCCACTGGTTGCCCATATGGGCGACGCCCCCTGAAGGCTGTTAGTATTGTTACGGGGGATAGTGCAGATACAGGACGAAACCCATCTTAAGTTACGCCTGGTACTTTTACGTGCTCGGTGTATAGCACCGTCACACGGGACCTCGGTTTAACGTCTCATCCGAAAGACAATTAGTAATTTTAGGTGGCCAGCCGTGGGGATCGAACCCACACCCTCCAAAGACTCGAAACATCACGTTCACGAGTCCTACGCTCTACCTATTGAGCTATGCGGGCTGGTCGATACTATGGATGTTAATACCGGTAGTAAAATGACTTGTAAACGGCGTGAAATCCATGACTAAAGTATTGAAAATACGTTACGAGTTGGTTACCTTTCAGTATATTAGTGTGTAATATGTGATTTGAGACACTGTAGCTCACCGTTTACCTGTGGATGAAATACGGTTCTAAATATGGTATGATGACGTAACTCAGGCACGGAATGTGTATGTATTGATCTGTAATTTGATTGGTCAAAATTTTACGCTTTAGTATTCATCTGCCATTCATAAAAACGAAGTTACTGGCAACAACACCGTAATTTCTTTTATTTCGTTTACCGTTATAGAAGAAAATGTCAATAATTTCAAAATTTTGTCTTTGAAAGTGGTAGGTATATAATTCATTTTTTTTTTTTTTTTTTTGACTGCTGATTGTATTTACTTCACGCTGCTCGAATTAAATACGAGCAATAGGAAAGTTACCACAACGTAATATATCGTACATAATATTATCAAGTTTTTCTCAATAGTTTTGGTTATAAACTTTTTTGTAAAATTCACAGAATGAAAGTTTAAAAGTTATTTTTCGAATACATTTTTCAGTTAACTATCTACATATTTTCAACATCATACGAATGCACTTATTATATTATCATTATACTATTTTTGTTAGCAGTTTCTAAACTGCATTTCTTGTCGTATTCTAGATTTAAATGAAACGGAATCACTAAACTGCTCAGAAAAATGGCATGGCCAATCAGAATTTGCTTTACTATGAAATTTGAAAAGAAATCTTTTAATTTTACTAAGAATGTTATAAAGACGAGTTGGTGATTACAAGCCAAACACTTTGTTAAATGCATTTAAGCCGTCTAATTTGCAAGGATTATATTGCTATTGAATTTACTCTTTGTAATTTTGTATAATCACAACGTGATTGTATTACGATTCCATGTATATTAAATAACCTTTTCAATAGATTTTTAAGAATAAAATAACAGAAACTTGTACCACGGTAATGAAGTAACATAATGTTGACCATTTTCTTGGCCGTTTCAGGTTTCATTACTTTTCTATAAATGATTTTTCACTTCAGTGAAATCTTTTCAAGGATTAAACCAAGAAGATGAGGATGATGCTTTGATAATCCATTGATTGACCATTTATTAGGCAATAAACTTTTGGACTGACCTCTATTGAAAGTGGTTGCAGACGACAAGTGAATACGACACAGATACTGGAATTTGTCTCTGAAAGTGCAGAAAATTTTGTAAGCAAAGGAGAGAATGCTAGAAACCAGCATTTTCTCCTCTTCCCACATATGCTTGCAAACGTTTTTCCCCTGGGATCGTTAAAACACGGGATTGTCAGAAGGGATGACTTTTCAGGTCTCACCTTCTTATGTCAACCGTCAAACTGAAATCTCGCAAGGACGAATCACCCCTTTGTTTCAAGAAAAATAGATCATCATAAATCAATGAAAAGACGCGTTAGTGTCATTTGATATGTGAAAATAACATGCATGTTGAAAAACTGTGCAAGCCAATTACACAAACAATGAACTTCAGACTTCAGACTCATTGAAATGATCCACTGTTAAAATCTTTTTCTTATCGAATTTCTACCATCACTTCTGTTAGTACTTTCAGTACTTTGATTTTGTAAAGGTTTTTATCGGCACTTCCTGTTTTCTTATTTTAGCGGTATTTATATTACAACAACAGTTTAGTTGTCATACCGTTGCTTGGTTTACTAGGTTTACTAGATTTCACCTATACCTGGCCAGTGCTCTGCTATTCCTTGCCTAAGGACATTGCACTTATACATGTTATAGGCGAGGCTGAAAAGAATGTACTAAACCTGCAAGTATTCAAACTGAACTTAAAATTCAAAGGAAAAATTGGATAAACCTTAGAAATACCTGTATAGGGCTGCCTTATGCGACAAATGAAGTTATTACAGAAAGCGCAAACCGACAAAAGGCTGCATAGAACAGGACAGAACGTTTCTTTTGCAGTGGCATTGTTCTTTTAGCCCAACTTTAATTAAGCCATGTTCTTGATAAAGGGGGTTAAATGCATCCCTGAGCAAGTCATCACATAATTATGGATTAATAAAATCCATTTTATCAAGCAACAGATTTATTTATGAGTACGCGTGTCCTTTGATAAGCAGGAAGTTTACCAATAGCAATAAATTTCGACCCAGGTCAGCCTGCGCGGACTGCGAAGCCTAACCTGGGTCGATACTTTTTACAGATGCATTAAGCCTCCTTTCATAGAGTATGGCCCATATTATTTCGCGATGATAGCTACATGTGTGTGTGTGAGAGTGTGTGTGTGTGTGTGTGTCTGTCTCTCTCTCTCTCTCTCTCTCTCTCTCTCTCTCTCTCTCTCTCTATATATATATATATATATATATATATATATATCTTTACCCATCTTTAAGTCTTCCTCTGTCTTTTCAGCAACCATGAGGTTTCTACTTTGCGTTCTAGTTCTCCTGCCAATTGTTTGGTGCGCCAGCATTGATGCCGAGAAGAGAATCATATTCGGCGGTGGCAGCGATATATCAGGTAATTTAGTCATTTAGAATTCACTTTATCGTATCACCCTTTTCTCTCACCTGGAACATTTTAGACATGCTCTGTGAAAAGGGAACTAAATACATCTGCAAAAAAGAATCGACCTAGGTCAGCCTGCGCAGCCCGCAGCTATTCGAAATGTCATACGTAGTTAAACACCACCAAATAGGAGTACGAAGGTACGGATCAAAGAATTTACCATTATTCTAGACTAAAATCGTTTCTTAATCGCGCTACCGATCCCATGCGCCATAATGACTGAACCTCGCGTAAATTGTTGCATTAATACGGTACTGTAATGTTATAATAACATATTTAATTAACATTAACCCTATGCGATCAAAATGCTTTATGGACGCAAATGAACAATGATCGTTGCATTAACAAGGAACTGTAATGCTATAATGACATTACTGATACACATTAACCCTGTCGGATCAAAATGCTTCATAGACTTATGCAGTTTGACCGTGATTGTCAAATAAACAGAAACGAAGTTTTCGTAGGAGACATAAACTGTTAATATGCAATGATTTTCGATTTCAAGGCATCTTTTAGTCCTAATATCTAAACAAAGTTGAATTGAGTAGATCCAAGATCAGACTACACGGTTTAGCCCAGTCGAATTTTGATATACCCGGCTGCAAATTAAAACAAAGAAAGACATTTAAAAAAAAATTAAGTTAAAGATCGAAACACATAAAACAAATGGAACCTGAATATTTGGTATCAAGTTTAAATTGAACGTTTCCTAGTGTATGTGCTTATAAAATCTTACCTCATGCTCATCTGAGTACATGTTCAAAAATTTGTGCTCCAGATATTACGAACGTTTGCGATGAACACTTTTTTTTCATAAGAAGAATAGAAGAAATGCTCATACGGCAGTGTGACGTAGTGACGTAACTCTATGAGGATTGTTACAGGACATTTTCATGCATGTAATTTCTTAATTTGATGCTCAGATGAGTTTAACACGAAAATAAAACAAAAAAACAAAGGCCTAAGTTTTACATTTATCTTTCAAATAACTGAATATCCATGCAATAACAACAATTGTTGGGATATCTATTTTTATCACGGATATTTATAGAACACATGATTTTTTTTGGCGGGTAAACGTCACTTTTTATGACGTAGTCAACATCATTCATGACGTCATTATTGCAACTAATCCATATCCATAGCCTATAATCGGCAATTACTGCTAAATTCATGTTTTTCATTGTAACAAATGGGAAACACCATCCAATCAGACATTAAATGATAAATAAAATACAAAAATAGAGTTATTGTTTATCGAAAATATCTAACTCGGTTAGGAGAATTAATAATTATCTCGCCAAGGCTCGAGAATTATCAATTCTTCCAACCTAGATGATTTTGATATACGTTAATCCATATCCGACTTAACTGAATAAATCTTTTTCGCTTGAAATAACGCACATATTTTTCGCACCTTTTGCACAAATATTAAAAAATCAGACGTTAAAAGAATATAAATAGAAATAACATAATAATATAGTAATAGAAAACTTACATAGTGTTGTGTCACACCCACACACACACACACACACACACACACACACACATATATATATATTGGTTGTGAGAATTATCAATTCTCCCAACCTCGTTAGATAGTTTTGATAAACGACAAGACTTTGTACGTATTCCTATGTATGGATGTTGAACAGTCTCATTCTCTAGAATCAGACACATGATGGTCTTTGAACATTTATTCCAGTTAACAGTTTAATTCATCAACTCGAAACCACTTTCGGGATAGATGCAAGTTCGACTGAGAGCGCTTGCGCCGTTGCCTGTCATTCTCTTCTTTCGACCATACCGGGAGGATCGGTTGTTGATTCGTTTGTCGGCGATCAGTTGTGTTCACAGGCTTGCCATCGGTAGGTTCTTTTAAAAATGTTTGTCAGCACGTCAAAAGACTTTTAAAAACATTGTGGGAAAAACGAGAAAATAATGGTAACCAGTATTTTCTCCTTTTCCTACAATGTTTTCTACCTTTGCTGAGACAACTCCCGTTGCAGTGATTCAATCTGGACAAGTCTTACACCTTTACGTCTGGAAATGGGTTAAAGGAGCAACGGTAACAAAAATATGGACACGGTAACTGCCTTTAAAAATGTTTCTGCAGACTAAGTTGAATATGAGCCATGCTCTGGAATGCATCTCCATCAGCAAGTCATCATATAACTATGGATCCATTAAATCCACTTTTGTCTAACGATAGACTGGATCTTGAGGTAGATTGATCATTCGACACGCAGACCAACAGCAAAAAGTTTGGCCCCATGTCAGCCTGCGCGGACTGCGCAGACTGACATGGGTCGATACTTTTTGCAGATGCATTAAGCCACCTTTTTCACAGAGCATGGCTCATGTAATGTTTTACTATCATGCAAGGTTTTTGGTAGCCTGGGTTCCAGTCCGTTCATTTTCCTTTTCTATCAATAGCAGACCACGATTCTAAGGAGAGCATGAAACCGAGTAATTAAAATTATTGCCGCCTAGACCCAGGCTAGGTGTTTGGAGAAAAGAGAAAAAAAATGTCACGAATAGGATAATTTGACTTTTAATCCAGAGTAAGTGCAAAGCGGAAATTCCTGAAGGTAAACAATTCGCACTTATCGAAAGATTACTTTTAGTTGTACAAACCAGAGGGGAAATGTGTCATAACCTTCAATCACACAATCCTGCGTTTTAACCACCCTGAGCAAAAAGCCTTATGGAAACATTATTGGAAAGCATTTCTTTTTTTCCCAACAATATTTTCTACACCCTCCAAGACAAATCTCAAAAGTTGTGTCATATTCTATTTGTCGTCTACAGATAGATCTACTTTCAGATTGGACAAGTCTAAAATTTGTCGTTTGGTAAAGAATTAAATTGCTAGAAATTACTTTAACTTTTCACTACATGAATTTTTCACTATGACAAAGGTAAATTATGAAGGTCTCCAGTCCTTTTCACGCCGGAGACAGTTATGGTTGATTTTTTAAAAGATCGTACTGCATAGAAGCTTCTGGTCTTATTTGATCCACATGATCCTATGTTTTATGGAACATTCCGACTGAAATACATTTTGAATATCTTGGTTTTCTTTTAGAATCTGAAAGAAACTACGAGTATTGCATTCATTTAAAGAAAGGCTTCAGCACCTAACACCGAGGCTAATTTCAGACCTTTTCAAAACCAGTGCACATGACTCAAGCTAGAAGGAAAAAAAGTCAATAACTTGCAACAAGCCATAGCTAAAATTCGTTATTTAAGGAATGAAGAGATTTTTTGTTTTGTTTTGTTTTCATGACGGTATGAAAAAAAAAAAACCTAATCACTCTGTATGAAACCACGAATCTGTTTCATACAAAAGTGTGACTAGGTTTTTTTTCATACCTCCATTAAAAAAAAAGGGATTCTCTTCATTCCTTTTAATTCAATATCACAAACAACAAAGACACACATAAATGATAATGTAACTAGCTGCTTTTTTTTTTAATCCAATATTGGAGTTTCTACATTCTAATGCGCATTTCATTGATAAAAATTTTCATAGCGCGGGACAACGGCTCGTTCATGACGTCAAAATCTGTAATTCTTGACGTCATCATAGCAATGAACATTGCAGAGTAAGTAGATCTATTGTTAGAAGTTTGATATGCCCGAAGTATAAGCACTCGGTTTCCATGACTTTCACAACTTAACATTTATTTCTGTACATCTATATCTTACATAATAGAAGGTTTCGCAGCGGCCATGTTTTAAAGCAACGGAAGTCCTTGATCAGGTTTTCATTTACACTGGCTCCCGAATCATCAGTAGAGGGAAAAGGAGAGTTCCAGGCCAGGTTCCTTTTATCCATCAAACTCACGAAATTTTAACCACCCAACCATAAAACTTTTAACCATTTCTATGCTTAAATATCATCAACCATATTTAAGAATAAAACTTTTAACCATATTTAAGCATAAAACTTTTAACCATTTCTATGCTTAAATATCATCAACCATATCTAATCATAAAACTTTTAACCATTTCTATGCGTAAATATCATCAACCATATTTAAGCATCTTCCTTTAAATTACCGAGTCTGAAAGTCTAAACGTTTAGACGTTTGGGTAAATTACCCCATGCATCTGTGGTGCGCATGTGGAATTAAATCATATCCCTTAAAATGTCCTAACGCTAACGTATACACACCACCTTTTAGTATATGTCTTTTATCATCGCTCGCGGATAATGCTGTTTTGTTTATTTCCTCAGTATATATTTGATGTCCTCTACTTCTCATTACATTCATTTTTCTATGTTGTTGATTTCCTAAAAACAAACATTTTTTATAATCCTCATGCGTAATGTAATATTTTACTACTTGTTTTTTTACCCCTTTACATTTTTTGCTTTCATTTCCATCAAACATTTTGTAAGAGTATAGTTTTGCTCTAAGCCCAACAAACTCCTCAATAATTTCTCCTCCAGCTTCATCTTTAAACTTCCCAATTTCTTTTTTGTTACATCCAGTTAAAATACCTGACGGATGAACATTATAAAAATCTTCCGTCTCAATTTCGTACGTTAAACTATCAGTATCAGTAAAAAGAAGATTAGCTTTATCACCATATTTTGCTTTAATATAATTGTAATGAAAATCATACATCAAATTTTTACTTAAATCTAAAATACACATTCCTAAATAAATCGGTTTATTAAATATTAGTTTTGTTTTTCTCATTTGAATAGCAATTAAATTTTCATCAAAAATGATACGATGATAAAAGTCTGGTTTAGCAGCTAACTTTTCTGCCTTTAATTCATTATTAACTAATCGTACATCAACTCGCTTTCTGATATTTTCCATGGTTTTACCACAGATTGAGTTGTTCAGAAGTTTAAAAAAGTTTTTCTCAAACTCATTTTCTGCTTTAGCTCTGAGCTATGTATTCAAATCAATATCAGGTTCAAGCCAATCACTTTCTTCAAACTTGATACCCCTATGAATCTTTTTAATCTTTAAACCTAAACTTAAATATAATTTTAATGTTTCATGGTGAATTACATATTTTTCTTTATTCCATAAATTTGGAATTAATTTATCAACTTTGTTTACTTTTAAACGTTCTGGGGCGAGAGTAAGATCATTATGTAAGTCATGTAAGTCCTTAGGATACTCTAAATCAACTTCTAAAATACATGGGTGATTTTTCCAATTTTCCAATTCATCCTCAATCATCCATTTAAATCCTCCTGTAGGAAGTTTTTGACTCTTGACTCATTGCGTATCCGTAAAGATTATTAGCATCTAAGTATATAATATATTTTGCTGGTTTACTAGGATCATACTTTTCTCCCATAT
Organism: Hippopus hippopus; assembly: GCA_946811185.2. Classification (NCBI taxonomy): domain Eukaryota; kingdom Metazoa; phylum Mollusca; class Bivalvia; order Cardiida; family Cardiidae; genus Hippopus; species Hippopus hippopus. The sequence continues at coordinate 45,616,096 of OX328107.1, read as the reverse complement.
ACTTATTATTTGCTTTTGCATATCTCTTAGAAATCATTGATACTCCCCCTCTAACCCCTTTTTCAAACATTAATAACATATCTGGGTCAGATAACAATTCTAAATTTATTTTTGTAATTTTTAACATAGCATCCCAAGATAATCCTGGTGATGTATGATACCATGCTGGATCCAATTCATAATTCTTATGACAAACATTCCTAAAGTTCTCAAAAATATCTGCTAAGAGTAAAACATCACTTTTATTATATAAATCATGATAGTCTTTAAAAGTTTTCATCTCAAATGTTTTCCAAACTTTTTGCGCATGTGCATAATCCTTATCACTAATATGTTCATCTCTAAGTCTAGAATAAAATTCTTTTTTTGGAGGTAGTTTAGTTTCCTCTAATCTTTTAAATGAGTCAAGGTACTCATACGGAAAAACTCCCGTTTGTTTAAGCAAATTAAATTGCTCTTTTTTTTAATATCTCGCTAAATTTATAAAATCTTCTTTCTCTAAATTATCCGCTAGATTTTCTAAATTATCAAGCATAAACTTCATACTATCAATAAATCTAATCTCATGAGTTTTAGTTTTAGTTTCTCCATCTTTATTTGTATACTCTATAGGTAATTGTTTGGAAAAACTTATGTATTTTTCTTCATTGTTAGGAATACAATCAATATCCCCCTCTGTCCTACTAAGATTTTTTATGAATAAATGACTATCATTTCCACTAAGATTATGAAATAATACGGGTGTAAATTTAGGTCTTTTGTATTTCAAATTACATATATTATGAGCAGCTCCTCTAAATTTTCCTGTATAATGACAATGATCCCTTACTTTAGTATCATCCTTAGTAAATGGTTTTTTATATATCCAACATTCAGTTGATCCATTAAAAGATACTTTATCTTTTTTTGTAAATATCATTTTCTTGATTGGTATGTTATCAATTTCTTTAATATCTCGTTCTAAGTATTCTATAAATTTTTGTGCAGCATTTTCTCCTGTATATTGTACTATTTTTGAAGGATATACATCCTCCAAAAGTGATTTGATGTAATAACAAAAACCTGAGGGTTCATGTATATGATATTGTTTTGTGTAACTATTTTCCGGATTAGGAGCGCAGGTATCTATCTTATATAAAATAGACTCAAAATCAGCGTAAATTACTAAAGGAAGCTTTTCTTGTTTATAAAAAATTTTAAATTCTATAAAAGACCCCTCTTCTGGTAATACTATTTTAACTGCTTCATGCTCATTACAGTATTCAATATGCTCTGCTAAAGAACTTTCTTTGGAAAATGCATTTAAACATCTTGAGCAAAAATGTAATTTCCCATTATGGTTTGAATATTGAGATGACATCATTCGACTAAAATCCTTAATTAAACAATAATGTGAATTTCGTTCTGTCTCTAAAAGCAAAAGATTTATATGATGTAGTCTTTTAGTAAATTTGGTAATTCTAAGTGGATAAACATAACTCATATAACCAAATACATTTATTGATATTGTAGTATTTTGCTTTTCAAATTTATCTATGTCCTGTAGCGAAACAGGATATCTTATCCCACTCATATTTAATGTATTTTTAAAGGGGTCAGGTCATTAATCCTTTCAGGGTGATTTTCTCCAGGATTTAGTTGTCTAAGAATACAATATATAAAACATTCTTCATCTCTATTTTTAATATTAATAACACCACCTGTTTTTCTTATCTCTGGGGGGTGAAGGAAAATATGATCTACCTCTTAATGGATTATATCTTACAGTATGTAATCTTAGATCAATTATATAATAAAGCCTCATATATTCATATTCAATTTCGTATTCTGCTATGTTTTCTAAGATTCTTTCTTTCATAAGATTATATAATTCATTTTCATTATTTCCCTCTAAATTAATTATAGGTTTATTAGAATGGAAATGTATTATGTCTGTTTCATTGCTTTTAAAATTTATCATCATACATGATAAAATAAGTTTAACTTTTGTTCCACGATTATTCTTTAATATGCCAGTCATACCTCTTTGAGCATTTTCTAAAATCGTTAGTGGGAAAATTCCTTCACCACCTTCTATTTTATATTCTTTAGTGAATCCACGTTAAGCAGATTGACCTTGTTTAATAACAATTTTTTTTGTATATCATATAATTTATTTATTTTTTCTTTTAATGCTTTAAATTCGGGCGAAATATATCTAGGAACTTCCTTAAACTCGTTTAAGTAATTTAATAACTCCCCAATAGCAGAAGGAGAGGGAGGAGCAGGTGTTGGAGGAGGAGCAGGTGTTGGAGGAGGAGCAGGTGTTGGGGTTAAGATTGGGAGACTCTGATCACTTAAACGCTCAACTAATTGAGCTCTTCTTAGCCTAGAGTAGCCTCTAAAATTTCTTTCTTTGGCTAATCCCTGCAGTTCTTTTACTGTGAGTCTGCTAAACTCATCTTCCATATTTCTATCTAATAATGTGGGAGCGGGTGCACCCAAGCGCTAAATTAATTGAGCTCTTCTAAGCCTAGAGTAGCCTCTAATATTTCTTTCTTTGGCTAAACTCTTTAGGCCTTTTACAGTAAATATTCTAAAATCTATGTTCATTTTTTATATAGTGAAAAAAACTTTTAAGCTATTTTATTTTTTATTTCAAAAATTTCATTATGATTATATCATAATAAAATTACTGGATGCTAATCTTATATTTATTTTTCCAAACTCTTCCATTGCAATTTGAAATCATTTGGGGGTAATGGTTTATAAATTTACTCGCTTTATAAATCGATGGGAAATTTTTTAATTCCCCAGTTTCAACATCCTCTAAACTAACTTTTCTAGGGTTATACATAATAGTTTTTACTCTATCAAACCTAGGATCTTTTTCCTTTTCTGGTTTTGGTTTAGGTGGCTTAGGCGGCTCCTCTGGTAACAAACCATGTTCTTTTACCAACTCAATTAACCGTTTTTTATCCCAGAAAGAGTAAAATCGTATATTATTTTCTTTAAGAATTTCTTTTAAATCCGAAGTCTTTATCATTTTTTATAAGAATGAAAAAAATATCTTAATACACAATACTCATTTTATTTCCATCAGACTGGAAGTTCTTTAACCTATCATTAATAATAACGGCATATGCCTCTGTGCCCGCGGGCACATTTGCGTCAAAATATGCCTTAATCAGAATATCGCTAGTAGAATATTTTAACCTTTCACTTCGCTTGGAAACATCAAACGAAAACAAAGGATAAAGGGTTTTGTACTCTGAGAGGGTAAAGTTAGGATTTGATACCAACTCATCCATGTTATAAAATTTAGATCTAAATAATGCAGCGTCACCATACGCTCTACTAAATTGCTGCCTAGTAAATGAAAGATTGTATTCAGCCTGGGGATATTTAGCGGAATTTAACGTGACATAAATATTTTTAACGCCTACGTTGTCAAATACGGATGGATTTTGCTCTTGGTCACCAATTTTATTAGTCTGAAAGCCAACAATGATAAAACGTGGCACCTCGGGAGATGCAGTAGAGGGAAGTTGCCAAGTAAATGTTATTGCCTGGGGAACCGCGATAGAGGCACATTGTAGCACTCTATATCCAACTGGAAATGTTTCTTTTTTCTCGATAAATTTATAAAGTTCCATCTTTTCCATATCCGCAGGTATAACGTGAGGCATAAACCATGTTAATTTATCTAACGTAATTTTACCAGCATCAACACCGTTGGCTCTAAAGATTGCATCATCATCATCATTTCTCGTTAATGTGAGAGTTTGTTTCATACCATATAAGACTTTATTATAGTCCTCACAAAAACCAAATATATGTTTCAATGGAACTCTAAAGCTAAATGTACCTTTTGGATCAGAATTATTAATAACGTATAATTTTCTTATATTCCAACCTATGTTATCATCTTCTGCTGCGATTGTTGTATCCTTATACCACAATTGGTTTAACCCCTGTGATTTAGAAAAATCATCCGGATATTGTAACAACCCAAGCATTGTAGTAGCCTGACCAGGATGTATTATGGATTCAATCTCCTTACCAGATAGTCGATAACTAATATTTTTAAAAAGATGCATGAGGGCGTTGTTTGTTAGAGAAACGTCGTCAGCATTTGCATAAGCGCTCTTCTATAAGTAAATAGCTTTCACTAGGATGCGTAAAAAGATCTTGGGTTTCAATGTTAATCCTAATATCTCCTCCTGAGTTGTTGAGTTGTATACCTGTACTTGGTGGATGCTCAAAGTATTCATACTCATCAATGCTATCATCTTTTAAAATTGGTTCTTTAATGTCTAAAATACTCAATTTTTTATAATATTATTATAATTTAAATTATATTGTTTTAATACCAAACCCACTGTTTAATTTTTTAACTAAGTCTTGAATAGCAATGCTACTCCCATCTATTAAGGTATTAATGTTTTGTGCTGCAGGCATATTTTGTTATATTTTTGTAAAACCTTTCGTGATTTTGGTGTTAAAGCTTTTTCAACTAACCTCTTTCCTGCGTCTACAGCTGCACTCTTTCCAGCCTCTAAAGCTTTTTTTGCACCTTCCTTAGCAACACTCTTTCCCACATCAAAGGCAGAAGACGCAATTTGTTTAGCTGCGCTACTAGTAAAAAGTTTCGTAAAAAAGTTAGCGATGCTATCAAAAATTCCGGCACCCCCATATGAATACTTTATTTTAAATCCTCGCTTTTTAGGTGTAATCATTTTTTATATTATAGACATTATTTTTTTATAACGGTTTGAATCTATGACACCTTGCCTTTTTAATTCATCACATATGCTAACAAGCTCGTTTTTTACACCTGTGTTGCCTGCTGCTTTACTTGCCAACAACAAGTCTAATCTTTCTATTAATGCGTTAGGGTCACATGGTAAAAAAACCCCACTTCCTTCATAATATTTCCTTTCATCCCAAATGGTTTTTAATACACTTTTCCATTTTTCTCCTTTACTGCTTTTGGGATGTGTACTTTTCGGGTCGTTGTCACGATAGAGGGCGTTGGTTTTTAACATCAATCTCCCGTAATTGTTGTAATCCACATCAGTATAAATACTCTTATCTGGATTCTCAGATACGATTAACTCCCATAGACCAGGGGTACCCTCATATTCTTCATCGTCAACCATAATATTGTCGACTATAATCGCAACCGGTTTGTTACCAATATAAAAGTTACCCTTTCTATCATATAATCCATACGTTGTATCAGCTTCAGACTTAGTAGCAAACTTTCTTAGGTAAGTCTCTGCTGTTTTTCCAATAAATTGTGTATCTTCTGATGGTTTCCCAAAAGTCTGTATAGATGGGAAGGCTGGAAACGTAATATTCTGCGGTAAGTTTTCTACACCTTCTTTAATAGGTTTAAGTCCTTCTGTAATCTCCCTTGTTGTAGCTTTTTGTGTTTCCGTAATAGGCTTAAAAAACTTTGAAAGATCAGTTTGTAATTCTTTCTCACCCGTTTTCTCAGCTAGTTGACCATCCCGAATATTCTTTTTTGTCTCAAGATATTCTTTTACAATTAGGTCCCTTTTTACAGGATCAGTAATTTTTAAAAAAGACATTTTTTATCATTATTATAATTTCTTATCGCAGTTTTTATCGCAGTTTTTATCGCAGTTTTATTACGTTTCATAACTAAAGCTACATGAAAACTTGATACTCCTAGGAACCCCCATTATTTTTTTCTTTTCAACCAACTTCCGAAAGGACTCACGAGCTTCTTGCCTCCTCCTTTCTATCAATGTCTCTTCCGTTTCACTCGATATTTTTTTCTTCATTTTTGTGCGAATTTCTTCTTTCATAACTTTATATTTCTCTAATTCTTCCAAAATCAGTTGAAACTCTTCATCGGTAACTTAATTATCGCTCAAGGCTTTAGATACATGAGACGCAATAGTATTTAGCTTTGTACTTGCTATTGTCATTATCTTTTCATGTTTCTCAGCTTTAGTGGTAAAACACTATATTTTCCAACCAAACTTAAAAGACCAGTAAATGCGGCAACCGTTTCTAATGCTATTACAGCGGGTATCGCGACTACAGTTGACAACAACCCTATTCCACCAGCTCCTGAAGCCATTGTAACAACAACTAATACGGTATCTATATTATCTACTATTCTTGCTGCTCTGAAATATTTTTTACTCAAGGTTTCTCTTTTTGTTATTTCTTCTTCTAAGAAATTTTGTATTTCATTAATTTTCTGTAACCTATAAACCTGCCCCTCATCAATTGGGGGAGCAGAAGGTAATCTCGGATAAATATTCTCTTTCATCTCCATTTTTTTATTAGAATGATATTTTAAATTAAATAATAAACGAGACATAAAAGCTCGTTTTCCTCAATTTTTACAGTATTCTCACTCGAATTATTTGTAATGGTAATTATAATATCCTTGGCGTTTTCAAGGTTAATTTCATTTTGTAAACTACACCACTTTAATTTTAAAGAGTACGTTAATGTAGTTAAAACAACTCCTTTTGTCATCATAAACCCAAATCGTATTTGTTTTGTTTGCTTGGGGTTGAGTGTAATTTCTCCTTGACTAAAAATTTCCCAAGTTACTGGATTTACTTTTCTCGGTGGATGCTTTACATCGTGAAATGGCTGCCAATGAATTGTTTTTGGTTGAGTAATCTTGGGCTTTACAACAAATTTATAAATGTTCATTTTTATAAAATAATATTATTATTTTATAACAATATAGCTCCTAAGATAGTATATTATCATCACTTTTATCATCATTATCATTAGTATCTTCATACATATCATCATAATAACTATCATTATTATGTACAACAAAAAATAGTGGTTTATTTATTGTAATAGTAATTTCTTTATCAGAATCATTTTTTAGGGTTACAAATATATCTTCTCTTATGTCTCTTATATCTGCATCTTACACCTTGTAAGACTAAATTATTATTAAGTAAAACTTCAATAGAACCACCACCACCAGATGTTCTATCATACCCAAGACCAAGTTGCATTTTTACATGGTTTTTACGATGTATTACTATTTTACTTTGTGAATATACTTCCCACGCATCATTTGCAATATTTTTAGGTGGATTTTTCAAATTTGGAAAAGGAAACCACAATATTTCTTTTATACTTTCATTACTTTTGCGATTTTGTATTGATTTTCTGCATATCATTTTTTATTAGTATTATTTTTTCTTATATTAATATTTTTTTTTATAAGATTCTCCTAAAATAGGTATATTAGTAAATGGACTATTAGGTCCTAAAAGCAAACCGCGTCCATCATAAAACTTTCCACCTTGTTTTAGATACAAACCATCGCCAACAGATTCTAATCCTTTACCTTTAGCTGGTCCTAAATATAGTCCTTTTCCACCAGTTTCTAACTTACAAACGCATCCTCCTTTTTGAAGGTAAAGACCTGATCCCATTGCTTTTTGTACTCCTGATGAGGCTAATCCAGAAAGAGCACCGACACCTAACGCTGGTAAAACGGTTTTTGCTAGCATCGGTAAAGCTCTCGCAACCAACCCAGCTAACATTCCGAGAAAACCTCCCTCTATTTTCATATTATGTTTGAGTTGTTTAGCACTCATTCTGATCGTGATACCCTTACCATTCTCATAGGCTTTATCCATTTTCTTTGCTGTGAATTGGTAATCGCTAAAACATCATTACCTTGTAAATCTTCATGACCTAAACGAAACCACCTTTAACAGCATATTGAAGCTTTTACTTTTGTCCTTCTGATATATTAACTTTAACTGTTGTGTAACTTGTCATTTTATATATAATTATTTTTTTATTTATTACGCTTCTCTAATATGAAATCTAATTGTTAACTTTTCTCCTCTAAGATTTAGTAAAGCTCCATTTTAGTCTGTTATTTTTACCTCTAAGTTGTGTATTTCATCCATTGTTATTGGCAAATATACTAAATTAATTGGTGACTCAATTATCTTATATCCGGGAGAAACATTTGGGAAAAAAGAGTAAATCGTGTTTTGTGTTGAACCATTAACATAGCTTCCTGAGATAATATCAATGTTAACGAAGAGGCTGTTTATACTGAAAATGTTTACAACATTCTCCGACTCATGAAATCTTTGTGTATATTTTGCGTGAGTAAATCCTAATACTTTAGAAATGGAGTTTGGATGGTTAAAGTCTACTTGATAACCGTTTTCAAGAGTAAGAACAGACTTTAGGGTATTAGTGTTTGCTGAAATGTTAATATAATATTCATCATTGGATACATCATAGTGCCCTTTTTTTCTCATTTCTTGGTTAATTGTATCATTAATGTCTATAAGGTCATAACTTCCTTCTGGTATTTCAATCTTAATCCATGAAACACCATTGTCTGGAGAATAAATAAACATGTTGTTTGTTGTATCAATGTTTGGAAAAGAGTAGTAAGTTTCAAGGTTTACCAAAGCTATTTCATACTTTTTATCCTTTTCCAGTTGAATTGGCGGATTAACCTAATTCTAAAGCATGTTTTGTTGTCACTTACAATAATTTGTAATGATGTTTTGTGGTCAGTATTTTTTACAATTTGTTCTAAAAGATCTTCCATTTTTTTAGTAATAAAAAAATTATTTAGGTTTGTGAAAATATATTTTGAACCAAAATATATTTTTTTAACGATCACAAGTTTTTTTCTATTCATGTAATATGATAAATAATTAGAATGTACACATTTTTTTTCACCTATGTACATTAAATAATCTTCATTTGCTACAATATACACCAACTTATTCCTTTCAAAATGATGACAGTTTTTTATTCCATATATTTTTGCGGCTGATATTCTAAGTTCTTTCAATGAAAAATTCTGAACTCTTTTTAAAAAATCCCAAAACAATTCTTTTTTTTTTTTTACATTCGAAGACATTAATGGGTCATAGCTTTCTATAATATTATCAGTGATATCTTCTAACAAAATATAGAAAAATTCTTTTAACTTATCTTCTTCTGGTGTTAGACATTTCTTTGCTCTTTCACTAAATGTATATTTAACTTTTCTTATTTCAATTAATTTTTTTTCTAAATTGTTTATCGAAATAAATAACCTTTTTCGTAGTTCAAATAAATAACGAACTTCTTTTAATTCTTCTGTAGATAAATCATTTAAATTTTCTGGTAAACGTTTTTTTATTATATTATCAACTAAACTCATAGCATTATCTATTTTATCTTTTATTGTTGTCATTTTATAAGTAAAATTTTTTTTCTTAAGTTATTTTCCAATTTTTATACTGTCTTAGGTATGTAAAAGTTGTCAAACCCGTTTCTATACTTTCCATCATGTTTTTTACTGGTTAGATCAATAATAACAAAACTATACGGTTTTTCCCACGACTTTTGACAAAATTTTCTAAACTCATCCTTACTCATGTCTTCACCTACATGATCGTTATAAATATGGTTAATGTTTTTAAGGTCTTGTGGGAAAAGACAAATAAAATTTGCGTTTTCTCTGATAGTTTGCCTAGGCAGCCTAAAATAGTTCTGTGAAAGGTAAAAGCAGTCAACATTACTATGCCTTCCACGAATGTAGTAACACCCACACTTATTTTGCTTTTCTAAAAGTAAATCATCAAAAATCATTAAATTTTTATTTTCTGAGCTCAACTCTCGCGGATCAGGCACATCTCCCGCAGTTTCATAAAAACTACACTTTATATCTGATTTATTTTTTTTTTAATCGTTTTCATCCATTCTCCAATTAAAGTTGTTGGAGAAACATTTAAATCCTGTATCTCATCTCGCATGTTAAACAAACTTAAAATACACTCTTTCGGTAGTCTTTCTTCAAAAGCTTTTTTAAGTATGCGATATTCCGGTTGAAAAAGACTTTTTCCGAAAACACACAACTCGTTGTAGTCAAGCCAACCCGGTCTTAGCAGAAGGTTAAGTAAGAGAGTGGTCTTGCCACATCCTGATTTACCTACGATTAACCCTCTAATACTTTTTGGTAAAAGGAGGTGATTAAATCTCTTTGATACTACTTCGTTCCATGATAAATTTATAATATCCATTTTATATAAGTTTTTTAATTTTCATATAAAAAAATGTATTGCGTTAAATGTAAAAAAGTTACAAATACAACCAGCATAGAATATGTTGTTACTAAAAATGGAAGAAATATGAAACGTGGAAAATGTACGGTGTGTGGAACAACTAAAACAAACTTCGTTAAAGCAGAGGATGTAAAAAAAGGTGAATCAGTGCTAAATAAAGTTATAAATAATTTACCTGTTGAAATGCATCTCCCTGGACATAATTTTACGGGGCCCGGCACTAAATTAAAAAAAAAGACAACCCAGATTTAACACCAAAAGAATGGAGCAAACCAATAAACTGTGTTGATAAAGCTGCTTATCATCATGATGTATGTTATTTAAAAAATCCTTCTACTAAAGTTAGAAATGAGGTATGTGATAAAAATATGTTAAAAGAATTAAAAGGTATTTATAACCCAACGGTTAGGGAAAAAATGGATAAGTCTATCGTTAGTAGGATTATTGGAACAAAAATGAGATTTGGAATGGGGGTTAAAAAAAGATTTAAGCATGATAAATTTATCTGAAGAATTACATAAACCCGTAAAAAGAAAATTTAATAAAAGGAGAGTTATAGTAAACGGTATTGATAAAATATGGGCGGCAGATTTAGTAGACATGCAAGCATTTTCTAAGTTTAATCGCGGTGTAAAATATCTTCTCGCTGTCATTGACATCTTTTCCAAATACGGATGGTTGATACTATTAAAAGACAAAACGGGAAAATCTGTTGCTATAGCATTAAAGAGTAATTTTAAGGAGAGAAAACCTGAAAAAATGTGGGTGGATAAAGGTAAAGAGTTTTATAACAAAGATGTTAAGGACTTGGTTGAACTGTATTCTACCGAAAATGAAGAAAAGTCTAGCGTGGTTGAGAGATGGAATAGAACAATGAAAGAAAAAATGTGGAAGTATTTTTCTGCTAACTCCACAAACGTTTACATTGATGTGTTACCGGATCTCGTTAAAGAATATAATAACACGAGACATTCTTCAATTAAGATGACTCCGGTAAATGCTAGTAAAAAAGAAAATGAAACCAAAGTCTGGAGAAATCTTTACCCCGATCATCTCGAAATAAAAGATATAAAACCTAAGTTTTCTGTTGGTGACAAAGTAAGGATAACTAAAAAGAAAAAGACTTTTGAGACAGGTTATACCACAAGATGGACTGAAAAAGTTTTTACAGTTTCTGAGGTAAAACGTACATTTCCTGTAACATATAAAATTGAGGATCTTAATGGAGAAGAAATAAAAGGTAGCTTTTATGAACCTGAGCTACAAAAAACTAGCCAGGAGTTGTATAGGATAGAAAAGGTTATTAAAAAAGGAAAAAAGAAATCTCTAGTAAAGTGGAAAGCTTATCCTGATGAGTTTAATTCGTGGGTTGATAATAAAGTTATTGTACAATAAAAAATGACAGATATTGCAATTGAAAACGTAATTTTACCAAATAAACTGTTGAACAATTTCGAATTGGAAAATACAGCAAAAAGATTAAAGATTCCTTCTTTTAGGGGTGTATTTCTACGAAACACTCTACCGAAAAAGTGTAGAAAAAAGGAATGTGGTATACTAAACCTTGATGACACGAGTGGGTCTGGTACACATTGGGTTGCTTGGTATAAAAACGGTAAAAATAAAATTTACTTTGATAGTTACGGTATACAACCGCCTATTGAAATTCTAGAGTACCTAAAAAGACCAATACATTATAATACTGATCAATTACAACAAGCTGGACAAGTATTTTGTGGTCATTTATGTTTGTACATTGTTAAAGAGTTGGGCTCGGGTAATAAATTTCAAGATGTGATAAATAAATTATTTTAGTATTAAAAAAATGCCTGTTGATAAATTCGGAGGAATGGGTGATGAAAAAACTAAGGGTGACGGTGTGTCACTCGCTTATGTAAATAATAATTTTTTACGTAAAGATGGAACAACCACCGTTACAGGTTCTATAAATATGTCTGGTAATACATTAATGAGGGTTAGTAATCCGGTAAATCCTCATGACGTTGCGACAAAACATTATGTTGATGAAAATTCTTGGGTGTTATTAAAAGAAAATGGTGGGTATCATGTTCTTTGGTTTCTAAATATGGGGTTTAATAAGATAAGAAATGTTATAGAGCCTACAGAACCGGGTGAAGCTGCTACTAAAAGTTATGTCGATAGAGGTGGTAGAGCAATAGTACAACAACAAGATGGCACCTTTTCCGCTGTTGATGATATAGATATGCGGGGGTATAGTTTAACAAATCTTTTGGATCCCGCAGATTCGCAAGATGCAGCAACTAAAAGATATGTAGATAATGCAAATAGAGCCTTCGTTTATGGAGCTGGGGGGTATATGGCAGCTGGTGATGTCTCTATGGGTGGGCGGAGGATTTCCAACCTTGGGCAACCTTTAGAACACCATCAAGCTGTAAATACGTATTATGTAGACCATAATATAGAATCTGTTAAAAGTTATTCAGGGAGTGGTGCAATATTAAAAACCTCACAAGGAACTTTTTCTGCTGTTAAAGATATCGATATGAATAATAATTTTTTAAAAAATATTGCCGAACCAAAGGATTCACAAGATGCAGCAACCAAGGCCTACGTAGACGCTAATAAAGTAATAGCACCGAGACTTATTGGTTCTAAACCTATTATAACTGTATGGGGTGAAGAAAAAGGGGGAATAGCAAACAGTAATCATGAGTTTTCTTTTGGTAATGGTAACTCAGGCTCAGGTCATGCTTTAGGAGGTTATTGTATGAGTACACCGGGTAGAATTATAAGAGGAAGTTTAGTGGTTGTTGAAGATGATCATAGTGTACCGGAAGATGTAAAAGTTAATATTGTAGTAAACGGATTGGAGCAGGCTGATTACTCTGTAGTTAAAAAAGCAGGCGAAAATTGCAGTTGTACGGTCTTTCCCCAGGCGCTCGAGCTAAAACAATGTGATGTAATAAACTTTATTTCGAGGTCAGACAATTTAGGCGTAACACACGCTTATATATCTATTTTGATAGAGTTAGACTTATAAAAATATTTAACTTCAATGAAGTTAAATATTAAAATTTATTCCTTTTCTTCCTCATCATCTTCATCAAAACTTGGTATTTCATCTAAGACACTCGGTAAAATTTCTTTTTCCTTTCTTGATATTTCTACATTTTCCTCTGATATTTTTACTGATACAACTTTAATCTGAATCGTTTCGACATTTTTAATCTTAAATTTTCCTTGTACTCTCAAAAAAACTCCGGAAAATTTCAATTTTTAAAGCTTGCGTTTTATATTACTTTTCGTCTTGCAAATGGGACATTTCTCTATGTAAATTATGGAATTACAACTACCACATATGCATATATGTCCACAGTTACAAAACAGTATATTTGGCTCTTCTTCAAAACATATTATACATTTTTCTTCCTTAAAAGTTTCAATATTATTGATATTTATTTTCTCTTTAAAAGTAGGAGTTTTAGTATCATCATCATCATCTTCTTGATTTATAAAATCTTCAGGCATTATCCTATTGCGTAAAAACAAAATATCTATTGGAGCAGGCCCATCATAAACATTATAATCAGCATCTGCAGAATCAATTAGTAAAAATGGGGAGAAATCAGAATCAAGAGAATAACTATTATCTAAATATCCCTCCATTTCAAAATTTTCTTTCATAGCTCTATATTCCAATTCTAAACATTTATCAAATTCATTTAAACTTTGGTTGCCATATTCACCTGTTCCGGTTAGTATAAATAAAAGAGGGTCATTGTGATATGAGTAAACGTGTTCCCTAAATCCAACAAATAAAGCTAGGCAAAATGCAGTATCACCTAATTCCATTTTGGCTTTGCTATATTCATAGTAGTAAGCAGCTCTTATATTTCTTAATGCCCGTATACGGTTTTTGTCTATGGAGCCTGGAAAATATATAATTTTCATACCATAATAATATCTAGTAAACTTTCCTGAATACAGTAGTTTATCTTCTAAAGTTTCTTTTAGTTCCGATTTAAAATCCATTTAACTTTTTTTATGTTTTTTACAAAAACTCAAGATAAATTCAATTTTTTTAAATATGATAAAAGACATATACTTAAAGATGGTGTGTATACTTTAGCGTTAGGACATTTTAAGGGATATGATTTAATTCCACATGCGCACCACAGATGCATGGGGTAATTTACCCAAACGTCTAAACGTTTAGACTTTCAGACTCGGTAATTTAAAGGAAGATGCTTAAATATGGTTGATGATATTTAAGCATAGAAATGGTTAAAAGTTTTATGCTTAAATATGGTTGATGATATTTAAGCACAGAAATGGTTAAAAGTTTTATGCTTAAATATGGTTAAAAGTTTTATGCTTAAATATGGTTGATGATATTTAAGCATAGAAATGGTTAAAAGTTTTATGGTTGGGTGGTTAAAATTTTGTGAGTTTGATGGATAAAAAGAACCTGGCCTGGAACTCTCCTTTTCCCTCTACTATCATCTCTAAGGCACTGGCCAATACGAGTACCAGGATAGTAAACATGTCGTTCTGTTTAGATGTTGACGCAAATAACTTACCATTCACTTACGTTCAATGAAGCAGTAGTAAGCCTCTGGCTTCTAAAAATTTCACGAACGTCAAATATTTTTCTACGCTTAAAATAGTACGTCTTGTTTACATTATCATGGTATCCGTATTGGCCAGCGTGTTAATGACGATTCGGGAGCCAGCGTAAATCGAAACCTGATCAAGGACTTCCGTTGTCTTAAAACATGGCTGCAGCAAAACCTTCTAGTAATAATGAAATGCAGAAATAGAACAGGTAAGGTACAAAAGTAAAAGATAGGGAAACCGAGTGCTTATGGCCGGAAGTAAGTTGAAAATTAGATAATTCGTGACGAGTTTTCAGTTTTCTCTTAGACTTTATAATTTTTTTTTTTTTATGATATTCAGAGAAAATAAGTTTAGCTAGCATTTGAACTTCTGATTCGCTATAAAACTAAAAAGAAAAAGCATTATTAAATCTCGTATACATGTTTGTTTGTTTACATCAGTCTGACAGCAAAAATAGTTTCGGCACTGCATGATTTTTTTTTTCATGTAGCTATGAAAAAAAATCAGCCAATAAGAACTTGCCAATATTCATGAAAACAACTAATATTGAATTATTTTTAAATAATTCAATATTCGTTGTTTTCATAAATTTAATAATTCAACATCAGATCTAATTGTTTTCATGAATATTGGCGAGTTCTGATTGGCTGGAAAAAAATTCATAGCTCCATGTTGTCTGTGACATTGAATTATAAGGAATGAAGAGAATTTCTTTTGTTTTCATGGAGGTATGAAAAAAAAACTAATCACACTTTTGTATGAAATAGCTTCGTGGTTTCATACAGTGTGATTAGGTTTTTTTTTTTCCATACCTCCATGAAAACAAAAAATTAAATTCTCTTCATTCCTTACATGTAAACTGCAGGAGAGGTATTAGTTTCGACTGACATACAAAATACATACAAGGGCTGATTGATAAGCTGTGAGCCTCATATGTAGGGGTTTGACTTTTGGCGGACATACTACATTATTTCATGCTTTTCGGTAGTATATTGATTATGGTTTGATATTTCATGGTTACGACCAGTGATGAATACCAGTTTCATATTTACTAACTCTTGTATTGAGGGCGGAAACAGTAGTTCCCGCGCTTTAGTTACCTAGGTAAGCAGCGCGTGCCATTCAACCAGAGGGGTACTTTACGCGCATATACCCTACATTTCTAGCGCTTTGCGGAATATTGTAATGCGCCCTTGTGTGGAGGGGGTATGCCACGGGGAATTACCGAAAAAAGCTGTACTGGATGTTGACGAAAGTCCCAACAAAAAGGATTCAGAAGCATGAAATAAATAGAAAATTCTTTTTATTCGGTGAAATATCGAAGTTTATTTCATCGCGTGAAAATCATCGGTAATATTTTCACAAGTGGCTGCTCAAACAATTCATAGCCACAATGGTTTATGGCAGCCATGGCAATGAAAGACTTGCTCTTTCAGGGATTTTGTCCATTTTGCAAAAGTCACCGAACTTGTTTACCCTAGAGTGCAATCTCTTTGACAGAAACTGACCAAGTAACACCAGTCTTGGGGTACGCAGCTACAAGTACTCAAGAAATAGTAAGACTGAAAGAGAACGTCCCTTCTTAACTCCTTCAATTTGATACAAGGTTTACAACTTATCAATCAGCTCTCGTATCATATAGGCTTTTTAACCTTTGCCACGACAATCCTATAATTATTTTGTGCACTGACCGTTCAATAAGTATACTGGGTCCGTATTCACCAACCATACTTTAGAGCATTCTTTGTCTAGTTCTGAAGAATTTTTCTGAATTTGAAAATAACACAACTTCTGATTGGCTAAACCTAACGGTTTAGCCAATCAGAAGTTGCATTACTTTCTAGATCTAGAACAAGACAAAGAATGTTCTTAAGAATGGTAGGTGAATACAGACCCTTGTCTTTTTGAGGTGTTAAAAACACACACAAAAGGAAAGGCAAAGTGTGTAACCCCAACGCTGTGTTGGTTGGAATATCACACACAAGATATTGATCAGTACTGCACAAATATCAAAGAGCAAAGATAGTGTGTTTTAGCTTTCATTGAGCGAATAAGATTGCCATGCTAGCATTATCATTTTCTAAAATATTCTTTTTCAGGTTACTGAATCTAGGCTAAGTGTGCTCTATATTCATTTGTTAATACGAAAGACTAAATAAACTGCATTTAAAAAACTTCATATTTTAATTTTTTTACACCAACTGAGTACTGTTATGGCAGAATTTGTTTTACTATAAAATCAACTCTATACAGGGCGTTCCAAATGTACATTGCACATTCCAAGTATTCGTATATCCTGAACTACAAATGGTAGCATGATGAAACTGCTACCATTTAAAAGCTAAAATCATTTTTCTTCTGTTAATCCCTTGAGTCTTAGAATTAGACAGTTTCATAAATGTGTTGTAAAATTCTTACAAAATTAGAAGATGTGTCATATTACAGATAAAACTTGAGTTTGATCTCCTTATTTCAACTTTTCGCACCATGAATTTTTCTACAAGGATCAATATAGTAATGTCCTTGATATGCCTACAGTTTCTTTTGGAATTCCGAAACAACTGAAAGTATCTCTAGCAAGACATTAGTTGTGATAATCTATGAGACTTATTACATTTCAAATGTTATGTGCCGCCACCCTAAGGAGGGACAAAACAACTGTTGAGATTCAGATCACGTTGCTAGTGTTTGAAAAAAGGTCAAAGGTAAATTTGAGAAAATTTGTCTAAATCTACTATTATAAGAATGCTGATATTTGGTGGGTACCGTCAATTATGGGTCGCTATCCAAGTGGTCATTTTGTTTCCCTGTGGTAAAAATTACCCTGTCATAAGGTCAAATGGGTAACATACCGTATGATGTGTAATTTTTCTTTGCTTTTTTATCCTATGTCAACACACCTACTATACTGGTTGTTCGTGAGTGCATTTCAGTATCATCTAAAGGTCCTTCGTCAAGATTTTTCGGTCTTTGGGTCAAATTGATTCTGTTTCAGGGCTCGTATATATAAAATACAGGACAGACTTATAATAGGTTCTACAAAGTCATTGAGAAACAAACTTATGGTTATTTGTTCTTTTCTGTGGTGTTACACGCCGTTTACACCATTATTTCGTTCATATCGCTGCGGCCAATGTACCAATCCATGCTTTCTTAGGGTTTCTTTCACCAGTACTTCGCACAACATTCTTCACATATCACTGACAGCTTTCCCACATAAGCATCGTCGAAACAATGTTCATCGATGAGAGAGCATTGCATCCTGCAGCAATGACTATCACTGATCTTCGAGTTTGTTCGAACTAAGGTATCGAAATAGCATCTCCTGGGTTTCAAGTCCATGTGCGTTACGTGCTGACAAACTGGACATGATTGCAAGCAAGATGGCTGTGCATATATGTGTTCAAAGGAACGACTACCAAAATAATCATGTGATTTCACGACCCTCGGAGTGAAGGCTTCTGAAAACTTTGTGGGAAAAGAAGAAAAATGCTGACCATGAGCATTTTCATTTTATACCAAAATGTTTTCTAACTCGTCAAAGACAAACCAAGCATTCTAAATACATCTTAATTGTTACATGCAAATGGTTTTAATTTCGATATATCTATTTTTTTGACATCTGCACCCGATTGTATAAACGTTGGTTAAATTTGGCCACTGGGTTAAAAGTTTGGTTAGGAGAGAGTTTGGGTTAAATTATTGGTTAGCGATTGTATAAAGATCTGGTTAACTTTAACCAGAAACAAATTCCGGTTAAATTTAACCCACCTCCACTATACCGGTTAACCATTTAACCAAAAAAAAACATGGCCACCCTTGTTACACCGGTAGCTAGACAACCGAGGCAATCTCGACGATTAAATGTGCAAACATACGAATTCGACGACAAAAAACTTCGACAACTTTATGAATCTAGGTTTGAAGCGGCAAATTTAGACAAGGGATGATTCCTAAATGGACAGGCTAGAAAACCGTTTCGGGGATCGACTTCAACACGGGACGAATCGTAACTTACCATTGACACCAAGATTAGACTAGCTAGGCATAATATTGTCGTAAGGCTTTTTGTGGTTGGTTTGGGGACACATTTGGGGTAGATATCCGTTTTGTGTCCAGAACCATCGCAAGGGTTAGACTCAAAAGACCTTGTTTTCTATGAAAGACGTAGATCTAGATCTCCCAGTAGGCCTACACCAAATTCCCGGGGACAAACGACGGACTACACGACACGGGTTTTACGAGATCGGCAGTTTTTTGTGTGTGTGTGTGTGTTGTGGGATGCGTTGATGGGACCCACATTAGAATTTTAGCCTATATCCATCTGAAGATGGAGCGGCCTTCATTAACAGAGAAGAGTGTGCAGGAAACCTGCGATTTTTGCAACTTTCCTGGGTGATGAAACAGTGTGTAGTCTCCCCTGTCGGGACTGTACCCTGGATGTCTGAAGTGACTTACAAATAAGAGCAAATAGTGAAGTCTTATTGATTTTCCCCACAACATAACATCTTATTTTCTTTTAAAACAAGGGTCATATTCAATCTATGCATCAGGAACATTGATTCTACGCAGTAGGGGCAACATTTACAAATACGATGTCGCCAGCCATATGCATAAAGGTGGTATGGTAAAATTATGTTTAAACATACTTTCCAAATAAGACAACATTCAAGTCATCGCACAAAACGTTAAAAATTATTTGAAACAACATAATACCCAAGCTGTATCGCCTAATATACCCCTATCCCTAGTGATTTTACTTGTCGCCAGCGCACCATTGCTGTGTCGAGTATGCACATTATTTCATTTTCACAAATGGCAACACAATTTACACATTGTTTCGTTTCTACAAACATTGTATAAGCATAAGAAGAGTAAAATTACACCGACAATGGTCGAATGCCTTGGCCATTTTCACAAAGGGGATGTCGCCAAAATCAGACCAGATACGTTACAGCCAAAAGGTGCACGGAAAAAAGATCGATACAAATGGAATGGGGAAGTAATATGTCAGTAATTTTCAACAATTATATATGCTTGTATTAACATATAAAAGCTGGGTTAGCTGGAACTATAACAAAAATTCCCCAGGGTCATGAATCCTCTGTGCTGACATGTTACGCTAAAAATAAACAGATACGTTACCAACCTTAGTTCTTATTTCGGACAGTATGAAATCAATGTAACTACTTAAATGTATGCCTTATAACTTAGCCAAAAAAGTGTAACTATTAATTGCAATTGGGTTGACTGATGTTCAATATTAAGAAAATATGCAGTGGAAACCGTTTTTGGAACCAGATACGTGACCCAACCAGATACGTTACTGTGACATTTTAACTCTGATGTTAGGACCGCATTTTACACTTTCTTATTACGTCATTGTACTCAAACTATGTCATATACCTCGTTTTCTTTCCTGGAAATGACGCAATAGTTCTCGCCATTTTCTTTGTCATATAATCAAGTATAATCAAGTGTAATCAACCTTTGCGTAAAAGGTATGTTGTAATTTTGTCCGTTTTACCAATCCATTGGCGCATTTAGTCAAGTTTTCTGTTGACTTTCTTGAACTATTATATTTTGCTAGTCAGAAAATACAAATTTGGTGTTATTTTTCAATATATCAGTCTATATACTTTCCAGTAGAAACGATGGTAACGTATCTGGTCGCGAATGGTAACGTATCTGATCCCGTTGTATAATCTCATTTCTCCAAAAGGTGTATGCAAACAGAGTACATTCCATAGTGCTTACCTGTTCCATGGACCCTTTCACGCGTTTGGCATGCACACTTTAAATTACATCGGCATGAAATAGTATTGTGACGTATGAATGATAATTACACAGTATCATGTCTAAATGCACATGTATGCCGCAGTAATTCGGTGGGTTAATGCAATACATTTGTGACTAGATCTCCATATTGTATACAGATCTAGTTACAACTGCATTGCACTAAACATGCGATTAGCTTTCATCCCTAATGGTTAAGCATACTACATGTATAACATTAGACTACAAATGTATATTATATAATGTCTAATACATTTGACTAACACACTTCCATTATACATGTATTTGCAGGGAATGGGAAAAACGAGGGCAGAAATTCAAAAGGCCTACTGTTTTAGTTCGAAAATGGTATTCGTTACATATAAAGACTGTTATGACATGTTTTAAAGTCACCAGCATTCAATTTTGCCTTAGCATAGTAAAAGTACATGCATTTGTATGATAGTAGATAGCTCAAACATGCAATACTTACCAGATATCTGATCGACGATTTTTTGACCAGATACGTTACTCAGTCAACTTACATGCCAATTTAACAGTATTATACATGTATATCTTAATAAAACACTTCATTTTTGTGGAAAGGATAAGTAAAACTTGTCACGAAAGGAACAAGGGTGCCGCACATTATGGCTTTCCTTGACACAATTTAGAAAAATACTTTTGGTTATAATGGATTTTTCTAGATGTCAGTTGCAGTGATTTCGTTCCCATCCTTGTATGACGGGTCTGTTCTGCATTGCCATTATCAAATTGTCCTAAATGGCTCTGCAGTATCTCATTGTCAGGTTCGCTTATAGCATTTGCGACAAAAACATTGTATTACCATACTGATTTGGTGTTGATAGGGTATGTGTATGGTAACGTATCTGGTTTTCTCAAAATCTACATGTCCTTTTCGAACCCAAAATGTGCAAAACTGACAAGTTAGGAAAGGCGCCTTTGTTTATTTACATATCAAGTTGATGTCAAACTATCACATAATCCCATATAAATGTTGATTCACGATAGTTCATTTTCAGCATTTATGCCTTGAAAAGTTTCCCCTACTGCGTAGAATCAATGGGAAATGTATGCTATAGTTAATTGTGATAATTTACGCCCTTAAATGAATGTAAATTCAATGGCCTAATGGTTAAAGCACCTGTTTCCAGAGAAGGATATCGGGTTCAAATCCAACATGTAGTACATTTTTTCCCCTAGGAATTTTCTCTACTGTCTCAACTTTCTTTCACATTCATGTAGTCAGAAATTTAACATGTATCAAGAACTTTGGCCTTTGACTTAAATAAATACATCATATGCGCCTTTGACTTCAATAAATTTGTGTCAGTGACTGCATAAAGGGGTCTTAAGACAAAAAAAGAAAGGCTTTTTCAGTTTTTCCCATATTTGAATACTACATGTCTAGAGCATAATCTGCCAGGCCCCAGTAGCTCAGTCAGTAGTGCACAAGACTTGAAAACAGGAGGTCACTAGTTTGATCCGCGGCTCGGCCAATTTCTTTCCGAGGATTGATGATAGTCATTGTAACAGGATTCATTCCTCTCTCACCGCTGATCATTGTTTTGATGATGGTTATGTGGCAAAACAGCCAGTAGCTTGGAAAGAATATTGTGGGGAGTACCAGTAGGTAACAAAAATTCCAGGAAAGCATGGATAGGTGCCGTGATAAAACTGGAATAATAATGATAATGATGTAAAACACCATACAACTAGAACATAATCTGTGTATTCCTTTCATAAACCTTTGTCTTTCTTCCACAAATCAATCAAACCTATACTTTACCAGCTATTTTTAGACTTACCAAACCCCATTTCACCTTACATTTAGGATATATACTTATAGAAGAGGATAAAGTGCTGTTTTCAGCAGCATCAAAAACATAATAGGTTGATATGCAATCAACTTTTACAAGCAATTTCTCCTTTTTGAAGCTATCAGCTTCAGGGGCATAAAAATTTGTTTTATCTCCAGTGGAAGAGTGATGTCAATACAAGCCTGAATGTGGGACAGCAACAAAAACAGTTTTATTATTTTAAGTTATTTATTTCTGTAACATGTCATGACTAATGTTATCTCCATCTAATATTTGTAATAAACTAATTAAATATCCAAAATTGTCAAAAAAACATGTACTGAAATACACAAATTGGTGTAATCCCTAGAATGCAATTTAACCCTCTACCACATAATTCAATGATCCCAAGAAAAAAAAGCTTGTGAAAACATTGTTGGAAAATGAGAAAATGTTGGTAACCAGTTTTTCGACTTTTTCCAAAATGTTTTCTACCCCATCAAAAAGAGGAAACTATCATTTGTCGTTTGCAAATGCTTTTAATTTGCCGTCTAGAATTTTGTTGTTTGGTAAAGAGTTAAATGGACTTTTTCCAGTCTGGGAAAAAAAGTGAAAATTGCAATATAACTTCACAAGTATCAACCATGATATTGTTAAGACAAAAGAAAGGTATAGATCAAAGATCAAACTGCACATTCTTTGCAGTCTGATAGTGATCTAAATTGTCTGTAAAAGGTAGTCTGATAGGAAATGGTGATACATTTTTATATACTTAAGTGGTTCAAATAGCTTTGGTTTAAACTCAGAAAAAGAGTGGTTGAACAAGTGACATGTTCAAGTATCTTTTGCATATTGTGACACACTGAGGACACTTTTACACAAAAGTTCGACTGATTGAATGCATGCTCTCCATTTGAACCTCTCATAACACCAAAACACGTGCCTGGAGTAAACTTGGTACAGCATTGTCCAGGTACTATCATTCTGTACTGAATGTCTGTGTTTTAACCTATTTAAAATAGGAATTCAATTTTTAAAGGAGCGAAATCCATCGTGTTAACCCTTTACCAAACAATTTTGTCTTAGCAACCATAGAAAGGACCTTGTAAACATTGTGAGAAAATGGAAAAATGCTAGTAATCGACATTTTTCGGCGTAGCTGAATGATCTCACTTTTGACCTACTTTAAGTACTTGGAGGAAATGAATTGTTACTCATTTTATGATTGGCCAAATATATGTAAACTACGCAAAAAAGTAAAGGTCACAGTAGAAATTTACTGACATTGGACAAAAGTGTTTATGACTAAAAAATCTTGAAATGACCACATTTACCTATGTAAAGTTGTACTTTATGGCCATGCAGATGTTAAACTCTAGCAAAACATCCATAATCTAAATCATATGGATAAACCAATTGCAATGAGTATTGGCGAGTTTTCTATTTTGTTTAGTGTAAGAGATATGGTACCCGTTTTTCCTCGCGTGAAACCGAATACGAACTGCGATGGCAGGCTACCGCTCTATTGGCTCTATTGGCTTACTCGAAAACGGGTTGTAAAACAACTTATTTCGTTTCTTGTTACACTGAAAAGAGATGTTATAGCTTGAATTTGGTGATTCAATTCGCAACGTGAATAACTATGGCTACCTAGGGGAACAATCGGTTTTATCGCGTTGTTAGCGAAGAAACTGGGTTCCTACTAAATTACTCCTAATAAGAGATGGTGGGTGTGGTCAAGCATTGAGAGGGGTGATAAAACCCCGCCTTCTGATAACGACAAATCGTCGATGTTTGAAAGGTGCTTTATTTTAGTACAAAAACATGCTTTCCCATTCTTAAATGTTATTGATAATTCTGCTTTCAACCATATGCAAAAGAATTTAAAAGAGGCTACTTTCAGGACTGTTTTCATCATTTCTCTCCATATTATACTACAAACTAATCTAAATATTCATATCCAAGTGCCTCTTACGCCGTCTATCTTTTTTTAAAGATATTTCTTGTTTCCATTAACCACAATGTTTTATACCTTTTCAACTATTTTATCATTTGAACCACACTTCAATTTGTTGTCTGCAAATGTTTTAAATCCAGACCAGAGCTATTTTTTTTTTTTTTTTTTTTTTAATTTGGTATAGAGTTATGTGATGGATGTCATCTATAAATGACAAATGCAATGATCTATCCAGCTCACTTTTGTATCTTTGATGCTACCTACCATGAGTGAAATTTTACCTTTGCACACCAAAAGCACTACATGTTAATGCAGCCTTTCTATAAGCAGTTAAATTTCAGTCTAAACCTTTCACTCCTTTTATGAGAAATTTATCACAAAAAAAATCTACTGAAAATGACTGATTGAAAATGATATAATAAAATGTATAGATTTGTATTGAAATTTCCTTTCAAAGTGTATTATGACTGACACAGATTTCTGTTTTTAACTTGACTGCTGGAACTTGTAATCTTTACATTGTCTGATACCTACTGGATGGAAGCAACAATAACCCTGTTTTCTGACATTGTTCACCTTTCAATTTCTATGTACAAAAGAAAATATCTTTGACAAAAAATACACAAACCTGTTAATACATAACATAAATAACAGTTTATTCTCAAAACCTTCACAAGTTGTATGAGAATTATAGCATAATAATAATAATACATCTGTTGAAATAATCGGATCCGTTGTCACGTGACATAAAAAAAGAAATGAAGAAGAAGAAGAAGAAAAAAAATGATCGATGTTAAATTAGGCTCTAAACGAATGGGGGTAATTTAAACATAGAGATGATACGAAAGATTAGATGATTAGGGAAAAATAGAACAAGCATAAAAAATTTCATGTGAATGGATGGGTGTTTGTAATGAAATGTCGAAAATTATACACCGCTATTAAAATGTATATTTTGTTGTTTCACGTGCCATATGTGCTTCTTGAATTATGTTGTTTTTAATAGGCGTACGCCAAAATTGTGTGCATTTTATGATTGAGTCTTAGCTGATTTACAATTGTGGATGCTAATTTAGTGAATGGATAAAGAGTTTCATTGATAAATTCTAGTGATAGCATTTGTGTGTTCTGGGTATATTCATTCTTAAATTGGCTTCGCAACAGAAGTTTGGTGTCATCTCTTACTATGAGTTATTATTATGATTATAATCCATGTTTCTTTTTTATTGTATTGTTTATAGTTAATTATTATTTTCTTTTTGTTATAAAATAATTTGTACGGTTCTTTTTAGGCTTAGACTCTATTAGCAAAGAGGGAGAGAGAGAGGAAGGAATGGAAAATGGAGATGAGGTTGGTAGTGAAGGACAGTGGGAGAGAAGCTCATTTTTAATACAATACTATACAATACAATACATTTTATTCAGTAATAAGGCCTCCGGCCTTAAAACTCTCTACAATGAAGTAGATTTATAACAGAATTTTTTTCTGTTGATAGTAGATCTATTTACCACAGTGGATCTGAAAAAGATTTCACACTCTGTTTTTACAACTCAGTGATGTAGCACTAGTATCTGCTTCAAAGGCTGTGTATTTTTGGTGCTCATGTTTGTAAATGTATGTCATTTTTATACAAGATATGAGTAAGGTAGCAGTTTATTTTGTATAACTGAAAAACTGCTTGAAGTCTGTAAAACACTGGTATATCTATAACTTCTATCATAAACTGAATTAGGTGCAAAAATATCTGTGTGAAAGATAAAGCATAATCAGAGAACACAAACGTGACAGAAAAAGTCATTTTGTGCATGTTATATGTGTGTGATTCACTAGTCCATAGATATGAAAGATATTTTTTTCCAATATTCCTAATTTCTTTTACCTCATCCATTGCCAGTGGGGACTAAAATAGCTTTTGGAGAGACGAGACTGTGGATCAAGATCAGAAAGTGCAGTCTGCTACCTGATGCTATTTTTTTCTTTTTTTAGCAAAACCATCTTACAGTACAGGTGTAATCTACTTTTAGGCTTTGAAATAAGCTGAATTTATTATTATTTTTCTTTTTGGCAGCAACAAAGTTACAAGTAACATTCAACCAACTAGATTGTTGAACAACACATACCTGTCATTTTCTAAGAATGCTGAACTCCAGTTCTTGAAAATCAGAAATAATGCTCTGCCATGCTATCTACACCATCCCTTTACCACTTCACCTTCATCATTCAAATATGTGTTTATTTACCTAGGATGAGAATGACAGTAATGACAGTTTTGTATTGATCAGAATAAAACTAAAATACATAATGAAAACAAGACGAAACCCATGTTGTGGGTGCTCATTGGAATTACTGAAGGATATCTGTCATACACGTTTTAAAATTCAAATCACCATCTGATAATCAGAAATCAACCAGTTATCTGATCCTCTGACAAAATACTCAAGAATGATTGCTACTTTCTACGTGTACATATGCCTGTTTGCCATAGAGCTCCCAGCCTCAGTTCATTTATTATGAAATGGTACAAATACAAGCCAAACTGAGGCAAGATTATAAATTGGCAAATAATGATAACTTTCAACATCTAGCATATTCGTCATTTTATTCTAAATCTTTCAAATTTTAGTCAAGTTAACATGAGATGCAAAACATGATATCACTTCAATGTCTTCTTTTGTAATGAATAACAATAGCCTTTAACTTTTTATATATATATATATATATATATATATATATATATATATATATATATATGTGTGTGTGTGTGTGTGTGTGTGTGTGTGTGTGTGTGTGTGTGTGTGTGTGTGTGTGTGTGTGTGTGTGTATATATATGTGTGTGTGTGTGTGTGTGTGTGTGTGTGTGTGTGTGTGTGTCAAAACATACATACATATTCTTAGTTTTCGGTTGCAAATTTGGCACTATTACCATCGCCTGAATCGGACTGTAGTAGATCTGTTTATCTACATTTACAACATTGGATTCTGGATCAAGTTTGTTTTCGAAAGTTGGGTAGTTTTTCACCCGTGACAACCGTTATGTTGTTCTCAATCATTCGTCAAAAACATTGTCCTGATACACGATCATTTTATGTAGAATCGTACTGAAGGTGGGAGAGTGGGTTTTACCGACTTATTTACCCATTTTCTGTTCAAATTTTGGCGGATAATGTACGGCAAAACAGTTGCTACAAAACTTTTACTGAATAGTTACCGATGACACAACTTCCGGGTCATTCAAAGTGCCGAAAATTTGTATCATCGGAAAGAAATATTGCAACAGAAAGTCTTATTGCATGTATAAAACACACGAACCTTACCTAAGACATATTCTTGTATGTAGTCATCATATTTGTCTTTAAAACCGATGTATAGATCGCCGCATCTGAATGAGGTCATCGCTGTTTTCAAGCAGGAAGAGATACACTCGGTACGGACAAAATCACTTCGACAGCCTTTATTTTATCGTAATACGACCGGACATCTCAGATTTTGTCTGAATTACATGTTTAGACCTCGGAGAATATACAAAAACTAAAATATGTGTTTAAAGGGCAAATCAACAAGTTTCAGATATGGTTAATTTTCAAATCTACATTTATCAAATGGTAACCTGGTAATGTTGTAATTAGAAAAAAAAATTAGTAAAAGTACTTTTTTTCAATTCATATTTCTGCTTATTAATTTTGATTGCATCGCTTATCTCCCTTACTTATTGTTGCGTCCCTTGATTTGTGACGTCATAGGAGAGCTTGTTTCAATATGGACGTTGTTTACGATAGTGAACTGAGTGATATTGAAGACGAAGAAATAGACGATTCCGGGCCGGTAAGGCCGTACATGTACGAGCCAATTTTTAAAGAAACTTATTAAGTTTCTGATGATGAGGATAAAAGTAACTGTTCGCCCACTGATGACGAAAATGACGATGCTGTGCCGGACTTTTCAACGTGTTGAGTATCGCGCACTATTGAAATACGTCTATTACGGGGCGAACGTCGCTTACAGAAATACTATTCTATACATGATAGAATTAAGTGTAAAGCATAAAGTTTGTTTCGCGTGAAGCATTTTCAGTAGATTAACGGGCGGAATTAAACAAAAAAAAAAAGGACGGTTTCAAGACAGTTCCACGACAAGACAGTTCCCCGACACTTTTGAAGACATTTCCCCGACACTTTAGTTTCATGTCAAATAACCTTTTTCTTGACTTTTACGATTGATAATCGTGAGATGTTAGTTCTAACTATTTGTTGATGGGTCCTTGTTGATATTTGTACCTTGTAAAGAATTCTGTAAACATTGACGGGTACAAGTTTATCCCCTCATGGGTGAAGGGTTACACAATAAATCACGATTTTCATGAGAATGAGAATATTTTGAAATGCTGTTAACCAGCATGAAATTTGATAAAAGAATATGTTCCGAGATTATTAAGAGTTAATTCTCAAAATTATTTTGAAAATTATTTTAGTTGTATTTCTTACCATACAGAAATACATGAACATCAGAGAGAGGGAGAGGGGGTCTACCTGTGTGAAATACTTTTTTGCTGTTTACCATGTCCACATGATCCATTCAATGCAAACATGTATAGCTATTGTATGTTTCATATGGAGCTTCTCTGTGAAAGTCTTAAACTCTGAATTGTAAGCCGTGGGAAAGGAAAGTGTAAATTTGTTCACTTCTTGTTTGTCTTATGCAAATTGTTTCAATTTGGGTAAGTCTCAAATTGGTCTACTAGGGACTGAGCGATTAATACTGACATTCCGGTCAAATTGCAGTATAGACGACTTCAGATTCATTGTAAAAACATAGAAAGAGCCGGTAACTATCAATTGGTCCTTTATCCACAATATTTTCTATTTTTAACTCTTTACCAAACGACAAAATATTAAACAGGTCCAAATTGAAATCACTTGCAGACGACAAAATAAAGTTAAATATTTCAAAAATTGAAATTTGTTTCCAGCAGAGTAGAAAACATTGTGGTAAAAGTAGAAAACGCTGGTTACCAGCATCATCTCCTTTTCCTACAATGTTTTTAAAAGGCTTCTGTCTCAGGGTCGTAAAAACTAGGGATTGATTGGTAAAGGGTTAAATATAAATCCCACACATTGGGCACGAGCTCTGGTTTAGTTCCCAGGAAGCAGTATCCAAACAGATTAGTACGAGTTGTATGAACTTTGTTTCTCAAGAGATGTAAAATACATGTTTAAATTGTTACCAAACGTCAAATTTATTGACTCAACCGAATTGAAAGCATTTGGAGTCAACAAATTAGATTTTACTCTCATGTTTGGACTTGTCTTTGATGGGGTAGAAAACATTGTAGAAAAAGGAGAAAATACTGGTTACCAGCATTTTCTCCTTTACCTACAATGTTTTCAAAAGGTTTTTCTTTCTTCACCAGGGTCGTTAAAACAAAGGATTGTTTAATAAAGGGTTAAACTAAGTTAAACTAAATTCCAATAATCACATTTTGTCGGTCATATTTAAATGCTGTGGATTTGAAATATTCTAATTTTTTTATCATTTGGGTTAGGGTTAGGCTAAACCCTTACTCAGATGGCAAAACTTTAGACTTGTCCACTCCACACCGAAAGTATTTGCAGACCACAGATCAAATGTGGCCTTGACAATAGGTTTGAGGGTAGAAAATATTGTAGGAAAAGAAGATAACTCTGGGTATCAAGACTTATTCCTTTTTTCACCTTGTCCTCAAAAGCCTTCTCCATTAGGGTGGTTGAAGGTCAAAATTTTGAGGTAAAAGGTAAAAGAATTGGTGTGTGAGCCTGGTCAAAAACATTCTGTTTCCCAATTTAAAAAAAAAAATGTGTTATTTTTAATTTTCTCACTTTTGTCTGATTATCAGAGAAAATGACCTGTGTCAAATGTCCAATTTCAAAATTTTCACTGACATGTTCAAAACATTTTTCTCAGTAGCCTGTCTAGAAGACATAATATGGATAGGAACAAGGAAATATCCACAAATCAAAATTGTATAGATATAATTCAAAATTTGTTCAAAATGCATGTAAGTTGTCAAATCATTTTTAAGAGTTAAATGTCAAAGAGAAGTAGTGTATGGGATAAAAGCTGTAACATGGGTTTACTGTCACAAACAAACATTACATTGTAAAGGGGTGAGATATGCAAATGTTATGTAATCATTTCCTGTATTGTTTCAACTGGTCGGTGATGGATTAACATTTATGACCATGACTAGGGGTAGCCAGATACTGACTTCACCCTTTACCATACAAACCCTAGATCTAGTTTCCAATACCCAAAGAAAGAGTGTTTGAAAAACAGTGTGAGAAGAAAATGATGTTTGCTGTTCAAAGAATGATTATTATCCCTTGAAAGTTTATATCATTTGAACAATGTCGACTTTGTTATTTGCAAAATTTATGTTATGAATTTGGATGAATCTATAATTTTGTTAAATGTTGAAATCATTTGGAAAAGGGAGAAAACAGCAGCAATTTCTCCTTTGTTCAGAATGAAGCGATAATGTAGAAAAGGGTAAAATAGTACGAATAACAATTCATGTATTCCAATTTCAAGAAAAAAAGAAATTACCTACTTCATGTTGGATTTTCTTTTTGGAAATTGCCGTTGCGGAATGTCTGTCTTTCGCAGTTTCGGTTTAAGGCCTATCTCCTTTCGACTCGGAGTTTCGAATAATGTCGGCACAGCGTCAGGTTTTAACCGCAGCCTAAAATTCCTATAACAAACTTCTTTTGCGAGTTTTGGACTTACAAAGAACTGACTGTCATCGAAGTATTTCAGACACAATTTCGAATGAACCGATGGCAAAAAATCCGTCGCTACTGTCCGGCCCCGGTTTAGACGTTGAATCCAGAGTTTCCTCCTTTTTAATTCCTTCGGAATTTGAACATACTAATTCTACGAGTTTCCGAATCGACGTTGCAGCCATAGGCTGCACAGTTAACCATTTTTTCGTCTCAGTTCTCAGTTAATACTCAGATATATGCATACAATCATCCGCGTTCCTACTTTATGTCTACTGACGGTATACACAGACTGACTCGACAATGACGTCACACATGCACGGGAGATAAGCGAATCAGGGGAAGTAAGTCATGTACCATTTTTAGGGCCGTAAATCAGCGTGACAATTCGGCCGTGGTTTATGGCAATTTACAGGGTGGTATTTATGAAAAATGGCGGACACATGTTTAACTGACATCATTTGCAGCTGATTAAAGGAAAAAAACAGTCTGGTCAAAATATTTTAGGATTTGCCCTTTAAGGTAGTACCATCCTAATGGAAAACAGCTATTTCCACTATAATAATTATTATCCTATAAAACTTGCTATGATTAAAAATGAGTATAATTGTACTACCTTAACCGAGCTACTTTTGCCTTTTTTTCCTTCTTAGAATTATCATTTATAAATCTAAAACCACTATATTCTCATTACAAAGGGAGATAATAATTACCTCCCTCTTCAAGAAACTAACAAAAGTATCAACAAATAATTTCGAGATAGACATCAAAGGAATTTCTGGTCGGTTAGAAATGTGCAAAAATATTATATCAGTATAAATCTTAATTTATCAACTAATAAGAAATTTTATTCCATGTTGCACTAGAAGCGTTAGGGTGGTCATACCTTAGACCCAAAGTAACAGCGGTAGTCGTATAAAAAATACATTATTATAATCAATTATCACAAGCACTCTCATTATGTTGTATGAGCGGTAAAATGTGCGTGAAGGGATACATTTGTGACGTATCGCGCGTGAAAACTTGGAAAGAGATCAGCATGACAGGATATATTTGTTTGGTTAGATTTTGGTTAATTCAACCATTCTGGATAAGTAACCAATTCGGTTATCTGTTTTATACAAGAGTTTAACCAGTTTGATTAGTTAACCAAACTGGATAAAAGTTAACCCGAGGTTAGAATTTAACCCTGGGTTAGTTTAACCAACGTTTATACAATCGGGTGCTGGTAAAGAATTAAGCGCTTATTATATATCACTATCACTATTATGGTTCGATAACTATCACTATTATGGTTCGATACCTTAAAGACGATCGCTACAGTTTCACCATTTTTTTAAAACATTCAGAATTTCATGAAACTTTGTGTGGTGATAGTATATTATCTGATCTTCAAAAATAGGAGATAAAAAAGGGGGGTCACTAGCTTTGGGAAAATTCTATGAATATTTCTTTTCTGAATTGCGGCAGTTCAGGATGAAATCTCACCTATGAAAACTAAATCTATGTGTATTTTTTTAAATGACGACAATTATAAGCAAATTTTATGTCATTGTATTGGTGAAACATCAAATTTAATGAAAAATATAATTTAGAGTATACTGAGTATCAATCTTTAAAAAAAATACCCTTAACTTATGGCTAAAAAAATTAATTTTGGAAAAACCAAAAAAAAAAAACAAAGAGTATCCTTTAAAGTTATTTTTTTCAATGTTCTAACATTCAGATTTTTCTTATTTTTTTCTATAAATAACATTCAGGTACTAAACTAAAAGAATCAGGCTTAAAACAAATAGGTCACCAGCCTTATTTTTTAAGAAAATGCATTTTAAGTCTGTAAGTGGGGCAATAACTAATTAGTAAATGTAGGGTTTGTCAAAGACAAAGACATTATATGAAGTAAATTATCTCATTTTTTTTCAATAATACAACAATATTTATAAAAATCAAGTTTGTTTGTCATAATAAACCAATCCATAGCATATAAACGTAATACTGATGTTAGCATTTAACCCATTACTAAATGACTAATTCTGGACTTTCTAAATTTGATGCGTTTGCAGACGCTAAACCATAACCTGGTGTTCATGTATCACAGTCCTTTGATGGGTCAGAAATCATTGTACGAAAAGGAGACATCAGTCAGTAGGAGCAATTTGTCCTTTTGACAATAATGTTTTCTGATGTTGTCGGCTGCAGACTCATCAAGATAAGGGATAACCCGGTAAAGGAGAAAGAGTTACAGCTCCTTTTTTTCTGCAAGTCTTTACTAAGTGACATAATTTTGGACTAGACCAAACTCAAAGCATCTGCATTTGAAAGGATGTTTTAGCTCGACGATACGTCTGCAAAATAGAGCGCTAGTAGCATGTGTCCATATTTCCGTTGTTAGGTGATTCACTTTAACTTTCAGTCCGATCTTTTGAATAGGTAATTTCGGATTCTTCCTTGCATATAATTAATTGGCTTGATTCATATACTTTTTTCTTCGTTTTGCTGACAGTTTAGTTCTTGGTTTATCCATTCTGAAGACATTGACAAGTGTGGCAGGATCAACTGTGTTAGGTGCTCACAGTTTCGAGTTGTATGCATGTGAATAGGGTTTCATTTTACATTGCTTGAATTGACAAAAAATGCAGTTATATGAACATTTTTTTTTCATCTAAGAAGAACCCCTCTTTCCCCTTTTAATTGAGGATAGGGCACCCTAATGGGATTAGTGTAACATCGCCTTTCATCGCCGAAAAACGTACGGATTCGGCTAAGACTCGGGTACTCCATGTTCGATCGGTCGATAGACGCTGGTTCCCCGCATCGATCACGGATTACCCGAGTCTTAGCCGAATCCGTGCGATATATTGGCGATGAAAGGCGATGTTACACGAATCCCATTAGGGTGCCCTATCCTTAAAGGGCAAATCAACAAGTTTCAGATAAGGTTAATTTTCAAATCTACACTTATCAAAAGGTAACCTGGTAATGTTGTAATTAGAAAAAAAAATTAGTAAAAGTACTTTTTTTCAATTCATATTACCTCTTATTAATTTTGATTGCATCGCTTATCTCCCTTACTTATTGTTGCGTCCCTTGATTTGTGACGTCATAGGAGAGCTTGTTTCAATATGGACGTTGTTTACGATAGTGAACTGAGCGATACTGAAGACGAAGAAATAGACGATTCTGAGCCGGTAAGGCCGTATATGTACGAGCCAATTTTTAAAGAAAC
The DNA here is from genome assembly GCA_946811185.2 of Hippopus hippopus. NCBI lineage: Eukaryota > Metazoa > Mollusca > Bivalvia > Cardiida > Cardiidae > Hippopus > Hippopus hippopus. Next base: position 45,581,881 of record OX328107.1, on the reverse strand, counting down.
TTATTAAGTTTCTGATGATGAGGATAAAAGTAACTTTTCGCCCACTGATGACGAAAATGACGATGTTGTGCCGGACTTTTCAACGTGTTGAGTATTGCGCACTATTGAAATACGTCTATTACGGGGCGAACATCGCTTACAGAAATATTATTCTGTACATGATAAAATTAAGTGTATGGCACAAACTTTGTTTCACGTGAAGCATTTTCAGTAGATTAACGGGCGGAATTAAACAAAAAAAAATACGGTTTCAAGACAGTTCGGACAAGACAGTTCCCCGACACTTTTGAAGACATTTCCCCGACACTCTAGTTTCATGTCAAATAACCCTTTTCTTGACTTTTACGATTGATAATCGTAAAATGTTAGTTCTAACTATTTGTTGATGGGTCCTTGTTGATATTTTTACCTTGTAAGGAGTTCTGTAAACACTGACGGGTACAAGTTTATTCTCTCGTGGGTAAAGGGTTACACAATAAATCACGATTTTCATGACAATAAGAATATTTTGAAATGTTGTTAAACAGCATGAAATTTGATAAAAGAATATGTTCCGAGATTATCAAGAGTTAATTCTCAAAATTATTTTGAAAACTATTTTAGTTGTATTTCTTACCATACAGAAATACATGAACACCAGAGAGAGGGAGAGGGGATCTACCTGTGTGAAATACTTTTTTGTGTTTACCTTGTCCACATGATCCATTCAATGCAAAAATTTATCATACATGTATAGCTATTGTATGTTCCATATAGAGCTTCTCTGTGAAAGTCTTAAACTCTGAATTGTAAGTTGTAAAGTTCTTGTTTGTCTTATGCAAATTGTTTCAATTTGGGTAAGTCTCAAATTGGTCTACCGTCTACTAGGGACTGAGCGGTTAATACTGACATTCCGGTCAAATTGCAGTATAGACGACTTCAGATTCATTGTAAAAACATAGAAAGAGCTGGTAACTATCAATTGGTCCTTTATCCACAATATTTTCTATTTTTAACTCTTTACCAAACGACAAAATATTAAACAGGTCCAAATTGAAATCACTTGCAGACGACAAAATAAAGTTAAATATTTCAAAAATTGAAATTTGTTTCCAGCAGAGTAGAAAATATTGTGGTTAAAGGAGAAAATGCTGGCTACCAGCATTATCTCCTTTTACTACAATGTTTTTAAAAGGCTTCTGTCTCAGGGTCGTAAAAACTAGGGATTGATTGGTAAAGGGTTAAATATAAATCCCACACATTGGGCACGAGTTTTGTTTTGGTTCCCAGGAAGCAGTATCCGAAGAGATTAGTACGAGTTGTATGAACTTGTTTCTCAAGAGATGTAAAATACATGTTTAAATTGTTACCAAACGTCAAATTTATTGACTCAACCGAATTGAAAGCATTTGGAGTCAACAAATTAAATTTTACTCACATGTTTGGACTTGTCTTTGATGGGGTAGAAAACATTGTAGAAAAAGGAGAAAATACTGGTTACCAGCATTTTCTCCTTTACCTACAATGTTTTCAAAAGGTTTTTCTTTCTTCACAAGGGTCGTTAAAACAAAGGATTGTTTGGTAAAGGGTTAAACTAAGTTAAACTAATTTCCAATAAAAAATCACATTTTATCGGTCATATTTAAATTCTGTGGATTTGAAATATTCTAATTTTTTATCATTTGGGTTAGGGTTAGGCTAAACCCTTACACAGATGGCAAAACTTTAGACTTGTCCACTCCACACCGAAAGTATTTGCAGACCACAGATCAAATGTGGCCTTGACAATAGGTTTGAGGGTAGAAAATATTGTAGGAAAAGAAGATAACTCTGGGTATCAGGACTTATTCCTTTTTTCACCCTGTCCACAAAAGCCTTCTCCATTAGGGTGGTTGAAGGTCAAAATTTTGAGGTAAAAGAATTGGTGTGTGAACCTGGTCAAAAACATTCTGTTTCTTAATTTGAAAAAAAAAAATGTGTTATTTTTAATTTTCTCACTTTTGTCTGATTATCAGAGAAAATGACTGGTGTCAAATATGCATTTTCAAAATTTTCATACTGACATGTTCAAAACATTTTTCTCTGTAGCCTGTCTAGAAGACATAATGTGGATATGAAAAGGAAATATCCACAAATCAAAATTGTATAGATATAATTCAAAATTTGTTCAAAATGCATGTAAGTTGTCAAATCATTTTTAAGAGTGAAATGTCAAAGAGAAGTAGTGTATGGGATAAAAGCTGTAACATGGGTTTACTGTCACAAACAAACATTACAGCGTAAAGGGGTGAGATATGCAAATGTTATGTAATCATTTCCTGTATTGCTTCAACTGGTCGGTGATGGATTAACATTTATGACCGTGACCGTGTCGACTTTGTTATTTGCAAAATTTATGTTATGAATTTGGATGAATCTATAATTTTGTTAAATGTTGAAATCATTTGGAAAAAGGGATGAAACGGCAGCAATTTCTCCTTTGTTCAGAATGAAGCGATAATGTAGAAAAGGGTAAAATAGTACGAATAACAATTCATGTATTCCAGTTTCAAGAAAAAAAGAAATTACCTACTTCATGTTGGATTTTCTTTTTGGAAATTGCCGTTGCGGAATGTCTGTCTTTCGCAGTTTCGGTTTAAGGCCTATCTCCTTTCGACTCGGAGTTTCGAATAATGTCGGCACAGCGTCAGGTTTTAACCGCAGCCTAAAATTCCTATTACCAACTTCTTTTGCGAGTTTTGGACTTATTAAGAACTGACTGTCATCGAAGTATTTCAGACACAATTTCGAATGAACCGATGGCAAAAAATCCGTCGCTACTGTCCGGCCCCGGTTTAAACGTTGAATCCATAGTTTCCTCCTTTTTAATTCCTTCGGAAATTTGAAAATACTAACTCTATGAGTTCCCAAATCGACGTTGCAGCCATAGGCTGCACAATTTACCATTTTTTCGGCTCAGTTCTCAGTTAATACTGAGATATCAGCATACAATCATCCGCGTTCCTACTTAATGTCTACTGACGGTATACACAGACTGACTCGACAATGACGTCACACATGCACGGGAGATAAGCGAATCAGGGGAAGTAAGCCATGTACCATTTTTAGGGCCGTCTATCAGCGTGACAATTCGGCCGTGGTTTATGGCACGTTACAGGGTGGTATTTTTGAAAAATGACGGACACATGTTTAACTGACATCATTTGCAGCTGATTAAAGGAAAAAAACAGTATGGTCAAAATATTTTAGGATTTGCCCTTTAAATGAAAGTATTTCTTTCTCATTGCCGTACTTGCAAAAGCAATAATGAAATTGAGAGATAAAGCACAAACTCAGTTGATAATGAACTCAAAGTTTATAGGCACGGCCCCGGTATGTTTTCATGATTCGTGCTGATTTCATCATCATATCAGCATTTATCTTATGGCGTCTTCTGTTTTTTTACATTTAAGGGTTTTATGGGTTTTACCAGTATTATGATGGCCACAATTCCAATGCCTTTTAAAGCGTACACCACCTTCCAAACTATACTTACCTTTGTGATCTGTGTAGCTCAAGTTCAGAATTCACAAACCAAGCAGTTTGATCTTTGATCTACACTGTCCGCCTCGCTTTGATATTTTAGGAAAGGTGGAATTTATGCACTGAAAATATCTGTAAACCTTTTTCAGCGCTTTGAGAGGCTACACTGGTCTGGCTGGTCTAGGAAAGACTCCAAAGGTACGTTGGTGTCCATTAAATAATGAAGAGTAGATCTTCAACCTTTTTCCTGTATAAGTTTTGAGTAGCAATGGGAGTAACAGTGAGTAACAGTGAGTAACAATGAGTGACAGTGAGTAACAATGAGTGACAGTGAGTAATAATGAGTGACAGTGAGTAACAATGAGTAAAAATGAGTGACAGTGAGTAACAATGAGTAACAGTAAGTAAAAATGAGTAACAGTGAGTAATCAAAGTGCTGTCAGCACTGTAATCGGTCGACACTGAATAACTACAATGGTTTGAAATCACAAATCAAATGGCAGTTGTCTGAACTATGTATGGGATAGAAATCCTATACCTTGTAACAAAGCCACGTAGGAACCCCCCTTTTTAACTGTCCTTTACAAATTAGTAGCTTAATGGAATGCTACAGATATATGTTTGCCGGTTAACAGCAGTAGAACGTTAAATATATGTGACGATTCTGATCAGTAGTACCCATCATCAAGCTTTAGATGTCACTCATCCTGAATAACAGTACCTATCAACCTTTTAGATAAGTTTAACAATAACAATATGCAAATATTCTTTTCTGTAACTTTTGCAACTTTGATAACTGTACGGTAATATATTGTCAGATATTATCAGTAATATCCGTACTTTAAAATGGTATGAATAAGTCGTATAAAATATGCCTGTATTATAACACAAATTGTTTACTTTTTGCTGCAAGTAGGCCTTTAACTTTTTCTATTTTTAAGAAGCAATCGTGTTTATCTGAACAAATTGTCCTACCTAATTTTTTGACTGGCTAAATTAATCTGGGCAAGATCGTTCTGTCCAAAACATTGGCTGGCCAATTTCTTCCACATTTGTTTCAAAGAATGTAATATCTTCCCAACCCTCACCCCTTTTCCAAATGATGTAATTTTAGACTTGTCCAAATCGAAAGCATTTACACATAAGAATCAAATGTAGACCAAATGTAGACCAATTGATGATCTGAATCGTCGAAAGAAAAAAATAAAAACACGTGGGAAAAGGAGAAAACGATGGTTATCTGCATTTTTTTTCTACGATGTTTTTAACAGCCGTCTTCCTCTTGGTCATCAAAAACAGGATAGTTTTGTTAAGAGTTAAAGCACCCAGTTATAGCCTTTTACAGTCAGAAAAAACAATATCCAAACATTGCAATTTCATGGTAGTATTTTTTATATATCCTACATAAACAGACGATTAAGATCTTAGATATGTAAGTACGTTTATTTATCTGCATTGCATTCAAAGGACAGTCTGATCTTGATTTTTCATTGTCTTCAAAAGCGACTTTACTAGTCCTCGGGCAGCACAGGTCATTGTATTTGAGTCATTCTAATGAGCAAGAGCATCAATACAGTGAACCTTGGGCTCTTAACCTGAAATATGGAGGTTGAGAATCAACTAATATGGAGTAACATCTAACTGAGTTTTACACTTAAAGCACTGAACTAATGAAATAGATATGTGAAAAGTGGAAAAGCAGCCTAACTATTAGAGGACCACTGCTATTTTGCTTAGAAGATCTCGGAAAACTGGCCTAACAAACCCAAGATCTGATTGCATGTTCTACGCTGTCTGGTAATCTGCGCTCTCCGAAAAAGACTTTTACCTGGTCATTTGATTCAGTCATGGAGAATATGAAGTTAAGTGAGCTTATTTGTTTTGCACTTTCACTTTTTTTCCTCTATGAAAATGCTCTATTCAGCTCTACCCGAGAAATTAAAAAATATTGAATTTCTGTGAAATGATGAAAAAGGGACTCCCTAAAACGCTGAATTTTCTGCTGAATTCAGCAACCTGCTGATCAGCAGATATACACTAAAACGCTGAACTGCTGAATTGCTGAAAAATATGTATATGATATTTATAAACTTTATTATGCATTAACATGTCTTTTATTAGAATTTATATAATTATCTTATTGATTTCTAGGTTTGTTTGGTTTTTTTTTAATTTGATTTCTAGAGAAATGAAAGTTATATTAGGTATTACGCTGCTGAATTGCTGATAAAAATGAATATATGATTTTAGATGCTTCTTTCAGTAAAAAAAAACGTAGCATTATTTTCTAATTGACATTTTTGAAAGTAAAACTATTTTATCTGTGATATTTGGGCCATTACACAAGAAAAGTAAGTTTGAGCAAGGTTTTGTCGTTGAATTGCTGATTAAAAGAATCTTTGGTTTTAAATGCTTTCTAATGCATTCACATATTATCATTCTGATGATTAGCAGTAGTAGTAGTAGTAAGAGTATTAGTTTTTATTACATGAGATTTGTTACAAGATACACTTTAAAAAGAAAAAAAGTGTTTTGTGTGCTTTCAATAAATATAAGCAATCGAAGAAAGAAAAGTAGAGCCACAAGGTTCCTGTGTCTGTAATCTTATCAAGGTACATGTAGATATGTGACTTTTGAATGTATGTTTTTGGGGCTTTCGATGCATTTATGTATACAAGTCACAACAACATAAAAGAATATTACTGATTTGTCATGAAAACCAACGAAGTGTTATGGCTCTAGTTGAAGACTAGGACCAGCATTTGTATCTGACTCTGATAAGGCATCATCGTAAACTTGAGGAAAGCTAGGTACATAACCTATGAATCAAGACCCTGATCAGTCTAGACAGCATATGCCCATTCTGATCTGGATCATTGCTGAGTGATCATTCCACCCTATTGGTATATTCATGATGTGTGTATGCATTTGCTCATGTCCATTCTTTAGAACATTTACATGACTGACCAAAAGTTATTCAGTACGAAATTCTATTACAGTAATAATTTTGAGACAATATACTCAGATGTGCAAACAATTACTCCTAAATCTGATTTTCCTGTTGTTATTTGGGTTTGAAGGACTAAACGACAGTAACTGGTACAAATCTTTAACTGAAGCCGATTCTGCTTAACTTATAACTTACAGTAGCACTGGTATACAATGGTATTCAGTAGCGACGTAAGTCATATTTTCACTGTCAGACAACCTCAACGATAAGAGAAAATCGACACTGACAAATTCTAATTAGTAAATTTAATCATCGTGCCAGTATTGTTACTATTCTGTAAAGTATGCATACTGTTTGAAAGTGGAAAGTGTCCTTAAATGGAAACCAAGTTGTGCTACTTGAAAAATCGTAGTATATTAAATCCCTCCACTACTGTTTATCACACTGATTGGATTATCTTTCCAATACCGGGATCCTGCGTGGCTTAGTGGTAAAGTGTAGGGCTTGTGACCTGGAGGCCTCTGGTTCGAGCCTCACTGGATGCGCCGGGCTTTTCGTGGGAGTGTACTTGGGCAAGACTCTTTACAGCTCAAGCCTAGTTCTGGTGAAACCCAAGAAACACATGAATTTGTGAGCTGTCGCTCTGATATGACTGAAATAATGTTGAAAGCGGCATAAAGCACTATTCAATCAATCAATTAGTCTTTCCATTACTGTTTTAATTCTGTTAAGTCGACATACTGTTGAAGGTAGGCAGAGTATTTAACCCTTTTGCACACAATCCTGATTTTTAACAACCCTGTAGGAGAGGGCTTTTAAAAACATTGTGGGTAAAGGAGAAAATGCTGGTTACAAGCATACTCTCCTTTTTCCAAATGTGTCGTATCCTGGCAAAAAAATTTCGGTTTTTTTGTATCACTTTCGACATTGTTGCATACAGGAGCGTTCAATTGGAAGCGTCTAGAAAGTGTGTTTTGGCAAAGGGTTTACTCTTATCCCGCTAAATAACTAAAATAAAACTTTTAAGCTTACAGTAAAAACCCACATTTTGCTATTTCAAAAGTATTTACAGTGAAAAGATATCTCCTTAACGGACAGTGTACATCCAAGATCAGACTGCCCGTTCTGTGCTGTCTGATCTTTATATAAACTGTCTGAAAAAGGTCCTTGAGTCGTGCTTAGCAGTCTAAGGGATAACTAGAAACCTGCTGGTTGTGATACTTGGAGAGTCTCTTATCTCTGTAACTTATGATATGACAGGTCTGTTAATTGGTTTATCACTGATGGATTATAGTGTCAATTGTTTGAAAAATGTTAAGTCGGTATACTGTTTAAAAGAAAGAAGTGTGCTTAACTAGAAACCAAGTTGTGTTACTTGAAAAATCTCCCAACTTTGTTATCATTGAGATGACAAGTATGTTAACTGACACCACGCTTGAAGAAAATCTTACACCTTGATATTTGACACGGTCAATCTGTGAGTTCGTTTTGAAGACTTGTAAAAACTATGAATATCAATATCAAAAAATGATATGTATGCCTGTTAATTGACATCAAACTCAACCCACTGAAATATCTCTAGCTCCCTTGTCCATTTTAGGAAAGCTAGGATGATTTGGCGACCACAATGCACACATCTTATGTCTGTTTCCATGAAATCATGTGCGACATTTTTTATGTTAAAAACGAAACGACCTTTTCTTCTACACTGTAGAACAAGTAACAGAATCGGACTTCAAAATGACATCATCACATATTTCGGCTGTCCGAAAAGAAAGGCCAACAGAGGTTGTTCTACCATTTGTCAGTATTTTAAGAGTTCTATTAATTTGCTCCAATAATAACTTTGATATACATGTAATGTAAAAAGCGAACCCTCTGTGAGCTGATCAGTCAGATTCTTATTTTCAAGCACCAAGCTTTAAACGGTTATACAGAAATTTAAGTTTCGGTTATATCACATGAAACATTTGTACATGTTATCTTATTATTTACAATTGACAGAACTTGAGTTAAAAGTATCAAAGAAACCAAGGCATCTATTTCGTTGCTTTTTATCGATATTAACATTCACAGAATGATTGAGTCGAACATAAAAATAAGGGTGCTAACAATCGCAACCAAAGAACAGAATTGTCGTCTCATAATAAAGAAAAAGAAGAGAAGAGAATTTCCAAGCATCACTAATCGATTTCTAGTAAATAACACTTCCTACTTTTTTGCGATATGTAGAAGCGATACGTAGAATCAACGAGATTCAAATCCTAACATCATTTGCAAGAAATAAATTAATTACAGGTTGTGTGATGACTACAAAATGGCTTCCTAAAAGTAAGGACTGTGTGGTTAAGGGTTAAAAACACTGCCTACCTTAAACAGTGTGCCGACTTATCAGGATTAAAACAATATTGGAAAGATAATCCAATAAGAGTGATATCAATTAACAATAGCTGAATGACTTTATATACTACGGTAGTAGATTTTTCAAGTAACACAACTTGGTTTCTAGTTAAGCACACTTCTTTCTTTTAAACAGTATACCGACTTAACATGTTTCAAACAATTGACACTATAATCCAATCAGTGATAAACCAATTAACAGACCTGTCATATCATAAGTTACAGAGATAAGAGACTCTCCAAGTATCACAACCAGCAGGTTTCTAGTTATCCCTTAGACTGCTAAGCACGACTCAAGGACCTTTTTCAGACAGTTTATATAAAGATCAGACAGCACAGAACGGGCAGTCTGATCTTGGATGTACACTGTCCGTTAAGGAGATATCTTTTCACTGTAAATACTTTTGAAATAGCAAAATGTGGGTTTTTACTATAAGCTTAAAAGTTTTATTTTAGTTATTTAGCGGGATAAGAGTAAACCCTTTGCCAAAACACACTTTCTAGACGCTTCCAATTGAACGCTCCTGTATGCAACAATGTCGAAAGTGATACAAAAAAACCGAAGTTTTTTGCCAGGACACAACACATTTTGGAAAAAGGAGAGTATGCTTGTAACCAGCATGTTCTCCTTTACCCACAATGTTTTCAAAAGCCCTCTCCTACAGGGTTGTTAAAAATCAGGATTGTGTGCAAAAGGATTGAATACTCTGCCTACCTTCAACAGTATGTCGACTTAACAGAATTAAAACAGTAATGGAAAGACTGATTGATTGATTGATTGATTGAATAGTGCTTTATGCCGCTTTCAACATTATTTCAGTCATATCAGAACGACACAGTTCATAAGTTCATGTATTTCCTGGGTTTCACCAGTAATACGCTTAAGCTGTGTAGAGTCTTGCCCAAGTACACTCCCACGAAAAGCCCCGCGCATCTAGTGAGACTCGAACCAGAGGCCTCCAGGTCACAAGCCCTACACTTTACCACTAAGCCACGCAGGATCCCAGTATTGGAAAGATAATCCAATCAGTGTGATAAACAGTAGTGGAGAGATTTAATATACTACGATAATAGATTTTTCAAGTAGCACAACTTGGCTTCCAGTTCAGCACACTTTCCCCTTTTCAAACAGTATGCATACTTTACAGAATAGTAACAATACTGGCACGATGATTAAATTTACTAATTAGAATTTGTCAATGTCGACTTTCTCTTATCGTTGAAAGTTTTCTGAGAGTGAAAATATGACTTATGTCGCTACTGAATACCATTGTATAATTCCGATGCAGGTGGTAACATTGTATACCAGTGCTACTTTAAGTTATAAATATTACAACCAACAGGTTTCCAGTTAACCCCTTTACCATACTACAATTTCTAGACTCTTTCACATTCAAGGCTTCTGCAGACAACAATCTCCAAAATGACACAATAAACTGAAGCTCTTTGCCAGGGTACGACACATTGTGGAAAAAGGAGAATATGCTTGAAACCAGCATTTTCTCCTTTACCCACAATTATCGTAAGCACACAAAACAAAATACTTTTTATAATGTGTTATCTTGTAACAAACTCATGCATTAAAACCTACTACTACTACTACTAATATTAATAATAATAATAATAATGTTGATGATGATGATAATATGTTAATACATAAGAAAGCATTTAAAATCAAAGGTTCATTTTATCAGCAATTCAGCGACAAAACCTTGCTCAAACTTACTTTTCTCGTGAAATGGCCCAAATATCACAGATAAAATAGTTTTACTTTCAAAAATGTCAATTAGAAAATAATGCTATGTTTTTTTAATTACTGAAGGAAGCATCTAAAATCATATATTCATTTTTATCAGCAATTCAGCAACGTAAAACCTAATATAACTTTCATTTCTCTAGAAATCAAATTTAAAAAAAATAAAAACAAAATCCCCCTAGATATCAATAATATGATTATATAAATTCTAATAAAAGACATGTGAATGCATAATAAAGTTTATAAATAACATATATATATTTTTCAGCAATTCAGCAGTTCAGCGTTTTAGTGTATATCTGTTGATCAGCAGGTTGCTGAATTCAGCAGAAAATTCAGCGTTTTAGGGGGTCCCGATGAAAAAACGCTGTGAGGAAAAAGAGAACATGCTGAATACATGCAGTTTTTCTCACTACATTTTAAAGCCCCACAGGATTGTTTAGTCAACATTTGACAGACTGTTTCAGTCTTTAAAATATCATCAAGCAGAAACATGGATGGAAGGAGAGGAAGAGGGGCTATGAAAATGATTTAATCCTTAACCTGCTAAATGAATGAAATTAAATTTTCAAGCTACAGTAAAATCCAAAGTTTTAACTATTTCACAGGTACTTTTGGGAAAAAAATATCTCCTCATCGGACAGTGTAGATCCAAAATCAGACTGCATGTAATGTGCAGTCTGGTCTTGATCTACACTGTCCGCAAAATGTCATAAAGTCGCGCTTAGCAGTCCAAGGGTTAATACATCCTAAGCTGAAGGATGCCTAATTAGATCTATGCTGATCAGTATTGTGAATGGACAGTCTTGTTACTAAGGTTGCAAGCGTGAGATAACCAGTTCATTGGAGACCTCTACAACAGTGTTGAGTTTAAAAGGCAGACTGCCACAGAATTTGCTGTCTAAACTGTCCATTTTTCTTGCGAAATTGTTCTGATACACAGTCTGTTTCGTCATGGTTTTGTAAATAAAGCGAAATAAAAAAACCGAAACAGGAAATAGACGTGGTTTATTTTTATATGACGAATTTCAGAAAATATTTGTTATATAAATTTTTCATGGCTGCAAATGATCTCTCAAATAATTGTAATTTTTCATTAAGCAAATAAATCGAAGCAGAAGAAAAATAAGAAAAATTTCGTTAAAAAAGAGAAAGAAGACCGCTGGACAAGATCATGCGACTTGAAAACGCGGCAAGAAGGCAAAATGACCGTCACGTAAAGCATATGAGGTTTCTACGCGGCGGCTTTTTTATTTGTTTGTTTACATGTACCAAAGTAAATTTAAATTAAAAGCCATAAAACTATTTGAAAACATTGATGCTGACCTCTCCTGGCTTCTTTTGTAAAGAAGCCAACTTGTTCTGAAAATGTTCACGTAATGACCTCTCCGCTAGGGTCATATACATGTATCTTACACAACTCTACATCCTTTGTCCCTCACAGGTTCTCCTCGCTAACAATAAACGACCAACAGCCGAATACTATTTTAAACTTACAGCTGTTTCCAGTTGCATATACACCAGTTTGCTCTAAGGCAAAAACAATCTAAATGTTCAAATTATCTTAAAGCAATGTTTCCGTAAAAACTCCGTTCCATTGCAGTTTTTATCACTGCTCAAGGCCAAATGACCTATAATCTTTTCAACACCCGCTATATATACGAACAGCACTCGTCAAAACTCGGCCGATCCAGTAACAATGTATATAACCTGATCAACGGATCATTCGAAGTTTGCCGAATAATATGGACAGCAGACGACTAGAAGATGTGCTTACATAATCTGATACTCCTTGATTCTCTCTTGTTTCATTCATAAGTTGTTATCAGGGTTAAAAGTCCAATGTAATAAGGTCACAACAGCTAGTATTAGTGTTATTAGACTGTAAGTAAAAGCTGTCACGAGTTGCAGTTAGATCAGTTTGCCCTCAGCAGACGGGTTTCCGAAATTTGTGGTCTCTCTAATCGTCCGGCTCACGCCGACGGATTAAAAATGAGTAACAGTGAATAGAAAGTAACAGTGAGTAAAAAAGAGTAACAGTGAGTAACACAGACATTTTAACCCTTAATTTGCTAAGTAAAATGAAAATTCCAAGCCTAGAGTAAAAAACCCAAAGTTTGATATTTCAAATGTATTTTAGATTGATTGAATGATTGTATGGTGTTTAACGCCGTTTTCGACATTATTTCAGTTATATCGCGGCGGCCAGTGCACCTATCCATGCTTTCCTGGAGTCTCTTTTACCAGTACTCCGCACAATCTTCTTTCCAAGCCACTGGCTGCTTTCCCACATAACCATCGTCGAAACAATGGTCAGCGCTGGGAGAGGAATGAATCCTGTCGCAGTGACCATCATCAATCCTCGGAAAGAAATTTAAATGTATTTTAGAGGAAAAATATCTCCTTATCAGACAGCGTAGATCCAAGATCAGACTGCACTTTCTGTGCAGTCTGAGCTTGATCTACACTGTCCGCAAAAGGTCCTTGAATCGTGCTTAGCAGCCTTAGGGTTAAACTTGATTTCTGACGCTTAGGTGGTGATGTTTTCAATGTCTATGCTATGTAAAAAGTTCGGTTTATTTGTGATTCTGATTATATTGAAAGAATATGGTGAGTTATCCGTAAATTCATTTTTCGCTACATTAACAATAAAACTAGCATTATAAAAGTTTCGATCCGTCTTTTATGCATTTTCATAAATTTATGATAACATCATATGGTTTTTATTTGGGGTAAACCAATTACCTATCTTTACAGACTCCATGAACAATACCGAAATCTGAGGAAAAAATTATAAAAGCTTACTTTTTCAAAATGAAAATGAAAAAAAAAACCGAATGATGAAATCGAAAAAGAAAGAGAAACAAGAGCAAATACAAAATAATTTATGAAGTTTTTTCTTTTGGAGATTTGAACTTAACGCTGTCGGGGTGACATAATAATCGATGTGAGCAGAGCTCTGGCAAACAAGGGTTCAATGCATCTCCGTGATACATTATACCAAGCAAGTCATCATATAATTACGATTCCATAAAAATCTATTTTATTTAACAACGGACAGAATCATGAGATAAGATGGTCTATGTATAATGTGCATGTTGTAATTTTATAAATAGCAAAAAGTTTGGACCCATGTAATCCTGTGCGGACTTGGCAGGCTGATATGTGGCGATACTTTTTGCAGATTTGCATTAAGCCCTCTTTTCACAGAGCATGATACTTGTGCATGAACAAATGAGGAAGAACAAAAAGGTAATTTCTCAGAACTGTTTTTTTTTTTTTAATCCGATTATAATAAGACTGGCGTGCTTTTTGTAATAGATAGTCTGTGTAGGTTTCAAAGCAATTTGAACTAAAACTTTGCTGCAAAAACAATATTAAATCAAAGTTGTTTCTTCATTATTTGAATTCTCGCTTTCAAGGTATTGACTGTACAAATAAACCGTGCAAGTTTCAAAGTTTTCATGGTGGGATGCAGACTACATTGCATGTCAACAAAAACAGTAAAATTTCAACTTTATAACTACTTGTTCCCCCGTAAAAGCCTGAATTTGGGTCCATCCCAAACTCTTCATGAACAACCTGTTCCACGAATATCGGATAACTAATGCAAACAGTGTCGCTTAAACAAGAAACAGGCTAATAGACGGACAATGGACGGACAGACAGCTGAAACAATGCCACGATAAAAGTTCTTCTGGCCTAAAGCGGAAGGACTTCTATGTATTTCAATCTTGCTAGCCTATTTGATTTGGGCTGGAGATAGAATTGGTTTTCTTGATGCATTAGTGATCACACATGACAGAATGCTGACTAAAGACACTTACTTTGAATACATGCAGGCGCAGACATACAAAAGCTGTTGAAGTGTCCCCATTCTCACGCAAAATTGATAACACAAACATCAGGCATCTACTTCAGCTTATATAAGCGAATTCTGGCCATAACTAAACATCTGGTCTCCCTGGAAGCCCAAAGGTAACTTGCTTATCATGTTTCTAATAATTATATCTAGTCATGATTTTCAGCTTTAAAGTATCTTCACTACTTTGCGGCCAGTGTAGATTAAGATCAGACTGCACAACACTTACAGTCTTATCTTTGATCTACAAAATCCTCCTTGCCAAGATATTCTTGGCAACAGCAACCTTGACACTGCACTTATCGGGTTTTTTTTTTTTTTCGAGATTGAAGATGTATGACAGTTTAATATGGCGCCTTAGGGGATAGTTAATATTTAGTGACGCAACAATTAGTACAAGAAAATATTGATGCATAACATCAATGGCGCCGCAAATCAGTTGTTTCTGAAATAGGGCACATTACAGAGGGTTAATTCCTCACGCCAAGGGCATCACTTGAACAAACTTCGTAGAGGTCCACGTGGTGATTCTACATGACAAATATTTAAACTCTGGGCCATCTGGGATAGGATCTGTTTTTTTTTTTTCCGATCTGGCAATGAAAGTACGGTATTTTACATGTTAATAAAAACAACAAAAAATCAGTCCAAATAGAGAAACAAAGTTGGTACGGGTTCGATCTGGTAATGAAAGTACAGTATTTTTACATGTACGTTAAAAAAAAAACACTAAACCAGTCCATATAGTAAACAATATGGCTACCTCCACAGGCACTTTTCAAAAGTGAATAAAAATATAGTGCCGCCGTTCATGCGGCGCCACAATCATCGTGTGTGATGGTTGGCTTACCGGATAAAACTCTTCCGCCTTTCACTATATACATTCCAAATCTAATACCCCCACTCCACTGGGCGGCGACTCTACCGTGGTCATGGCGATCATGGCGCTTCTCAAAAATCTTCCGAATTGCCAAAGAAGCGCCGACATGTGCAACATTTTAGGACTACGCTTATAGTATGCAATCACAATCTCGCTGCGCTGGTCACGATCCTGTAACGCCGTTGTTGCGCTTAGAACTACGGCGCTTGCAATACGTTTGTACTACGCTTCCACTACGGCACTAGATTTCAGGCTTCATGTTGTCCAAGAGTAATTGCAGAGGGAGGGTATCCAACGTATAGATTGGTTATCCCGTTCCCCCGACTTGAATCCAATTGAACACATTTCGGAATGAGTTACAGATCCGCGTTTCAGCCCGTCAGGTCCAGCCACAAAGCATTCAGCAACTTGGTCCATTGCACAAATGGTTATCCAGAACCTAATCTGGGCCATGTAAATACAATGCCAAGTTGTCACTGATAGCAACGGGTCACATACTCGTTATTAGGCCCATACCAAATTAATTGCTAGCTTTTGTCGCAAATTCCGTTTTTTGCTCGTTTTGAAAAAAAAAAACCGTTTTCGTGACCATCCAGTTAAAATTGAAAATAAAATCAAGAGTGCACAACAAGTGTAAAATCTTTATTTAAATAATAAATGGAGCACAAGGTAAATGTTCAACAAGAAAAAATACTAAAAATTTAACTACAACCTAAGATATGTACACTTATACTCTTGGTGCTTAGCAAACTTTGAGTAGTACATTTTATTTTAGTACTGAATGTACTCAATATGATCTTTAAAATAGCACACAACTTATTCAAATAAAAAGTTAAATATGATGGCTATGCATTGAACCTTGTCAGGCACAACTGCAGTGTTGACGGTCCGACATGGGGAGACATGAGAATGAAATAGTTAAAAAAAAAAATAGTTGATCTAAGCTAAACGGTTATTTATAAATGTAAATCACAGGAAGGCTGAATACTGCTTGTACGAGGACAGTCCCAAAATGGCGTAGACAAAGGCTATAACACAGTCAGTGTTAACACAATAGATTCAGCAAGTTTCGGAATTCTTTACAAGAGCTTTGTGCATATATGTGTGAAATATAAACTAACTACCTTAAGAATTGCTCAATCTATCACGATTTAAAATAAGCTACACATACAAATCCGGCGCACACGAACGTCAACGTGATGACGTCCCTAGAAAACAATTTATTCGTTTTTAAGTACTCTCCATGGTTCTTGATGCATTTACGGTGGCGTGTGACCCACTTACCGTATACGTCTTGAAACCACTTGCTTTTCAAATTACTCAACACTCGCAGAGTTTCCTGTCGCAGTTCACTGAAGTTTTCGAATCTATGTACCCGCAACTGAAACTTTAAATAGGGGAACAAAGCAAAGTCTGGGGGTGCTAAGTCTGAACTGTAGGGCGCTGCTCCTCTATCCATCCGTCAACAAAACTCTTGTGCCATTTAAATACAAGAGATCTTGACACAGATTTGAATTTTTCTGTAGCGTGCAGTTTGCGTAGTGTTTGTGTAGGAGTCATATCTAATTGTACACAATATTCGATAACATTCCGCTGTGCAGCCATTTCCTTTGACGTCGCCATTTTCAGCATGTTGGAATTAACCACCGCACTAGGTTTTGTTCTATAACTTTAATCAAAATAATCACATTGCGTTATCATCCTTCGGTTTAATGATGTCAAATCCAATGACGTAGATCTACGTTGAATGATTTCCCGTAATTATGACCATGTTTGGAATTATAGACATGTAAAGATGTAGCATGCTCATAAAACCCAGTCATATTTTGGTGTACGCCCAGTTAGGTACCCCATTCGTGTAAGTAACTTCATAAAATGTACTAATTTGCGATCTTGTTTTTTTTTTTTATTATTTTATACGGGAATATGCACAAACGACTGACGGATACAACATGCAAATTTTACTGAAATCTGACGTCGGGATCCATAAAAAATAGTGTTGTCTACGCTATTTTGGGACAGCCCTCGTACATATCACAGTTAAGACTTGAGTATTACATTCTAGGACTTAATAAGAACGAACTATTAATGTCTCTTAAGCTGAGATGTGACTGGGTGTTGTTTTCATCCTTTTTTATGGCCAAAAATATGTTTCCTTTTATACAATAAAACTTGTATTCTCTCAACTCCTATTTTCTTTTTCTTTCTTATTGCAACAGTTAGCGTGACTTTCTCGTTATGAAGTGTTTAATCATGTCATCTTTTCGTCCATTTTTGCTGGAACGGCACTGTAAGATCATGTAACAATGCGCTTGGTACTTCGAAAGAATATTGTATAGTTCTTGTATGGAAATAGGAAAAAGGTAAGGATTCATCCAGCCGCAGTGCAAATGCTTTCAATTTGGACAAGTCCAAAACTTTGTCCTTTGGTAAGAAGTTAAACAATTGTGTTGTCAAAAGCGAAGGGGTGTGTTTAAAGCATATAATGCACCATAAAATTTGCTTTATTTATTTTAATGCATATGTGTTTCTTTTTTTAAGTCTTACATGACAGACTGTCAAGAATGTATGACTGAACAAATCTAGGTCGAAGAAATTATGTTAGTTCGATTCACGCGAAGAAAATTTAGTGGATACTTGTTTTACTAATTTACTTACACATGCATGTTCAGTCCTTGCAATTCCTAAAAAATGCCAATATGGGCGAATGAATTAAAGTAAGTCCTTAAATAGTTAGACAGTAGTTTCAGATAAGATGTATATAAACAGTCCTACAACTGAAAAAAGAGCGAAGTCGGGTTAAAACAGGAGAGACACTATCGCCATGTGATTTGCTTAACACAACTTGTCGCTCATTAATATTCTTTTTGACCTCATTAAAAGTCGGTTCGAACTTTCTAAATATAGCTTTCAAATACACCTTTCCAACGGTACAGATGAATAGCTACTCTCATATGGCGATTGGCTCTCAGTCTCAATTCTGGGGTCATAGGTTCGAATCTGGTTTATTATTTTATTATTATTTCTTTGAAATATATTTTATTATTAATCTACAAAATTGACTCATCACTCATTTACATTTGTCAGTTCTAGATGAATTTCGCGGTGTTATGCAACTGTACGATAAAAGTTTGAGTATGACTCCGAGAAATTCACCGGGTTTTGGTGACGGTAAAGGAGTGGCAGGTCAATTTTGTTGAACAATAATCATAAACTTTACGTGAAAATATTGCCTGTAGCCATCCAAAGAAGAATCACCTCTAACAGTTTTCAAACCATAACAATTAGTGTGTATTAGCAAAAACCAAATGATCTGACCTTGTAGTCTGATCATGATCTATGCCACCCGCTAAAAGTCCCTTTTTTGCCTTTGGTACTGTAAGGGCTATTTGCAGATAGTATGTTTGTCGAAAGGACGTAACAGTTGAATTGTCACACATAATTGTTGACAGACGGGCATCTTCAAATTATTTTAACCGTTAGGCTGCTAAGCGTGATTCAATTACCTCTTGCGGACAATGTAGATCAAGGTCAGACTGCACAGAACGTGCAGTCTGATCTTGTATCTACACTGTCTGATAAGGAGATATTTCCCCCCCCCAAAAAAAAAAATTTTTTTTTTTTCAATAGCCAAATTCAGGATTTTACTGTCGCCTTGAAAGTTTCATTTGTAAAAGTTATTTATTAGGTTTAAGAGCTTAATACATTACCCTCATTTCTTCCTTGAAATAGACCGCATTTCGACACATTTAAAAAGAGCGCTTTACTTCATGTGTGATATTAATCGTCAAATTAGCTATGTAATTATTTTCCACTGTCAAACTCAATCAGTTTCATCATTATAGTATTGCACTCATTCCGAAGTCTACCCTACTCACAGCTTAGTTTTCTGCTGTTATTGGGCCCATAAAGGATCAGAATTATTTTCTACCAAGTCTCTATAGACTTGGGGTATTACAATTCGAAATTTTAAATGTTGTATTTATTCTTAACAGATACCAGCCATGAGAGCCCTGTTGTGCCTTCTTGTACTTCTTCCGATTGTCTGGTGTGCCAGCATTGATACTGAAAAGAGGTTTATTTTTGGAAATGTGCAATGTAACCTGATTTTACTTATTATTCCACCTTCTAAATATGTTAGGCTAGTTTTCCCGGGACCAAAAAAAAGGCAGTAGTTCAGATAAATACAGAATATTGTGTGGTAGTAACTGATGCTTGTATTCGCTTCGAGCAGTGTGACAAAATATGATATATGCGCGAGACTCAAGGTCAGACATATAGTTAAGATCTTCTTACTCAGCGAGGAGCAAATACACCTAGAAAGTTACCACAACATAAGATTCCTTTTAATACTTACAACTCTCAATAACAAAATATTGCAGTTATTAACAATTTGATTCGAGGAAAAAAAGTGGTTTATTGGTTGAAACTTCGTTTTTATGAATGGGAAATGAATATTACAACGTAAAATTTTGCCCATTCAAATCGCAACCCAACATGTACGTCATCATTGGAAGCCGTTCGAAAGCGGCTTCCCGTACGAATGCACCTAAAATAGCTACCATGTGGATGATCAGTACTTATTTGACTGACCATTAGTCAAGAGATTTTCTGATAGTTTCTTGTAACTGTTTGTCATTACTGCACCAGGGCCTCTTTCGCTAGAGTGATAACAAAGCGCTATATACTTTGTACTAATTATCATATTATCAGACGACTGTATCTTGCCCCAATACTAATTATATTTGAATCCTGTTGATATACCTGTATAAAAAAGAAAATGGTACCTATTCAATTCACTGTAGAAACTCGAAGTACATGTGGAACTTTTCACACCCAAAATCTTCATACAGAATTTTAGATGCCAACGCTTTCTTTTCTCGCTCTTCTTTTGATTTACGCATAGATCTACTCCATACCTTGCTCGAAAATTTTACAACTCAGCCCACAAATGCGTCAAATAATAAAAGAAGAGAAAAAATGTTACAATTAAATGAGCGGGTTTTGATACATAATACATTCATTGCTTTTAAAGCTTTTTCTGCTAACATTTATGATTCAATAAACAGAGATATCCAGTATAAAAGAAAACGGTTCCCAAGTAGTTAACTCATTACCCAACGACAATATTTTAGACTTGTCCAAATCGAAAGCATTTGCAGACGACAAAATAAAAGTGACTGAAAATTTGAAATTTGTTTTGTGAAGGGTAGAAAACATTGTGGGAAAAGGAGAAAATGCTGGTTACCAGCATTTTCTCCTTTTCCCACAATGTTTCCTAAAGGCTTCTTTCTCAGGGTCGTCAAAAGTAGGGATTGTGTGGTAATGGGTTAAAAGTCATTTACAAGTTCTATATTTACCTTGTCATAGGTATATATTAAAGACAAATACCAGGAATTCCAGATTCTTTGAGCTATGGTAAAAGGATTTAAAACTAATCGTAGCCAGGAAAACAAAGACAGACTTTCGAGTGTTTGCTGATACATGTCTCCTTTTAACCCTTTACCACAAGAAAAAATTCAGACTTTTCCAAATTGAACGCATTTGCAGATAACTAATTCATTGCAGCGTAAAAGATTTTTTTTTTTTTTTTTTTCATGGTAGGGAACATTTTGAGAAAAGGAGAAAATGTTGGAAACCATTATTTTCTCCTTTTCCCACAATGCTTTAAGAGCCTTTTCCGTTAGGGCTGTCAAATCACATGATTGCGAGGTAAAGAATTAACATTCTACAGAGTGATATGTTAATCAGTTTTCATTTTTTTTTTTTCCAAGTGTGTTTCGAGTCGTAAATTCTCTTCATACTTTTCTGGAGATTTTCTAGTCTTTATTATAATAAAATTTCAAATCCTTTTACATCTACTTTTCTCCATTCACCATCTCTGTGAAAATGTATTTTGATCTTCATGTGCAAATGATTAATCGTTTTCGTACTCGCATTACAGTTTCAGTAGATGAAATAGCCCGTGACCTGCAAGCGGCTCTTGGCTCAGATGCGACTGAGGCTACTTGTGAAGCATTCTGTCCATCAATTATTCCAGCACCGGCCTCATTGTTGTGTTCACCAGCTTGTCAATTGTAAGAAAATTGCTCTTTCTCTTCATATAAAAACTTATACAGGCGTATCTGAGCAATAACTATTCGAAAAAGATTCCACTTTATTGCATCACACATATTATGTAAATTATTTTTTACTTGAAATTTGAACCTTTCTTATAGTGAAAGTACTGTTTTCACTATGATTTCTTCTATTTAGAACAACATTTAATTCAGGGACAACACTACTATCATAACTAAAATCTTTTATGTCTAGGCATGACTGTAAACCCTACGAATATCGTAAAAGGCAAAAAGCACTTTCAAATAGAAAAAAATCTTGAAATTAAGGTAAACCCGATGTGGCTAGAATGATTCCACAAAATGTGGTTTACTATGGATACAAACAACCCTGGGTTTGTATTCACTAACCGTTTTTAAGAATACCCTTAGTGTACTCCACAAGAATCTCCTAAATTGAAAGTAACACAACTTCTGATTGGTAAAACCGTTTGCTTTAGCTAATCAGAATTTGTGATACTTTCAAATTTAGAAAATGTCTGAGATTAAGACCAAGAATTTTCAGAAGATATTTGATGAATACGAACCCTGGGCATTTTTGGAATAAAAGGGGCCTCTTTACATTTTTTTTCAAATTAAATTATTTTGTTAAACACTGATAAATATTACAAAGTACACGTTTCTCTGCAAACATAGGGAAACTGGGCGTTACTTGCAGTTTAAAATATGCAACTTATCGCTCGCCAAAAAAAGACCGTAAGTCGTACGGTATATGCACTTTTCTTTGATTAAAGAGGTCCAGTTCTTTTTTTGGCGAGCGATAATACGAATAGGTCTTTCACCTTCGGAAGTAAGTCAAACCTAATTTGAAAGCATAGACAATTTTCAAAAGTAGGTCTGTTACCGGGAAATTTTATAGATGAATTGTTCTCACACAGGTTGCTGAATTCTATCATAAACGCAGACCGCGCACTGGCATCCACGGCATAAAATTGCTTCATGATAACGCGTTTGCACATAAATCCATCACGGTACATGAGTTTGAAAGAATCTGGGCTTAATGTTTTAAAACATCCTCCATAAAGCCCTGGCCTGTCAAGTTGTGACTTTTGGTTATTCCAACTACTAAGGGAAAGCTAGCAGGCCGTCGATTTGAATCTCGTAGCGGTATTGGAAGAGCGGTCTACTAGTCCCTTCGTAGTTATGTTTACATCTGTAACTATGCAACTGCCAATTATCTAGATACCTAGGGCCGGTTTAACACACACAAACACAAAAAAAAAAAATACTTAAATACGCTAACAGGAACATTTTCCAGCGTATGCTGGGTTCGTTTTTTTGAGATGCATTTCGCTAACATTAACAGAACATAAGCTGACACAATGCTTCAGGCTAAACTTAGCAAAATGGACTTAAGTCTGCTGAGTTGAGGATAAAAAAAATACCGGATCTTTTAGTAAAGGGTCACATTTTTACCACAATACATTTATTTTAAAAAGGCATTCTTCATGGTCGCGAACATGGCAGGATTTTTCGTGAAAGGGTTTACAAGTACATATTTACTATTGACTTATAGTCATCAAAATACTTTTCTTTATATCTTTAGACTGAAACATTCAAACTGCATCTTAAATCATATACGTTGCTGATATAGAAGTTTTAACTTGTTTTTTTTTTAAGGGCCTGTTTTAAAGCGTACAGCAATAAAAGCCCCATGCCATCTTTGATGAAAAAAAATCTAAGAAATCAAAGTAATCTCTTAAATGCATGTATGTAGACAGCAAAGCCATTATCTAGAACGTTGTTTACTGAAGCTTTAACTAATAGGATAATTTACGGAAAACTCCCTCTTTGTATATTTCGAGGCAAGATACGAAATATGGTAATGACACGGTAGGTAATTTACATACTGCAGGGATGTATTTCAGTGAAAAAAGGTGCACGTGGAACATATATCTTATTTGAATATTTCCATTGCTCGATTCAATGCTGCTTGTTAATATAATCTTTGATAGTTTGTTTACTTCCTACAGTGCGCGCAAAATCTGTCCGCCTACTCTTCTATTTTTGGCGTAGGTTACTTTTACGACGGAATATCAGTAAACAAAATTGCGCCGTATCAGTTTGCTATTATCGATTTCTTCGGGATTACTTTCTCTTAATCTTGATTAATCTTGATTGCCGGAGGAAGAATACTTTTTATACGTACATTGGCGTCATCTTCTCCGTCTATCCGTCCGTCCGTCCCTTCGTCAGTCCGTACGTACGTCCATTTCTTGTGAACGCAACTCCTTCCACATTTCTGGACGGATTCGGATAAAATTTCCACAGAATGTTTCTCATCATGTGACCTAGCGCATATCGTTAAGGTTTTGCGATTTGTAGTTAGGTCATGGAAAAAGGGGGTTTCATGCTATGTTTCATTTCTTGTGAACGCAACTCCTCCCACAGTTCTTGACGGATTTGGATAAAATTTTCACAGAATGTTTCTCATCATGTGACCTATCGCATATTGTCAAGGTTTTGCAATTTGTAGCTGCGTCATGGAAAAATGGGGCTTTATGTTACATTTCATTTTTCACCAATATCTCTTTCATTACCGGACATATCTCAACGGATTTGGATGAAATTTTCACAGATCATGTGACCTAGCGCATATTGTCAGGGTTTTTGGAATTTATTGTTGTGTCATGGAAAAAGGGGGCTTCATGTCAAACTTAATTTTTCGTCGATGTATCTCCAACTAATGTACATAATTTTATGAAACTTCATATTTTTATTGGTTAATCAAAGCCAATAACCAATGAGTCCGTCGTGCATCCGTCTGTCCATCCATCAGTCCGTGCGTGAACCTTTTAGATCACAAGTAACACAATATATCCATTCAGCTACCCAGGCAGGTGCTAGAAATTCCAACTATTTAGTCTCTATGGCTAGCTGCTTGAAATGGCAGCCATGTGGCGGCGTATATTGTGACGACGGCCCTCTTGTTTAAACATCGCTTGGAAAGGAGAAAGAGCTGGTAACCAGTAATTTCCCTTTTTTACCAAAACTTGTCTTATCCTTTAATGGGAAAACTCTGTCTTTTAAGCCACCTACCTCTAGATTTTAATATGAACGAGTCAAACATTTTGTCTTCTTGACATTAAAAAAATATTGATATACGTGTTTGTACAACCTAAGGAAACAGAAAAACTCGTCTTTTCAACTCTGTATAATACGTCAAAATTTAAAACTTGTCCAAAATCCAAAGGATATGCAGGCGATGTATCAAGTGTGGCTCAAATTGTAAGATTTGTGTTCTAAAAATTGAAAACATTTATGGAAAAAGATAAAATGCTGGTTACCAGCATTTTCTTATTTTCCAACAATGTTTTCAGAAGCCCATTTTCAAGGTTGCTTCAAATTCGTTTTCTTTTTTTTTGTTGTTGTTGTTGTTGTTGTTGTCGAGCCCGCTTTCGGTGAGCGAGACATAGTTGTCACAATGTCACTTTGGTGTATGTGCGTCCGTCCGTCCGTACAAGTGTGCGTACGTTCATCCGAATTTGTCCGAACCAGAACTTCTGCATTTATTGATGGATTTCAAAAGAATATGGCACAGTTGCTCTCCTTTATGGAAAGAAGTGCCATTTGAAACATTTGTTCAGGTAGGTCCAAGGCCAAGGTCCCACTTGAAGGTCAAAAGATAAAATTGCCATGGGGCTTTTCTGAGCTACAAGTTCTACATGTATTGATGGATGTCAAAATAATTTTACAGGAGTGTTCTCCTCTTCCAGTAAAAGTGTCATTTGAATAATTCATTCAGACGGGTCCAAGGTCAAGGTCACACTGAAGGTCACAACTTCAACATTTATCAATAAAGTTATAAAAGATTTTACACAAATGTTCTTCTTTACAAGTAGAAGTACCATTTAAATATTTTGTTCGGATGGGTCTAAGATCAAAGTCACACTTAAAGGTCAAATGATAAAATTGTCTTAAATAGAGCTTGTCCAAACTACAGCTCCTGGATTTATGGATGGAGTAAAAAATAATTTTATACAAGTGTTCTCCTTTACCAACAGAAGAGCCATTTGAAACATTTGTTCAGTTAACTCTAAGCTCAAGGTCTTATTGAAAGGTCAAATGATAAAATTGTCTTTAATTGAGCATGTTCGAGCCATAAATCCCACGTTTTTTGATAGATTTCAATGTAGTATAGCACAATTATTCTCCTTCATGAGTAGACATGCCATTCAAAATCCTCCATGGCGGGCTCGACATGTTGCCCCTGGGCAATCTTCTAGTTTGTTAAAGGATGAACATTTCTGTTTCCTAAAATTTACTGATTCTCCGTTCTCATTCCTTTTTCAGACTCCAAAGTACCCTCGGTAGGTAAGAGGCTGACTTTACAATGGAAATTCAATTGTAATGAAGTAAATCGACTTTAAACATAAATTGTGTTTCTATATTTGTGGTACCTATTATCGCCGGTCAGATAGAGTATTCTCCATTTTAGAACTCTTGTGCATATATGGTAAGAAAATGAACAAGTCTCGCGAGACAGCGCGGTATCATCAGAGCCTACACTGTTTCCGCAACGTACCCTAATCGTTGGCTAACCAATAACGGGAAAAGAAAATGAGAAATAAAAACCTTAATATACTTATCAGACTGCATTACAATGAAATGTACCTTTGATTAGTAGTATAGGAGGAGAGTCTATACCCCTGCCAGGCCAGGGGCAGGGGTCTAGACTCTCCTCCCTGAGTGGGCTACATCACCACCCCTGAAAGAAATTTGTCCCTATTCTGCCTTCCTGAAAGAATTTGCATTTTTTATATTCCCTATTCTTACCTATTCTACCCTCCCTGAGTGGATTTTTTCTGCAATTAAAGGCAAAGGGGTCGGCCAAAAATGACACATCTTCGAGTGCTCTATAGTGATCTGACAGGTCTGGTCACTGAGTTGGACTTAGTTTTTTACCCATATGCTATTAGGATTGCTTTATTGTTTTACTTCTATCCATTACTTGGCCTTTAAGTGGTTTCTCTCTAAAAGCCTGACCATTGAGTTGGACTTAGACTTTTTTCTGCATCTCTATGAATGATTTCTCTTTTCTAAAAGGAATTTATCCCTATATCACTGAGTTGGACTTAGCTTTTTTCATTCTATGAATGAATTCTCTTTTCTAAATGCCTAACCATTGAGTTGAACTTAGACTTTTTTTACCCTATGAATGATTTTCTTTCTAAAAGCCTGATCACCGAGTTGGACTTAGTCTTTTTCTGCAATTATGGATGATTTCTCTTTCTAAATGTCTGAACATTGAGTTGAACTTAGACTTTTTTTACCCTATGAATGATTTTCTTTCTAAAAGCCTGATCACTGAGTTGGACTTAGTCTTTTTCTGCAATTATGAATGATTTCTCTAAAAGACTGAGCACTGAGTTGGACTTAGTTTTTTACCCATATGCTATTAGGATTGCTTTATTGTTTACTTCTATCCACTACTTGGCCTTTAAGTGGTTTCTCTCTAAAAGCCTGGACATTGAGTTGGACTTAGTTTTTTTCACCCTATGGATGATTTTTTCTCTTTCTAAATGACTGGACATTGAGTTGGACTTAGTTTTTTTCACCCTATGGATGATTTTTTCTCTTTCTAAATGCCTGGACATTGAGTTGGACTTAGTTTTTTCACCCTATGGATGATTTTTTCTCTTTCTAATTGCCTGACCATTGAGTTGGACTTAGTTTTTTTTACCCTATGAATGATTTTCTCTCTTTCTAAAAGCCTGACCATTGAGTTGGACTTAGACTTTTTTCTTTCTAAATGTCTGAGCACTGAGTTGTACTTAGTTTTTTCTTCACCTATGTATGATTTTTTTCTCTTTCTAATTGCCTGACCATTGAGTTGGACTTAGACTTTTTTCTGCATCTCTATGAATGATTTCTCTTTTCTAAAAGGAATTTATCCTATATCACTGAGTTGGACTTTGCTTTTTTCACCCTATGAATGATTTTCTCTCTTTCTAAAAGGTTGACCATTGAGCTGGACTTAGTCTTTTTCCGCAATTACGAATGATTTTTTCTTTCTAAAAGACTGAGCACTGGGTTGGACTTAGTCTTTTTCTGAGTTTTTTTTTACTCTTTGCAGTATAACTCTCAGGAGTATAACTCTTTTGGAGTGCATCTCTTCTAAAAGAAGTTTGACAATTTGAAGAAATGACAATTTTGAAGAAAGATAGAACTTTCGTGGTAATGGTTAGTCCTGAAAAGGACTGCTGGGTTAGCTCTGAAAAGAGCTGTGACAATTTGAAGAAATGACAACTTGAAGATAGAACTTTCGTCTGACAGCCTGAAGGTAGAACTTTCGTCTGACATCTTGAAGATAGATCTTTCGTGGTAATGGTTAGTCCTGAAAAGGACTGTTGAGTTAGCTCTGAAAAGAGCTGTGACAATTTGAAGAAATGACAACTTGAAGATAGAACTTTCGTCTGACAGCTTGAAGATAGAACTTTCGTCTGACATCTTGAAGATAGATCTTTCGTGGTAGATGGTTAGTCCTGAAAAGGACTGTTGGGTTAGCTCTGAAAAGAGCTGTGACAATTTGAAGAAATGACAACTTGAAGAAAGATAGAACTTTCGTCTAACAGCTTGAAGGTAGAACTTTCGTCTGACAATTTGAAGAAATGACAATTTGAAGAAAAGATAGAACTTACGTCTGACAATTTGAAGAAAGGTAGATCTTCCGTGGTAGATGGTTAGCCCTGAAAAGGGCTGTTGGGGTGGTCCTAAAAAAGGACCTGGTTTGGAGATTGTGTTTTTAAGCACAACCTCCAACCTTTCTGCAGGCTGGGCAGCTACTTGCTGCCCGCCTCTTTAGCCTCTTCAACTGCTGTTCATCCAGCCCAAAGTCCAATGAGAACGAAGGCTCAGCGTCATCGTTCCAATCTTCTGTCGATGGTACGACAAACTCCTTCTTCTTGGCGTCCATCTTTTTTTTGGATGACAGCTGCGCAAGCTCGCTGAAGCTCATATCTCTCAAAGCACACTCCATATTGCAGTAAATTGAAGAGAATGAACGATGTGCGGGAAATGACGCTGGGTTTTACAGCTTTTCAGACGGATTGAACTAGTTGACCCATGACGTCATTTTCTCCTATGTTTTTCCCGCGTCGGCGTTTCATGCTGTTTTGGCTCCCTGAAAAGAGTTGCTTTTTTGTACAGAATGCACTTTTTTATCCCCCTCTCTTTCTTTTGATTGATTCCATTTTATCTAGCATTTGCATCAGATGCTCAATTTCATGTCTGATATATCTGAAACGTTCTCTTTCTTCTAACCAGAAGAGCAATGAGAGAAAAATGTTAATCCAAACATTGTGCGATACTGGTTCAGGTTTTACGAAAAGTTAATGGTAAATGAGAAAAAATAATCAAGAGTTTAGTGTTTTATATGTGTAATGGATCACTTTTTTAGTTTTTTCATCCTATGAATGATTTTTTCTCTCTAAATGGAATTTGTCCCTATATCGCTGAGTTGAACTTAGTTTTTTCTGCAATTATGAATGATTTCTAAATGTCTGAGCACTGAGTTGAACTTAGACTTTTTTTTACCCTATGAATGAATTTTCTTTCTAAAAGCCTGACCATTGAGTTGGACTTAGTCTTTTTTGCATCTATGAATGATTTTTTTTCTCTAAAAGACTGAGCACTGGGTTGGACTTAGCTTTTTTTCATTCTATGAATGAATTCTCTTTTCTATTTGCCTAATCATTGAGTTGGGATTAGTCTTTTTTCTGCATCTATGAATGATTCTTACTCTTTGGAGTGTAACTCTTTGGAGTGTAACTCTTTGGAGTGTAACTCTTCTAAAAGAAAGAAGTTTGACAATTTGAAGAAATGACAATTTGAAGAAATGACAATTTGAAGAAAGATAGATCTTTCGTGGTAGATGGTTAGCCCTGAAAAGGGCTGTTTTTGAGAAGAGCTGATTTTTGAAAATGTTTATTTAGTATCAGCATCAGTCGATTCGCTGTCTGACTCACTCCTTTCAGCGGCGATTTGCGCGCGGAAAAGACGGTCTACCTCCTCTGTTTTTGAAATAACATACTGAAAATACATTTCAAGCATGCCCTCAATAATGAGTTCCTTCATCCGAAGGTTATAACAGAACACCCTGTTATTAGCAAGCTCAGCCCTCTCGTGTCGTCTTCTCACTCCAACTAGGCGCTGTTTAAGTAAGACGATTTGTCTCCTTGCTCTTGTTAACTTTCGCTCAGCATCCATCCAAGTGACGAGGAGTGATGGTCTTGAAGCCATTGTGAAAATGAAATGTATGGAAAATAAATCGCCGAGATTTATAGTTTTTCAGACGGATTGAACTAGTTGACCCATGACGTCATTTTCTCCTATGTTTTTCCCGCGTCGGCGTTTCATGCTGTTTTGGCTCCAAAATTAATGTTATCCAATCAGAATCAACGTTTTATTTCTAATACTAAATGTTTTATTGTTGACCAATCCGCAGCTTTGTTGCATTTTTTCTTGTTTGGGGTTAGAAAAAACTAGAGTTTGACTAATCTATGACTTTTTTTGATTGTAAATCTTTTGAGTTTTGATAGTTTGAAGAAATGACAATTTTAAAAAAGATAGAACTTTCGTGGTAGATGGGTAGCCCTGAAAAGGGCTGTTTTGTTTTTTTTGGAGGCTGTGTTTTTTCCACTTCTAATGGCAGCACCCGAAATTCGCTTGGCAAATGGGGCATGCTGTAATCTTCCTCCCAAATTCGATATCAACCAAAATGATATCCGGTGTTGTCTTTAATAATAGTTGAACTAATCTTTCGCCGAGATCTTTGTATGGCTGTGTTATACGTTGTAGTTGGTTTTGTTCCTCATCTCCTACGAGATGAGTGGTTAGTTGCAATAACTGCTGCCCGGCATTTAGATACTCTTGGAGAGCCTCACGTAGTTGATGATTTACCTCCTCCATATTGATATTGCTTCCGAATATTGACACTGCTTTCGAAGTGATCGTTAGCTGAGAATCAAGAAATGGTGATTGTATGAAAATAACGCGGGGGCTTTATACGTTTAAGGAGGATTGAAATTTTTTAAAGAGCTCGGACCTGGCAGAAAGCACATACATTTTTTCCATGCTACGTTTCATGCTAATATAGCAAAAAAGTTATGAGACGTTGTATGGAAAAATGTAGACAGAACAAGTCTTTGGGGAAAAAACAGAATGAAGAACTCTATTGTTTTTTTGAACTTTTATTTATTGAACTTTTATTTACTGAACAGAACTAAACATTGAAACATTTTTTTGCAATGCATTATAAAAAATTTCTTGACAATGAAAAAATTTCTTGACAATGAAAAAAAATCACAAGGAAACATTTTTACAATACAGCATAAAAAACATTTTCTTAACAATGAAAAAGTCACACTGAAAAAATTTCTTAACAATGAATTATTCACAATGAATTAATCGCAATGAATTAATCACAATGAATTATTTTTTTGCAATGAATTATTTTTCGCAATGAATTATTCGCAAAAACAGTATATAACAAATTTTTTACAATGCAAATTCGCAAATACCACGAGTTTCACATTTGTTTTCATATTCCGTAATGTCTTTATGCAATTGGTCATACCCTAAAAACATTGTATACTCACTATCCATATCGTCGAAATCTCGTAGTCCTATGAATGGAGCAACATGTCTATAAGCGTCTTTTGTTGAAAGAGCTGAATTCACTACTTCTTCTGTAACATCTCTATCAAATAGAATATACCCTGACATGGTTTCCATTGTTTCTCCGTAGGAATCATGAACAGATCCTTTTTTGTACCGTAAGTAAAAGTCAAATAG
The DNA here is from genome assembly GCA_946811185.2 of Hippopus hippopus. Lineage (NCBI taxonomy): Eukaryota > Metazoa > Mollusca > Bivalvia > Cardiida > Cardiidae > Hippopus > Hippopus hippopus. The sequence goes on along the minus strand of OX328107.1, from coordinate 45,550,621 downwards.
AACTGATTTCATTTTCGCAACGTTAAGAAAACTTTCTTCTGTTCTTCCTATGATAAAAAATGTCCATCGACTTGTGGATCGAAACAGCTTACTAATAACATTGTCTTTCAAACAGCTATCTGCTAAATAAGTTTTGAGAACGAGACCCAACCCCGAATCGTCCACCATCATCGCAATAAAGTTGATTATACCATACACTTTGTAGGATTTTTCTCCTTTTGCAATCCACTTAAACAATTTTCCGATCCAAATTTTCACACAGAAAAATTTAATGTTAAGCTGCGTTCGTTCATCAAGCGTATGCTGTCGAACAAATTCTCCATAAATTTTTTCACGTAGTTCTATTGGTAACGGTAACATGATTGTTATTTTTGACCAACGGCTAATATTTTTTCTCGACTTACTCTGACTGATTTTTACACAACAATGTGATATAGAATTATTTTCTCAAACTTTTATAACCATAGGGTACAGTGTCAGTACCATTTACAATAACTCTCTTGGTGTATACAGAGCGAAATGTTTTTGTTTGTGGTTCACTGGTAACCGTTCTATCTCTGTGTCTTTTAATTTTACAATCATACTGAATTTTGATTTCTACTGTGCGATCTAAAGCACATTTCGAATATGTATCAAAATTCACCACCTGTTTTGTATTGTAATCCAGAGTAATCCCCTTTACTTTACATTTGCTTATCTCTTCTCCATCTTTTGTTTTCATTTTGTAAGCATAATTCTTAGGCCCAAGCCCTCTGAATTGAGTAATTTTACAATCAGGTTCTTCATCAGTCCATTTTCCTAGTCGGCTGTTAATAATAGAAGGATTCCATAATTCAGGGTCGTGAATGTACATACAACTATCTGTATCGAAATACAGAACTCTATCTTTTAACTTTTCAAGAACGCTGTACAATTCCAATCTTGCATAAGCTGTTACGTAAGATCCTACTACCACATTGGCTGTAGCGTGGGTGTCAATATGCTCCAACTTTGATTCATAGTTAACCAAGATGAATGAACAGTCCTCGTCAAAGATTTCTACATGCTTTACAATGAAATTGGGATTGGTGACTAATTCAAAATATTTAGACGGTTTACTGATGTATTCCGTCTGGGTCATTTTTTCACGCTGTGCTAATTTTCCCCAAAGACAGTTCAACATAATCTTAGCAAATGATCTTCTCCCAGGATTTCTTTGAATATAACTTGGATCAAGACGAACACCTTCCGCCTTCTCATATTCACAAACGAACTGATCTTTTTCTGAGTGTGATTGACACCAACCTGGATAACCACTGGCTTCTTGCTTAATTTTCAAGAAATTGTCCACATAATGTTTAAAGAACTGATCTGACACAGAATTGAAATGCCAAATTTCATACACTTGCAATAATCGATAACCGCAGTCAAGAGCCTTGAATAATTCAAAAGTAACCCAAACTCCGACCAAAGCCCTCTCTTTTTTACCATGTCTACAAATGTTTGAGCTTTCTTCTGCACATTTCATACAGAGTGGAAACATCATTTTGTTGTTACAGTGAACTGGGAGAACGGGGTGAAACAAATCAGTTGGAGGTAAAACTTTACACTTGATTAATCCCTCATATTGGCAAATATTGTTCATATCAATATTCTCAGTAGACAAAATTTTTGGCTGACCTACAGGGTAGGATTTGTGTTTACAAACGTAAGGGTATAGAGAACAGATATCGATGTACTTGATTTCCTTTTTGCTTTTTTCATCAACATCATATCCAATTTTTATTGCATTACATCTTCCCCCGGACAAACCATCCCTCGGATCGATAGGGTCCCAATGTGGATATAACTTTTCAATGAGTTTTTTGTACTCTTTATCCTTCATCTTAGCATCAAATTCGTGTTCCCAAATGTACACTACATTATATCCCATTTCTTCGATATCTGCTATACGTTCAAAAGTACGTTTGTACAATTCAGACATGCGTTTTCCATTAATAGGATTGATCTGATTTCGATCTGTATAGCATACAGGACAACCATGATACAAATCCCCAAGAAATTCATAAACAGTGTTTGATTGACGGTGAAAACCATCTACACTATATTTCCCGATTTGAGCTTCACCACCATTTTTTGCATGCTGAATAATAATACCTTTTACCTGAGCAACGCTTTGAACCCATCGTATCGCTTTCATAGAAAACCTACGTCTGGATGAGTCTTTACTTGAAATGATAGCTATTTGATTTTCTGGTAAATATTTACTTCGCCACACCTTGTTACAGGCATCTGCGATGGTAATCGCCTCTAAAAATGGACAAATACCACCCTGTTCGATAAACAGCTTTCTGAATTCAGCACATCCTCGTCTGAGTATATCAACATCTGACCTACAGTACAATTCCATCTCCTTCTGAAAATTGAATTCCTCACCATTTCGAACTTTGTCATTATACCAAACTATGAATTTTGACCTAGCCTCTTCAGACATTGAGTCGGGTTTGTAATAAGACATATCCAAGTAGGGTCCAATGTAACTCCAAAATTCATCTGTATTTGCCCAGTGAGGAAAGTAACCTTTTTTCATTTCTTGAAGACCAAAGGTGGTTGGAAATTTTGCCAAACCAAAACTCATGAAATTGAAAGAATCGATCAGACGTACACCATTCAGTTCTAACTTCATAATATTGTTTCCATTCATGATCAATTTTGGAAGTTTTAACCCAACTTTGACAATATAGTCAAGAATGAACTGACCGTCATAGCTTTTGAAATTATGGGCAATAGCCGTAACCCCTTTATGATGTTTTGAAAAGAGCCAGTTGCAAAATTGACTCAAAGTTTCTTCACCTTGAAAAATAACTTCCCTACCCTCTTCAAATTCACTGCATGTAGAACAATGAAAATCAAGTGATTTATCGATACATACATCGCACGCTCTGTGTGCGATACAATAATTCGGGATGTGTACGCCTGTGTCTTGTTTGCATTCAAAATCAAAGAAAATAAACTGTGGTTTTTTGACTACAGAAGAACTCGTCTCGTCATCGCTGTCATGGTTCAACTTACTTTGGTAAGGTTGAATATAGCATTGATGAGAAAGGTTAACAATTCTCTTACAGATATGACATCTTTTCTTTCCATTGCAAACATGATTTTTCTTTCTGACATAATATTGTGCACCGCATTTCGAGCAGAGTTTCACTAATTCACAAATGGATTTCTTTTCTTTACCTTGAACATTTCTGTGATTTTCAAAGCATTCAGCACTAAAAAATCGTCTACTGCAAACACTGCAAACATATTCTTTTGATTCTGATGGACATTTTCCTTTGCGGTAACAACCTTTACAGATATTTGAACAAGTATGACCTTCCCGGTTATTGTAACCCACATCACAGAACTCACAATAATATCCACAACTAAGAAAACCTTTGATAGATTTGATGTAGTCATAATGGTTTTGATGAAAGTACAAATGTATGATCTTACTATTGGCTTTCACTTCTGGATGTTTAAATATTTTTTCCACTTTTGAATGCTGCTGGTGAACTTTAATGACATAGCCTTTTTCATACAAGATTGTTTGAATTTTTTTGTATTCATCAATTCCTACAGACTGTGTTGGTGAAACTCCAGCTTCATGTAACAATTTCTCAGCTTCAGTCTTTTGAAGAAGGCGTTTTGAACGACAAATACGACGCCATTTTCTATTCCATACTTCGGTGTTTTCACGTTCACTGTAGCAAATTCCCACAACAACAGCTCTTGCAAAACATAGTTGGTCATGATTGCCAATTTGAATAATAGATTGCTTCTTCTGGGCAAAAAACTTTGAATCTAACTCTGACGATCTATATTTGGGTTTTCCGCTACCACTTGGTGGTATTGTATGTGTAATGTCAAATGTCATGAATCCATCGTTCAAGACGAAATCTGTATTCGATTGTAAAACTCGTTCAATTTCATTCAGCATAGTTTCACCTTGTAACTGGTCTGCAGCTAAAAAAGGAATATGGATTCCTATTTCCGACGAAGGATGATTGATGGTAATTCTAATCATGTCCGTAGGGTTAGCATTTAACTTTCGAATGATTTCACGGGTAACATCGTCAAATAATCCAAGTAGTCTCTGAGGTGTTAATTCTTCAAATTTCTTAAAACTCAGCATCAGCACATGTGATTCTGTTTTAAATTTTCTTGACTTCTTATTACCCTTTTCTGTTAAATCATATAGACTTTTCATGTCTAAGTTAGAGTTGATACTTTCATCGTCGCTGTCATTTTCTTCTTTCAACGGTTTAGTTTTTTTCTTTTTTATTGCTGGAAATATCTCATCGTCACTTTCTTCTTTCAACGGTCTAGTTTTTTTCTTTTTTGTTGGTGGAAACACCTCATCGTCACTTTCACTGTCTGAATAGGTTATTATTCTTTTTCTTTTACCCATCGTTTTAGCTCTGAGTGAAAAGACAATAATGCAGAAGTGAGAAAAAACTAACAATTTATATAGCCTCTCCGTTGTAACAGTGTATAAATAGAGACGATAGTTGTGAAAATCTATTCATTCTCCTACTCGATCTCAGACAGTACAGCTGATAAAAAAATATGAGCGAGTTAAAGCTGCAAAATACATCACCACTTAGAAAGAGGGTGTATCTGTATGTTAATCCATACACCCACGATTATGAGATCAGCAATATACCATCAAAGTATGATGTTAAACATATCGGAAACTATGTGGGATCATTTTTATCCCAGCAACATTTAGAAGAAAAAGATGTTTACCGTACTACCAGCTACAGAGTTTTGGATCAAGCGATGATTGACAAACGATATGGTGCGAATGGTGTGAGAACAAATATTTGTTTCACATGCAACGAAGCAGGACAATGGGCCAAAGAATGTCCAGAAAAAGAAAATCAGCTAGGAACAATTGTTTTTGTCTACGTGAATCCACACAGTCACGACATTGAGATTTTACCATCGTTTTACAACGTTGATGGTCTCAAAGATATAAAATTCGTCGGCACACTAAATTCATTCTGCAGTGAAAATACATGGAAAAAAAGTTCACCACAAGCTACATCCTCATCGGTTGAAACTCAGACCGTAGACATGCAGAGCGACACGATGGATATCAACGATTCAGAAATCTGCAAAATAACAGATGATTTAGAGACATTACGAAAAAATCTAAGAAATCAACAAACTTTGGATCTAAGAAAACAACAAACTTTGGATCTAAAAAACGAATTTTCTGCAGAACCGGGTTGCTCGTACGGAAAGGAAAAACAGCAAAACATCGAAAAGAAGAAAAAAACGAGTAACAAAGAACTATTTCTTTTGCAAATCAACAAAACACGAGGACAAAATCTGTCCAGATGTGGAATTAAAAAACAACGAAAGGAAAAGAAAACGTAAAACCAGATGTGAATCTGACATTCCAAAGAAAAAAAGAAAAACATACTGAGTGAAAAAAAGATTTCAATACAATATTGAATATAAACAAAAAAAGACTGACTTGATTTTTTTTCATTCATTTTTTGTCTTTACAGTTCATTCATTTTTTTGTTTTTACAGTTCATGATTTGATTTTTATCATTGTACATAAGTTCTTTTTAAAATAAAAAAATATAAAATGATTACTTCTTACTTTTGACTTTTTTCTAGTTGTGATTGTAAGTCTTTTTACTTTTGACAATTTGAGAAGAAAGATCTTTCGTGCTAAATGGTTAGCCCTGAAAAGGGCTTTTTTTGAAGGATCTCACATTGACATCCAGCTCTACGATTCTTCCGCCCGATCCACTGGGATGATTTCACACCCACAGTGTTCACAGCAAATCGTCGAACCTTCATCATCATTGTAAAATCCTTCATCTGTATCTGGACAGTTATGCTTCTGACCAAGATACTCAAGTATGGTAAAACATTTCCCACACTCTATCAGACATCTGCTTGCACAGTGAGGGCACACAAGAATTCGAACCATTCTGGAACAAATATGATTTTATGTAAAATATCACTGGGCTTTATAGCTTTACAGGAGGATTGAACTAGATGACCCATGACGTCATTTTCTCCTATGTTTTTTCCCGCGTCGGCGTTTCATTAACATTGTGCATTCAAATCGACGGTTATATCGGTGTTTTTTTTCACCACTCCCATTTCGATGTCACACAGTACAATCCCGGTGTTTTCCGCCAGGTCCGCACTCTTTAAAAATTTCAATCCTCTGTAAACGTATAAAGCTCGGCGTTATTTTCATACATTCACCATTTCTTTGATTCTCAGCTAACGATCACTTTGGAAGCAGTATCAATATTCAGAAACAGTTTCAATATGAAGCACAACTTAGATGAAATCAACTTGGACGATTTTCCACCAGTGGAAAACAATGGAGACGTTCTTTCATCAGTTATAAATTCGACAATCATCAATCCACCACCGGAGTTAAATTCGACAACCATCATTCCAGCGACGGTGTTTGACAACATTTATGAAGAGGTAAAGCAGCTAAATTTGAAGCAAGATAGCATGATGACCCGGATCATAGATCAGCTGGAGACTTTAAACACACATTTGGAGGAAATTAAAACTTTAAGCGCAAGTACTGATCAGCTCAGTAGAAATATCGAGGTACTACGCCAACAGGATCAGTGCATTTCAACAACTCCTGTGAAGATTCCTGTGGAGTTCGAGTTTGATAAATCCAATCTTCACAACTTAGTGGACTCTATCGTAAGTGTTGTGAAGAAAAATCAACCAAAGAAAAAACAACCAGAGGAAAAACAACCAAGAAAAACAACAAAGCGGAAATCTGAGGAAGATGCTAACCATCTCCACAAGAAGCAGCGGTTTGATCAAAAACCAACTACACCAATATTGACAGGTCAGGGTAAATACGGGAAAAACATTGACAATCACGTTGATTTCAAGATCCCGAAAAAACCAAAGACAGAGCGAAAACAACCAAGAAAAAACAACAAAACGGTAGGAATATGAAAACAAATATGAAACTCGTGGTGTTTGCGAATTTGCATTGCATAAAATTTGTTATATACTGTTTTGCGATTAATTCATTGTAAATAATTCATTGCGAAAAAAATAATTCAGTGTGATTTTTTCATTGTCAAGAAATTTTTTCATTGTCAAGAAATTTTTTTATGATGCATTGCAAAAAATGTTTCATTGTTTAGTTCTGTTCAGTAAATAAAAGTTCAAAAACAATAGAGCTCTTCATTCTGTTTTTTCCCCAAAAGACTTGTTCTGTCTACATTTTTCCATACAGCGTCTCATAACTTTTTTGCTATATTAGCATGAGACGTAGCATGGAAAAAATGTATGTGCTTTCTACCCGGTCCGAGCTCTTTAAAAAATCTCAATCCTCTGTAAACGTATAAAGCCCAGCGTTATTTTCACACATTTCACCATTTTTGGCTCTCAGCTAACGATCACTTCGGAAGCAGTATCAATATTCGGAAGCAGTATCAATATGGGGGAGATAAATTATCAACTACATGAGGCTCTCCAAGAATATCTAAATGCAGGTCATCAGTTATTACAACTAAACACTCACTTTATAGGAGAGGAGAAATAAAACCAACTACAACCTATAACAAAGCTCTACAAAGATCTCGGCGAAAGATTACTTCAACTATTTTTAAAGACAATGTCTGACATCATCTTAGCCATTTACCAAGCGAATTTCGGATGTTGTCATTAGAAGTGGAAAAAACATAGCCTCCAAAAAACAAAACAGCCCTTTTCAGGGCTACCCATCTACCACGAAAGTTCTATCTTTCTTCAAAATTGTCAAAAACTCAAAAGATTCACAATCAAAAAAAAGTCATAGATTAGTCAAACTCTAGTTTTTCTATCCCGAACAAGAAAAAATGCAACAAAGCTGCGGATTGGCCAACAATAAAACATTTAGTATTAGAAATAAAACGCTGATTCTGATTGGATAACATTAATTTGGAGCCAAAACAGCATGAAACGCCGACGCGGGAAAAACATAGGAGAAAATGACGTCATGGGTCAACTAGTTCAATCCGTCTGAAAAGCTATAAAACCCAGCGTCATTTCCCGCACATCGTTCATTCTCTTCAATTTACTGCAATATGGAGTGTGCTTTGAGAGATATGAGCTTCAGCGAGCTTGCGCAGCTGTCATCCAAAAAAAAGATGGACGCCAAGAAGAAGGAGTTTGTCGTACCATCGACAGAAGATTGGAACGATGACGCTGAGCCTTCGTTCTCATTGGACTTTGGGCTGGATGAACAGCAGTTGAAGAGGCTAAAGAGGCGGGCAGCAAGTAGCTGCTCAGCCTGCAGAAAGGTTGGAGGTTGTGCTTAAAAACACAATCTCCAAACCAGGTCCTTTTTTAGGACCACCCCAACAGCCCTTTTCAGGGCTAACCATCTACCACGGAAGATCTACCTTTCTTCAAATTGTCAGACGTAAGTTCTATCTTTTCTTCAAATTGTCATTTCTTCAAATTGTCAGACGAAAGTTCTACCTTCAAGCTGTTAGACGAAAATTCTATCTTTCTTCAAGTTGTCATTTCTTCAAATTGTCACAGCTCTTTTCAGAGCTAACCCAACAGTCCTTTTCAGGACTAACCATCTACCACGAAAGATCTATCTTCAAGATGTCAGACGAAAGTTCTATCTTCAAGCTGTCAGACGAAAGTTCTATCTTCAAGTTGTCATTTCTTCAAATTGTCACAGCTCTTTTCAGAGCTAACTCAACAGTCCTTTTCAGGACTAACCATTACCACGAAAGATCTATCTTCAAGATGTCAGACGAAAGTTCTACCTTCAGGCTGTCAGACGAAAGTTCTATCTTCAAGTTGTCATTTCTTCAAATTGTCACAGCTCTTTTCAGAGCTAACCCAGCAGTCCTTTTCAGGACTAACCATTACCACGAAAGTTCTATCTTTATTCAAAATTGTCATTTCTTCAAATTGTCAAACTTCTTTTAGAAGAGATGCACTCCAAAAGAGTTATACTCCTGAGAGTTATACTGCAAAGAGTAAAAAAAAACTCAGAAAAAGACTAAGTCCAACCCAGTGCTCAGTCTTTTAAAAAAGAAAAAATCATTCGTAATTGCGGAAAAAGACTAAGTCCAGCTCAATGGTCAACCTTTTAGAAAGAGAGAAAATTATTCATAGGGTGAAAAAAGCTAAGTCCAACTCAGTGATATAGGATAAATTCCTTTTAGAAAAGAGAAATCATTCATAGAGATGCAGAAAAAAGTCTAAGTCCAACTCAATGGTCAGGCAATTAGAAAGAGAAAAAAATCATACATAGGTGAAGAAAAAACTAAGTACAACTCAGTGCTCAGACATTTAGAAAGAAAAAAGTCTAAGTCCAACTCAATGGTCAGGCTTTTAGAAAGAGAGAAAATCATTCATAGGGTAAAAAAAACTAAGTCCAACTCAATGGTCAGGCAATTAGAAAGAGAAAAAATCATCCATAGGGTGAAAAAACTAAGTCCAACTCAATGTCCAGGCATTTAGAAAGAGAAAAAATCATCCATAGGGTGAAAAAAACTAAGTCCAACTCAATGTCCAGTCATTTAGAAAGAGAAAAAATCATCCATAGGGTGAAAAAAACTAAGTCCAACTCAATGTCCAGGCTTTTAGAGAGAAACCACTTAAAGGCCAAGTAGTGGATAGAAGTAAACAATAAAGCAATCCTAATAGCATATGGGTAAAAAAACTAAGTCCAACTCAGTGCTCAGTCTTTTAGAGAAATCATTCATAATTGCAGAAAAAGACTAAGTCCAACTCAGTGATCAGGCTTTTAGAAAGAAAATCATTCATAGGGTAAAAAAAGTCTAAGTTCAACTCAATGTTCAGACATTTAGAAAGAGAAATCATCCATAATTGCAGAAAAAGACTAAGTCCAACTCGGTGACCAGGCTTTTAGAAAGAAAATCATTCATAGGGTAAAAAAAGTCTAAGTTCAACTCAATGGTTAGGCATTTAGAAAAGAGAATTCATTCATAGAATGAAAAAAGCTAAGTCCAACTCAGTGATATAGGGATAAATTCCTTTTAGAAAAGAGAAATCATTCATAGAGATGCAGAAAAAAGTCTAAGTCCAACTCAATGGTCAGGCTTTTAGAGAGAAACCACTTAAAGGCCAAGTAATGGATAGAAGTAAAACAATAAAGCAATCCTAATAGCATATGGGTAAAAAACTAAGTCCAACTCAGTGACCAGACCTGTCAGATCACTATAGAGCACTCAAAGATGTGTCATTTTTGGCCGGCCCCTTTGCCTTTAATTGCAGAAAAAATCCACTCAGGGAGGGTAGAATAGGTAAGAATAGGGAATATAAAAAATGCAAATTCTTTCAGGAGGGCAGAATAGGGACAAATTTCTTTCAGGGGTGGTGATGTAGCCCACTCAGGGAGGAGAGTCTAGACCCCTGCCCCTGGCCTGGCAGGGGTATAGACTCTCCTCCTATACTACTTTGATTGTAATTCATATAATTGGCTTGCAACAAGCGACAAGGAGCATTCGGACATTTGCCTAAAGTGTCGTCTCGGATTAGCCTGCGCAGTCCGCGCAGGCTAATCCGAGACGGCACTTTACGACTTCATTAGATTTTGTGCGACAGTAGACTTGCGCAAAACAGAAACTTACATAAAAACGGAAAGTGTCGTTTCGGATCAGCCTGCGCGGACTGCGCAGGCTAATCCGAAACAACACTTTACGCAAATGTCCGAATGCCCCTTTTCGCACGTTACAGGCCATCTGATGTCAATGACTTTCGTTTGACGCGCGGTCCTGGTAGTAGGTCAAAACACACCTTTAAAGATGCCCGTCTACAGCCGGTGAGCAAAAACGCTGTTAAATTTCAAACAATTTAGAATGGTACAGAAATCAGTCCTTTGTGTAAACATGGATAAATTACTGACATATATGGTGTAATTGAAAATAAGAAACACGAAGATTCGTATTAGAAACCGAACACTGGTCAGAAAAATACTGGCTGACGATCGAAGCTGTAAACAATGGCGGTGCGTCACGGAAATTTATCGTTGGTTTCCGCCTAGAGTCGGATACGGTGTAATTTGCATATAGGCCGCGACCTCCGTCTGAAAATCGAGGCTGCAACAGAGAAGCTTCCTTTGTTTACCTCATTAGACGCAGGGCGAAGGTCAAATATAGTCACGTGACAGAATGCATGATCATCATACGAATCTACCCGAGTGTATAACGGATATATCGAAAATCTTCGATTCAAAAACCGGAAACGACGAGTCTGTTTACATGGAAGGCCGCAACTCAGCGAAATGCATTTTCTATCGACCGTAATCTAAGCAACCTTGCAACCGTCAGGCGCAATATTTGGCATGAAGATATAAGAATGACTATAGTTTGATAAAATAAAGACAAAATGACTTAAAACTGGCTGAAAATGAGTATAAGGGCCTCTTCAACTTAAATCCTTTAACTTGTAGAGTTCCTACCACTTATGACAATGAGAAGTAATTCTCCAACAAAATTGAAGGTTTTAAGTGGTTTTTTATTAACCCTTAGGCTGCTAAAGACCTTATGCGGACAGTGTAGACTTGGATCAGGCTACACAGTCCGAAAAGGAGACATCCCCCCCACCTAAAAAAAAAAACCTTTGATATAGCAATATTTCAGTATTTTGGTTTTTACAATCGGCTTGAAAGTTTATTTTCAGTTAGCTAGCAGGTGAAAGGTTAAATAGCATTTGTAACATTATCACTAGTCCTGTAGATGATTTTTCGACGTAGCTCAATGCGCTGGCTTTTGGACTGCTCTTGGTATTGATTTATTCGAATGTAGGACTCGTGACCTGGAGATCGCGGGTTCGAGCCTCACTGAATCCGCTGGGATTTTGTTGCAGTGTCCTTGGGCAATACACTTCACAGCCCTAGCCAGGTACTGTTGGAACCCAGGAAATACATGTATATATGAGCTGTCCCCGTGATAAGATTGAAATGTTGAAAGCGGCGTAAAACACCAGTCAATCAATGGTCCTTGCGCAAATGTGGAAAGAGGGTTTGTTTTATCGGCTTCTTGTGAAAACAAACCTTTTAATATCAGGTTTCTAATGCTGGATAAAAATTATGCAGTTTTGACGTATGCAAAAATATCCTTGAGAAGTATGGACGAGAATTTAGATGTTACGCATTTGCGTACGTGCGTGTGTCTGGCTACACCTCTGGTCTGCAAGTGTCACGGTGAGCAGTTGTGTAAGTGTAGAAGCATTTAAAGATCCAATAGCGACCAAAGACAATATAGGTGTTAAAATGCATCTGAATTTAAATCATACCATCTAAATGTATGGAAAATATTGTGAAGACGATAATCTTTTCTTGTGTGGTCGGTCCAAGTGTAAGTCGCTGGCAGAAAAATGAATTCCAAAATTAGGCAAAAAGTAAATAAAAGATAGAGTGACCTGGCAATTTCTAAGCCAGCTTTGAAAATAATTTCTCTGCCATCGACTATCACATGGACTGACCGTACAATAACAGATTGTCATCTTCACAATGATTTCCATACCTTTAAATGGTATGTTTTGAATTAAAATGCATTTTAACACCCTCTTCTTTCACATTTGGCAACTGTTTTTACTTTAAAAATCAGCTTTTCTACAGACTAAGTTTACAGCTATACAGTTTGATGGATGTCTCTGGGTACCGTGAGGTAAAGCTAGTACTTTGATGGGTGACCAGGCTGTTTTACAAATACACATATATTTTCAGACATAATTATGAGCAGTAACTGCTCGTTTTTCTACAGTAATTTAGATAAACACCTTGTCTTGAAAATCATATGAGCCAGAGATCTGGCAAAAGAGGACTTAATATGTCACCGTGATGTAATATACTATGCAAGTCATCACATAGTTATGGATCCATAAAATTAATTTTATCTAACGACCGACTGAATCATAGGTAGACTGGTCCTTTGACATCCAGAAAATTGACCGATAGCAAAAAATATCGACCAATGTCAGCCTGCGCGGACTGCGCAGGCTGGCATTGGTCGATACTTTTTGCAGATGCACTAAGCCCCCTTTTCACAGAGTATGACTCATATCTTTTTGAAATTTTTACTTTTCAACGATATGCAAAACATTAAGGAAAGAGGGGCAAGTTCAGGCAAGGTTACTTTTTATTACTTCTGTTCATATTGAACCACAAAAGAGTTTCAATATTCATATTCAAGTACATCTTATCCCGTTTATCCGTTTTTTGGCGTAGCTGAATGTGTTTGCTTTTGACCTACTTTTTGGTTCTTATGACAAATGAATAAATTTAAATTTGTGATTGGTGAAAAATGTATGCATGTTTATTTTAAGGGCCCTGTCTATGTGCGGGCAAATTTACGCCGTCTATATTTCTCGTTAAAGATATTCTTGTTTCTTGTGAAAACAGTGGAAATGCAAAGAAAATGTAGATGTGACCATTTCCCACTTTTGATTCAATGTTTCCACAAATAAACGTGAGTCATGCTCTGAGAAAAAAGGGTTTAACGCATCTCCGTGATGCAACATACCAACCAAGCCATCGTATGATTATGGTTCCATAAAATACATTTTGTTCAACAACCGACTTAGTCATGAGGTAGAATGGTCCCTTCACATGCAGCAAATTGACCAATAGCAAAAAGTCTCGGCCCAGGTCAGACTGCGCAGGTTGACCTGGGTGAATACTTTTTGCATTAAGCCCACTTTTCACAGAGCACGGCACAAATGTATTGAATCAACCAAACCATAATTCATGTTTAATTCTTTAATTCTAAAAGGACGTTTTCACAATCGTACGCTGCGAATTTGTTTGAGGAGGAAACAGGATCGTCACACGTGTTTTGCTACATATTTGTAGCCAAAAAAAAATCAAAGGACTCAAAGTCCTGAATTTCTAGATCAGTATTAAGGCATGTTATTGTGCAATGAAAAGTAAAATTTCTATTACATGCAATGCATGTACATGTATATGAGCCATGCTCTGGCAAAAGGGGACTTAATGCATCTCCGTGGTCCATGATACCAAGCAAGTAATCACAGAATTATAGCTTCATAAAATCCATTTTGTCTAACATCCGCCTGAATCATGAGGTATACTGGTCCTTGGACATGCAGAAAACCGACCCATAGCGAAAAGTTTCGGCCCAGGTCAGCTGCGCGGACTGCGCAGGCTAACCTGAATCGATACTTTTCGCAGATGCATTAAGCCCCCTTTTCACAGAGCATGGCTCATATGTAATTAGTTCGCGGTGTTAGCAAGGGCAAGGAAAGTCGAAGTTGTTCTGTCAGGCAAGAGGCGCAGTAACTGTTAATTTATTACTTAGCCTAAGGAGACACCCATACCACACAAAAAGTGAATTAGCTCCTGTATTTGAAATACCGTTTTAACCCGCTATCAAATAATCCCGTTCTTTAACGATCCCAGAGAAGAAGGCTGGAAAAAAAACATAGTGGAAAATGGAGAAAATGCTGGAAACCATCATAATTACCGCGGCAGCAAGTCCACCCGTCATTGCTTTCCTGGTATTTTTCTTACCATTATTTCACACAATAGTCTTCCAAAATCGCCAGCTGCTTTTCCACATAACCAATGTCGAGACAATGATCAGCGGTGATAAAGGAATGAATCCTCTCTCAACTACTACAATTACGATAATAATTCCTCGGGGGAAAAAATGCCCAAGCTGGGAGTTCCAAAACAGCGACCCCTGGTATCTTGGGGCCTGTACTCGTAAAAACATGCAGGAAACGGCCCTATCTCACGTCAAGTATGTAAAAACAAAATGGAAGCCATATATACCCCCCCCCCCCATAATCTTTTATTTAAATCTTGTTCTGTGAGAAAGGGGTTTAATGCTTCTGCAAAAAGGTATCGATTCATGTCAGCCTGCGCAGCAGCGCAGGCTGACATGCCTCGAAACTTTTTGCCATTGGTCAATTTTCTGTATGTCCAAGGACCATTCTACCTCATGAACAAGTCGATTTTTACTAAATGTTATATATGGATCCATATTTATGTGAGAATCGCTTTGTATAATACATCACAGAGATGCACGAAACCCCTTTTTTCCAGACCACGGCTCATTTCATTTCGATATAAAGCTAGAAATGAAGCATTTATATAATAAGCACCTGATTTCAACTTTTCGCTTATTTCAATTGCCTACAACGACAAAATTAATCATCGGACGTCCATTGACAAATGCTACTACCCACTAATATTTAGAATTTTGACCTGACGCAGTGTTAGCCTGACCAAGATTCGTTTCCTACGAAGAAATCTTTTTTTTTTTGTAAATTCTTTAGCACCATAAATATCGGTTATTTATTCACAAATAAACAAATTATATGAAAAGGGTCAAAACTGAATGAAAACGAACCCAGTTGCAAATTGTCTTCTTATATACTAAGAGTCTAAGAGTATATTACTCTTTACGGTGTTCATACGACCTGTCATAATTACAAAAATAATACATTATGTATACATACATGTACATGTCGTTGGAACGATTGTTATCTCAATTTTTAAGGTCTTTCAAACAGTTAAATCAAATAGTCATGTAAAGTGCGCACGGTATTTTCCTTATATTCAGGGGAAACAATACAATTATGTTGTATTATCCTTCTTAGTACGAGTGTTTCCCCTTTGTGTATCACACACATTCACTCTAGTTCTATTGGCACAACTTGGATAGGGTTTCGTTTGTTTTTACTTTTGATTTGGGATTAAACCTTTTATTAAACAATCCCAATTTTTCACGACCTCAAGGGATAAAGCTTTCGGAAACATTGTGAGGAAAGGATAACGTCCTGGTAACAAGTATCTTCTCCTTTCCCCACAATGCTTTCAACCCTTTCAAAAACAAACTTCAGTTTTTTTATAACATTTGCATTGTAGACTGCCAATTCTTGTAACATTCATTTTGTGGTCTGCAAATTTTAATACGTCCAATTTGGACATGTCTAAGATTTTGTTGTCTACCAGAGTTTACTGTATAAACGGTAACGTGTGTCAATCAGTAACTGACCGTGATCGACCATAACCCTGCCAAGCCTCGGTAGCTCAATCGGTAGCACACAGGACTTGAGAACAGGGGGTCGAGGGTTCGATCCCTGGCTAGGCCAATCTCTTTCCGAGGACTGATGATAGTCATTGCGACAGGATTCATTTCTCTCCAACCACTGACCATTGTCTCGACGATGTTAATGCGGGAAAGCAGCCAGTGGCTCGGAAAGAAAATTGTGCGGAAAGCTGGTAAAAGTGACTCGAGGAAAGCATTTATAGGTGCACTAGCCGCCGCGATATAACTGAAATAATGTTGAAAACGGCGTTAAACACCAAACAATCAATCAATCAACCTGTACCAAACGACAAATTTTAGACGCTTGCATGTTCAAAGCATTTGTAGACGGCAATTCAGAATTGCCGTCTACAAATGCTTTGAACATGCAAGCGTGATTGTGAGGTAGATCTTCGGCCTCGTAACCATGAGATCCTGAGTTGGATACCCGGGAGCAATTTCTCCTTTTCCCTCAATGTTTTCAAAAGCCTCAAAAGCCTTCTTCACCAGGGTCGTAAAAACAAGGGATTGTTTGGTATAGGGTTAAATAATCGACAGCGCATCCGAAAGGGTGTAGATTGAGATCAGTCGGCATGGAGACTGTTCTTGGTACAAGTATGAACTCGTATGAAATCTTTCTACAAGAAATCATGGGTTGAAATTCCAAGGATATGGGGATCGATTATCTCTTTGGTATTCCTAGCCTTTTTTCCAGATTAGTCACCGATTCTACTTTTCGTTTGCTTTGTTTTCCTTTGTTATGTAAATCCTTCCACTAGACTGGAGTAGATCTATCACTTTTCAGTGTTGGTTGTTTGATTATCTCTTTTTTTCTTTTTTTTTTTTTTGATATTTCTGTACAGGGTTAATTAGTTATTTATTTAACTTTCAAACTTTCATGTGACATATATGTACATGTGCTTGTCATTATATACGCATATCTGACAGGACCAGATCGGAGTTGAGAGAAAGAGTCGGATACAAGGAAATCCGGGTACCAGACCATAGCTCTGTTTCGAATAGATTTCCTTGGTTCTTTTACGTGCTCAAAATAAAATTTCAGCAAAGTCTGAAACGGGGTAAAGATGATTTGTATATGTTCCCAGGGGTGTAAGAGCAACGCGCCTAGTACCTGTGGTCCAACGTGTCAAGCACTAGGCCACCGCTTCACCTAGTATGGTTTGGTGGCTATCCTAGGACGCGTAGAACTTGCCTGAGTTGGATATCTATAGACTACACGTACCTACATTTTCGAACATAACGTTCCTGTATCCCAGGCTGACCTGGGCCGAAACTTTTTGCTTTTGATCAGCTTGCTGTATGTCCAAGGATCGTTCCAATGGATCACGCAGACGCATTAAGCCCTTCTTTGTCAGAGTATGGCTCATATATAATGTATAACAGACTTGCAATCAGCTTCTGCATTATTGAGCAAATAAACACCACAAACACATTTAGGATATATCTTTACATTTCTTTCTGGTAAAACAGTTCAGCAGATGCCAGTTTTTCAAATGGGAATACATGTGTGTGTCGTGCGACACCATCCGATCGTAGCGATTACCAATCTTAACATTAAAATATTTTTTGAACTGGAAAAAATATTTTTCTAAAATATTCTTTATTGAGATTCCATCTCCAACCTGTTGATTGTATTTTGTCATAATTAATTGAAACAGATTTTCGTAGGCAATTTAAAAAGTCTTAAATATGTATTTCTGTGATAATTAAAGTAAAATTCAAGTTCGTCAATTCTTATTTCTGTAACCGGAAATGAGACTTTCAATTTGTTAATTTGCAGACGAATTCATTTTACCGTGCGTCGCGGACTAGAAGGCATCAGATTTTTTTTTTAACTTTTCCGCGAGATAACAAATCAAAGAAAATAAAATAACACAGTCTTGCAGCTCCTTGCGATGATGCCACTCAGGAAATACAGATTACTTGTGAGAGATCCTCCTTATGGAAAGATGAGTAACTTTAGGCGTTTTCATCGAAACCTTCCATGTTCAATATTGGATGGTGATAAAGTTCTTTCGCGGTACTTACAGTTTGACAAAGAAAAACGAAGCATCAACAATGTATGTAAACAACAACAAGAGCAACGAAGTATTTCTGACATTTATGTTGAATTCTTTACCAAATGAAAAAAAAAAATCACACTTATCCATATTAAATGCATTTGCAGAGAATAAAATATCCTTGCGACACATAAGTTCGCGGTATTTAAGGTGCGACAAGAAAAATCAACAATATATCAACGACATATTCAAACAATGGCAATATTATTTTGTAGCCTCAATTAGGATCAGAGTAAATATCAATACGTTTCATCCAGATGATTCACAGAAGTTTTTCCCAAACATGACCTCTACTACTGTTCGGCAGCCATTTTAGCTTTGTGGTTTGTTGGTTCACGGTTGTTATGGTCCGATCAAGAAAAAGTAAAAATTTTAACAGAGTGTAGAATAAATCTCCAAATAATTTTATAATTTCCTATTTCACTGGGCGTCATAGAAAATATCATGCAGTTTTGTCCAAGCACTTGAAAGAAAAACCACATTGACCATTTTGAAATTGATTCATGTGACTTTGATGGTTTTCATAAAAAAATCAGTGGAACTTGATACATTTGGTACCAATTTGCAGTCACATGATTTGAAAATATTTCCACATGACCTAGCGTCTAAATACGTCATCGTGTATGCTTTTTGGTAAAACTGCATGTAATGAAGGATTTTAGAGGGTGGGGTAAATGGTGTTAAACATGTAGGTGCCGATGACATTGTTTCACTTCCATTATATTTTTCTTCCGTTCTAAATTTTAATTTTTGAAAATGAAGTTGGCTCAGGAAAAGATAGGTCAGAGTCAAGGTATTAACAATCAAAATAGAGACCAGACAGGCCACTGGATGGCGCTGATTTTTGTTATGATAGGAAAATACCGATTATCCCAAAGCAATATGTAATGTAAACCTACATGTCGTGGCTATAATAATGAATCACGTGACTTCACTGGTATTCGTCAGAAAATCATTTAACTTGATACATTTGGCACCAATTAGTAGTCACATGTTGGTGAAACAAAATGTACAGTGTACCTACATGTCGTGATAATAAATCATGCGACTCTAAAATTTGATTTTGTGTGAATGTTTGTGGAAGGGTAGAAATGTTTTCAAAAGTCTTCCTCCCAAGGGTTGTGAAATTGAATGTTTGTTTGAGTGTTGTTTTACGCCGCTTTCAACATTATTTCAGTCAGATCATGGTGACAGCTCACATATTCATGTATTTCCTGGATTTCACTGGTACTAGGCTAGGGCTCTGAAGTGTCTTGCCCTAGGACACTCCTGCGAAAAAACCCAGTGGAGCCAGTGAAGCTAGAACCCAGGGCCTCCAGGTCATGAGTCCTACATTTTACCACTGAGCTAAACAGGACCCCAAGGGTTGTTAAAACTTGGGACTGTGTGATAAAGGATTTAATTAAAGGTACAGATCTACAACAATCAGATGCCATTCTGACATTCTAGAAGTATTGTAGGGTGTTTGCTGGATGCAACCAGGGATGGTATGTAGAGCTCCACACATCTATATATGATGCCTGATGCAACAAAATTGTTGTATGCATGTATTTCCGACCATATATAGGATTTTGGCTTTGTCTTTGAATTTCTTCTCGATGTAGTATACAAAATTCCTTTACCACACAATCCTGAGTTTTAACGACCTACATGGAAAAGGACTTCTGAAAACATTGTGGGAAAAGGAGAAAATGCTGGTAACCAGCATTTTCTCCTTTTTCCACAAAGTTTTCTACCCTTACAAAGAAAAGTTTCCTAATTTGTGCAACATTTAGAATCATATGCAAAAGCCTGCAATTTGGACCAGTGTCAAATTCTGCCGTGTGGTAAAGAGTATGTATACAAAAGATGGCAGAGACAACTCATTCAACTTCATTGAATGCAGCAATTAGAGCAATGTTGGGTATTACAGACTGGGGGCATCAAAAAGAAACATTGTTGTTGTTTCCGGTTTTAAGTCTAGAACCAATCCCTTGAGTTTCTTTATACCATGCACAGTATTAATTGATTATTTATCTTAGTTTACACAGCTTATGGATATCTGAACTGTTCTACACAGTAGAGTTTTAACTGTTTTTTTTTCTCTTGCTGTAAAAATGTATCTTTAAGTGTTTAGTAATACCCACTCTAACTGAATTTCCCCAATCAATATAATTGTAGACCAGTTGAAATCATAAACCATCTGTAGACAACAAATTAAATGTGGATCAAATTATTCAAACTATATCAAAATAGATAGAAAACATTAAAGGTGGGTATTTAGATTTTTCACATCTCACCAAATTAAAGAATATATATATCACTGAAATTTATATGAAAAAACAATACAAATCATCAATAATTAAGAATCATAAAATTACACAAAAAATTTTTTTTGATGGTGTTCCCTTAAAAGGCTACGTAGCCTCTTAAGGTATTTTTAGATTTCGCACCAGAAATGAAAAAAAGTATTGTGGGAATGTCAAGTGACTGGCACGTGACTAATGACGCTTAAATTCCATAACATAACAAACATGTAATTATTTTCCACAATGTCTTCTTCGGACGCTTTGTTTGAAGCTTTGTCTGTGTATTTCCGGTATGTAAATGAGCGAGTTGCTCATGTAAAAATAGAACGTGTTTTCCGTCGTTGTCGACCTGGGCCATAGTAAATCTCGAATTTCTCTTGTTGTCGGATGGTTTTCGACTACTGGGATTTTATGAATGAAAGTTCAACGGCTTTGGGAGTATAAGGATGATTTTTTTGTATTTTTGTAAAACTTTTGTCCCAAAATCTGAAGGGCCACCTTTAAGAGTAAAGGAAAAAATGCTGTTTTACCAGAATTTTTTTTGCTTTGCCCACCATGTTTTCAAAAGTCTTCTTCCTCAGGGTCATTAACACTCAAGATTTTATGGTGAAAGGTTTTATTCCTAACCAAACAATCTAGCAAACACGGTTTTGGCCTATTCCTATAATTGTTTCTACCCTTACATAGAACTACAAGTCATTTGGTCCAATTTCAAATTTGTCTACTGTATTTACTGTTAATTTGGATGCATCGGCAGAGAATGTTTGCTGCTTGGCTTCACTATGGAGAAGTGTTTTTTTTTTTCAGCATAGCTGAATGTGCTGGCTTTTGACCTACTTTTGGTACAGATAACAAATGAATAAATAGAAGTTTGTGATTGGTCAAAAATGTAGACATGTTTATTCTAAGGGCACCTGCATATTTGCTTGCAAATTTACACCATATATATCTTTTTTTGAAATATATCTTGTTTGACTACATGACAGCCTTTGTCCCAGACCAGTTTTATTCTCTTCTTAGAACTGAACAGAGGTTGAGGGAGATCAAGCAAGAATTACCCAATGTACTGCTGGACAGAGAGAGAATGCTGTTATACATGCTAGATGGTTGTGCTGGTGCAACTTAAGGCTACATGTGACAGTCCTGCAGGTAGATGCTTGTGAGGTATTTTAATCCTTTACCAAACAAACCCTGGTTTTTGTGACCCTGGGAAAGAAGCCTTTTTGAAAATATTGGGGAAAAGGAAACAATGCTGGTAAACCAGTACTTCTGCTTTTTCCACAGTGTTTCCTACCCTTCCCAAGATAAAGTCCATCTTTTGAGCCACATTCGTCATCTGCAGATGCTTGTGATTTGTACAAATTTGTTGTTTTTGGTAAAGAGTTAAATACATGTAGGTCAACATGCCGTACTTGGTGCTGAATGGTACCAGCTTTGTGCTTATTTGTATTTTATTTCTGTCTGTACGAGCAACAGACAACCAATTAAATGTGGCTCAAATAACAAAATTTGACTTTCAAAGCATATGAAATATTGTAGGTAAAGAAGGAAATGCTAATTACCTGCATTTTCTCCTTTTCCCACAATGTCTTTTAAAGTCTTTTTCTTGAAGGTCATGAACAAGAAGTTGGCTTGGAGAAGACTAACAAATATATGTATTTGTTGCTTGGCTTTGACTTTGGCTTTTTTGACTATATGACATCTTATGTCCCTGGCGAGTTTTGTTCTCTTCTTAGAACTTATCAGAGGTTGAGGGAGATCGAAGCACGAATTACTCAATGTATTGCTGGATAGAGAAAGACAACTGTTATACATGCCAGATGCTGCTGGTGGTGCTATTTATGGCTCCATGTGACAGTCATGCAGGTAGGTAAGGTATTTTAACAATTTACCAAACAATCCGGATTTTGATGATCCTGAGGAAAAAGGCTTTTGAAACAATGTGGGAAAAGGAGAAAATGCTGGTAACCAGCATTTTATCCATTTCACACAATGTTTTCTACCCTGTCTCAGACAGCTTTTCTCTTTTGAGCTAAATTTAATTTCTCGCCTTAAAATACATTTAATTTGGACAAGTCCAAAATTTTGCCCTTTGGTTAAGGTTTAACCATTTACCAAACAATCCCAGGTTTTAACAGCCATGAGAAAGAAGCCTTTTGAAAACATTAAGGGTAAAGGAGAAAATTCTGTTAAACAGCATTATTTCCTTTTCCCACAATGTTTTCTACCCTTCCAAATACAAATTGCATTATTTGAGCCACATTAGATTTGTTGTCTGCCAATGCTTTTGATTTAGACAAGATTTGTCCAATTATTTCGCCTGTTTTCCCAAAAGGAAAGATCGACATGCCATATGGTGCTGAATAGTGCGAGTTTTGTGCTTCTTTGTATTTTAGTTCTAGCTTCAAAAGCAAACAACAACATGTTGAATGTGACTCAAATGATGAAATTTGTCCATGTGCTGAATAGTGCCAGTTTTGGCTTATCTTTATTTCATTTCTAGCTTCACAAGCAAACAACAACACATTAAATGTGACTCAAATGATGAAATTTGTCCTACAAAGCTTAGAAAACTTCTGGGAAAAGAAGAAAATGCTGGTTACCTCCATTTTCTCCTATACCATAATGTTATCAAATGTCTCCTTTAGGGTCATGAAACACTATTATTGTTTGGTAAAGAGTTAAAGCACTAGACCAGCTTAAGTTGCTATTGGGGAAAGTATAAATCAAGATGAGACTGCTCAGAACATGCAGTCTGTTCTTAGATCTCCATTATCCAATACTCTTATACATATTCTGACCAAAAGAATCATGAAATTGCAACATTTTGCCTGTTTTCTCAAAAGAAATGGTCCATTTTTATAACTAAGCACTCTGACGGTTAAGAGAAATGGAGGTATCAGCTACTGGCTGTTGACTAAGCTTTTGGCTACTTTTTAACCCTAGGGTAAAACAGAGCCTCTTATGGATGGCATAATTCATGATCAGGCTGTACAAAATCTGTACAGTCTGATCTTGGATCTACATTGTCCACTTGCCTAGTCAAAGCTGCAAAAGGTTAATCATTGTTGTTGAGCCCACTTGCAGTGAGCAAGACATAGTTGTCGCAGCGTAGCTCGGATGGATGTGCATGCAAACGTGTGTGTGCATCCGTCTCGATTTTTCTAGGCCAGAATTTCTACATTCATGGATGGATTCCAATACAATTTGGCACACTTATTCTCCTTCATATGTAGAAGTGCCATTTGGAACATTTGTTCATGTAGGTTCAAGGTCACAGTTACACTTGAAGGTCAGATGATAAAATCGTCATAAATGGAGCTTCTCCGAGCCATAACTTCTATATTTATGGATGCATTTAAAGATAATTTAGCACAGTTGTTCTCCTTTATCAGTAAAAGTGCAATTTGTATCATCTGGTCAGGTGGATTCAAGGTTATACTTCAAGGTCAAATGATAAAGTTGTCATACATGGAGCTTGTCCTAACTGCATTTATCGATGGATTTAGAAACAATTTTACACAAGTGTTCTCCTTTACCTGTAAAAGTGGCATTTAAACCATTTGTTCAGTTAGGTCCAAGGTCAAGGTCAAACTGAAAGGTCAAATGATAAAATTGTCTTAAATGGAGCATAAATTCTACACTTTAGATTATTTTAAAAAATATGGCACAATTATTCTCCTTCATGAGTATAGTAGCTCAGTTGTTAGTGCACTATCTGACTCTGGACCTGGTGGTTGCGAGTTTGATACCTGCTGCAGCAAAGTTTCTTTACGGTGGTTTTTTACATTTCACCTCAGATGCATGTGAAAAAGGTAGTCAGTAGTTTGGAAGGAAAGTTGTGTCAGTACTGGTGTGAGAAAGCCAGGAAACACATGCATTGGTGCATTGGTGCCGTGATATGACCTAAGCTGTTAAAATGACCTTAAACTCTTATACAACAACAACAATTCATGAGTAGATGTGCCATTTGATCATGTAGGTGCAAGGTCAAGGTCAAACAATAAAATCATCATAAATGGATCTTTGCCAAGCCATAACTTCTACATGTATAAATGGATTTCAAAATAAGTTTTCAGAACTGTTCTCCTTTATCAGTATATGTGCCATTCCAAAAACTTGTTCAGGTAGGTCCAAGGTCAAGTTCATACTTGATCGTCAAATGATAAAATTTTAGACAATTTTTCTACTTAATAAGCAGTAAGTGTCTCTCAAAATTGTTGGCTTCAGTAGTTTCAAGGTTAAGGTCATACTTGAAGGTCATAAATAAGCTTTTACATGTTCATAAATGGGGAATACTCCTATACTCATGCAAATTTTAAAACAAAGGGATTTGAAATAAGATAGATGTGCACTGAGTGATTGGTTACTTTTTTCTAAGTTCAGCTGATGAGGTTCTTTACCAGCTCCCCCCATGATGGACTCAACTTGTTGCCAAATGACAATCTTCTAGGTGATTTTCTCTGAATTGTATTTTTAGCCTCGATGGCTAAAGAGGTGTTGAAAGAGGTGAAGTTTTACATTGACCTTGAAAGACTCTTAAACCTTTACTACACAATGACAACTTTTAACAACCCTGAGGAAGAAACTTTATGAAAACATTGTGGGAAAAGGAGAAAATGCTGGTAACGAGCATCTTCTCCTTTTCCTACAAATTTTTCTACCTTATCAAAGAAAAATTGCATCATTTGAGCCACTATGAAGTTGTCGTCTGCAAATGCTTTCAATTTGGATAAGTCTAAAATTTTGCTACATGGTTAAGATTTAAACTTATAGTGTGCAAAGCTCCCTTTTAGTTATGGAATATGCAGTCTGATCTTGGATCTACACTATTCAAGATTCCCCGATATATTCTTTGATTAAGTCAAGTCAGTGAGTTTGTCTGCGCTAGTGCCTATATACTGTTTCTGTACTCATCTAACGTGAGTTTGGAATTTCACAAGTTTTAGTTAAACGTATTTCTACACTGTGAGTGCCAAAGAAACAGATGAGTCATGCTCTGTGAAGTGGAGGCTTAATGCATCTGCTAAAAGTATCGACCCATGTCAGTCTGCGAAGTCTACGCTGGCTGACATGAGCCAAAACTTTTTGCTATTGTTCAATTTTCTGCATATCCAAGGACCAGACTACCCCAGATTCAGTCGGTTGCTAGATGAAATTGATTTTATGGATCCATAATTATGTAATAACTTGCTTGGTATGAATCATAAGGGAGATGCGTTGAGCCCCTTTTTGCCAGAGCATTACTCAAAAATTTTCAGTCAAGGAACAACATAAATAATTGTAATCATGCCCCCCTTCAATGAAGTGGGGGTATATTGCTTTGCTAATGTCGATCGGTTGGTCGGTCGGTCGGTAGACCTTACCTTGTCCGGATGATAACTAGACACAGAATTGACCTAGGTACATCAAATTTGGCACAGACATGCGTCTTGGAGTGTAGATGATCCCTATTGATTTTGAGGTCAATCGGTCAAAGGTCAAGGTCACAGTGACTGTCAACATGTTGATATATAGACCAAACCTTGTCCGGATGATAACTAGACACAGAATTGACCTAGGTTCGTCAAATTTGGCATAGACATTTGTCTTGGAGTGTAGATGATCCCTATTGATTTTGAGGTCAATCGGTCAAATGTCAAGGTCACAGTGACCGTCAACATGTTAAGATATAGACCAAACGTTGTCCGGATGATAACTAGACACAGAATTGACCTAGGTTCGTCAAATTTGGCACAGACATGCGTCTTGGAGTGTAAATGATCCCTACTGATTTTGAGGTCAATCGGTCAAAGGTCAAGGTCACAGTGACCGTCAACATGTTGATATATAGACCAAACCTTGTCCGGATGATAACTAGACACAGAATTGACCTAGGTTCGTCAAATTTGGCACAGACATGCTTCTTGGAGTGCAGATGATCCCTATTGATTTTGAGGTCAATCGGTCAAATGTCAAGGTCACAGTGACCTTCAACATGTTAATATATAGACCAAACGTTGTCCGGATGATAACTAGACACAGAATTGACCTAGGTTCGTCAAATTTGGCAGACATGCGTCTTGGAGTGTAAATGATCCCTATTGATTTTGAGGTCAGTCGGTCAAATGTCAAGGTCACAGTGACCGTCAACATGTTGTCCGGATGATAACTAGACACAGAATTGACCTAGGTTCATCAAATTTGGCACAGACATGCATCTTGGAGTGTAGATGATCCCTATTGATTTTGAGGTCAATCGGTCAAAGGTCAAGGTCACAGTGACCGTCAACATGTTGATATATAGACCAAACGTTGTCCGGATGATAACTAGACACAAAATTGACCTGGGTTCGTCAAATTTGGCACAGACATTTGTCTTGGAGTGCAGATGATCCCTATTGATTTTGAGATTAATCCATCAAAGGTCAAGGTCACAGTGGCCTTCAACTTAATGATATATAGACCAAACCTTGTCCAGATGATAACTAGACACAGAATTGACACAGGTTCTTCAAATTCTGTACAGATATTCATCTTTGAGTGTAAATGATCCCTATTGATTTTGAGATTAATCCATCAAAGGTCAAGGTCACAGTGGCCTTCAACTTAACGATATATAGACCAAACCTTGTCCAGATGATAACTACACACAGAATTGACCTAGGTCCTTCAAATTCTGTACAGATACTCATCTTGGAGTGTAAATGATCCCTATTGATTTTAAGGTTAATCCGTGAAAGGTCAAGGTCACAGTGACCACCAGATGATTCAGGGCCGGCGCTGCCGTTCGCCACTTGAGCCATTTGCTCAAAAAAAATTAAAGTGTCTCAAAAATCATCATATGTTGCTCAACTTGTGGCTCCAACATTTTATTCACGTATTTTCGGGGACGTAGTAAGCATCGAAGTCGACTGGGAAAAAGCGGAAGTCGAACGCGCATGCCGAAAAGAAAATCGATAACCCAGTCTGTGTATCGGCGACTGTTTACAATCTTGTATGTATACACACGACGGTGTGTATAATTATGCGAACTGTTGACAGGTTATCACGTTTAACAATTGAAGTGGGCTATAAATCAAAAAGATGACATCGATATTTCCCAATCAATTCTTTTGATATCAGTTTATGAACTGTGCCACTTCCTGTATCAATGTGGCAGTAGGGGGGCATGACTGTTTTACAAACAGACATCTTGTTTCAAAGTTGCTTTTGTCCAGAGCGTCTAAGCACAAAAGGTCAGTGTAGATCAAAGATCAGGTTGCACATTTTCTACAATCTGATTTTAATATATACTTGCTGCAAGGGCAGCTACATTTGTGCAAGGATCCTTAGGGATTGATACATCTCATAGGGGTAGCCTTTCAATTTTTAGAGGTTTTCTTTCATCACTCATATAAATAGATATGAACCATGCTCTGCGAAAAGAGGGCTTAAAGCATCTGTGAAAAGTATCAACCCAGGTCAGCCTGTGCAGTCTGCGCAGCCTGACCTGGGCCAAAACTTTTTGCTATTGGTCAATTTTCTGTATATCAAAGGACCAGTCTACCTTATGATACAGCTGGTCTTTAGACATACTGAATGTTATGGATCCCTATTTATGTGATGTCTTGCATGGTATAATGCATCATGGAGATACATTAAACCCCATTTTGCCAGAGCATGGGTCAAATGTATTTATTTTAAATCTTGAAGCATGATTTAAAGCTTTAGTGAAACTCAAATTTAGGTTTAAACTTAGCTGAGCATAAGCTCAAGTTTTCTTAGCAATTGTCTTTTGAAGCTTTACAACTTAATGCTACACAAACCCTGTACCAAACAATCCATTGTTTTAACGACCATAAAGGAAATTGGCTTTTGAAAACATTGTAATAAAAAAAGAAAATGCTGGTGATCAGCATTTTCTCCATTTCCTATACTGTTTCCTACCCATTCACAGACAAAACCTTGATTTAAACCATATTTACATTGTTGTCTTCAAAATTAATGCTCTAAATGTGGACATCTTTAAGATTCTGTCGTGTGGTAAAAAGTTAAAGGATTAGTTCAGCAAACAGTTGAATTTACTTTAGAATACAATACTGAAACTTACAAAAAGCAAACTGAAGAACGGAGTAGGGAGGGATTCCTATTGTTAAATTTAAACAAAAATCCGTGGTTTTGTTTGCATAACTGCTTGTAAAGTCTGGATATTAAGATATAGGTCTTATACCAAAATGCCTTTGGATCCTTGGAGATGGCAAGGGGTTCTTTTTATCTTTAATGTATTGTTAAAACTTGTGTTTACCTTTTAAGAGCTGGCGATTCAATACTTAAAATCTTTTGTTTTGTTAAAGATAATCATACAAAGGGTCTTGTTTGCATTTCTGATATCAGTTTCGCTAATGCCAATGTATTGTAGTACTAAAAGTGTTTGTTGTAAAATTAGATATGAAAAAAGCATTTTGATTTCAACACTAGGTTTGAGATGTTTAAAATACAAAGACTTATTTTTTCAACTTTCAACTTTCTTTTAATCTCGATTCATTCACTTAGTGCACCCAAAAGAAAGCATCGTGACTGAGACTTGGATTATTTCTTTCAATTAAGACTATTCCTTTCTGCATTCAATATACGGTAGCTGAAAATTAATGTATGTATACAGTTTCATTATTTTCATTGTAAAACTTCTTATTTAGATTAATAGCTTCACAGATTCACCTTATTTAGTCTATACCACATAAAAAAAAAACGTAGACTTGTCCAAATTTAAAAACATCTACAGACAACAGTATAAATGTGGGTCAGATAGTAGAATTTGTCTTTGTAAGGGTAGAAAACATTGTGGGAAAAGGAGAAAATGCTGGTAACGAGCATCTTCTCCTTTTCCTACAAATTTTTCTACCTTATCAAAGAAAAATTGCATCATTTGAGCCACTATGAAGTTGTCGTCTGCAAATGCTTTCAATTTGGATAAGTCTAAAATTTTGCTACATGGTTAAGATTTAAACTTATAGTGTGCAAAGCTCCCTTTTAGTTATGGAATATGCAGTCTGATCTTGGATCTACACTATTCAAGATTCCCCGATATATTCTTTGATTAAGTCAAGTCAGTGAGTTTGTCTGCGCTAGTGCCTATATACTGTTTCTGTACTCATCTAACGTGAGTTTGGAATTTCACAAGTTTTAGTTAAACGTATTTCTACACTGTGAGTGCCAAAGAAACAGATGAGTCATGCTCTGTGAAGTGGAGGCTTAATGCATCTGCTAAAAGTATCGACCCATGTCAGTCTGCGAAGTCTACGCTGGCTGACATGAGCCAAAACTTTTTGCTATTGTTCAATTTTCTGCATATCCAAGGACCAGACTACCCCAGATTCAGTCGGTTGCTAGATGAAATTGATTTTATGGATCCATAATTATGTAATAACTTGCTTGGTATGAATCATAAGGGAGATGCGTTGAGCCCCTTTTTGCCAGAGCATTACTCAAAAATTTTCAGTCAAGGAACAACATAAATAATTGTAATCATGCCCCCCTTCAATGAAGTGGGGGTATATTGCTTTGCTAATGTCGATCGGTTGGTCGGTCGGTCGGTAGACCTTACCTTGTCCGGATGATAACTAGACACAGAATTGACCTAGGTACATCAAATTTGGCACAGACATGCGTCTTGGAGTGTAGATGATCCCTATTGATTTTGAGGTCAATCGGTCAAAGGTCAAGGTCACAGTGACTGTCAACATGTTGATATATAGACCAAACCTTGTCCGGATGATAACTAGACACAGAATTGACCTAGGTTCGTCAAATTTGGCATAGACATTTGTCTTGGAGTGTAGATGATCCCTATTGATTTTGAGGTCAATCGGTCAAATGTCAAGGTCACAGTGACCGTCAACATGTTAATATATAGACCAAACGTTGTCCGGATGATAACTAGACACAGAATTGACCTAGGTTCGTCAAATTTGGCACAGACATGCGTCTTGGAGTGTAAATGATCCCTACTGATTTTGAGGTCAATCGGTCAAAGGTCAAGGTCACAGTGACCGTCAACATGTTGATATATAGACCAAACCTTGTCCGGATGATAACTAGACACAGAATTGACCTAGGTTCGTCAAATTTGGCACAGACATGCTTCTTGGAGTGCAGATGATCCCTATTGATTTTGAGGTCAATCGGTCAAATGTCAAGGTCACAGTGACCTTCAACATGTTAATATATAGACCAAACGTTGTCCGGATGATAACTAGACACAGAATTGACCTAGGTTCGTCAAATTTGGCAGACATGCGTCTTGGAGTGTAAATGATCCCTATTGATTTTGAGGTCAGTCGGTCAAATGTCAAGGTCACAGTGACCGTCAACATGTTGTCCGGATGATAACTAGACACAGAATTGACCTAGGTTCATCAAATATTGGCACAGACATGCATCTTGGAGTGTAGATGATCCCTATTGATTTTGAGGTCAATCGGTCAAAGGTCAAGGTCACAGTGACCGTCAACATGTTGATATATAGACCAAACGTTGTCCGGATGATAACTAGACACAAAATTGACCTGGGTTCGTCAAATTTGGCACAGACATTTGTCTTGGAGTGCAGATGATCCCTATTGATTTTGAGATTAATCCATCAAAGGTCAAGGTCACAGTGGCCTTCAACTTAATGATATATAGACCAAACCTTGTCCAGATGATAACTAGACACAGAATTGACACAGGTTCTTCAAATTCTGTACAGATATTCATCTTTGAGTGTAAATGATCCCTATTGATTTTGAGATTAATCCATCAAAGGTCAAGGTCACAGTGGCCTTCAACTTAACGATATATAGACCAAACCTTGTCCAGATGATAACTACACACAGAATTGACCTAGGTCCTTCAAATTCTGTACAGATACTCATCTTGGAGTGTAAATGATCCCTATTGATTTTAAGGTTAATCCGTGAAAGGTCAAGGTCACAGTGACCACCAGATGATTCAGGGCCGGCGCTGCCGTTCGCCACTTGAGCCATTTGCTCAAAAAAAATTAAAGTGTCTCAAAAATCATCATATGTTGCTCAACTTGTGGCTCCAACATTTTATTCACGTATTTTCGGGGACGTAGTAAGCATCGAAGTCGACTGGGAAAAAGCGGAAGTCGAACGCGCATGCCGAAAAGAAAATCGATAACCCAGTCTGTGTATCGGCGACTGTTTACAATCTTGTATGTATACACACGACGGTGTGTATAATTATGCGAACTGTTGACAGGTTATCACGTTTAACAATTGAAGTGGGCTATAAATCAAAAAGATGACATCGATATTTCCCAATCAATTCTTTTGATATCAGTTTATGAACTGTGCCACTTCCTGTATCAATGTGGCAGTAGGGGGGCATGACTGTTTTACAAACAGACATCTTGTTTCAAAGTTGCTTTTGTCCAGAGCGTCTAAGCACAAAAGGTCAGTGTAGATCAAAGATCAGGTTGCACATTTTCTACAATCTGATTTTAATATATACTTGCTGCAAGGGCAGCTACATTTGTGCAAGGATCCTTAGGGATTGATACATCTCATAGGGGTAGCCTTTCAATTTTTAGAGGTTTTCTTTCATCACTCATATAAATAGATATGAACCATGCTCTGCGAAAAGAGGGCTTAAAGCATCTGTGAAAAGTATCAACCCAGGTCAGCCTGTGCAGTCTGCGCAGCCTGACCTGGGCCAAAACTTTTTGCTATTGGTCAATTTTCTGTATATCAAAGGACCAGTCTACCTTATGATACAGCTGGTCTTTAGACATACTGAATGTTATGGATCCCTATTTATGTGATGTCTTGCATGGTATAATGCATCATGGAGATACATTAAACCCCATTTTGCCAGAGCATGGGTCAAATGTATTTATTTTAAATCTTGAAGCATGATTTAAAGCTTTAGTGAAACTCAAATTTAGGTTTAAACTTAGCTGAGCATAAGCTCAAGTTTTCTTAGCAATTGTCTTTTGAAGCTTTACAACTTAATGCTACACAAACCCTGTACCAAACAATCCATTGTTTTAACGACCATAAAGGAAATTGGCTTTTGAAAACATTGTAATAAAAAAAGAAAATGCTGGTGATCAGCATTTTCTCCATTTCCTATACTGTTTCCTACCCATTCACAGACAAAACCTTGATTTAAACCATATTTACATTGTTGTCTTCAAAATTAATGCTCTAAATGTGGACATCTTTAAGATTCTGTCGTGTGGTAAAAAGTTAAAGGATTAGTTCAGCAAACAGTTGAATTTACTTTAGAATACAATACTGAAACTTACAAAAAGCAAACTGAAGAACGGAGTAGGGAGGGATTCCTATTGTTAAATTTAAACAAAAATCCGTGGTTTTGTTTGCATAACTGCTTGTAAAGTCTGGATATTAAGATATAGGTCTTATACCAAAATGCCTTTGGATCCTTGGAGATGGCAAGGGGTTCTTTTTATCTTTAATGTATTGTTAAAACTTGTGTTTACCTTTTAAGAGCTGGCGATTCAATACTTAAAATCTTTTGTTTTGTTAAAGATAATCATACAAAGGGTCTTGTTTGCATTTCTGATATCAGTTTCGCTAATGCCAATGTATTGTAGTACTAAAAGTGTTTGTTGTAAAATTAGATATGAAAAAAGCATTTTGATTTCAACACTAGGTTTGAGATGTTTAAAATACAAAGACTTATTTTTTCAACTTTCAACTTTCTTTTAATCTCGATTCATTCACTTAGTGCACCCAAAAGAAAGCATCGTGACTGAGACTTGGATTATTTCTTTCAATTAAGACTATTCCTTTCTGCATTCAATATACGGTAGCTGAAAATTAATGTATGTATACAGTTTCATTATTTTCATTGTAAAACTTCTTATTTAGATTAATAGCTTCACAGATTCACCTTATTTAGTCTATACCACATAAAAAAAAAACGTAGACTTGTCCAAATTTAAAAACATCTACAGACAACAGTATAAATGTGGGTCAGATAGTAGAATTTGTCTTTGTAAGGGTAGAAAACATTGTGGGAAAAGGAGAAAATGCTGGTTACCAGCATTTTCTCCTTTTCTCACAATGTTTTCAAAAAGCTTCTTCTTAGAGTCATTAAAACTTGGGATTGTGTGGTAGAGGGTTAATCATTTGCAATAATCCAATCTGTGTACAAACCAGGGAAACCAGGATTTTAACCCTTTGCCACACAATTGCGAGTTTTAACAACATTGTGGAAAAATTCCTTTGAAAACATTGTGGGGGGAAAGAAGAAATGCTGGTAACCAGCCTTTTCTCCTATCCCAACAATGTTTTATACTCTTCCAAAGACAAATTTCAGGTTTTGAGTCACATTTAATTTGTCATCTGCAATGCTTTCAATTTTGACCAGTGTAAAGTTTTGTTGTCTGGTAAAGAATGAAGAACAAATGTTGAACAGGAGAACATACTGGTAACCTCAGCTCATCCTTTTTCCACAGTAGTTTGTACCCTTTCAAAGGCACCCCATTTAACTTATTATAAAATGACAAAATTTTAGGCTAGCCTAAATTCAAAACATTTACAGATGACATAATAAATGTGGCAAAACTAATGAGATTTGTCTGTGATAGGTTAGAAAACATTGTGGAAAAAGGAGAAAATGCTGGTTAGCAGGATTTTCTCCTTTCCCGCAGGGTTTTTAAAAGTAGTACATGTATTTTCTAAGGGTCATAAAAATTTGGGATTGTGTGGTAAAGTATTAATTTGTCATCTGCACATGCTTTGAATATGGAAGAGTCTAAAATATTGCCATGTGGTAAAGAGGTAACATTTGACAGCATTTATTTTCTTACTCATAAGTTGTGCTGGCAAATTTTAGAGCAATAAAAAAGTGCTTGAAATAAAGAAGGGTTACTTTACTGGCAAATTTTAGAGCAATAAAGAAATGCTTGAAGTAAGGTAGGGTTAGTTAACCTGTATGGAACTAAATATACTCCTCACAAAAAGTTAAGCAACATTGAATTACCCCTGCACAAAAATTTTATTATTACACATATAGAAAATTTCATTGTATAAATGTAATGAGTATTGAGTTACAAACCAGTCCAAGCAATTCTGTACTTCTATCAGATAATGTTTCTCACTTTCAGGCTTTTGAAGTAAGGCACTGTCGAAATCCACATGCAAAAATGTAGTATACTACCCAGATGTTTTAAAATCTCTAAAATTTGGTCAATCTGCAACCAGGACACAGTCAGCACACGGTATGGCCACCATTAGCACGAATACAAGCTTGAACTCTTCTGGGCATTGACCAGATCAAGCCGTCCAGCTGTTGTTGTGGAATATCCTGCCATTCCTGACTCAAAAGTTGCTCAAGGTGTTGGAGGTTTTGAGGCCTCACATTTCCATCATTGACATGCCTACCGAGAATGTCCCACGCATGCTCAATCGGATTGAGATCTGGAGATCTTGCTGGCCACTCCAATTGCCCAGAAGAGTTCAAGCTTGTATTCATGCTAATGGTGGCCATACCGTGTACTGATTGTTGCAGATTGAACGAATTTTAGAGATTTTAAAACATTTGGGTAGTACACCACTTTTTTTTGCATGTGGATTTAGACAGTGCCTTACTTCAAAAGCCTGTAAGTGAGAAACATTATCTGATAGAAGTACGGAATTGCTTGGACTGGTTTTTAACTCAATTCTCATTACATTTATACATTGTACATTGAAATTGTCTATATGTGTAATAATAAAATTCTGGTGCAGAGGTAATTTATTGTTGCCTAACTTTTTGTGAGGAGTATAATTATATGGACCATGCTCTGTGAAAAAGGGGTTTAAACCTTTACCAAACAGTCCAGAGTTTCATTGATCCTGACAGAGAAAGCTTTTTGAAAACATTGTGGGGAAATGGAGAAAATGCTGGTAACCAGCATTTTCTCCTTTTCCGACAATATTTTCTACCCTATCAAAGAAAGAAATCATCATTCAGGTACATCTAATTTGTAATCTGCAGATAATTTTCATTTGGACAAGTCTGTTTTTTGTCGTGTGGTAACGGGTTAGTGCATCTGCCAAAAATATCAACCCAGATCAATCCGCACAGGCTGCTTTTGGTCAATTTTTTTAATGTCCAAGGACCATTCTACCTCATGATTCAATTATGGATTTTATGGATCCATAATCCTATGATGATTTGCTTGGTATGTATCATGTATCACAGAGACGCATTAAACCTCCTTTTGCCAGAGCACAGCTCAATTATCTAACAGGCATTTTTAGACCAGAAATGAAGTTGGAATGAATGCATTTTCATTTTTGTTTTTGTCCAGATTGTCTTAGCAAAATGGATGGTATAAATCATAGATCAGACTGCATGTTCTGTGCTGTTGGATGTTGATCAAGACTAGCCACAAAGAAAGTGACAGGCACTTTATGGAGTAAAACAATATAAAATGTTGGTTTTTTAAGTTTTGGGAAAAGGCTCATATCTCGCTTGTTTGAAAAGATTGCTCCTTTTCATAAAAAGCTGTCATTTGCTGTGGCATTCACCCTAGCACTTAATAAAAAGAATGTAGATTCTGAATTAGCAAAAATAGCCAAAATATTTAAATTTCATAGTTTGTTTTGATGGAAGAATGTTTCACATAGTCATACAGTGCAGGTCACAAATAATACACAGCTTATGCAGTCTGATCTTAATCTACACTGTCAGCTAAATAAACTAAAACCAGGGGCTCGACTTTTTACCAAACTACAAAATTTTGGACTTGTCCAAATTGAAAGCATTTGCCAACAACAAATAAAATATTACTAAAAAAAAAGAAATCATTATTAACTGCATTTTCTCCTTTTCCCACATTGGTTTCAGAAGTCCTCTTCCCCAGGGTCATGAAAAATGGAATTGTGATATCAAGGGTCGAAGTATTTTTTCATATTGTAATAAGTTACCATTGATGACAAAAGCAAAACTTTTTTTTCTGCTTCATTAAAAACTTAGTTAATTACTCCTATGTAAACCTTTTATTACATAATCACGACTTTTAAGACTCTGAGAAAAGAGGCTTTTGAAAACATTGTGGCAAAAGAAGAAAATGCTTGTAACCAGCATTTTCACCTTTTGCCACAATATTTCTACCCTATGATAGACAGACAGGGTTTGAAATTACCATGTATTTAGTCGCAAAATGTGAGTCAGAATTGGAAAATGCGAGCTAAAATTTCAAGCACTTGAAAAAAAATGCAAGTGCAAATTATTGAAGGTCAATTACCAGAATGTAGTGAATTGTACAAGTGAATACAAATAAGGTAATTCTTTTCGTTCTGGATAAACATCAGTCATGTCGCACTGAGAATACCCTTCAACGGCTGTTAATAATTTTACATGTCGCCATTGAAGCCTCCAAGTTGTCGTTCATTATCTGAGTTTCGTGAGCCAAGTGCGTGGTTCGTCTGCACTCATGGTCAATATGTACATGTACCACGATTTTGCGTTTTTATACGAAAAAATGGTAAGCGAATTCAAGCTCCAATTATAAAACAAATATTTGTCAATCTTTCCTGAAAAGATAATTATCATGCACAAATAACGAGAACCAAGTCGGAAATGGTGGACTCGCTATACCAGTTGTCGGACACACAGATATTCGGATGTGATACTTTCGTAATTCATTTACAAAACAGTTAACTGGCACTCCGTTCTCCACCATGGGTAGGCATGCTGGGCTTCAAAAAAAATGCAAGTCCAATTTTAATTTTGCGAGTGGAAAAAAAGGCCACTTGCTAAAATTTGCAAGTGGATAAATAAACAAAATTCGAACCCTGACAGATTGTAAATTGTGAGTTACATACAATTTGTAGTCTGCAAATGCTTTCAATTTGGACAAGTCTAAAATTTTGTTGTGTGGTAAAGGGTTAAGCCCAGGTCCCACTGTCAAGATGAAAGCTAGACTGAGTTATGATTGCACTACAGTGTCCTATGATTTGAAAGAATCTTACGTTTTTGACAACATCTGCCAGGAAGAGTTTCAAACATTTTTTAGTGGAAAAACATCTTTATCTTTGTGTGAATGGTAAAGTTTTGGAACTAAAATGGAATGATACAAAGGTTGCTTATGTATTATGTTCCTTTACCATTTACCAGTCAATTGAAAGCTTTTGCAGATGACAAAATAATTGGGACTCAAAAGTACAAAATCACATTTGGAAGGGTAGAAAACATTGTGGGAAAAGGAGATAATGCTGGTTACCTGCATTTTCTCCT
This sequence comes from Hippopus hippopus, assembly GCA_946811185.2. NCBI lineage: Eukaryota > Metazoa > Mollusca > Bivalvia > Cardiida > Cardiidae > Hippopus > Hippopus hippopus. The sequence continues at coordinate 45,512,974 of OX328107.1, read as the reverse complement.
TATCTTACAATGCTTTCAAAAGGCATTTTCTTTAGGATTGTGATTAGGATCTGGTTTGTGTGGTAAAGGGTTAGGACGACTATCCATAACTTAAAACATCAAATAACATACATGACTAAAAACTGTACAATTTCAACAAAGTACAATACTGACAATGTTGTAGTGGAGTTACACAAAGCAAGGGAGATAAATGGTTTCAAATCACATGATAAATGGGTTATTTCCCTTGGACAATTATAAGCTTTAGAACTATTTTGCATATCTGAAGAAAAGTAAGGCCCATAGCAGCAATGTTTTTCAACAGATCACAGTTATCCCTCTGCCATACGATAAAATTTTAGACTTGTCCAAAATCATTTGATTGATTGATTGATTGATTGAATGGTGTTTTACACAACTTTCAACATTTTTTAGCTCCACTGGCCGAAGGCCAGCGGGCTTATGTCATGGCCTGTTGTCCGTCGTCCGTCCGTCCGTCCGTCCGTCCGTCCGTGCGTTAACTTTTTTTTAAAACGTCTTCTTCTCTGAAACTACCCATCCAATTTTGATGAAACTTCACAGAAATGATCCTGCCATGGTCCTCTTCAGAATTTCTTGAAAGAATTTAATTCCTTCAAAAACTCTGGTTGCCATGGCAACAAAACTGAAAAATTTTGAAAATCTTTGAAAATCTTCTTGTCTGAAACCGTAAGGCCAAGGGCTACCAAATTTGGCATGTAGCTTTATCTAGTGGACCTCTACCAAGTTTCTTCAATTTATAGCCCTGGGGTCAAAATTGGCCCCGCCCCGGGGGTTACAAGTTATACATGGGCTTATTTAGGGAGAACTTTAAAATTCCTCTTCTACCTAGCCATAGGGCCTAGAGCTACCAAATTTGGCATGTAGCTTTATCTAGTGGATCTCTGCCAAGATTGTTCAAATTATAGCCCTGGGGTCAAATTAGGCCCTGCCCGGGGGTAACAAGTTTTACATGGGCTTATATAACAAGTTTTACATGGGCTTATATAGGGAGAACTTTAAAATTCTTCTTTGACTTAGCCATGGGGCCTAGGGCGACCAAATTTGGCATGTAGCTTTATCTAGTGGACCTGTACCAAGGGTGTCCAAATTATAGCCGAGGGTCAAATTTGACTTCGCTCCGGGGGGTAACATGTTTTACATGGGCGGGCTTATATAGGAAAATCTTTCGCATCTAGCTATAAGGGCTAGGGCTATCAAATTTTGCATTTAGCTTTATCTAGGGGGTCTCTATCAAGGGTGCCCAAATTATAGCCCAGGGGGTCAAATGTAGCCCCACCCCAGGGGGTCACAAGTTCTACATGGTCTTATATAAGGAAACTTTAATAATCTACTTGTACATAGCCATATTTAGGCCTAGGGCTACCAAATTTTGCATGTAACTTTATATAATGGGCCTCTACCAAGAGGGCCCAAATTTTAACTTTGGGGGTCAAGTTTGACTTCACACCAGGGGTCACAAGTTTTACATTGGCTTTTATAGTGAAAACTTGATAAACCTGTGTCATGGATCACATATTTTACAGGGCCTTTTATTCAGCAAACTTGTTTTACATGACTTTTTATTGGGCAAGATTAAAAAATCTTTTTGTTTATAACCACACATTCTAGTTTCATATTGTAGGTCTGGGGTCAAAATTGCCTTCATTCCAGGGATCGCAAGTTTAACATGGGCTTCAAAATATTGTCACTTCAATTTAAACACTAATCAAGGGAAATAACTCTTTTTATGAAAGATAAAGTTCGTTACTATTTACCTCCCTTGATTATCAAGCTGCAGTGATACATGATTGGTGCTAGACAAGTTTTTTAGCTCCACTGGCCGAAGGCCAGCAGGCTTATGTTATGGCCCGTTGTCCGTTGTGCGTCCATCCGTATGTTAACTTTTTAGCTCATTTGAGTACAACGTGCTCAAGGGGAGCTTTTAGCATTTGTTTCAACTCAATAAAAGAATTTTCAATCATACACCAAAACAAAAAATTATCCTCCACATATCTGACTGTGTTTACAAACTATGAAGTGTTCATATTAATACACCATGTCTACTGTTTGATGATGACTAGCTTAGAAAAAGTATTAATAAAAAAAGTTTGAAAAAAAATCTTAGTGATTTATTATGACAATTGTTAGCACACATGTAACTCATTACCGAACGATAATATTTTAGGCTTGTCTAAATCGAAGCACTTGCAGACGACAAAATAAAAGTGATTGAAAATTTGAAATTTGTTTTGTGAACAGTAGAAAACATTGTAAGAAAAGGAGAAAATGCTTTTCTAAAGCCTTCTTTCTCAGGGTCATCAAAAGTAGGGATTGTCTGGTAATAGGTTAAAAAGATTATTTCAAACTGAGATTGATGTATATACTTGGTTTTTTACTGGCACTGAAGGTCTGTCCGTCCATCTGTCCGTGCGTGCATTAACTTTTATTTCAAACATCTCTGAAACTACTTATCCAATTTTGATGAAACTTCAAAGAAATGATCCTGCCATGGTCTTCTTCAGAATCCCATGACAGAATTTTATTCCTTCAAAAACTCTGGTTGCCATGGCAACAAAACTGAAAAATATAGAAAATTTTCAAAAATCTTCTTCTCTGAAACTGTAAGGCCTAGGGCTACCAAATTTGGCATGTAGCTGTATCTAGTGGGCCTCTACCAAGTTCCTTCAAATAATAGCCATGGGGTCTACCAAATTTTGCATGTAGCTTTATCTAGTGGGCCTCTACAAGGAGGGCCCAAATTATAGTCCTTGACCCAAGTTTGTCCCCACACCACGGAACACAAGGTCACCAGTTTTACATGGGCTTTTGTAATGAAAACTATCTTAAGTCATCATGTTACTAACCATTATAAAGACTAAGGCTATTAGATTTAGCCCTGTCTCATGGGTTTCATGTTTTACAGGGCTTTTCATTGAGAAAAATTTGAAAATCTTCTTGTTTATAACATTCAAGAACTGAATTATTTGGTATGGAGCTTTATATTGTGGACCTCCACCAGGATTCAAATAATTATAGCTTTGCGATCAAAATTGGCTTTGCCCATGGATCACAACTTTCTCGTAGGATTAGATAGAAAAATGTTTGCATGTCCTCGTGTTTGAAATCAATTTGCTGAATATTGTGATGTTTGGCTTGTAGTGTTTTTACTTAATAGCCAGTGGAGCGATACAGGGCCATCATGGCCCTCTTGTTTACTCATATCACAGTGACAGCTCACATATTCATGTATTTCCTGGGTCCCACCAGTAGTAGGCTAGGGCTCTGAAGGGTCTTGCCCATGGACACTTCCACGAAAAGCCCATTTGATCCTGGGTCCTGCAGGTTACGAGTCCTACACTGTACCACTGAGCCACGCAGGACCCCTGTGTCAAAATTCAAAGCATATACAGAGGACAAATCAAAACTGAATTTATTTTGGTATTATTTTTCAAATGGAAATGACTTGGATATATTTGGCACTCTAAGGGTTAAAATGGGAGATGACACAATTCTATGTTTCAAAACAGTTTATAAGGGGTCCTGCATGGCTCAGCTGTGAAGGGTTAGGATTGGAAACCTGGAGACCCTGGGTTTGATCCTCACTTGAAGCGCTGGTTTTTCCATGGGAGTGACCTTTGGTGGTACACCTCAGAGCCTAAACCTATAATTCGTGAAGCCAAGGATATACATGAACATATGAGCTCTCTAATATGTCTGAATTTCGAGAGTGTAGTAAAACACCATTCAATAAATCATTCACAATGAAACATGCTTGAAATGTTTATATCTCTGTCTTATTTTAAGAATGAGATTCTTGTTGGCACTCTAAGGGTTTAACCCTGTACCACATGATCCAGGGTTTTAACAAGAAAAAGAAAACTTTGAAATTTATTGTGAGACAAGGAAAAAAATGCCGGTAGCAAGCATTTTCTCCTTTTCCCAAAATGTTTTCTACATTTTCAAAGACAAATCTCACCATTTGAGCCTATTTAATTTGTTCTCTGCAAAAGCTTTGAATTTGGATGAGTCCAAAATTTAGTAGTTTGGTAAAAGGTCAATCTTTCTCCATCTTATTTTATGCAGTAGCTTATGGGTTACCTCTTAATCTAGCCTGTGTGGTCGTGACTTTTTTTAGCTCTGATGTTTTCAAAGAAAACATCAAAGTATTACCATAGCCCTGGTCTTGTCCTGGTGAAAAAAGATCGACTTTTTGTCATATCTCTGTCATTACTGAAAATATCAAACTTGGAGTAGTTAACTATCAAAAGAGAAATCCATACATCAAGGACAGGTATTCATTAAGATATTTTTACACAGTTATGCCCCTTTTTCAACTTGGAATTTTCACTGAAAATCAAGCAACTGCAGTCAAGCATTTGCACCTTCATGCAGTGCTCTCATTTTTCTTCTATTAAGTGATTTCTGCATTTTTCTTTTTGTAAGTGAAATGCATCAGAGTTGTCGGTCACAGCATCTCTTGTTTTGCTGTAAAGTAACAGCTAGGAGTCTGCATATTAATTTTTTTTTTATCTCCTTTTTATCCCCCCGCCATCCTATTGAAAGTTACGCTCTAAATTTACTGTTTTCTCCTGTTTGAAAAGCCATATTAAACATTAAAAGAAAATGTTGAAAAGCAATTTGAATATCTTATTTGTATGATAATCAGTCTTCGTGGAGAGAATCTAAAATATTTTAGTATCAACTGTTTCCCTCATGATCCAGTTCTTTTTTTTTTTTCTTTTTTCATTAACCTGTATAAAAAATAAAAGTTGACAGCATTAAACTAATTTGTTAAATAATTCATGCAACAGATTTATCTTAAAGTCTTTAAATTACAACAAAATATGAACCTTGTCCAAATTGAAAGCATTTGCAGACAACAAATTAAATTTGGTTCATATGATTATTTCTGTCTTTGATGGCTTAAAAAACATTGTGGTAAAATGAGAAAATGCTGGTTACCAGCATTTTCTCCTTTTCCCACAAAGTTTTCAAAGGCCTTGACTTTCTCAAGGTTGTTAAAATCGGCAGTAAAGTATTAAGTCATATTTAACTCTTTACCAGATGACAAAATCTTAGCCTTGTCCAACTTGAAAGCATTTTGAAAGCATGTCTCTAGATCGTTCAAAGACATTGTAAGAAAATCAGAAAATTCTGGTTAATCAAAAGTGTTTTCTCCTTTTTCCACTATGTTTTCAGAAGCTTTCTTTCTCAGAGTTATCTAAACTAGTGATTGTATATCATAGGCTTTACTTATGGACAAGTCTATTACCTAAACTTCGAAACAGAAAAAGTAAAAGTTGTGGAAATAAAAACTTACTAAAGAGAAATTTGCCTTAAAAATTGTGATGAATGGAAAACTATTGTTTTCCATAATACAGTATGTTTGGTTAGTTTTGTTTTCATTCATTCATTCATTCATTCATTTGTTTCAATGCATCTCACTCACACACCGAGCATTTAACAAATTTCTAGCACACCATCCATCCATCCGTCTGTCCATCCAAATCAAACCTAACACAACTTTTACAATGCAGCATAATGTACAATTACACCAAATCCTATTGTCAAACAAGTTTATGGCGATAACATATATCATGTGCAGGAATGTAAAAAGATAATTTCATACTTACTAGGCAGATTTTTGTAGTGTTTAATGCATTATTTACTTATCAAAGCCATTTATCAAGAGAACTAATGATTATGACAATGTTACTGTGCATTAACAAGGCAGTTTTTTTCTGTTAACGACAAAATACAAATTTACACACGATCCTATTTTGCAGTGCTTCACCCTTCAGCCGAGCCCCAGTAGCTCAGTCGGTAGCACACAGGACTTGAGAGCAGGAGGTCGCTGGATCGGCTTGGTCAATTTCTTTTCAAGAATTAATTATAGTCATTGCTACGGGATTCATTCTCTCAGAGCTGACCATTGTTTTGACGATGGTGATGTTGGAAAGCAGCCATTGGCTTGGAAAAAATATTGTGCGGAGTAATGGTAACAGAAACTCCAGGAAAGCATGGATAGGTGCACTAGCTGCCATGAAATTACTGAAACAATGTTAAATAATGGCATTAAGCACTAAACGATCAATTAATCAACCTAACCCTTTACCACACAATCCCAAGTTTTAACGATCCCAAGGAAGAGGTTCTCTGAAAACATTGTGGGAAATGGAGAAAATGTTGCTAACTAAATTTCAAATGGACCAGTCTAAAATTGTGTGGTTTGGTAAATACTGAACCCTTTACCACACAATCCTTAGCTTCAATGACCCTTAGAAATAGACCTTTTGAAAACATTGGAAAAGGAGAAAATGCTGGTTACCAGCACTTTCTTCTTTTCCTTTCTACCTATTCAGTTATAAATGCCATAATGTGAAAAACATTTCAGTTTTTGTCTGCAAGTGCTTTAAATTTGGTTTAGTCCAAGTTTGTAAAGGGTTAAAACATTTATCCTGCAACTAGTGATATAATTTGCATAGAATTTAGACCATGATAGGCCTGCTAAAATGTGCAGTCTAATCTTGGTCTATACTACATTTTTCTATGAAGTTTCAGTCATACAATATCAATGCCAGTAAATGCAAGTAGGGTTGACTCTTTACCAAATAACAAAATTTTAGACTGGTCCAAATTAAAAGTATTTGCAGATGACAAAATTAATGTGACTCAAACATTGAAATTTGTTCTGGGAACGGTGGAAAACATTGTGGGAAAAGGAGAAAATGCTGGTTACCAGCATTTTCTCCTTTTCCCACAATGTTTTCAAAGGGCTTCTTTCAGAGAGTTGTGAAAACCCAAGATTGTTTGGTAAAGGGTTAAACCTTTTCCCAAATGACAAATATAAGACTCTAAAAGTTGAAAGCAATAATTGCAGACAACAGTTTTGAAATTGTTGAAAATGAGCTGAAGTTCTCTGAAAAGATAGAAAACAATGTGCAAAATGGGGAAAATACTTGTTGCCAGTATGTACCATTTTCCCACAATGTTTGCAAAAGCTTTCTTTCTCAAGGTTGTAAAAACTTGTGATTGAGTGGTAAAGGGTTAAACATTTACTAAACAGTCTTTTTATGTGACTCTGAGAAAGAAGGTATTTGAAAACATTGCTGGAAAAGGAGAAGCCTACAAACCAACAATGTTTTCAAGCCTATCAAAGACAGATCCAGTCATCTGAGCCACATTTGATTTGTCATTTTGTGGATGGGAATGAATGCTTCTGTTGACCATATCTGGTTTTGTAATTGTCAGCAATATAATATTTGATAGGTTAGGGTAATTTTGCAGACTCACCTCCTGTTTCTATCATTTCCCATTTCATTTGCTAGAAATAACATTTAGGTATCTAAGAATGACTTTTTAAACCTTGTGAATTTTTTTTCAAAAACTGTGGAAAAGTGAGCAATTGCACTTCTCTCGTAGCATGTCAGAGAGAGAGAGAGAATATAACAAGTACAATTTTTTTTATCACAATCGTCATTATTATTATCACCATTATTTTTATAATAACTGTCATGGTTGGTTGAAGCAAATTCGGCATTACGAATTTCACTATTTCATCTAACCCCTTACAACTTAAACCGAGTTTTAACAACTCTGAGCAGAAAGTCTTATAAAGACATAGTGGGAAAAGGAGAAAAAGCTGGTAACCAGCATTTTCTCTTTTTCCCACAATGGTTACTATGCTATCATAGAACTTGAGCTCATTTGTACTTATTTTGAATTTGTAATCTGTAGATCTTTTCACCCTTAGAGCACCTTTTATGACTATAGCTGCTTTTGCGGCCAGTGTAGATCAAGATCAGGCTGAACAAAACGTGCAGCCTGATCTTTGATCTATAGTGGCCGTTTTGCTGAAACACTGTAGACAAAGGCAACCATGAAATTGCTATTATTAGGCTCATTTTTCTAGGATGGAAATGCCTGATAGGTTAATTCAGCGCTCTAAGAGTTAAATTTGAAAGAGTCTACAACTTGTCATATGGAAAAGGGTTAACTCTTCACCAGATGACAAAATTTTAGACTCATCCTTATTGAAGGGATTTTCAGATACCAAATATGATGAGAAAATGGCCCTGAAAGGTTGAAAAACCTTTTTTCCACTTTGTTTTAAAGGTCTTTTTCCTTAGGGTTGTTAAAACTTGGGATCTTTGGTAAAGGGTTGGTTGGTTAATTGGTTGGTTGGTTGGTTTGCTGGGTGGTTGGGTGGGTGGGTGAGTGGGTGGGTTGGTTGGTTTTAGCTTTCTTTCTCAGGGGCCTTAAAAGTCAGGATTGTGCAATAAAGGGTTCAGACTAAGACTTGGTATAAGACTTATTCAGGGTCCTGTGTCTCTTTCAAACTCTTCAGAAACAACCTTTGAAAAAATGATTGGCAAAGGATAAAATGGTGACCACCATTTCAAAGACAAAATGTCATCTGCTGAGTCCACGGCTCTGTCTGAATACTTCCAATACTGACAACTCTGAATTATTGTTGTCCAATAAAAAGTTATAAAACTTTTTTGCAAGTAAATTTATTGAAAGTGAGGCTAGGAGTGCAAAAACACTCTGAAATTCCATTTTTGCAATAAACCCCTTACCACACAATCCAAACTTTCGACAACCCTGAGGAAGAAGGCTTTTGGAAAACAGTGGGAAAAAGAGAAAATGCTGGTTACCAGCATTTTCTCCTTTTCCCACAGTTTTTTCTATCCTTTGTTATGGAAGTTTCATGTTTTGAACAACAATAATTATTGTCATCTGCAAATGCATTCAACTTAGACAAAGCTATAATTTTGTTGTTTGGTAGGGTTAAGAAATATTTTACCATTATATGGCTTGCAACACGCAAAAAGGGGCATTCGGACTTTTGCATAAAGTGTTGTCTCGGATCAGCCTGTGCAGTCTGCACAGGCTGATCCGAGATGGCACTTTACGTCGACATTAGATTTTGTCCTACAGTAGACTTGCATGAAACAGAATATCACACATGATCGGAAAGTGTCGTCTGGGATCAGCCTGTGCGGACTGCGCAGGATGATCCGGGACGACACTTTATGCAAATGTCCGAATGCCCCTTTTCACGTGTTGCAGGCCATATGAGGGATAAGTTATACACTTTTATAAGCTATTGTACTTTACATAAATTTATATCTATGATTTTTATCTTTTTTTTTCAGCTGGTCCTGGTGAAATTATTCATCCCTCGCACAAATATAATTCAAATACAGTTTTTGTTGATGGGTGGATGAATGCAGCCGACAAAGTCTTCATGGTTCAAACAATAACAACTGTGTGAGGATTTACCCCACAACAAAAGGTTTGTTGTGCACTGTTTTTTGTTCTTCCAACAATATTTCTCATTGGTTCATTTTTAGGTTGGTTGTTTTCAAAGCAAACATCGAGATATTAGACTTGTCCAAGTTGAAAGCAATGATTTTGCAGTCAATAAAATAAACATGACTGAAAGAATGAAATTTGTTTTGGGAAGGGTTTAAAACTTCATGGGAAAAGGAGAAAATGCTGGTTGGCAGCATTTTCTCCTTTTCCCACAATGTTTCCAAATGGCTTCTTTCTCATGGTCATTAAAACTCAGGATTGTGTGGTAAAGATTTAATGTGACTTGTATGATGGAATTTGTATTTGGAAAGGGCAAACAGTGTGGAAGTAAGGAGAAAATGCTGTTTACTCCCTTTCCAACAATATTTCAAAAGATTATATTTTTCAGAGGTGGAAAAATACAGAATTATATTGTAAAGGGTTATGTTCATTCATTCACTAGTGTTGAGATTTTATGACTGAAGGCTTTACAAGACCACAAAATTGCAGACTTGTCCAACTTGAAAGCATCTGCAGACGACAGATCCAAGGTGGCTCAAATGATGTAATTTGTCTTTAAAAGCTAAGAAAACATTGTGGGGAAAGAACTAAAAGCTGGTTACAAGCAATTTCTCCTATATCCAGAATGTTTTCAAATGCTTTCTTCCTCAAGATCAATAAAACTCAGGATTGTGTGGTAAAGTGTTAAATTTGTTTGTATGAATAAGTCAAAAGTCACAGCTATATAAAAATTGTTTTGTTGGTCTAAAGTGATGCTGTAGAATTGTTTTTATGTTTAACACCCTTTTCAACTTCATGTCAGTCATGTGGTGTCCAGTGCACGTCCTACCAATGTATTTCTGGAATTCCTTTTACTGGTGCTTTGCAGCTGATGTGGCTGATTTCCCACATAAACATTGTAGAAATAGTGTTCAGCAGTGAGAGGGGACCAAATCTTGTAACAATGAGGATCATCAGCCTGGAATGTGGCCAAGCTGGAACTTGAACTTAGGACCCCAGGGCTCACATTCACCAACTATTCTCAAAAACATTCTAAGTCATGTTCTCCAAGATTTACTAAATTTTAACATAACACAACTTTTGATTGGTTAAACCAAATGGTTTAGCCAATCACAAGTTGTGTTACTTTCAAATTTAGAAAATTGGGGAGAATAAGACTGAGAACGTTCACAACCCTTAAAGCAACTATAGTGGCATTTGCAGTCAGTGTAGGTCAAGATCAGACTGCAAAGAACATGCAGTCCAATCTTTGATCTACTCTGTCTGCTTTGCCAAGACATTATAGGCAAAAGCCTGTATGTAAATGGATGAAACCAATATGGACAAAGGGATACAAATATCATCTATGTGCAGATTTTGTCATGCCTGATATCTCGAATATCTTATTTCACAATAGTTGTCGCCTGCATCAATGTTGTTTCCACCTACGCTAGTCATGGTTGGATTGCCATTGGGCAAGGCACATCTCCTTTGTAAAGTGCTGATAAGAAGCATATTATGTCTTTCTACCAGACAACAAATATGGCAGGCTCCTCCATATTGAAAACAGTTGTATGTGACAAATTAAATGTGGCATAAATGAATGGTTTTGTCTTCTTTTTTCCTCTTTGAAAGAGTAGAAAATACTGTGGGAAGAAAAATGCTTGTTGAATGTAAAATTTCTCTTTGTCCCATGATGTTTTCATAGGCCATCTTCCTGAGCAGTCATTAAAATGCATTTTCTCCTTTTCCCTCCAATTGTTTTCTAAAGACTTCTTTCTCAGAGTTGTTAAAACTCAGGATTGTTTGGTAAAGGGCTTAGGGTTTTACAGACAGGTTTATAAGGAATAGCCCGTTTTTAAATTCATAAACTATATTTGCATCCATAAGCTTGATTTTTATTATTATGTCTCGGGCACTACAATAGCTGTCACAGGGGCCACAGAGCGTGTCGGCAATAGTCTATTAAGATTTAAAGTGATGAACAGTTAATTTACCACAGTCAATAGTCGGGGCGCTGGATTGTAAATGTGAATTAAAATGGATTGAAAGCTCCATCAAAGCATGGCTGATTTGCTGAATTCTATGCATTACCATATTATATGTAGATTCTCTTCTTTGGCTTAGAAAAAATAATTTCAATTTGAGTATTTTTATAATCCTTTTATTACTGCTTTGAAGGTTTGGTTTGGGCTTTTGCTTTTCATGGATAAAATAGAAGGAGATTAACAATTTGCCAGTTTGATAGAGTACCACTATAAAACCCTATGTCCTCTTGAATAAAGACAGAGGTACAGAAAATTTGGGGTATTGTGATAATTCCCATCTTCACTTGTGAAATAAAGTTTTGTAAATGAATGCATTTCAGAGACGCACCTCATACTTCATACTCTATTTTAGAATTGTTTGAAAATACTTTTCATAAAATTTCAAAGATGAAAATGACAACTTCAGACTACCATATGGAATACATTTTTCGTGACAGAGCACCTCACCCTTATCAAAAATTTCAAGCGTAGTGGATGAATAGTTTATGAAATGTGCATAAACTGCAAATATGGAAAACAGTTTATGAACTTATCCATGTTTAAACCGTTCATGAATTGCCCATGACCAGTTCTTGAACTATCCCATAAACTATTTGTTCAATTTGTACTTTATGCATTATTCATGAACTATTTCATAAATTATGTTATAAACTTAGAATGAACATTTCTTAATATTTTTGACAGGGTGTACTTTCAACTGTTACTTTTAGATCCTAATGTGATTAGTTTCAACAATTTAAAGTCTAATACAAAATGCTTGAGAAATACAACTAAATAGATTACAACCCTTGACTATATAAGCTCATTCTTTTATGCTTTTGAAATCATTTCTTGAACAATACAGTCGTCTATTGCATGCTTAATCTTTATACAGCAACTAAAGTAAAGCATATATGTCAGGAAATAAAAGAACTTCTGTTATTGATTCATTTGACAGTTGGAGTAGCTTCCGAAAAGTGCTCCAGATTTTCCATTATCATCTTATTCTGCAGTAGTAATCACTCAGACCTACCTCTCTTACCTATTGTTTGAAGTTGTTTATTTTTTCCTTGAAATTAATTATTGAAACTTATGATAGATTTATTCTTCTCCTTCTAACACTTACACAAAGATTTTATCAGGTTTTCTTGGGATCTACATTGTCTGTCAGCTGGTCACAGAGCACTGGGCTTCATTTGTCTGATTTACTGCCATAGAGCACTGAATTATGAAATGGACTATTTCAATTAGGAAAAAGAGCCTAACTATTGCTATTTCAAAATAAGGTCGTATGTAACAAAGTAGTGGGCAGTGTAGATAGCTGCAGTGTCTACTCTAGAGGGTGCGACTGCGGGATTCTAATTATACCCCCGCAAAACGAATGTTTTCGGGGGTATACTTGAACCAGCCTGTCTGTCCGTGTGTCCGTCCGTTTGTCCGTCTGTGTGTCCGTCTGTGTACAAATAATTGCCTGTTTCTGTCAAAGCGCTGGCGCTGGCAGATATTGAGCTGATTTTTGGTGTGTAAGTCAACCACTATGAGTTACAGATCAAGTTTGAGTTTCGTTCCGGTCCACTGATTTTTGACGAAATTACTGGCCTTGGACTTAGAAATTTTCAAGGAAAAAACAGTTTTCCGGCCTTTTTTTCTAAACGCTGGCAGATATTGAGCTGATTTTTGGTGTGCAAGTCAACCACCATTAGTTACAGATTAGGTTCAAGTTTCGTTCTGGTCCACTGATTTTTGACGAAATTACGGGCCTTGGACTTCGAAATTTTCAAGGAAAAAACAGTTTTCCAGACTTTTTTCTAAACGCTGGCAGCTATAAAGCTGATTTTAGGTGTGTAAGACAACCACCATTAGTTACAGATCAAGTTTGAGTTTCGTTATGGTCCACTGATTTTTTATGAAATTACGGGCCTTGGACTTGGAAATTTTCATGGAAAAAACAGTTTTCCGGACTTTTTTTCTTAACGCTGGTAGATATTGAGCTGCTTTTTGGTGTGCAAGTCAACAACTATGAGTTACAGATCAAGTTCGAGTTTCGTTCCGGTCCATTGATTTTTGACGAAATTACGGGCCTCGGACTTACAAATTTTCACAGAAAAAACAGTTTTCCGGACTTTTTTTCTAAACACTGGCAGATATTGAGCTGATTTTTGTAGTGTAAGTCAACCACTATGAGTTACATATCAAGTTTGAGTTTCATTCTGGTCCACTGATTTTTGATGAAATTACGGGCCTTGGACTTGGAAATTTTCACCCAAAAAAAAACAGTTTTCCGGACTTTTTTCTAAACGCTGGCAGATATTGACCTGATTTTCGCGAACTTCCCCCTACAGTTTTGCTGCTATTGTATTGAAAGTTTGTTTATATATTGATCATATACTGAAGTTGTGCAAGACGCAGTTTTCAGTCATCTACTCCCTATGATTCAAGGGTAATCTCGCCTTGAACTTAAAAAAATTTTTGTTAAATTGCCTGTTTCTGTCAAAGCCCTGGCGGGGGTATTAAGTCACATTCAGTGACAACTCTAGTCTCTTTTTAGATCCCGCATAAATTCAGACCCAATGCATAACATTCCTGCATAAAAAGTAAACAATGAAAAAGTCCCAAAACAAAGAATTTACCCTTGCCTCACCGAAAATTTGGCCAGTATTGTTACTTTAATTAATGATTTCATATGACTGAAGCATTTAACCCTCATCTACACCATCTTGGGTTTAAACAACTCTTAGAAAGAAACCATTTGAAACCATTGCAGGGAAAGGAGAAAATGCCGATAACCAGCATTTTCTCCTTTTCGCAGGTTTTCTAACCTTTGAAAGAAAAAATTCCGGTTTTTCAGTAACTTTTGTCCTCTACAAATTTAATGCCTTTGATTTGGTCAAGTCTGAGATTTTGTCGGTTGGTAACGTGTTAATGAAATAGTAAAGGATGAGGATTAAGAGAAAGATCAGACTGCATGTATGTGCTGGTTTTTTTTGCTCTACACTCCTCGTGAAGTGCAACCATCATTGCTTGTGACAGGACAAGGGTTCCTCCTATCTGAAGTGGAACAGGGAGTAGAAAAGGGTAGAATGTGGAACTCAATTTTATAAAAAGGGTAAAACATTTTTTTCCATTTTGAATATACACATTCTTTTTTCATGAAATAGTTCATAAACTGGACCATGAGTTTAAGTCCATTATTCAGTTACAATGAATCTTTCATGAATTGTCTTTGAACATCAAGAAACCCCTGGAGTTCTTAAACTTACACGAAGAAGTCAATGATTTAAAATTCAAAAAACATTTATCAAGGTTCATAAACACTTCGTTATCATTTCACAGACGTTCATAATGTATGACCCACGCTCTGGCAAAAGGGGGTTAAATGCATCTCCATGATGCATTATACCAAGCAAGTCATCAAATAATAATGGATCCATAAATTCATTTTGTCTAACAAATGGCTGACCTGAGTAGAATGGTCCTTGAACGTAAAAGAAAATTTACCAAAAGCAAAAAAGTTTTGACACAGGTCAGCCTATGCAGACTGCACAGACTGACCTTTGTCAATACTCTTTGCGGATGCATTAAACCCCCTTTTCACTGAGTATGGCTCATATTCATCAGTTCCTTAACCCTTTACCACACGGCAAAATTTTGGACCTATCCAAACTGAAAGCATTTGCAGACAATGTCATAGTGGCTCAAATGATGCAGCTTTTCTTTGATAGGGTAGAAAACTTTGTGGGAAAAGGAGAAAATGCTGGTTACCAGCATTTTCTCCTTTTCCCACAATGTTTTCAAAAAGCCCCTTCTTTAGGGTCGTTAAAAGGTGTCATTGTAAAGAGTTAATATGTATTCAACACGTTAAAATGACAGTGGGTTCATGAATTTTTAATGATTAATAATGATTTGAGCATTCATGAAAAATACTCCAACTTTTGTTCTTGAACTACTAACATTGAACTATATTCATGAACATGGTGATTAACATTGATAAAAAATTAATGAACAACTCATGAATTTTCTTCATCAGTTCAAATTCCCAACAAGATCAGAACACACTGTAGACTTCCTCTGGACCCTGTGGTAATGATGCATATTCCTCATTTGCCCGAGATACGCCTTGAATGAAAAAATCGTTTGATACCAGCTAGTTGGTAAATACTTAGAGGGTATTTATTTTTTTCTGTGAAAGATCGAAATTTATTTCAGCTGAAATCATCGGTAATATTTTCACGAGTGGCACAGCCACTTGTGATAATATTGCAGATGATGTTCACTCCTTGAAATAATTTATTTCAATCTTTCCCTGAAAAAGATGAATATTCTATTTATTTCATGCTTTTAACCCCTTTGTAGGGGGATTTACATCAAAATCCTGTACAGTTCTTTACAGCAATTCCCCGTGGTGTACCCCCCTCCTCATAACAGTGCATTACAATATTATGTAAAGCACGAGAAATATAGAGTAAATTACGTCATATTTCCATCTGGTTGAATTGCATGGGCTGTTTACCTAGGTAAGTAGTCTGCGGGAACTACTGTTTCCGCCTTCAATTTGAAGAGTTACAAAATAAAATCAGTATTTTTCACTGGTCGTAGCCATGAAATATCCAACAATATTCCACTGTCATTTCTCAATAAACTACCAAAAAGCATGAAATAAACTATATTATGCTCTCTTTAACCAAAAAAGGGTAATCTTTCCCTGGAGAAAAATATGTAGATTTAAAAAGTTGAAGATAGGCTTCTTTCACGCACCATGGTCATCCCTTAGGATGCTAAGTATATGGAACATCAGTTTTCAGTTGGTAAAAATGACTCGGATAGAGCATTTTTAAGGCTGTTTCAGCCAGAATATTTCTCAGAGTATCAAAAAGCGTAGATCTGTGATTAGGTAGCATGCTTTCTGTGGTCTGATCTTGATCTCACTGTCTTCAGGCAAAGCTAAAGGTTTGATAAGCCCTATAAAGGTTAATGTAGAATGGATTTAATATAACACAGGAAATGTGAATAACTTTCATCATAGTTGTTTTCTTTTGATCTCATTCAAAATGTATTTTGCAACAATGATCAATTTTTTTATGGAAAGATTCATTTCAAATTTGGCCATGTGGCTGAATTGCGATATTGTTCATTTCTCATTGTGACTTGGACAATTTTGCGCCCAGGGATCAGAAGTTTTTGTCCGTGTGGGAACGAAAATATTAGTTACTTGAAAGTGAAATGTTTCATCAAGCAAAAGCGCATTTGTTATATTATGCCAGATTTTTCATGCAAAATCACGTTGTTTTGAGGTTTTTGTAATGCTTGGCACAGCACACCTTTATGCTCACTCCAGACAATATCGTAACTTGTAGTAAAAAAATATTATATCATATAAGCAGGCTTTTTCATTTTATAATCTTTGACTCTTTAATATCATATGACTACATTTTAGACTGGACCAAATCCAATGCAGTTGCAGACAATTGAATGAGGCCCAAATGGTGTGATATGTCTTTAAAAGGGTATAAAGAATTAGTTTATAGCATTTTTTCATTTTCCCACACAGTTTTCAAAAGCTGTCTTCCTTATTGTCTTTAAAACTAGGGATTGTTTGGTAGTTTATACTGCTTTCCTACCTTGAGTTTCAGTGTCAAGGCATATGATTGGCTGAAATCATGTCTTATATTGCCCATCTTAGGTCTAAAAGTTTTGGATCAGTTTTTAATTTAGAGGACTGGATGAATTCAGAGTCATTGCAAGTTCAAAGTTATATTTTTCAGAATTTCTAATGAAATAAATATCCATGTAGATAAAAAATCATGCAGAACACTTCCGCTCTCTGATCTTAATCTACACTGTCCACAAAAGTAAGTTAAAATATGCTGAGCACTCTTTAAAGAGTTAAGAATTTATCAGACAACAATATATCAGACCAGTCCAGTCCAAATTCACAGCAATTGCAGACAATAAACAAGTTGTGGCTGAAATGTTTGAATCTGTTGAAAGGAAGAAAATATAATTGGAGGAGGAAAAAATGCTGGTTGCCAGCGTTTTCTCCTTTTCAAATTAGATTTTCAAAAGTTTTTTTTTTTTCTCTGGGTCATTGAAACAAGAGATTTGTTTTTTTATGTAAAGAGTTAAAAGTTTTCTTTCATTTTGTAAGTTTTGGATGGAGAAAAACTTCCACTTGACAGACTGGGTTCAGTAATAATTGAAAGAAAGGCTTTTTGTGTATAGTTCACTTTGGTCACAAATATTTCTAATTATTTGTTTTCCAGTTTCCTTTTGATGTTTTCATGCTGAGTTGGTTCACCATGACAATGTTGGGTTTGTTATACAAACTCTTATCTTGTACTTTACCAAACAATCCTGAGTTTTAACTACTCTGAGAGGGAAGGCTTTAGAAAACATAATGGGAAAAGGAGAAAATGCTGGTAACCAGCATTTTCTTCTTTTCCCACAATATTTTGTAACCTATCAGAGACCAATTCTATACTTTTTGCCAGATTTGATTTGTCATCTGCAAATGCTTTCAAATTGGTTGAATCTAAAATCTTGCTGTTCAGTAGAGTAAACTATTTACCAGATGACAGAAATTTGTTTTGTCCACTATAAAAGCATTTACAGATGGCAAACAAAATTTCGTGCAATCTTTCATTTGGACAAGTCTGAAATTTTGTCATGTGGGAAAGAGTTAATTCTTTACTCAAGCTTTTAAGACTTTGAAGAAGAAGGCTTCAGAAAACATTGTTTGAAAAGGTAAAAACACTAGTGACCTGCATTTTCTTTCCTTCCAACAATGTTTTCTACCTATTTATTGGCATTTACATCATTAGAGCAACTTATGGGGTGAAATTACAAATTTCATGTTTTTGCAGCAGACAGACATTGAAAACATTATGGGGAAGGAGTTACTGCTAATAGCAAGCAGTTGTTCCTTTTTTTATGCAGTGTTTTCTATCCAGTTCAAAAAAAGATATTTCTTGTAATCAATTGTTGGGGTCACTTATACTTGTTACTGGTGACTCTAAAAATAGCATGTATGGTAATAGGCGTAAAAGAAACAACCTTGCATTAGAAGGGCAATCTCAGTAACAGAGCAAAAGCAATTGTAGCCTTTTTTTGTTGTCATTAAGACTATTTCAAGCTGTTTTCTGCCCAACAAAGATGTTGGATTACAATAGACTGAAAAGCGCAAGATGCTGCCCTAATGAAGTCTTTGACATGTCATTGTTCGGGAAAATCTAACTCTTAGTCTACTTAAGGCATTTCTAGGTAATTTTGCTGGCATTGCAGACCTCATAAGGCTACAGGAAACATGCAGTCCAGTCCTGGATCCACATTGCCCAGTCTTTTGTTCGATGTTCTGGTAATATTATCTTTAGAATTAGGGTAATTGTGCAGTGCACTTTATTTAGAAATCTAAAAGCTAATGCAACAAGAAACATTTAACTCTTTACCAAACGACAAAATTTTAGACTTGTCCACCTTGAAAGCATTTGGAGACAACATGTGGCTCAAATATTGAAATTTGATTTGGTGAGGATAGAAAACATTACAGGAAAAGAAGAAAATGCTGGTTACCAGCATTTCCTCCTTTTCCCACAATGTTTTCAAATATTTTTGCTGCTGTACCTAATGAAATGACAAAAACACCATGGGAATAAGACTTGTATGAAATTCGATTAATGAGCCCATTTGCATGAACTTGATTTATAAATATGCCAATTTTAAAAGAATGTATTATCTGGCCATTGGTGTACAATATGTTGAACTCACTTGTAAGAATGAGGGTTAAGTGCTCAGTTGCAATGGCTTGGGTCATTGACAATAACGATTCTGAGAGAAGGTTTGGCCAAGCTAGGAATTAATCTCATGATCCTGAATTACCAGCCTTGAATATCACTGACTGAGCTACCAGGCTCTAGATCAAGTTTTTCCAAAGACTTATTTGGCTTGTCTGTTGGTGTGTAGGGGTCATCGCCACCCACCTTCACCTTAGATTGGAATATGAATATTTTTGTTTCATGTAATATTCATACTTAAATCATTATCAATATATCCAGAAAAAATTCAAGTGGACTTTTTGGTATGTAAAAACAAAACTATAGTATTGCAATGTTACATTAAGTTCTGTGAGAGTATTTCACAAAAAAAGAGAGAACACTGAGTATTCAAGATTAGAACGCATTTCCATTGTTTTTCAGATCACAATATATATTATCTGTATAGGGCTGTCAGACCGACCCCTTGACAAAAATTTACACTTGTCCATATTGAGAACATTTGCTTACAATAAATCCATGGAGGCTTAAATTATGGAATTTGTCTGTGAAAGCCTAGAAAAGATTGTGGGAGAAGGAGAAAATGCTGGTGACTAGAATTTTCTACTTTCCCCACAATCTTTTCTAAGGCTTTCTCCGTCTGGGTTGTTAAAATTCGGGATTGTGTGGTAAAAGGTTAAAGGGCTCTGTAGAAATGTTACAGAATGAGGATTGATATGGCTTTTGTTCATTGTTGTAGCACTGAGTGCAAGTATTAGTCTTTTCATCAAGACTTCAAGGTGTTACATCTATCTAATAATGCAATAATTAATTTTTTTACTGTATAGATTTACGAAAAGCATTGTCAGTAATCATATTTTATTGTTACATTGATGGGGTTTTGTTATCCCTGGAATATAAGAAGCAGCTTTCTCTTTGTAAATGTGTGTTATTCTTCTATTTGATTCAATGTGTTCACTCAAATAAAAAATTTGGTCATATTTTTTCCTTATTTTCGGTTCAACACAATGTAGTAACTGTGACTTAACTCTTTACCTCAAAATACCAAGTTTTAACAACCCTGAAAGAGAAGACTTGAAAACATTGTGGGACAAAGAGAAAATGCTGGTAACCAGCATTTTCTCCTTGTCCCACAATGTCTTCTAGCCTTTCCATCCCAAATCCCACCATTTCACCAACATTTAATTTGTTGTCTGCAAATACTTTGAATTTAGAGAGGTCCAAAATTTTGTCGTTTGGTAAAGATTTAAAGTATTGGATTAGTACTTTTCTGCAAGAACTGCAATGATTAAGCCGTTTACGAAACAGTTCTGAGATTCAACGACCATGGGAAATTGCACATTTCAAACTTTTGTGGGAAAATTAGAAAATGCTGGTTGCCAGCTTTTCCCCTTTCTCACATTTTTTTCTACCCTTTCAAAGACATTTCCCATCCTTTGTGTTACATTTGATTTGTTGCTTACATTATGCTCTCACTATGGACAAGTCTAAAATTGTGTTTCTGGTAAATAATTACATGAAAGTGGTCAACTGTCCTAACCAAAGGACAGTTTTGTCCTTATAAATCTAAAAGACAGTTTTCTCCTTTTATAACACGATGGTCTAGATTGGGCATTGTAAGCTCAAAAGCTTGGATTTTAAAAAAAAAAGGCTCATTTCTCCTGAATTGATATCCAATTTCTTATTTTGTAAGCATGGTATTGTTGAAAGAAAGAAATAAGTTCTTCCATGTAAACTGAATAAAAAAAAGGACCATAAAATCAAAATTTAAAAAAAGTATCAAGAATTGCTTGTGATACCCTTGTAATCTTTCTTCCATGGATAATAGAATTTCAGAAATGCATGGTAAAGTTAAGGCTGAAAAAGAAATATAGTTGTTATCATTCCATTTTCATGTTCAGTTTTAGATCAAATTCAACACTGTATTAGTTTCTGTATTGATGTGACATTTACAGATTACAATGGCCAATATTGTTCAAGTGCAAAAATACATGCTTCTTAATTAACAAACAACAATGTAACAAAGTAACATGTGTGAGCATCACCATACAGTGTCACATTGCTGCAATTGTTACAGCTTCACTTTAGATTAAATTATTTGAATTCTTTGTGTGCCCTTTACAAAAAAAAAAATAAGGTAGGCCTTTCAGGTATTATATGAAATGAGGAAAGAGAAAATCTGAGTGTACAAAATAACACATAATGTTGATATGGCTAATTCTGAGATAGCAATAGCTCATAATGTTCAGTGCTAAATGTGGCTAAACATTTTGCTTGCAGTTTGTGAATTCTTGAAACAGAAAACCCTTTATTCATGCATTTTCTTCATTAAAGACAAATCCTATTGTCAGAACCACATTTGATCTGTGGTCTGCATATGCTTTTGTTTTGGACAAGCCAAGAATTTTGTCATTTGTAAAAGTTAACCTACGATAATTTTATGTAATACCATTTGCAGAGGGAAAGGAGGGAAACAAATGTACAAAACTATGAACAACTTTACCTTGTTACTAAACCTTGCCTTTATACTGTCATAGTATTGTCAAAGGTGAAAGCGAGCATAATATTTCTTCATTCAAATAAGTGTTTCACTATGATCTAAGTGGTACATGTATAATTATACCAGAAAAAGGCAGTGATACTAGTGATGATCCATGATGACATTTGAAAAATTTAATTTTTCGCATTGTTGCTTTTTCCCCATGACAAAGTATGTGGAGTAAAAAAAATCTGTTTGCCGCAGCTCCCTAATGTGAATTGGTAAATGATCCGTAAAGTTATTATTCCATTGTTAGAGTACTTAACATTATCAATTGCGAGAGAAGTAAAACCTAGGTCACTAATGCGTGTACCTAGTATGAAAATATATTGAAGTCATTTCAGGCTTTTTATTTTGGCAAAAGGTGTCACAATTTGTTTACTTTATTTTTTTTAAATATTAGAAATATACTGTTCATGTACTAGTACATTGCACCACACTGCAACAAATATATATTCAAAAAGAAAACTTTGCAGACTATCTGTAAATGCAGTGACCATTTTGGCATTTAATTTTAAACCGTGTGGTTAAACTTTGTAATGACTTCTTTGAATATAGCTTAGGTTCATTGTCCTTTTTCATCAAAGCTGCCAAAAGTTACAATGTAGTTAAGTGCTATAATATCATCTGTTGGACTTGAGATATGGTCTTCATAGCTGTAATTGTTCAAAGCCCTTTTGTTTTTGAAAATTAACATGTTGTTCAAATTAGTACAGTTTTAAGAAATAACTGCATTTTAATATTTTTTCAAAACTCAAAAATAATAGAAACCTATAAAAATATTAAAAAGAGATATATTTTTCAAAGCTTCAGCATTCAGCTTTCCAGACTGTCCACCCAAGTCACCATAATGTCCACGGCAAAACTTTTGTCCCAACCAATAATTTTGCCCATGGCCAAGACATTATTCAAACCCATGATTTAGACAGTATCCACAATAATTTCAAAAGTATAAAATTGCCTATGGCCAAGATTGTGTTCAGTCCCACATTTTTTTACCCTAAGCCATGGCATTGAATGGCATCCCTTCCTGACCCACACTCTCTAGTGTTGTTTCAAATGGCCAACCACTGCCAGATTGCAAGTTGCTAAACAGTTACTGTAGTTTTAAGCTTGGTAGCCTATGCAGACAAGAGATTCAGGGTGAAATCCATAAAACCAACAAGTTGTTTAAATTTCATGACATGATTTCTAGTAAGAAACTCATGGATGTCCTTCTATAGCTCTCCTCTGAATGCAGTGCCTGTTTCCTTTCTCATGGTTCTCATGTGTGAATGGTCTTGTCTTCTCCCTATAGTGCCATCTTTGACTGTGTATTGTCTTGTTAGGTAACATTTCAGAAGGCCCCAAACAACAAAAGAAATAGCAGATAAATAGTGAAAACACGCTCTGTTCAAATGAGTAGACCACCTGCACATTATACACATGGCAATAGATCAGAAAGAAAATATACGAAGTATAAGTAAAAAAACAAGTCCTGACTCAGTAATGATGTATCACTTGCTTTATAAAATTACAAATTCCTAATATCAGCTCATTTTTTTCAGAGAGTCTTTTGCTTCAGGATTTGAGCACTGGTTTCATCACAGAGCATCTGAGATCATACAAGTTTTTTATACTATCATAGAAAATCTGAACAGACGGTAGTTCATGTCTTGTCTGAGATTGACCCCTATCGTCACAATTTAGATGCAATGTGTTGTCCACAGTGTTACATCTCTCAATAAGTACCATACTTTATTCAATTAATCTTTTCCACTGAAGAGAAGCTGGACTGTCAAAATGATATAAGGTCACTACGATTGCCAAAAATTACCTCAAGAATGGATAAAAATTGATAATTATGATCAATAAAATTGGTACATAATTTAACCCATAACCACACAATCCCAACTTTTAATGACTTTTAATGACGAAAAAGGCTTTTGAAAACATTGTAGGAAAAGGAGAAAATGCTGGTAACCAGCATTTTCTCCTTTTCCCACAATGTTTTCTACTCTTTCCCAAACCAATTTCAGTTCTTAAGTCATATTTATTTTGTTGTCTGCGAATGCTTTCAATTTGGACTGGTTTAAAATTTTGTCGTTTGGTAGTGACTTAAGGATTACGACCCCTAACTCATCGGTAAATATTGTGTAACATCGACATTTTTGTAAAGGCTGTTCAGCTTCCGTCTTTTAATATGAGAGTTAGGGGCTGTTACAATACCTTAAATCATGTTGCGAAACATGATAGTCTGAGCAAAGCATTAAACAGATTAAATAGGGATTAGAATAATTTGATTTTAACATAGCCCCATTTTTCTGCAACACTTTACGTGATTTAAGATTTCTTTGTATCTTAACATTATTAAGAGATTATTTTTTATGTCAAGTAAGTCTGATGTCCTATGTTTTTTTATTGTTCACCAAAAATACTTGTAAATTTTATGTTTATATAGAAAAGTGGGACTTAGCCTTGCAAAATAGCCAAAAAAGCAACCTTTAAATTGCAACTATTCAGGGCCCGGATTCACCCACCAATCTTGAGAATATTCCTTGTCTTATTATACCCCCCACAATGAAGTGGAGGGGGGTATACTGGAATCGCCATGGCTGTCTGTCCGTCCGTCCTTCCGTCCGTCCTTCTGTCCGTCTGTCCGTAGACACAAATTTGTCCAACAAAATACTCTGACAGTTTTTCAGGTACTGAACTCAAATTTACACACAGTGTTCCTATATATATGAAGTTGTGCATGTGCAATTTCCATGGCCCTGCTGCGATTTGTTGCGGAATTATCTCCCCTTGAACTTTTTTCAACTCTTCCTGTTGTACTAAACCATTCTGCATTCTGTGACAAAGACCTGTTTTGTGACAAGGAGCTGGTGGGGGGTATGATCTCGTTTAGTGATAGCTCTAGTTCTAGATTTAGGAAGTAACACAACTTTTGATTGCTAAACCAAGTGGTTTGCCCTCATCCATGATATTGAATGGCACCTTTCTTGACCCAGACTCTCTTGTTTCAAACCCAGTGGTTTAGCCAATCAGAATATGATTACTTAAGAAATAAGCTTCTTTTTATCGTGGTTTATTGTTCAGTAAACCACGGTTGTGAGTTATGAGGCACAATAAATAATCCACGAGGGTTAATTTCAGTTGCAGTCTGCATGTATGATAGTACGTGTTGTTGATGTGACAAAAATCTTG
Source organism: Hippopus hippopus (assembly GCA_946811185.2). Taxonomy (NCBI): domain Eukaryota; kingdom Metazoa; phylum Mollusca; class Bivalvia; order Cardiida; family Cardiidae; genus Hippopus; species Hippopus hippopus. The sequence continues at coordinate 45,488,159 of OX328107.1, read as the reverse complement.
AAATTTTCTCATTTATCTTATATCACTGAGATATTTACTTCAAACATGGGCTAGTTGTTTTCTATTAAAAGGAGAACCTATACCAGAAGGGGAGGTAATTCAAAATATTTTTGACATAGTAAAGTCCCTTTTTCAGCTCAAAGTTTTAACTATAAGAGCAACTGCAGCACAGCATCGGCATCTGCATACAATGCTCTTATCACAACGATTGATTGTTGAATTTCCTTATTTTACCAGCATGTTGTCAGAGTTGTCTGTTACTAAAATTTGTTTGAATAGGTGATCAGTTATGCTACAAGTTAATCCTCTGCCACACAGTCCAGAGTTTTTAAGACCCTGCGGAAGAGGCCTTTTGGAAACATTGTGAAAAAGGAGAAAATGCTCATGTTTTGAGGCGTTTTTAACCCTTTACCACACGACCAATTTTAGACCTGTCCGAATTGAAAGCATTTGCAGAGGACAGTTTCAATGTGGATCATATGAAATGATTTTTCTTTGATAGGGTAGAAAACATTGTGGGAAAAGGAGAAAATGCTGGTTACCAGCATTTTCTCCTTTTCCCACAATGTTTTCTAAAGCCTTCTCTATCAGGGGTGTCAAAAGGCGTCATTGTGTGGTAAAGGGTTAACTCTTTACCAAATGAAAATAAAATGGAAGTTGTCCAGATTGAAAGCATTTGCAGAGGACAATTTGAATGTGGCTGGAATTATGGTTTTTGGCCATGAAAGGGTAAAAAACATTGTGGGAAAAGGAAAAAATGCTTGTTATTAGGATTTATCTTTTTCCCACTATGTTTTCACCAGCTTTCTGTCTCCAGGACGTTTAAACTTGGGATTGTGTTTGTTAAAGTGTTAATTTGTTGCCTGCATAGATCTCGTGCACTTTCAGTTCGGACAAGGCTGATGTTTTGTCATTAGATAAATAGTTAATTAAGTAATTTCAGAAGCCTAATATTTTGACATTTGTAATTGAATGCTTCACCATGCCAAGTTTTACATCCATTGTTCTGTATTATAATCAGTCAGACAGAAAAATTGAATTTGTCTTATTTATAACTCACTGTTTACATTAAATTTATTTGTTTGCCATGTTTGCTGTGGGTTAAAGCTGTTGTAGACAAAATCATTAACTCTTTACCACACAATCCTGAATTTTAATGACCCTAAGAGAGAATCCTTTTGAAAACATTATGGGAAAAGGGGAAAATACTGGTAACCAGCATTTTCTCCTCTTACCCACAATGTTTTCTACCCCATTCAACTAAAATTCCATCAGTTCAGCCATATTTAAATTGTCGCCTGTAACTGCTTTCAATTTGGACACGTCTACATTTTTGTCCAGCGGTAAGGGTTGATCACGAGATTTCTTAACCCTTTACCAAACGACAAAATTTTAGACTGGTCCAAACTCAAAGCACTTGCAGACGACAAAATAAACATAACTCAAAAATTGACATTTGTTTCCAGCATGGTAGAAAACATGGTGGGAAAAGGGGAAAATGCTGGTTACCAGCATTTTCTCCGTTTCCCACAATGTTTTCAAAAGGCTTCTATCTCAGGGTCGTAAAAACCAGGGATTGTTTGGTAAAGGGTTAACCCTCCGAATGCCAAATGAAATTACCGTAATCAAAATTGTTATTTAATTTCACCATTGGCCAGAATTTGTCAACATAGTGGGTTCTGTAGATTCACAATCAGACTGCATGTTTTTTGTGCAGTCTGGTCTTGATCCATTCTGTTGGCTTAAGCAACTTACGTTTTGGAAGGCATTTTAACTCTGTACCACAAGATCCTGAGTTTCAGAGACCCTTAACTCTTTACCAAACGACAAAATTTTAGACTGGTCCAAATTGAAAGCATTTGCAGACGACAAAATAAATATGAATCAAAAATTGAAATTCGTTTGGAGAAGGGTAGAAAACATTGTGGGAAAAGGAGAAAATGCTGATTACCAGCAATTTCTCCTTTTCCCACAAAATTTTCAATAGGCATCTTTCTCAGGGTCATTAAAAGTCAGGATTGTGTGGTAAAGGGTTACGAGAGAGGCTTTTGAAAACATTGTGGGAAAAGGAGGAAATGATGATTACCTACATTTTCTGTTTTTCCCGCATTGTTTTTGACATTTTTTGAGGCACATTTCAGTAATGTCCTGGAAAAGACAGGGTCCTTTGGTAAAGCGTTAATCCTTTACCACACAATCCCAAGTTTTAACAGCCCTCAGAAAGGCTTTTGAAAACATTGTGGAAAAAGGAGAAAATGCTGGTAACCAGCATTTTCTCCTTTACAACGATGTCTTTTACTCAATCAAACACAAATTTCAATTTTAGAGTCACATTTATTATGTCATGTGCAAAAGCTTTAAGTTTGGACAAGTCTAAAATTTTGTCATTTGGTAAAGAGTTAAATAGTGTGAAAAATGAGTATTGTCAACAATGAACAAAAGCTGCATCCTCATTAAAAATCCATTTTTCTTATCATAAAGGGAACAATGGAAAGGGGCCGAGCATTGACGTGAACTTCAAGTGTTAGTTACGTAAGGGCTATTTATCCCTCTGCAAATATCTATAACAATATATCAACTCAGAATACAATAAACTCTCGAGTGTTGGCTTTTCTAAAGAGCGGAAATTTTAACAATACTTGTCTATTGACAGTTTAGAATAACAGGTTGCTATTGTGTGAAGAAGACTTAAAATTTATCATATAGATTGGAAATTTTTTAAGGACATTTCCAAGACTTTGTAGTTCTCTCTTTATCATACAACAAAATTTTATACTCGTCCATTTTAAAAACATTTGCAAACAACAAATTAATCGTGGCTCTAACTGTATGGTTTATCTTTGATAGGGTACACATTATTGCCTGAAAAGCAGAGACTGCTGGTTACTAGCTTTTTGTCTTTTTCCATGATGTTTTCACAAGCCTTCTTTAGGATCCTTCAAACTCTGGATTAGTAAAGGATTAATTCTTATCTTTTTACCAAATGACAAAGTTTTAGACATAACATAATATGTATCTAAATTGATTGCTTTTTTCTATGAAAGGGTAGAAAACATTGTAGAAAAAGGAGAAAATGCTGGTTACGCAGTTTCAAAAGCCTCCTATAGGGTTGTTAAAACTCTGTATTGGTTGGTAATTGATTCATTCTTAAAAGGCAAGACTTTTACCAGGCAATTTACTACAATGTAATTTAGGTCAGACTGCACAAATAGCCTTTAATCTCAAAATGCTTCTCACAGGTAAAATTGTATACCAGCCTTTTGTATCTTTCCTGCAATGTTTTCAAAAGTCTTCTTATCCAAGATCATTACAACATCGGATTGTTTGGTAAAGGGTTAATAACTGTGTTAAATCTAACGCCTAAAATTACTTAAAAGTCTTATGGATGAGATCTGAAACCTAAGTCCCCTGTGACAGTGCTATACTCTGAGTATGTTTACCATGCTGTGTTTAAACAACTCTGTAGATATAGACTTTTGAAAATATTGTGGGAAAAGGAGAAAATGCTGGTAACGAGCATTTCACCTTTTTCCCCACAATGTTTTCTACCCTTTCAAAGAACTTCATTTCATTTGTACCAATTTAGCAGTTGTCAGCTGCAGATGCTTTCAACCTTGAAGAGTCTAGAATTTGTTGCTTGGGAAGAGGTTAAATTCAACCAGGCTTAACTTAGGATGGGTTTTGTCCTATATCTAGCACTTTCCCTTAATGCACTATCAGTCTTCCTGGTGCATCACCAATATGGGCAACCGGTGGCGATGATAAACAAATGAAACTCAATCCTTATTGCAACTGTTTCTGGGGCTAATTTTTTACACCTTTTTGTTGCTAAGCATAGGAATTGAATAGAACATTGCTGGTCTTTGACCTTCTTTTAGCTCTCTGTATAGTTGATACAGAATGATTATTGCCCATCTCTTGTAAGAAAATTTAACTCTTAAAGTGCCTTTAACACTAATGTTACTTTTGTGGCCGATGTAGATCAAGATCAGACTGCACAAAACATGCAGTCTGATCTGCAATCTACATTGCTCTGATGAAATACTATTCTCAAGGGCAACCTTGAAATTGCTTATTACTGGATTTAATTTCTAGACTGAAAGTAACTGTGGGATTTATTCGTAGCTTTATCTTAGGGTTAAAAAGGTGTGCAATTTAAAAGCATTTTGATTAAACATAGCCCAGATGATGGTATGTGCCATTTAAGAAATAATCTTTCTATTGTGGTTTATGGTTCATTCTAACATGACACGTGAATTCAGCTTTATAAACACAGTGCAACGAAAGCGTGGTAAAGTCGACGTCATTCTATATGGAGTATGTAAAGTAAGCCGCCTGTGGCTGTTCCATGTCTCCGCCCTCCGATATTTTATCAATGAATGTCACTTGATGTAAACAATTTGTCATTTTCCACTACTGAACCAAGGAGGAAGGAAAAACTTAAGGATTTACCGATATTAACTGTTTTTGATAAAAATTGACAATGATGGAACTATTTGAAATGTTACCAAAACATGATATCCTCTTCTTGAGAAATGTAAATTTTAATTATAATAATCTACAAGAGGTTTCGGCGGTACAACCGCCTTTTTCAAATGTGGTCCTGTGATACAATGCCTGGCATTGTATCACAGGATCACACTTGAAGAAGGCGGTTGTACTGCCGAAAGTTCGTGTAGATTATTATAATTGAAATGTTGCCAGTAAACATACAGAAATCAGGTGTCTTTTCATATTGAAAGTTATTTCAAATTTTGGCGCTGTTGCATTGGAAATTGGATTAGGAGTGGGTGGAGTAACATTCAGAGCATTTGAAGCGACTGCGACTCTAATGCTTGACAATACATTCATTCTTCTTTGTCATTTGAAAGGGAGAAAATATAATTGTAACATGGTACGTTTTTTTTTCATGTTTTGTTTGATGCCTAAAGTTTTATTGAAATTTTGATTCTTTTTGTATATACCGACAGGCTGTGGGTTATGAGGCACAATGAATAAACCACTCGGGCTATTGCCCTCATATATTATTTATTGTGCCTCATAACTCACATCCGTGGTTTATTGAACAATAAACCACAATAGAAAGAAGATTATTTCTTAAATAAACCATGGTTGTGAGTTATGAGGCACAATAAATAATCCTCGAGGACAATAGCCCGAATGCTTCATTCATTGCGCCACATAACTCACAACTGTGGTTTATTGAATGATGAACCACAATGGAAAGAAGGTTATTTTGATTCTAACCTGACCAACTCTTGATCAAAGGAAAACAAGTTCATACAAAGTATAGAAGAGCGGATGCGGATTATATTCCCTTGAATAAACCATGGCTGTTCAAATTACTAACCAAAACAAAACCTCACTGCCCAGTCCGTAAATGTAAAAAGAATAAAAATTTCAGTAAAACCTTAGGCATCAAACACAACATAGAAAAACCCACTGTTCTTGTATTATATTTTCTCCCTTTCAAATGACAAAGAAGGATGAATGTATCATCAAGCATTAGAGTCGCAGTCGCTTTGAATGCTCTGAATATTACTCTTCCTACTTCCAATCAATTATCAATGCAATGACGGCCAATTTTGAACTAACCTTCAACATGAAAAGACTCCTGATTTATATATGTTTATTTGTAACATTTCAAATAGTTCCATCGTTGTTAATTTTTAACAAAAACAGTTAATATCAGTAAATCTTTGAGTTTTTCCTTCCTCCTTGGTCGAGTAGCGGAAAATGACGATCTGTTTACATCAACTGACTTTCATTGATAAAATATATTTTACAAAACTTTTGTTGCACTGTGTTTATGGACCCAAATTCAGGTTTCGTGTTAGAATGATGCAGATACCTGAATACCTGCATTTTCCCCTTTTCAAACCATTTTTTGAATAGTGTCTAATATGCATGGTTCTTGGCTCTGCTGGTTGAAGGCCAGATGAGAGTCTATGTCATGGCGTGGTTTCCATCATCTATTCATTTTGTCTGTCTGTCAACCCATCTGTCAGTCTGTTAGTCTTTTTTCTCCTGTTTTGTACTTTATAAGTCTGTAATTGTGGATCTGTATTTGTGAAAGTTATAGTTTGGTTATGGTAGCGATAGCTTAAACCCCATTGAATGTGGGAAAAGTTCCCATTTGAAGTCGATCAATACATTTCTTCTTTACATTATAAAGCCCACATTTTTTATCCTGTCAATTTGAAACTTGCACAGATTATTTCTATTATTATGGAGTTGAAGCAAAAAAAATACAGTCATTAGTTTAGAAATTTTTTTAAGCAGCCATTTGATTACCATACTTATTTTTGCTTATTCAACACAGTTCAAAGAAGAGATCCCATTTTTTTGAAACTTGCAGAGATTGTTTACTTCAATTAGAACTAAGCCATATCAAAGTTAGCTTGATTCTATAGTGACTAGGACTGGTGGGTAAATCCACCAGATTGAACCTGATCAGACCTGATAACTGGATTGGACTGGGCCAAAGGGGATCTGACTTAATAACCTGATTGGACAGAATCAAACCTGATCGGACTAAGTGAACTGATTAGACTGTTTTCCATCAATCTTGTATGGACAAACCAAGTTTTATCTATACCAAGGCTGCTTATTCCACATTCGCTAATCTGTCTGTACTTTTGGTGCTTTGATAACTGTTTATTTTACATAGTCTTGTAAGTAACTGCCAGTGGATCCATTTAGGTCCTCATGTTAAATTTACAAAGGTTCTTTTGGTTAACTCTGTACAAAGTGATAGACTTGTCCAAGTTGAAAGCATTTGCAGATGACAATTTAGATATGGGTCAAATGATGGAATTTGTCTTTGATAGGGTAGGAAACATAGTGGGGAAAGGAGAAAATGCTGATTATCAGCATTTTCTCCTTTTCCCACTATGTTTTCAAAAGGCTTCTTCCTCAGGGTTGTTGAAACACAGGATTGTTTGGTAAAGAGTTAAACAGGCTGGAAAAATTCAAAGCTGCTGCAGATGACAAATGTGGTACAAGTGATGGAATTTGAATCAGAAAGAATAGAAAACATAGGAGGAAAGAAGGAAATGCTGGTTACCAGCATTTTCTCCTTTTACCACAGTATTTTCAAAAGCCTTCTTCATTGGCTGTTAAAACATGCGATTTTTTGGTACAGGGCTACTAGTTAATGTGAGTGACAGTCTTCTCCGCCAATTTTTTGCAGGAAAATAAGAAAAACCTAAAGTTAATCACAGATAAAATGATAAAATTTTTTCTGTCATCTTATTATTTTTCTCTACCATTTTGAAATCAGTACACCTGTTTGTGAGGGAGCCATTTTCATTTGCAATTTAATGCATGGTGAGTCTGACAATAGACGGATATGAAACGCCCTTGGAAAATTTGAATAAAATTTTAACATTTAATATTTTTTGTTAAAATACAATCACCCTTGAGTCCACCTTGATTTCAAAACTTTCTGTTAACCCTTTACAAAACTATCCCGACCTTTAACGACCCTGACAGAGAATGGTTTAAAAAAATATTGTGGGAAAAGAATGAAATGCTGGTAACCAGCATTTTTTTTTTTCTTTTTCCCCACAATGTTTTATAACCTTCAATGTGACTTTCAATATGACCTTCAATTTTTGAGTCATGTTTATTTTGTAATCTGCAAAAGCATTCAGTTTGGTCTAGTCCAAAATTTTGTTGCTTGGTAGAGGGTTAACAACTTCTTTCATCTCATTATCATATGATCCCTTATTTCTAGGATCCTGTAACAGAGTGTATCTGAAAAAACATTGTGGAAAAGGGTGAATATGCTGGTAGCCACATAATTTCCCAGCTCCTTCAAAGACATCTTCCATCATTTTAGCCTCATGTCTGTCTTTGTTTTCAACATTAAAGAATCTATAACCTTGTTATCTAGTAAATACAGATAACTTTTGAAATAGTGTAGTATCCATAGTTGTTAATTAACCCTTTACCAAACAATCCTGGGTTTTCATGACCCTGATAGAGAATGCTTTTGAAAACATTGTGGGAAAAGGAGAAAATGCTGGTAACCAGCATTTTCTCCTTTTCCCACAATGTTTTCTGACCTATCATAGACAGAAACAATCATTTTGGCAACATTTAATTTGACATCTGCAAATGCTTTCAGTTTGGTTTAGTCCAAAATTTGCTGTTTGGTAAAGAGTTAAATTTTCAACGTCCATTTTATGTTGAATGCCAAAATTGTTTCAGCCGTGTTCTGTGAAAATGGGGTTAAACCCTTTACCAAACAATCCTGAGTTTTTACGACCCTGAGGAAGGAGCCTTTTGAAAACCTTTTGGGAATAGGAGAAAACGCTGGTAACCAGCTTTTTCTCATTTTCTCACAATCTTTTCTGCCTTTTTGGAGACAAAATTCCATCATTTGAGTCACAACTTTTTGTCTGAAAATACTTTCAACTTGGTAGAGGGTAAATGTATCTTCAAAAAGAATTGACCCCAGGGAGCCTTCTGCGCAGGCTGAGTCCTGGGTCAAAACTTTTTTGCTTTTGCTTAATTTTCTGCATGTCAAAGGGCCATTCTACCTCAGTGTTCAGCTGGGTGTTAGACAAAAGGGATTTTATGGAATCCATAATTATACCCCCTCAAAACGAATGTTTTCGGGGGTATACTGGAATCAGCCTGTCTGTCTGTCTGTCTGGCCGTCCGTGTGTCCGCCCGTGTACAAAATACTAGTAATTTTGTGTCGCGAACTCCTCCTACAGTTTGCTGCTATTGTATTGAAAGTTTGTTGATACATTTATCGTATATTGAAGGTGTGCAAGACGTAGTTTTCAATCATCTACTCCCTATGATTCAAGGGTAATCTCCCCTTGAACTTAGAAAATTTTTTGTTAAATTGCCTGTTTCTGTCAAAGCCCTGGCGGGGGTATTAAGTCACATTCAGTGACAGCTCTAGTTATTTGATGACTTGCTTTGTATAATACATTATGGAGATGCATTAAACCTCCTATTGTCAATGCATTGCTCATTTATATGTTGAATGTGCAAAAACCATAATATTTTACAGGATAATCTTTGGATAAAAGATAAATATTTTTCATGCAAGGAAACTTATTTGCTTTCAAACTGGATCCAAGAAAAAACTCATAAGGGTGGAGCAAGTTTGAAACTGAAACTGAAAATCCAAAAGATAGAAATCAAGGCACCAAAGATCAATATGATAAAAATAATTCTATCAGCCAATTCCAAAAAGTACTGGGACAATAAAAACATGAAAACTGTAAACTATGGATTACAGATATAAAGTTAGTAGTTATCATGCTGAAGATAAGTCACAATTTAATCTGCCATAAATGATGAAGAAAAAATAAGGAAATGTTTTAACTCTTTACAACACAATACCAAGTTTTAATGACCTTAAAAAACAGGAAGACCTTTGAAATTATTGTGGTAAAAAGAAAGAATACTGGTAACCAGCATAATTATTTTCTCCCATTTTAAAGACAGAAATCATCTGTTGAACAACACTGAATTTTTCGTCTGCAAATGCTTTTAATTTGGACAAATACAAAATTTTGTTTTGTGGTAAAGGGTTAACCCTACAGATGCCAAAGACAAATGAATTTGTCTTGTCAACATTACAGATAAGGACCAGACTGTGTAGAAGATAAAATCTGATCCTGGATCTATACTATCGGATATTTTGTGAGATACTCAGCCTTATGTTATACTGACTGGAAACATTTGAGCATTGCTCTGATAAAATGGGTTACCAGCATTTTTCTTCTTTTCCCACATCGTTTTCAGAAGCTTTCTTCATCTGTGTCATTAAAACTAGAGACCATGTGTTAAAGGGTTTGTCACTGTCAATGATTACTTCTAACGTTAACCCTTTACCACGCAATCCCAAGTTTTAACGACCCTGAGAAAAAGGCCGTTTGAAAACCTTGTGGAAAAAGGAGAAAATGCTGGTAACCAGCATTTTCTCCTTTTCCCACAATGTTTTCTACCCCATCAAGGACAAGTTCCATCATTTGACCTACATTAGAGTTGTCGTCTGCAAATGCTTTCAGTTTGGACAGGTCTATGATTTACTTGTGTTGTAAACAGTACTCAGGCCATGATGTGGATAGTTACAATGGTTGATCCCACTCTTTATGGGATTTGAACCCTTAATCATTGATGTGACAGACCAAAGTTCTTCTCATAAACTGCTTACACCTACATTTGCACAAGAATTATATTCAAGTGTTACAACCTGTATTTCACTGGTTAAAACTTAAAAATAAACAATATCAGTCAGTCTTTAGGAAAAAACTTGTTATTATTACACTTGGAGTGATTACAACATTTTTTATAATGTAGATAAGAAAAAGTGAAATAAAATGATGGTATGATATGAAATAATGCGTAATAACAAAAAATATGTATTCAGTAAAAATCACAAAAAATTTAGAAAAAAAACTTAGACTGTCATTAATCATTAATTTTAACAGGCTTTTCTTTGATGTTGACATTACATTAAAATTTTCATTATTTGCTCGAAAAAAGTACAACAACCATTATTTGGTGACTTTAGAAATGACAAATTTTCTTTATTGCTAGATTACTGATGATATTTCTCAGTCAACATGGAACAGTGACATATGTAACCCTTTATCAAATACTCCCATGTTTTAACAACCCAGAGAAAAAGAGGTTTTTGAAAACATTGTGAAAAGTAGAAAATGCTGGTAATCAGCATTTTCTCCTTTTCTCACAATGTTTTGTCCATGTTTAAAAAATTTCAATGTTTGATAAAAGATATCTTGTCTTCAAATGCTTGAAAATTTGGACATGCCAAAGCAGCAGCTGCTGTTGTCTATTAAAGGGTTAAGGGGGCACTACTCTTTGTGTTCCTCTGAGATGTGTACAACAGAGCACACTGTATTCTGTGAAGTCTTGATGATAGACAATAAGACATTTTATTCTATTTCAGATTTACAAGTAAGATAAAAAAAATATTATATTTCTGTCCTACAGTGACATAGCCAGGATACAAAACTCTCTGTTTATGTCCAAGAATTACCTGTTATTCTCCATGTTTCTGTCGCACAATAACATAGGACAGAGAACACTATCTTTCTGTCCCACAATGATTTAGGACAGAGAACACTAAACTTCTGTCCCAAAATGAGCCTGCCGGGATAGCTCGGTAGTTTGCGTATTGGACTCATAACCTGATTGTCATTAGTTTGATACCCAATTGAGGCAAACTTACTTTATGGGGCGATTTTTTGCCTCTCACCTTATGCAAGTGAGAAAGCAGTCAGTGACTTGGAAAGAAAGGTGTGTCAGTACTGGTGTAAGAAAGCCAGGATACACAAGCGTAGGTGCACTGACTGACCTAAACTCTTAAAATGGTGTTAAACTCCAATCAATCTATCAAACCGTCCCAAAATGACATGGAATATAGAACACTAAACTTCTGTCCCACAATGACATCAATAGATAGAGAACGCTAACATTCTGACATAGGACATTGACATAGGACAGAGAACACTATATTTCTGACCCACATTGATATGAGAAAGAGATGACCTTATTTCTATCCTTCACTGACATATGAGGTAGGGAACACTATATTTCTGCCCTAAAATGACATAGGATAGAGAGCTCTACTTTTCTGTCCCATAGTGACATGGCAAAGTGAATATTGTTTCAGTCCTACTATGACATAAAACAGAGAATATTTTATTCTGTCCTACAAAGATAGAAAACTCATATTACTGTTGCAGTGACATTCGATTAATATCACTACATTTCTGTCCCACAACGACATGGGGATATCTGTTCCATAATGGCATTTAACAAAAAACACTTCATTTCTGTCCAACAGTGACATGGGAAAGCGAACACTACATTTCTGTCCAACAATGACATAGGAAAGCGAACACTTGTATCCAACCATGACATGGGAGGCTGAACACTACATTTCTGTCCAACAATGACAAGGGAGGCCGAACACTATATTTCTATCCAACAATGACATAGGAAAGTGAACACTACATTTCCACAACAATGACTTAGCACAGAGAACACTTTATTTCTGTCCATTAATAACACATGATAGAGAATACTATAAAATTATTTCTGTCTGACAATGACATCAGACAGAGAACACTACACTTCCATCCCTCAATGACATGGGAAAATTTACATATTTCTGTCCCACTATGACAAGGAATAAAGAACACTGTGTCTGTCCCAAAATGACAGTTTAGACAGAATACTTTGTTTCTGTCCCATAATGAAGTAAAAACAGAGAACATTGCAGTTTTGACCCACAATGACATGGGACAGAGAACATTATCTTTCTTTTCCACAATAAAATAAGATGGAGGACACTATATTTCTGTCTCACATTGCCATAGAATTGAGAAAACTACCTTTCATTCCCATTAGAATAGGACACAACAGCATTTGAGTCTGTATAGCCCTTTAGATAATTCTTTTAGAAGATGGAATATATAAAAGATCAGCTGCATTTTCAAGAAATGATTTACATTATAACTGTGAGTGTCAAACATATGGGCCATGCTCTGTATAAAGGGGGTTAATTCATCTGCAAAAAGTATCGAACCATGTCAGCTTGCGTAGACTGACATGGTATGAAACTTTTTGCTAAATGCTTTTTGTTGATTCTCTACAAGGACAATTGTTTTAACAACTTTTAACTCTTTACCAAACAACAAAATTCTAGACTAGTCCAAATTGAAAGCATTTGCAGACAACAAAATAAAGGGGAATCAGAAATAGAAATTTGATTTGGTAAGGGGGGAAAACATTGTGGGAAAAGGAGAAAATGCTGGTTACCAGCATTTTGCTCCTTATCCCACAATGTTTTCAAAAGCTTTCTTTCTAAGGGTCGTTAAAAGTTGGGATTGTGTGGTAAAGGGTTAAAGGCAAGTCCTTTTGAAAACAATGTTTTCTACAATTTCAAGACAAATTTCAGCCACATTGAATTTGATGTCTGCATATGCTTTCAATTTGGACTAGTCTAAAAAATTTTTATTTAGTAAAGATTTAAGACAGTTTGCTCCCTGTGAGGAATAGATAAGATCTGTTGTAAATGACTTCGATATTTTCCTTGATGAGCCCATAGGGAATCAAATAAACAAAATGAAAATGTTCCATCTGTTTAACAAGACCCATTTTTTTTATATTTCAAGGTTGTATTGTTCATAATATATCCCACTATTATCAGATAGTTTAGATCTAAGATCAGACTGTGTTCTCTGTTCAGTCTGGTCTCAATATGTGCACACTATCCTGCAGAGCAAGATAATTTGTGCTCATAACTTGAAGGGTTAACTCAAGGATACAATGGAGTTTTTTTTGTCTGTTCAAATCGAGACATCAAAAGCACTTTAACTGCTTTGATTGTTCCATAATTGGATATAAATTAAAATGAAATTGACAATAAAGGTCCATGCCACACTTGACCCTGAATTCTTCTGTTGACTGGTGTATTGTGGGATATGTACTGCTGGCGACATTGTTGACGATATTATTTTGGATAAATGATCATAATTTGTGAACTGCGTAACAATAAAACAGGTCTTTTACTCACCGAGTTATTTTTCTTTTAACTCTTTACCAAACCATCCTGGGTTTTCACGACTCTGAGAAAGAAGCCTTTTGAAAACATTGTGGGAAAAGGAGAAAATGCTGGTAACCAGCATTTTCTCCTTTTTCCCACATTGTTTTCTACTGTCCCAGATCAAATTTCAATTTTTGAGTCTCATCGATTTTGTCGTCTGCAAATGCTTTCAATTTGGACCAGTCTAAAATTTTGTTGTTTGGTAAAGAGTTAAGTAAGGAATAGTAAGCACTTGAAGATGTAACGGAATTCTTGATAGATTTTTGTTTCACCCATAAAGCCCAAAAAGCCCTATTATAACCAATACAATCATGAATTTTCATACCTCTTGCATAGGACAGAATTTCTGAAACTATTTTGGAAAAAAAGAGCTGTTGTTTATAAGAAGCAATTACTGCTAGTTTCTTTTTCTGCTTTTATTTCAATATTTTTGTTACCATTCCTTTTTGTTTCAAAAGAAACTGAGTCTCCTCTTTTAAAGATGGTATGAAAATTGTCAGTAAATCAGTGATTCATTTACTTCTGTTTTATTCTGTGAGAAAAATAATTGACCCATTGTTGCACAGGCAGAATTTAATAGTAGAAGTAAGAAAACCGGTTCCAGTAACTTCTCACATGCAAATGTTGTTCGTTTTTCCATCAATGTTTTCAAATACTTTCTCCTTTTCCAGCAATGATTTCTACCTATTAAAAAAACAAATGCTATTTTTTCAGCTACATTTAATTTTTCACCTTCAGTACGGACAAGACTAAATTTCCTTGCGTGGTAAAAAGTTTACTTTATGCAGTGAGGAATTTGCACCACAAAATTAGATTATTTCTATTTTATTTCTAGGAGTTCAGCACTACAAAATTACAATATTTTTATTTTATTTCTACTCTCTTCTTTTAACATGCCCCTATTTCTTCATCTGTCACTGGATGGTATCGAATGTCGCAACCCAATGTCATGTCTGACAGTCCTTGTCTTACCTTGACTGCTAAGTTTCATAAAGACCTATGTAACAATACAATAACCCTGTACATTGTTCACAAATTCAGAATTGCACTCACTGTTATACCAGGTAGATTGATTATAAGCTAAATGGACCTTTTCTGTTGATTTTATTAAAGAATGTTTTCTTTTTGTGCTTCCATTAAAAATCAAATAATGGATTCGAGATCAGACTGCTCATTTTATGAGGTCTGATCTTAATCTATGTTGTCTTTGAAAGAACAATTTTTTGTATGTAGAAAAATTCAGAATTCGGACTGTACATTTGATAAACAAGAACAAAAGTTGGATGTTATACTATAATAATTATTTTACTAAATTACATTTTTCCAATAAGAAAATTGGTTATCTTGAAAAAAAAAATCTGTATTTTCATAATGTTTTAAAGGCTGTTGATGTTTACAAAGGGAGGAAAGTGTTAACCACATAGCAACAATACACTAAAATAGAAGTCATTAATTTCTTGTTAAAAAACCTTTTGTGCTATGTGAACAATGCTACATTGATCTGTTATTAATTCTTTACACTTAAGATAAGTTGTATTCTATTCTACCAATTTGAAGAAGAAGGACAGAAATAATTTCTTATTTGATTTTTTTATTTTTTTACGGGACAGCAAAATTCTAGACAGGGCCATTGAATCCTATACAAAACAATCCTATGTTTTAAGACCCTGAGGAGTAAGTCATTTGAAATCATTGTGAGAAAAGGATGAACTGCTGGTAATCACTATTTTCAGCTTAACTGTTTTTGAAGGAAACATTGAGGTATTGTTGGAGCCCTGGCGTCGTCTGCATTGTTGTGTTCATTATCATGCAAAAACTTTGACATTTCCAAAACGTTTGAAATTTTACAATATGTCTGTGATTATTGAAGATATTTACACCAAACTTGGACAAGTTGTTCACTATCAAAAGTGGAACCCATACAATAAGGGCAGTCAACCGTTAAAGTATCTTTTTTGACAGTTAAGCCCCTTTTTGGACTTTGAATTTTCTCTTTAAAACAAGCAACTACAGATGAGCATTGGCAGTTGCAAGTGGTACTCTCGTTGTCCTTTTCTCACAATATTTCTTAACCTTTGAAAGAAAATCCCATCAACTGAGGAACATACATGTATTTGTCAGCGGTTAAAACTTTTAAGTAAGACAAGTCTAAAATTTTCCTTGTTTGTAAGGAGTGAAAGAATTTGTAGATAGTTTCTACTACTTTTAGAACAGAAACCATCTTCTGAGCTACATTAAGATGATTGTCTGCTAATTCTTTTAATTTGGTCATGTCTGAAATTTGTCGTTTGATAAAGACATTATCGTTGGGTAAGGTTGAATTATTTTTCCTTTCCTTAACCCTTTACCACACAATCCCATGTTTTAACGACCCTGAGGAATAGGCCGCTTGAAAACATTGGGGGAAAAGGAGAAAATGCTGGTAACCAGCATTTTCTCCGTTTCCTACAATGTTTTCTTCTCATTCAAAGACAAATTCCATCATTTGAGCCACATTTAAATTGTTATTCTGCAAATGTTTTCAATTTTGACAAGTCTAAGATATTGTCATGTGGTAAAGAGTTCAACCATGACTGTAGACATAAACTTTCAACCAATCAAAGATTGTACAGATGACCCAAAGGTTTAACAATCAACAGAATAAAAAATACCATTTTTTGAGTGAAATTTTAGAAATACTTTAGGATAAGGGGCAATTCACTTGTCGCAAGAAATCGCTTATCGCTTTGCCAAATGACAAAATTTTAGACTTGTCCCAGTTGAATGCAATTGAGACAACAAAATAAATGCAACTTAACTCTTTCCCAAACAATGCCAGGTTTTAACAATCCTGGGAAAGAAGCCTTTTGAAAACGTGGTGGGAAAAGGAGAAAATGCTGGTAACCAGCATATTCTCCTTTTCTCTCAATGTTTTCTACCCTGTCAAAGAAAAATTGCACCATTTGAGCCACACTGAAATTGTCGTCTGCAAATGCTTTCATTTTTGACCAAGCTAAAATTTTGTCATCTGGTAAAGAGTTAGGCTTTTAAATGTGTTTATAGGAGGGTAGAAAACATTGAGCAAAAAGGAGAAAATGCTGGTTCCCAGCATTTTCTCCTTTACTTACAATGTTTTTGAAAGCCTTCTTCCTCGAGGTTGTTAAAAGTTGAGGTTGTGTAGTAAAGGGTTAAAGTGTGGTATCATTTATGGAAATTATAATCATCTGCACAGTTGTAAACAGGTCTACTGATGAACCATTTTTTGTTTCATAAAAGAAAGAACTGACTTAGTGTATAATGCATTTTGGTAGTTTTTTGATTATCTTTTTTTGATTGTACAAACTCTATTCTGTGAGGTTGCAGCGCTTGCCACAAGAGCCAGAAGTTTCTAGTTTAACTCTTTACCACATGATAAAAGTTTAATCTTTTCCAACTGGAAAGCATATGCAGATGACAAAATTAAAGCGGCTGAAGTGATTGGATTTGTCTTTGGTAGGGTAGAAAACATTGTGTGTAAAGGAGAAAATTCTGGTTACCAGTTCTCAGTCCTCCAAGTCTGCCATGAGTCTGCTCTGAGGCCACCATGAGAAAACCATGAATCAATGCTCCTAGGCCACCATGAGAAAACCATAAACCACTGCTCACAGTCAGCTCTGAGAAAACCATGAATTAATGCTCTCAGTCTGCAATGAGAAAACCATGAATCAGTGCTACTAGGCAGCAATGAGAAAACCATGAATTAATGCTCCTAGGCAGACATGAGGAAACCAAGAATCAGTGCTCACAGTCTGCCATGAGAAAACCATGAATCAGTGTTCACAGTGTGCCATGAGAAAACCATGAATCAGTGTTGCAAGACTGCCATGAGACAACCATGAATCAATGCTCACTGTGTGAATCTGCCATGAGAAAACCATGAATCAGTGCTGCAAGACTGCCATGAGACAACCATGAATCAATGCTCACTGTGTGAATCTGCCATGAGAAAACCATGAATCAGTGCTGCAAGGCTGCCATAAGACAACCATAAATCAATGCTCACTGTGTGAATCTGCCGTGAGAAAATTGTGAATCAGTGCTGCAAGGCTGCCATGAGACACCCATAAATCAATGCTCTGGGCAGCCATGAGTTCACCATGAATTAATGCTCCCAGTCTGCTATGAAAAAAAAAACGTGAATCAATGCTCCAAGGCCACCATTAGGAAACCAAGCATCAGTGCTCCTAGCAGCCATGAGTTGAGCATGAATCAATGCTCCCAATCTGCATTGAAAAAAAAACCAACATGAATCAATGCTCCCTGGCTGCCATCAAAAGACATTAGAGAACCATAAATCAATGCTCCCAGTCTGCAACCCTTTACCATTCAGTCTTGAGTTTTAATGACCTTGCAAGAAAAAGCTTCTGAAAATATTGTAGGAAAATAATAAAAGGTAGATAACCAGCACTGTCTTCTTTTTATATGCCCAAAGAGTTGTATTATGTTATGGCCCCGGTCGTCCGTCTGTCCGTCCGTTTATTAGCAATTTCTTGTGTGCGCAACTCCTACAGTTTCCATTGGAATAAGTTCAGACTTACCACAATGAACACAATGAATCCCTATGATGTGCAGTTTTGTATGTGACTCTTAAAATTTGGATCGCTCTAGGCGTTCTAGATTTTAACCCATTTCACTGACAAACCGCTTCGGGCGTATATGCGCCGCTCTGCAAAGCTCTTGTTTCTCAGTGTTTCCTACCCTATCAAAGACAGAAATCATCTTTTGAGCCACATTCAATTTGTTCTTTACAGTTGTTTTCACTTTGGCCCAGTCCAAAATTTTGTCCTGTTGTAAAGAGTTTACTAAAATTTCGGTTGAAATGACGTCAAACACATGCCCTCACATACTGGTTTTGATGAATGCATTGGACTTGTTTTGTTGCCTGTTTAATTCACACAATAATTCTTTTATTGTAATAGAATATGATAAATAAACTTGGACAATTTCAAAAGAAGTATGTCTCCTGTGGATGTTCTACCAATTGATCATTATGTCCCAATGAAGTAAGCTCTTGAAAACATTGTTGGATAAGGAGAAAATGCTGGTCACCTGCGTTTTCTCCTTTTCAAACAATGTTTTCAACCCATTTAAAGACAAATCCCATCATCTCAGTAACACTTTAGTTGTTGGTTCAAATTATTTTTCAATTTAGTAATCATCTGGTAAAGAGTAAATTTTGTCCTATATGAACCCTTGGAATTCGCTAATTAACCCTTTACCACACAATACTGAGTTTCAACAACCCTAAGAATGAAGTCTTTTGAAACATTGTGGGAAAAGGAGAAAATGCGGGGAACTGGCATTTTCTCCTTTTATTGCAATCTTTTCTACCCTTTAACAGACAAATTTCATCATTTCAGCCACATTTGATTTGTCGTCTGCAAATGCTTCCAATTTGGATGTGTCATTTAATAAAGAGTTATACAATATAGATGTTTTCAGTCAGACAAAAATACTTAAAAGTTTTGCTAGAATTTTTTACAAAATACCAGAGATTTTATATCAGACTTTACATTCTGTGTTATTTTGATCCACTTAGTCGGACAAAGCACATAACTGGTAACTTATTGTTCTGTGATCATTATTGTTGCTTGGTAGGGTTGAAGGTTTGAATCGTAAGGATATACGCCATGGCTATTGATTTGCAATGTGCACCACCATATGTGCACCATATTCACCAACCAATCTTAAAATCATTTAGAATACACTGTTAAGAGCAATTTCAAGGTTGCTTTCATCTTTAGTGTTTCTTGCAAAGTGAAAAGGGTTGATAAAAAATCAGACTGCATGTTTTATGCAGTCTGATCTTGATCTACACTTGCTGCAAAGGCAACCTAGGTTTTTAAAGGTGCTCTAAGGCTTTAAAGCACTAGATTGTTGTGTTAAGGTTTGATTTAACTAATTAGATATCAAACTTGATACAATCATTCATAATAACAAAATAATTCTTACCAAGAGGTCTAACCTGTGTCCTGTGGTGCTATAATGACTTTTTATAATTTTTTGACAGCATTTGAAAACATTTTGCGATAAAGAGCCATTGCTCGTCACAAGCAATTATTCCTTTTTCCACAGTGTTTTCAAGATCATTACTATTACATGTATTTAATGTTTCATGAATTGAATACATTTTTGTTCCTTTCATTGTTAATTGTACTTGTCAGAAGTATGTCTAAATAAAGCTTGCATGCCAATGGGTTTTTGCTTTGAGTGTCTGGATCAGAATTTTGGAATTTTGGAATATGCATTAAGATCAGATGGCACAGAGCATGCAGTCTGAATTATTGGTCTACACTGTATGCTATTTATCCAAGATATTCTTACCTGTAAACTGCAACATTGGGTTAACGCATTACGACCCAATCCCAAGTTTTAACAACCCAGGTAAAAATTAGACTTCTGAAAACATTGTAGGAAAAGGAGAAAATGCTGGTAACCTGCAATTTTTCTTCACTATTAATGTCAAATATGATCATTTAGGTAACATTTAAATTGTCGTCTGCAAATGCTCTCAATTTGGACAAGTCTAAGATATTGTCGTTTGGCAACGAACTAAAATGTCCATCCATTCATTAGGATATTCATTCTAAGGGTCAAAGCTTTTTCTTTTTATGACTTCAAAGCCAAAAAAAATCCAGTTATATCAATGTTTGATAGATCTATATTTTAAGGCTCTCATCTCTTTCATTGTGACAGGTGCACTGTGGTGCTTCCTCTTGAAAAAACAGCTGTACTTGTTGATTCACTCCAGGTATGTGATTTAATCCTTTACCACACAATCCCTAGTTTTAATGACCATGAGGTAGAAACCTTTTGAAAACATTGGTAACCAGCATTTTCTCCTTTTTCCACAGTGTTTTCTACCATATCAAAGACAAATTACATGATTTGAGTCATATTTGAATTGTCATCTGCAAATGCTTTGAATTTGGACAAGTCTGAATTTTTGTCGTTTGGTAAAGAGTTACCTGATACTTGTAACAAAAGTGATGTTGCTATTATCTCTATCATGAAAATAGTTAGGGGAACTATTTATCCCTTTACCAACAGACAGATTTCAGCCTCTTCCAATTTCAAAACTTCTGCAGACGACAAACTTGTAATTTGTACAAGTCAGCCTGAGTTCTCTGAGTGCCCATACAGTTTTCCAGCAGTTTCTCCATATCCCGCAATGTTTTCAAAAGCATTCATCTCAAGGTCTTAAACTCATTACTGAACAACAAAACTTTGGCGTCGACCAAATTGAAAGCATTTGCAGACGACAAATTAAATGTTACTCAAAACATGATTTTTTTTTCCATAGAGTAGAACACATTGTGGGAAAAGGAGAAAATGCTGTTACCAGCATTTTCTCCTTTTCCCACAATGTTTTCAAAATCTTCTTCCTCAGGGTTGGTAAAAATCAGGATTGTGTGGTGAAAATGGTTAAAACAGCAGATTATGTGGTAAAGAATCAACAAAATATTACAACAAAAGTTATACTATTATCTATATGAAGAAGCCTAGGAGGTCCTTTATAGACGGTTTTGAAGTCGGTGGTTGATCTGCCATTTAGTTTTCTATCTCTTACCAGCCAATTATACCTTACAGATATAAAAATATTGTCTTATAGAATATTTTGAAAACATTGCAAGAAAAGAAATAATTGCTTTTTTACAAGCAATTACATCAAAGTTAACCTGTAAAGTGCTAAATAAACCTGATTGATATTGGTTGGTTGTATAGTGTTTAACACCGTTTTCAGCATTATTTCAGTTATATTGCGGTTGCCGGTGCACCTATCCATGCTTTCCTGGTGTATCTTTTACCAGTACTCCGCACAATATTCTTTCCAAGCCACTGGCTGCTTTCCCACATAACTATCATCAAAACAATGATAGCGGTGAGAGGTGAATAAATCCTGTCGCAATGACTATCATCAGTCCTTGGAAAGAAAATGGCCGAGCTGGGGATCAAACCAGTGACTCCCTGTTCTTGAGTTCTGTATGCTACCGACTGTGCTACCGGAGCTCAGCCCAATGGATATTTCATTCTTTAATAAGACCAAGATAATTGAAAACTTATGGCTCCCTTTTGTCTGTACTGTTTTAGCAGAATGGACAGTGTGGATCAGCGATCAGACTGCACATTTTGTGCACCGCAAAGGCAACTAGTTGTGAAAGGCGCTTTACCAGGAAATATGATGCATATATTATGATGATCATTATGCATATATATTGCATATTTGAATCACCAAGATGTCATTGTAATTCTTAGACTTATTTCTTTTTAAATTTTCAGGACGATGCTCAGAATTTGAAACTAATGAATAAAGATATTTTCAACAAGGTAAGTCTGTGATTTATCAAATTATAATCAAACAATCTCAACTGTGGGATAGAAAACTTTTTTTGACACATTGCTGATAAAGGAGGAATTGCTTTATAACTCTTTACCAGCCAACAAAATTTTATACTCAACCAAATTGAAAGCATTTGCAGACGACAAATTAAGGGTAACTTAAATGATGAATTCTCTGTCTTTGATAGGATAGAAAACATTGTGGAAAAAGGAGAAAATGCTGGTTACCAGCATTTTCTCCTTTTCTCACAATGTTTTCAAAAGGCTTTTTCCTCAGGTTTGTTAAAACTCAGGATTGTGTGGTAAAGGGTTAACTAGCATTTTATCATTTTCCAACAATTCTTTTCAACTCTTTTGGTTGTGAGGTAGAGCATCGGTCTCGTAACCATAAGGTCCCGAGTTCAATACCCCCCACACATTGGGCGCGAGTACTAGTGTAGTTCCTAGGAAGCAGAATCGAGAGAGATTAGTATAAGTTGTAAGAACTTGTTTCTCAATCGATGTAAAATAAATATGTTTAACCCTTTACCAAACAATCCCTGGTTTTTAGGACCCTGAGATAGAAGCCTTTTGAAAACATTGAGGGAAAAGGAGAAAATGCTGGTTTATTTTGTCATCTGCAAGTGCTTTCGATTTGAACCAGTCTAAAATTTTGTCGTTTGGTAAAGAGTAAACTAAGACAATCCCCATCATTCGAGCCACAACTGAATTGTTGTTTTCATTATGCTTTCAATAAGGACAAACTCTGAAATTTTGTTGTTTAGTCAAGGGATGACTTAAACCTTCACTGTGGGTACTCATTACACTAGTCTCATCGAGATCATTCCAATACAGATTTTAGTGAGGATCAAAGGTGATATTACTAAACTAACAAGTCAAATTCCCTGCAACATATTGAGCATTTATGTAACATGGCATCAAATACTGCTAGCATAGCTGAGACATTTGTAATGAGTACTAAAAATATGGATTTGGATGAGCTGATATTTCACTCAGAGCCATCAAAACTTGTAACTTATCTGGAGCTCTAATCCACAGTGGTTTAACCCTTTATCAAATGACATAGTTTTAGCCATGTCCAGCATTTAAGCATTTACAAACAAGAAACTTAATGCAGTTCAAATGATAAGATTTGCCTTTGAAAGGGCAGAAAAACATCCTGCAGAAAAGAGAAAATGATAGTTACCAGCATTTTCCTTGTTTTTCTACAATCTTCTCAAAAACTTTCTCTCTTAGCATCATTAAAACTTTGGATTGATTGGCAAAGGTTTAGCTCATTCAGTGCCTTTCACAACTTAAGCTGAATTTGTAGTCAGTGTAGATTAAGATCAAACTGCAAAAATCATGCAGTCTGATGCAGTCTGATCTTAGATCTACTCTGGTGGCTTCACTGAGACTTTCTAGATAAGAGCAAATCCTGAACCTGCAATTCTTTGTGTTTTTTTTCCAAATGGGAAACAAAGATTTTATTTAGTGCTCTTTGGGTCAAGATACCCCAGCATGCCAAGTTTTTACCCATTACCACACAGTCCCACTTTTTATTACCACGATGAAAAGGGCTTTCAAAAACATTGTGGGAAAAGGAGAAAATGCTGGTAACCAGCATTTTCTCCTTTTCCCACAATATTTTCTACCCTTCTACAAGCAAATCAAATCTTTTGAGACGCATCAGATTTTTCATCTGCAACTCCTTTTATATGGAAAAGTCTACAATTTTGTCATCAGGATCCGTTTTCACCAACCATTCTGAACCCTGAAATCGCCAATCACTATTATAGTTGCTTTTGCAGCCAGTGTAGATCAAGATCAGACTGCACAAATGTGCAGTCTGATCATTGATCTAACCTGGCCGCCTAGTTGAGATGTTCTTGTAGTAGGAACATTGAAACTGCTTTTATTGGGGTCTTAATTTTAGATTCTACGTATACATTAGGTTTATTTGGGGCTTTAAGGATTAAGAACATTCTTAGTCTTATTCTCCAAGATTTTCTAAATTTGAAAGTAACACAATGCTTTAGCCAATCAGACATTTTGTTACTTTCAAATTTAGAAAATTCTGGAGAATAAGACTAAGAAAAGGTGGTGCATATAGACCCAGGTAAAGCGTTAACTCTTACCAAACGACAAGGTTTTTCATGAGCGCAAATTGGAAGTATTTGCAGAAGACAAAATACATGTGACTCTTACCTTGAAATTAATTTTGGGAAGGGTAGAAAACATTGTGGGAAAAGGAGAAAATGCTGGTTTCCAGCATTTTCTCCTTTTCCCACAATGTTTTCAAAAGGCTTCTTCTTTAGGGTCATTAAAACTCGTGATTGTGGGGTTAAGAGTTGAGTACCCAATACTGATAACTTAGCATGGATTTATTTTTCGTTCTTTGCCTTCCATTGTAGTTCACCTGTATGCCAGTAGATAAAACAATATTATTGTTGACTTTCTAATCCATCATTCGTACATTTGTTGACATAATAAACATGGGGTAAAGTATAATAGCTGGTCGGTGTGCCGTTACTAGGGGTGTCGAGACATTGTTTCGATGTTGAGATACTCGTAATGAATTTCAAATTCTTTTTAAATCCTATTGTTTCCTGTTGTTTGTGTGTGTTTGGCAATTTGGGTTTCCCATTGTCTATGAGATAAGAGTGGAGAATCTTTTAGTTAGGAAAAAACTCTTTTTGAATGCTTTCCCACACAATCCAGAGTTTCAACAAACCCTTGAGATGAGGGCTTTTGAAAACATTGAGGGAAAAGGAATATAATGCTGGTAGCCATCATTTCAAACAATATGTTTTCTACCCTTTCAAAATTCAAATCCCATTCAAGATATGCATTTTATATGAGCTATCCTCTGGCAAAAGGGGGTTTAATGCACCTGCATGATGCATGATACCAAGCAAACCATCCCATAATTATGGATTCCAAAACCCATTTTGTCAAACAACCAACTTAATCAAGAGGTAGAATGGTTCTTGGATGTGCAGAAAATTGACAAAGAGCAAAAAGTTTGGATCCATGTCAGCCTGCTCAGACTGTTTGTCTGTTTAGATTCTTACCTTCAGTGCAATTGTAACAGCATCAAAACTCTTACTATTGATACTGAAAGGAAAAGGATCTTTACCAGATGACAAAACTTTAGAATTGTCTATGTGAAAATGCCGCACTATTGATGGGATTTGTTTTTGATAGGGTAGAAAATTTGTGGGCAAAGAAAAAATATGTTTCTTACCTGCATTTTCTCCTTTTCACACAATTCTTCTTTCGCATGGTAGCAATAACACGGGATCATTTACTAAAGTGTAAAAGACCTGTGGTAAAAACTGTGTTTGGACTCATTTTGACTCACAGTCAGTAGAGAGAAGAAATATCTTTAAAAAAGATAGCATAAATTTGCCGGCACATAAGCACGACCCCTTAGAATAAACATGTCTACATTTTGACCACAGGTGCCCTTAGAATAAACATGACTACTTTTTTGACCAATCACAAATTTCTATTTATTCATTTGTTATATCAGTACCAAAAAGTAATTAAAATTCAGCAAATTCAGCTATGCCAAAAAAAGTAGTAATTGTTTGAGAATACTACTCCTGTAAAGTAATGGAAGTTTTAAGAAAACTTCCAGGGCAATTTGTTTTCAATGAACATTGTTCAAGACGAACACCAGTGGAACCTTGTTATATATAAGAATATTAAGCTTTCTGGACAATTATGTCAAAGACAGTAATGCAAGAAGAGTATTAGCCTCTAAAAGGATCTGTCACAACTTTTAACCCTTCACCAGCCGAGTTTTAACAACCCTGAAAAAGAAAGCTTTTGAAAACATTGTGGGAAATGGAGAAAATGCTGGTAACCAGCATTTTCTCCTGTTTCTACAATGCTTTCTCACTCTGTCAAGACAAAATCTTATCATACTAGTCACATTGAATTTGTCATCGACAAAATGTTTTCTACTTGGACATGTCTAAAGTTTTGTTATGTGTTAAAGGGATAAATGTTTTTGCTTACAGTATAGATCAAAATCAAACAGCATCAACAGTCGGATCTTTGATCTATCTGCTTTGCTGAAAGAGTTATTGACAAAAACAATATTGTTTTTGTCAATAACTCTTTCAGCAAAGCAGATAGACCAAAGATCGGACTGAAAATGTCTAGCAGATTGCTTTGGTTCAACCCTTTATCACACAATCATGACTTTTAACGACCCTGATAGAGAAGCCTTTTGAAAACCAGCATTTTGGTAACTGGCATTTTGTCCTTTTTTTAACCATGTTTTCTACCTTTTGAAGAAATATTTCTGGTTTTGAGTAATTTTTGGTTTGTAGTCTGCAAATGCTTTCAAGGTTGGCAAGTTCAATTTTTTTTTTCATTTCATGACAGGTTTAACAGGAACACAGGTTTACAGGACAAAGCCTGGGCTGACACAACAGGGAAATTAGATAATAAAATATTGTTCATTTCTATTGTTTGAAAGCATATAAATCTTACTTGTTCAAACATGTTTCAATGATAGCTACGTCATTTCAAATCAGCAAGCAAATATTTGTTCTTTGAGAGAAAAGAAAAATAAAAAGAGGTGTGGTATGATAATGATTAACTTTTAAGGAAACTTTGTTGGAGGCATAAGCTTTAAAAAAGCTTTCACAATCATAGTTGCCTTTGCAGCTAGCGTAGATCAAGATCATGATGCTCAATTGACCCAATTATTGCACTTTCAAGGCCTTGTAGCCCTGAATGTACTCAAGAAAACTGCAAATTTTACATTCAGAGTCAAACATTGTAGAACCAAAGTCAGCAGCACAGGAGAAATGAGGAATTGAATGGTGTTTTATACCACTTTCAACACTTTTTCAGTTATATCACAGCAATAGCTCACTTATTCATCTATATCCTGGGTCTCACCAGTGCAAGGCTAGGGCTCTGAAGTGTCTTGCCCAAGGACACACCCATGAAAAATTAGGCGCTTAGGGTGAGAATTGAACACAAAGCCTCTAGGTTTCAAATTTTGCAACTTAATGTCTCAGCGAGGCAAGATCTGGCACTGATGAAAATTGCACACAACTTTAGCTAAAATAGGAAAACTGCATAACATGAATAGTCAGCTGGTAAGGGAATTTGAGTCATAATTAGTAAGTTGTATCAACCTTTTCCGAACATGCCTGGGTTTTGATGACCCTGGAAAAGAAAAATTTGGAAACATTGTAGGAAAAGGAGAAAATGCTGGTTACCAGCATTTTCTCCTTTTCCTACAATGTTTTATTCCCATCCAAAACAAAATCCCATCATTTGAGCTACACTTAATTTGTTGTCTGCAAACCTGTCAGTTTGGCCAAGTCTAAATTGTTTGTTTGGTAAAGAGTTCAACAACAGTAATACTAACCCTTTCCAAATTAATCCTACGGTTTAATAAGCCCAATAAGAGAGGCTTATAAAAACGTTGTGGAAAGAGAGAAAATACTCATTCATTGTAAGCCTTTTCTCTTTTGCCAACAATGTTTCCTATCCTTTCAAAATCAAATCCTATCATTTGAGCAGCATTCAAAGTCTCCTCAGCAAATGCTTTCATTTTGGACACATCTGAAAAAGTGTGGTCTTGTACAGAGTTATTTTAAATAATTGTTATAATTCTGAATTTTAATGCCAGCATTCTGGTTGGCTGAGGCAGATCAGCAAATCAGATTATACGTCTTTAAATTTTCAGTGGTTGATGAATAATCCCACTTTTCACAGGGTCCTGAGTGGCTCAGTGGTAAAGTGTAGGAATTGTAACCTCATGGCCCCAGGTTCAAGCCTTACCAAAAGCACTGGAAATTTTTTATTTTTTGGTATGTCCTTGTGCAAGCCACTTCAGAGCCCCTGGGTGGACCTGGTGAAACCCAGGACATACAAGAATATGTAAGCAACTGGCAAAATAATGACTAAAACAACTTTGAAAGCAACCTAAAACACCATTCAACCACTCTTCATTATACCCACATGGATCAGGGATACACAGATGGATTATGATATTTTAAATGTGTCTAATATAGTCATCCTCAAAACAGATCTTTGTCTAGACAGTGTTTTTTCCCCTCCCTTTATCCTTTAATCCTTTATCAAATGAGAAATTCTAGACTCTTTAAATCTGAAAGCATCAGCAGAGGACAAATTTGAAAGCTGTACAAAAGAATCAAAGTTCTTTGGCAGGGCAGAAAACATAGTGGGAAAAGGAGAAAATGCTGGTTACCAGCATTTTCTCCTTTTCCCACTATTTTTTCAAAAGCCTTCTCTTGGGTTTGTGCGGTAAGGGGTTAACAAACACTTTCATTTTTTAACCACTCTTAGAATTCATTTTTTAAATGTTTAATGCTGTTTCCAGCAGTGTTTCAGTAATATTACCACAGCCAGTGTACTTATCCATGCTTTCCTGGAGTTTCTTCTACCAGTACTTTGCACAATATTCTTCCCAAGCTACTGGCTGCTTTCCCACAAAACCATCATCGAAAAATGATCAGCAGTGAGAGAGGACTGAATCTAACCTGTCACAATGTCTGTCATCAATCCTAGAGCAGAAATTTGCCAACCATCATTGGAACCAGTGACCTGCTGTACACTATCAACTACTCTTGTCTTAGAAAGAAGGCTTTTGAAAACATTGTTGGGAAATATAGAAAATGCTGGTAACCAGCATATTCCCCTTTTCACACAATGTTTTCTACCTTTTCCTGATACAAATACCACATGTATGTTTCCACCATTTCTGGTATAAATACTAACATTTGTGCCACAAAGAATTTTTCATCTGCAAAATGCTTTCAGTTAGAACCAGTCTTAAATTTTGTTATCTGTTAAAGAGCTAACCCTTTGAATTCTATGGATAACATGATCTGTACCTGTGAACAGTGTAGGTCAAGATTAGGCTGTACAGACAGGACAGGATATACGGCCTGATATCTTCTATGATGTCTGTTTTTAGCCAAAACAGCTTTGAAATTCCATTAATTTGGTAACCCTTTAAGGTTTCTTGCCTAGGTGTGCTCCCAACCCAATCCTCTCCTGGCAACAAAACCAGGATTTCCTGATCATAGATGCAGCACCTTAACCACAAAACCATTGTAGAAGGTCTTCTTGAAAATCATCTGTACAGTGTCGAAAGCTACTGAGAACAGCCAAAGTTTGCTCTTTAACAAAATTATTTTTAACCTTAAGGTATGTTTCACAACTATAGTTGCCTTACCAGCCAGTGTAGATCAAGATCAGGCTGCACAAAATGTGCAGCCTGATCTTGATCTACACTGTCCATTTTGCTGAAACACTGTAGACAAGAGTAACCTTGAAATTATGGTTATTTGGGTCTTATTTCTATACTGAAAATATATTATGGGTTCATTTGGCACTTTAACCATTTCAGCACCATAGGCCAAAAAAGGGACTTTTGCGGACAGTATAAATCAAGATCAGGCTGCACAGAACATGCAGCCTGATCATTGATCTATACTGTCCACTTGTTTAGTCAAGCCTATAAGATAAGGATCATTCTGAGAGACGGTGAGTTGAATTTTCAGCTGTTCAAAGAGGTCCAGTTTAGAAATTTGGTACTGAAAGAGTTAAGGGCTTAGAGTCTTGACATCATCAGAGTATGCTTGATAAAGGATATATATGTAGTAGGGTTATGTGGTAATGGGTGGAAGAGGTAGCATTTTTTATTTTTACAATGTCATTTAATGGGTTTAGTGTTCAAGTATATGAAATGGCGTAACAATACCAACAACAAACTTATCCCAGTTGCATACCGCTATCTCCCTGCTGACAATCTACCCTGAAAAACCTTGGTGGGTGAACATTATTTGTTAAAAATCCCCAAATCTCTGATAGGTCAATACAGGGTGTAGATTAGCAGAAAATAAGCAAGGTATAAGAGATAATGTTTTGTTTTGTCGAATTGTTGGGGAAGAATGAAATCGATAAGGCTTGTTATACTTGGCAGAATTGTTATTTTGGCTTTGATAAAATTTGAAAATGAATTATAGTTAGATATCAGTGTAGGACAATTGAACTGGTAGGCTATCTTGAGAATAAACTGCTGACGTTTTGTTTTGGGTTGACATTATGTGATATTTGTTAATTCTACAAGTTCTGAAGGAACGGATTATAAAACTTCATGGACATAAGGTAAAAATCCAATACATTCTAACTAAGTGTGCTTCTCAGTACTTGGAATTCTTTTAGGCCTTGGTTTTCATGAAGAGCAGATGATAGTTTATTTCTTTTTCATACTAAAAAAAGTCAGCATGTTTTTCTTTTCAACAAGACTTCAGTCATACTTGCAAAAATCATTTTCTGTAAATTTCTCATTTTTGTTCCAATTGGGTTCAGGCTAAACCGTCAGAGCTAAATCAATGAAAAAGATATTCTATCAGAAAAAACACATCTTGCTATTGCATCTTAAACCTTCCCAAAACAATAAAATTTATGACGAGTCCAAATCCAAAGCATTTCTGGACAACAAATTGAATACGGCTGAACTGTAGGAGGCTATCCCTTAAAAAGAAGAAAACATTGTCACAAAAGGATAAAATGCTGGTAACCAGTATTTTCTCTTTTCTGACAATGTTTTCAACCGTTTCAAAGACAGAAATCATCTTTTGAGCTACATTAATTTGTTGTCTGCAAATGCTTTCAATCTGGCCAAGAATTAACTTTTTAACAAGAGACAAAATTTTTGTCTTTGCCAAATTGAAAGCATTTGCAGACTACATTTTAACAAATGATATTCAAATTTTGATACTTGGTTTTTGGAAGGGTAGAAAACTTTATGGAAAAAGGAGAAAATGCTGGTAACCAGCATTTTCTCCTTTTCCCATAATGTTTTCAAAAGCCTCTTTGCCTTGGTCATTAAAACTCAGGATCGTGTCGTACTGGTTTAAAAAGCGCCTTACCCAGCATGACACATCATGCCATGTCAACCTATTCTTGAGATCATATCCCACTTGAGCTTATACAAATAGATTTCTATTTTATATTTTGATCGTAATTAAGGTGTGTTCAAGTACATCCGTTATGACAATGGAAAATCACAAGCCCAAAATCTCCTATCTCTAATGATCTTTTTAACCCATTACCATAAAGATATGACTTTTAACTGGCATGATATAAAAAGTTCTTTGAAAATATTATTACTAGCAATTGCCTGCTTTCACCCACCAATTTCTTTATTGCTATGAAAGACAGATCTGTTTTATAGACTTGAAGAGTTACTATGATAGGATTATAATCAAGGACCCATATTCACTAATGATTCTTAAGAACATTCTTAGTCTTACTCTCAAATAATTTGAGGTAACACAACATCTAAAACAACTAAGCAAATCAGTTTAGCCAACCACAGGTTGTGTCACATTTTTTAAACATAGAATTAGACTTGGAATGAAATTAAGAATGGTTGGTGAATACAGACCTTGGTTGCTAGCCCTGCCCTGCCCTGGCCTGCCCTGCTTAAAATTATTTCTGTTAGTTATTCCTTTTTTCACTGTTCTCCCCCCTCCCACACACACATATTTATTGGAATTTCTTTCAACTTACTTTAATTGTTTGACAGTGAATAGGACAAATACGATGGAAAAAAAAAAGTGATAGAAAAAATAGTATTTTCACTAATTTTTCAAGAAACAGTACTATTTTCACCAATTTCCCCAAGAAAAATTAGTATTTTCACCATCCACTTTTAAGGTCTACAGCCCCTAACTCATTAGTAAACATCGACGTTTTCGTAAAAGCTATTCGGCCAATCTCAGCAGCGTCCGTCTTTTCATATGAGAATCAGGGGCTGTAGATCTTAAATGGATCTTTTTCAAGAAAATGTCAAGGTATTCTTATGGTCCTGTTGTTGGCTGACTCATGGTCTTGCGAAACATTGGTATTTTTTCATATTTCTGTTATTACAGAAGATATTTACTTCAAAGTTCCATTTCACTAGTTTAGCAGATTAAGGCTTAACTTTGAAAAGAGGAACTTGAACCAGATGGTATCCCCAAATATATTTTTGACATGATTGGGTTCCTTTTTCGAATTTTCTATGGAAAAGCACCCACATTACCATTCTCACTGGTGGCCAACCAATGAAACTTGCATCTAGTGCTTTAGCTCATTTTATTCTTGTATGTTTCTAAATTTTTGTACAGCAATTTCTGCTCTCTTGAGTATTCTGGCTTTGGCATTTCTATGCTGGAGCTACTTGTTGCAGAAAAAAGATAAAACCAGAAAAAAGAAATCATTTTTCATTGACTCCACAATAATGGAGAAATTAGGAAACCTTTCCCTGCTTGTCAACCTATTACAATAAGATTTTCTACCAGTAGCTATGCTTTCATGGATTTATCAGATAAAACATATTGTCTCTCTGATAACAAAGGGGGGTAACCCTTCAAATCCTGAGGGCTCTTAATGTTTATCAACCCCATTGACATTGTCTAGGGTTTTTATCAGCTCAAGTACAAAAACCTTTTATCTTCAGTAAAAGTAGTCCCTAGAATTTGAAGCATTGTTACCCTTTTATCACTTTTAAAGTGACAGGTTTATTCTGTGATCCAGAGACCTGCTTGCTACTTATTAACTCTATACTAGAAGATAAAATCTTAGACTGGTCCAATATCCAAGCATTTGCAGATGACAATTTATATGGTTCAAGTGACGGGATTTGTATCAGAAAGGATAGAAAAGTTTGTGAGAAAAGAAGAAAATGCTGGTCACCAGCATTTTCTTCTTTTCCCATAATGTTTTCAAGAGCCCTCTTTCTCAGGGTTGTTAAAACTCAGGATTATATGGAAAAGGGTTTGCCAAAGGACAAAATTTTGGACTTGTCCACATTTAGAACATTTGCAGACAATTAAATTGTAATTAAAATGATGAGATTAAAATATCTTCTAAATGCTAGAAAACATTGTACAAAAAGGAGACAATGCTGGTTAACAGCATAGAATGTTGGTTAGCAGCATTTTCTCCTTTTCCTACAACATTTTCAAAAGTCATCTTTCTCATGTTTGTTTAATCTTGGTATTGTTTGGTAAAGGGTTCATTCTTAAGCATACATCATTGTAGGAAAAGGAGAAAATGCTTGTGATCCAGGGTCTGCTCGCTACTTATAACGCTTTTACCAAACGACAACATTTCGGACTTACCCAAATTTAGGACATTTGCAGATGAACAGTTTAATTGTGATTCAAATGCTGAGAATTATCTTCTAAATGCTAGAAAACATTGTAGGAAACTGAGAAAATGCTTGTTACTAGCATTTTCTCCTTTTTTCACCTGACTATTGTTTCAACACTGGTTATGTGGCTTGGAAACAATATTGTGCACAATATGGATAGGTGCACTAGATGCCAAAATATAACTGAAAGAATATTGAAAACAGTGTTAAACACCATGCAATAAATCAATCAATTCTTTTCCCACAACATTTCAAAAGTCTTCTCTTCAGAGTCAATAAAATCAGGACTATGTGGTAGACGGTGGACAGAGCTTTGACTGCAGTTCTACCTTGATCTACACTCCCCTAAAAACACAACTGAAAAATGTTCTCATTATTCGAAAACTAATCAGCTGTCAAGTGTTAACCCTTTGCCACACAATCCCGAGTTTTTATGGCTGTGAGAAGGAAAACATTTGAAAACATTGTTGGAATAGGAGAAAATGCTGGTAACCAGCATTTTCTCCTTTTCCTACAATATTTTCCACTTATCCCAAAATAAATTTCAATTTTCTAGTCACTTTTATTTTTTCATCTGCATGGTAATGCTTTCAATCTGGATTAGGTATGGAATTTAATTATTTATTATTACTGTAAACAACATTTTAGACTTGTCCAAATTGCAAGCATTTGCAGATGACAAATCAAATGTGGCTCAGTGATTTGACATTGTCATTAAAAGGGTAGAAAACATTTTGGGAAAAGGAGAAAATGCTGGTAACCAGCATTTTCTTCTTATCCCAAAGTGTTCTCAAAAGCCTTCTTCCACAAGGTTGTTAAACCTCGGGATTGTGTGGTGAAGGGGTAGAAGAAAAAAGCAGCCAGAAATTATTAAAAAAAAAGAAAATAATTGGATGTAAGTGAAAATGAAAATCTGCAAAAACTCAACTTTCTGATACTAATCTATAATAAGAATATAATTATAAATGACAGCCTTAGATAGATGTGTAATGATGGCTTATGGTGTCTGGAAACTAGCTTTACGTCATTATCTCCGGCAGTCGACTTTTTCGGGTAATACAGCAGCAGACAACTTTGTTAATCATTATGATAGAACTGTTCTTAAAAAGTAGTTTCACCTTTTGCCACACTGTTTTATGTGAATTTATTAAGACCTCATAATAGTTTGATCATGTTCACTTTAGAAGGATATTTTCAAAGTCGTCTGCTGATAAAACTCTATACCAAATACCAAAATTTTAGCCTCGTCCAAATTGAAAGCATTTACAGATGACAAATTAAATGTAGCTCAAAACGTAAAATTTGATTTTAATAGCAGTGAAAACATAGTGGGAAAAGGAGAAAATGCTGGTTAGCAGCATTTTCTCCTTTTCCCACAATGTTTTTCAGAAGCTTTCTTTTTCAAGGTCATCAAAAGTCTGGATTGTGTGATAAAGGGTTAACTAGTTATCTTGTCTGTGATTTATGATGTCTCCTTTTTAAAACCAGTGCTGACAGAAAAAGATGCTGAACGATTTGTTCCACTATGATAGTACCGGAAAGCAGCCAGAGGTAACGAGGGTAGATAATTATTTTCACCACCAATTGCCCATATGGGCAATTTATCCAGACGACTGTTATTTTAATTATGGGGATAGTGCAGGATACAGGACGAAGCCCATACTAAGTTATGCATGATTCTTTAAAGTAATAATAAAGGCCAAATGTAAACAAAGCGGGTGTTTAAATGCATTTAAACTTATATCATACCTTTTAAAAGTATGGAAATTATTGTGAAGATGATAATTTGTCATTGTTCTGTTGGTCCAAGTGTTAGTCGCTGACAGAGAAATTAATTACAAACCTTGGTTAAAACCTGCCAGGTAGCTGTGTCTTTTGTTTACTTTTTGCCTGATTTAAAATTTATTTTTCTGCCAGCGACTAACATATGGCCCAACCACACGATAACAGACTGTTATCTCCACAATATTTTCCTTACTTTTAAATGGTATGATTTAAATTTAAATGTATTATGACACCTGCTTTGATATTTTGGCCTTTACTGGGCCTTTAACATGCTCATTGTATAGCATTGACACAAGGGACCAAGGTTTAATGTCTCATCCAGTGGCCAGCTGCAGAAATCAAATCCACAGTGGTTTTTGGAAAGAATTATTTAATGTGATGTTCTGGATAAAGAAACTAAAAAAATGCATGGATAGCCGTACTGTGAGGAATCAGAATTTACTCTTGCCTGGTGGAAAAACGGCTGTTTCAACTTTTTACCAAAGGACAAAATCTTAGATTTGCCCAAATATGGAAGCATTTTGTTGATGACTAATTAATTGTGGATAAAATGACTGGATTTTTTTAATGAAAGGTAGGAAAACATTTAGAGAAAAGGAGAAAATGCTGGTTACCAGCATTTTCTCCTTTTCCCACCATGTTTTCAAAAGATATCTCTTTTAGGGTCGTTAAAACTCAGATTGTGTGGTGAAGGGTTAAACGGAACAGCATCATTGCAGAAGTAGTTTTGCAAGATCTGAAGTCCATTAAAGTAACCTTCCTTGATAGGAAGTGGGTAAAAAAAGCCCACTCCCAAAATGACGCCGTCCAAAACAGCCCACTTTACTTAGACTACTGGTATTGTAATAAATTTTATTAGAATGGATTTCAAAATGTCTTTTATCTATTTTCCATAAATGAATTTATTTTCAGGAGAAGAATATTTCAGAAAACTGTCTTCTGACATATAAACAGGTCAGTAAGTCTACTGAAGTACTGTGTATACATGTCTTAGATAGGAAAAAAATGTCTGTTATATGAGCTATCGTTGTCTGCGCATGTCATATTCTTCGAAGATTCGACCTGTCTGCTATGACGCATCACCCATCCCAGTATACCTGGGAAAAGTAGGGCTTATACCGAAGCTATTAGCCTATTACCCAAGCATGTAGGGGCTGTTTTAATAAACGGCCGATGCATAGGTTACATGCTAGCCTATCATAGCTGAGTGAATCGTACCAGGTAGCGTTTTATTGAGTAAATGTTTGTTTCATTTTGAAATTCAAATTAACGGTTGTTGTTTTGAAAAGTAGTCCGGTTCTGTACCCAGAATGCCCAAATTAGATAGAAGTGTATTTGTAGAACGCCATCTAGCGGAAGATAATGTATGAGCTATATGTTTTCAAAAATTGTCCCACCTATTTTTTAGATGGAGGGGGTAAAATCCCCCTTCATTTTTTGTTTGTAGAAAAGACTTTGCTGTTATAAGATTTTTCAAATGCTACTGATGGTAGGGTTGTACAAATGCAGAAAAGTATAATTGCTGTAATCACTTCCAGGATTGACATTTTATCAGTCATAAGAAGTAATATGTGAAGTCAGAGTATATTCATCCCTTAACCAAATGATCTTGTTTGTTGTTAAACCAAAGGTAGAGTGCTTTTGAAAACATTGCAGAAAAAGGAGAAAATGCTGGTAGCCAGCATATTCTCCTTTTTACACAATGTTTTTTTCTCTGTTAAAGACAGATACCATTCAAGCTATATTTGATTTCTAGTCGTATGTTTTCAATACTGACATGTCTTAAATTTTGTTGTCTAGTGAAGAGTTGATATATTTCAAAGTAGCTTCCTGTTATTATGACAGTCTGGAGAACCTTTTTCTGGGATTTTTTACAGCAAAGGTTATTATTATGGTATAGACTTCTGTCACATTGTAATTATGGGTTCACACTTTTTCTGTGCTGGCTAATTTTAGACCAATTAAAAACAAGTGCAAGACATGAAAAGTAAATTGTGTGTTTGATGTTTAACTCCATTTTCAACATAATATCAGTCTTAATAAAGTGGTTGGTGTATCAATCCAAGCTTTCCTGGAGTTTCTATCACCAATGCTTTGCACTATACTTTACAAATTACTGCCACCTATCTGACAAAACCAGAATCATATCAATGTCAACAGGTTAAAAAGAAATCCATCCTGCAGTAGTGACTATCACCATTCCTTGGAAAGCCTTTGGCCGTGCTGTGGTTTGATCTCACATAACTGCTTGATTCCTCTGTACATGACAACCCTTTTCCAGTCGTAATCCAGAGTTTTAACACTGTTGATGAAGAAGGCTTTTGAAATCATTGTTGGAAAAGGAGAAAATGCTTGTAACCATCAATTTTCTCATTTCCACAATGTTTCTACTCTTCACATAAAAGTATCATCAATTTTAAGGCATGAGTATTGATATTTATATAAAGCCTATTTGTTTCTTTGATAGGTTTTGCACAAAAAATAGTTCCAAAGAAACTTGCACGTAACAGTTTTGCATCTAAAAATACTAAAATTTGCAGCTTTGTCACAATCATCAGTTTTGATAGTCAATTTCAAACAGGATCTTGGTCAGCAAAGTTTTAGAAATGAGGCATATTTATTGCAGCATGTTGAACAAATGTGGCACTACTTTCTTATCTCACAGGTGTGTATGACATGAAAATTCTTAATGGCTGTCTTACATTGAAAACAAGGGGAGTTATGTGATAAATATAAGATTAAGATCTGAAAACTTAAACCTACGGTGCTGAAGTAATGATGGTCTTCACAAGAAGAAAAACATCCGAAACATTGCAATTTTTAGGTTCTTTTCGCAAGTTTTTTGTATTTTCAAAGAAGCAGGCAATGTGGACCTATTACCAGACTGCACATTCT
This sequence comes from Hippopus hippopus, assembly GCA_946811185.2. Taxonomy (NCBI): domain Eukaryota; kingdom Metazoa; phylum Mollusca; class Bivalvia; order Cardiida; family Cardiidae; genus Hippopus; species Hippopus hippopus. Next base: position 45,450,330 of record OX328107.1, on the reverse strand, counting down.
GTGCAGTTTGATCTTGACCTACAATATCAACAAAAGCAATTTACGTAGGTTCCAGGGCTGTAGGAGGTTAATGAGTATATGACATGTAGCTAGACAGAGCATATGGTGTTATAATGGGTCAAGTTCACTTGACAGCAGTTTCAGATGTGGGACTCGAAAACAACTAACATGACACAGTTCTAAAACTTGCAGATGAAAGGAGAAGCCTACTTTTTTGGCACTTTTCTAAAGTACGTGCAAAGTAATGGAAAACTGCATATTGTTACAAGTCTCGTGGATTTAAAAAGGATACCATATATGCACTTATATATCTGCACTGATATCCATTTCTTTCAGGGCCCAGTAGCAGCCAAAAGTAAACAAAGAAGGTGTTAAAATGCATGACAGAAAAATGATTTTCAAAATTAGGTAAAGTAAACAAAAAAAATAGAGCAACTTGTCAACTTTTTGCCTAATTTGAAGATTCATTTTTCTGCGAGCAATTCACACTTGGACTGACAGTACAATAACAGAATGTCATCTTCACAATAATTTCTATACTTTAAAAAAGTATGATTTAAATTAATATCAGCATTGTTTACTTTTGGCTGCTTTTGGGACTTAAATTAGTGAATGCCTAGTCTTTACTAGAAAACATATTTTAACCTGTTACCATACAATCCTGTGTTTAAGCAACTCTGAGAAAGGAAGCTTTTGAAAAAATTGTGGGTAAAGGAGAAAATGCTGGTTACCAGCATTTTCTCCTTTACCAACATTTTTTTCTACCCTTTCAAAGAGAATTCCCTTTGTTTGGGTGACACTGAATTTGTCATCTGCAAATGCTTTCAATCTGGTCAATTTTGTCATTTTGTAAAGGGTTAAACTTGTCTTTCTTGAAAGTCTTTGCAGAATTGACAAATTTACAGTTCATGAACATGGTTTATGAAAGTATTAAGACTGTTAATGCTAGGTGCTTGAAAATAGTTTCTGAAGGTATCAATAACTGTTCGTGCACAGTTCATGGACACAGTTTATGAACATGTGAACCACATTATCATTTCTTTAACTAGTTCATGAACCTATCAAGGACTTTTGTACATGAACAGTTCTAAAAAAAAAAAAAAAAAAAAGGGTTAAAGTAACAATAAAGCCCAAAAGTAAACAAATTGGGTGTTTAAATGCATTTGAATTTTTATCATACCATTTAAAAGTATGGAAATTATTGTGAAGATGACAATCTGTCATTGTATGGTCGGTCCAAGTGTTAGTTGCTAAGAGAAATTAATTTTAAAACTAGGTTAAAACCTGCCAGGTAGCTGTGTCTTTTGATTATTCTTTTGCCTGATTTTAAAATTCTTTTTTCTGCCAGCGACTAACATATGCCTGACCACACGATAACAGACTGTCATCTCCACATTATTTTTCATACTTTTACATGGTATGATTTAAATTTAAATGTATTATGACACCTGCTTTGATATTTTGGCCTTTACTGGGCCTTTAATGATTTATGAAAGGGGTTTTTTTAAAAAAAAAAAAAAAAAAAGTTCATACACAATTCATGGGCATAGTTCATTAAAGCGCTAAAGAATGTTCATGCAAAGTTCATGAATATTATTCATATACATAAAATAAAATTGTCATGCATGGTTCATGAACATGGTCAATTAAAGTCTCAAAACTTGTTGAAACAAGTTCATGAACATGATTCATGAAAGTGTAAAAAACTCTTCATTCACAGTTTATGATCACAGTAAATGGTTAATTATTCAATAATCACATTTCATGGTTATCTAAAGTATCAGAAATTGTTCATGCAAGTTGATGAACATGATTCATGAAGGTATCAAATGCTTTGTATGAAAGTTCATGAACATGATTCATTACAATGTCAAAAACTGTTCATGCAAAGTTCATGAACCTTGCACTCGAATGTGTCATAAACTGTTCATGCAGAGTTCATGAAAATGGTTTTTGAAGACAATGTGAACTGAATGAACATTTCTTTATCTAGTTCATGAATCTATCAAGGATTTTAGGTTGTGACCAGTTCTCTAACTACTTAATGAACTATTTGTCCAATGTGTAGTTCATGCAGAGTTTAGGAACTGTCCACGATTCTTGTTCATGAACGGCGCTTTAACAGTCTTTAATATTTTCTACACGCTGTACTACCACCTGTCATTTTTTTTTCCTAATAGGATTATGATTACAACCTTTAAAAATCTAAAACAAACAGTAAGAGAATTGCTACTATGTTCTTCCTTATTCCACACCTTTTTTTTCTATCCTTTCAAAGATGAATCCCACCATATTCTATCATCTCAGTATGCTCTCAATAAGGAACAATGATTTTTATAAAAGCCATGCATACTGAAGATAAAAAATACAATGAAAAGAAAAATTGGAATAAGTTCCCCCAAAAAAAACATTGATATAGATTATATTACAACAGCAAGGACACTGTTGACATCAATGTGATGAGCAGTGAAATTTCTCCCTCTTGTCTTTAGGTTTCATTTCTTGGCTAATTATCCAGTTTTGGGTTATACAAACTATTGCTCCTTTTCCCACAAAAACCATTTATTTTTGGCACTGAAAAAGCAATTTCTCCTTGTCTGCAAAAGTCTTCCTATTTAGAAAAGTTTAAAATTTTGCTGTCTGGTGGAGAGTTAACGTGCAGCGCTTAGTCGGCGAATTGCATTATGGGGTTGCTGACTTCCCCAATAACTTGAGACCTAGTGCACCCTACTCACTGATTCTAAATTGTCATCTGCAAAAGTCTTTCTGTTTTGACAAGTTTGCCTAGTGAAGAGTTAATGTATAGTAATTATAAATAGCTGAGAATTGCATTATGCGGTTGCTGACTCCCACAATAACTTGAGACCTAGTGCACTCTACTCACTTTTTCTAGATAAAATTGTCATCTGCAAAAGTCTTCCTATTTAGACAAGTTTAAAATTTTGTTGCCTCGTTAAGAGTTCTATATAGTGGTCCATCAGTTGCATTATGGGGTTGCTGACTTCCCCAATAGCAGAGAATTAGTACACTCTAGTCACAGATTGTAAATAAAAATTGTCATCTGCAAAAGTCTTTCTATTAGAACAAGTTTAAAATTCTGTCGCCTGGTGAAATGTTAACATATATAGTATATATTGCATTATGGGGTTGCAGACTCCCCAAATTAACTTGACACCTAGTGCACTCTACTCACAGATTCTAAATAAAATTGTCGTCTGCAAAAGTTTTTCTATTTGAACAAGTTTGAAATTTTGTTATCTCATTAAGAGGTAAATCTAATAGTCCAAGAACTGCATTATGGGTCTGCTGACTCTCCCAATATCCCTTTACCACACTGAAAAACATAAGACTCTTCCAAATGGAAAGCATTAAATTTTGCAGACGACATACCTTGAAGTGTTACAAATGAAATGAAGTTCTTGGACAGGGTAGAAAACATTGTGGGAAAAGTAGAAAATGCTGGTTACCAGCATTTTCTACTTTTCCCACATTTTTTTCAAAAGGCTTTTACCTCTGGTTTGTTTGGCAAAGGGATAACAGAGACCTAGTGCACTCTACTCACTGATTGTGGATAAAATTGATACTTATTATTTCTCTAATTTGCACTTATTTCCCCACATAATACTTCCCAAGGTGATACAAGGTCAATGAGGTCGTTCGGTTCATTGCGGGATAATGAAACAATATGATGATAATCATGTCGGCCTTATTTGCCACGGGTTGTTCTCTGTTTCCATAAAATCAGTTTGATTGACCAATCAGGTTAGACAATGGGGAAGAATGTGATCCGTAATTATCCTACTTTCACACTGTGTAAATCGCGAGCTTTGATGTTATCCCAGTAATTTAAAGTATTACTGTCTTTTTATCATTTTTTTATTTTCCTAATATGATTAAACCTTTATCACACAATCCACACTTTTAAGGACCTTGAGGAACAAAGCTTTTTAAAAACATTTTGGGAAAAGGAAAAAATGCTGGTAAGCAGCTGGTAACCAATATTTTCTCCTCTTTCCACAATGTTTTCCATGCGATCAGAGAAAAATTACAATAATATGGCAACATATGATTTTTCATCTGCAAATGCTTTCAATATGGACAAGTTTAAAATTTTGTCACTTGGTAAAGAGTTAATCTTGTAAATTGTAAAGGTGCTTTCCTTTATTTTTTTTTATTTTTTACTTTATTTTCCCTTTATTATGACAGCTCTTTGCCAGACGATAAAATGCTAGACTTGTCCAAATTTAGAACATTTTCTTTGCAGGCAACAACTTCACCCTTTACCCTACAATCCTGACTTTAAGAAAGAAAGCTTTCAAAAACATCGTGGGAAAAGGAGAAAATGCTGGTAATCAGTATTTTCTCCTTTTCCCACAATGTTTTCTACCCTTCTAAAATCAAATTTCAATATTTTGATTCACATAAATTTTGTCGTCTACAAATGCTTTCAATTTTGAGAAGTCTACATTTTTGTAGTGTGATAAATAGTTAAGTGTTACTTAAAGCATGAAATCTATCTTTCAAATGGTAGAAAACAGTGTGGGAAAAAGAGAAAATACCAGCATTTTTTCCTTTTCCCTTAATGCTTTCAAAAACCATCTTTGTTAGGATTACATGGTAAAAACTAACCCTAATGAAAAGGACTTTTGAAAACATTATGTGAAAAGGAATAAATGTTGTTAACCAGCATTTTCTCCATTTCCAACAAAGTTTTCTGCACTTTAACTCTTTATCACACGACAAAAATGCATTTGCATACGACTATTTAAATGTGGCTTAAACAATGGATTTTGTCTTTTATTCGATAGAAAACATTGTGGAAAAAGGAGAAAATGCTGGTTACCAGCATTTTCTTCTTTTCCCACAATGTTTTCTAAAGGTTTCAGTCTCAGGGTCATTAAAATTCGGGATTGTGTGGTAAACAGTCAAGAAACAAAGCTCATAATCTGAACCACATTTGAAATGTTGTTTGCAAATGTTTACTATTTGGAAGTGTATTAAGTTTTGACAAACAATAAGAATTAAAGTCCCATTTAGGCCACTAAATAATTTTTTAATGAAGTCATTGCAAAAGCCCCAAACTGAAGTAATTTCAATACCATTGAAGCAAGACTAATATGGCAAAGGATTACAGACCCAGGATTAGCTTCCAGATTCTCAGCAGTCTGATCTAGCTCTAGCAAATAATCTGTTGTAGGGAATCCTATTGGAACATGTTGTGATCCATCGCAAATCACGCCAACTTTGTTATACCTAATGCTTTTTCACTCTTTACCAAACAAAAATTTAATCTTTGAACAAAAGGACAAATCATTTATCTTGATGTTTCCAAAAGCAATTATAAATTTCTTTATCATGAAAATATTACCTCTTTACTAATGAATCCCCGAAAATGGAGGGTTGTGGAAAACATTATGGGAAAAAAGAAGAGAGTGCTTCATTTTCCCCTTTCCCCACATTGTTTTCTATCAATCCAAAGACAAATCCCATTATTTGAGCTATATCTGAGCCAAAGTTTGTCAACTGAGAAAGAACTAAGGTTACATGGTTCTTCTGTATGTTTAAAAATGTTAGGATTTTCAAGGGAATTGGGCAAGACCACTTGAAATTTTATGGGGGGAAAGAATTAACACCTTTGTCAGTCACTGCTTCCCGATGGATGTTATTGATAGCCGTCCCAATCAGGATGTGTTGTGAAGCCTATTTTACCACGAATAATACAAATCTTCGCTTATTTAATCCAACAACGACGGACAATATTGTCAAAGAATTCAATTTCGCCGCAACAATGCTGTGTGCATTGAGATGGCGCTAAATAACAAAAACCTTTTTTAATCCCAAGTGATTTCTCCATTGTAACGAACTGTGCATTGATATTTTCATAATCGAGAAAAACAATATTTCCAATCGAGGGAGAATATGAGCAGGGATTTCCCATTTTCTTCCATTCACTAGAAGATTGTAATAAACAGACTTCTCTGTATTCTGTCACGCCAGAACAAAACACTGGACCCATATAACCTTTATTGCTTGGCACAGGGTTGAAAGCATTATACGGAGAACAATATGCGGATTTGCTAGCACAATGTATTAATAAACTCATCAATTTCTATTGTATATTAAAAATCATTACATTTCTATGAGCCTGCCCGCAGCCTTTCATACAGCCTTCGAAAGTAATAGTTATTTTCGTCAGTTTCCGATTGGTTTGATATTTTTAATAATTTTGAACATTCATTGTAGGAAGGCCATTGTAAGTCGAATCATTTCATTTGCATTTAATCCATGGGTAGTTGAAATGATGATGTTTCGCACCTGATTTGACTTACGATGAGGAGTGAGCTAACAAATACACGGCATTGAATTATTATATTTTTTTCTTCAATTCGGAAGATAATCCCTTTAGGATAGAAGTTTCGGGTGGAAGGGATTTAAGAACGGGCCACCCAGTGTTGCGAGAAAAATAGAAAGAAACCTGTTGAATGTTTTGAGGATAAATAAATTAGAAAAGGAGAAAACATTTTTTTTTTCTTTTATCCAATGGAATCTTTTAGCTTTATGAGTTGAAGAATTGATGTAAATAAGTTGATCAACTTGGTTTTATGAATGTTGAAGTGGATTGGATAATTCAGACAGAAGTGTTTTACTGAGGCCACTGTTGTTGAGGTATTGCTTTAACATTCATAGCTTTTTAACTTTTTGTATTGTGGTAACCCTTTACCTCACAGTCCTGACTTTAAATGAATGTAACAGGGAGGGCTTATGAAAACATTGTGGGAAAAGGAGAAAATTGGTGTATGTATTGTATTTTACTAACTCCTCAGCACAAGAGTACAATTCATACTTGTCTAACTGAAAGCATTTGCAGACAGCAATTTGTCTTTGATAGGGTAGAAAAAATTGTGGAAAAAGGAAAAAAAAAATGTTTACCAGCATTTTCTCCTTTTCCTAGAATGTTTTCAAAAGGCTTCATCCTCCAGGTCTTTAAAACTTGGGGTTATTAGAAAAAGGGATACTTAAACTCTTTACCAAACCACAAAAATTAAGACTTGCCCAAGCATTTGTAAGCAACAGATTGAATGTAGCTCAAATGATGGGATATGTGTTTGAGAGGGTAGCAAACATTGTGTGAAAAGGAGAGAATGCTGGCTACCAGCAGTTTCTTTTCCCCACCATGTTTTCAAAAGTCTTCTTTCCAAAGGTTAGGATAGTGTGGTAAAGGGAAAACATTTTTTTTACCTTTTAGCACTGTTTTATATTTAACCATTACTTTAACTTCTACTAATTATCACACAATAAAACTACCAAGCATCAAAATTTTAGACTCGTGAAATTGAATACATTTGCAGAAGACAAACATAGTGGGGTTCAAATGGTGGCTTTTGTACCTGAAACAGCAGAAAACTTTGTGGGAAAAGGAGAAAATGCTGTTTAGAATATGCAGTCTGATCTTTGATCTGTTCTGTCCAGTCTTTTGAGAAATATTCTGGCAAAAAAAAATTCTAGCAGTTCAAATGCTTCTTTTTCTTAGATTAACCATTTACCACTTAAGCAAAATGTGGACTTGTCTAAATTATAGGCATTTACAGAAGAAAAGTCAAATGTGGCTCAAATAATAGAATCTGTCTTTGATAGGGTAGAAAACATTTTGGGAAAAGGAGAAAATGCTGGTCACCAGCATTTTCTCCTTTTTCAAAAATGTTTTCGAAAGGCGTTTTCCTCAGGGTCGTTAAAACTCAGGATTATGTGGTAAAGGGTTAAGAGGGTCTGTTTCTTTTATATAGAGTTATTCCTTAACCCTTTACCACACAATCCAGAGTTTATGATAACCCAAGAGAAGAAGGCTTGTACAAGACATCGTGGGAAAAGGTAAAAATGCTGGTAACCAGTTTTCTATCCTTTCAATCCAGATATCATTTGAACCACATTTAGTGTGGTCTACAAAATACTTTCAATTTGGTTGAATACAAATTTTATTTTGTTATCTAGTGAAGAATTAAAGCCCCTTTCACTACTTAAGTTGCCTTTGAAGATAGTGTAGATCAAGATCAGACTTTACAAAATGTACAGTCTGATCTTGATCTCTGCTTTGCATAGTCTGTAATTCTGGATAATAGCACCCCTGTCTTTGCTCTTAACTTTTTACCAGACAACCAAATTTTTACTGCTCCAATTTGAATGCCTTTACTACACAATCCCATGTTTCAATGACTATGGAAAAAAGATTACTTTTGAAAACATTGTGGGGAAAGGAGAAAATGCTGGTAACCAGCATTTTCTCCTTTTTCCACAATGTTTTCTACCTATTTAAGAACTATTACTAAAATTTGAAAAATATTTGAATTGTCATATGTAAATTCCTTCAGTATGAACAATTCTGAACTTTGCCATTTGGTCATGGGTTTATAGGCTCTTTTTTCTAGAATGGAAATGTATGTTAGATTTATTCCAACCTCCATGGGTTAATTGCACAAACACTTTATTATCTTAAACAGATCTATCATTCATATTTGTGTGCTGTTCTGACTATTTGTTCATTGTGTTTTTGACTGACTGTTGGCAAATATGACCTAATGGCAGGCTTCAACTTTTCTACGCACCAGAACTGTGATTAACGACACAATAAAAACTTCGTCCCACAAAGGGAGTTGGAGAATTTACAAAAGGTCCCCGGCTCTGACAACAATTATCTCCTTTCAAATTTGGAGCCGTCATTTCTGACTTCTTCGTTTCTTAAAATATCGGAATTTCTGCCCCGAAGATTAATTGGACTGTTATCAACGCTTTCCTTTGTGCACATGCGGTCTGAGTTCTCATACATGTAAGTTTTTTTAAAACATTGTAACAAAAAGATAAACTATTTGCAAGTTGCTTCAGCAGTTGTAGACTGAAACTTTTACTTTTCAAGTCTGACGTCCTCTTCTTCAAAGGTCATGGACTTAACCCTGCACAGTGCCATGCAGTAGAATTTTAGACTTAGCGCATTTGAAAGCATTTTCAGACGACAAAATAATTATACTTCTAATTGTAAGATTAGTCATTGAAAAGGTAGAAAACATTGTGAGAAAAGAAGCAAATGTTGGTTACCAGCATTTTCTCCTTTTCCTATAATGTTTTTGAATACCTTTTTTCCAATGGTCATTAAAAGCACAGATTGTGTGTTAAAGGGTTACAATGCTGTTAAAAAAGTTGAATATCATTTTATGCTGAATTTTCAGTTATTGTCTTTTACAATTATAATCCTCAGGCCATACAAAATAGCTATAAAAACAATGTTGAAAAAGAAGCAGTTGCTCCACATATCTGTGCTTTCTACGTTTTCGTGAAGGCTATTCGGCCAATTTCACAGCTTCCATCTTTTAATATGAGAGTTAGGGGCCGTATACCTTAGATATGCCTCAAATGATGCACACATTTTTGGTAAAGAAGAAAACACCAGCTCTAAAGAGAGCAATATTAGAGTTGCTTTTGTCAGGAATGTCTCGGCAAAGTAGACAATGTCAATCAAAGATCAGGTTACATATTTTGCGCAGGATGAGCTTGATCTACACTGGCCACAAAGGCAACATAAGAAGTAAAGGGCATTTCAAGGGTAAACACTTAGAGTATAGCTCCTTACTCTTTACCTAACAATAATAGTCTTAACCCCTTACCAAATGACAAAATTTTGGACTGGTCCAAATTGAAAGCGTTTGCAGACGACAAAATAAATGTGACTGAAAAATTGAAATTTCTTTTTGGAAGGGCAGAAAACATTGTGGGAAAAGGAGAAAATGCTGGTTACCAGCATTTTCTCCTTTTCCCACAATGTTTTCTGAAGGCTTCTTCCTCTGGGTCGTAAAAACCAGGGATTGTTTGGTAAAGGGTTAACCATTAGGCTGCTAAGTGTGACTCTATGACTTTTTGTGGACAATGTTTATCAAAGATCAGACTGCACAGAATGTGCAGTCTGAGCTTTGATCAACACTGTCCCAGAGGGAGATATTATTACCCAAAACACATTTTTGAAATAGCAATATTAGGGTTTTTGCTTGTTACCCACATTTTCTCCTTTGCCCTCAATTTTTTCTGTGCTCTCAAAGATGGGAAAAGAAGAAAATGCTGGTTACCCACATTTTATTCTTTTCCCTCAATGTTTTCTGCCCTATCAAAGACAAATTTGATCATCTGAGCAACATTCAAACTGTAGTCTGCAAATGCTTTTTATTTGGACAAGTATAAAATTTTGTCGTTTGGTAAAAAGTCAGTGACTTGAATGGAATTTTCTGCAAGTAAACAAGACCCTAATATTGCAGTTTCAAGGACAGACAACTATGGTCTAAATATCTCACAAAATATTGTTTAGCATAGATCCAAGATGGGACTGTGTGTTCTGTGCAGGCTGATCTTGATCTACACAGTCTTTTAAAGAGACTAGGCTTTCCCTTTGGAACTAATAGAGATTGAACTGATAGAATTATTGTGCTGTAGCCATGCCTCTAATTTAATTGTTACCAATCTAAAATTTTGGACGTGTGCAAATTTCACAGTGACTACTGACAGCTAGTCAAAATTACTTAAATGACTGGATTTGTCTTTGAAAGGTTAGAAAAAGTTGTTTGAAAAGGAAAAAAAAATGAATAACCAGATTTTTTCTCCAAGCCCCACACTGTTTCCTTACCTTTCAGAGACAAATCACATCATTTGCCATTGTCATCACCCATGACTTCTGTTTTGAACACTCCAATTTTTCTTTCGGTTTTGTGAGCAGTTGACCCTTTACCAAACAATCCCTGGCTTTCACAACCATAGGAAAGAAGGCTTTTGAAAACATTATGGGAAAAGGAGAAAATGCTGGTAACCAGCATTTTCTCCTTTTTCCCACAATGTTTCTACTCTTTCACCAGAAAATCTTTTAACACCAGCCACATTTAAATTGTCCTCTGCAAATACTTTCAATATGGACCAGTTTAAAATTTTGCCATGTGGTAAAAAGTTAAAGAAACTTCGGGAAAGCATAGATAGGCACACTTGCAACAGTGATATAAGTAAAATAATGTTGAAAATGGTATTAAACACCAAACAAACAAACAAATAAATAACTGTTTACCACATCCATGACCAATAATTGTATACCCTTCAACTCGATGGGTTTTAGAACAGCACTTCACACCTTAGCGGATATTATACAATAAGTCATTTCCTATCCACTTGAAATAATGAGCATAATTCAACCTATTAAAATCGGGATCAATTGTTACGGAGTTTCAGAAGCAGGACTTTAATGTGGTGAGCAAATTACACCATCATCAAATAGTCCCGTATTTTAAGGATTCTGCAGAAAAGGTAAATAGAAAAAATTGTGGGAAAAGGAGAAAATGCTGGTAACCAGCATTTTCTCCTTTTCCCATAATTTTTGTTTAATTCTTTCAAAGGAAAATTCCACTTTTTTTGAGTCAAGTGTAAAATGTTGTCTGCAAACTCTTTCAATTTTGGTGGGTAAACAATTTTGTCGTCTGTTAAAGAGTTAATGTGGTAAGCAAGTTACATGATAACCGCAGAGTCTGTAACAAGACCTACAACTTGCCAGAAAGGAGAGCAAGTCATGATGTGGAAGAAAATTGACGAAACAGGAGGGCAATATTATTGTACTGAATGGAAAAACATAGCGGATTCATAGTAGTGTGTTTGTTTCTTTGGTGTTAAGCACTGTTTTCATCAATGTTTTAGTAATTTAGTTGAGGGTATCCATGTCTTCTGGAGTTTTGTTAACCAGCCTGTCTCACAGCATTCAGTTTAGCACCATTTTCAATAAAATTTTAGCAATATGGCCATGGGTAAGGCACCTATTGATGTTTTCCTGGACTTTCATACATCAGTACATCTCATAGCATTCTTTATGGCCAGCACGGCTATTCATGCTTTCCTTGTGTTTCTAAAATTTACCAGTACCAGGACTTTGCGCAGTCTTCTTTCAAAGCCACTGGCTGCCATGTAAGCATTGTCCATACAGTGGTCAGCTACAAGAGAGAAATGAAACTTGTCACAATGACTACCATCCGTCCTCAAAAAAAATTTGGCTGAGCAGGAAAACAAACCTGCAGTAAAAGCCCTCTTGGTTACTAAACTTGCTACTTGGCCTTAAATTTACAGTGTCTTACTGTTTTTTTTTTTAAAGTACCTGATCCATTTCAAACAGTGTTAACAAGGTGTTCATATGTAAAGTCTTAAAGTGCCTTTTACAACTACATTAGCTTTTCCAGCCAGTGGAGATCAAGATCAGGCTGCACAAAGTCTTGATCTTCACTGTCTGTTTCATTTAAACACAGTAAGTAAAAGCAATCATGAAATTGCAACTATCATATTTCTAGGATGAAATTTCTGTTGGATCTACTAGCCGTTAATAGGGTGATCTCTTTACCAGATGACGAAAGTTTGGATTCATCCAATTCAGTAGAATTTCCTTTTTCTGATACGTTTTTAAAAAATATTTCTCGAGGTCATAAAAACATAGGATTGTCTGTCAAGGGGCTAACCTTTCACCAAACAACAAAATTTTAGACTTGTCCATATTGAAAATGTTTGCAGAAGACAATTGAAATCTGGCTTAAATGATGGAATTTTTCTTTGGCATACTATATTAAACATTGTTGGAAAAGGAGAAAATGCTGGTTACCAGCATTTTCTCCTTTTCCCACAATGTTTTCAAAAGCATTCTTCAACAGGTTTGTTAAAACTAGGGATTGTGTTAAAGGGTTAATGGACAATGAATCTCTGTTATTCAAAGGCTTTGTCAGACATGTCCTTAGAAATGTTTTTTTCAAGACAAATCTGAGAGAACTTGTATCATCACGGAAAACACAACAGCAAAATGACTGATATTGCCGTCTGTCCTGATAACGTCAAAACAAGCTCATGCCCAGATCAATTTATGGCAACTAATATTACGGGGTTCTACACTTCGGTGACAGTATTGTCTCCTGCATGATGGAACAAGATTTGGATATCAAAAATTGGATAATTGTTCCCGTAATTGTATGCTAATTTTGACGTGGAAAACATGAGAAAATGTTGTTGGTTCTTGGAATTCTTTTACGCTTTTACCAGCAGTTGCGGAGTCTTCAGTGAATCTTTTGTAAACATTGTATCAAATAAGAAGCTGATTCTATAGACCAGTTTTTTCATTTTTCCACAATTATTTCTATCCTATCTGACAACTTCAGCAAATTGTATTAATTTTTAAACAGGCATGATTGCAGATGCTTACCTTTTTTAACATTAATTTATTTTTTGGACAGAGTTAGCTCTGTACAAAATGACAAAATTATAGACTTGTCCAAACTGAAAGCATTTGCAGATGACAAATTCACTGTAGCTTAAAAGACGTTTTCTGTTTTTGAAGTGGTAGAAAACATGGTGGGAAAAGGATTCCCAGGATTTTCTCCTTTTCCAACAATGTTTTCAAAAGCTTTTTTCTTCAGGGGTCATTAAAACACAGGATTTGTGTGGGAAAGGGTTAACTGTTGAAAGTTGTTTTCTTGTAAGCCTAATCAGCTGTCCATTTGTCTTATTCTTTGTCTCATGTATCTCATTATTTCTGGTATGTCCATCTTTGTGAGTGTTTTCCCATCCAACTTTGCACAAATGTCAGAATGTTTCCTTGCAAACTTTATAAACCCTTGAAAATCCTGTGTGCTTTGGTGTCCTGTCTCTTGTATGCTTGTCTATGTTTTCTATGGGTTGCCTGCATGTCTGTGGAAGCATAAGAACATGCCCCATGGTTTAGAATCTTCCTTTACCACACAATCCTGAGTTTTAATGACCCTGAAGAAGAATGCTTTTGAAAACATCTTCTCCTTTCCCAGAATGTTTTCTCCCTTTCAGAGACAACTCCCATCACTTTTAGAGATATCTAATTTGTTGTCTGCGAGTGCTTTCGGTTTGGACAAGTCCTAAATTTTGTAGATTAAATTATCCCTATACCACACAATCCTGAGTTTTGAAGACTCTGGTAACCAGCATTTTCACCTTTTACAACAATGTTTTCTATCCTATCAAATACAGAAATGACCAATTAAGCTGCATGTAATTTGTTGTCTGCAAATGTTTTCAGTTTGGTCCAGTCTAAAATTATGACATTTGGTAAAGAGGTATATCATTTTCACATTAACCCTTTACCACACAACAAAATTTTAGACCTGTTTGAATTGAAAGGATTTTGCAGATGACAGTTTTAATGTGGCTCATATGAAATGATTTTTCTTGATTGGGTAGAAAACATTGTGGGAAAAGGAGAAAATGCTGGTAACCAGCATTTTCTCCTTTTCCCACAATGTTTTCAAAAGCCTTCTCTTTAAGGGGTGTTAAAAGTCGTCATTGTGTGGTAAAGGATTAAACTATTGTTCTGTAACATACAACAAAACAGCATTTTTGTGTTATAGCAACACAGTTATATTCCATCTAGGTATGCAGACTTTTCATATACATTTTGCACAAAATCATCAGATGAGAAGGATAATTTTTGCTTTTTATTTTCACAAATACTTTTTTTTTTGACAGTTGACAGCAAAATATATTTTGCGGTTTTATCTGTGATGTTACTTTTTTCCCCTCATTAATTGAAGAGTTTCAGTAAATGAGCCAAAGGGACCACAGAAAAGGAACAAGACAGTGAATTAGAGAAAAGATCAATTGTGCATTTAGAGATGCAAAAATTTCTCTTTTCTGTATCCATTTTAGCATATTGAAATCTATCTTATTAAAAGTGGATTAAATGAAGTGAAAATTGACTTTCATCCATGCAGACAGTCATTATGATTTATTGGTGTGTAAGATAGATAAAAGCTTTGCTTGATTTCAGGATAGGTGTTCCTGATTACATTTTTACATTCTTCTAGATTCAGACTTAACTGTCTACCAGACGACAAAATCTAAGACTAACCCAATTTGAAAGCAATTGCAGACAATAAATTAAATGTGATTCAAATTTTTCTTTCAAAGAGCAGAAAACATTTTTGGAAAAGGAGAAAATGCTGTTTACCAGTATCATCTTTTCCGACAATGTTTTCAAGTGCTTTTGCCTCACTAAAGTCATTAAAAATTGGGATTGTTTGGTAAAAGGTCAAACCTTTACCATACTATCCCATGTTTTAGCATTCCAGAACAAAGCTTTTGAGAACATTGTGGGAAAAGGAGAGAATGCTGGTAACCAGTATTTTCTCCTTTCCCCACAGTATTTTCTATCTTTCATAAGCAAATTTCAACATTTGAGTTACATTTACCTTGCAGTCTGTAAATGCTTTTAAATTGGACAAGTCTTGAATTTTGTTGTCTGGTAAAAAGTGAAACCCTTTTCCAGGCAGTCCCTAAATATTTTAACTTTTTCAGTCATATGAGACATGCAGTCCGATCTTGGATCCAGACCATTCGCATCTATAGGCAGGTCTATAAGATGAATCTTTAATCTATCCAAGTTCACAGATTTTATTTTCCACCCTCAAAAGTGTTCAACAATACATATTTGGCACAGAAAGAATTTTTAAGTTTTGAAAGTTCGAAACATACAAAACATACTGCTACCACATGACATGTAATTTAACTTACATCCTTGATCAACCAGAAATTTGCATAAGACTGACATTCAATTATAGACTAGGTGTTACATGTCTTGCAGAAATTTCGAGATGGAGGACCATTGTTGGTTAAGAAATAATCTTCTATCGTGGTTTATCGTTCAATAAACCACAGTTGTGAGTTATGAGGCACAATAAATAATCCACGAGGGCGATAGCCCGAGTGGGTTATTCATTGCGCCTCATAACTCACAACGTGGTTTATTGAATGATAAACCACAATAGAAAGAAGATTATTTCAATTCTAACATGACCAACTCTTAATTAAGGAAAACAAGTTCATACTTAGAGTAAAAACGCGGATGCAGATTATACTCCATTGCATAACTTACCTACTTACTTTATACAGAATGACGTCATTCTATATAGAATGACGTCACTCTAAATAGAATAACGTAGATTTTACCACGCTTTCGTTGCACTGTGTTTATAGAGCCGAATTCACGTGTCATGTTAGAATAATGCTTTTGCCCCTGTACCCAATATTACCAATCATTCTAAATTGCATTCTTAGTGTTATTCAAGAATTTAAAGTGATTCTTGGTTGACTTAACCAATTTATGTTTACTTTAAAATTTGGAAAGTCCTTTACAATTAGACTACAAATTCAAAATAGCTAAAATGGTTGAACTTGTCCTTGAAGTACTTGAAAACATTGTGGGAAAAGGAGAATATGCTGGTTATGTGCATTTTCTCCTATGCTCACAAAGTTTTTAGCTCCACTGGCCAAAGGCCAGCAGGCTTATGTCATGGCCCGGTGTCTGTCGAGCATCCGTGCTTGTGTTAACTTTTATTTCAAACATCTTTACTGAAACTACCAATCCAGTTTTGACGAAACTTCACAGAAATGATCCTGCCATGGTCCTCTTCAGATTTTCTTGAAAAAATTTGATTCCTTTAAAAACTCTGGATGCCATGGCAACAAAACTGAAAAAATCTGCGAAAATCTTCTTGTCTGAAATGTTATGGCCTAGGCCTACCAAATTTGGCATGTAGCTTTATCTAATAGACCTCTACCAAGTATCTTCAAATTATAGCCCTGGGGTCAAAATTGGCCCTACCCAGGGGATCACAAGTTTTACATGGGCTTACATAGTGATGCTTCTTGTACCTAGCCATAAGGCCTAGGGTTACCAAATTTTGCATGTAGCTTTATCTAGTAGGTTTCTACCTAGAGTGCCCAAATTATAGGGCTGGGGTCAAAATTGGCTCTGCCCGGGGTGGGGGCCTCTACTATAGGGATCCGTAGTTTGACTCCTATCACCCATAGACTAAAACAAGGGATTTAACTGTATGCAGCCCGTTACTTGCCCCCGGTTACAAAAAACCAACGTATCTTTTCTACCCCATCAGTTATTCTCCTAATTTTTTCTACAGCTGAGAGCCAAAACATTTTTCTACCAGAAAAACACAACTGTTTGTCAGTGGCTAATGCAGTCAGCCAAACTGCATTAGCCACTGACAAACAGTTGTGTTTTTCTGGTAGAAAAATGTTTTAGCTCTCAGCTGTAGAAAAAAATAGGAGAATAACTGATGGGGTAGAAAAGATACGTTGTTTTTTGTAACCGGGGGCGAGTAACGGGCTGCATACAGTTAAATCCCTTGTTTATAATTTATAGTTTATGGGTGCCAGGAATCAAACTACGGACCCCTATGGCCTCTACCAAAGGTGCCCAAATCATAGTGCTGGGGTCGAATTTAGTCCTTTGGTCTTAAGTGGCCTCACACCACAAGTCACTAGTTTTACATTACCTAAAATAGTGAAAACTTTAAAAATCTCCTTGTTTTTTATCATTAGCTATAGATGATATATTTTATGAGTTTTATTATCTAATAGGCCTCTTCCAAAATTGGCCCTACTCCATGGGTCTGGCTCATAGAGTGTAAATTCTAAAAATCTTCTTGTTCCAAATCATAAATCCTAGGGTTACGAAATTTGGCACATAGCTTCATGTTGTGGTTCACATATGAATGTGTTCAAAATTTAGCCCTTGTAGACCTCTACAAGGATTCAAGTAATTATAGCTCTGTGGTCAAAAATGGCTTTGCCCTGGTATCATAACTTTCTTATAGGATTTTAAAGAGAAAATTATTAAAGTCTTCTAGTTCGAAACCAGTTGGCCAAGAATTATAACATTTGGTGTGCAGAGTTTTTACTTATTTGCCAGTGGAGCGATACAGGGCCATGATGGCCCTCTTGTTTTTTATAGCTACTTTCTTCATTGTGGTTAAAACAGTTGGGGTTGTTTGATACAGGGTTAACTCTTTAATAAAAGACAAAAAATTTACACTTGTCCAGATTCAAAGTTGTTGCAGAGGACAACTTAAATGTGGCTTAATTGAAAAAAAATCCTGATTGAAAAAGGGAATAACACAACGCAGGAAATGGAGAAAATGCTGGTTACCAGCATTTTCTCCTTTTTTCTACAATGTTTTCAAAAGTGCTTTTTCCCCAGGGTCGTTAAAACTTGGGATTGTTTGGAAAAGGGTTCATTGTATTAAAAAGCAACTGCAAAAGACACAAGAAAATTATATCTTCAGAGGGATAGGATGAAAATGTGAATGCAAGAATGAGGAAAGGTAGTACAAGTGTTCTTGATAGGGTGCATTATCTGGGTACAAGTGATACACCAGTACCCATAGCCAAATAATCCCAAGTTCAAACAATCCTGACGAAAAAGGCCTTTCAAAAGATTGTTGGAAAAGGAGAAAATGCTGGTTGCCAGCATTTTCATCTTTTCCAACAATATTTTTTATCCTTTCACAAGCATATCCCATATTTTGGTGAAATCTAGTCTGTCATCTGCAAATGCTTTGAAAGATAAATCAGTCCAAAAAATTTTCATCTGGTAAAAAGAAGATTTTGACAAAGACAATCTTTGAAAAGTTGTTGGAAAAGGAGAAAATGCTGGTAACCAGCATATTCTCCTTTTCCAACAAAGTTTTCTATCTTTTCACAGACAAATCCTGTAATTTGAGTGAAATTTAGTCCGTCATCTGTGCGATTGCTTTGAAAAATAAATGAGTAAAAAAAATCGTTATCTGGTAAAAAGAAAACCGTGACAAGGACAACCTCCGAAAACACTGTTGAAAAAGGAGAAAATCCTGGTTTTTCCAACAATGTTTTCTACTCCTTCAGGAACAAGTCCCACAATTTGAGTGAAATATAGTCTGTTGTCTGCAAAATTAATGCTTTGAATAATGAGTCAAAAAACTTTGTCGTCTGGTAAAGAGATATGTACCTTGTGACTGACTGTCAGGGACAGACTGAGACACCCACTATTTGATAGCATTGTTGAGACCATGTCATCATAAAACTTGTTCCTCAATCATGGCCTGGATGATAAACTCTTTACCACATGACAAAATTGTAGCCTTGTCCAAATCAATGACAATTGCAGGGTACATATATACTGAACCAAAAAAGAAACTTCCCCTGTGTTTAAGTGCAAATGCAATGTTATTAAAAAAAAATCAAAATGTCAGATGACCTACATATATTCGGGCGAACGATTATGTGTCCGATAAAACAAATTTTAACTCGATTGAAAGCATTTTGCAGAAGAAACCCGCTGAAAGCGATTTTCACGTGCATGCATGGACCAGTATAATTCGTGTATATTTTTTGAAACCTTTCAGTCTAATTTTATAGACTTTCATGTCAATAAGAAAAAGACGTTGAAAAAAATTAAATTCTTTTTAGTTTTCTTTATTTTTGATATGCCTAGAATTCCGCAAAATTTACGTGAACGTGCCATTGGCATGTTTAATGCTGGTATGACGATGAATGCTGTTGCTATGAATATTGTATGTTCTACTCGTGCTATTCGACACCTTAGGCAACGTTTTCAAGCAACAGAGCATACGGAAGATCGACCACGTAGTGGACGTCCTCGCGTCACGACGTGCGGCCAAGACCGCTATATTTGGAACACCCACCTGCGCAATCGCTTCCAAACTGCCACAGCCACTGCTGCTAACACCCCTGGTACACAAAACAAGCGTATATCTGCCCAAACTGTGCGCAATCACTTGCTCGAGGGTGGGCTACGTGCACGTCGTCCATACGTTGGTTGTGTTTTGATGCGACGTCACCGCGGAAATCGTGTTAATTGGGCACGTACACACCAACACTGGCTTAGACAACAATGGAATAGCGTTCTTTTCTCGGACGAGTCGAGGTTTTCCATTCATCGAGGTGATGGCAGGGTTCGAGTATACCGTAGGAGAAATGAACGTTATGCCGACTGTTGCGTACTTGAACGAGATCGTTTTGGGAGTGGGGATTCTGTCTTGGTCTGGGCGGGCATTGCACATGGCTTTCGCACTAATCTCATCGTTATCAAAGGGAATTTGAATGCCCAACGCTACCGAGATGAAATTCTTGCGAGGCATGTTATCCCACTGTTTCAAAATAATGCCAATATGACTCAAGCCATACAGCTAGGGACAATGTGAATTTCCTCAGGGCGAATAACATTGCATTTATTAATGACTGGCCTGCCAAAAGCCCTGATCTGAATCCCATTGAACACCTTTGGGATAATTTGGACCAGTGTGTTAGACGTCGCCCTATTCCATCGTCAAACGTCATTCAGCTAAGACAAGCCTTAATTCAGGAATGGAACAACATTCCACAAGCCGAAATCAATACACTGATCCGTTCTATGCGCCTACGATGCTAGGCAGTCCTTCATGCTGAAGGTGGTCATACCCGGTATTAATTTGTTATTTTGTTGAGCGACCCCTTCTGCATTTTAACTACCATTTCACTACTTTTGGATAAACCCTCAGCAATAATTTTTTTCACACAAAGTCGCAATAAAATACTCTTTCAATGCATATAAATCTAGTTTAATCCTGATTTTCATATTTGTGTATATCTGCACGTAAACACAGGGGAAGTTTCTTTTTTGGTTCAGTATAGTTTTCCTGAGTTAAGTTCAAAAAACATGCTGTTTACCTTTTCATAAACCCTCTCTGCCTGGGTTGTTAAAACTTGGGATTACAGGGTAAAGGGTTAAATTTTGCTTAAATCTTAGTATATGATTCTTTTATAGGGTCCTGTGTGGCTCAGTGGCAAAGTGTAGAACTTGTGACCTTGAGGCCCCCGGTTCGAGCCTCACTGGCTCCACTGGATTTTTCACGAGAGTATCCTCGGGCAAGACACTTCAGAGCCCTAGCCTAGTACTGGTGAAACCCAGGACATACATGAATATGTGAACTGTAGCCATGATATGACTGAAATAATGTTGAAAGCGGCGTAAAACACCATTCAAACAAACAAATCAAATGATTGTTTTGTAAATAAGTGTTAAAGCAAATTTTTTCTACTTACTGATGGTTTTCTATGGTAAATGAGTATCAAAACAAAGGTGCTCTGATGGTTTTTGGTGGTAGATGAGAATCAAAGCAAGTTTAGTTCATTTTCTGGTAGTTTCTTAGGTAAATGAGTATTAAAGTAAATGTTTTCTACCTACTGGTGGTTTTCAGCAGTAAATGAGTATCAAAGTATATCAAGTCTATTTTCTGGTAGTTTTCTAAGGTAAATTAGTAATAAAGCAAATGTTTTCTACCTACTGGCAGTTTTTGGCAGTAAATCAGTATCAAAGCAAATCGAGTCTGTGTTCTCATAGCTTTCTATGGTAAATGAATATCAAAGCAAATGTTTTCTACCTACTGGTGGTTTTTGGCAGTTAGAGAGTATCAAAGCAAAGCTGTTCTATTTTCTGATGCTTTTCTATGATGAAAGGAGTAGATTTATAAAAAAAAAAAAAGCTGGTGGTTTTCTATGGTGAAATGAGTAAAGCAAAGCTAGTCTTTATTCTGGTGCACTATGAAAGACACATTATTGTTCATTATAACTATTGCCTTTTTCAGGCATTTTGAAACACCATTTCCTCTAGAACATTCTTTAACTTTTAAAGCTCCTTTCATTACTATAGTTGCCTTTGCGGCCAGTGTAGATCAAGATTAGGCTGCACAAAACTTGCACCCTGATCTTTGATCTACACTGTCCACTTTACTGATAAAATGTAGACATAAGCAACTGTGAAATTGCAATTATCTGGGTCATATTTCTAGGATAAAAATTTCTGTTGGGTTTATTTTGCGCTCTAAGAGTTAACAGTGTAATACTTCGACCGTAATGTTGTAGAAGAAGAAAGGCATTTTTTCCTATTGCCACTATGGTTTCTACCCTATTTGCTTTCAATTTTAAGAAGCCTGAAATTTTGTTGTCTGTGAAAAGGTTTAAAAACTATAACAATTAATACCTTTCAAAAAGATAGACAGCCTAAATTTGCCCCCAAAAAGGCAAGGGCCCTTAATATAAACTTGTAAACATTTTTGACCAATCATGAAATTGCTCTTTATTCATTTGTTATCAGTACCAAAAAGTAGGTCAAAAGCCAGTACATTCAGCTACACTGAAAAAAAAAAATGGACCATTTTAAAATGACTGGGTCTAGTGTCTGCATAGAACAACCACCATTGTTTGTGGCATCATATTTCATTTATTAAGTTATAGAAGCTTTTTGCAGCTCTCGGGGTGAAGAGAGTCCATTTTCTTCTTGCCTTTCATTGTTGCAGAGAACATTGTCAATTTATTCTATAGAAGATACCCATCTACATTATATAACACATCATTTATATTAACCCTGTTGCACACACAATAGTGTACACTTGTCCAAATTAAAAGCATTAATTTTGCAGAAGGCAAAAAAAGGTGACTCAAAAATTAAAATTCATATTTGAAAGGTTAGAAAACATTGTGGGAAAAGGAGAAAATGCTGGTTACCAGCATTTTCTCCTTTTCCCCACAATGTTTTCTCGAAGCTTCGTCCGCGGGGTCATTAAAACTGGGGATTGTGTGGTAAAGTGTTAACCCTTAAAGCACAGAATAAACTTAGCTGACATTTTTAAGTCCAGAAATTAGACCAAAGCAATTGCTATTTCCATGTTGATTTTGTCCAGAATGTTACAGCCTGGAGAATGGTGTAGATCAAGATCAGACTGCCTGAATTATGCAGCTGGGCTTGGTCTACCCTGGCTGCAAAGGCAATTGTTGTTGTGAAAAGTGCTAAAGGGTAAACATCCTGCCCATAATGCATTATTTTAGGCCTTGTTGTGGGAATAAAAGGTTGTTCTTTAACTCCTTACCTGATGACAAAATACTAGACTTGTTGAAATTTAACACTTATGGCAGGCTTGTACAATAAGCTTCCTGTATTCTTGAAATTGGAACATCTCAACAACCTTGCAGTAAGCTTGTAACTTGTAAGCTTTAGTGTAGAAGTTTGCCAGCTCAGGACTGAAACATTGCGGCAAGCTTTGTTGCTACATGCTTGTGGCAAGCTTGGTGCAAACTTGCAGCTGATGAATCTTGCATGTTACCATATTTGGGGTATTACCTGTTTGAGGATATACTTTACCTTTTATGGAGGCAAAAGAACTAATTTCTTACCAGCATGTGCAGTCCCAATATCCTAATTTTGGCTTGCTCATTGTATCTGTGGAGTATTTTCTTGTACAAGATGATCAACCAGGCTTTCATCCACCACAGGCAGACAGTGTCATCCTTGATCAGTTTGTGCAGTCAAAACAGTCTGACCAGGGGTTACACTTTTAGTGATGGGATTTGCCTTTGATGAGCTAGAAAAAGAGAAAAATGATGGCTAAAAGGATGGCTGGCCCATAAGTAACTAAAGAGCCACCCAGGGATGCAACCTGATGCAAAGATTGAATATTTTGAATATTTTTCATAATTATACTTAATCAAACATAATAAATACATTGAGAGAACTGGAGTCAATTTTTTCAAAAGGAACAATTTTTGAATTTGTAATTTGTCGTAATTTTTTAAAAGCTGGTTATATGCAGAGGCGTCAAATTCAGTTGTCTACCTAAGATAAAATGCTTAACTCTTTACAACAGAGTCCCGAGTTTTAATGACCATGAAAGTGAAGGCTCTTGAAAACATTGTGGGAAAAGGAGAAAATGCTGGTAACCAGCATTTTCTCCATTTCCCACAATGTTTTCTATGCCATCAAATACAGAAATCATCATTTTGAACTGCATTTGATTTGTCATCTGCAAATGCTTTTGATTTGGTTAAGTCCAAAACTTTGTTGTTTCGTAAAGAGTTAAAATGTGATTTTGAAATCTGGGACTGTCACGGGCATTACCTTCCTTACAATACCAGTTGGTAGATAACAATTTAATTAACTCGTAATGATATCGTTCCCTTTGTTGACAGAGCGAGTTTGAATTTCTGTCAATAATTGTTTAATATTTTTTGACAAATAAAATCAGTTTTGTAGATGCCCCTTTATGATTTAACTCATCATTAAACAACAAAATTGTATATTTGTCCCTGCTGTTTTGCGGAGGTAAAATCAAATATTGCTCAAATTATATGTGCAATTTGTCTTTGAAAGGATAGTAACATTGTGAGAACAGGAGAGATGCTGTTTACCAGCATCTTTTTTTCCTTTCCCAACCTTTTTTTCTCTCTTTTTTTTCTCATTATCAAAAGACCAAATTTGAGACTCAACTAAACTGAAAGCAATTTGCAGACAACAAATAAAATAGGACACACAGATGATTAATACATTTGAAATGGCAGAAAAGGTTGTGAGAAAAAGAAGAAAATGCTGGTTACAAGCATTTTCTTCTCCTCTTTCCCACAATTTTTTTTGAAAGCCATTTTCTTTAGGGTTACTAAAACACAGGATTATTTGATAAAGGGTTATAATGTAGGGCTGTTTCGTAAAGGGTATATTTAAGGACACTTTCGGATAAAGAATAGAACTAATTGACAATTCTCTACGATATCAGTTTCATAATTTATTGAACGTCCTTGTGTAAATACGTACTTACATAGAACTGTAGATGTTTTAAAGTCTTTGTACTTTGTCTTGTGTGTTTAATTTCCCGTTGTTTGCTGTAATATATTGTCTTGGTGTCAGATTTTAGGGAGTCACTTTTTCACCCTTAACCAGTTGATACCACGCTTTTACAATCATGTGGAAAGAAGGCTTTTGTAAATATATTCAAAAAAATTATGAAATGCTGCAAACAATCATTTTCTGTTTTTTTTTTCCACACACTGTCTTCCAAGAATTTCCATCAATTGTAATTTTTTCTTGTTTTCAAATTTTCACTGTTATGAACTAGTCAAAAACTTAACCCTTTACCACACAGTACCAAGTTTTAAGGAGAAGTAGGCCTTTTGAAAACAATGAGGGAACAGGAGAAAATGCTGGTAACCAAATGGCTCCTGTTCCAAGGTTGGAATTGTGTGGTAAAGCGATACTATGGTGCAATTTGTCTTTCAAAGGACTGAAAAGGAAAAAATACAGGTCTCACGGTTTTCCCCCTTTCCAACAATGTTTTCAAAGCTTTCTTTATCGGGGTTGTTAAAATATTGGGTTGTTTTGTACCAATATGTTCAAAATCAATCTTTTCTCTTCATAGTGAAAAATACTGATTTTTTTGTCTAACATTTCAATTGAAGGCAGAATCAGTAGTTCCTGC
Organism: Hippopus hippopus; assembly: GCA_946811185.2. Taxonomy (NCBI): domain Eukaryota; kingdom Metazoa; phylum Mollusca; class Bivalvia; order Cardiida; family Cardiidae; genus Hippopus; species Hippopus hippopus. The sequence continues at coordinate 45,425,182 of OX328107.1, read as the reverse complement.
GCACTAGGTACCTAGGTAAACAGTGTATGCCATCCAACTGGATGGAAATATGACGTAATTATACCCCTGCAAAACGAATGTTTTCGGGGGTATACTGGAATCAGCCTGTCTGTCCATCCGTGTGTCCGTCCGTCTGTGCATCCGTCCGTGTGTCCGTCTGTGTACAAAATACTAGTAATTTTGTGTCGCAAACTCCTCCTACAGTTTTCCTTCAATTGTATTGAAACTTTGCACATATATTGATCATATATTGAAGGTTTGCAAGACGCAAATTTCAAGTGTCAACTCCTCCTGGTTGAGGAATTATCTCCCCTTGAACTTCACACTTTTTTTTGTTCAGGGTATTAAGTCACATTCAGTGACAGCTCTAGTTTACCCTACATTTCTCACACTTTACGTAATATTATAATGCATTGTTATGCGGAGTGCGTACACCATGGGAAATGACTGAAAATAACTCTACTGGATTTTGATATAAGTCCCCCCATAAAAGGGGTAAGAAGCATAAAATAAATAGGATATTTTTTTTTTTTGTGAAAGATTGAAATTCATTTCAATGAGTGAACATCATAGGTAATATTTTCATGAGTGGCTGTGCCAGCTGTGAAAATGTTACTGATGAATGTTCATTTGATGAAATAAATTTTTATCTTTCACCGAAAAAAAAAAATATCCTCTTTGTCTTTCCTATTTTGCATTTGTGTATTTTAAGAATAAAAAGGTAAAGCCGAAAGGGTTGCAAACACATGAATATGTTGACTCTAGGCTTTTTTCAGCAATTCTTACCAGAAAAGTAGGGCCATCTTGTTCACACTTGGAGCAATATGGGTTAATACTTTTTGCAGATGCATTAAACCTACTTTTCACAGAGCACGACTTACATATGGTCTTCAACACACGAAAAGGGGCTTTCAGATATTTGCGAAAAGTATCGTCTGAGATCAGCCTGCACAGTTCGAGCAGGCTAATCCAAGACGGCACTTTACGACTACATTAGATTTTATGTTACAGTAGACTTGCGCAAAACAGAAAATTACATAAAAATGGGAAGTGTCGTTTTGGATTAGCCTGGGCGGACTGCGCAGGCTGATCTGAGACGATGCTTTACGCAAATGTCCGAATGCCCCTTTCTGTGTGTTGTAAGCCATATAAACTTCTGTGGCAATTGTTTCATTTGACAGTGGCAATAGCTTTCAAAAGTCCTTAATATTTTCCAGCACGAAGCACCCAGCATCACTAGTACAGATAACTGTCCCCAAAGGCGATGTTACTTTTTGACTGGTCGCCTCTAGGTACAGAGACGATCAAGACAAAATCAGTTGGAAGCTCTGCACAGATTTTGTGTGCAAGTTTGAACTCTCATAATTTCGCAAATAGAGCACAGAACTAGGATTTAAACATACCTGTTGCTCGCGAATTTAATAATCCTTCGTTTGAAATACAAATATTTTGAATTTAAACGCTGAACATAAGAGAAAACCGTGCATTTCATCTGTTACTCGAGTTGTTTACGTTCCCGAAAAACTCAAAATGGCCGCCATGCACGATAAATTTCATCAGTGTTTTTTCCATGATTTACATGTTATAAACGACTTCTACGAGCTCTTTAGGTGATGAAAGGTTTAATAATTTGTCTTTGGTCATGTTAGTTACTTAAATTTAATTGCATTTCGCTGCAATACAGATTAAACAGACGAAACAGAAAGGCAGTATAGCGTTCTATCTTTGCTACTGGAAAATCTACGATGGACTTGAGACGGTACAGTGCACAATAATTGTCCAAATATGAAAAAAAATCACCGTAGCGTCTAATTATTGAGACTACCAGCATCACTTGTCTGATTTTAACTGTTTTTCTCCTTGCTGTGCCACCCATTATAGAAAACAAATGACATTAAATTTGATTGGTTAATAAACAACATGTGCTTACTCATATAGTATTCTACAGGTCAGAGTGTTAACATAATTTCAATCCATAAAATCCATTTTGTCTAGCAACTGACTGAATCCTAAGGTAAAATGGTCCTTTGACATGCAGAAAATTTACTCAGCTCAGGTGAGCCAGGCTGACTTGGGTTGATACGTTTTGCAAATGCATTTAGCCCCCTTTGTATTGAGCATGGCTTATATGAGGACAGTAATTAACAAGTGGCAGGTACATATATGTATGCCAGAATAGAATTTCTCAGTCAACAAAGAAAAACTTGTCCATAACAAAGCAGCTTTATGATATAAGTGTGTTGAGGCGTTTTATTTCTGTTTGAACTGATAGCATTTCAGTTAACAAATCAAAGTGATCATGTCATTTCATTGTACAAGTCAGACTGATTTGGCCCAATAAAATATTTTTTTTCCATTTAGAAAGCAACATGTTATATATATTTTTTTTCGTTTGAGAAATTAACCATTAGTAGGCTTTAGTTTGGCTTTTATCACACAATTCCGAGATTTAACAACCCTGAGGAAGAAGGCCTTTTCTCTTTTTAACTCTTTACCAAACAACAAAGTTTAAGACTAGTCCAAACTGAAAGCATTTGCAGACAACAAAAATAAATGTGACTCAAATTTTGAAGATTGTGTCAGGAAGGGTAGAAAACATTGTGGGAAAAGGAGAAAATGCTGGTTACCAGCATTTTCTCTTTTTCCCACAGTGTTTTCAAAAGGCTTCTTTTTCAGGGTCGTTAAAAGTCGGGATAGTGTGGTAAAGGGTTAATATGATATTTTCTACTTAGGTTGTTAAAACTGGGGATGGTTTGGTAAAATGTTAAGTATATGGAAAAATTCTTTCAGCAAGGTCTACTAGAATTATACTTATTCCAGTCTTTCTTTAACTCTTTACCAAACTATGCACAGTTTAAATGACCCTGGGAAAGAGAGCTTTAAAAAAAATTGTCGGAAAATGAGAAAATGCTGGTAACCAGCTTTTCTCCACTTTTCTAACAATTTTCTACCTTTTGAAAGACATATCTTGCAATTTGATTCTCCTTTGATAAGCGGTCAGCACATGCTGCAGATTTGGACAAGTCCAAAATCTTATTTTCATGTAACAGTTAACCTTTAACCCTTTACAACACATCCTGAGTGTTAACCACCCTGTAGCATGAAGCTTCTGAAAACATCGTGCAAATGGAGAAAATGGTGGTAACTAGCATTTCGTACTTTCTCCACAATGTTTTCTACCCTTCCAAAGGCATATTTCAGTTTTTGAGCCACATTTGTCATTCTGCTTTGGCTTTCACTTTGGACCAGTCTGAAATTTTGTCCTTTTGTAAACATTTAAAATATGATTTGAAGGATAGAATTATCAGCAAGGACAAGTTATTTTTAATGATCGGGTAAAAGGATTGAATGTCATACAAGAATATCACTTAGACAATCAAAATGGGCCTGGGTTCGCCAGTTCCCTTCTTTTCATTGAATTAAACCTTGGACAATAACATATTATATACTGGATACAACACAATTCACAATGCTGCGATTAAGTATTTACATTTTCTGGTATTTCTATTGAAATTCTGAACTTGACTGTCCTACCTGTCTGTTGTCTGACGTGAAAACAAACATGAGCGTTTCGATGTGAATTTACAAATATTACAGATACTTGTCATGTCAGTTTTACGACTGATGAATTGGAAATAGTTATAGATATTTTCAGATTTTGTTAATTAGCTGTTCCTTTTTTATTTAATTTTCTTTTTTATGTTGGAGAAAATTTATTATTAAATTATGTGTGTTGTTTGGGCTTTTTTTAACGGAAGTGTTTTTAATACACTTTTATATACTAAATGTGGCAATGAGGGAAGTAATTTTGTATGAAATACGAGGGGTGATCAGAAAGAACGCGGACCAGTGCCTTTATCGGAATATTGTTATAAAAATCAACTTGGAATGTTTATTGTTTTTCAAAGTAACCTCCTTTGTGTTCTATGCACTTATTCATTCTTGATTCCCATGCGCGAAACACGTGCGCGAGCCCGTCACGTGACATCACTCTCAACGACCCGGTCATGGCATGGGTTAGCTCCTCTCTGCTCTCGTAGCGCGTGCCACGTAGAGAATCTTTCAAAACAGGAAATAGCCAAAAGTCACATGGGGCCAGGTCTGGACTATAGGCAGGATGGTCTAATGTTTCTATGTTTAGTTTTTTCAAAACTTCCTGTACAAGTTTGGCTTTGTGAGCGGGAGCATTATCTTGATGTAAAATGACGCCTCTCCATAGAAGTTCCGGCTGTTTTTTTCGGATGGCCTGTATTAAATTCATTCGAATAATGCTGGCATAATACTCAGCATTGACTGTAGTATGTATAGGTACAACATGATTTAGAAGAAAACGTTGAGAAGAGAAAAACATGATGCACATAACTTTACCAACAGACTTAGAAAGTTTGGCTTTAACAGGGGACGGCGAGGTTGGATGTTTCCATACACTGCTTTGTTGTCTAGATTCGGGCTCGTAAAAGTGTACCCATGTTTCATCGCATGTCACAATACGATCAGTAAAGTTTGATCCTTCTTTCCTAATGCGTTCTAAAATTTCAGAACAAATTTCGACCCTAACCCCCATTTGCTCGGGCGTCAGTAGCCGAGGCACCCACCTTGCACAAACACGCGACATTCCAAGTTTGTCAGTTAAAATCTCCTGTGCACTTCCATAGGAAATGCTAAATGTGTCAGCTATTTCCCTGACAGTAACTCGACGATCTTGCTTTACATGCTGCTGCACATCCGCGATAGTTTTGTCCGTTACTGATGTTGATGGACGGCCAGATTTAGGGTCATTTTCAACGGTTTCGCGTCCTTCTCTAAATCGTCCAATCCATTTACAAATACTGGGTTTCTTAAGTGCTGAGTCCCCATAAACTTTATCTAAATCGGCCTTAATTTCCGATGAAGACTTTCCGAGTTTAACGTAAAACTTTATAATTACTCTCTGCTCAAATAAAACGTCATCCGACATTGTGAACCGCTAACGCAGTATGTGATGTCATTGAAATGACGTCACTCTTTTCTTATTTGCCTATGACGTCATTTAAACGCTTGAGTAAGTAACCAGGTAATTAATGTTCATCTGTGCAAATTTTTGTTATCTTAAGTATAGTAGTTTTTGAAATAATCGGGTGGTTCGCGTTCTTTCTGATCACCCCACGTATGTTGCATTTGTAATTAGGATATGCAGATAAAATAATTTTTTCTAGATTTCATTAAGAAAAAAAAGATACTCATTACGATGGAAATCACTACAATGCTTGATATCAAAAAAACTGAAAACTGCCATTTCTTGTATATAGGAAAAATCAGAACTTCTGTCTTGGGAAAAAAATATCTTCTAGAATATTCTAACCATTTACCAATCAATCCCAAAATTTTATGACTCTAAAAAATTGTTGGAAAAGAAGAAAATTCTGGTAACCAGTATTTTCTACCATTCAGCGATAAATTCCATAATTAAGTCTGCAAATACTTTCAATATGGATAAACTCTGAATTCTGTCATGTGGTAAAGAGTCAAAACCTGTGATACAAAATTCAATAAGATGCTCTATGGAAAGGGGGGCTTAATGCATGTGCAAAAAGTATCGACCCATGTCAGCCTGCACGGTGCAGGCTGCAAGGGGTCTAAATTTTTTTGCTTTTGGTCAATTTTCTGCATGTCCAAGGACCATTCTACCTCAAGATTCAGTTTTCTATCAGACAAAATGGATGTTATGGACCCATAATTATGCGATGACTTGCTTGGTATAATGCATCACAAAGATGCATTAAGCCCCCTTTTGCCAGAGCATGGCTCATTTACGTTTGATTCTTGTGCAATATTCAATTCTTTACCACACATCAGAATTTAAGATTGGTCCAAGTTGAAAGCATTTACATAACACAAATTGGATGTTGGTCATGTAATGGTATCACTCTTTTAACCCTTTACCAACCAATCCTAAGTTTTAACGACGCTGACAGAGAAGGCTTTTTAAAACATTGTGGGAAAAGGAGAAAATGCTGGTAACCAGCATTTTTTCCTTTTCTCACAATATTTTCCATCCTTCAAAGGTGGAATTTCAGTTTCTATAGTCACATTTAATCTGTCATCTGCAGATACTTTGGATCTGGACCAGTCTAAAATTTTGTCATTTGGTAAAGGTAAGAAAACATTGTGGGAAAAGGAGAAAATGCTGGTTACCAGCATTTTCTCCTTTTCACGCAATGTTTTCAAAGGCCTTCTTTGTCAGGGTCGTTAAAACTCAGGATTGTGTGGTGAAGAGTTATAAGTGCATTGTACAAAATAGGATAACCGTTTTTATCCAGTGTAATATATCATTGTGCAATTTTGAGTGTGGTGATAAAGAAATTCAAGTAGGGAATATCCAAGTTCTCTTTTTCTGACATCTCTTTATGTTTTATTTTCTACACTTGACAGTAGTCAAACATTTCAGTACTTCATTTCTTTATCTTCTCCAAAAAAGTTTATTACTGCAAGTTTTTGTTCAGAAATTGGTTGTGTTTTATTTTCAATTAGATATGCTTGAGTTAATTGGATTTTGAAGAATGGTTTGTTCATAATTGTTTTCTAATTCTGTATTTTTTGCCTTTCTTTTTAGCATAAAAAGCAGAATATACAGTTAATGCTACGAAAAATTATAAGCAATACCAAATATTTTTTTGCATCGTATAAATAAATAGGGCACATCTTCTTTTCCATAATTTATATAGATTGGTCTTTAACTCTTTACCAAACGACAAAATTTTAACTGGTCCAAACTGAAAACATTTGCAGACGACAAAATAAAAGTAACTGAAAATTTGAAATTTGTTTTGGGAAGGGAAGAAAACATTGTGGGAAAGGGAGAAAAAGCTGGTTACCAGCATTTTCTCCTTTTCCCACAATGTTTTCAGAAGGCTTCTTTGTCAGGGTCGTTTAAAGTCAGAATCATGTGGTAAAGGGTTAATATTGTGGTTGGAAAAATATGGCACAGTTTTCATTGCATGTTTCCCCTGTAAGTATTTCACTCTTTTCTAGAAGACAAAATTTAAGACTTGTCCAGATAAAAAAAAAATTCAGATGACAATTTAAATGTGATTCTCATACAGAAATTTATCTTTGAAAGAGTAGAATAAACGTTACTCAAAACACAAAATTTGTCAGTCATACCGTAGAAAACATTGTGGATAAAGGAGAAAGTACCAGCATTTTCTCCTTTTTCCCACAATGTTTTCAATAGCCATCTTCCTCAGGGTTGTTTAACTCTTTACCACACCATCCCAACTTTTAACGACCCTGAGAAAGAAGCCTTTTGAAAACATTGTGGGAAAAGGAGAAAATGCTGGTAACCAGCATTTTCTCCTTTTACCACAATGTTTTCTACCCTTCCCAAACCAAATTTCAATTTTTCAGTCACACTTATTTTGTTGTCTGCAAATGCTTTCAATTTGGACCAGTCTATAATTTTGTCGTTTGGAAAGAATTAAAGTCAGAATTGTGTGGTACAGGGTAAGAGGTTAGCTGTGTTAGATTGCAATTTCTTGATCTATTTCATAGCACAATTATGTAATGAATTAATCAGGGGAAAAAGCATGTAAATTTGTTTTGCATCTAACAGTTAAACTGCAACCAAATAAATATAAAATTTTATACTTGCATTTTACAGCAGTCATTCAAGTTCTAATCTTTCATACTAGTTTGCTTTCAGTAATCTTCTTTGTATATTTTCTGGGATTTTCTACAAAAGGTTAAATTACTCTAGGAAAAGAATACTGCCCAGACAGACAGATTGATACCATTTGTTAGTTTTAAATGTGAACCTAAAACAGTAATTAAACTTTAGCTGAACAGTTTTTGTTTCCCATCTGGATCATACAATCAGACCTGTCTGGCGCTTACTGATTCTAGAAAACACAATTATGGATACTTTTGGGCAAGGTAAGTCTATTTTAAGCTCAGCTGTTTTTTAAGAATTCATCCAGGTATTGTCATAGCCCTGTCTTTGTGTCATCTTCATTGTCACCATACAAAAACCTAGACATTTTATAATATCTCTGTCATTACTGAAATCATATTCAATTCAAACTTTGCCTAGCTGTTGACTATCAAAAAGGGAACTCATACAACAAGGGCAGGCAACCATCAAAATATTTTTGACACAGTTATGCCCTGCTTTCACCTTGTAATTCATTGTGCAAAAACTGAGACATTTTACTATATTTTTGTCATCACTGATGATATTTATTATCAAAGTTTTTTTGACACAGTTATGCCTCTTTCTTGACTTAGAATTTTACTGAAAATCAATCTATATCTAAATGCAACTGCAGCCATGTGTTGGCATCTGCATGCCATGCTTTTGTTCATCTATTGTTTCCACCATCTACCATGTTTCTACGCTGTCTTGTCCCTCTATAAGAGATATTTATCTGTTAAACCTTCATCATTTGACAGAATTTAAGACTTGTCCAAATTGAAAGCAGTTGCAGATGACAACTTCAGAGAACTCTTTGACAGCAAAATTTTAGACCTGTCCAAATTCACAGTATTTGTGGACAATGAATAGAAATTTGGTTAAAATGATAAAATTTGTCTTTTATAGGATAGAAAACATTGAGGCAAAAGAAGAAAATGCTGATCACCTGCAAAATTTTCCTTTTCGAACAATAGTTTCAAAAGCCCTCTACCTCAGAATTGTTTAACTTCAGGATTGTTTAGCAAAGAATTAATTATTCAACATGTAGATATGACTTTTTGCCTGTGCAGTAGACAGCTTTTGAAAGAAAAATTTGGAAGAGGAAGATTGCTTGTCATTAGAAATTATTCCTTTCTCCATCATAATTCAGAAGCAATAATTGTCCTTTTTCTTCTTTGTATCATTATCAGATACCTGTCAGATACCTGTCTGTGATCTATCAGACACTAAGCATGTTTGGTTGTAGGTTACCGTGAAATAATGAGTCATACTCTGGCTTAAGCCGGTTAAATGCATATCCATGATGCATGATACCAAGCATGTCATTGCATAATTATGGATCCATCAAATCCATTTTGTTTAACAACGGAATGAATTCTGAGGTAGAATGGTCCATGGACATGCAGCAAATTTAACAAAAGCAAAACGGTCACAAATCATCCTGTGTGGACTGCGCACTTAAAATATGAAATACTAATATGAAGTACAACCATTGTATGGAGGGAAATGGTGGAAATGCCAAAGATTGTTTATAATATTAACTGATATAAATATTTTAATCCTTTAGAGCAATGTAAATCAGTGTCATTTTTCATAAAAGTCAATTTGTCATTGGTGACTTTCGGTTTCACTCAAGTTTGTTAGCGCCCCCATATTTAACAGCAAGAAATCTAAACAGTGTTCTAGAACCATCTTACCACTTTATTTGTCCATGTTTCGCCTCAGTTAGACATATTTGTCACATTTACAGCAAAAATCTCCAAAAAAGATTGTGACAAAATGTTATAGATGTACTTTTCATGATGAACAGACAAGAAAAGAGAGTTTCATTGTGTATTGCAATTACGTGTTAAAAGACTTTTAATTGGATTTCTAAGAAGTTCCAGGTGATGATTCTCAATGTTTGATTGTAATTTTCTTGGTATTTTTTGAATGTTGACATTTAATTGCCCTTTAAAATGCAACAATTATAAAATTAAATGTTTCATACTATGTCACTAATTATATTTTAAGTTTTATTGTAAGACATGTTAAATTGCAAAATTTGGCCATTACAATTTTCCAGCCTTCTAGGATTTGAAGCAAAACTTTATGTGGGAATAATTAAATGCTTCTGGAGGAAAGATCATTATTAACTTCAATGTATACCAAATGCCAAAATTTTACAATCTTCCAAATTGAAAGCATTAGCTGATGTGGCTCAAAACATTTGAATTGACTGTGAAAGGGTAGATAAACATTGTGGGAAATGAGAAAATGCTGAATACTATTATTTTCTACCTTTCCTACCATGTTTTAAACCCTTTTTTGGAAAAACTCCCATTGCTTGAGCCCAGTTTAATTTATCATCTTCAGTGAATTTAGACTTATCCAGACTCAAAGCATTTGCAGACAACAACATAAATGTGACTCACAAATTAGCATTTATTGTTCGTAGGATATAGCACATTGTGGGAAAAGAAGAAAATGCTGTTTACCAGTATTTTTTCCTTCTCACACAACATTCAGAAGCCTTCTCCATGAGGGTTGTTAAAACTCGGGCTTGTGTGGTAAAAATTATGTGGCCTGGTTATGAGTACAGATAGAAAGAGGAAAACACAAACCAATGGTTCTAGGATTTCAGAGGTCCAGATAGATGGGGTGTCATTTTTTTTTTTATTGTTAAATTCTTAATTGTCTTCATCATCAAAACCTATATTGTGGGTATTCATGAATTGCCTTCATGAAAGAATTCATGAGATATTAACAAATTATGTTTTGTTCAAAAGGGGGAAATAATATTTAAGGGGGAAATAATATTTCCCTAATCTCTTTTGCTTTGTCAGATTGACTTAACCCTTTACCAAACAATCCCATGTTTTAATGATCCTGAGGAAAAAGCTTTTCAAAATATTGTGGGAAAAGAAGAAAATGCTGGTAACCAGCATTTTCTTCTTTTCTCACAATATTTTCTACCTATTCAAATCAAACTCTGTTACATTTAATTTGTCATCTGCAAGCATGCTGAATTTGACCAAGCCTAAATTTTTGTTGTTTGGTAAATGTTTGAGGGACAACAAAATTCCTAAGAGTACTTCATACTGAAAGTATTTGTGAACAATTACAATTCACACATAGCTTTGAAATTAAAGGAAACTTTGTGGGACAAGGGAAAATACTGGTTACCAGCATTTTGTCATTTTCCATCAAATGTTTGCAAAATCAGTTATGCCCCAGTGTTGTAAAAACTTGGAATTTCTGGAGCAAACTAAGTGGTGTATTGTTATAGAGCTAGTTGAGTTCTCAGACTGAATTAGATTTATTTTGTTCTGTGTTCTGTAAAATTGAAGATAAGGAGGGGAGGTAAGGAGTTCCAAACAAACATGTTCGCTATTTCAATGTCTGACTTGAAATTTATTGAAATTACACCTACAAAAAAGTTCCAGTTTAAATATTTACCAACTGTTACGTAAGTGGGTGGGATCTCTGGGGAACAAAATGTTTTATTAGATAATTGTTTGTTGAGTATTTTGCAAATTTTTTTATTGTACAAAAAGGGGCGTTAATAATTCAAACTCTTCACTACTTAACTCTTTACTAAATTACAAGATTTTAGACTAGGCCAAACTCAAAGCATCTGCAGACGACAAATTAAAGGTAGCAAAAATGATGAAAATTTGACCTTGATGGGATTGAAAACATTGTAAGTAAAGGAGAAAATGCTGGTCAGCCAGAATTGTGTACCGAAGGCTTAATATTATCAGCATGGTTCTGTGATAGTGCAAAGATAAAGGTTACAACATTTTTAAACTTGTCAAAATTTTAATTACTTATAAACAGATTAAATGTTACTGAAATAATGGTAAAATTTTTAATGTCTTCGACAAAGATAGAAAAAAGAGTGGGAAATGGAAGAAGAGTATGATTGCTTGCATATTCTCCTCAGTGTTTTCAAGAGCCTTTTTCGTCAGGGTCATTGAAACTTGCGAAAGCCTTCTTCCATCAGGACATTAAACACCAAATTGTTTTGCAAACAGTTAACCCTTATCCTGCCAAATAAATCAAATGAAATTTTTAAGCCGATATTAAAAACCCAATTGATGCTATTTCAAATGTAATTTGGGGTGAAAATATCTCATTGTCCGGCAGTATGGATCCAAGATCAGACTGCACGTTCTGTGCAGTCTGATCTTGATCTACACTGTCTGCAAAAGGTCAGTGAGTCACACTTAGCAGTCTATGGGTTATTTTTTTCCTGCAAGTAAAAGATAATCATCCTTACATAACTAATTGATATAAACAAGATTAGTCGTGAGGAAAACCAAAAATATTTCCAACCTAAACTTATTTCCATGAGAAATTCTAAGCAACCATGAAAATTTTTTTTTACACAAAGATCACAGTATGTTCTGTGCTGTCTGATCATGATCTATACTGTCTGCAAGAGTGCTATAAGCTGTTTTTACCATGGAAAGGATTAATTATTTTATACACTCAAAGAAAACCATTACCATTAGTTATTACTGTTTAGCTCTTTTCCAGACGATAAAGACTGATACTCATCCGAATTGAAAGCATTTTCAGATGATATCTTTAATGTTATTCAAATGATGGTATTTTTTTATGAATGGGTAGAAAACATTGTAGGAAAAGGAGAAAATGTGGATCGCTAGTGAAGTTGCAAAAGGTAATCTAATGTAAAGTGTTAATTGTCTCCACAAAATTGGCAACAATTGCGAGCAAATTGTGAACACAAAAAAAAAATAGTTCCAAACACCAAATATTACATTAATTTGCGGAAATATATGGGCTTTTAATTTCATTTAGGCTTTATAGACTTCTATATCGTACTTTATTTGCAATTAAGCTGACTCTGTATTGCTTATTGCTGCGAACATTATTTTCATCCTTTGAAGTTTTATATTATTTCTTGACAGTATTCTTCTGCCAATCTGAATAAATTAACTCATTATTATACAGATATGGCTTTTTTTATGCCTTGTCCATAGACAAGGTTTGCAAACATTGTGGAAAAAGGAGCAGTTGTTTGTTACAAGAAAATTGCTCTTTGTTTCACAATGTTTTCTATATTATTTGAAAAAGAATTTTCTTTTTCTTCAGATGTTTTCTCTTTTTGTCAGTTTTATTGAAGTTAATTGTGTTTCTTAACTCTTTACCACAAGACCAAATTGAAAGCATGCAGATGTGAAATCAAATGTTGTTCAAATGATGATTTCTGTTTTTTAAAGGGAAGAAAACATTGTGGGAGGGAGGAGAAAATGCTGGTTACCAGCATTTTCTCCTTTCCCCACAATGTTTTCAAAAGCCTTCTTCTTCAGGGTCTTTGAAACTTGGCATTGTGCGAAAAAGGGTTAACTGTGTTTCTTAACTCTTTACCAAATGACAAAAGTTTGAACTCAACCAAATTGAAAGCAGTTGCAGTTGACAAATCAAATGTGGTTTAAATGATAAATTCTGTCTATGATAGGGTAGAAAACATTGTGGGAAAAAGGAGAAAATGCTGGTAACCAGCATTTTCTCCTTTTTCCCACAATGTTTTCAAAAGCTGTCTTCTGTAGGGTCATTGAAACTTGGCATTGTGTTGTAAAGGGTTAATGAATGTTCTATGTTGTAATGGGCTGAACAAATTTCATGCATCAGTCTTTATATTTATTGACTAATGACTAATATCCACGAAAAATATCAGGGAAATAAAAGATAAATTGTTTGCCCACAAAAAATTCAATTTTACAGTGTTGGAAAAGACAGACAAGCCCATTTACCCATATGTTAAAAAATCTCTCCACCCGATAATAAATGAGATATGGTAGTTAAATAGTGGTGTAATTGTGTTGAATTTATTGATAGAGATAGACGCATTTTGCTTTAAGGTTTGCACAATTCATCTCTACATAAAATAGCAGCCTTGTTTGCTTGCCTGTTTTTTTAAAAAAATGTTGAGGTATTGTGACAGCCCTGTCGTCGTCGTCATCAACATCGTTGTGGAAAAACTTTGACATTTTCTCATATTCATGTTAAACCTGTTTACTTAAAACTAGGTAGGCCTAGTTGTTCAGTATTAGAAGGGGAACCCATACCAGACCGAGGTAGCTCTCAACATAATTTTTCTACAGTTAGCCCTCTGTTTTACTTAAAATTTTCACTGTAAAAACAACAGCAGCGCAGTGTTGGCACTCAATATGCAGCTTTATTATATACCTGAAAGTTTTTCTGAGAAATTAGACGTGTGTCACACGTGGAGAAAATATCACACAGGACAGAAAAAAAATCCATATCTACACACTGTGAAATATGGTTCCAAATATGGTATAAGGACATCATGATTACGTAACTCACGAGCGGTATAGGTATGTATTCATTTGTGATTTGATTGGTCAAAATTTTGCATTGTAATATTCATGAAAACAAAGTTACTCGCTACTACACCATTATTTGTGTTATTTTGCTTACCGTTTTTGAATAAAATGTCAACAATTGCAACATTTTTTCATCGCCGTGCAAGAAAATTTTGACATCTCGCTCGACCTTTGGTCTCACTCGATATCAAATTTTCTCACGCCGCTCGAATCAAACACATGCACCAGGAAAGTCACTACAACATAATATTCCGTATTTCTTCTTGCATGTAGCCATAGTACTTTGAAGGGTTTAAGCCATTTACCCATAGGCTGCTAAGCGCAACTCACTGGCCTTTTGCGGACAGCGTAGATCAAGATCAGACTGCACAGAACGTGCAGTCTGATCTTTGATCTACACTGTCCAATAAGGACATCTTGTCCAAAAAAATAATACCTCCGATATAGCAAAATTTGGGTGTTTACTATCGGTTCAAAATTTCACTTTACTTATTTAGCAGGATAAAGATTAAAACATTGTGGGTAACAAGCATTTTCTTCTTTTCCCACCATGATTTCTTTTCCCACCATGATTTCTTTTCCCACCATGATTTCTTTTCCCACCATGATTTCTTTCCTGTCAAAGACAGAAAGCATCTGTTAAGCTTCATTTCATTTTTTGTCGGCAAAAACTTTCAATTTGGTATTGCGCAAAATTTTGTTATTTGTTAACTCTTTACCAAACGACAAAATTTTACACTTGTTCAATATGAAAGCATTTGCAGCGAGACATTAAGTGTGCCTCAAAAATTGAAATTTGTTTTTGGGATGGTAGAAAATATTGTGGGAAATGGAGAAAATGCTGGTAACCAGCATTTTCTCCATTTCTCACAATGTTTTCATAGGGCTTTCCCCTTCATGGTTGTTAAAAACTCAGGATTGTATGGTAAAGGGTAAAAGAGTTAAATGATTTTCAGATAGAAATTTTAAGAATATTTAAGAATATTACTAAATAGAAAAAAAAAAAATCACTGAAACAATAGTGAAACCAGCATGTGAATGCTGTCACTATTTTAACCCTATACCACACAATGCTGACTTTAATGACCCTGGGAAAGAAGCCTTTTGAAAACATTGTGGGAAAAGGAGAAAATGCTGGTTACCAGCATTTTCTCTTTTTCCCACAATGTTTTCTACCCTTTCAAAGAAAAATTGCACCATTTGAACCACATTGAAAGTGTCGTCAGCAAATGCTTTCAATTTGGACAAGGCTAAAATTCTGTCGTCTGGTAAAGGGTTAAAAAGGAAGAAATGCAAAAGAGCTGCTACTACACAATCCCAAGTTTTAATGACCCTTGGTTAGAAGGATTTTGAAAACATAATGGGAAACGAAGAAAATGCTGGGAATCAGCATTTTTTTCCTGTTTCCACAATTTCTTCTACCCAGTCTGACCTTTTGAACCGCATATAATTTGTCATCTGCAAACATTTTGAATTTTGACAGATATAAAATTTTTTGTTCTTTTAATGATGGAAATAACTTGTCTTGTTTAGAAGTTACAAGATCAGACAACAAAAGTTAACAACTAGAAAATTTTAAGAAAGGGATTGTCATAGCTGTAATGATAAATTATAAAGTGCCACTTAACATTCAGGGCTTGGGTATTGTAAAAAAAAACTTTATAACTTCTCTCCATTGTTGCTAGGTTTTTCAGCTGGTTTTAACTTAAAACCCATACCCAAAATTGCCATTGAGAGGAAGGTCTTTGAAAACATTGTTGGAAAAGGAGAAACCAGCATTTTCTCTTTTTCCCATGATATTTTCTACTCTAAAATCAGTGATAAACACCAAACAAACAGATAAATTCATACTAAATTTCTTTTCACATTATCCTGCAATAGATGTGTTTGAATCATATTAAAGATACATCTTTACTCTTTTTTAGTTTTTAACCCATTTCATCCTAATATTTTATGAAACTGTAATCATTCTTTTATCTTCATGCATTGTGTTTTTCTATCTCTTACACCACATATATTTGGTAATCTATCTGTTTACAAAGCTGAGCTATTCTGCACACTTTCATGTTTTAACAGCATTTTTTCTCTCTAGCTGTAAGGATGTAACCTTTAATGTATAAACAAACAACAAAAGTAGCCTTTTTTTGTCGAGGAAACAGCCTCAAATTCAACACTTTGCTAGCCCACTTAAGTTTAGACTGTCTAAAAGTGAAAGCATCCTTGAAGACGTAATTATATAGCTCAGATTATGAGATTTGTCATTCAAAGGGCGAAAAACAGTTGGAAAAGGAGAAAAGTTGATCACAAGCATTGAATCCTTTTCCAAAATTTTTTTTCAAATTTCTTATTTTGTATTAGTTTTGACCTTTAAGGGCATTTAATGAACGTCTCAGTCTGCAAAAAGGAGAAGAGTCAGTTTTTGTTTTTTTGATAATATTGTGTACTGAATTAACAACAGAAAATTTCATCTCTAAGATTCACCTGTCTTGCCTGTATACGTGAACATATTTGTAGTTACTTCCCTTGAACCTATGTTGAAAGTATTAACTAACCCTTGTAGTGCTTTACCTGGGTTGAATGGTTTATGCAGACAGTTGAGATCAAGATCAGACTGCACATTCTGTGCAGTCTGATCTTGGATCTACACTGTCTGCTACTTTGCCAGGTATCCTGAAACAGACAGCTTTGAAATAGCAATATCTGCATCCTAAGCACTGACTGAAAATGTCCGTTTTTGAAAATATTGTAGCTAGCAATTTTTTCCTTTTGCTGTTTTGTTTTCAAATGTGTTGATGTATTTGAAAAACCCTTTACCAGACAAACACATGTTCAGACTTGTCCATATTCAAAGCATTTACAGATGGCAAATTAAATAAGAATAAAATGATGGCATTTACAAGTCTCTGAAAGGGTGCATAACATTGTTGGAAAAGCAAAAAATGCTGGCTACCAGCATTTTTTCCCTTTTCTGCATTTTTTTTTTTCAAAAGCCTTGTCTCTGATAGTCTTTGAAAGTCAGGCTTGTTTAGTATAGGGTTAACCAAAAAAAAAATTCATGTTAATTATCCAAATTTTACATGGATGTTTCCAAATCATAATTCTTTCTGTATCAAGAAAGGTTTTGAAATGAGCAGTGCTTTGGCAAAAGGGGTTTGATGCATTATGCAAGCCATCGCATAATTATGATGGATCCATAGAATCCGTTTTTCCTAACAACAGTGACTCTATCATGGGGTGCACTCAGGTCCTTTGACATGCAGAAAATTGACTAATAGCAAAAAGTTAAGTCAGTATTCACCAAATGATTCTCAACAGCATTCTTAGTCTAACTCTGGATTTAGAAAGTAATACAACTTCTGATTGGCTAAACCATTTGGTTTAGCCAATCAAAAGTTGTGTTACTTTCAAATTTAGAAAATTCTTGAGAAAAAGACTAAGAATGTTCCTAAGGATGGTCGGTGAATATGGACCTAGCTCAGCCTGTGTTGACTGGGCATGCTGATCTGGGTTAATACTTTGAGTAAATGCATTAAACCCCCTTTTATTAGAACTTGGCTCAATTATTTCATTATTAGTTCCTGGTTGATAAAATTATCAGTATTTTATCATAGGTAATCTACATTGTCATAACTAATTGTGTACTTTGCCAAATTAACATGGATCTCCTATCACTTATATTGTGTAGATAAAGCTTTTACTACAATAGGTGCATAAATTTTATGCAATTTATCTCAAGTTTGTAGATGAGGAACAACTAGTAAACTGAAGTGTAAATTCAACTCTTCACCAAATGACAAAATTTTGGACTTTTTCATTTTGTCTTATCTTTCTTGAAAAAACAAATTGTTAAACTTCATTTGAATGGGAACTTAAGTTTGCCTTAAATGATTTCACAGGCCTTCACAGCTCTATGCAGAAAACTTGCATATCAGGTCATAGGAGTTGTCGATTTAACTCTTTTAAAATTTTGGACTGCACCAACTTAATAGCATTTGTACACGACAAATCAAATGTTAAAATGAAATCAAATGATTATTGCTCTCTTTGATAGGATAGAAAAGATTATGGGAAAAGGAGGGAAAATGCTGATTATCAGCATTATCTCTTTTTCCTACATGGTTTTCAAAGGCCGCCTTTGGTCGTTGAAAGTCGGGATTGTGTGGAAAAGGGTTAAATCCTTTCATTGCCAAATTTCTGAGGATTGATGCGAATGGTATGCAAAGTACTGGTTGAAGAGATGCAAGGAAAGATCTATGCTCTGGCAGCAGTTACTAGTACATAACTAAAATGCAGTCAAACAACATGACAAAAGGACTCTTTTGTATAGTCCATGTATCACATGTAATCACCTGACAAGACAACATTGTTTAAAGTTTGATAAAATTATTATCTCCCATAACCTGTGATTTTATATGCTGTATTTTGGATGACCCAAACTAAAGGCAAGGCATCTGAAGAAAAGCATTTAAGAAAATATGATTAAAACGTTGCTTTCAAAATAATTAATCCATCCACAGAGAACATAAACAAGAGCACTGCATGCGGGTACCAATGCATGGCTGCAGGTGCTTGATTTTTAGTGAAAATTGCAAGTCGAAAAAGGGGCATAACTGTCAAAATACTTTGATGGTTACCTGCCTTTGTTGTATGGGTTCCCCTTTTGATAGTTAACAGCTTGTCCAAATTTGAAGTAAATATCTTCAGTAATAACAGATATTACAAAATGTCAAAGATGTTGCTTAAAACATACGAGAACGTAGACGATGATTATATAACGCCAAAGACATCAGGGCTATGACAACAACTTACTGCTTTCTTCGAAAACAGCAAAGCTACAAGTGAAGGAATTGTGTACAACATGCCATTTCCACATTCTTGTAAGTAAGGGGGTTTTACAGGAGATTTGTCCTCTAAGAATTAACGCTTTATCAAACAACAGAATTTTAGATGCAACCAGATTGAAAGCAAATGCAGACGAAAATTGAAATGTGACTCAAATGATGGACATTATCTTTGATGGGATAGAAAACATTCTGGGAAAAGGAAAAAAAAGCTGGTTACAAGCATTTTCTCCTTTTCCCACAGTGTTTGCAAAAGCCTTCTTTAAGGTTGTTAAAACCTGGGATTGTGTGGTTAAAGGATATTTGAACAATGCAGTTATCATGATATTGTCGCCATCTCCATCTTTGTCTGGCAAAATCTTTGACATAGTATGATATCTCTGTTATAACTGCTAAAGATACTTACTTCAAACTCAAGCCAGTTATTCACTGTAAAAAGGATAACTATAAGGCTTTTGAAAACACTGTGGGAAAAGATGAAAAGCCAAATTGGTAGCATACAAGATTTGAAACCAAGGTGTTCCCAACTCAGCCAATATTGCTATAAGAGGATTGATGATAGTCATTGTGACAGGATTCATTTATGTCTCACATGCACAGCTGATCATTGTTTCAAGGTTGGTTATGTTCGAAAGCAGCCAGTGGCTTGGGAAATATTATGCTAAGTACTAGTGAAAGAAACCAAAGTAAAGCATCATTGTAGGTCCATTGGTGGCCATGATACAACAAATAATGTTGAAAATGGCAAAAAAACACGATCCAAAAAAATAGTTGAGCCACATTCAAATTGGCTATTATAATAATTCTAGATTTGGACTAGTCCAAATTTCCATCCTTAATAATAGTTAAGAATTAAGGAGTACAGCACGCCCTGTTATGAATTATATTTGAGTCCCGCTCTGTTAAAAGGATATCTGATGCATCTGCAAAAAGCAATGACCAATTTCAGCCTACGCAGTCCACGCAGGCTGACATGAGTCGAAACTTTTGCTATTTGTCAATTTTCTACATATCAAAGGACCATTCTACATCATGATTCAGTTGTTACACAAAACTGGTTTTATGCATCTATGATTATGTGATGACTTGCTTGGTATAATGCATCATGGAGATGCATTAAACCCCCTTTTGCCAGAGCTTGGCTCATTTATTAAAGCTTCTGCAGCTGAGCTATCAGTGCTTGTGTAACAATTTTTCTTGCCTTGTTGTCATTAAAAGGACAATTTTTGAGGAAATGGAAAGACAGGCTGAATTCTTTATCAAATAACAAAAATTTAGACTTGTCCAAATTAACAGCATTTTCAACCGACAAAATAAATGCGACTAGTTCTTAATTGAAACTCGTCTTAATCATTTACCACACAATCCTGAGTTTTAATGACCCTGAGGAAGAAGCCTTTGTAAAACATTGTGGAAAAAGAGAAAATGCTGGTATGTCTTTTGAAGGGTATAAAACATTGTGGGAAAAGGAGAAAATGCTGGTTACCAGCATTTTCTCCTTTACCACAATGTTTTCAAAAGGCTTCTTTCAAAAGGTTGTTAAAAGTCTGGATTGTGTAGTAAAGGGTTAACAAAGCTTTCACCCATAGGGTAGTTGAAACTCAGAGTTGTTTAGTAAAGGGCTACTTGATGAGCAGACTAAAATTTTTATCTCTGTTTATTACATATCAAAAGTAAATTAGAGGAATTGTTAGATACAATTATACCAATTAGATAACTGATATTGTTACATGATAACCATTGGTGTAAGATCAAGGATGTTTGAAACAAGATGCAGTGGGTAAGATTTGCTACTTTCTTACTAGACTTTCATTGACACCCGGTCTTTTTTCCTGAGGGTCAAGCCCAATAGCCAGGCGGTAACATACAGGGCTTTAAACCAGGGGGTTGTGGGTTTGTTTCCCTGGCTTGGTCAGTTTCTCTCTGAGGATTGATGATAGTCATTGCAACAGGGTTCATTCCTCTCTCACAACTGATTGTTGTTTCAACCATGGGTTATGTTGGAAAACAGCCATTGGCTTGGGAAGAATAATGTGCAAAATACTGGTAAAAGAAACTCCAGGAAAGCATAGATAGATGCACTTAAGCTGGGGTGGTATAACTGAAATGATATTGATAATGTTTTGTGTCAACTCTTTATCACATGGTGAAATTTTAGCCTGTTCTAAATTGAAAGCATTTGCAGACAACATATAATAATCATCAAACGTTATTCAAAACATAAAATTTGTATTTAATAGCATAGAAAACATGGTAGGAAAAGAAGAAAATGCTGGTTACCAGCATTTTCTTCTTTTCCCACCATGTTTTCAAAAGACCCCCACCTCATAATCATTAAAACTCGGGATTGTGCAATAAAGAGTTAAATACAATACAAACACACTTTACATACCTGTGTCTTTACTCTTTACATACAAGAGGAGAAAATTTTGGACTGGTCCATATTGAGAGTATTTACAGACAATGTTTACAGTGTGAATGGATAGAAAACATTGCAGAAAAAGGAGTAAATGTTGGTTACCAGTGTTTTCTCTTTGTTCAGAGTATGGTTTAAATAAAACAGTAACTGTTGTAAACCCGTAATCATTACTTTGGTTTCTCTCACTGAGAAAATAGTCTGCAACAGACTGAATGTTTTATTTAATCAGTGATGAAAAAGCCGTTTTAGAATTTATTGCCATTTTTTCAAATTGCTTTATTTGAGAATAAATCAAATATAAAAAGGTTTAAGTTAATAGCAGCAAACAAATGGAATAGGTAATGGTAAATTAGACGCAAATAGTATAGGCATGGTTTCTTTCTGATTCCTTCATATTGTCTCTCCTTAGAGTATACAAAGTGTATATCCAAGATCAGATTGCAGTGTGCCGTCTGATGTTGATCTACACTGTCAGCAAAAGGCAAAATATGTTGTGCATAGGGCTTCAATTATAAGCATGTGTACTTAACCTTTTGCTTAGTTTGGTAGCGCAGTCGGTAGTGTACAGGACTTGAAACCATGGGGCCGCTGGTTTGTATCCCCAGCATGGCCAATTTCTTGTTTGATGTTCAAAGTACTGGTCAGAGAAAGTCAAGGAAAGCATGGATAGGTGCACTGGCTGTCACAATATAACTGAAGAAAAGTTGAAAACAGCACTAAACATCATACACTCACATGCATTTAACCCTTGACCTAATAAAAAAAAAAAAAATCATACTTGTCAATATTAAATGCATTTGTGGATGATGCACAAAATGTGGCTCATATGATGGTATTTGTTTTTCAAAGAAAATTAAACAGTACAGAAAGAAAAATGCATGCTACAGGCATTTCCTCCTTTTCCTACATTGGTTACAAAAGCCATTTAATCACAGGATCAGTTTTAGGTGACAGGTCAAAGGATAAAACTGTTCCGGAAAATACATTACCATATTGTCTTTTTTTAACGCCCCCCCCCCCACGGGGGGGTGGGGTAACATTTTCCAAAAGTGGGGGTGATAAATAGAGTTAAAACAACATAGAAGTTTCTGAGGACGATAATAACATTACCTTCTTGGTTTCAATTCAGTACCTGACTGCAAAATGATCGCCATTTTAGAAACCCACTGTATCAATGCAGAATAATGATTTTACTTCCAATCATGATTCATTTGGACATAAAATAGCATCCACAATTAATGTGAGACAAGGGTTTTCAATACTTTCACCTTTCTTAAAGTTTTTCCAAGTCTGTTGACAAAGTTTGTATTACTTGAAGTTTATAACATATCAGAAGTGTACCTTTATTCGAACACTGTCAGATGTTCATGACATTGATTTGTGAAGTAAATAGAATCATGTTGCTGCCATAAGTTTATTCCAGCTGATTAATTTCAACTTTATTGATGGGTTAGCTGTCAGTTCAGCCCATTTTTGGAAAGAAAAAAGCTGAGGAGTGTTTATTAGAGTGGGAGCATTAATAAGAGACATTATGTCATACCATTCAACATGCATGACCATGATATTGTCAAAGAACCTAAATTGGCCCCTGTATGAATACAACCAAGTGGTGTTTAGGCTATGATTTATTGAATTATTCCAGAAATAAATATAGAGAAGAAAGGAAATTTCAAGTAGAATACCAACATAATAGCATATTCAAGATATTGTTAATGTCATAGAGGCCCTTATACAAATACAGAAAATTTTTACTTTTAACCCTTAACCTACTAAATAAGTGAAATGAAACTTTCAATCCGATGGTAAAAATCCAAATTCTGCTATTTCAAAAGTAATTTTGGGAGAAAAATGTCTATATGAGGCAGTGTAGATCCAAGATCAGACTGCTCGTTCTGTTGCTCTTAGCAGCTTATGGGTTAATGACCTTGAGGAAAAAGGCTTTTGAAAACATTGTAGGAAAAGAAGAAAATAGCAATAAAAAGCATTTTCTCCTTTTCCTTCTATGTAATTTTGGTTTGTTCCCCAAATCCCCCATCCCAGATAGGTGTTAATGAAAACTAGGAGGCATTCAAAGAACACACCATATTTTTTTGCCTTTTATCAGACTGTTCCATCATTTTAGCCTTAATTTATAATTGGAAAATTTAACATTGTATTGTTTGGGAAAGAGTCCAAATGAAATTAGATACTATGTGGCTATTTTGGTAAAAAAAATCTATCACAAAATATCTCACAAGACATTAAATTTTGTGGAAATTAAAATCAGACTTTGTGTTTTGGATCCACCATAAGAATGAAAATTGAAGGATAATTAAAAAAAAAAAAAGGACCAGTTGCTTCTTTGGCAATTTAAAGATTATTTTGGTCAGTATATATCCTCAAAGATTGGACATTGAAGATCTAAGATCAGACTGCATATTCTGCACAGTCTGATCTAAGTCTTCACCATCCAGTGTAGGAAATAGACTTGAGTAAATGATGTAGAGGTAAAGTTGTCATCAGCAGGGGTCATATTAAGAACTTGACTATTTGGCAAAAGTTTTTCCATCAGATCTTTTTAACCTTTTACCAAACATTACCATGTTTTAATAAACCTTGTGAAGAGGACTTTTTGAAAAAAAATTGTGGGAATAGGAGAAAATGCTGATAACCCAGAGTCAAAAACCTGAAATTTGATTGTACCACTTTTGAACTTGTTGTCTGCTGATGCTGTCTATTTAGAGGAGCCTAAATTTCATTGTTTAGGAAAGGGTTCAAAATGATCTATGGTTGGAGACCCTTTGAACAGTTTTTGTCTGTCATAAAAATAAGACAAAATTGTCATTTAGTGTGTGAGAGTATTGTTGATGAAATGAACAACAAAACAGGCTTCCTGCCGTGTTGTTTTCCTGGACCTTCTGCTTCATTGCTTTCATATGGCTCATTAATCCTCAACCAAACAATTCAGTTTTTTTTTTTATGACCCTGAGAAAGAAGGCTTTTGAAAACATTGAGGGAAAAGGAGAAAATGCTGGTAACCTTTTCTCCTTTTCCCACAATGTTTTCTATCCTCAAGAAAAATTCAATTATTTGAACTACTTGTTAGTTATTGTCTGCAATTTTTTCAATTCGGATACATGATAATTTTGTTTTGTTAAATGACTTTAAGTCCTTATTAAATGACAAAATTTTAGATTTATCCAAATTGAAAGGATTGGCAGACATTAAACTAAACTTGGTTTAAGTGATGAAATTTGTCTTTGACAGTGTAGAAAATATTTCGGGAAAAGGAGAAAGTGCTGGTTACCAGCATTTTCTCCTTTTCCCATAATGTTTTCAAAGGCCCTCTTCCTCATGGCTGTAAAACACTGAGGATCTTTTGGCAAGGGATTAAAGACACTCCATACCATAATCCCCTGCCTATAGTCATACACATTATGCATATTAAGGATAACACAAAGTGCTTTTCCAGACATTGTAGATCAAGATCAGATCAAATGGACAACAAAACAGGCAGCAGTGCTGTTTTATTGGACGTCTGCTTCATTGTTTTTAAATGCTTCATTAACCTTTATGGTGCTAAATACAGTCATCATAGTACACAATTCCAGGACATTTCATAGAAAACCAAGTTCTCAAAAACAATACCTAGCCCTGATCCTTACCCTAACCTAGACGAATTACGGCTCCAATCTTCCTCCCAGATAGCGCTTTTCATTAAATAAATCTAGGAATTTAGCGATTGGTATTTAAAAACATAGATGGAAAGAAAGTTGTGTTAGTACATGTGTGGGAAAGCCAGGAAACACATTCGTAGGTGCACTGATATGACCTAAGCTGTTAAAACGGCGTTAAACTCCAATTCAATCAATCAACCAAAAACATACATGGATTTTGAAGTAACACGTACCCTTTTGACGAAATGTTGTGAATGGCATCATACACAGTCAGGGCGAAAACCCAATACATCAACTGTGATTTCAAGGGAGCTTTTTCCATTGTGTATAACTGTTCTGCATTTTCTCCTTTTCCTCCAATGTTTACAGTCCATTCAAGGAATTTACCCATCATTCAAGTGGCATCTAATTTGATCTTATTTGTCAACTAAAAGTGCATCAACTCTTTACCACACAATCCGGAGTTGAAGGCCCCATTGAAACAGTGATCAGCTGTTAGATAGAATGAAATCCTGTTGCAATGACTATCATCAGTCGGAAAGTGAATTGGCCAAGCTAGAGATTTGAATTCATGACCCCCGGTTTGAAGCTCTGAGTTACGGGGCTCCGCACTATTATCATCATTGTGGAAGGGCTTAGGTGAAGCAAACTGGAAATTGTTGTTCTAGATTTCATGAGTCACAAGTTTTAACGCTAAATGCACATTTCACAACAATAGTTGCCTTTGCAGCCAGTGTAGATCAAGGTCAGACTGCACAAAATGTGCAGTCTGATCTTTGATCTACAATGTCCATTTAAGTGAAGCATTATGAAAAGGAGCAACCTTATAATTGCAATTATTTGGTTCTAGTTTCCAGATTGAAAGAGTCTGTTTGGTTCAGATGGCTAAGAGTTAGCCTTTTACCAAACGACAAAATTCCTGACTAGACCAAATTGAAAGCATTTTGATAAAACGTGGCTCAAATGATGATTTCTGTTTTTGATAGGGTAAAAAACATTGTGGGCAAAGGAGAAAATGCTGGTAACCAGCATTTTCTCCTTTTCCCACAATGTTTTCAAAAGGCTTCTTTCTCAGGGTCCTTAAAACTTAGGGTTGTTTGGTGAAGTGTTAAGAAAAAAGACTGATAAAGAATTAGGCTTTGGTGTTTATAGCAAGGAACCACCAGTCCAATAGAATAATTTTTCAGTCATATTGAATGGCAAAGTGTAAAAACAGATGTTTTAGGTGAACAAAAGGCTGCAAAATGTAAATATTCAGAGGTTTTGTAATGTTTGATGTGAACAAGAATTCTAGATTGAAAACGAGGGGGGGAGGGGGAAGCTTGATTTTTGGGAATGAAAGGAGCAATGCTCTTTTTCCACATTTTGTTATCAAAATTTGTCCACAGCAAGGATTACAAAAAAGTTGTAGTTTATGGATGAGAGTTATGTCTGCATTTTTTAATTTTTCCCTCAATGTTTTCAGAGACTGCTCCCAAAGACAGCTAAACACATAATTATTGTTTAGTAAAGGGTTACCTCTTTAACATGGACAAAATTCAAGTCTTGCCCAAATTGGTGAATGTGGTGCAGATGATAAAATTTTTCTTTAAAAGGTAGAAAACACTGTGGAAAAAGGAGAAAATGCTGGTCACCAGCAATTTCTCCTTTTCCTACAATTTTTCAAAAGCATTCTGTCTCAGGGTTGTCCCTTTCCCAAACAATCCCTGGTTTTTACCATAGGGGTCCGTAGTTTGACTCCTGGCACCCATAGACTATATAGTATAAACAAGGGATTTAACTGTATGCAGTCCGTTACTTGCCCCCGGTTACAAAAAACAACGTATCTTTTCTACCCCATCAGTTATTCTCCTATTTTTTTCTACAGCTGAGAGCTAAAACATTTTTCTACCAGAAAAACACAACTGTTTGTCAGTGGCTAATGCAGTCTGGCTGATACATTCGCTCAAACTTGTAAACTCGCTCAAAAATCAGCGCCATTGACACGGGTTCGTACATCCATTTTCAAGATATAAAATGCACTTTAGATCCAATGAAACGCAGCATTAGCGGCACCCACCCTTTAAGCATGTTTACAAGTACTACTGACCTATAGTCTTTATCTTCAGTAACGACGAAACGCCTCAGAATTCGTTGAATTTGTGATCCACGTTCTTATTTCGAACAGCTGGAGCCATCTTCTGTCATGTGACATTGTTTGGAACGAGAAATTTCATCGGTTGATATGTACTAACAGTCGTGAATTCAACCAATGAAATTTCATACAGCTGCTCACACCTTTTTGTCACGTGACAGTACGGTGACACTGTTTGGAACGAGAAATTTCATTGGTTTATATGCGCGAACGTCAGTATGGAATGTACGAACCCGTGTCAATAGCGAAGATTTTTGAGCCACTTTACAAGTTCGAGCGAATGTATCAGCCAGACTGCATTAGCCACTGACAAACAGTTGTTTTTTTTGGTAGAAAACTGTTTTAGCTCTCAGCTGTAGAAAAAATTAGGAGAATAACTGATGGGGTAGAAAAGATACGTTGTTTTCTTGTAACCGGGGGCGAGTAACGGGCTGCATACAGTTAAATCCCTTGTTTATACTATATAGTCTATGGGTGCCAGGAGTCAAACTACGGACCCCTATGGTTTTTACGGGTCAGGAATAGAAGCCTTTTGAAAACATTGTGGGAAAAGGAGAAAATGCTGGTAACCAGCATTTTCTCCTTTTCCCACAATGTTTTCTACCCTATCATATAAAAAAATCATCGTTTTAGCAACTGTTAATTTGTCATCTGCAAAATGCTTTCAATTTGGTCTGGTCCAAAATTTGCCGTTTGGGAAAGGGTTAAAAGTCAGGATTTTGTAATAAAGGATTAAATCAGGTACTTGAAGAAGAATTGTGCTGAAGATTTCCTTATCTTATCTTAACAGGAAACACAAAACAATTGTTCTATCTCATTTCCTTGGGCTTTAACTTCATGGTGTTCAGATTATTATGGTAATGTATTGCTGGAAAATCTTTTTAACTCTTTACCAAACAACAAAATCTCAAACTGGTACAAATTTTTAGCATTTGAAGATGACAAAGTAAAATTGGTTAAAAAACTAAAATTTGCCTTTGGAAAGGTAGAAAACATTGTGGGAAAAGGAGAAAACGCTGTATTTCCTTTTTTTTTTCCCACAATGTTTTCAGAAGCATTCTTCATCAGCGTTGTTCAAACTCGGGATTGTGTGGCAAAGGGTTGAGTAACTCGAACCTGAAGCACCATTTATTAAAATTGATTCCCTTTGCAGCTAGTATAGATCAGCAAAGAATATGCGGTCTGATCTTTGATCTACACCAGCCATATAGCTGAGACATTCTTGACAAGACCAACCTTGTCTGATCTTGTTTTTCACTGTCTGCAAAAGCGATTTAAACCAGGATCAGTGCCAATCAGGTCAAAAAGATGAGAATATCCTCTACCAGTGGCCCCTATGCCAGGGTCTCTATTTACCAACCAGTCTGAAGAACAGTCTTACTCTTAACTCATTACCAAACGACAAAATTTTGGACTAGTCCAAATTGAAAGCATTTGCAGATGACAAAAGGAATGTGACTCAAAAATTGAATTTTGATTTAGGAAGGGTAGAAAACATTGTGGGAAAAGGAGAAAATGCTGGTCACCAGCATTTTCTCCTTTTCCTACAATGTTTTCAAAAGCTCTCTTTCTCAGGGTCGTTAAAACTCAGGATTGTGTGGTAAAGAGTTAATCTCCAGAGTTTTCCAAATATGAAAGTAACATAACTTCTGATTGGCTAAGCTATTAAAATTTTGGTTAAGCCAATCAAAAGACATGTTACTTTCAAATTTAGAAAATTAATAAGGAATAAGACTAAGAGTGTTCTTGAGAATTGTTGGTAATTACCGACCCTGGTAATACTCAAGATACATGGATAAAACATGCAAAATGCAGCATGCTGTGACCTATGGAGAGACATGCTATGATTTATTTGACATAGTCTTTATCATCGCAGATAAGCATTAAAGACAAATGTTGGAGATGAAACAGAAGTCAATTATTTCTGTCAGATAAACTAGAATAGTCCGTGATCTGATAAAACACAAAAGAAGTATTATTATTTTAACCCTGTACCATGCAGTCCGGAGTTTTAAAGCCTTTGTCAAACAGTCCTGTGTTTAACCCTTTACCACACAATCACGACTTTTAACGACCCTGAGAAAGAAGCCTTTTGAAAACATTGTGGGAAAAGGAGAAAATGCTGGTAACCAGCATTTTCTCCTTTGCCCACAATGTTTTCTATCCTTCCCAAAACAAATTTCAAATTTTCAGTCACTTTTATTTTGTCGTCTGCAAATGCTCTCAGTTTGGACCAGTCTAAAATTTTGTCGTTTGGTAAAGAGTTAACAAACCTGAAGAAATAAGCTTTTGAAATCAGTGTGGGAAAAGGAGAAAATGCTGGTAACCAGCATTTTCTCCTTTTCCCACAAGGTTTTCAACCCTTTCTGATACAAATCCCATCACTTGAGTATCATTTTATTCATTCCCTGCAAATACTTCGAATTTGAATCAGTTTAAGCTTTTGTTGATAGAAGGCTTTTTTTGTTAACATCAAAAGTAGAGAAAATGCTGGTAACCAGCATTTTCTCCTTTTCGCACAATGTTTTCTACCCTTCCTTAACCCTTTACCAAAAAATTCCAGACTTTTAACAGTCTGAAAGAAGAAGACTTTTAACTCTTTACCAAACAACAAAATTTTAGACTGGTCCAAATTGAAAGCATTTGCAGACGACAAAAATAAAGGTGGCTCAAATGGCAGAATTTGTCCTTGATAGAGTAGAAAACATTGTTGGAAAAGGAGAAAATGCTGGTTACCAGCATTTTCTCCTTTTCCGACAATGTTTTCAAAAGGCCTCTTTCATGGGGTCGTTAAAACCCGGGATTTTTTTGGTAGAGTTAAAAAACATGGTGTAGGAAGAGCAGAAAATGCTGGAAACAAACTTTTTCCCCTATTCTACAATGTTTTCTATCCATTCAAAGACAAATTTTATCTTCTGAGCCAAATTTAATTTGTTGTCTACAAATGCTTTCAATAAAGGACTCCCCTTAAATTTTGTGGTCTGGTGTAGTCAAGCCTTTAATGGATAGGTAAATGTCTATTTAGTTCATAAGTATTCGTTACAATTGTGAAACAAACTTCACACTCTGTAATAGTTAACATGGTGCCTGTCATAAAAGTAGTTGCTTTTATAGACTGTGGAAATCAAGATCAGACTGCATAAAAGATGCACCCTGATCTTCAATCTACATTATCCCCAAGGCAGGGACACTCTGCACAATTGCAGCTATGAATCAAGGAAGAATGAGGTGTTTTTTTCCTTTGAATTATGGTTGTATGGTGCTTTAAGAATTAATCAATCTATATCAATGTATCTTGGAAACTTACCGAATTCAGTGCTTGAGCCTACTGATCCCAAGGCTGGAAGTTTCAAGGCTTGAACCAAAGACCAGAAGGTATCAAGCTGGACACAAAAGCTGAAAGTCCCAAACCTTGATCCAAAGACTGAAAGTTCTAAAGCTTGACCCAGACAGGAAGTTCAAAAGCTGGAATGTCAACAGGCTGTTTGTAACTCTATGACACAAGTTTTTCTTGATGGTCCCTGTCCAAATAAAGTTTTATTTTTAGTTTCCCCATAATAAGTCCAAATATGCATAATGAGGTACCGGATTGAAAAGTTACTACAATTCACTCTTGTTTGGTCATGGTAACCTTGACCCCTAGAGACATATGGGTGCAATGTTACAGGCATGAGTTATCTTGTTATCAGTGTAATGATATTGATACAGGGCCTAGAAAATCAGAATCCAGTTAGCATTGTTTATAACAGGATATCAATTATGATACATGTTAATGAAAACCTGCTGAATCCCCCCTCTTCTATAAACAATAACTGTTTTGTTTGGCGTGAGAGAATGCATTTCACTTGCTACTGACTGGTTCAACCTCTGTTTGTGTTTCTTTGACAGGAGGAATAATAATTCAGAACCAGTCTTTGATCCAGGTTGATGGGCGCTTGAAACAACACAACAAAGCTTCTGTGAGATTCCTGTAACTAATGGTTATTGTTTTAGTTGGATCTGATAATAGTAGTTAACTTCTGTTTAAAATGCTTATTTTCATTGACCCAAATCAAATTGGGGCTACCTTTTGTTCCAGGCACAGATTAGATTTGGAAAATGCATCCTTTGTTATAAATTCCCTCAGTGATTCATGGTTGTGTTTATTATCTAAAACAATATCTGGAACTCTCCTTCTATTCTCTGGTAATTGTTGTAAGAAAGGAAAAGAATTAAATTGTAAACAATGGCAGCCTTTGATCATAGAATATTTGTGTAATTTGAAAAGCTTCGTCTTAGAACTTAGAAAAGTAATCACATTTCAAGACGGCATTAAACCCCAATGATTTCTTCTGTGATTGTTCCTTTGATGTTTCTTTTTGCCCTCCTTCCATTCCATTTATTTTGGTTCTCTTTCATCACAAGTGCTCCAGTTTTTTTCTTGTTGTTCTCTTCTGGAAGGTTTATGGAAAATATTCAGAAAGATTTATAAATTTATGAATGAAAGAGATAAAATACTATAAAATGATGATACAGGATTAATTCAATCTTTACCAAAACATCCCCTGTTTTTACCGCCCTTTGGGAAGAAGCCTTTTAAAGCATTTTGGGAAAGGAAAAAATGCTAGTAACCAGCATTTTCAGTGTGGCTATTTTCGAAGAAAACATGGAGGTATTGTCATGCCCTATAGTTCTGTGATGTCTGCCTTGTGCAAAAAATGATATTTTGTAATATTTCTGTCATTATTGAAGATATTTGCTTCAAACTTGGATTAGTTGCTAACTATCAAAACAGGAATGCATACAACAGGGGCAGGTAATCATCAAAATATTTTGACACAGTAACTTCCCTTTTTTAATTAAGAATTTTCACTAAGAGCAACTGCAGCCAAGTGTTGGCTACAGCATGTGGTGCTCTCGTTCCTTCTTCCCAAAATGTATCATACTTTTTCAAAGACATCACCCATCAATGGTACGAAAGTATGCCAAATAAATCCAGTGGACATTACAGTCACATAAATCCACAAGATTTCCAGCTGTTTTAACTGAAATATGGGGCAAAAATAACTTGCATTTCATGTCTACGCAGTTTAACTCTGTACCAAATGACAAAGTTTTTGACTGGTCCAAATTAAAAGCATTTGCAATTGACAAATTAGACGTAGCACAAATGATTGGAGTTGTTTCTGAAAGTCTCAAAAACATTGTTGGAAAAGGAGGAAAAGCTTGTTACCGCCATTGCATCCTTTTCCCATAATGTTTTCAAAAGGTTTTTATCTAAGGGTCGTTAAAAGGGTTAAACGTGACTCATAAACCTAAACTTGGCTGTGGAAGGAAAGAAAACGTGGTGGGAAAAGGAGAAAATGCTGGTTACCAGCATTTTTCATTGTCCCACAATGTTTTCAAAAGCTTTTTTCTCAGTGTTGTTTAAAGTTGGGTTTGTGTGGTAAAGAGTTCAAGGCTTTTGAATTTGTTGATAAATTGCTCATAACATTATTTTCTCAATGCTCCTTTGCTCACAATGTTTTTTATTTTAAAAATTCTCCCTTATATCTCTTGAAAAAGTAGCTTGTATGGTAATGGATTTCCCAAGTAGAAAACATTGTGAGACAAGGAGAAATTGGTTGTTGCATGCAATATCTCCTTTTTTTCCCACAACCTTTTCAAGTGGCTTCTTCTTCTGAAACATTAAGACAAAAGAATATTAAATTTGTTAACTCTTAACTGTTGACCACATGACAAAATTTCAGACTCACCCAAATTGAAAGCACTTTCCAGTTCAAATGATATGATTTGTCAATGAAAGGATGAAAATCATTGTGGAAAAATTAAATATTAATGCTGATTACTAGCACTCTTTTCCTATTCCCACAATGTTTTCAAAAGCATTATTATTCAGGGTTGTGATTACTTGGCAAAGGGTTAAAAAACAATGCAGAAAGATTTCTCCCACAGGGAGGCTTGGGTTCAAAACATAGTTGGTGCTGATAGGTGAGAAATGTCAGGTTTCTTAACTCCTTACTAATTTTAGACTGGTCCAGATTGAAAGCATTCGGAGATGAAGAATTAAACATTACTCATATGGTGAGATTTGTCTTTGACAGGATAGAAAGCATTTTGGGAAAAGGAGAAAATGCTGGTTACCAGCATTTTCTCCTTTTCTCACAATGTTTTCAAAAATCATTTTGTTAGATTGTTTGGTTAAGTGTTAAAGGGATTCAGTTTCCAAGCAAACCAGATAATTGAAAATAAAACTGGTTGAGCTGTCCCATTGGGACAAAGATTCAGAGCAAGGTTAAAGTGATTGGTGGCAAATGATAGAAATACCAGCATGCGGTATTGTTTGGAAATATACAGAAAGGTACTGGTTTATTAAAATAACTAAAACAGAAAATTTGCTCTACCTGAGTCTTACGTTTGAATCTGTTGGTGAGTAATGTTTCATGGCTTGTAAGGTCCTTCAGGAATTGCCCAAGTGGTAACCAGCATTTTCTCCTTTTCCAACAATCTTTTTTAACCTTTGAAAGGCAAACCTCAAAATTGAATCTTGGATCTATATTATCCATTTGTTACCAATAATATTGTATTGTTTGAAATGTATTTATTCTTTGTTATGCAATAACAGCTATACCATTGAGTTACAGAATAGGGAATCACAGTAAAAACTGAAAGAAAAAACCTTGGTAATTCCTGTGTTTTCTACGTATATTTCTGTCTATGTTTTAATTCTAAAGCCATCTTTGCACCCGCATGAAAACTAGCAGTTTTCAAAACTTGCCAAATGAAATCTAGTTCAGTGCCCCTTTAATCATTTACCAAACTATCCCGAGTTTAAACAACCCTGAAGAAAATGCCTTCTGAAAACATGGTTGGAAAAAGGAGAAAAATGCTGGGAACCAGAATTTTCTTTTTTTCCCACAATCTTTTTTACCCTTTCAAAAACAAATTTCAATTTTTGAGTCACATTTGTTTTGTTGTCTGTAAATGCGTCCAATTTGGACAAGTCTAAAGTTTTGTCATCTGGTAAAGGGTTAACTCTTTACCAGACAACAATATTTTTGACTGTTGCAAGTTGAACACATTTACAGACGACGAAATATCTGTTGCACAAATTATGAAATTCGTCTTTGACAGGGTAGAAAACATTGTAAGAAAAGAAGAAAATGCTGGTTACCAGCATTTTCTTCTTTTCCTACAATGTTTCAAAAGACATTTTCCTTGGGGTCATTAAAATCTGGATTGGAAAGGTAAAGACAAAAACTTTTATTTTAGATAAACATGACAACGTTCCTTTTTGAGCTGAAATTTACGGGATTCTGTTTGTCTGATAAATGATCGTCATGTCAATTATCATGCTTTCTCCGCAAACTGTCCATCTTG
Source organism: Hippopus hippopus (assembly GCA_946811185.2). Classification (NCBI taxonomy): domain Eukaryota; kingdom Metazoa; phylum Mollusca; class Bivalvia; order Cardiida; family Cardiidae; genus Hippopus; species Hippopus hippopus. Next base: position 45,390,748 of record OX328107.1, on the reverse strand, counting down.
ATCATTTAGCAATTGTTTTATGGGTTTTGTAATAGAGTGACATATGAAGTTGATACTATTGCGGTCCTATCTCTGATCTAATGCTATTTTGATATTTTGGGACCTTTACAGAGCTGGATATCCCTTCACTACACAATCCCAATTTTTAACAACCCTTCTATGGAAGAAGTCTCACTTTTGAAAACATTGTAGGAAAAAGAGAAAATGCTGGTTACCAGCATTTTCTCGTTTCCGACAATATTTTCTAACCTTTTAAAATTAATAGAAAATTCAATTTTTGAGTCACAAAAATTTATTTTAGCATGTGCTAAAACTTTGAATTTGGACAAGTCTTAAATTTTGTCGTTTAGTGAAGAAATAACAGATTTCCTCTTTACCAAACAACAGAATTTGAGTATAGTCCAAGTTTCAAACATCTGCAGACGACAATTAGATTATGGCCCAAATGATAAGATTCGTCTTTGAAAGGGTAGAAAAAATTGAGGGAAAAGGAGAAAATGCCAGTTACCAGCATTGTCTCCTTCTCCAATAATGTTTCAAAAGCTGTCTTTCTATAGGTAGTAAAAACTAGGGTTTGTTTTGTTAAGATTCAAGCCCTTTAAAATGACCCTATTTATTGCAATATCTTGTGTTGTTAAGATTTCTTCAGAAGTATCTGACATTGCAGATCTAAAATAAGACTGCATGATCTCTGCGGTCTGATCATGATCTACAATGTGTGCTAAGGTTACACACAGTTGTGTTGGGTACCTTTACTCTTACAAAATGGCAAACTCTGTGTCTTCTCCAAATTGACAGCATTTGCGGACAGTAAATTACATGTAACTAACAGACGAAAATTATGACAAAAGGTAGAAAAAAACATTGTTGGAATAGGAGAAAATGCTGGTTACCAGCATTTTCTCCTTTTCGCACAATAATTTTTTTCCCTCAAGGTTGTGAAAACACAGGATTGTCTGGTAAAGGGTTAAAAGTTAAGTCTATGGGTCTGTTTGCAGAGATTCTTTGAAGTGCTATTACTAATTTATCAATTTTAAGAAAGCACTTGATTTTATTGCAGAAACAACCAGTGCCTGAATCTAAATCAAGTTATATCTCTTTACACTTTGTTGTTCAATCTCAGATTTTTATGTTTCCTTAACCTGTTACCACACGGCAAAATTTAAGACCTATCCAAATTGAAAGCATTTGCAGATGACAATTTCATAGTGGCTCAAATGACGCAACTTTTCTTTGATAGGGTAGAAAACTTTGTGGGAAAAGGAGAAAATGCTGGTTACCAGCATTTTCTCCTTTTCCCACAATGTTTTCAAAGGCCTTTTCTTCAGGGGCGTTAAAAGGCGTCATTGTTTGGTAAAGGGTTAAACCTTTACAGACCAATCTGGAGTTTGTATGTCCCAAGGAAGATTGCTTTTGAAAACATTTGGAGACTGTGAAAAAATGCTGGTAACCAACATTTTCTCCTTTTTTCACAATGTATTATTGCCTTTCATAAACAAATCCAAACATTTTAGCCACATTGGATTTGTTGTCTGTAATTACTTCTACTTTTGAAGAAACTTCAATTTTGTCTCCTGGTAAAGAGTAAAATGTCACTGAACAATCTCAGCGTTTTGGCCAGGCTCTTGCCTGCTATTATTAGATTTCAACAGGAAGTGAAAGCGCATTACGGTTGATTGAAAATATTCTTCCACAATGATAGATCTATTAGGAGTGTTCCTAGGGTGAAAATATAAGCATATTTTGCAAAAAAGGAGGTATGGGGTTACTCATCCAGCGGGATTTAAGCCTGCAGCACTCATAATCTGAAGTGAGAAAAGAAATTTAAAATTGTCCTCGCATTTTTCTAACTTAAATCCAATGATCAAGTTTTTTCCATCCTTAGAGATAGAGGTTTTGGAAAACATTGTGGGCAAAGTAGAAAATGTTGATAGCCAGCATTTTAATCTTATCATAGGTTTCTACCCTATCAAAAGACAGATGCTCTCAGTAAAGATGAGACAGATTTGAGTGGATGAGTGGAAATGCTTTTAATATGGACAAGTCTAAAATTTTCTTGTCTGGTAATGACTTAACTGGTGGAAAATGCCTCTAGCAAAGAAGCAAAGTCTCATCTCCCTGTAGTTCTTTCTTTAATAAAGTACTTCGTAATTATAATTTAAAAGCATGTATGCCAGGTTGTGTAACTCTGTTCTGTTCTATTCTGTACAGACATGTCCCTTAGTATGACCCGGTCATCAGCGCCTACTGTAGCACTCAGTGATTGTCAATGATAGGTTGCAAGTAGTGATGATTTTTATCTCTTAAGCATACAATGCCGACTTTTAACAACCTTGAGAAAACATTCTGGGAGAAAGAGATTGCAGGTAACCAGCATTTTCTCCTTTTTCCACAATGTTTTCTACCCTTCTAAAGACAACTTCCACATTTAATTTGGCCACATTTAATTTGGCTTCTGCATTATGCTTTAGGTTTAGAAAAGTCTAAAATGTTGACATCTGTTAAAGGGTTTAACACAATTCTTTGACTTGTGTACAGGTGACATTCTCTGGTTATGTGGTAAAGCATGGAAAAAAGGCTTGTTGTCGGTAATTTCGGAACTTTGATTTTCTGTTGTTTTTTTTTTTCTCCTTACAGAAAAACAATATTAAGATCTTTGAATTTTCCAAATCTAAATTATTTGAAGACACACTAAGTATGGCTCAAGTGATAGTAAAATATATTTAAGAGGGTAGAAAACAATGTGGAAAATGGAGAAAGTGTTGGTTACTGGCAATTTCTTCAAAAGCCCTCTTTTACATGGTTGTTAACCCTTTACCACACAATGACGACTTTTAACACCCCTGATAGAGAAGGCTTTTGAAAAAATTGTGGGAAAAGGAGATAATGCTGGTTACCAGCATTTTCTCCTTTTCCCACAATGTTTTCTACCCTATCAAAGAAAAATCATTTCATATGAGCCACATTGAAACTGTCATCTGCAAATGCTTTCAATTCGGACAGGTCTAAAATTTGTCGTGTGGTAAAGGGTTAAAACTTAGGATTTTGTGGTGAAGAACTTTGTTTTTGTTGTCAGAACATTGAGGCAATAGTTATTTATATGGACTCAAGGAAATTATTGAATCCTCCTTTTGTCTTTAATGTATGTTTTTGCTTTTAACAAAAACACATGGATGTAACAACAAAAGGAAGTTTGAACTAGAGGAAAATAATAAATTACTGAAACTTCAAGTACTTTGTACTCCACCCACATCAAGTGATTGTTAGCTTTTATCTAAATCATCAGATATATTTTTAATTTCTTTTGTGCAAATTTTAATATTGCTTTATTAAAGGGCTTATTATAAGAAAAATATCGGAGAGAAATAGGGCTTAGATACAACAGCAAGAAGGAAGTAAATCTGTTCCTAACTATTGCTTGATTAACCGTGACGTTTTGTTTGTCGTCTTTAGGATAGTCTCATCAGGGCTCGTATTCACCAACCATTCTTACGAACGTTCTTTGTCTTATTCTCCAGAATTTTCTACATTTGTAAGTAACACAACTTCTGATTGGCTAAACCGAATGGTTGTCTTTAGGGAAGTCTCATCTATATAATTCAAATTAGTAACCATATTGACCTTGAAAGCACCTTTCACAACTGTAATTGCGTTTGCCACTCTGCGGCCAGTGTAGATCAAGATCAGACTGCACAAAATGTGCAGAATGTGATCTTTGACCAACAGTGTCCGCTTTGCTGAGGTATTTTTGACAATTATAGCAACCTTGCCATTGCTCTTAGTATGCTCTTCTTTCCTGGAATGCCGAGACGTACTGGACAACAACAACTTTGAAATTGCATTTATTTGGGTTTTAAAATTTCTACACCAAAAATGTCTGCTGAGTTTTTTCCATGCTGCAAGCATTAAAAGGACATGTTTATGGAGAAGAGGAACCAAGAGAAGAAATATAATATTTGTTATTTCATCAAAACAATATGTCGGTTTTTATACTTTTATATTGTTATGGACAACAATTTAATTTCTGAACATTTTGTCTGAGTGTGTAATTAGATTTCCTCTATCAGATATATTTGTTCGTTTCTCTTTGAACAAAAAAATGACAGTCTTTCACTCCTTACCAAATGATACAATTGTAGACTTGTCCAAATTGAGAGCATTTGCAGACATCAAGTAAATGTGGTTGAAACGATGGTAATTGGCTGTGAAAGTGTAGAAAACCTTGTTGGAAAAGGAAAAAATGCTGGTTACCAGCATTTTCTTCTTTTCCAACAAGGTTTTCAAAAGGCTATATCCTCAGGGTTGTTAAAAGTCGTCATTGTGTGGTAAAGGGTTGACACAATTCATTATGCTTTTCTTAGACGAGGTTCCTGTTATGTACAGTTATCAACCATGGGTAGCTCAATAACTGGGTTATCATTTTGTTGGCTTTTTATAGTATGATATCTTTTTTATTGGTATTACCCCGTCAAAAATATTGTGACCTTTTCATGCACAGTTCATGAGCATAATTCATGAATGGTTATAGGCCGAGTATGGATGACAATTTTGGGGAAAAGAAGTTCATGGGAAGACTTCATGAATCCATTCATGAATTATTTCCACAAACTGCATGTGCAGTTCATGCACAGCTCATTATCTTTTCATAGATTATCTTCATGACTGACAAATGAATCATGAGTGTTCATGAACTGTTCTTAATATTTTTGATTAGATGTACTTTTGGTTGTTCATAATCGGATTATGCTTATAAAAGTTTAACTCTTTACCACACAATGCAGTCTTTTCATAACTGAAAGGAAGAAGGCTTATGAAAATATTGATGGAAAAGGAGAAAATGCTGGTAACCAGCATTTTCTCCTTTTCTGACGATGTTTTCTACCTTTGGAACTAGAAACTTCATGTTTTTAATAACAATTAATTCCATGCCTGCAAATGCTTTCAATTTAGACAAGGCTATAATTTTGTTGTTTGGTAAAAAGTACAGCCTCACACAAAGTACAAAGGAAATGTTGCAAAAAAATGACTCCCTTTGACTTTAATGACAAATTCTTCTATGCTTTCAAGAACATAGTCATTTCTTGGAACAACAGAAAATCTTCTATATCATGTGTGTAATCTTTACAGAACAGTTGTAATAAAGCAAAATACTCAGCAATAATACCTCAAAGGAAGTACATAAATTTCTGTAGCAGTTGTCCCATATTATATTAAATTCTTACGATGTAAAATTAATATCATTTGGCACTGAGTAGCTTTATAGATTCACTTAGTATTGGAGCAGCACTTTAAACTGTTTATTTCCCAGCTGTGCTAACCATGTTTTTGAAAACAAATGACACTAAATTTGATTAGTTGATAAACAACCGTATTAAGTCACATGTCATTGAATTAGTGTTAACAGAAACTTACCTGGTGTAGTCTAAAATGTATTGTGTTTACAGAAACTTGCCTGGTGTAGTCTAAAATGTAATGTTCACACTGGAGAGACCTTACGTACTTGCTCCAGGTCAACGTTACTGCTCCTGTCAATTCAACGTACCCGCTCCAGTAAAAAACATGGCTGCGCCCAAGAATTTTGCTAGGTAAGCACCAAAACATACTTCTATAACAATCAGATGAATAGATGTGCAGTAGACGGTTGTCGCACGGAATGTCACGGATGTCAGTGCATATTTCTGTATTGTTCTTTTGGTGGTTGGTTATTTGTTAAAGACGTTTAATCCAACAAACTTCTGTCAGCGACTATGATTTCTGAATAATCAACACGCGGGAGTCAGCAAAAAGCTTTGTTAAACATACAAACACAATAATCTGAAGTTTGTGCTTTGCCAAGTGATTCATATATGCTTTATTCACCACAGTTCTAAACAAAAACTATACGACATTCATTAAAGAGCAACTTTCTGTCAATTTTTGTACGCAACGCTCCACGCTCCAGAACTCAGTAAAACGATCCAGCTCCAGAGTTGAAACAGAGAACAGTATTATATGTGATTGTGTACGAGTTTAATCAAACAATTTTTCTTTTTTGATCAATATGTTAACTGTCTATTTGTCCGTCTTTCGGTTTTTCTGTCCGTCAGGTTTATTGTCCTTTTAATGCTTTTGAAATGAAATGTCATTATATACATGAAGAGCTTGATGACAGACAGTATCATACAAAGGGTGGATAACTATCATAACTATCATGCAGAAGATCCATAACTATTATAACTATCATCTTCGATATCGTCATCACAAGACTCCTCTTCGTTAATATAAATTAATAATAATGATCATCAACGCCTTGTTACATATACCACATGTAATGGCTTTTTGCAGGTGTAAGCCTTTTGAATGGCGAGTCAATGATGACTTAGAAGAAAACGTCTTCCCACACACATCACAAACTAGATCCTGAAAAAAAAAAAGATGTTTATAAGGGTTGACTAGTGTTCTGGACAGACACACAGTTCCGATTTACGTGATTAATTCTGATCATGACTAACTAAAAAAAAAAAACTATTCACTGTCCCACCTAACTGAATACTAAACGTCTGACCATAGTACACATTTTCCAGCGTTCTGAAGCGAACAAAACTATTTTCCCCTACATCTATTGAGAAAGTACGAAAGGCTACAATACGAAAGCCTACAAGGGTCAAAATGAAGGTAAAAGGTTTTTAAAAAACACACAATAACGTGAATTTCAAACATTATAATGCAAAAAAAAAAGTCGCACTAACGCGAAAGACCTCGTAATAACATGTTTTAAAACATGTAATAACATGTTTAAAAGTTGTAGTAACGCAAGAAATATCGTAATAACGTGTTTGAAACACGTAATAATGCAAAAAAAAGTCGCACTAATGTGAAAAAAAATCTCGTTATAACGAGTTTTGAAACACATAATAACGCGTTTAAAAGTCGCAGTAACGCGAATCGAAAACTGGCAGTAACGTCTCTTTTTTGTGGATCTACTGTTTTCATTATGGTTGAGTACTGCAAAGTCCAGTCAAACTTCCCTATGCAAGTTTTTGTGTTTTGATGGTGCATTACACCGCTTTCAATGATACATATATTTATATCACATCACAGCTTTAACTCTTTTATTGCCGATCTTTCTAGGATACATCAATATAAGTCTGCAGCTACTCTGTTCCCTGTCATAACTAGCATGACTAGCACCGGCAGAAGTGATCGAACCAGGATTTCTTATTACAAGTTAATAATCCTGACCACCTAACCACGGAAGATTATCCTATGAAAGCTACATTATGAAACAATCAGTGTAACTTCCATAATGTTTCTTTCGAATTTAATCCGTTTTCATCAGTGCTTAATTCATTGAAAATGCATTATTTCATGATGATTTTTCCTTTAAAGAATATCGACTCCATGAACATCTGGTCGAGATCTCGCTGAGCTTGGTAGGTCAGTTAGTCACATACAAGGCTTGAAACATGCAAGGCGGGGTTTGTTCGATGGCTCGATTCAACAGCTCAGCCAAATTCTTTTCGGAGATTGATAATCGTCATTGCAGAAGGTTTCATTCCTCTTTCACCATTTGTCATTTTTCGAAGACGTTGATCTAGGATAGCAGCCAGTAGCTTACAAATATATTTATGCGAATTATTGGTAGTTATTGGCGTGTTACTGGTGCAAGGCAAAGTAAAGATGCAGACTTAATACTAGCTAATTCTAGAAAGGTCATTAATAAGAAAGTGATTTCTGTGATGTGGTTGCAATAACGCTGAAACAAACAAAACTCACAACCAAGACAACTTAATCTTTATTGGGAAATTCGAATGCATGTCAAAGACTTATTGCACATGCATGTAAACTGTGCTCATCTAATGTTGATACAGTAAAAAAAAAAGTTACTGCAAATTTTCGATCCGCGTTACTACGACTTTTAAACGTGTTATTACGAGATTTTTTCACGTAAGTGCGACTTTTTTGGTGTTGTTACATATTTTGAATTCACATTATTACGAGATTTTTCGCGTTACTGTGACTTTTAAACACGTTATTACGTGTTTTAAAACACGTCATTACAAGATTTTCAAGTTAGTACAACTTTTTTTAGGTTATTATATGTTTTAAATTCACGTTAAAACGTGTTTTAAAACACGTTATTACGAGATTTTTTGCCTTAGTGCGACTTTCTTTTTGCGTTATAAGGTGTTTTGAATTCACGTTATTATGTGTTTTTGATAAAAATATTTTACCTTCATTTTGACCCTTGTAGACGTTCGTATGTAGGCTTTCATAACAAAGTGATCATTTTCTAAAATCGTTTTCGCTTTCATATTTCTATGTTTTTTAAAGTAAAGTATATGCGACTTTCAAGTGAGTGTTAATAATGTATGAAATGAATGTATTCAGCATTGACCACTTTCATACACAACTGTGTATTTAAAATTGTTACAAACAACTTAATATCGTTACTTTCTGAAACAAATTGAGAAGACATCAAGGCCTATTAGACAAATCCGCCCATGCTCTCTCTCTCTCTCTCTCTCTCTCTCTCTCTCTCTCTTCCTTCCTCCCTCCCTCCCCCTCTCCCTTTCCCTCCCTTTCTCTCCCTTCCTTCCTTCCTCTCTCTCTCTCTCTCTCTCTCTCTCTCTCTCTCTCCATTTTTTCACGATGAGTGTCTGATTCTGCCAGCTTAATAAAATTGGGGAGAGAAACAGAGAACCCGAGATCTCCTGAATTACATGCCCAATAAGATTAGGCCTACTGATAGAAAAAAAAAAGGTTCAGCGTGTTTTAGAATTGTACTGCCATTCAAGTATTTATCAAACTACACATCTGAACCGATCTATATCGACTGGGATCTAGTTGCAGAAAACAGTTTAAATTGTGACTTAACTGAAAGATACTTATCTCATTGATAGAATACAATGTGAGAAAAGGAAAACATGCCCAATGTTTTGCTTAGCATTATACATCATTTTATTCAAATTAGGAAATATTTGGTACAGGGTTAAAACAGACACTGCACTTGTTCTTTTGGTAGTATTATATTCCTGTAGAATTTACTATTTAGCCTCTAATTACATAAACCGATGTCTATAGATGTTCAGCTGATTTGAATATCAATCGGTCGTGCATAATGCTGATTATTGCTATTATTAATGATGACGAACCTATGACTGTGACTATGATAATTAATATAGAATCTTGACCAAAATTACAAAATTGTTTACTGTAACACGAACCCATACGCTTACCGTATTTTCAGCTCAGGAGCTGGATCGTTGTATTGAATTTAGGAGCATGTTACGTTGTAATGCAAAAATGGCAAAATATCATTTAATAACTGCAGTTTGATTTTTTTCGGTTTATAGTTGTGAGGATAATCATTATATTGGTCATCTGACACAGCACACACTTCAGAATATCGAGTGTATATGTTTTACAAAGGTTTTTGGAGACTCCAAGTAGTGTTTTTCCAGAAATCGTAGTCGCCGACGGAACTTTGTGGGATTAAACATCTTCAATTAATGATTAACCACCAAAAGAACTACAGATTAACATGCACTGACATCCCAGACATTCCATGCGACAACCTGCAACTGCATATCTATTCAATAACATGTAAAAAAAAATTATGTTTTTGTGCTTACCTTGTGGAATCTTATGGGCGCAGCCATGTTTTTTACTGGAGTGGGTACGTTGAATTGACAGGAGCAGTAACGTTGACCTGGAGCAAGTACGTCTCACCAGTGTGATGTTGTATCAGTGCAGTTCTTGACCCATATCCTTTATCTCACTATATTCAATTTAGAATGGTTGGTGAATATGGTCCCAGTCTCAAAGGCTTTTGAGTGGAAGAGTTGTATTCCAGCATTTTCTCCTTTTCCCATAATGTTTTCATAAGCCTTTAACTTCAGGGTAGTTAAAACTTAGGATTGTGTTGTAAAGGGTTAGTTCAGCACTGAAAGTTGTAACCATTCACATATTGAAATAAATAGTGTTTGATAAAACTGCAAGAGGACTTGGTATGATGGATAGATATAAGAGTGCTGTGCAGAAATTACCATTTTCTTTAGGTTAACGTCCTTAGTTAGCCCCTAAGAAACATTCAGACCAGACATTACTCAAACAGATGTAAACAAATAACATAACGATAGTGTATGAGTCAAACCCATAAATTACAGATCAGACTATTTTTTCCAAAATGTCTCTTTATTTAAATGATAAATAGATTCTATACCTGCCAGACGATCTTAACTAGACAGATGGTGATAACCAAGTTACATTCGTTTACCACTTACATGATATCATTCTCTCCTTATCAAGTCCACAGTTTCTGCAGCTTTATGATTTTTCTACAAAGTTATAAACATTTTTGTGATCGCTATCTACGGAATTCCGCTAATATACATTTTTGCCCCGAAATTTAATGAATAGTATGAAATCAACAAAACCTTTATGTCAAATTAACCCTTAGCTAGCCTGATAAATCTAACAGATATTTTCCATCTTGAAATAAGACCAAAATAACGGTAATGTAATAGTTACTCTTGTTCAAAATGTCTCATCAAAGCGGACAGGGTAGATCAAAGATCAGACTGCACATTTTGTGCAGTCTGATCTTGATCTGCCCTGGCCGCAATGGCAACTAAATTTGTGGAAGGTGTGCCAAGGGATAAGATTTCCATGTGATTATCAGAAGCAAACAGGCATTGCTGTGTCTAAAGTTTCAATTTATTTTCCACATAAATATGGACGGAGGCATTTATAAGTAAGGCCTCTAATATATTATTCATTTATCATGCCCTGGTACAGCTATATGAATTACCTCCTTACTAAGCAACACAATTTCAGACTTGTCCAAATTGAAAGCGATTGCAGACGATAAATAGAGTTGAAAGTGATTGCAGACAAGAAATAGAAACAATGAGATTTGTCTTTGAAAAAGTAGAAAACATTGTGGGAATGAAAAATAGGGTGGTCACGAGAATATTCCCCTTTTCCCACTATGTTAAAATTCTAAAGCCCTCTTATTCAGGGTGGTTAAAATTTTTGATGGTTTGGTTAAGCATTAAAACAGTCATGATCAAATGATTACATTGAAAGATAGCTGAAACACTTAAAAAATATTTCGAAGAACCTAAATTGCCTTATAATAAAAATTAATTATGAGACAAAATGAATGAGTGAATTTATAAAAGTGAATTTTTTGGGCCGTGATGGCAATAATTTAGGAAGCAATCTGAAGGAATGATTTTGTTGATAACTTTATTAGAGATGTTGCTATAAAATAGACCGTTTTAGATCTTCATTGTCTGTGGCAATTGTAACTTTATTTGTCAAATTTTGTTTTACATGTTAGAAGTTAAGCACTTAACTCTTTTACCAGACAAGAAAATTTAAGACCTGTCCAAATTGAAGTGTTGGCTGATGACCTGTAAAATAATGATATTTGTCTTTGAAAGGGGAGAAAACATTTTGTGAAAAGGGGAAAATGCAAATTGTTTTCAAAAGCTTTCTGTGTCAGCATTGTTAAATATTGGATTGTTTGCTAGAGAGTTAACTCAGATTGTTTGCTAAAGAGTTAACTCAGATTTTACCTGGAGTTATGTGGGATGGTACATACCAATACCAGAGAGTTATCTGACCTACCGTATATACTCGACTATAAGACGCATTTTTTTCCCTAAAATATTTTGTTTGATGTTGGGGGTGCGTCTTATAAGCGCATAATCAGTTTGAGATGTCGATTCTTCCAGGAGAGAGGGCCGATCAGCCGGCCATCATGAAGGGTGGGGAACTTCCTATTTCAATATAAAGCGCCGTTTAAATCGCTAATATCCGTTGATATACATCAAAAGGATAAATAAATACCTACCGATCTGAAACTATGGCAAAAATCGTCATTTTAGGTGTTTTCTCTTTGTTTTACTTGTGTATTTCTAAATAAATCGGACTTCAGGAGGCATTTTTGTTGTTGTTGTTGTTGTTGTTGTTGCTGTCCCATTAACGCAAGTGTGTAAAGCTCGGACTCTCTCGTCATTTGACATATGGTAGTAGACGCGGTATTTGATATCAAATGCAATATTAATCGAATTGTTGAAAGGAAAAAAAAGGTCATTATCTCTTTACCGCCAGACAAAAGTTTGGACTTGACCAAAGTGATAACGTGTGCAGACGAAAAAAATCTATCTTTATCAATGATTTCAGTCCTCAATAGACTAGTGATTTATAAGGAGAAAATGCTGTTTAAAATAGCCTTTGAATTTTCTTACATTGTTTTCAAAGTCTTCTGCCTTTAATGTTGTTTAAAATTCGGGATTGTGTAGAAAAGGGTTAAAAGCACAGGTACATACTTTACAAGTATGTCGGATAGATGTCAAACTTACGCCTAAAAGTCTAGTGAAACAAAAGGTTATTGTTGTCAAAGGACAAGGTGTGAAAGTGACACATCGACTCTTCTCGAAACCCCTCGTCTAACAACAGCAGTTAGTGATATGCCGGTTTGTCCCGGATGTTTCAATTCGCCCCGGGTGTAATTTATCATGAATACTCTTCACTTCGTGAGATAGATTTTGATAAGTTTATACGATGTGAATACGTCCCCTGTCAGATAACCGAGCTGGACATATTATTTTTAATGTAATGGAAAGTATTAGAGAAAGTCCGGCATTGAAGCATGTTTTTATTAGTTTGGCCTACAATAACAGGTAAAGTCAAGAATGAATTCTGTGAATGTTGTTTGAAATCGAATAGAAATTCGCCATTTCAAAAAGGACAATCGCCCAGCAATCTTCTATCAATTTCACGAAGCCAACGTTACGGACACATCATAAAAATTACCTGCGTCTTATATGGGGTCATCAGTGAAAATCCCGATTTAGGGATCCAAAGTTAGGGGTGCGTCTTATAAGCGGAGGCGTCTTATAGTCAAGCATATACGGTAATCGAATATTGGTACTGCTCAAGTTTTATCCATACAAAAAGTTCAAATCATTTATTGCAAATAAAGGCCACTGGCCCATATTTCATCATCATCATCTTCTTCATCATCTTCATCGTCATCATCATTCTTGAAAACTGAATTTGTTTGTTTCTTTAAATCAGAATGTAAGAAATCATCATAATCATCCATATTTAACCAGAACAATATTTTTAAACAGAGCAATAGAAATAATAATACTTAACAAGAACAATAACCATCATAACAGTGCTACATGATATAAGTCATGCTCTTTGAAAAGGGGGCTTAATGCATCAACAAAAAGTATCGACCCAGGTCAGCCTGTGCAGTCCGTGCTGACATAACTGGGTTGAACCTTTGTGTTATTGGTCAGTTTTCTGCATGCCAAAGGACCAGTGTATCTCATGATTCGGTTGGTTGTTTTACAAAATGGATTTTTATGGATCCATAATTATGTGATAATACGCTTAGTATCATGCATCATGCATTAAACCCCCTTCTGCTAGAGCATGGCTCAAATTAAATTGGCTTTTTCGTTTAGCAAAACACACCAAAGCATTGCAATTTCAATGGTATTTCATTGATAGGGTTACAATCTGTTTGTAGGATTATTATTTGTCAAAAGGGTATATTATCTGGAATTCTTGAAACAGCTGTTTTTCTGCAGCCCCATATTTTGAGAGAACCACCTAAGCATTGAACATTAAAGGGTCAAATCCCGTGGAGCTCTCATCAATTTCTGCAAACTTTCAGAGCACCTTTTACAACTTTAGTTGGCTTTCTTGCCAATGTAGATCAAGATCAGACTGCACAGAATGTGCACAGATCATGCAGTCTGATATACACTGTCCACTATACTGAGACATTCAGGACAAAAGTAAGCTTAAAAATGCAGTTATTTGGGTCTTTTTTTCTAGGTTGAAAATGTGTTGGTTTATTATGTACTCCTAAGGGTTAAACCCTTTACCATACAATCCAGAGTTTAATGATTCTGGCTGTAAAGACTTTTGAAAACATTGTGGGAAAAGGAGAAAATGCTGGTAACCAGCATTTTCTCCTTTTCCCATATTGTTTTCTACCCTTTCAGAGAAAAATATTATCATTGTAGCCACATTGAATTTGTAGTCTGCAAATGGTTTGAATTTGGACCAATCTATATTGTTGTCATTTTGTCAAGGTTTAACCCTCTACCGCATGGCACAATTTTATTCTTGTCCAGATTGACAACATTTGCAGACAACACCTTGTGGCTCATTATGGTTGGATTTGTCTTCGATATGGCAGATAACATTGTAACATAGGGAAAATGGGAGAGAAAACAGTTACCACCACTTTATCCTTTTCCCATATTTCAAAGCCTTCTTTCTCAGGGTAATAAAAGTATGGGGTGATTTTGTAATGGATTAAGTCTTTACCACATGACCAAATTTTAGACCTGTCCAAATCTCAAGCATTTCCAGGCTGCAAAATAAAGGTGATTTATAAATTGAAGTTTATTTTTGGTCGGTTAGAAAACATTGTGGGGAAAAGGGAAAATGCTGGTTACCAGCATTTTCTCTTTTTCCCACGATTTTTTCAAAAGCCTTCTTCCTTACGATCGTTAAAAGTCAAATTGAGTAGTAAAGAGTTGGATGTAAGTTAATAAACACATTATAAAAATTAAATTCAAGCAGATTTCTGACAGGAGAAAACAAAAAAAAAGGAATGAGATTTTTTATGAGAATTTTTTTTTTTCTAGGGATTCTATGGTTTCATAATCTTTTACAAAAATCTGCCTTTTATTTTATCACGGAAACTTGGAGTTCACTTGTTTACTAATTCAGCTGTTTTTAGCAGACTAACTTTGTTGTTTTAACCATCAGAAATTCCACATAAGCTGAATGGAAATTTTCAGCCAAGAAATAAGACTAAAATAATTGAAATTTTAAGGTTGCTCATGATCAGAATGTCTCGGCAAAGCGGATCGTATTGCATATTTTTTGCTCAGCTGTTTTCAAATAAAACATCAAAGGAAATTTGCACCATTTGAGTCACAGTGAAATTGTTGTCTGCAAATGCTTTCAATTTGGACAAGGCTAAAATTTTGTCGTCTGGTAAAGTGTTAAACTTAATTGTTGCAGAAACAATTTGCAGCATAAAACTTTGAAAACTTCATTGTAAAATATGGATATTTATAGAGGAGTTGAGATGCCCTGTACCAATCTATCCTGTGTTTTGATCACCCTTATGGAAAAAGCATTTTGGCCTTTTCCCACAGTATTTTCCGAAACCCCCTTTTTCTTGGTTGTTAAAACTCTAAATTGTGTGATTAAGGGTTGGTTAAATGGTTCAAGTGCATGGAACAAGCTATTTCTCTAATGCTGCTATGTTTTCTTTGGCATTCCTGTTTTAACTCTTTACCACACAATCCCGATTATCAACAGCCCTGAGGAAGAACCTTTTGAACCCTTTTGAAAACAATATTGGAAAAGGAGAAAATGTTGGTAACCAGCATTTTGTCCTTTACCTTCAATGATTTCTACCCTGTCTACCATGAGACAGAAATCATCACTTGAACTACAGTGATTTTGTTGTCCTGCAAATGCTTTCAGTTTGGAAGAGTATAATTTTAAACTGGTCCATTATACTGAATGCATTTTGTGGATGACAAATCTGATATGGCTCAAATGATGTGATTTTTCTTAAAAAAGGTAGAAAACATTGTGGAAAATGCTGCTTTCTATTTCCCGCAACGTTTTCTACCCTTTCCACATACAAATTTCATTTCCTTGTTACATTTGACTTGTCGTCTGCAAATGCTTTCGATTAAAACAATTTTGTTCTTTTGTAATGAGTTAGAAGGTAGAAGGGAAGACACTGTTGTGGGAAAAAGGAGAAAATGCTTTTTACCAGCATTTGCTTTTTTTTTTGCAACAGTGCTTTCAAAAGTCTCCTTCCTGAGTTTCTTGAAAACATTTGATTTTCTAGGAAAGAGTTAACGATTTTATCAAGAAACCGGAAAAACCATCCCATGATAAACAACAGCATTCATTGTATAAATGTACCAAAATGAGATTTTTTTTATGGTGAAAATGGCTTGGAATATAACTCCTAATGCTCAAATTAATAATAGCCTAAGGTAAAGTATGATTCACTAAGATTAACATCGTAAACGGAAAACTTCAAACAAGAATTATGAGTTGCCTGATTATTCTTCGTTAGGATAATGATCTTGAACAAGTTGGAATGAGTTCGTAAGACTGTAATAAACTTGAGCCATGCTCTGTGAAAAGGGGGTTTAATGCATCTGGAAAAAGTATCGACACAGGTCAGCCTGCGCAGTCCGCACAGGCTGACCTGTGCCGAAACTTTTTGCTTTTGGTAAATTTTCTGTATGTGCAAGGATCATGCTTCCTCGGGATCCAGTTGTTAAACAAAATGGATTTTATGACTCCATAATTATGTGATGACTTGCTTGGTACAATGCATCTCGGAGATGCATTAAACCACTATTTACCAGAGCATGGCTAACATCTATGTTACCACCTACTCCTTTTTGTGGCGTTTATGACTTCATTGTTTTTCTTTGGTAGGTTTTGGGTTGGTTTTTTCTTTTACTTTGGTAATGGGGGTCGGCAGTACTTAACTAATTGGAATACAAAATATAATTATGAAAATAAAGAGTTTTTCTGTGATTAAAGTCTTTAACTCCTTACAACTTATTTCTGTGTTTTAATGGTCCTGAGGAAGATGCCTTTTGAAAACATCCTGGAAAAGGAGAAAATGTTGGTAACTAGTACAATACAATGTTTAGGTTATTTTTTCTTTCTCTGCCATCAGGTCACCAAACAGCAATGAATTGAACTCTTTACCAAACAACAAAATTTTAGACTGGTCCATATTGAAAGCATTTGCAGACAAAAAAATAAGTGTGATTGAGGAATTGAAGTTTGTTTTGGGACTGGTAGAAAACATTGTGGGAAAAAGGAGTAATGCTGGTTACCAGCATCTTCTCCTTTTCCCAAAAGGTTTTCAAGAGGCTTCTTTCTCAGGGTCATTAAAAGTCAGGATCTGCTGTTAAACGATTATTGTCAGTTTCTTTTTATTTTAGATAAATTAGAAAACACGATGGAATCAACTCAGCAAAATTCTGAAAAATATTAATTTCATTACCTTACATCAGCGCAAAATATTCAAGAAAATCTGTTCTGGTCTGTAACTTTTCAGTCATCCATTGTTGTGCATCAATAGGTCATGTAGTGTTTTTGAACAATTTCTTTTAGCGCTTTACTAATAGTCCCATGTTGAAGGAAAAAGGCTTTTGAAGACTAATTGTGGGAAAAGGAGAAAATGCGGGTAACCAGAATTGTCGCTTTTTCCCACATTTTGTACCCGTTGGAAGACAAATACAGTGGAACCTTCTTATTCTTGAAATTAATTGAAAGGCTGAATACACTCTTGAACACACTCACCTTATACTTTTTCATCACTGTTAAGCACAATCCAAAGTGATTGTTTTAAAACTGGCATTATTTTAACTTAAAGATTTGCAAGATTAACACTGTATTAGATAGACCATTATGCATTGACAATGAAAATGGGCAATAAACAGCCAATAAATCTTAGTTTAGTTTAAACATATTTATTTTACATCGAATGAGAAACAGGTTCTTACAACTTATACTAATCTCTCGATTCTGCTACCTGGGAACTACACCAGTACTCACTTCGAATGTGTTGGCCATGGAGAAATCCCAAAGTTGACACCCTCTCCTTATGGTTCAAGGCCGACGCTCTACCTCACAAACATGGACACCACCCATTAAATCTTGAATGATCTGTATTACCTACCATTTCATTTGCCGGTGATTGATATCGATACTTTCTTAAAAAGCGGGTTGATCAGACTGCATGTTCTCTGAATGTCTGAAACTTTGATCTTCACTTTTCTAAAAAGTACCTGATGTTGCCTTTGATATCATAAGAATTAAAATAACCCTGTACCAGATGGCAAAATTTTGAACCTAACCAAATTGAAAGCATTTGCAGAAAACAAAATATGAGTCGCTAAAATGATGATTTCTGTCTGTGATATGGTAGAAACATTGTGGAAAAAGGAGAAAATGCTGGTTACCAGCATTTTCTTGTTTTCCCATGTTGTTTTCAAAAGGCTTTACCCTCAGGGTTGTTAAAACTCGGGATTGTGTGGAAAAGAGTTAAATGTCCATATTGTCTAAGCAAAATTAGTAAAGCTCACAATTAAGATAAAAGATCAGATGGCAGTGTGCTGTCTGATTTTGATCTACACTGGCAGCAAAAGCAACTGTTGTTGTTAAAGGTGCTTGATGGGTTAATAAGCTTTTTGAATATTAACTCCTTCTCTACTGAATAAATAAATTGCCATTTTCTCAAAAGCTTCAAATACAATTCCACTACAAGATTAAAAGACAATTCGTTCATAATCAAGAATAAAGCAGTTGACAGTGTAGATCAGAGATCAGACTGCATGTTATGTGCAGTCTGATCTTGATCTACATTGTCCACAAAAGCTTCTGGTGTCTTTTATGGTATGGAAAGAGTTAATAAATCAAAATTCCCTGGTGGTCTGACAAAAATAATCCAATGTAATTATTAGTAAATTCTTTCATTTGAATTACAACACCAGATTTCAGTTTCTCAAATTTGTCTGTCTTGTTTTTTCATGAGCATTTGAAAATTCTCATTATGTTTTATTTTTTTGTTCCATTTTCTTGCAAATTGTGTACCCTTGGCATAATTTGAAATATTCTGGTAACGAACTCTCGTGTAATCCTTTACATTACCATCCCGAGTTCTAAGGACTCTCAAAAGAAAAAGCCTTTTGAAAACATGTCGGAAAAGGGAGAAAATGCTGGTAAACCAGCATTTTCTCCTTTACCCACAATGTTTTCTACCCTTTCAAAAAACAAATTACGTCATTTGAGTCATAATTATTCAATCTGCACTTTCACTTTGGACATGTCAAAAAAATTTTGTCTAGTAAAGGGTTTAACTCTTTACCAAACGACAGAGTTTAAGACTAGTCCAAATTGAGAGCATCTTGCAGACGACAAAATAAATGTGACTCAAAAATTAAAATTTGTCTTAGAAAGGGTAGAAAACACTGTGAGAAAAGGAGAAAATGCTGGTTACCAGCATTTTCTCCTTTTCCCACAGTGTTTTTAAAAGGCTTCTTTCTTAGGGTCGTTAAAAGTCGGGATTGTGTGGTAAAGAGTTAAGTATAAGGTTTAGATGTAGATTTGTTTTGTTGACTCTCTTCTAGACAACAAGCATTTGGTAACCAGCATTTTCTCCTTTTCCTACA
Organism: Hippopus hippopus; assembly: GCA_946811185.2. Taxonomy (NCBI): domain Eukaryota; kingdom Metazoa; phylum Mollusca; class Bivalvia; order Cardiida; family Cardiidae; genus Hippopus; species Hippopus hippopus. The sequence goes on along the minus strand of OX328107.1, from coordinate 45,371,498 downwards.
ATGTTTTCTACTCTCAGAAAGACAAATTTAATAATTTGAGCCATACTTTGTTTTCTGCAAGTTATTTTCAGTTTGGACCAATCTAAAATTTTGTCGTCTGTTAAAGACTTAACTGTTTTCCAAACAATTCTGAGTTTTTATAACACTGGGAAAAAAGGTTTTTGAAAACATTGTGTGAAATGGAGAAAATGCTGATTACCAGCATTTTATCTTTTTACCACAATTTTTCCAACTCCATTGAAGGCAAGCAAATTTTTCACCATTGCTGGTATTACAGCAAAGTTCACAGAAGTCAAATTTTGATAGAGGCTTATCAGCAAGGTAACAGTTGTGTGGATTGATTATCAGTGAAATCAGAGAGCCACAGAGTTAATCAAATCCGGGCTTTACAATGGTTGGAGCTTGTTATTCAATCATCCCTTAATTGTCTTTGGCATTTATTAATTGTTTACTAACAAAACTGACCAGTGTGGACAGTCTGGATGGACATCTGACCAGAATGACCAGCATCTTGACCATGTCAGAGCTGACAGAGTTTAATCACATTACGATTTTGTTTGACCAGTACAAGCATGGGAAGCTCTGGACCAAATTATGCCATTCCCCTTTCCAGATAAACTCTTTCCATCATTATGGCTTGACTCTTTACTAAACATCAAAATTTTAGACATGTTCAAATTCAAAGTACTTGCAGACAACAAATTTAATGTGACTAAAAAGTTGATATTTTTTATTGAAAGGGTAGAAAACATTGTGGTAAAAAGAGATAGGCTGGTTACCAGCATTTTCCCTTTTTCCTTCAATGTTTTCATATGCCTTGTTTTTAGTGGGTTGTTAAAACTCGGGCTTGTGTGGAAAAGGCTTAACAATATTAAGTTTATTCTCCTTTAAGACAATAGAAAGGCATGTTCTATATAATGATGATTAAGATGTTGATTTGTATCAAGAAAATATTGTGCCAGTTGGAGAAATTGATTGTAAAGAGTATTAATCCATTTGCTGCAATGTTTTCAAAAGCTATGTGTGGAAGATTTGATAAAATATATGAACATGAAGGTATTAGAGCTGAAGCCATCTGTAGTGCATGACTTTTGAGACAAAACACTGTTAGAATATGAAACATAGCACAACTGTTCCTCTAACTCATAATTACATTAAAGAAAAAAGTTTTTAAATGATGACTCATATCTCATAACTGCATTCAAGACAATAAAAATTAAAAAAGCCAACCTGTATTTTTACATTGTTTTAAATTATTAGCATATTTAGCCCAGTTAGCTATAAAATTACCAGTGTTACTCTCCACTAAAGAAGGTAGGGGAAAGTATCAAGCTCTGTAAAATTGAAAACAGGTTTAGTGTATTATGTAAGGGGAGAAGGGGAATGAAAAATTATTGTTATGTCTGGAAAACTTCAGCTGGACCCAATTTAAATTGATATTAATTACCAACAAGGGTGAAGTGAATTGAAAGAAATTAACTCTGGAAAATAGCCCAAAGGTTTAGGTCAATACAGGCCTAGATTATGGTGATAATCTCACCAAATGTCTGTCCCGTGCCCGTATTCACCAACCATTCTTAAGAACATTCTTTGTCTTAATTTCTCCTGAATTTTCTGAATTTGAAAGTAACACAACCTCTGATTGGCTAAACTATCATAAACACTGACTGATATTTCTTTCAATTGAAATTATGTATCATTGTAGCTTGCACTGAAGGAACTGAAAATAGACACGAAGCGATTCAAAGGTATAATCTTGGATTTAACATCTATCACATAAAAGATTATCTCCTTATTTATAGATTAATGGATAGTCTGTCATATTAAATTTTATATTAGACAAATCAAAATACCATCTAAATGATACTTACCGCTAAGAGATACAGGCTGATTTTCATCAACTTTTTTAATGCTTGTCACCAAGCAATCTTGTCATTTTACAACCTAGAGGCAGAAAGGCTTTTGTAAACACTTATCATTGACAACCCTTTGCCACACAATCCAGAGTTTAACTCTTTATGAGACGACAAAATTTTTAGTAGTTCAAATTCAATGTATTTACAGGCAACAGAATAAATGGTACTCAAAAATTGAAATTCATTTTGGGAAGGGTAGAAAACATTGTGGGAAAAGGGAGAAAATGCTGGTTACCAGCATTTTCTCCTTTTATCACAATGTTTTCAAAGGGCTTCTTTCTCAGGTTCTTTAAAAGTCAGGATTGTGTGGTAAAGGGTAAATTAATGCCTGTCACCAAGAGCCTTGTCAAGCTTTTGAAAACACTGCTGTTAACCCTTTGCCACACAATCCAGACTTTTAATGGCATTCTAGATCCATCCTTCTGTTTGTCCTGCTTTTTCCCCTCCCATCTCAGATGCATGTGAGAAAAGTAGTCAGTGGCTTGGAAAGAAAGTTGTGTCAGTACTGGTGTGAGAAAACCAGGAATCACATGTGCAGGTGCACTGACCACCGAGATATGACCAAAGCTGTTAAAATAGCGTTAAACCCCAATACAATCATTCAATCAGTAGTGAAATTATCAATTCAACTCAGTAACTTGTTTTCGTAAGTCCCTGAAGTGAGTAACAGGTTATTCAAAGGTTTCCATGATTTATTTCAAATATGAATTATGTGTTGCCTTAAATTTCAGAGTGTGAAAACAATTCTTGTACAGAAAGACTCTGATTACATGTGAAATAAGGAATACACCATGTTTTGTAATGGAAGATCTCTTTTATCAGTTTTCTATTAGAAACCATGGCAATTGATATTTTCATCATAACATCAAAAGTATATCTAGATTATCCCTTCACCTTTTAGCAGATGACAGGATTTTGGACTTCTTGAGACCAAAAGCATAGGCAGACGACAAAGAAAAAATAGCTCAAATGGAAAAATATGACTCTGGTAGGGAAGAAAACATTGTGGGAAATGGGAAAGGATAGTTGCCAGCACTTTCTTGTTTTCCCGTTTTCAAAAGCCTAATATTCCTTAGAGTCATTAAAAGTCAATTTTGTTTGTTAAAGGACAATTACCTTTTAAAGCTTGTGTTACCTTCTACACCAGCATAGATCAAGATTAGAGTACACTGAATGTATGTATTAACTTTGATTTTACCCTGTCTGCTATGTGGAGATACTGAAAAGTACAGAAAATAGTAATTTCTGATAAATAAAAAAGAAAAAAGAAAAGAACTGGCTTAATTTACTATTTACCAAACAACAAACTTTTTGACTGGTCCAGATTGATTGATTGATTGATTTTATGGTGTTTAACACCATTTTCAACATTATTTCAGTTATATCGCGGGGGCCAGTGCACTTATCCATGCTTTCCTGGAGTCTCTTATACCAGTACTCCGCACAGTTTTCTTTCCAAGCCACTGCCTGCTTTCTCACGTAACCATCGTCGAAACAATGGTCAGCGGTTGGAGAGGAATGAATCATTTTGCAATGACTATCATCAATCCTCGAAAAGAAATTGGCCGGTCCAAATTGAAAGCATTTGCAGACAACTTATAAAATTTATCTAAGTTGGTGGTAATTGTCAATGAAAGTGTAGAAGACCTTGTGGTAAAATGAGAAAATGCTGGTTACCAGCATTTTCTCCTTTTTCCAAAAGGTTTTCAAAAGGCTATTCCCCTAGAAGGTTGTTAAAACATGGGATAATGTTTGGTAAAGAGTTAGAGGACATTATCAAGTTGTTACAATGTTTTTATTAACTTTACCTTTGCATGTCAGGTAGAATGAGGGAGAAACTATGTGTGTTAACCCTTTACCAAACGACAAAATTTCAGCCTTGCCCAAATTGAAAGCATTAGCAGACGACAATTTCAGTGTGGCTCAAAGTGTGCAATTTTTCTTTCAAAGGGTAGAAAACATTGTGAGAAAAGGAGAAAATGCTGGTTACCAGCATTTTCTCCTTTTCTCACAATGTTTTCAAAAGACTTCTTTCCCAGGGTCATTAAAAGTCGGCATTGTGTGGTAAAGTGTTAATGGTAGTGCAGACATGGATCAAATTTACTTTTATTTCAGACAAAATCAGAAAGTTGTTCACCCTTGTTAATTAACCTGTTCATAAATTTGTTGACCTTTTTTCCCTTTCAAAGAAAGTGTATCAAAAATAGAATAAGTCTTGATATGATATTAATTGCTTAGGCTTGTGTATCCTTCTGAATTTTTAAGAAACCCTTAATTTCTGTGTAACTTTGGGTTGTACCATACACTCACTGTCCTGAGTTTTTACAGCCCTGAGAAAGATGGCATTTGAAAGCATAGTGAGAAAAGGAGAAAATATTGGAAACCACCATTTCTCTTTTCCCACATTTTCTCTGTTTCTTAGCTCTTTACCAACCGATACCATGTTTTAACGACCTTGACAAAGAAGGCTATTGAAAACATTGTGGGAAAAGGAGAAAATGCTGGTAACCAACATTTTCTCCTTTTTCCACATTATTTTCTACCCTTTCAGGTACAAATTCCATCAATTTAGCAACAACTGATTAGCGACAACTGATTCGCTACAACTGATTTGTCATCTGCAATTGCTTTCAATTTCAACATGTCTAAAATTTGTCATAAAGAGTTAAATAATAATTTCAGACACCATCTTCCTCAGGGCCACAAAAAACATGGAATTTAATGCTAAAGGCCTAATAATGCACAAATTGCTGACAATTCCAGGATGCATTCTTCTCTGACTGTCTAAAATTTCTATCTACACCTCATTACCTAGAATTATGATAAAATGAAATTTTAGACCTATCTCTATTTTTCGTACCATTTATCAGCTAATTATGGTATGCATGATACCCCTGTAAATAAGAATGTCTCTATAAAATCTTGGAAAAGCCTGGCAACACAAAGATACAGAACAATTGTATAATTAATTATCTTTATGCTTTTATCTTTTATCATACAATATGTATGAACTTAAGTTCACATTTTTGTTCTGTTTTCTTATATTTCTATACTAGAATCTTCAAGAAGATTCTAAGAATTGTTTCATATATCATTACTGGCTGATACAATTGTAAGGTTTGATTTATTTTGATACAGTCATGCTCACTTTACCATAGCTGTTGACATGTCATAAAACGACATTCATTTATTCATTATTTTATTTTAAAAGTAAGTAGGGAATTGTTGAAAAGTGGAGGCTGACTGGTGGGCACTATGAACATGAAACTATCAAAAACTGTTACATCAGGGGCACTGGACTCATCAACGATTCCAAATCACAATCTCAGTCAAATTCTTGATATTGAAAATAACAATTTTTTATTGGTTCCATCATTTAGTATAACCAAGAAGAACTTGTGTTAATTTCAAACTTAGACAATTCTTTAGTGTAACACAAAGAATGTTATCAAGAACAGTTGGTGAATATGTGGCCTGATCTGTACTTCCTAGGTTCTTTTTAAGCTGAGCATTAACTCTTTCCATACCAGAGACGACACCAGAAGCTTTTGTGGACAGTGTAGATCAAGATCAGACTGCACAAAACGTGCAGTCTGATCTCTGATCTACACTGTCCACTGATATGTTCTAGATTACTACCAAACTGTCTCTTGATCTTTCAGAGGAAATGTTTTTTTAGCCTTTAAGAAAATGCAATTTATTTTTTAAGTAGTGAAAGAGTTAACAGCTTGAGGCACATCATCATGCAACAGATGGACCTATTGAAATGCTGTCCTTTCTACCCTGTACTACACAATCCTGTAATTTAACATCCCTGATGAAGAAAGCTTTTGAAAACACTTATAATGGGAAAAGGAGGAGATGTTATTCCTTTTCCCATAGTGTTTTCAGAGACAAAATACCATCATTTGAGCCACATCTAATTTCTCATCTATAAGTGCTTCCAATATGGACGAATCTACAATTGTCTGATAAAGAATAAACAATGACTGAAACCTCCATCTTTTTGGGTAATAGAGATACATTTGGGCAGATTTTCACACCTACCCAAGCTTGCAGGTGGTCCCTAATAGCTCCAGCCTCTCAGCATCCATGTTTCAACAACCACTCAGAAATAGTATAACACTTGTTGGTAATATACCAACATCCAATTAATATTTCACCATAATCAGTTTTGCCTCCAAAATGGAACTGATTGTTTTTCCAGAACGATGTTATACCCTACCCCTTATTATGATAGTGGTGAACTATTTCCTTTCGTTTTTCTAAATCTTTTCCATGTCAAAATATGTATTCTGAAAAAAATGTTTGGTGCCCCTGAAATGACCTACATTCCAAAACAAATAATGGATTTTCATCAAAGTCATTGGAGTTTGAAGTATCATTTGCAGCGTTTTTCATCTTTTGTATATCTGCTGCTTTGCATTAAACATGCAGAAAGGAACAGTTGAACAACAGAAGTGTGGGAGAGCCAAGAAAAACACAAATTCCCCGCCATGTTCTTCCTAGCGGCTGTGACTGGTACCGGTGTTATACCCACTTGACCCGCATGCTTGACTGGTACACCTATTGTTTTCGGCCATCTGATCATGGGTGTTCAGGTGCTTATTCTTTAGTAAAGAATTCGGAACAGAATCAGATTCATTTCTGTGCAATACATTAACCCTTCAAGTGCTGAATAAGCCCAATAGACATTTTCTGTCTAGAAATAAGACTGAAATAATTGAAATTTCAAGGGCCGCTCTGTTCCAGAATGTCTGAGCAAAGCAGACAGTGTAGATTAAAGACTTGTTTGCACATTTTGTGCAGTTTGATCTTAATCTGCATTGGCAGCAAAGACAACTAAAGTTGTGGAAGGCGCTTAAAGGGTTAACATTTTTTCCGGAAGAATTACAAACTTTGTCTCTTTCGACAGCTTTTGTCACTTTGATAAGCAAAGGAATTACTTTGGTGAGGAGAACACCTCCCCCCCATCTTGGTTTTAGTTTTTATTCTTGAGTGTAAATATTATCCGACAAAACTCAAATGTTTAATTGGAAAATAAGGGGATGCAATAAAACTTTATAAATACCTCATTGTTCTAAATATTGCATGTGGGCGCAAGAGTGATTGAAGTGAAAGGTTGCTATATAGAATGAACTTTTTTGCTGACAAAAAGTAGAAAGAAGATATTTTTACGGGTACAAGATCACAACAGTCTGTTTATCATTATTTATTTACATCTATTGAAATTCAGGTGCAACTTTGGCTTCAAAAGAATGTTTTCTGCCTTCCAGATATGTTGTGTACCTTTACAGGAGTTGTGCATAATGGGTTGGTTCACACTGCAGATGCATTTGGAGATGTTTAACTCTTTACCTAATGGCAAAAATTTTGGATCACCCAGATCCAAAGTATTTGCAGACAACAATTTAGATATGGCTAAAATGGTGAAAATTGTCTCTGAAAGGTTAAAAATCATTTTGGGAAAAGAAGAAAATGCTGGTCACCAGCATTTTCTCCTTTTCCTAAAATGTTTTCAAAAGGCCTAATCTTCCTCAAGGTCATTAAAACTTGGGATTATGTGGTAAAGGGTTGAACAGTTCAATGAAGTTTTAAAGCTATTTAGAGACATTGCCCTAAACTTGTAGATGCCAAATAAACCAAGGAAATCTTTCACTCTCCAAATAAGACTGTTATAATAGCAATACCAGTGTTGTTATTCTCCAGAATGTCTCCAGTTTGTGCATGTCACCTTACTTGATATTCATTTTTCGGGGTAACTGAATGTGCTGCTTTTTGACCTACCTTTTGGTATTGATAAAAAATTAATAAACAGAAATTTGTGATTGGTCAAAAATGTACACATGTTTATTCTAAGGCTGGGCTCCTGCCTATTTACCAGCGAATTTATGGTGTCTATTTTTTTTAAAGATATTTCTTGTATCCCCAGTCTTCACAAATTGAAAAAAAATGGATAAAGAGAAAGCTGAGAAAGCTATACTGACTTAAATGTGAAAAATGATAATATAGCTCATGGCAAGCATGTTCTGTTCACTATCCACAATTTTTTGCAGGTTGTGTCAATTGTCCCAGGGATTAAGATAAACACATTTATTGATAAAAAAACGCATTTCGTGAATATTGGGAATTATCTGAAATAAACCTAAACTGTTACTGCAATATCTGACTGTTAGGTGCTGAAATTAATATTCAAGATTGGAAACATTCAATAAACAAAACCTCATTTTGCTTACATAGTACATAGGTCAAAATATTTCATCTTTAAACATTTTTTTAAATTTTTGCCCAACTGCAAAAGTTAACACTTGTATAATGATCATGATGATCTGATTTGCCTTTTAACTCTTTACCAGCCTAGCCCCAGTACCTCAGTCAGTAGCATACAGGACTTGAGAAAAGGGGGGTACTGGTTTGATTCCCATCTCAGCCAATTTCTTTCTGAGGATTGATGACAGTCAGGATTCATTCCTCTCCACTGACCATTGTTTCAATGGTGGTTATCTGGGAAAGCAGCCAGGGGCTTGGAAAAAAATATTGTGTTGAGTACTTGTAAAAAGAAACTCCAGGAAAGCATGGATAGGTGCACTGGCAGCTGTAATATAACTGAAATAATGCTGAAAATGGTGCTTAACACCATACAATAAATTTAAATCAAACAACAACATTTAAGACTGGTCCACACTGAAAGCATTCAAATTTAAAGGTTGCCCAAATTATGAAATTTGCTCTTGACTGGTTACCAGCATTTTCTCCTTTTCCCAAAATGTTTTCAAAAGGCTTCTTTCTCAGGGTCTTTAAAAGTCGGGATTGTGTGGTAAAGGGTTAAAGGATAGAAAACTTTTAACCCTTAGGCTGCTTAGTGCAACTTACTGACCTTTTGCGGACAGTGTAGATCAAGATCAGACTGCACAGAATGTGCAGTCTGATCTTGGATCTACACTGTCCGATAAGGAGATATTATTTCCCAGAACATAACTTTGAAATAGCAATATTTTATTTATTTACTTTTGAATTGAAAACTTCATTTAAGTTAGTTAGCGGGATAAGAGTTAAGTAGACTGAGAAAATGCTAGCTAGTAACAAACATTTAATCCTTTTCTGGTAATGTGCCATAATTTGCTCAAGGTGGTAACAACACTGGGTTGTCTGGTTAACCCTTTACCACACAAACCCGACTTTTAACAACACTTAGAAAAGGGGCCTTTTGAAAACATTGTGGGAAAAGGAGAAAATGCTGGTAACCAGCATTTTCTCCTTTTTCCGCAATGTTTTCTTCGGTATCAAGCACATATTTTGTCCTTTTAGCCACCTTTAATATGTCATCTGCAAATCCTTTCAGTTTGGACAAGTCTATAATTTTGTCGTTTGTTAAAGAGTTACGGGCTGAGATAACAGAAGGAACAATTTTACTAAAATTGATGTTACCAGTCTGCCAAGGGTAATTGCTCAAGTTTTACAACAAAGTATTTTCAGGTAGGTAAAAATTAACCATTTAAGTGCCTTCCCCAACTTAAATTGTCCTGGCGGCCAGTGTAGATCAAGATCAGACTGTCCATAAACTACAGTCTGATCGTTGCTCTACACTGTCTGCTTTTGCTAAAACAATCTGGACAAAAACATCCTTAAAATTTCTGTCATTTGGGTCTTATATCTAAAATGAAAATGTTTGTTGGTTTTTATTGGGTGCTCAAAGGGTTAAAACCAAAGTCTTGTATAAAACCAGGAACTACTTTCATGGGTAATTTACCCCACAATTGTCTGATTCTCATCTTCTGCTAAATCACAAGGTTTGACATTTCCATTATGCCCTGTTTCCCATTATTTGTAACACAGCCCTGGAATATTTCATAATGTATATTATGTAGGGGGGGGCATTTTTATCCCAAAAGCTTTGACCCGGGGCCTGCAACCACCAATCATTCTATAGAGTCTACTTTTAAAGTTAGAAAGTAACACAATTTCTGATTGGTTAAACTGTAGTATGAACAGGGCATTTTTTACCCCAAAAGCCTTGACTCAGGGCCTGTAACCACCAATCAGTTTAAATAATCTGAATAAGTCTACTTTTTAAAGTTAAAAAGTGACACAATTTCTGATTGGCTAATCCATTTTTTTTTTTTAGGCAATCAAAAGTTATATTCCTTTAACCCTTTACCAGACAATCCCCGGCTTTTACAACACATTGTGGGAAAGGAGAAAATGCTGGTTACCAGCATTTTTTTCTTTCCCCACAATGGCTTCTTACCTTCAAAGGCAAATATCATTTTCTGAGTCTCATTTGTCATCTGCAAATGTTTTGAATTTGGATGGGTCTAAAAAATTTTCATTTGGTAAAGAGCTAAAACTCAGAAAATTTTTGAGAATTGGAATAAAAATGATTGGTGAATGATATGGCCCCTCTGTTTATACAACTGTGGTATATATCTCTCGGTGATTTTTATGGGAAAATGATGAAGCGTCAAACTATTTTTTGAGTGAGAAAGCATTCCACACAAAAGACAAAGCTCTAGTTTATTTTGACAAATATGTTTAAAAGTAGGCTTGTAAATCCTGTATTATGATGAACATTGTCAAGTCTAAGTCTCAGTCCATTAAAAATGAAAAATACATCTTTCTTATAGCATTACGAGAGAGCATGACTGTTATTTAAGTCAGAGTAAGAATTTCTTTGTTGTGATGTTTATATTCATTTTAGTGTAGTTTTTGTTCATTTATGAAGTTATTGTTAATATTTTTGCCACTATGATGCAATGTTATTTCACATGTTTGTGCACTTAGTCCTGCAAAGCAATATACACAACATGTAAAAAAGAAACATGTTTACAGCTACATCAAAGCACTGAAGGCACTGTGATTGGCATAGTTGCTATTATGAAAGTTTCTAAGCTTAGAACCAGGGTCTGTATTCAACAAACATTCTTAAGAACATTCAAAGTCATATTCTTAATAGTTTTATAAATTTAAAAGTAACAAAACTTCTGACAGGCTAAACCAAAATGGTTTAGCTAATTAGAAGTTGTCTTATTTTCTATATCTATAATAAGACTAAGAATGTTTTCAAGAATAGTTGGTGAATACAACCTTGGGACTCTTTTTATAAGGGTCTCTCACTTAACACTTTACCAGACAACAAAATTTTAGACTTCTCCAAATTGAAAGGACTTGCAGAAGACAATATAATGATAATTATTTCTGGCCAGAAGTATGTGATTTGTCTTTGAAAAGGTTGAAAAAATTGTGGAGAAAGAAGAAAATGCTGGTTTCCAACATTTCCTTTTTTTCCGACAATGTTTTCAAAAGCTGTTTTCCTAACGATTGTGAAATCTTGGGATTGTGTAATAAGGGTTAAACCAAAACAGGCTTCTTTTACAAAATTAAGGTTGAAGAAATAAATCCCAAAGGAAGATACTATCAAGAAAAATATTGAGGTAAATATATGCTTTGGGATATTTTTGGCACTGCCAATGGCTTGGGCAAAAAGAGATGACATATCAATCAATTTTCTTGTTTTAACTATTAATTAACCCTTAAAGCGCCTTTCACAATAGTTGCCTTTGCAGCCAGTATAGATCAACATCAGGCTATACAAAACATGCAGCCTGATCTTTGATCTTTACTGTCTAATTAGTTGAGACACTTTAGACAAAAGCAGTCTTGAAATTGATAAAATTTGACTCTTATTGCTAGAAAGAAAATGTCTGTTGGGTTTATTCGGCACTCTAAGGATTAGGTCTATTCTAATTGCAAACAAATTTTCCCTTGATGTGTCAAAATGAAGATCAACGGTTCCAACCCTGCCAAACTATCTAGCTAATGTTCTATACTCGTAATACCTTCATTTACATGAAATAATTTTTCTTGCAGTCTAAGGGTGAACCTATTTGGGTTAGAGTGTTTAAATATTACTGGGTGAAAGCACTGTTTTGATTTATCAAAGCGCTGTAAGACATGCTTAAACTTTCACGTTCAGTCTGACACAATGATAAAATACCAGGAGCCAAGTAAATAATGGAAGTTCTCACTTGGGTCTCACTCCAAGATATTGTTTTCTAGACCCATAACCTGTCAGCCATTTTTTTGACTACTCTTATTTAAAGTGTTTGAAGCACCTTTCACAACAAAAGTTGCTTTTGCAATCAATGTAGATCAATATCAGACTACACTAAACGTGATGTTAGATCTACACTGTCTGCTATAATGTGGGAAAAAAAAACTTGGTGAATGCAATTATATGGATTTAGTCTCTTGACTTTTAATAACTATTTGGTTTAGTGGGTGCTCAGTATTGGCTAATATAAGAGAAATACCAAACTTTATGTAATAAAAATATGGACATTTTGGACTTGTACAGCTTCAAGAAAACATTCCTGACCATTGGACATTTTACTTATTATGTGCAGCTTGGCTGTTTGTCACAATGTTTTCTAAAGGTTATAGGTTCAGCAGCATTAGGGGTTAGATTTTAGGATATATTTTGGAAAGGGGTTAAGTATTTGTTTATCAATTTATTGCCATAATCTTGGAAGTTTTCTGCACCTAGACTCGGAGGTGAGATTGGCAAACTATGACAAGAACCATTTGGCAGTTATGGGAGGGGGAGCTATTATCAAGAAGCCATACAGATTCTTTTGCGAGATTAGGAATCAGTGTTTTGTTGGCTCCATTTGTGTTGTTGTTCTTATTTAACCCTTTACCAAAGGACAAAATTTTAGACTTGTCCAAATTGAAGGCATTTGCAGACAACATAGGAAATGACTGCCTCAAAAATTGCAATTTGTGTATGATAAGATAGAAAACAATGTGGGAAAAGGTGAAAATGCTGGTTACCAGCATTTTCTCCTTTTCCCACCATGTTTTCAAAGGCTGCCCTCCCAGGGTTGTTAAACTTGGGATTGTTTGGTTAAGTTTAACCCATTACTAAACAATCATGAGTCTTTGAGAGATGCTTTTGAAAACATTGTGGCATAAAGGAGAAAATGCTGGTAACCAGCATTTTTCCTGTTTCCCCACAAAGTTTTCTACATTTTTAGAGGCGGTTTTCCATCATCAGACCTACATTTGATTTGTTGTGCACAAATGCTTCTAATGTTAACCAGTCTAAAACCATGTTGTCTGGTACAGGGTTAATTGTTACCAGATAAAAAAAAATTTAGGTTGTACAAATGAAATGCGTTTGCACAGAACAAATAAAATGTTACTCTAAATGATGGTATTTATCTTTGAAATGATAAAAACATTGTGGGAAAAGGAAAACATGCTGTTTTCAATCTGTTTTTTCCTGGAAAGCTTTTTTCAATGAATCTGGTAATGTGTCAAGGTCATATTTTTTGCACAGGAAAATTTTGTCAAGCTGCCATGGTGGTCACTGTTGATTATGCTTTTGGCGTATTGTTTTGGTACTTTGATATCATTCAACCATGGGCTATGTCTTATAAGCCCAAGCAGTAGACCGTGAGTTTGTAAAAAATCATTGTGGGAAAAGAAGCAGTTGCTTTTTTCAAACTACAATCCTTGACCATTTTGATGCAGCCTTGAGAACCTAATAAATTCTAAGAGCACTAAACTAATTGCACAGATATATATGGGAATAGGAAAAGGCCCAGATACTGTGTTTTACAGCCTGATTATCAAACAAAAAACATGAGCCATGCACTAAGGAAATGGGGCTTAATGCATCTGCAAAAAGTCGACCCAGGTCAGCTAGCGCAGGCTGATCTTGGTCGAAACTTCTTGCTATTGGTCAATTTTCTGCATGTCAAGGTCACTCTGCCTTATGATTCAGCCAATTTTTAGACAAAATAAATGGTATAATGCATCATGGAGATGCATTAAACCCCCTTTAGCCAGACCATGGCTCAAATGTTTGAACCTTGTAGATCCAAGATCAGACTGCATATCCTGTACAGTTCAAATTGGATCTGTTACATCAGTAAAAGCCATTGAAGTATTTTGCAGGCTAGAAATTAATGCTTTTTCAAAGATCTTGGGTGGCTAGCTAGAAGTTGGTCATTCGTCATAGACAGCTTTTGTGGAAAAAGAAGAAAGGAGAACATTTTGGTTTCATGCATTTTCTCCTTTTCCCACAATGTTGTCAAGAGCCTTCTTCTTCAGGGTCGATAAAACTCCTGGTTGTGTGATTAAAAGTTAATCGCTGCAACATGTAGAAGTTGTTATCATGATTCCATGATATCATGCTAATACCCTAACTTTTCCATTATTCAAAGTATTACCAGACAGTCTAAGGCTTTTGGCAGCCAAGAGCATGCCTCCCAACATAATCTGGTGTATTATAAGAAGAATCTGGAATGGTGAATTTATAAAATAGAGAAAGATTAAATAGCCATTAGAAACCCATTACCAACACTAAGCTTGATATTGTTACAATTTCATAAATTGTCTACTGCAAATTAGACAGGTAGTCAAAATAATGGTTCTATAATTTATGTTAGGTGCAAAAGCTCATAAACCAGTCTGGTGCATAGGCCTGATTTGGTTAACTGTACAAAACAATAAAATTTTAGACTTGTCCAAACTGAAAGCATTTGCAGACGATATGTTAAATGTAGCCAAAATGATGGTAATTGTCTGTGAAAGTATAGAAAACCTTGAGGAAAAAGGAAAAAATGCTGGTAACCTGAGCATCTCCTCTTCCCACAAGGTTTTCAAAAGACTTTTTCCTCAGGGTCGTTAAAAGACAGGTGATTGTCTGTGAAAGTATAGAAAACCTTGTGGGAAAAGGAGAAAATGCTGGTTACCAGCATTTTCTCCTTTTACCATTAAGTTTTCTAAAGGTTATTTCTTCAGGGTCATTTAAACTCTGAATTGTGTGAGAAAGAGTTTAACATTAGAAAGTACTCAATGATTACATATGGCAGAATATCCAGCTCATTAATACTAGTTAGTGTAGATCCAAGATCAGACAGCACATTTGATACTCTCATTGCAGTATACCTCTTTATAAATAAATAATGTATATTTGTAGAGCTGCCAATATGTATTATCTGGGGAGAGGTTGATATTTTAGAGTATACAGTGTGGCAAGTTTTTGTGCCTTGAATACAAAAATGGCATGAAGGAATTTTTCACTAACAGGTTACCTTAAGCAACAAAAAATTCAATAGATTTATCCAATTTGAAAACATTTGGAGATGATACAGGTATTATACATGTGGCCACAATGATAGATTGTGTCTTTGAACGGGTAGAAAACACTATGTTGGAAAAGCCTTGTCTCTCAGGGTTGGAAAAATCCTGGATTGTTTGGTTAAGGGTTATACCATTCATTAAGATTATGTAAAAGTATTTATCAGACTGCTGTGACATGACTATACATTAAATGCTGAAAATGTTTTAAAACACAAAGCTAAAGCAACTCTAAAGACATAACGTATAATGGAAAAACATTAAAGTTAATTCTGTATGTGTGGTCCTTTTTAATCCTTGGCTTGCTGAGTGAGCAAGAACAGTTACTTTTTAAGACAGGAATTTGGGCCCGTTTGCTACAATGTCCAGGCTATATTGGCTAGAATATCTCTCATAAGTATTAGACTGTGTAGATACTTTCTGTGCAGTCTGATATTGATCTACACTGTCTTGCATAGCAAATACATGTTTTCTATTGCTGGTAAAGAGTTTCAAGTTTTTGCTTCTTTGCAAGAACAGAAAATACTGTGTGGTATCTGGCATAGGAATGGACAGCATGACTTGTGCCAAAATTACGCTATGCCCTTATCAGCATTTTAGGCTTTCAGTGGATTTTATCATTCCAGTTATCATTGATATTGGCACAAGTAGATATTTTGTATTTCTTTGACTCCCCTTTGTACAAACAGTTTTGGAGTTGTTGGGGTCAGACCTGCTCTGCTTGACTTTCTGTGTGGAATCTAGCTATATCTTACTCATACTTGATTCTTAACTTTTAGACTGGTCCAAATTGGGAGCATTTGCAGATGACATAAAAAATTTAGGTAAAATGATGGTAACTGCCTATGGCAGGGTAGAAAACCTTGTGGGAAAAAGAGAAAATGCTGGTTACCAGCATTTTTGCCTTTTTCTACAAGGTTTTCAAACGGCTACTTCTTCAGGGTCATTAAAAGATGGGACTGTGTGCTAAACAGTTAACTACATGACAAAATTTTAGACTTTTCAATGTTGAAAGCTCTTGCAGATGACAAATTAGATATTAATGAGAAGCAACTGAATTTGTTTCGAGAGGTTTGAAGAAAAGATTGTCCAAAAAGGAGAAAATACTGATCACCTAAATTAACGCCTGTTCTGACTGTGTAATCAAAAGCACTTAACTTCCTGGGGGGTTGTGAAAACAGGGAATTGCTGGCAGAGCTTAAGGATTCTGGGTTCATATTTCTCCCTCTCTGGTGGGGCATCTATTTCTTTAAGCCCTGTACCAGACAATCCCATGTTTTTGTCACCTTAAAATGGGTGTATGAAAACAGTGTGGGAAAAGGAGAAAATTGTAGTAACCAGCATTTTCTCCATTTTCCCCCATCATTTCACAGACTTCTTGTAATTCATTTGCAAAAGCTTTTCAGATGGACAAGACTTAAGTTTTGTCATCCGGTTAACCCTTTACCACACAATCCCGACTTTTAACGACCCTAAGAAAGAAGCCTTTTGAAAACACTGTGGGAAAAGAAGAAAATGCTGGTAACCAGCATTTTCTCCTTTTCCCACAATGTTTTCTACCCTTCCCACAGCAAGTTTTAATTTTTCAGTCCCATTTATTTTGTTGTCTGCAAATGCTTTCATTTTAGACTAGCCTAAAATTTTGTCGTTTGGTAAAGAGTTAAGCATAGAAAACATGTGACTTCAAGATTCATTCAGCTGGTGTGAAAGCCTTAAATATTGCAAAGCCAAGACTATTTGATGAGAATATCTCACAAAATGCTAGAAAAATTCTTGTCCAAAATACAATGTATTTTATGGAGTCTAGTTTTGATTGCAACTTTCAGCAATTGTCTTCCTGTCCCAACATGAGAAATATTTTGTTTTAAAACTCCTTACAAGACAACAAAAATTGAAAGACTTGTCAATATTGAAAGCATTGAAAGACTAGAGACCATTCTGTCAATTATTTGAAGACAATTTAAAAAGGAATCAATCAGGTAACACTAATGAATGTTTTCTTATTTTCTTTTTCATGTGCTGCTCATGGTGTTCCTTTGTAGGTAAGCAAATTTGTTTTTTCTTCCCCATCAATGTTATTTGTATGGTGTTTAATGCTATTTTTGGCATAAGTTCAGTTTTATCATGGCAACCAGTGCACCTATCTATGCTTTCCTGGATTTTCTTTAACCAGTGCTTCACACAAAATTCTCTTCACAACACAGGCTGCTTTCCCACATAAACATCATCGAAACAACGATCAGCATCGAGAGAGGAGTGAATCCTATTGTAATGACTATCATCAGTGTCTACAGAACTGATACACTGAGGCTACCATTGGGTTTCCAAAGAGCTCACCTTATTTTGGGTGGGAAACACAGGGTGTCTTTCAGAAACCTATACCAAGGCTAGGGATTGAACCTGGGACCTTTGGATCAAAGGCCCTGTGTTTTAACTGTCTGATATATTTCATCATCTCCAGGCCAAAAATGTTTGCAATTGCAACAACAGGGCTTTGCCATAGCCTGAAAATATATGTATCCATCCCATGTATTCAGCTATCTTAAAATTATTTCTTATACCAAACAACAAATTGTAATACTCGTCAAAACTGAAAGCATTTGCTCATGACATAATGGTCATGTCTCAAAATGATGGATTTGTCTTTGAAAAAGAAGAAAACATAGTCGGAAGAGGGGAAATTGCTGGTAATATGCATTTTCTCCATTTCCTTGATGGTTTCAAAGAGGCATCTTTATCAGGGTTGTTAAAACTTGGGGCTTTTTCACTAAAGGGTTAAATGAAGAACAATGTTTGTATTGTAGTTTAAAGCTGTTAGCAGCTAAGGTCATATCATTGCAGTCACTGCACCTACGCATGTGTTTCCTGGCTTTCTCACACCAATACTGACACAACTTTTTTTCCAAGTCACTGACTTCTTTTCTCACATGTATCAGAGGCAAGAGATGAAAGATGGCCAGAAAGAAACTTTGCCTCAACTGGGTATCGAACTTGCAAGCACTAGGTCACAAGTCAGATACGCTAACCACTGGGCTACCTAGCCAGGCTGACGAGCAAATGAAAAAAAGTTTATCAGACTTCAATAATTCTTATTGTTGTATCAGATAAATGTAATGGGAAACAAGAAAAAACAATTACTACTGAAAATGAACGGAAATCTTGCTGTATTTTAACTCTTTACCACACAGTTTTATTTACCAAAGGAAAAGGACTTTTGAAAGCATTGTGTGAAAATGAGAAAATGCTGGTTACCAGCATTTCCTCCTTTTCCCACAATGATTTCTACCCACTCAAAGACAAATTTCATCATTTGAACTACCTTTTGATTGTTGTCTGCAAATGCTTTCAATTTGGACAAGTCAAAGATTTTGTAGTGAGGCAAAGAGGTTACAAGATAAAACAGTAACTAAAGACACCCTATCAGAGAATGGCAGACTTCAGAATTTGTTTCTGCAAAGCATTTGACCCTTAGGCTGCTAAGAACGTGCAGTTTGATCTTGGATCTACACTGTCCAATAAGGAGATATCTTTCCTAAAGGAATACCCTTGAATTAGCAAAAGCTTGGTTTTTACTGTTGATCTGAAAGTTTCATTTCACTTATTTAGCAGGACAAGGGTTAATCTTTAGTATGCATGATCCAAGGAGCAGTGTTGGTTGTTATTGGCAGACAGTGTAGATTAGAATCAGGGTGAATTAAGGGTGCTGTCTTCACCTTAAACCTAACAGAATTTTTTTGTCAAAATGTGCAGCCTGATCTTGATCTGCAATGGTCACAAAGGCAACTGTAGTTATGAAAGCTGCTTTAAAGGTAAACTCTTAAAAAACAATCCTATGTTTTAATGACCCTGAGGCAGACGTCGTTTCAAAACATTGTTGAAAAAGGAGAAAATGCTTGTAAAAGTCTTCTATCCTTTCCAAATGTTGGCCCTGATGGTTTGAAGGTTGCATAGATTATGACGCATAGGAAATGCATTTCATTTTTCTTGGGGCCATCAAAGAAATCACTGTCGTGACATTTCAGGTTTTAAATCTAAGATTTCCGATATATGTATTTATCTGTTACACAGTATATATTGGTAATTTATCTATGTTTACAAAGCTACTAAATTTTTAGCCATTCTACATTCTATCAAATTTTTTACAGGGCTTTTTTTCGCTCTGACTATAAAGATGTATCTTTAAATCTTCATTGATTGATTGATTGATTGATTAAAATGAAGTTTAACACAGTTACAACAGCTTAGGTCATATCATGACGGTCAGTACACCTACGCATGTCTGGCTTTCTCACACCGGTACACACAACTTTCTTTCTGAGTCTCTGACTACTTTTCTCACATGCATCAGAGATCTTTAAATGTGACAGAAATGATAAGCTTCATATTTAGGCTAGAAAACATTGTCAAGAAAGGTGACAATGCTGGTTACCACAATGTTTTTACAGGCCTTCTCCCTCACGGCTGTAAAGTCAACTGATTGCTAAAAGAAAGCACTCCTCTGGTTAAACTACAGCAAGTATCCCAGGGAAAACTGTGTTAACCCTTTACCACACGGCAGCATTTTAGACTTATCTATATTGAAGGAATTTACAGACAATAATTCAATTATTTTTCAAATGATAGTATTTGTTCTTGAATAGGTAGAAAACATTGTGGGAAAAGAAGAAAATGCTGGTAACCAGCATTTTCTCCTTTTCCCACAATGTTTTCAAAAGGCTTCTTTCCAAGGGTCGTCAAAAGTCGGCATTGTGTGGTAAAGGGTTAAAGATGTAGGGCATTTGATGTTTTTGCAGACAGAAAATGGAAAAGTTCTGATTATTTTTGATACAAGTAATTCAGAAACAAATTCTTCAGAGAGCCTGGTTTTGTTACTTGGGAGAAAAAAGCACCAAAAAAGCATTGAACTTGGGCCTGAAGATACCGATGATTGTTTTTCCTTGCCTTCAGCAAATTAAAGTCACATTTAACCAGTTATTGGGATACTTTATTTTATGTTCTTGAGAGGTTTTTTTCTCGTCCCAAGTGATAAAGGATAATAACTGATATCAAAAATCATAATTATATATTGTACGACCTGGGTGAAAAAAACTTGAAAAACAGCTGCCGTTATGTGTAAATGTTGATTTATGGTTAGATAAAGACAATAGAGTTCCTATTGACGGAGGAGTTTGTCGGTGATGATTCCCTGGTAATAAAACAGAATTAAGTGCCTTTGGTAAAGTGATTTTGAAGCACTTGAATGGAGTACCTTGGGTAGGTTATTTTTAGCTAAAGGTTGATTATCAACCCTTTACCCCTAGAGCCCTTTATAAACCCAGTGGGCATTAACAGTCTAGAAATAAGACTAACTAGAGATTAACTAGAGGTTTCAGCACGGTCCTTGTCCAGAATGTCTCAGTAGAAACAGACAGTGCAGATCAAAGATCAGATTGCATGTTTTGTGCAGTCTGATCTTGATCTAAAATGGGCGCTAAGGCAACTATACTTATGAAATGTTCTTTATTCCACAATCCTGAGTTTCAACTACTCTGGGAAAAAGGCTTTTGAAAATATTGTCGGAAAAGGACAAGATGCTGGTAACCTGTGCCCACCATATTTTCAACCTTACCAAAGACAGAAATAATCATTTGAACAATATCAAAATTGTCATCCACAAATGCTTTCAATATTGTAGAGTACAAAATGTTTCTGTTTGGTGAAGAATTAACAGTCTGGAAATTTAAGACTCCAATTAGAGCAGTTTTATGGCTGCCCTTGTCCAGAAGGTCTCAGCTGAAAGCACTGTGTAGATCAAAGATCAGACTACACATGTTGTGCCGTCGGAGCTTTATCTACACTTTGTGCAATGGCAACTATAGTTATGAAAGGTGCTATAGCCTTTTACCACACAATTCAGACTTTTAACTATCCTAAGAAAAAAGGCTTTTGAAAACATGCTCATTCAGGTTTATGCTAACTACCGTGACTGAAAATTGCCACTCATCCCCCTTCACATTTCTTTTAGGCCATTTCCTCCTGCTATGGTTGCTTTGGCAGCCAATGTAGATCAAGATCAAACAGCACAAAGCATTTGATCTTTGATCTGCAGTGTTCCCGTTGCAGAGGCATTTTGAAAAGAAGTGACCAAAAAATTGCAGTTGTTGGGTCATATTCCTAAACTGAAAATGTCTATTAGGTTTATTTGGCTCTTTAAACTCTTTTTACCTGGGGACAAAATTTTAGACTTGTCCTAAATGAAAGCCTTTGTAGATGACAAATGAAGTAATGATATTTTGTCTTTGAAAGAGTAGAAAACATTATGGGAAAAGGAGAAAATGCTGGTTACCAGCATTTTCTCCTTTTCCCTCAATGTTTTCAAAAGCCTGCCTTCTTCAGGTCATTAATCATAGGATTGTTTGGTAAAGGTTTAAAAAAGTATTTATCACTAAGTTTGAAAGATGAAGCCATCAAGACAAAGGTTTAGAATTTTTGCATGATAAGACTAACTACCTTCTCTGTCAATTGAAACACTGAGATGCTCTAAATATGTTACCTGTATCATAATGTTTCTACTTTTTATACCCCCCACCCCTCTTTTTTTCAGCAAGACTCATGAGTGTTGCTCTGGGAAAAGAGGCTGGGGGGTTTAATGCATCTACATAACAACACTTTACCATACAAGTTGTTGCATAGCATGAATCCATATTGTCTAAAATCAGGCTGAATCATGAGGTAGAATTGTCCTTTGAAATGCAGAAAATTTATAGTTTTCAGCACTGACTGGTGAATATGTGCTGTTTTTTTAAGTTATCCATCCACAAGTGGGACTTAGCCTTGATAATATAGAATGATATTCACATTGCCTTGATTCTTGACATGCTTTACCCTCTATAACCTAATATATATTTTTGACATATTTCTAAACTCCAGTGGAAAAACTCATTACTTTTATCACGTTTTGCCGTAAATTATCTTTAATCTGGTACATAAAATAGAACAAATGGATTAATATTAAGATAGTATATTTGAAACTTTGGAAGCAGATAAGTTCTTCTCTTTCCACTGTGAGATGGAAACTTCAATACTGCAGTGAATATATTGCATGAATCTGATTGGTCAATAAAAATTTCTCTTTCCATTGTGACATGGAAATTTTAGTACTGCAGTGAATATATTGAATCAATCTGATTGGTCAATAAAACAATATCACAGAAACTTTATCAGTGAGAAAAAATTCCAGCTTACGCTGGTATGCTTTCCACAAAGAGAAACAAAGGACAAGACCTTGCCATCAAGAACAAGGCTTAAGGGTTAAAATTTCGCAAAAAGAGATAATAAGAAAAATCCACAGTTAGAAAAAAATACTTCAAATGATAGAAATGTGTGACCCAGTCTCAGAAGACTGTGACGTAAATATTTATAAAATAAAAGATCTCAAGAATTTACTATGTAAATTATGACTGCATGCAGAAAGTATGTAGATACACAATTTTCTGCCATTTCTTTCCACATTGTTAAATGACAAAACTTGCTCTGAAATGGCATTCCATGTATTTATTATCTTAATGCTTTATTTTGACTTTTCTCCAAACAATCCCGAGTTTTAATAACCCTGAGGAATAGACTTTTGAAAATACTGTTGGAAAATGAGAAAATGCTGGTAGCCAGCATTTTCTCCTTTTCCCACAATGTTTTTATCTATCCAAAAACACATTTCAATTTTTTAGTTGCATTTATTTTGTCATCTGCGAGTGCCTTTAAGTTAGACAGGTTTAAAATTTTGGTGTTTGGTAAAAAGTTATGCAATTCCTATCCTTTCCCTTCTTAAACTCTTGTTTTGAATAATTTGTAGATAAAGATCAGACTATGAAGAACTTGCAGGCTGATTTTGGATCTACCCTGTGCTCTGTTTTATGGGAAAGAGTCTTGAAACTCCATTATTAGTGTCTGTTTTACCAACTAAAAATATCCATTTTATTTATTTCACATTATTAAAGTGAGGGCAATCAAAACATTGTAACAATATTTTAGAAATTGCTTGTAATTGATCCATTTCTACATTTGTCACATTGGTTTCAAAGTTCTCAATGTCACTATGTTTTAACGCTTAAAGCGCCTTTCACAAAAGATTTTGCAGTCTGATCTTTGATCTGTGTTGTCTGCTTTGCTGAAACACTATAGACTAAAGCCATCAATAAACAGCAAATAGAATCTTGGTCTTATAATTTCTAAAATGAAAGTGTCTGTTGGGTTTATTTGGTGCTCTGAGGGTTACAAATCTTGTGTATGTCACAAAAGCTGTCTGCTCTACCATTATGTGCCAGACAGTACCTACATGATGTAACGGGCTTTCCTAGACAAAAAACTTTGACTCCGTGAACTCCGAGCCCCATCTGTTTTATACCATAAGGTAGGGAGTCGGCACAATCTCATTCTGGTAAATATGCTATTACACCCCTATAACTCATTAATTTTCATTTTGAAAATTGAAGTTGTACTTTTGGCAGAAAGCACTTTATTTTCTTGAAACCTTTTACTGTAGTGAACAAATTCACAGATTGTGTCTACTGAGACCAGAGTTCTGAATATTTCCTATGATGAACTGTTTAACTCTTTACTACACAATCCAGAGTTTTAATGACCCTGAAGGAGAAGGCTTTTAAAAACATTGTGGGTAGAGGAGAAAATGTTGGTAACCAGCATTTTCTCCCTTTCCCTATCAAAGACAGAAATCATCACTTGAGCTTTATTTGTCATCAGTACTGCTAATGCTTTCAGTTTGGTCCCGTCCAAAATTTTGTCGTTTTACATAAAGGGTTAAGTGACAAGTGCAAGTTAACCCTCTACCAAACAATTCCGACTTTTTACAAACCTGAGAAAGCATGTCAAAACAGGGAAAGGGAGAAACTGCTGTAACCAGTACATGTTATCAGCAAATGCTTTCAATTTGGCCAAGTCTGAAATTTCATTGTTTGATGAAGAGCTATCTGACATTAGTGGTGTTCTGATAACAGTGTGATTACTGGTGGAACTTTGATTACTTCAAGATGGTGGTACTAGCTTCTGGTCCCAACCCCCCATCATCCTATTTTTCTTCCCAGCGTCAAGTGAATGAGCTGTGCTCTGTAAAAAGGGGATTTAATGCATCTGCAAAATATATCGACCCATGTCAGACTGCGCAATACGTGCAAGCTGACATTGGTAGGACCTTCTTGATACTTACAAATTTTCTGAATGTCCAAAGACGTTTCTACATCATGATTCAGTCAATTATAAGACAAAATTAATTGAGCCATGCTCTGTAAAAAGGGAGTTAAATGCATCTGCGAAAAGTTTCGACCCAGGTCACCCTGCGCAGTCCGCGCAGGCTGACCTGGGCCGAAACTTTTCGCTATTGGTCAATTTTCTGTATGCCCAAGGACCAGTCTATCTCATGATTAAGTTGGTTGTTAAAAAAAGTGGATGTTATGGATCCATAAGTTTGTGATGGCTTACTTGGTACCAAGCATCTCGGAGATGCATTAAGCCCCCTTTTGTCAGCATGGCTCAATTTTATGGATCCATAATAATGTGATTACATGCTTGTTAAAATGCATCATAGAGATATTGCATTATAAACTCCTTTTGCCAGAGTGCTCCTCAAATCAGTGTAACAAAGTGACGGAATATTGCAAATTACTTCTGCCACAGGGTTTTTGTTTTTCCAGAGTATATGAATACCAGTAGGTGCATAATTGATACTGCATGAAGGTGCTTATGAAATGTAATCAGCGCATGTTAAAGAAAACTGCGTGCGGTCAGATGCCAATGTATTGTTGTTTGCATTTTCCGAACCAGATGTTTCATGACAAATGACGTTAGCAAGGATTGCAATCTCTCTCCCATAGACCCAGTTTTTTAACTACACCTTTTTTTCGCTCAGCCAGACTTTGGTATGATAAATGTGTTATATTATAAATGAATGAGTTATCAGGGGAAATGTAGGCCATTTTCTTGTGATATGCTGAAATTCTTCTGAGTTTTGTTCTTTCTCAGACAGCATAATTTTAGACTCATCGAAAAAGCACAACAGATATTTTAAATCTAGAAATAAGACTCAAATAAATGAAGTATCAAAGTTGATTTTGTTTAGAATACCTCAGCAATGCGGACATTATAGATCAAAGATAAGACTGCACGTTTTGTGCAGTCTGATCTTGTTCTATACTGGCTGCAAAGGCACCTATAGTTATGAAAGGTGCTGTATGGGCTAGAAGCATGTGCAGACAACACATAATGCCTAGTTTACATTTTGCCTACAAAGAGCCTACAGCACTCTATGGCGCCAGTATCCCTCTTTCCTTGTGGCCTCCATACGGCAGCTCTACCTTTCCAGTACAGATTCTCAGGTGCCCTAGCTTCTACCATTTTGTATAACTGCACACAGTGACAAATTTAAAAGGTCAGAAGCCAGCAGACATGTTGTAGTATGCATGATACAGACACCTTGTAATGAAATTTACCATGTAAGCCACACTTAATACATTGCTTGCAAATGCTTTCAATTTGGTCCAGGTGAAAATTTTGTCATTTGATTAAAAGTTTAATCAACACAATTTTTTCCAAAAATATAATAGACAATCCTGATTTTATTAACATTTTCTCCTATTTCCACAATTCTTTCTATCATTTAACTGAGAAATCATACCATGTAAGCCACATTTAATATGCCATCTGAGAATGCTTTGAATTCTGATCAGTGTTTTAAGTTTTTTTGTTTGGTAAAGAGTTTACTAAATGACAAAATTTTAGACTCGTCTAAATAAGACACCTTTACAGTTGAAAATTTAAATGTGGCTAAAATGATGGAATTCGTTTTTGATGCAGTAGAAAGCATAGTGGAAAAAGGAGAAAATGCTGGTTACCAGCATTTTCTCCTTTTCCCACAATGCTTTCAAAAGCTTTCTCTGTCTGGGTCTTTAAAACTCGAGATTGTGTGGTAAAGGGTTAATGAGACATCATATCAAAGAAAAGTTTGCATGTTGTATTGCATGTTGTACTTATTATGAATGATTAGTGAATACAGATTTTAATTATTTTATACTTTCAGCTCTTTAACATACGACAAAAACTTTAGAATCGCAAGTTGAAAGCCTTAGGAAATGGAAAATTAATTCCCACACAAATGATGGAAAAATGTCTCTCAGATGATTGAAAACATGTCAGGAAAAGGAGAAAATGCTGGTAACCAGCATCAATGTCATGATTCAATATGCTGAATCCTATGGTGAAGAATTAACTCTTTATCATACAGTCCTAAGTTTGAACAACCCAGAAAGAAAAGGCCTCTGAAAACATTATGGGAAAGGAAGAAAATGCTGATAACCAGCATTTTCTGCTTTTCCAAAAATGTTTTCTACCCTGTCAAAGACAGAAATCATTTTCTGAGCTACATTTAATTTGTTGTCTGCAAATGCTTTCAAGTTGGTTGAGCCCAAAATTTGTTTGTTTGGTAAGGAGTAAACTCAGTACCACACAATCTTGAGAACCTAAGTAAAAGCCTTTTGAAAACCTTGTGGGAAAAGGAGAGAATGCTGGTAACCAGCATTTTCTGCTTTTCCCACAAGGTTTCCAACTCTTTTACATACAATTACCATCATTTCAGATAACGTTAATTTGTCATCTGCAAAATGCTTTGAAATTGGTCGAGACTAAAATTTTGTTGTTTGGTAAAGTGTTTACTCATTAACTCCTGAAATGAAATTGCTGCAGACAAGTTGAAAATATCTGAAAAAATATGGATGATTAACATGATAAATAAGGACTTGAAGTTTACAAGAAGGTTGAAGCATTGTGAGAAAAGGACAAGCTGCTTACTTTGAACAGTTTTTTGCTTTTTCCACAATGTTTTAAAAAGTGGCTTGCTACAGAGATGAAATTAAGGGTATACCACATCGGAGAAAACTTTTTAACCCTTTACCACACGATGACGCCTTTTGACGCCCCTAAAAAAGAGGCCTTTTGAAAACATTGTGGGAAAAGGAGAAAATGCTGGTAACCAGCATTTTCTCCTTTTCCCACAAAGTTTTCTACCCTATCAAAGAAAAGTTGCGTCATTTGAGCCACTATATAATTGTCGTCTGCAAATGCTTTCAATTTGGATAGGTCTAAAATTTTGCCGTGTGGTAAAGGGTTAACCTTTATCCTGCTGAATAAAAATTATCAACAATTACACAAAAATATTTTTCTGAATTTACGGGTATTGGGCTGCGCTTACATGACTGAAAGTACCAATGAAGCAACGGAGGGTGTAGAGCAAGATCAGACTGCACGTATGTGCAGGCTGATCTTGCTGTACACTCTCCGCAAAAGTCATCCATGGTCCCCAACGGCAGAATAAGGATTAATGAGATGAAACAGTTGTTGGAAATTAGCTAGTCAGTTGTTGCACTTTGATAAAAATTATCCTGCACTGCTATGCAATGGAAATCATCCACCCCTCTCTTCCTTCATGCAAGGCTGTTTTCAGTAGATTGAATTTGAAAAGCATTGTGACAAAAAGAGAAATTGATCAAGTATAGAAATATGGAAGTAACAGTTTCGATCAACCAGAAGAGCCTGTTGCATTGTTGTTCAAATGTCTTACTTATGGCCTGAATATTTCTTGAAATATTTCTAAATCAAAGATCAGACAGCAATATTTTTGCAGTCTGATCTTTGATCTACATTGTAGATTTCTCTTTACAATACCATCCTTAGTTTTAACAACCCTGATGAAAGAGGTTTTTGTAAGTTTTGTGGATAAAAGAGAAATGTTGGTAACCAGTATTTTTTTTATTTCCCACAATGTTTTCTATCCTTTCAAGACAAATACTGTTATTTTATATGCATTTAATTTGTTCTCTGCCAATGGTTTTAAATTGAAGGGGTTTGAAATTTTGTCATTAGCTGACAAGTTACAAAGCAACAATTTTAGAGCAATTTACACCCAAGGAAAATGAAAATATCTGTTTCAAATGATATGGAAAACATTGTTAGAATAGAAGAAAAATTTCTTGTTTTCCAAATTTGTCCTTAGCTGTGGCGTAAAAAGTTAAACACTATTTGTATGGTATCGTGTCTGCGATTTAACCCTTAGGCTGCTGAGGGCGACTCACTGACCTTTTGCAAACAGTGTAGATTAAGATCAGACTGCACAGAATGTACAGTCTGATCTTTGATCTACACTGTCTGATAAGGAGATATTATTCCTCAAAGCATAACTTTGAAATAGCAATAGTTGGGTTTTTACTATTGAAGTGAAAATTTGATTTTAGTTATTTAGTAGGTTAAGGGTTTACCTTTGCTAAACCTATAGAAAACCCTGAGAGAGAAAGCTTTTTAAAACATTGTGGGAGAAGGAGAAAATGTTGGCTACCACACATTGTTTCTTATTGATTGCTTCAACTACAAGTCCAATCATTTCAGCCGAGTTTGATTTTTTCGCCAGCATAAACTTTTATTTTCGATAAGTCTCAAATTTTGTAGCGTGGTAAAGGGCTTAATTTGGCAGGATGTTGTTCAATTGTAACTTAGGTAAAACTTCTTAATGGCACTTGAAATTTCTATCATAGAAAATAAATCATAAACAACATTTTTTTTCCCCCTCTGTTAAATTGTTGAATATAGAGTATACAGAATTACAACTGAGCTCAGTCACTGACATGCCAAGGACTTGTGATCAGAGGGTTGTGAGTTCTAGCCTAAGCTTGGCCATAAAATTCTGTATCCTGTTACCAAATGATCCTGGGTTTAATCCATTACCACTTAAAGTGCTGAATTAATGAGTTAAACCTTTTCAAGTAGGAAAAGCAGCACTAATATTGTTATTTCAAGATTGTTTCAACCATAACATGTAATAAGGTAGCGGATAGTGTAGATCTAAGATCAGACTGCACAGAACGTGCACTGTCCGCAAAACCAAGTTAACTTGGTTCCAGCACTGTAAGGATTAACAGCCCTGAAGGGTAGGGCTTCTGAAAATATTTAGGCCCTGAAATGTTTTACCCAAAGACAATCCCACTAGACACCGAGAGCTTCAGTGGACATCAAACACAAGGCTTCCAAGTTACAAGTCCTACACTTTACCACTGAGTCATACAGGACCCAAGATTTCAAAAATTCAGGTTAATATTGACCATCCAATCTAAATTGCATTTCATTTCCTATTCTAAATGTAGAAAGTAACTCAATTTCTGATTGGCTAAACCAAAGGGATTAGCCAATCAGACATTGTGTTACTTTGAAATTTAGATAATTCGTGAAAATTAAATGGGTTTAAGAATGGGTGATAAATACAGCCCCTGGTTCCCCTAAAACAGCAGACACTGTCTGTGTTTTTGTGATCAGAAGGCTAAAAGGTCTGTTACAAAGGGCTTTTCTCAGGGAAGCACCAGAATCCATAAAAAAAGGGGCCCCACTTATGTTTATATCATCTTACAATAGAATTTTTTTTTAACTTGCAAGGCTGTTATGGTGGGAAAATCCAGGGTTTTTTATAGTTATGGTTTTCTTATTAGCTGAAAGCTTTGTTCTGGTTAAGCCATGTTTATTTTTACGAACTGGAAAAATCGAGTGGCAAAGGCTTTGGGATGCACACAATAAGGAGTTCCCACCAATCATAATCCTTAAGTTCTCTTAGATTACCAGATAAATTAACCTTTTACCAAACGACAGAATTTTGGTCTAGACCAAATTGAAAGTATGTGATGACAACACAATATCTGTAGCTCATATGAGGATGTCTGTCTATGATAGGTTAGAAAACATTGTGGGAAAAGGAGTAAATGCTGGTAACCAGCATTTTCTCTTTTTTCCACAATGTTTTCAAAGGCCTTTCAAAACTTGGGATTGTGTGGTAAAGGGTTTACTCTTTACCACACAACAAGATTTTAAACTTGCAAAAATCGACGACAAAATATGAAATGTGGCTCAAAAGATGTGATTACTCATTGAAAGGGTGGTAAACAGCATGGAGAAAAAGAGAAAATACTGCTTACTAGTATTTTCTCATAATTGTTCCCGCAGAGTTTTCAAAAGCCTTCTCTGTCAGGTTCTGAGGAACTCGCCATTGTGTGGTAAAGGAGAATAAGGTTAAATGAACATTTTCAGTTGGCAAAAAAGACAAAAGATCTTGCAATGCCAGGGTAGCATTGGTTAGTGTTGGTAAATATTGGACAGTATAGACCAAGATTAGACTACACATTTTGTTCTGTCTGATCTTGATATAGCCTTGGCACTTAGGTAACGATAGTTTGGCTTGGCACTTTCAGGGTTATATACAAAGATTTAAAATGTTGAAGCATCTTTTGTTTTGACATGGAAATTGAGATGGGGGCCTAAGTTTGTTTTATCAAACTAGTGGATTTTAGGCTTTAGGCAACTCTTTCCAAGGTAAAAAACACAAAAATGCATAGAGGATATTTGGGGTTTTTTTCGATGAAAGGTCGAAGTTTATTTCATCGAGTTAACATCATCTGTAATATTTTCACAAGTGGCACAGCCGCGAGTGAAAATATTACCGATGATGTTCATGAGATGAAATAAATTTCGATCTTTCACCAAAAAAAAAAATATTCTATTTATAACATGCTTCTAACACCCTTTTTGGGGGGACTTAAATCAAAATCCAGTGCAGTTGTTTTCAGTAACCCCCGTGGCATAACAAAGCATTACAATATTACATAAAGCGTGAGAAATGTGGGGTAAATTACGTCATATTTCCATCTGGTAGAATGGCATGCGCTGTTTACCTAGGTAAGTAGTGCGCGGGAACTACTGTTTCTGTCTTCAATTGAAGTTAGAAATTAAAATGGGTATTTTTCACTGATTGTGACCATGACATATCAAACAATATTCCACTGTTATTTCGCAATAAACTAACAAAAAACATGAAATAATGAAGATTCTTTTTGTCTGTATTGTGAAAACCAGAAGAATCACTAGTAACTCCTTTTGCCATAGTATTTTGTTGCGATTTTTCAGATATTCAAAGTTATTTGTCTTCTGTTGATATAAAAAAAGTAATTCTTTGATTTTAACCCTTTACCACACAACAACATTTTGTACTTTTCCATTTACATTTGCAGATGACAAAATGAATGTGATTCAAAAATTGAAATTTGTTTTGGGAAGGGTAGAAAACATTGTGGGAAAAGGAGAAAATGCTGGTTACCAGCATTTTCTCCTTTTCCCACAATGTTTTCAAGAGGCTTCTTTTCCAGGGTCATTAAAAGTCAGGATTTTGAGGTAAAGGGTTAAGGGATATAAACTTCATGTATGAGGGAAAGTCTTAACCCTATTCTAAAAAATCCTATGTTTAAACAGTCCTGAGAAAGAAGCCATTTGAAAGCATTGTGGGGAAAGGAGAAATTATGCTGGTAACAAGCATTCTTTTGTCACAGTGTTTTGCAACGCTATCAAAGACATAAATGATCTTTGAGAAAAATTAAAATTGTCATCTGTAAATGCTTTCAATTTGGTCGAGTTACCATTCAGACTGCTCTATGATTCTAGTGAACTTTTCCAGTAGGAAGAAATGGCAAAATATTGGACAATTTTAAATTTCTTCAAAATGAATTATGAATATTAACTCTGTCACAACTGAACAAATAAATTGCATTTTCTCAAAGGCTAAAATTACATTTCCCCTGCAAGTTCAAGAGACAGTTTGGTTATAATCTAGAATATAGCAGTGAACAGTGTAGATCAAAGATCAGACTGCACATTCTGTGCAGTCTGATCTTGATCTACATTGTCCACAAAAGCTTGTGGTGTCGTCTATGGTAAGAAAGAGTTGATCAGATATTCCATGAGGTCTGAGCTTGGTCTACACAAATGGCAAAAACACCCAGCATTGCTCAAAAGCACCCATAGTTCTTTCCGAAAAGAAAAAAAAAAATCTTAACTTATTCCATATGAAAAAAATTTGCTAACAACAAATTAAGTGTTGCTAAAAGGATAGAAAACTATGAGAAAAGAAGAAAATGCTAGTTTACCAGCATTTTCTCTTTTTTCCCACAATGTTATCAAAAGCCCTTTAAAAGTCATCTTGGTCCTTAGAAAAGGGTATGATGTGTGAAATTTTACCACACCATCGGGAGTTTTAACGACCATGATGGAGAGGGCTTTTGAAAACCTTGTGGGAAAAGAAGAAAATATAGGTAACTAGCATTTTCTCCTTTTCCTACAATGTTCTTTATTCTTTCAGAGACCTAGTCAATCATTTGAACAACGCTGAATTTGTCGTTTGCAAAATGGTCTCGAGATATTTTGTTGTGTGGTAAGAGATATTTAGGGGTTAAGGCTTATGGGAACTTCAATTCTCATTTAGAATTTACCAATTAAGTTCTTAACACACGATTTTGTTGTGAAATATAAATCCCCGAAATCCATTCTGTATAATCAGGCGGTCTTTAATGACAGCTTGTTAATGTAGGAAAGCATTTAAAGGATTCCATGATTCGGTATAAACCGTAATCAGAAACAATATTTTTTTACAGATGCGATATTATAACCACGAATCAAGTTCCTGAAACAGGTGCTGGTTATGAGTTTTCATAGATTCGTATTACTTTTAATACATACCAAGTACAATATAAGGCTTTTGATGAGGGTGGAGTAAATGAGTGCTAGATGTTGGAGGGTTGTTTGAAACTTTTGCCAAACAACATTGTGTCTTAACCCTTTACCACACAGTGACGACTTTTAACACCCCTGATAGATAAAGTCTTTTGAAAACATTGTGGGAAAAGGAGAAAATGCTGGTTACCAGCATTTTCTCCATTTCCCACAATGTTTTCTACCCTATCAAAGAAAAATCATTTCATATGATCCACATTGAAACTGTCATCTGCAAATGCTTTCAATTCGGACAGGTCTAAAATTTGACGTGTGGTAAAGGATTAACTAACAATTCTTACGAACAAAGACCGTAGCAAACAAACAAATGAACAAATGCATGGCAGAAATAAAGGGACCGGCCAGGATTCGAACCTAGAACTCCCGGAAGAAAGGCCAATACCATAACCACTGAGCTAAAGAGATATCTCCCTAACGCAGTTGTCAGGTATTGTATTTAAATCGGGACGAAGCCATGCATGAAGGAGTAGTCTCCCGTAACACAATATTGTGTCTTAACAACCTTGAGGAAGAAGGCTTCTAGCATATTGTGGGAAAAGGAGAAAATGCTGGGTACCAGCATTTTCTCCTTTTCCTACAATAATGCTATATAGGCTTGTGCCCCCAAACACCAGCATTTTCTCCTTTTCGTGCAATGTTTTCAAAAGCCGTCTTCCTGAGGGTTGTTGAAATTTGGGATTGTGTGGAGAAGGGTTAATTCTTTTGCACTTTATGAATGAAATTATTATATTTCCATTCACCAACAAACACCCAAGATTTTGCAAGGGTTTGACTACAATGAGCCGAACCCTGGTAACGCAATCTGAGTAGCTAACAGGACTTGAGAATAGACTCTGAGAGTCGCTGGTTTGAATCCCCAGCTTGGCCAATCTCTCCGATGATTGATGATAGTAATGATGTGACAGGATTCATTCCTTTCTCACTGCCGATCATTGTTTCAAAGATAATTATGTGGGAAAGCAGCCAGTGGCTTGGGAAAAATACTGTGCAAAGTACTGGTGATAGAAACTCAAGGAAAGCATGTATGCTGGTTACCAGCATTTTCTCTTTTCCCCGCAATGTTTTCAAAATCCTTCTTCCTTAGGGTTGTTAACATTTATGATTGTGTGTTAAAGGGTTAAAACATCTGTGGACCCATCCCTGTCTGCAGAAATTTGGCATGAATGCTGTTTCAACAAAATACATTGTGCAGCACAACTGTTAGCTTTCAGTTATCCTTGTGTAAGAGTTACAGTCAGGGCAGCCATGAACTATAGTTGGGCCATGGTCAGTGGCTAAAAGGACTTTAACTCTTTACCAAACAACAAAATTTTGGACTAGTCCAAACTAAAAGCATTTGCAGATGACAAAATAAATGTGATTAAAAAATTGAAATTTGATTTGGGAAGGGTAGAAAACATTGTGGGAAAAGGAGAAAATGCTGGTTACCAGCATTTTCTCCTTTTCCCACAATGTTTTCAAAAGCTTTCTTTCTCAGGATCGTTAAAATTCCGGATTGTATGATAAAGAGTTAATGCATCTCCTTGATGCAATATACCAAGCAAATTGTCACATAATTATGGAACCATAAAGTCCAGTTTGTCTAGCAAACCACTGGATCATAGGGAAGACTTTTCAGGTCCATTGACATGCAGAAAACTGACCAATAGCAAAAATGTACCACCCAGGTCAGCCTGCATGGAGTGCTGAGGCTCACACAGGTGGATACCTTTGGCAGATTAATCACACTTTTGAGAGAGCATCACTTGTATATTTGACTCTACCAAATGATGGAATTTTAGACTTGTCCAAATTGAGAGCATTTGCTGAAGAAAGATCAAATGGGATTCCATTAAAGAGGTCCTTATACTCATTTTCAGCCAGTTTTAACTCATTTTGTCTTTATTTTATCAAAATATAGTCATTCTTATATCTTCATGCCAAATATTGCGCCTGACGGTTGCAAGGTTGCTTAGATTACGGTCGTTAGAAAATGCATTTTGCTGAGTTGCGGCCTTCCATGTAAACAGACTAGTCGTTTCAGGTTTTTGAGTCGAAGATTTTCGATATATCCGTTATACACTCGGGTAGATTCATATGATGATCTTGCATTCTGTCACTGACTATATTTGACCTTCGCCCTCCATTTAATGAGGTAAACAAAGGAAAATGGAGGCTTCTCTGTTGCAGTCTCGATTTTCAGACGGAGGTCGCGGCCTATATGCAAATTACACCGTATCCGACTCTAAGCGGAAACCAACGATAAATTTCCGTGACGCACCGCCATTGTTTACAGCTTCGATCGTCAGCCAGTTTTCTTCTGACCAATGTTCGGTTTCTAATACAAATCTCCGTGTTTCTTTTTTTCAATTACACCATATATGTCAGTAATTTATCCATGTTTACACAAAGGACTGATTTCTGTACCATTCTAAATAGTTTGAAATTTAACAGCGTTTTTGCTCACCGGCTGTAGACGGGCATCTTTGAAGAGATTCTGTCTTTAAAAGGTGAAAACATTGTGAGAAAACTGACAAAATGATGACCAGAATTTAAGCCTTTCCCATCTATTTTTTAAAAAGCCTTCTTCCACAGGGTTGCAATTTTTAAAGGGGTGATTGTGTAGAAAAGAATTAACTTGGTCATGTTCAGAGGTTATCCAAATGCCTATAGTTACATCAACTGAAAGATTATTGACTGTTCATGGTTGTTAGTGTTACCAACAAGATGTGGGCCATCAATTCACCAACCATTCAAAAATAAATTCTTAGTCTTACTCTAGAATTAGAAAGTAATGCAATTTCTGACTGGATAAATGAAATAGTTTAACAAATTATAAATTGTGTTTCTTTGAAGCTGAAAAAATCTTTAAAATTAGACTAAGAATGTGATTAGCAATGGTTGGTGAATATGGGCTTTGGCCTACCAGCATAGCAACATGTTACCTAGTGTTGTTTGTATCAGAAGCAACTTTTTACAGACCAGCAACATGAACTTCTTGCTTTGGCTGGTGTGTGAAGAGTTGAACATGCCTGAGGTTACCTTAAATGTCTGCATCATAATCATCAACTGTAACTTGCTAGTATCCTTAAGTGCTGATAGCAGTTCTGCAATGATGAATGAGCCAGATTTCCACTGTATCTCTTCTATAATGTGTATGATACCATACTGTGAGGCATTGCTGCCTGATCTACCAGCATGACAACATGTGACCTCACATTGCTTATGTCAGAAGAAACATTTTACAGAGCAGCAATACTTTAATGACCTGCTGTGGCAAATATACTGTTCATGGGACTGCAAAAAGACATTGCTAAGGGTTACTTTTAACATGGACATCATGATAGTCAGCAAAAGCCAGCAAGCATCTTGAGGAACTAACAACATTGATCTGCTGAACTTAGCGAGATTCCTAAAGTATCCTAGGTTACTTTTGTGGTACCGTGATGCGATGCTTTGCTGTCATAGTTGAAAGCAGAGTCAGCTGCATGTATTGCTTATTGTGTTAATGAAAAAACACAGTGTGTTAATAGCCTAAGGTTTAACCCTTCATCACACAATTCCAAGCATTTATGACCCTGAGAAAGAGGCCTTTTGAGAACATGATAGGAAAAGGAGAAAATGCTCCTTTTCCCACAATGTATTCCACCCTATCAAAGACAGACATCACCATTTTAGCTATGTTTAATTTTTTGTTAAAAATGCTTTCAATTTGTTCTAGTCCAAAACCTTGTTGTTTGGTAAAGAGTTGATATTTACACAATGGTAGCCATTCCAAGAGAGGACTCAGTTACCGTCACTGTTTTATGTTATATTTTATTACCAACTTTTACGAGCTCTCAAAATCTGTGGTTTGTCTTTTGTTTCGTGGATGAGGGTGAAAAAAAGGTGAATCTAGCATCTAATTTCCTCATAATTAGTTCAAAAGCTGGCATAATGGTGGCATTTTATACCTATGAAACTGATTTATGGGAGATTCATATTGCATGATGGGATATCGCTTTTGTTCTCGAGGAGATGAATTGAGAGAGAAAAATGGCAAAAATATAATCGTTCCTGTAGACTTTGTACTTTTGATTAATTCTTTACCGCACAATCCTGAGTTTTAACAACCTGGGGGAAACAGCCTTTTGAAAACCTTGTGGGAACAGGAGAAAATGCTGGTAACCAGCATTTTCTCCTTTTCCCACAAGGTTTTCTCCACTTTCACAGACAATTATCATCATTTCAGCTACATTTATTTTGTTGTAGACCTGCAAGTACTTTCTAGTCCAAAATATTATCCCTTGGTGAAGAGTTATTTGGTACATTAACCGGTATAGTGCTTTTCACAACTTTATTTGCCGTTGTGTCTAGTGAAGATAAAGATCGGGCTTCTCAAAATGTGTAGTCTAATCTTTGATCTACACTGTCTGCTTTCTGGAGATATTCGGGGCCAAAGCAAGCTTGAAATTTAGTTAACTCTTAATATGTAGACTAAAATTGTATGTTCGGTTTATTCAGTATGCTAAGGGTTAACTCTCTTCAAAAACTGCCAAGATGTTCTGTTCTCACCTAATAATGATGCATTCTCTGCCAATTCCATAGTTTCTCTTTTTCTAAGCCCATCACATGCATTGGAGGATTGTTTTTAACTTGGGTGAAAAAAGAGGGTATGATCTGGGGGGAGTCTTCATTGAACTGGTTAGCCTGCATGCAAGAAAAGCACATCATAATTTTCAGATTTCAGTGATTCTTTTTTTTGTTGTTGTTGTTTTCTTTTACATAATTAAAATATCACCAAAAAGTTAACAGGGCCTGAAAGTTATATCTCTGGTTTAAGAAATTCTTTCCCAAACAACAAATTTTAGACTCTTCCAATCTTTAAACATCTGCAGATTACAAACTTGAATTTGATGCAAATGAGCTTAAGTTTTCTGTTAGGCTAGCAAACATTATGGGAAAAAAAGGAGAAAATGCTGGTTACCATCATTTTCTCCTTTTTTCCAGAATGTTTTCAAAAGTCTTCTTCAACAAGGAGGTTAAAACTGGAGATTATGTGGTGAAAAGTGAAGAAGATCCAAAATAAGACTTAAAGTCATTTGTGCAAGAATAATATCACTCACAATGCTGACAATTGTTTGTACGCTGTTGGAAATTAGGCCATGGTTTAGAGACAATTTAATGCATTACAGAAACCCCATGGGTGCATGCATAGCATGCTTTGGCTATCATAATGTTACTGAAACATTGCCAGAAAAGGATGGTTATCCCCAAACACAAAACAAAAAAAAAAAGTAGGTGAAGGCTACAAAACAAAACACCTGTGCTCAGAGAATGGTCCTTGTTACTACCAATAACTTTCAGACTGCTTCTCAGTTGACAGCTGATGAGACAGACTGGTGCAGTTTTATTACTATTGTCTTCTTCAATTGTTGCTGGCAGTTCTTTCAGCAAGTTATGGCTTAGGCTAGCTATTTTGTGCTAATTATAAGAGCTTTATGTTGATTTGAGCTCATTATTCATTCTTCAACTGGCACTTGATTGTTTACCCCTCTCCCTGCCATCACACTGTAGGGTCTTTCCTTTAAAAACCCTTTGTAAGATAAATTCTGATTGAATGTCCAATGGGACTACTGCAGAATATTGCTGAAGCAGTCCTTAATTTTCTTCTAGTTATTTTACAAGCTGATCTAGACTGGAATATTAGAGCATGTACCACACAACACAGATTTTCAACAAAATTGTGGATTTGTAGATATTGAAAGCATTAAAATTTTGCAGACCTGTAACAATATGAAATACTGTTGTAAAGATTTGTCTTTGAAAAGGATGGAAAACATTGTGGGAAAAAAGGAGAAAATGCTGGTTACCAGCATTTTCTCCTTTTTCCCACAATGTTTTCAAAAGCCTTGTTTATCAGTCTTTTCAAACATGGAACTGTTTTGTGAAGGGTCCAACACTATAGCAAGCTGTATAGAAAGATGGGGTTGTTCTCTATTTTGCATGTTTATAATTAACTGAATTCCAAAGAATGCCAAGTCCCCTTTTTCAGAGGAAGCTGGTTTGTGTCTGCCAAATGCAATATATTCAGTATAAAAGCATTTTTGCTTTGCTTTGTAAGTGATGTATTATGTTTTTATGCTATTTTCATGAATCAAGTCTATTGCCTGTGACAAGGTTTCATCAGAATCTCAGGTAGCTTAGTTACCGTAGCAGGGCACAGATATTGTGATACAGTAGAGTTGCATGTTTGAATCCAAAAGTGTAATTTTTTTTCCAGAGGTTACACAAAGACAAGGCCCCTTGCCTCGCTGCAGACTCTTTTATGAGAACAAGATATTTAAATTTTATTCCAAGAATGGTCGAATTGCTTTCTAGGACAAGCAGTTTACAAAACAAGAAAATTTTACATATTGAAGCAGAGGACAAATTGAATGTGGTTCAAAGAGTGGTATCGTTATATCATAGGAGGGTAGAAAACATTGTAGGGAAAGGAGGAAGTACTGGTGACCAGCATTTTCTGCTTTTCCCACGATATTTTCAACAGCTTTCTTCTTCAGAGTTATTGAAACTTGGAATTGTTTTGTAAAGGTCATGGCAATAAGGTGCCTCATTTTAGACTATGAGAGTGCTGCAAGGTTGCTTAGAAGACATGTTGTGTTTTGTTCTGGTACAGGCACATGGTAGGCATACAGGCCACTACAACTTAGCCAATGATACAATGTTTCTTAAAAATCCTTCATTGATGCACTGGATTTGAGCCTTGCATATAGTATACAGAGAGACAGAATCTAGGAAGAAAGAATTGGATACAAAGAAGTCCTGGTATAAGACCCTAGCTCCTCAAATAGACTCCATTGTCCTGGTATGGTCTAGCCTAAAGCACTGATACTTGCGAGGCCACCTTAGATTTCTTAGTTAAATGAGAAAAAATAATGTGAAATCAAGTGAAAAATACAAGCCTAGGGCTTGGGAAAAAACCTGTGACTTTCTGACTGGTCATCATGTGCTCTCCTACACAACCCCCTCTTCACTCAAGTGGTGTCTCTATAGCACTTTACCACACAATCCCAAGTTTTAACGACCCCTGAGGAAGAAGGCTTTGGAAAAAGTGGGAAAAGGAGAAAATGCTGGTACCAGCATTTTCTCCTTTTCCAACAATGTTTTATAACCTTTCAAAGGAAACTCCAATCATTTGAATAACTTTTAATTTGTCTTGACTTTTTTGTCCTGTGGTAAAGAGATAACAGGATGTCAGTTACAGTATCTGTTTGTGTTGTTACTGGGATCGAATGTGCTACTGTGTTACTTCTGTGTTTTATCACCCGGCTATATTGTTGTGCTCATCTTTTATCAGCCACTAATTGCCATATAATTGCTTCTCCCAACACTATTGTCTTAGCTAATTAACAAGCAGGGGCTGTCTTCAAATACCTTAGCAGTCTGCAGTGTTGAAATGTAGGAGCTGTGTTGTGTGATGCCATGTTTCCTATAGAAATTGTCGTTTTTTGCTTGTTATGTATTATGACTTTTACATTCCTGCTTTGTTCAGATTTTCAAAATACTTTTGGTAAAGAAGCAATAATTCCTTGTATGGTCAACCTCGAGGTTTACCTGAGGTAGAGCCTCTTGGAAAAGATATTGAAAATTTCTGGTGGAATTTGTGAAGTGGGATGTTTTGTCTACCCCATGGAATCTTTGTGGGTTTTTATGCCCACCTTGTAGAAATATTTAGCATTGGAACTTTTGTAGGAGGGATCTATTGTCTCACATTTGTAGGACAATTTTTCATTGATGAAATGC
Organism: Hippopus hippopus; assembly: GCA_946811185.2. Lineage (NCBI taxonomy): Eukaryota > Metazoa > Mollusca > Bivalvia > Cardiida > Cardiidae > Hippopus > Hippopus hippopus. The sequence continues at coordinate 45,331,035 of OX328107.1, read as the reverse complement.
TTCTATAATCAGTTCCCTGTTAAAGGATCAGTTTTCTGTTTAACTACCAGACTGCTCAGGCTGACATGGTTCGATACTTTTTGCAGATGCATTAACTAAAGTCTTATATTAGGCCTCTCAAAAATAAAAGGTTAGACCAGGCTAACAGACTGTTGCTGCTATTCATGGAAATATTTTCAGTATTGAAAAAGAAAGCTTCCTGTTCTTTAAGTATTTTGCCATATGTCAATAGTATAAGATGCTGGAGAGTCTAAGGATACTATTTACACTGAAGACTTTTCTTAACTCTTTACCACACGACCAGATTTTAGACCTGTCCGAATTGAAAGCATTTGCTGATGACAGTTTCAATGTGGCTCATATGAAATGAGTTTTCTTTGATAGGGTAGAAAACATTGTGGGAAAAGGAGAAAATGCTGGTAACCAGCATTTTCTCCTTTTCCCACAATGTTTTCAAAAGCCATCTCTTTCAGGGGTGTTAAAAGTCGTCATTGTGTGGTAAAGGGTTAACTCTTTACAAAACGACATTATTTCGGACCCGCCCAAATTCAAAGCTGTTGCAGATGACAAAATAAATGTGGCTTATTTGATGAAATTTGTCTATGAAAGGGCAGAAAGCACTGTGGAAAACAAAGAAAATGCTGGTTACCAGCATTTTCCCCTTTTCACACAATGTTTTCTAAAGGCATCTTCCTCAAGGTTGTTAAAACTCGGGATTGTATGGTAAAGGGTTAAAGTACTGTCTACCTTGAGTTGAATTCTTGTTTCATGATATAAAAGAAATGCTCTTGATTGCAGTACTCTTTGTACTTTGATTAACTGATCATAGCACAAAAGAGCTTATTCACAGATTTTCCTCACCAGCATACTGTGCATGTACCTTTTATAAATCCAGATCCTGCTATAAAAGTTAAATGAAACTTTCAAGCAGAGAGTATAAACCCAAATATTGTGATTTTAAAGTTTTTTTGTTGGAGAAAAATTTTCTCCTTATCGGACAGTGTAGATTCAAGATCAGACTGCACATTCTGTGTGTGCAGTCTTATCTCGATCTACACTATCCACAAAAGGTCCTTAACTCTTTACCACACAATCCCGACTTTTAACGACCCTGAGGAAGAAGCCTTTTGAAAACATTGTGGGAAAAGGAGAAAATGCTGATAACCAGCATTTTCTCCTTTTCCCACAATGTTTTCTCCCCTACCAAAGACAAATTTCCTCACTTGAGTCACATTTAAATTGGCGTCTGCAAATGCTTTCAGTCTGGACAAGTGTACGTTTTAGTCGTGTGGTAAAGAGTTAAGCCATTACCACACAATCCCTACTTTCGACGACCCTGAGAAAGAAGCCTTTAGAAAACATTGTGGGAAAAGGAGAAAATGCTGGTAACCAGCATTTTCTCCTTTTCCCACAATGTTTTCTACCCTTCACAAAACAAATTTCAAATTTTCAGTCACTTTTATTTTGTCATCTGCAAATGCTTTCGATTTGGACAAACCTAAAATTTTGTTGTTTGGTAAAGGGTTAAGTCACGCTTAGCAGCCTAAGGGTTAAACAGTCTTGTGTTTTTACAACCCTGAGGAAAAAGCCTTTCAAAATTTATTGGAAAAGGAGAACATCTTGGCAACCAGCACTTTTTCATTTTCCAGTTTTTTTTTACCTCTCTGAAATAAGTTCCATCATTATAGCCATCTTTGATTTTGCTGTCTGCAAATGCTTTCACTATCAGTAAATCTAAAACTTGTCCTCAAGAAAAGAGTTACAGATCTTTTCTTTCTTTTCTTTTGCCCTTTTATCTATACAGAAGCTGTGGTGTCTTTAGGGGCAATAGGGGGTTTAATGCATCTCTGTGATGCATTTTACCAAGCAATTCATCACATAATTACAAACCTATACAAACCATTTTGTCTAACAACCAATTGAAGCATGAGGTAGAATGATCCTTGGACATGTAGAAAATTTATGAATAGCAAAATGTTTCTACCCATGTTGGGGACTGCACAGGCTGACATGGGTCGATACTTTTTACAGATGCATTAACTCTTTATCAAACAATAAATTCTAGACTTGGCAAAATTGAAAGCATTTTCAGGTGACAAATTAGATGTAGCTGAAATGATGGTAATTGTTTGTTGTGAAAGTGTACAAAACCTTATGGGAAAAGGAGAAAAAGCCTTACAAGACTATTTTGTCAGTGTCATTTAAACCTGGCATTGTGTAGTAGCATTAAACCCCCTTTTCACAGAGTATGGCTCATATATAAAAAAGCAGTGTATTATCAGTAGAGGCTAGTAAGGCCTGTAATGTTTACTGATGATGATGCCGTGCTGTTGGCGCCACTCATATTGCCTGACACATTTTGTGCCTTATCTCTAACAATAGTAGCTTCTGCTGACAGGGTACCAGCTCTGTCATTTGGATAATCTCTCATTTTATTGTTCTACAACTGTTTTTTATGTTGTTTGTCTGATCTAATTAGAAACTTACTTTTTCCAGTGGAACAAGTGTAAAGGGCATGTGTTGCATTCATTAATCATTTGATATTGTCCCTTAACCCTTTGCCACTCACAAAAATGTAGATTTTTCCAAACTGAAAGCATTTTCAGACGACATTTCAAATGTGGCTCAAATATTAGAATTTGTCTTTGATAGGGTTAAAACATTTTGGAAATGAAGAAAATAATGGTTACTAGCATTTTCTTCTTTTCCAACAATGATTTTAAAAGGTATCTTTCTCAGGGTTGTTAAAGCTCTAGATTGTGTGGTATAAAGAGTAAACCCTTTACCACACAGTTCTGAGTTTAAACAACTTTTAGGTAAGTGGCTTTTTAAAGCATTATGGGAAATGGAGAAAATGCTGGTTTAACCAGCATTTTCTCCATTTCCCATAATGTTTTCTGTCCTTTTCTTATTCAAAGACAAATCCAAAATTTTAACCAGATCTTATGTATGGTTGCAAATGCTTTGGATCTGAACCAGTCCAAAATCTTGTCCTCTGGTGAAGAGTTTTACCCTTAAAGAGCCTTTCACAACTGTAGTTGCTTTTGCAAGATCAAGATCAAGATCAGACTGTACAGAACTTGCACTCTGATTTTTTATCGACACAGTCTGCTTAACATAAACACGATAGACAAAAGAAACCATCAAATTGCAATTATTTTGGTCATATTTCAAGACGGAATGTCTTGGTTAATATTTGGGGCTGTAAGGGTTAACACAGGTAGGGTTTGTTTCCTTCATGTTTTTCTCACGATTAGTGATACATTTGTTGCGTCTTTGCTCTTTGTTGCTGAATATGATTTAAGAATTTCCTGCTGGTTTCAGAAAGGGAACTACCATGTGGTACATAATTGGTCAAAAGCCCCGAAAGAGATCATTCCAGTCCTCATTGCAATATGTCTAGTATTTGTAGAGTCATTCTTTTAGGCAACAACTCAGAGAAACAACTATAATCTAACTCAAGTGACTGTGTAATGCACTTGGTTGTGTTCAGAGGTTGGTTGTGTTCAGAGGTTGGATTGGAGACCATTAAAATTATGTTGTTGTATGCAGATGACTGCTGAACACAACTGACTGTTGACTCTTTACCAGACAATGCTTAACACTGGTCCAAATTCAAAGCATCTTGGGAAGACAAAATGTGGCTCAATTTTTATGTTAAATCTTAGAAAGAATATAAAATATTTGGAAAAAACGAGAAAATAGTGGTTACTATAATTTCTTGTCTTCACGACAACAATGTTTTCAAAAGCCTTCTTTCTCAGTGTTGTAAAAACATGGGATTGTTTGGTTAAAAGGTTAAACTCTGTCGGCAGGTAAAGAACCACTGTAGACCTATGATTAATGTTCAATAGTAGGATTTGGGAAGATGAAGCTAAACTCTTTACCAAACAAACAAATATTAAAATTGTCTATATTGAACTTGCAGACAACAAATAAAAAGTGGCTCAAAATCTAGGAGTTGTATGTTAAAGGGTAGAAAAATATTGTGGAAAATGGAGAAAAAGCCGGTTACCAGCATTTTCTGCTTTTCCCACTATGTTTTCAAAAGCCTTTACTGCCAGGGTCAGTAAAATTCTGGATTCTGTAGTAATTTTTAAGAGTGAATGCAGGTGCCATATTAACACAAGTAGTTGCTTAACAAAGGTTAGACTGTACAGTGAAATAACAATCAGTCGACCTGCCTATAGGTCACCTCTTTCTCTGACACATGACATTACATTGCAATTAGAAATATTCAGGGATGGCTATAGATGAATGATGAAAATTTATAATTAATTACATGCCAAAATTTTGATCTTTGTGATTTATCTTTAGAAATCTTTGGTATAAACAACAGAATATTGCTTCTGTGGCCTAAACAGAAATTGCTTTTAATTAGCTATTTCTCCTTTTGCCTTACTATGCTTTTCATAGAGGAATTCTGTTCTTTTAGTAACACTTAATTTGTTGTCAGCAAAGTTTGCTTTTTGATGCTTTCAATGTGGACGAGTTGAAAGTATTGTTGTAAAGAGTTTACTCTTCACCACACAATCCAGCGTTTTAAAGACCCTGAGAAAATGGCTTTTTTTAAAACAGTAACCAGCATTTTCTCCTTTTCCTACAATATTTTCTACACGCTCACAGCCCAAAAGCTTAATTCCAGCCACATTCAAATCGATGGCTGCAAATGCTTTCAATTTGGACAACTCCAAATATTTGTCTTTTTGTAAAGAGTTATATAAATGACTGGGACAGTTTCTGTCAGTCATGAAAACGTTATAGAGTAATGAAAATATTGCAATCTTAACTCCATACTGAACGACAAAATTTTAGATTGTTCCATAGTTAAAGCATGTGCACACAACAAATCAAATGACTCAAATTACGGGTTTGGGACTATGTTCTCTCTAAGCCACTTGCTGCTTTCCCACATTACCATCATCGAAACAAATGTGCTACAGGGGCTCTGTGTAGCCTTTGATCTTCTTTGTATGCAAAGTAACTGAAGTTGTTTTCAGCATCCCAAGGGTAGATAAATTATGGTACAAGCTACCTTTCTCGAAGATAAGGCCTTTTGTGTAATATAAACAGTTTCATTCAGGATGACATCAAGTGATGACTGTAAGTATAAACAATTTGCCAGTTGGATGTAAGGTATGACACATGGTTTCTTCAGAACTCTCAACCAAACATATAATGTCAGTATGTTTGGCGTTTTCTGGCACTTTCAACAATATTCCATTTATGTCTGTGGCCATTGTGCACATCAGTGCATTCTTGGAGTTTCTTTTCAAGTAATATATCAACCATGCTCTGGCAAAAGGGAGTCTAACGCATCTCTGTGATGCATTGTATCAAGCAGGTTATCATAATAATTATGGATCCATAAAATCAATTTTGTCTAACAAGCGCCTGAATCATGTGGTAGATCGGTTCTTCTACATGTAGAAATTTGACCAGTAGCAAAAAGTTTTAAGCACGGTCCGTCTGCATGAACTGTACAGGCTGACCTAGGTTGATAATTTTTGCAAATTATTAAACTCGCTTTTCAAAGAACATAGCTCATATATCTTTGAATCATGGTGTGACCTGAATTAACCTTTAACATTCTACCACATAGCAAAATTTTTAAGACTGGTCAAAAATGAAATCATTAGCATACGACAAAATACATGTGACCAAAACCTGTAATTTGCTTTTAAAAAGGTAGAAAACACTGTGGGAAAAGGAGAAAATCCTGGTTACCCGCATTTTCTCCTTTTCCCAAAATGTCTTGAAAAGGCTTTCTTCTCAGGGTCGTTAAAGGTCAGGATCGTGTGGTAAAGAGTTAAAATGGCATACAATTTATGTAATGACAATGAGCAAAATTCTCATTTTTTGTTGTTTTCCAAATTTGAAAAAAAAAGGAACCAACAGCAGTCTTGGGGTGGACTTATTTGTTCTTTCGTTACATAAGCAAAGTTCTGACATTCCACTTCCATAATGACCAAGAAAAGAGAAAACAAACATTTTTTTTTATGAAAAACATTTAGATATGGAACCATCATGAAAACATTGCAATAAACAGAGGAAAAAATGGTCAAATTGTTGAAGTATAGATGCTAAAGATTGTGTATATGAAAGAAATGGTGAAAATATAAACAGTGGGCAAAAAATTTGAAGACAGTCTTTGAGGTTACATTATTCTAGATCTTTCAACGGTATCATTGAGTGTCAAGTAAGTGGAGAGATACATGTAGAAGCTGTTGCCGTTAAACCATAGGCTGCTAAGCGCGACTCATTGACCTTTTGCGGACAGTGTAGATCAAGATCAGACTGCACAGAACATGCAGTCTGATCTTTGATCTACACTGTCCAATGAGGACATATTTTCCCAAAAAATTACCTTTAAAATAGCAAAATTTGGGGTTTTTCTATTACTTGTAAAGTTTCATTTCACTTATTTAGCAGGATAAAGGTTAACTGAATGTACCAGGCAGCAAAATTTTGGCTCCTTTTCCATGATGTTTTCTACCCTTTCAAACCTAGAAATCATCATTTAATCTACATTTAATTTAAGGTCTGCAAATGCTTTCGGTTTAGTACTTTAAACTTATTACTATCAGCATTTTCACCTTTTCCTACAGTGTTTTCAGTTGACCTGTTGATTGGGGTTGCTTATAGGATTGTGTGGTTAAAAGTTAAATGTTTCAAACCAACAAAATTTTAGATTCCTCTGAATTGAGGTCATTTGCAGACCACAAAATGAAATATGGTTCAAGTTATGGGATTTGTCTGTGGAATAGTAAAAAACACTGTGGGTAAAGGAGAAAATGCTGGGTACCAGCATTTTCTCCTTTTCCCACAATGTTTTCAAAAGCCTTCTCTGTCAGTGTTGTTAAAACTCAGGATTGTGTAGTAAGGAGTTTAATACCAAAGTTTCTTTCATTGTCAGAGCAGAAAGAAAACGATACAGGTCCATGCTCCATGCTCCATGCTCCATGCTCGGAAGTGCTCACTGATAAAGCTGATTTTAACCTTTCTGATCTCTAATGATGGAGCTGACATATGAACATGTCTGATTGATTATGTTTGTAAATTTCAACTAACTGGGTGCGAAAAGATGGGTTCAACCTGTCAGATTTCAGACTGGTACCCACAGCAGATACTGAGCAACGATAGTATAATTTGGATAATGATCTGCAGAGCATTTTTCTGAGCTCACCCTGCTCAAATGTAACTTATTTAATCTTTTAATGCTGGTAACCAGCATTTTCTTCTTTTCCAACAGTGCTTTTTTTTTTTCATCATTTCAAAGATACCTAAATACCAATATTTGAGCCACACTGAATTTGTTGTCTGCAAATGCCTCCAATTTGGATGAATCTTAATTGTCATGGTTTGATAAAAATTTACCTTATAACCTACTGAAACCAATTTCCTGCTGATGACAAACTGTTGCTTGCTCCTTTCAATTCACTTTAAAGGCCCAATAGGGGCCAAAAGTAAACAATGTGGATGTTGAAATGCATTTAGATTTAAATCCTAACTTTTAAAAGCCTTGAAACTATTGTGAAGATTACAATCAGTCATTTTATAGTCAGCCAAAGTGCTAGTCCCAAGCATATTTAAAAACTGGTAAGAAGTAAACAAAAGATTGAGTGACTTGGCATCTTTTTACCTAGTTTTAAAATAATTTTTCTGCCAGCAGCTAACATTTAGGCCAACCTTAAATAACAGATTGTCCTCTTCACAATGAGCACAAAATGGCTTCCACAGTGGTACCAGAACATACAGTATAATATGGAGACATTTGGAGGGAGTTTGTACTGGATCTGTAATCAGGCAACTGACTTATCATTACTTACAGCTAACAAAGCCTGAAATTACATTACATAAACCATTTGTAAGTCTTTTAATGGTTTTTCCTCATGCATAGGCCTCTCTGCTTCAGAAGGCTTTAAGTAATGAAAAAAATTGCAGATGGATACTTTGCTTTAGGCACATTTTTACTCAAGGGATGCTAAGCCATGTAAAACTAACAATTCCCTCTGTAGCTGCTGCAGTCATTCTAATTTTGATATTGAAACTGAAAGCTTTTTCTTTTTATGGTACTTCAGAGCCCTAGCCTAGTACTGGTAAAAGCCAGGAAATACATAAATATGTGAGCTGCCGCCGTGTTATGAATGAAATAATGTTGAAAGTGGCATAAAACACCATTCAATCAATCTTTTTTATGGGGTAGCATACTTAGATACCAAAAATGACATTACTAAAACCTTTTCAGCAGTTTGAATGCAGATTACAATTCTAATTACAATTCTGTTTTCAAGTTTAACAATATGTTCTTAACAGAAAGCATGAACCTATCTGAATATGTCTAGATGATGCATACATATTTTTTTTTAGAGAAAGAGTTGACCCTTTCAGGCTGTTAAGCGTAACTCGCTGACCTTTTGCAGACAGTGTAGATAAAGATCAGACTGCACAGAATGTGCAGTCTGATATTCTGTGCAGTCTGATCTTGGATCTACTCTGTGCGATAAAGAGACATCTTTCCTCCAAAAATAACTTTCAAACAGCAATATCTGGGTTTTTCTTGAAAGTTTCATTTCTTTAATTTAGCAGGATAAGGGTTAATCTAAGAATTTCAGTTGACCAGATTGGTAGGACAGAAAGCTGACACTGGCACCTGCCTAACATTAGCTTTGTCAAAAAGCTATCCTTGATAAATTATCCCAACAGATTGGCTTTGACATCTAGTATACATTCAACAAGTAATAATTAGTAGACTTTACTATGAATTTTGAATGAAAATGTCAGTTCCATTTGATAAATGGGTATCCTAGGTTATTTTCCTGAATCTGTATTTCTAGCCATGCTATGTTGGATGGATGCACCAAGAAAAGGTGCAGAGAAGTTACACAAGAGCATAAATAATCCACCTTTTATTTTGAAATGAGATCCTTCAAATCAGAGTTCCATTAGAGTCAGATTCCACTGAAAACATAAACAGTTTATTGCAAGTAAGGTTTATGAGAGATTCTAACAACACACACTTTTGTAAGCCTATGTGCATTTTTGTGGGTAGCTTACAGGGATTGTGGGTAATTTGGTTGGGAAATGGAATCAGGTTTTGACTTTAATTGACTGCCTTTCACTGGTTACAAAGTATTAGGCGGGTGATTAATTGTTTGACTGGTCAGATGATCTTGATCTTTTCCTGATAAAACTTGGTCTTATCAGCAGCAGATTGTGATAATTATAAATTTACCTTAAAGTTTCAATGAAACTTAGGCCACTATTTCCGGCTCTGAGAGAAATACCACCACTTGTTTACAAGATAATTCCATGTTTAAAGACCTGAGGGAAAAAAATATAATTCAAAACATTTTTGGATAAGGAGATTTAATGCTTGTAAAAAGCATTTTTCTTTCTTTTCCTACCAGATTTTCTACGCTTGCAAAGAAAAATTTCATCAATGAAGCCACATTTGTCATTTTTAAATGCTTACAATTTGGACATGTCTAAAATGTTATCATTCAATAAAGAATTAAAATATACCTTTAACAGAATACTAGGTGGCATTAGAAATAAATTAGACTGAACGTAAGTGTTTCTTCATTGTCGAAATATTGTTTCTCAAAATTAAGTGCTTCTGAAGGCTAAATATACCATTATGTGTAATTCTTTCTCTGTGGACAAAATTTATGACTTTTTCGTATTGAAAGTGTTTTCTTTGATGACAGTCATGGCTCAATTGATGGGATTTTTATTTGAAAGGGTAGAAAACATGGTTTTCTCCTATTCCGACTGATTTTCAGTCTTTTTCCTCAGGGTCATGAAAAGATTAGATCATTGGATAAAGAGTCAAAGCACACCAAGATAAAAAAAAAAATCAAACATTTTACGGCATACATTATTCCAATGGAAATTCTTGGCATATTTGACTTTTGGACTGGTATTGTAAACTGAAAATGGAAAAGTCACACACCCACATACAGAAAGAGTGAAAACAGACTAGATAGAGAAGAAACCCAGGTCCAAATTAACAATAGACAGTATATATACAAAATAAATGGTATTTGCTGAGAAGCCAAGGCATAGTATCATCAACAATAGGCCAACAGAACACAACAGAAAGGGGTTCTAATTTCTCTAATCACCTGCCATGTAATCAAACCCTGATTATGTTTACAGTTATCTATAATTGGATTGCTTCTGTACTTATCTGGCTGGTCCCTTTGGCAGTTGGTTGGTTCCCTGCTTGTGTAGTCTTTTGTTTTTTTCTCACATATGATGTTAAAAGTAATTCTTCCATAATTGGCTCAAGAATTTTAAGCTTGAACTCTGAACAGGTGTTTGCATTATAATGTGCATGGATATTTAGTAGTGCAGAGATGAAACAAACAGTTTTTGAAAAAAAAAGACAAAACACATCAGAAAAATCCTCAAGAATGATATCATTTTAATGTTAGATACTGCCAAAATTGAGACCTTCACTATAATTAAATTAAGAACTAGGTGAATCCTCATGTTACACTTACATTATTAATATATGATGTCAAGCATATCAAGATGGATATGAAATAACATAGTTATTCTGGAGGATGCTGAGGTCATGATTTGGTGCTTTTGCAGACAGTGAGCAGTGATACCCTCTAAGGCCTGTTGATTACACACAAGATAAATATGGCTTGCAACACACGAAAATGGGCATTCGGACATTTGCGTAAAGTGTCGTCTCGGATCAGCCTGCACAGTCCGCGCAGGCTTATCCGAGACGACACTATCCGTTTTTATGTAATTTTCTGTTTTGCGCAAGTCTACTGTAGCACAAAATCTGATGTAGTCATAAAGTGCTATCTCGGATTAGCCTGCGTGGACTGCGCAGGCTGATCCGAGACAACATTTTACACAAATGTCCGAATGCCCCTTTTCGCGTGTTGCAAGCCATATGGGAATCATGAGTTGGAATCTCAGCTTGCCCAGGCTCCTTGCAAGAATAACCCCTATACCAAACAATCCTGTGTCTTAATGAATCTGATAAATATAGCTTTTGAAAACATTGTTGGAATAAGGGTAAATGCTGGTGGCAGCATTTACTCTTTTTCCATAATGTTTTACTCCACTTAAAATGCATAAATCATCTTTTCAGCTTCATGGAATTTGTCATCAGTTTGGAAATTGAGTCTCAAATTTTGGTAAGGTGCTAGGGAGTTAATAATTATCACTAAGAAAATGATTCATTCCTCTCATACAGCAGAGTATTCATTCATTCCTTAAGTTATGCAGGAAAGCAGCCAGTGGCTTGGAAACAGTGGTATGCACAATGCAAAAAAGATAATGAATTAGTGCACTAGCCATCATTGTTGCACTAGGCATTATTTGTGCTTAAGGCATCATTGGTGCAGTAGGCATCATTGGTGTACTAGGCATCATTAGTTCACCAAGGATCATTGGTGCACTAGGCATCATTGGTTTACTAGGTATCATTAGTTCACTAGGCATCACTGGTGTACTAGCCATCATGGGTGCATTAGCCATCATAACTGCACTAGCCATCATTAGTGCTTTAGCAATTAATGGTGCACTAGCAATAATTGGTGCACTAGCCATCATTGTTGCTCTAGCAATCATTGTTACACTAGCCATCATTAGTGCACTAGCCATCATTGGTGTACTAGTTATCATCATTTGACTAAAACAGTAGTAAAAAAGGCTCAGTAGCTTTAATCAGTATGCTCAGTCAATAATCAAAGAAGGAAAAGTATTTCCAAAGGTTACAGTTACCAGAGACTATATATACATTTATCAGAATATTAGCTTTGAAATCACCATGGCAATCATTTTGATCCATAACCAACAAAGTAACACCCACCAATATTATCTTTGACTGAAATTGCCCCACACCTGGAACGCTCTGTAGGCATAAAATAGGGAGATATCCTTAGTCCAAAACTGCAAAATAAAAAGCCTGTATTAACGCAAGACACAAGCTTTGATTGCCCTCCTTAGAAGGTAGCATTTGAAAACATTATGGGAAAAGGAGCAATTGCTTGCCCAATAAAACTGGTTTCTCAGTATGGTGGATTGACTTCACTCTTATATTTTTCTCAATCAATCTCATAATAGATCTTACAAAATTTAGAGAGAACATATTAGTCTTATTCCATGATTTCATTGTATCTTGAAGACCAGTGCAATAAAAAAAGTCACACTGCACGCACATAGTGTATTTTTCCATCTGATAATTTTTTTGTGGACAAATGATTTTATTTAAGAATTAAAAATAAAAGAATTTTGTTAATGTGAAGAAAGTCCTTGCATAATTTCTTAAGTGTTATTAGATCATACTTTATACCATTCACTCAGTGTCCAACATATTTTTTGCTGACACAGCCGTGTACAATGCAGTTTTTCTAAGTCGGACGACAAAACTTTTGACTTGTCCAAATTAATAGCATCAAATTTTGTGGATGACAGTTTCTGTTGTGTCTCAAGTGATTAGATTTGTCTTTGAAGGATCTGAAATGTTATAGCATATTTTGGAAATAAGAGAAAATATTGGTTTCCAGCATTTTCCCCTTTTCCCAAAATGTTTTCAAAAGCTGTGGGTCCAGTTTTACGCAAAGACTTAAGTCTCTAATTTTGGTCAAATCCGCTAACAGAATGTATTTCTGACTTCAATTGAGTTCATGTGAGATGTGAGATGCCTTTTACTAACATTAACAGACTTCAATAATTGTTCTCAAATCCTCACCAAAATAATGGACACAAGTCTGTAAACTGAATCAGCCTATATATTTTGCTGAATTGAGTCTGAAACATTGTGTCAACTCAGATTTTAAGAATGTTACTAAAGTCTTTTAAAGCTAGTAAAATGATTCTTAAATAAAAAACTCAACTTAAGTTGGAAAAAACGAGTCTGTCAGTGGATTTGAGTAAAATAAGAGACTTTAGTTTTTTTGTGAAACTGCGTCAACAGGCACAGAAAGTAAAGAGTCAAATCAGCATGATCAACAGCTGTACTTGCAGTGTTTGATCCTCAGATTTATATACATTGCATCAAACTCAAAAATCCCAAAAATATCCTCAAAAATCCAGTTAGCCCCCTGCCTGAGACTGACTGTACTAATTACTCTATCTTTATCGGCATTCAGCAAATTTTCATATTTCCATTAAAACAGGTGCAGTGAGATTGGCTTTATTTTCTAAAGAATCCCCCTGCCCCCCTCGCTTTCTGAACAAATAAATTGTTTCAAGTTATTTCAGCATACCAAGTGGAGAAGGCTGTATTTTGGGTAATTAATCATAAAATATCCAAGGAAAATGGATCTGTAGATGATTTATCTCGAAGATGAACACTTGTGTCTTAATTAACCACTAATCTTAACACTTCAGTCAAAATGGTTTATACCAATCCTTCTTTTTGTCATTTCTTTGGTCAAGATGATGTTCTTATTTGATGCTATTTTTTTTGTTATCACCTTTAACCTATCTAGGGAGAAATCATTTACATCAGAGATTGGGGAAAAGTTAAAGGTTTTTCTTTTCTGATTAAAAGACAAAACTTTATTTTTTTGTGTGAATTATTTCTTAAATCCCTGTTTCTTTTATTTTCTTATACATTGAACTCTGTTTCCTTTTAATCAAAGCTGAGGGAATGCTTTGATTTTTGTTGGTTTAACTCTTTACCAAATGAAAAGACTTAAGACTTGCTCATATCGAAGCATTTGCAGATGACCAATAAGAAGTGGCCCAAATGATGGAATTTGTGTGTCAAAGCGTACAATACATTATTGGAAAAGGAGGAGATGCTGGATAGAGGCCTGTTTTCTCAGTGTTTAATGGTAAAGGGTAAAATCTTGCTTTGTTTTTAACATTGTTTATGAAAACAAGTCCTGAAACTTTTATCAGTCACTATGGAATATTGCCTCCTGGAAACTTAACTCTTAATGCACTGAATTAATAATCTGGACCTTTTTAACTCTTTACCAAACGACAAAATTTTGGACTGGACCAAATTGAAAGCATTTGCAGACAACAAATTAAAGATTGCTAAAATGAGGATTTCTGTACTTGATAGGGTAGAAAACATTGTGGGAAAAGGAGAAAATGCTGGTTACCAGCATTTTCTCCATTTCCCATGATGTTTTCAAAAGCTTTCTCCTTCAGGGTCGTTAAAACAAGGGATTGTTTGGTAAAGGGTTAAATGGAAAAAACAGCCCAAAATAGTGCTATTTAAAGGTTGCTTCCATTAAATATGTAACATAGTGCAGATCAAAGATCAGACTGCACGTTTTGTGCAGTCTGATCTTGATCTGCACAGTCTACAAAAACAACTTTAGTTGGTTCCAGGGCTTTCAGGTTTAAACAGTACTTGGGCTGTGACATAAGAAGTAAAGGTTGACCAGTGCTCATTGTGAGATTTAGACTTCAGAACATCTGATGTATGGGGTCAATGCTCTTACGTTGCTTCTGTCTCCCACTGCCAATTTCTGTCTTCTGTCATGTATCTTTGTGCCATGTGACCCATCTTGTATCTGCAACAACTGGCGAGTTATTACTTTACCACCCAATCCAGAGTTTTAACAACCCTGAGAAAGAAGGCTCTTGAAGACTTTGTGGGAAAAGAAGAAAATGATGGTACTCAGCATTTTTCTTTTCCCACAATATTTTCTACCCTTTCTGTTAACCCATAATGTGAGTCACATTTAACTTTTTGTCTGCCAATGCTTTGAATTTGGATCAGTCTAAAACTTTGTCATTTGGTAAAGGGTTAATACTCTAGTCACAGAACTGATAGTTTCTAAACACATTATCATGACATAATCTGTGTATTCTGTCCTAACAAGGCTGTCAACAGATAGGTCAAGTGCAACTGATCTTGTTCTCTATAGTGTTTTTTTCTCGTTTACTTCTTGTATATACTGATGGTGCCAGATAATGTCATCTCACCATGTTGTCAGAGTGTATCAGAATGATGGAGTGGATAGAAAGTCTGTCCAAGGTGTTGAGATTTTTATCAGATGACATCATCATGGTAAACCATGGAGGCCTGCATCAAGTTATAGAAGATAACAGGTTGTAATGGTCATTAGTAACAGTAACATTATCTCCAAAATATTTGGCAAAGGGTGGCTTATGAGTGATGGCTCCTTTTATTACAATGTTTTCCAAACAATTTCAAATGATTTTCTGCCTTACTGTTCTGGATATTTTCCTTACAGTAAACTAAATGCCTATATTTACAATGAGCTCAAAATGTCGTGTATGCTTTGTTATCAATGGCAATAAGTATGTTTTGAAAAAGAGTATGTTACCAAAGTTTGGCTTTGTTGTTAACAAACAAAAATGTTGCATTTAATCAGGACGGTACTTTTGCTCACCAACAGATCTGCAGTGATCCCCCTTTTTTTTCACTTTGGTGTCCTAATATGAATTTATATATAAAATCTTCAAATGCAAACAAATGTTCTAAAGTCAACAAAAAATCTTTTAAACAATCTGATATTTTTTGAAACAAGATGTATAAACATGTACAAAGTCAGTAGAATAACAGTAAATTGTTGGGCATCTTGGCAATGTTAACCATTTGACTCATCCAAATTGTTATTGCTCCAGCTTCAAAGGGATCAAATATAATCAGGGTTTTCCATTACTGCATGTGCCAGATCAGCATAGCTGTCAGTTTCATTTCACACGCTAACCCAAATCACCGATAAATCCCAGAGTTTTTCACCTTTAGAAAACCTGCACAACTTGGCCGTTTTTACAGACAGCATGGCTCAAGATCAGACCCCACAAATGGTGCCATCTGGTCTTGGATCTGAGTAATGTGCTGTTATTTTTAGATTTTCACAGCAAAAGGACCTTGAGATTTAAAAATTTGTGCATTTTCTACTGTCCCATAGATTCATTTCCAGTTTGTGTGGCTGGGATTATAAGGGTGAACCTTCTCTGTGTGTGGAAATTTTATTGATACATCTGCAAACCAGTTGCTTTTTTGTTTCAACAATGGCAAAAAATAAGCAAATGGCATATCCACATTAAATTCTTTTTCACAGTATTTTTTGTGAATGAACATAGATCAAGATATTAGATCCTTGATATTCTTCTCTATTGATGGCGGTAGTCTTGTTAAAAGTCCTCAACTTCCAAATGAGGTCCTGGGTTAAATTGTACCTGGCCAATTTGGACTAATAATTTAACTGACAGATGTACCAGTAGTCTGGCAGATAGTAGATAAAAAGGGGTCACTATAACCCCAGGGATGAACCCAGGGTGATTAAATATCTGCAGATTTCATAACTTGATGATAATGCACGGAGCAGTAGCAGTAAGCTTTAAAGACCCTTTCACCACATAGTGGAAATTTTTTTTTTAAAAGGTCAATTCTGTGTTTCCTGTTTAACAAAATGCCGGTCTTTCTTTGGCTGTTTCCAGTAAGTTTCATCAGTTCTTTGGCTATTTTTGTCAGATTTATATTATAGTGCCAGTCTGTCCTATAGCAATCTGGTGTGAGTTTTACTGAAGTACCAATCTGTTTTTTGGCTTTGGCTTTTTTAGTGTGAGTTTTAGACATATATAGTACAAGTGTGTACTTAGGTTATTTCCAGTTTGCATTTTGTACATAGTACCAGTCTGTCCTTTACCTTTTCCAGGTGTAGGTGTCCTAGTGCCAGTCTGTTCTTTGGCTATTTCTAGTTTTAGTTTTGTAGATATTGCCAGTCTTCACGTTAAATATTTCTAGTGTGACTATCATTGTGCCAGTCTGTCCTGTTATATCTATATATAAATCTAGTGTTAATTTTATTTTATAGTAGTTCTGTCTTTTAGTTATTCCTATTGTGATATTGTAATGAATTCCAGACCGTTCTATGGCTATTTTAAGGGTTAGTGTCACACTGAGTGAGTCTTCCTAGGTTATAGTCGGTATGGGATGCACAAGGTTTTCTTCAGATGTCATATAAAACTAAATCTATATGTGTTTATCATCTGTCATTTGTCTTTAAATACTTTACCAGGCTCAATCCCCAATTGCACTAGAAGAAATGGATAGCAGCAAAATTACCTTCCATGAAGTATCCTCATAACAAAATGATCTAAAAGTTTTGATACCCAAATGAAATGATCATTTCAATCAATTGGATAACAGTTTTAGTGGCTGTTTGAGCCACAAATCAGGTAGTTTAGATCTTGGATTAGCCTCCATGTCTCATGCTGCCTTGATATAAACTGCTTAAAATTAGCACCAGCCTGGTTCCATATTCATGAACAATTTGTCAATAACATTCTTTGTCTTATATTCAGATTTTTCTCTAAATTTGAAAGTATCATTTCAATCAGTTGGATAACAGTTTTAGTGGCTGTTGAGCCACAAATCAGGTAGTTTAGATCTCGGATTAGCCTTCATGTCTCATGCTGCCTTGATATAAACTGCTTAAAATTAGCACCAGCCTGGGTGCATATTCATCAACTATTTTTTAATAATGTTCTTTGTCTTATATTTCAGATTTTTCTCTAAATTTGAAAGTAACAAAACTTCTGATTGGCTAAACCATTTGGTTTAGCCAATCAGAAACCTTGTTACTGTCTAGATCTTTAATTTGACCAAGAATGTTCTTAAGAATGGTTGGTGAATATAGACCCAGAAGATTCCTTTACTATGGTAAGAGTTAATAGACAACAGCTGCAAGAGGATTGTTTCTTGATTGGATTGACCAGTATGCTAGAATGTCTAAATGGACAAAATGGTCAAGATAATGGAAACTAATGGTAACAAGTGTTTACTGTTTCACAGGTGTTGAGGTAATTACCTGTTATTTCAGTCAGGCTACAATGAATATATTGTCTGCAGACTCAGACAAGGTCACCTTCAAGTAAATGGGGGAAAAAACAGGTCATCTTTCAGAGGTCACATTGTCTGTACTGCTATAACTTCCTGTTTCCTGTTTTTATGATTGTTTCATTTGCAAACAGTTTTGACCCAGTTGTGTTTTGTATTTGGCAGTACTTGCAGAAACATTGTAAAATGAAAGTATTGCTCATGATAAGCCATTTATCCAGTAATGGTATTAATTCATTGCTTATCAGCAATCTACAAATTTAGTCAGCTTTGACGAAAGAATGTTTGAATCTCATCTTATGTATTATTGTGAAGATGTGTTTCATTTCATATCTCTTTGTTTGTGTGGCAAACTGGTGCATTGACTGAAATGTAGGAGATCATAGGTATGATCACAAGGCCTGGTGCACAGAAAGACAATATAGTACCTTTTTTTATGCCTTTTTGATGGCCAAATCTGAGAGAAAAACTATTAGGGCTTGTGAAGTATTGTGGGGATAGTTAGATAATTCCTGGTACAGAGTAATCCTTAGAACATTAATATGTAACTTGTTATAATGACAGCTTAGGTCTTTCTACCCTGTATTACAGTGATACAGTCATGAAAGTTGTGTCTATTTATGCTACGCCAGTACCACTATGCTAGTCTGTCTTTCTAATCTACACATACATTCAGTGTTTGTTTTTCTTTGAGCTACCAGGCATTCGTCATGGCCGATTCCATACCTACATCTAACTTCATCTGTATTGAGGGGGTTTCCATTTTCAAATACTGCCAGTCACATAATCTTAAACCTGGTGGCACCCTGTAAATCGACAACAACAGCCACTGTGATAAGCAACCTGTTGTTGAAAAATGCCTAAGTAATTGATAGACCAAGTGAAAAAATAAATGTACAAACTTTTTGTCAATGGAAATGTATTTAGAAAGATTCCCAGAGAAAGTGGTGACAACTGTTTGCTTTGTAAGTGGAGTGTTACGATTCTAAGAATGGTGAAGCAGCATACTTCGTGCGAAGAAATGTACTGTATTGGTCTATATTAAGCTATGTGATATAGCTGAGGGACTTGATCAATGGATCACCCGAGGTTTGCCGAATGAGCTACTAGGGTCATGAAGGAAGAAAATGGTTCACACAATATTCCAAGAAATTGCTGCTTTTTTGTTATCTTATCTTTTTATCTTCTGTTTTGAACTCTTATTGTTATTTTTGCTCTCTTATCAGTGATTGTAAGAGGTAGGGAAGAGAGGTGTAGATAATGGGCATAATCTGAAAATCTCACAGTTTCCTACCACAGACATTGAAATTATTAAACCCTTAAAGCGCTGAGACTGACTCAAAGTTGCTTTTGCCGACAGTGTGGCTCAAGATGAAACTGCACTAAATTTGCACTCTGATCTTAAATCTTCATCATCTACGACTTTTATCAATTTAAAGGCTGTTTTCCATTATTGAAAAGGTGAAGTAATTTAGCCCTTTAGCAACTTTAGGCATTGTTGCCGACACTGTGCAAAGACAGATGAAAACATACAGTTCTGTCTTTGATCTTTACTTTACTATACAAAATTCACAGCCCAAATGACATAGAACTTCCAACAATTAGGTCTTAAATGGACCGTCATTGCCAAATAAATTATTTATACCTTTCCCAAACAACAAATTGTAGACTCTTACAAATTACTAATTGAAACAATCTGCAGGTGACAAAATTTAAGGTTGGCACAATGTATTCAAAAACAGTGAAAACAGGTTCATTACAACACAAGATTGTTTGGTAAAGAGTTAAACTTTACTATTTACCAGTTTTGGACTTGGGCATATTGCAAGCAGTGGAGACAACAAATTAAATGTACTGCTAGTTTAAATGATGTAATTTTATTTCGAAATTGCAGAAAACTTAGTGGGACATGCAGAAAATGCTCGTTATCAACAAAAGCCTTTTACAACAGCCTGTATTCTTATGGAGGTGAAAACATAGGATTGTTAGGTAAAGGATTTTTAACTCTTTACCACACAACAAAATGTTAGACAGGTCCAAATTGAAAGCATTTGCAGACAACAAATTAAATGTGGCTTAAATGATAGAGTTTGTCTTTGATGGGGTAAAAAACATTCTGGGAAAAGGAGAAAATGTTGGTTACCAGCATTTTCTCCTTTTCCCACAATGTTTTCAAAAGGCTTCTTTCGCAGAGTCGTTAAAAGTCTGCATTGTGCAGTAAAGGTTTTTAAGTAGTTCCAAGAACCTGTGTATGGGGTACTGGATTAAGTTTGTTATCTAGAATGTATAATTTTTGTTGTTTTCAGAACAAAAATGATTATTACCCTAATCTATCCTATTTTTTGGGGTGAATTGTTTATTTTGAAATGTTTGGTGTATTACCCCACAGCTGGGACTTCCTGCCTCTTATCCATTGTCTGGAATCTGTGGTGATTTCTGCGGCTTTTTTGTCTCTCTTGGCTTCCGAAATGATAAGTTTAGGTGTTTTTTTCAGAGTGCTGAATGTGCTGGCTTTTGACCTACTTTTTGGTACCGATAACAAATTAATAAACAGAAATTTGTGATTGGTTAAAAATATAGACATGTTTGTTTTAAAGGCCCCCGCTTATTTCCTGGCTGATTTATACCGTCTATCTTATTTAAAGATGTTTCTTGTTAAGTCTTTACCAGATGACACATTTTTAGACTGGTCCAAATTGAGAACATTTGGTAAAGAATTAACTGTAAAGCGCTGAATAAACCAAATGACCATTTCCATTCTAGAGTAAGACGTACTTTTTGGTATTGATAACAAATTAATAAATAGAAATTTGTGACTGGTTAAAAATATAGACATGTTTATTTTAAGGGCCCCTGCTTTTTTGCTGGCAAATTTACGCTAGCTTTTTTAAAGATATTTTCTTGTTAACTCTTTACCAGATGAAACATTTTTAGACTGCACCAAATTGAAAGCATTTGTAGATGACAAATTAAGTGTTGCACAGATCATGAAATTCATCTTTTAAAGGGTTGAAAAAATTTTGAGAAAAGGAGAAAATACTGGTTACCAGCATTTTCTCCGTTGCCCACAACGTTTTCAAAGGTCTTATTCCTTGGGGTTGTTAAAACTAGAGATTACATGGTAAAGAATTAACCGTAAAGCGCAAAATAAAGCCAGTGAACATTTTCATTTTAGAGTAAAACCAAGATAATTGCAAATTTATGACAAACTTTTGTCTCTAGTGTTTAAGCAAAGTGGACAGTATAGACCAAAGATCAAACTGGCCTTTAAACAAGCAAAAAGTTTCAATGAGAAATAAAGTGACATTACCAAGGTGACCATGAAGAAGAGGTCTTTCGAAAACATTGTGGGAAAAGGAGAAAATGCTGGTAACCAGCATTTTCTCCTTTTCCCACAATGTTTTCTACCATGTCACAGACAAATCCCATAGTATGATTTTAGTTTGATCTGGTACTTGCAAATGCTTTGAATATGGACGAGTCTAAAATACTATCATACAAGGTGCTTGCTTAATAGAGGTGTCACCACAAAGACCACAGGCTTGCTGTAATTTATTTGGCAAGAGATGGTGGACACTACTGTCACAAGTGTCCATAAGAAACTATTCAAGGCTACATGGCCATAGAAGTGTTTGGAAACAGGAAGTTCAGGAGAGAAAAGAGAATAGAAGCATGCTAATTAGAGAGATCTGCCAACAGATTAAACCCTGGTGAAGTAACAACTGACATGGAGAGATTAGAATAGAAAGGAGATAAGGATTACCTGGGAACCCCAGGGACTTGAGATACCATACAGTACTTCAAATTTCTGAAGTAACATTACCAAAGTTTTCTTGAAGCTTAGCTGAATGTGCTGCCTTTTGACCTACTTTTTGGTACTGATAACAAATGAATGAAAAGAAAATTGTGATTGGTCAAAAATGCATACATGTTTATTCTAAGGCCCCTGCCTCTTTACTGGCAAATTCAGCCCTCTGTCTTTTTTAAAGATATTTCTTGTTTGTGATGTATCTGATTGCTAGCTGAATGTGCTGGCTTTTGACTGTAACTTCTTTGTAATGTTATAATCGATTTAAAAAATAGTAATTTGAGATTGGTAAAAAATGTGGACATGTGTATTCTCTTCAGGTCTATTAGTGGACAAATTTACACCATCTATCTTGTCAAAGATATTTCTTGTTTTCTCTAATGCTAAACCAAGCAACAAATTTTTTAGACTTGTCGAAATTGAAAGCTGTTGCAGATGACGAAATATATGAGGCTCAGATTTTGAAATGGTCTTTCAAAGGGTAGAACATATTGTTGGACAAGGAGAAAATGCTCCTTTTTCCAAAATGTTTCCAAAAGTCTTCTTTCTAAAGGTCATTAAAACTCAGTATTGTGTGGTAAAGGGTTAAATCTTTTAGTCCATTTCAAAGCCATTTTCAGGTCATAGGTGTACAAATGAATGACGGGTATATAGCAAGCTTGTAGTTCTTTGAAAAGAAAAAAAGGAAAAAAAAAACCTCTTGAAAGAAGTCAGCCAGAGGCCACCAAACAGTGTCTGCTTCTTTGGATTTTTCCCAGGCAGACCTTATCTTTTACTTGCATTGCTGCCTGATAAATGAAGTTGTTCAACTCTTAAGGTCTATGGCCCCTAACTCATCGGTAAACATCGACGTTTTCATAAAGGCTATTCGGCCAATCTCGGCAGCTTCCGTCTTTTAATATGAGAGTTACGGGCCGTAGACCATAATAAATGACACAGTTTTAGATATGTGCAAATTAAAAGCGTTTGCAGATGACAAATAAAATGTGGCTTAATTAATTAAACCTGACTCTAAAAGGACAGGAAACTTGGTGGGAAAAGGAGAAAATGCTGGATACTAGCATTTTCTCCTTTTCCCACAATGTTTTCAAAAGGCTCCTTTCCTAGGGCTGTTAAAACTCGGGATTTTGTGGTAAGGGGTTAATCAACAAAGAAGTACCCACTGTATTCTGTGCAATATTTAAGATACTTACGCCAGAAATATTCTAATTTCTGTCAGACATTGAAGATTTAAGATCAGACTTTGCACTCTGTGAAACTAGATCTTGATCTGCACTCCAGAAACATGCCTAAAATCCTTGGGCATTATCCCATGAAATCCCCACCATGAATTTTACTTGGCAATTTTGGGGAATAATGAAAAAATATATACAGAATAAAATTTAATTTCAATATTTAATATTGAAACAGTGAATCTACAAGTCTTCTGTATCCATCATTTCCACATTCATTCTGTATATTTCTTGTATTATTCCCCAAAAACTGCCAAGTAAGGCCCTTGGTGGGGAGTTTCCGGATTATGCCAATATTTGTTGGCACAATAAGTGGTAGAAGGCCAAAGACAATGTTCTCTTCTCATTATTTTTTTGAAACCTTTAAAGCTTTAGTGCTGTTTTATGCCATGGTGGTACTATAGTTCTGGGGGTCCCAGTGTATGTCTGCACCTGCCTCATCCAGAAAAGAGTGATTGCACTTAAATTGCTACCATTGTTTTAGGGTGAAAGCAATTTAGGTTTATTTC
Organism: Hippopus hippopus; assembly: GCA_946811185.2. Taxonomy (NCBI): domain Eukaryota; kingdom Metazoa; phylum Mollusca; class Bivalvia; order Cardiida; family Cardiidae; genus Hippopus; species Hippopus hippopus. The sequence continues at coordinate 45,307,674 of OX328107.1, read as the reverse complement.
CCAGATAATTGTAATTAGGTATACAACTTGCCTTTGCCATGCTACCTCCTGCAATACAATAAACTAGAGCTTTGAAAATACAATTGTTCAATGGTTCAATATCATTCTTTTAACCTTTTACCACACGAGTTTTAATCACCTTAGGGTTAGGGTTTAGAAAGAAAGCTTTTGCAAACAATGTTTTCTACCCTATCAAAGACAAATATCATCATTTGGGCCACTTTTAATTTGTCATCTGCAAATGCTTTCAATTCAGACCTGTCTAAAATTTTGTCGTTTGGTAAAGAGTTAAGAAAATACCAGGAATATTTTTCAGTTGTCAACAACTGTTATTCATCTTTCACTTTTACCCATTGACAATGGAAGAGGGAAGAAAAGCAAACTTAGATAACAAAACCTGGGAAACTAACAGTGAAGAAGGTTTTATTGTTCATATCCCGATACATCTTGTACCTACATGATGCATCTTGGTACTCTGCAAGCAAACTAAGGGCTTAATGATGAAATTTTAGAAAATCATTTCACTTGAATTGGACAACAAACTGTTTGTGGTTGGAATAATGGGATCTATCTTTGTGAGAATAGAAAACATTGATTGTCTAGTGTCTTCAATATTGGTGTCAGTTTGTCCTACCTTTTTCTCGTTCCTACAGATTGAAGTCCTTGCCATTTGGAGCCACTTTGCAAAAATTGTAAAGCTTGCTTCTTCTGTTGACGTTTCAAGCATTCTGCTCGTGTGCAAATTACCTGTTTCTTCTCTTGTGTACCTGAGATGTTCTGCTTGTTGGAGCCACTTTGTCATTGCTTTGTATTTAATTATGCAGGGAAAGCATGAAATAAAGAGTCTGTACTCAAAACACTGGCCCCTTGTATCCTTGCTAATAAATGGACATTGTTGATAAAAACTTGTAGATTATCTTAATTTGTTTATGGATTTTATCTTGATGGTATCTTGACCAGTCCTAATGGCTTAGTAAGGGCTACTGTCTCAGTTCCCTTTCCTGGACTCCTCGTTGAGAGGTTGTCTAGATGGTATCTTGACCATTTCTGACGGCTTGGTGCCACTAATGTGCCAATGTGTGAACCCATTTCCTCCTAAGACCTTAGGCCTTGTATTCATCAGCCATTCTTAACAATATTCTTTGTCTATCTCTTTTGAATTTATTAACTTTTAAAGCGTTACAATTTCTGATTGGCTTAACCATTCGGTTTAGCCAGTCAGATGTTGTGTTACTCTAAATTTAGTCCTTACTGCATACTGATTCTGTCACTTCCTCACTTTGGTTTTTTTTCCCAAATATTCACCCACATTGACCAAGACCATAAAGATCACGTTATGTCCTTATCGGTTTCTATTGCGTTCTTTCTACACCAAAGAAGTTTGTATTGCATTGGACAGGGGTTTACAATGAGGTAGTGGGAACTTGGTCAAATGTGATAAAGGTTTAACAAAATGTACCTTTTATATTCCGTTATATTATAGTTAAGGATCTGGAAAATTCTTTTGTGTTTCATCAGAGTAGAATGTGGTAAAATTTAATTTAGAACTTTTATTTCAGAAATTAATCATAAACAAATCACGGGGAAGAAAGCTTTAGAAAACATGATGAGAAAAGGAGAAAATGCCAGCTAACAGCATTTTCTTCTTTTCCAACACTATTTACAACATTTTTAAAAACAAATTTCATCATTTGAGCAAGATTTAATTTGTTAACTGCAAATGGTTTTGATACAATCCAGTCTAAAATTTTGTCCCCTGGTGAAGTGTTATACGTAATGCCTCTTTAAGTTTGTACCACACAACAAAAAGTGTTGGTTTGTCCAATTTGAAAGCATTTGCAAACGACAATTTAAATGTGGCTTAAGTGATGTATTTTTGTCTTTGTTAGGACAGAAAATATTGTGGGAAAAGGAGAAAATGCAGGTAACCAGCATTGTCTCCTTTTCCCACAATGTTTTCAAAATGGTTTCTTTTTCAAGGTAGTTGAAACTTGGGATTGTGTGGGAAAAGATTTTAATCAATAAAAATCTTCTGTATCAGGGACACTAAGAAGAGACGAATAAATTGCATAAACAAGACCGTCTTGACTAGAATATCTCATTGAGTGTCAATCAGCATAAATCCTAGATCAGACTGCACACTCCAACCACAATCTGATCTGAATCTATGCCAGATCTATGTAAAAACTACTACCTAGGCTTCCATACTAAAATGGACTAAATCAGCAGAGAGCCAAGTAAACAAAATCAACATTCATTTCAGAAAAAAAAAGTCCAAATAATTCTCTTTTCAAGGCTGGTTTTTAGATTTTCTTAGCATAGCAAACACTGTAGATCCATAATCAAGCAGCACATATTTTATGCAATCTGAACTTGATCTACATTTGCTGCCAAAGCAATTGTGATAGTCTCTGTTGGCATTACAGCTCTGTTGTCTCTCAGACCAATTATTTGAACATTTCTTTATCCATAAGATAGACTAAATTAAATGCTCATTTGTATATCAGTTATGCAATTTCATAAAATAAAGTTCAAAACCATATCCTTGTCAGTAGATTTTGAAGGAATGCAGATATGCATCTATAAAAACACTAAACACTCTAGACTTCTGACTCAAAATCTCTATCAATGACAAAAACTTGTAAATGCACATAAAACACACAGCCCATACAATGTCTAGTTCTAAGGCCATTAAGCAGGCCTAGAAACAGTGAGTATTGTTTTAGTCCCTCCCTCATTCTCTGTGGTTTCTACAAGTTGCTGCTGGTGATATCTGTTCTCTGATTGGTCCAGACCTCCAATACTGGATGTGCCACTGTTACTCACTGGGTTTTGTTAGCAGCAATGATTCGCTAAGCAGACTGTGGCGAAGGTAGATTAGCAGTTTTGTTGTTATCATTGATTATTGTGATCCACGCTTTACTCATAGAAATCATGTTGGAAATATACAATAATATCATGAGGTGAGGAAAAACTTTTTGTAACACATACAGTTGTACAAAATATGATTTCAGAGTTAAGTGATTCATATTTTTATGTCCCAGAATATTTAAAAATGTATGTGATTACAGCTTTACAATAGAATAATTTGAATTATAATTTAGATCCAGAAGTGAATATGTTACGAATTCGTATTGTAGCTTTAAAGAACATTTTGATGTAGATAAAATGCTAACTTTACCAAAATTTTTTTATCAGGTGCACATTCACAGTACCTGAATGATCATATGTATATTTTTTCAGTATATTATATAATTTTTTTTTTCCTATTTTCACTGAAAAAAATCTGATGAAGGGTAGTTCCTCTCTATTTTAAATAGTTTATTATCAGTCTATAATAATGCAATTTTTCTTGGAAAGAAAAAAAAAAAAAACTCTAAGGCGCAAAATATATTACACATGCCAAGTAATATTTGTTTATAAAACTGTATGTGGTGTCCTTAAAGTAAATATCAAAGAAAGGAGAATGAGGATAGAGAAGATTAAATAATTCTAAAGAACTATTATTAGTTTTGCTAATTAAAATTGAAAAAAAATGAGCCCCAAACATTTTGTGCTGTAATAATGAAATAATAATGTAATAATAATGTAATAATGAAATGTCATGCATGTCATACTTTTTTTAGCTCTTTACCAAAGAACAAAATGTAGTCTCATCTGAATTGACAGCATTTGCAGATGACAAATCAAATGTGGTTCAAATGTAGTAATCAGTCTTTAACAAGGAAAAAAACATTGTTAGAAAAGGAGAAAATGCTGGTAATCAACATTTCTCACAATGTTTTTTTAAATGCATTCTTCATCTTTAAGGTCGTTGAAACACAGGACTGTCTTGTAAAGGTCTAAATTAATATATAAATAACTAAATATGCTTTAAAATTTTATCAAAATAGGGATTGAATGAAGTTTTCTCTCAGTAGTGCTGTATTATTATTTGATCAAACTAACTTTTGTCTGAATTTCTCCTTTCTCTTACTGACTTTAAATAAGAAAAAAAAATGCTTTACGTGAGTAATAACATTCCAGAAATTGATTGGTGTTTATTTACATGTATTTCATTATTTCCTTTTAGTTTGCCAGAGATTTCATGGGTCTAAACTGAATTTTTATCAAAATATATTTATATAAGAAAATTGGAATCCTCTGATGTATGGACAAAGATGTTGTTCAGGGATTAAAGTTTTTTTCTGTCCTTAACACTTTACAAAACAACAAAATTTTAGACTTGTCCAAATTGAAAGCATTTGCAGACGACAAAATAAACCTGAGTCAAAAATTGAAACTTGACTTTAGAAGAGTAGAAAACATTGTGGGAAAAGGAGAAAATGCTGGTTATCAGCATTTTCTCCTTTTCCCACAATGTTTTCAGAAGGCTTCTTTCTCAGGGTCGTAAAAACCAGGGATTGTTTGTTTGTTAACCCATAAACATACAATTTTGATTTATGATGACCCTGAGAAGGAAGGCTTTTGAAAACATTGTGGGAGAAAGAGAATATGCTGATATCCAGCGTTTTCTCCCTCCCCACAATGTTTTCCACAATTTAAAAGATAAATTTTATGTTTCGAGTAACACTTGAATTATGCTGAGCAAAAGCTTTCAATTTTGACAAATCCGAAACTTTGTCGTCTGGTTTAGTTTAATTATAATCTCTAGAAGCACTTTTTGGCTACAAAAGTCCAGTGCCTGTACTAAGACCTATTCTAGATAAGAAAGTAACACAGTTTCTCATTGCCTGAAACCATTTTGTTTTGCCAGCTGGAAACTGTGTCTCAGTTTAGAAAATTTATTGGAATTAGACTAAGAATTCTATAAACCCACATCACTCAATCCTAGGTTTTGACAACCCTAAGGAAATAAACATCAAGGGAAAAGGAGAAAAGTGCTGATAAACAGCATTTTTATCCTTTTCCCACCATGATTTCTACCCTATCAGAGAACTACAGCCCATTAAATTTTGTACCAATATGAAATTTATCATCTGCAGTTTATTTCAATTTAACCCTATACTGCACAGTGATGAGTTTTAACGACCCTGGAGAAGAAGCCTTTTGAAGACATTGTAGGAAAAGGAGAAAATGTTGGAAACCAATATTTTCTCCATTTCCCACAATGTTTTCTAACATTTCAAAGACAGAAATCATAATTAGAGCTACCTTTAATTTGTTGTCTGTAAATGCTTTTAATTTGGTTGAGTACAAAATTTTGTCATCTGGTAAAGAGTCAACAATTACATGATCCATGGCCTCCATTTCACAAAGTTTCCTTGATCAGGTTAATGACTTCAGTTATGGAATGAATGAGAATCTAATCTGTCCTCATCAACATAATCTGATTTTTCGACAGAGTACGGTTTGTCAAAAACATGGTTATCAGGACTTCCGCTAAGGAGGATCCATCATTCAGAAATCACTGACAAAATGTAATCAATGAGCTGTCTTCATCCTTGTACCAGATGATCTCGAGTTTAAACGATCCTGAGGAAAAATCCATTTGAAAACATCGTAGAAAAAGGAGAAAATGCTGGTAACCAGCATTTTCTCCTTTTTCCACAATGTTTTCTACACTTCCAAACATGAAATTCAATTTTTCAGTCACATTTATTTTGTCGTCCGCAAATGCTTTCAATTTGGACTGTCAGAAAATTTTGTTGTTTGGTAAAGAGTTACCCTGCACCAGAAAACAGTTTATAGACAAATGATGGTCTTTGTGTACCAAAAAACTAGAAAATATGGATGAAAAAAGAGAAAATTCTGGTTACCAGCATTTTCTTCTTCTCCTGCCATGTTTTCAAAGGTTTTCTCTCTAAGGGATGTTTGAACTTGGGATTATATGGTAAAAACTTAGATCTTTACTGAACAAACCTAGTGTTTTTTTTTCCAGTAACTGGCATTTTCTCCTATTCCCACTACTCTTCCTAAGGAAATATCTGTTATTTGAGCCATTTTTGATTTGCCATCTTCAAAAGCTTTCTTAACCCTTTACCACTCAATCCCGAGTTTTAACGACCCTGAGAAAGAAAGCTTTTGAAAACATTGTGGGAAAAGAAGAAAATACTGGTAACCAGCATTTTCTTCTTTTTCCACTATATTTTCTTATCTTTTACAGACAAATCCATTACCTGTGCCACATTTACTATGGCCTTTGGAAATGCTTCCGATCTGTATCTGTCTTGAATTTTGTTTTGTAGTAAAGAGTTAAGTGGCAAGTCCGAAATTCAATTTTGTGGTCTGGTATGATACTGGAATTGTCTACTTAAAGGTTGAAAAAAGAATGTGTGTAACAAGCATTACCACTTTTCTCCTTTTTTGACAATGTTATAATGTTTTCTTCCTCAGGGTCATAAAGACATGAATAAAACTCACTATTGGTTCAAGACCACTTCTCTATCAAGGCCATTCTATTGTAAGACCACATTGCCATAAAGACCACCTGGTTATTGAGACCATGGACTGAAAATGAATATACAAAACACTCTGATAAAAAGCATATCACAGCACCCTGTTGATTTTTTGTCTATCCTAAAAACATTTCACAAAAACTGGTTTCATTTTAGAAAACAATAAAACTGTTGGAAAACAGACTTTTGCCATTAAAACTGACTATCTGATACATGAAGGGAAACCAATCTTGTCACTAATAATCACTGCAGTCAAATCAAATTTTATATACAGATGGGAAATATTCTAACCCTTTAACTCTTTACCAAATATTCCTGTGTTTTAATGACCCTGAAGAAGAAAGCGTTTGAAATCATTGTTGGAAAAGGAAAAATGCTGGTAACCAGTATTTCCTCCTTTTCCCATATTGTTTTCTACCCTTCTAAAATATATTTTAATTTTTGAAACACATCTGATTTGTCATCTGCAATTGCTTTGAATTTGGACCAGTCTAAAATTTTGTTGTTTGGGAAAGAATTAAGCACCTAATAAACCCATTGGACATTTTCATTCTAGTATAAGATCCAAATAATTCCAATTCAGTGGCTGTCTTTTGTCTGTAGTGGTTTAGCGAAGCAGACAGTGCAGATAAAAGATCAGACTGCACATTCGTGCAGTCTGATCTTGATCTACACTGGCCACAAAGGCAACCATAGTAGTGAAAGGTGCTTTTAGTGTTAGACCTTACTATGCCATTGCAAAGGTATCTCTTTACCAAAGGACTAAATTTTAAACTTGTCAACTTTGAAAGCATTTCAGTTTAAGCGTATTTTTCGTACACCTTGTACTTATCTCTCTTGATTTGGTTTCCTGGGAACTACACCAGTACTCGTGCCGAATTTGTAAGGAATCGCAAAGTTGACACCCACTCCCAGGTATCGAACTCTTGCACCTTATGGTTACGAAGCCGACGCTGTACCTTACAACTATGGACACCACACTGAAAGCATTTGCAATCATCTGATATAGCTAAGACACAAAATCAATTGTGTTTATTAGTCATGACACTTGGAAATAGAAAATATAATTATCAGGGAAATTGCCCTGCCTGACATTTTAAAGCGCATTTAATTAAACTTATTCTTGTACTTATTATTACATTATGTTTTTGCTAATGATCATATAATTCATAAAAAGAAATCCTAAAAGAAGATAACAGTTTCTCCCTTTTGCACAATGTTTTGTATGTTTTCACATACAGAACCTTTATTTATGTTTGTTACTTATATATTATAAGAATATTTTCAAAGTTATTTGCTAGAAATATAGCTAACTCTTTACCATATGACAAAATTTTAGACTGGTCAAAATTGAAAGGATTTTGCAGATGACAAATGTTGCACAAATTATGAAATTTGTGTTTGGAAGGGTAGAATGTTTTGAGCAAAAGAGAAAATGCTGATTACCTGCATTTTCTCCTTTTAAAACTCCCACAATTTTTTTATAAGTGCTTTTCCTTGGGTGTCCATAAAATTCGGTAAAGGATTGACTCTTCACCATGCAATTCCGAGTTAAACTACTCAGAGAGAGAAGGCTTTCTAAAAAATGGTGGAAGAAGGAGAAAATGCTGGTGACCAGTATTTTCTCCTTTTCACACAATGTTTCCTACTCTATTAAAGATAGAAATCAACTTTTTGAGCTACATTTAATATGTTGTCTGCAAAAAAATTAATGCCTTCAAATCGGTCCAGGCCAAGACTTTGTTGTATGGTAAAGGATTAATTTTGAGGGTAATGATTTCATTGACGGGTAAAAATCTTTTTTGACATCAGCACATGTGGTACAAACTGATGATTTCCATAATAAAGATTTAATATTTGATTCTTGGCATTTTTGTTATCATTGTATCATGTTATATAGTATGATAAGATATGCATCTGATGTTTATTTCTATCTGATGCTGGTCTAAATTTAGACATTTTTAATTACTGGCGTTTTAATGAATAGTGTTACTCATCCTTCCTGCTGCTTTTTTGATTTCACTGCATATAAGTTTATTTATTTTGTTTTTGCCAGTTGTAGTTTTTTTCCTTCAGAATTTTTATTTCTAAAGGCTATGTTTTATTTCAATTGGTGAGTTGAAAGAAATGTTTTATTTCATTAGGTGAGCTGAGAAAGAAAAAGTGAAAATCAGAAGCAATGTTTTATTTAAATGTGCTACCCAATAAACTTTTCCACATTGAAAGCATCTACAGATGATCAATTAAATAAAGCTCAAATGCCGTAATCTGGCATTATGAGGTTAGAAAACATTGTCAGAAAAGGAGTAAATGCTTTTCTCCTTTTCCCACAATGTTCTCAAAAAAAATTTTTCCTTAGTAACTTTTGCTTGTGTGGTAAAGGGTTAAATACCTTTTCACAGGTGAGCAGTGTTCTGTTGAAAGGGGGCTTGATGCAACTGCAAAAAGTATCGCTTCATGTCAGCTGGGGCAGTCAGCACAGGCTGACATGAGTTGAAACTTTTTGCTATTTCTAAACTTTCTGCATGTCAAAGGATCATTCTACCTCATGATTTAGTCAGTTTTTTAATAAAATGGATCTTTAATTATGTGATGACTTGCTTGGTACAATGCATTACAGAGATGCATTAAGCCTCCTTTTGCCAAAACATGGCTCAAATAGATGTGTTCTGTATATCTGACCTGGCATGCTCCTTGCATTGGAAGCATGATGAAACATGATGAAACATTGTATCCTTGGCCATCTGGAAATCATAGAGACTTTTGTCAGTAATTAAAAATCCATTGTATGCTCTAACAAGTGGTGTAAAGGCTCAAATTTTACAAGAATATCCAGTATGGCTTCGTAGTTCCTTGACCTTCGAGACTTTCTTCAACAATAAATTCTTTTTAAAAAAAAGCGACAAACATCTGTAAAATCAATGCAAATATTATAATGGAAATAATGTTACTAGTATGCAGTCCATCAGCTCTTTCCGTGACGTTGATGACACAGGAAGCTTTTGTGGACAGTGAAGATCAAGATCAGACTGCACAGAACGTGCAGTCTGATCTGTGATCTACACTGTCCACTCTTTGATTCTAAACCAGAACTGAACTGTCTTATCATCTTGCAGTGGAATTTCTGTGTTTGTAGCCATTGAAAAAGTAAAGGTTATTTTATTTGGTAGTGAAAAAGTTTAAAAAAAAAAACATGTGTTTCAGTACTCTCAGGACTTTGAGTTTCTTTTTCTTTTTTATCAATACCATCATATTTTAAGAAAAACAGTTTAGATGTTCCTGATAATTTTAACTGTAGATCCAAACTGTACTGAACGCTTATCTCACAATATGCTGATAGGCAAAGTGCAGCTGATAAGCCCATCTAATTTATTTCCACAGATTCCACAGTTTTTCAATCTGTTCAACAACATTTAACCTTTTACCAAGTGATAAAATTTTGGACTATACCAAATTGAAAGAATTTGCAGATGACAAAGATAATTTCTGTCTTTGATTGGGTAGAAAACATTGTGGAAAAAGGAGAAAATGTTGGTTACCAGCATTTTCTCCTTTCTCCATAATGTTTTCAAAAGCCTTCTTTCGTCAGGGTCATTGAAATTTGGGACTGTTTGGTAAAGGGTTAACCTTTACCCTCATGGAATTCCTTTTAGACAGCTCTGAGCAGAGACAAATGACAGGCAATAATAATTCAGGTGGTAGAGTATGAGACTTGTGAAAGTCAAATCTCAGTCCACTTGGGGTGTGGGTGCAATTCCCAAGGCTGGCCACCTAGAATTACTAGAATGTCTTTCCAATATGTTAAACTGAGATCCTGTATGATGGTGCTATACACTGAGCACACTAAAGAACCAGCATAACTTGGGATGTATCGTTCGTTCTGTATCTTGCACTGTCTTCAATAACAAAACTAACAATCTCAAGGGTCACAGCCCATATGGGCGACCAGTGGCACACTGAATAAATGAAAATCAATCAATCAATCAATTAAACAATCAAGCAAGCAAGCAGAGACAAAATTAATGAAGAGGTGAATCAAAATGAGCATTTTCAGTAGTTGTCAAATTGTTTACAAAAACAGTCTGTCTTAACTAAATCAAAGAACATAATTATTATAACTGATGCTTATAAAAGTCTAGAATGCAAAAATTGGATAGATTTCTGGAGGAAAAATAGACCAAATTCAAGAAACAGTTAAAATTAATGTAATGCTTGCTTGCACCTGATACTTGCTTAAATAGAGGTAGCCAGTTAGGCAGGTTTTAACACTATCAGTTGTTGGAACCCATATTATGGTTCACAAAAAACTCAATATGGCTTATTTCCTGTGTGCAGGCAACAATGGGACTTAAACATACTGTCTGCATAAAGCCCTGTCTTACGGAAATGCTGCTGTTTATTTGAGATAAAACAGATATTTCAAATGCCCTCGGAACAATAAATCTCAGTTATTTTAAGTGGTGCTCTCATGAGTTTTTACCGAGTACAAGACCTGATAAGCCCAGCATTTTTGTTCTTATTGTTTGACTTATCAGCGTTTCTGTCACTGTGGAAGAATAAACTTTTGATAGCATAACCTGGGGGTGCATAATGCTCTTAGAATCTTACTGTTTGCTCCAAAGGAAACGTTCGAGCGGTCGTTGTTTTTTTCCTCCCGCAGAAAAGTCTTGTGTGGTAACTCATTGTGCCAGACAAAATACCTAAAAAAACAAAGGTTTTGTGATCTTCCTTTTTAATCCTTTTCCACACAATCCGAGTTTTAACGACTATGAGAAAAACGGCTTTTGAAAATATCGTTGGAAAAAGGAAAAATACTGGTAACCAGCATTTCCTCCTTTCCAGTGATGTTTTCTGTTACCCTTCCGAAAACAAATATTTATTTTTGAGTTCCAGTTATTTATTTGTCTGCAGATGCATTCAATTTTGGCAAGTCCTAACCTATGTTGTATGGTAAAGAGTTAACACCCTCTAATTACATGATGATACTAATCTGGGGACAATGGCTGTTGAAAACAGTGGAGAAAATGCTGCGGACCAGCATTTACCCTTTTCCCACAGTGTTTTCTAAACTTTTATTCCACAGGGTAATTAAAATTTGGGATTGTTTGGTAAACTCAGAATGTCTTTGTCATCTGCAAACGCTTTCAAGTCTAAAATTTGTTGTCTATTAGAGAGCTATTTCTATACCACATATTCCCAAGTTTTAATGACCCTGATGGAATCACCTTTTCAAAACCTTGGGGGAAAAGGAAAAAATCCTGGTAACCAGCATTTTCTCCTTTTCCCACGAGGTTTTCTAAACTTTCAGAGGCAATCACCATCATTTATATTCAATTTGTCATCTGCAAGTGCCTTTATTTGGGACAAGACTAAAATTATGTTGTTTGTTAAAAAGCTGATTGTAAGAAAGAGCCTCCTTCTAGCTCACAGCAATAAAGATTTGAAGCTGAGGGATTTTCTACAAAAACACAAAAGTAATGAGGTATCAAAGGATGCTTTTCTGCCACAATGAATTGCAAGGAAGCTGATTAGAGTCCAATAATCATAAATCTGTTTCCATAACAACACTAAAATTGCTATAAAGATAGACTAGTGATGGTGAATGCCAGATGACAGCTTCTCTCATAAAAATGCATTCGTACAGAAGTTGCAACAAAAGAGGCTTTTGTTGAGATTATCTCGATTTTTTTAATCTTGAATCTTTATATGCACAGAACAGAATACAACATTATTTATTTGACAAAAATTGTACGTAGTTTATAGTCATACATATTATATATGACCCATTGCTCTTGCAAAAAGGGGGCTTAATGCATCTCTGTGATCCATGATACCAAGCAAGTCACATAATTATGGATTTATATAATCTGTTTTGTCTAACAATAAACTGCATTATGAGGTACACTGGTTCTTTGACTAGAAGAAAATTTACCAATTGCAAAATGTTTCGGCCCAGGTCAGGCTGACCTGGGTTGATACTTTTTGCAGTTACATTAAGCCCCCTTTTCACAGAGTTTGGTTCATATTTATATTCTAAAATATGCACTTAGTCATGTGATTTCTTTCAATATTCTGTAATGAAATATTAAATGAGTGAATTTTCAGATGAGAACATGGCTTAACTCTTTACCAAATGACAAAATTTGGAAGCTTGTGCAGGCTACAGAAATACATGTAACTGTAACTCAAAAATAAAAATTTGGCTTTTAACTCTTTAATGCAGGACAAAAATGTAGACTTTTCAAAATTTAAAAGTATTACAGATGACAACTTAAATGTGGCTCAAATGTTTTCAAAAGGTTCTTCAGGGTCAATGTAACACAAGGTTCTTTGGAAGAGAGCTAAAAGTCAGTGACATTTGCAGCCATTAAAAGTATTTATGCTGAGGCTTCAGTGACTGGTTGATGTTAAAGACAACTGAAGCTTACTTTATTCCTTGACCAAACAACCCCAAAGTTTTTCACAACCTTGAGATAGGAAGCCTTTGAAAACATTATGAGAAAAGGAGAAAATGCTGGTAACCAGCATTTTCTCCTTTTCCCACAATGTTTTCTACCCTTACAAGGACAAAGACCTATATTTGAGCCACATTTAATTATGTTGTCCGAAAAAGTTTTCAATATGGACCTGTCTAAAATGTTGTCGTCTGCTAAAGATTTAATCCTTTACCTAACAATCTAAAGTTATAATGACCCTGAATAAAAAGGCTTTTGCTCAAGTATTTTCTCATTTTCCTACATTGTTTTATGGAATAGGAGAAAATGCTTTTAACCATTTTCTGCATTTTTCTACATTGTTTTCTACCTGTACTGAGTCTAATACCATCATGTGAGTCCACAATTCATTTTCCGTCTGCAAATGCTAGGAATTTCGATAAGACTTAACTCTTTACCAAACGACAAAATTTAAGACTGGTCCAAATTCAAAGCATTTGCAGACGACAGAATAATCATGGCTCAAAAAATGATTTTTTTTGGGGGGGAGGGTAGAAAACATTGTGGAAAAATGAGAAAATGCTGGTTACCAGCATTTTCTCCTTTTCCCACTGTTTTCAAAAGGCTTTTTCTTCAGGGTCGTTAAAACTGGGGATCGTGTGGTAAAGAGTTAAATATTGTTGTTTGAATGAACTCTTGCCGCCAGCTGTAGAATTCCAACTTCTACAGATGTCTAAAAGTACAGTTCCACAGCAAATTTAACTTCTTAACAGACAACCAAATTCCAGACTTGTTCAAACTGAAAGCATTTAGCAGACAACCAATTGAATGTCACACTCAAGGGAATTGTCTTTAAAAGGCTAGAAAACATTATGGGAATGGGAGAAATGCAAGTTACTGGCATTGTTTCCTTTTTCCCCCACAATAACTTCAAAGGCAGTCCTACACAGGCTACACAGGATTATGCTGTGAAGGCTTAACTCTTTACCACATAGTCCCGACTTTTAACGACCCTGAAAAGAAGCTTTTTGAAAACATTGTGAGAAAAGGAGAAAATGCTGGTAGCCAGCATTTTCTCCTTTTCCCACAATGTTTTCTGCTCTATCAAGGAAAGATTGTGTCATTTTCACCACCTTTAATTTGTTGTCTGCAATTGCTTTGAATTTGGACAAGTCCAAAATTTTGTCGTTTGGTCACGAGTTAAGATTTATTAAGACTTCAAGTAAGAGTAATATTTTTTTTCCAGAAATCAGCATTTTCTCATTAATGGAACATTTTCACTGTTCAAGAAATTGCACATTTTTTTGACAAAATCTTGGTTTGTAAATTTTTTTTCAAAATATGTCTACAGCAGAATGATCCTTCAGATTACTGTTTGAAATGTAGAAACACTGTGGTTCAAGAAAATCTTGTCAAGCAGCTTTTTCTCCTTTTCCAACAATTTTTTCAAACACCTTTGACTTCTGCAAATTGAAAGCATTTACAGGGGACTTATAAAAGGTGAATCAAATGATGGATTTGTCATCAAACGTGCAGAAAACACTGTAGGAAAAGGAGAAAATGCTGGTTGCAAGCATTTTCTCTTTTTTCCCACAATGTTTTCAAAAGCCTTCTTTGTCTGTAAAACTCTTGATTGTTTAGTAGAGTTTAAACACTTTATCACTCAGTCCTGAGTTTTAATGATCCTGATGAGGAAGGCTTTTGAAAACATTTTGGGAAAAGGAGAAAATTCTGGTAACCAGCATTTTCTCCTTTTCTCTAATGTTTTCTACCCTATCAAAGACAGAAATCATCATTTGAGCCACATTTTATTTTGTCGTCTGCAAATGCTTTTAATTTGGACAAGCCTAAAATTTTGTTGTGTCGTAAAAGGTTAAAGACATTTGTCTTGAACAAAAGCACTTGGCGTGATTGTCTTTTTCCAGGGGACTTCCACGTCATTACCAGCCCTCTCTCTATCAACTCGTAACAATCTGATCAATTTACGACGGGGGTTGACTCCTTGACTGATCAAAGTGTCACAATAGACGAGTTATTGTTAAAGCCCCATTTAACAATGGAATCCCTGTCTATTTTGTCCAGCACTCTTCACCAGCCAACAAAATTTAGCCTTGCAGAAATGATTCATATACGACAAATCAAATGTCAGCTGAAATTGTGAGCTCTGTCTATCAAATAGCTTACCAGCATTTTCAACATTTTCTCCTTTTCCCCCAGTGTTTTTTTTCCTGTGGCTTTCTCCAAGTCATAAAAACATAGTTTTGTTTAGTAAGAGTTATCCCGTTAAGAAACAAACTGGTGTTTTTATGACCCTACGGAAAAGGGCTTTCAAAAACTTTGTGGGAAAAGGAAAACTGCTTCCTCTTATACATACACAAAGAGATAAAGTTCTCTAATTTTCTTTTTTGTAAATGCTTTAAATGCTGCAACTGCTCTCAGTGCTGCAAATGCTTTAATCTGGAAAAGTAAAACTACTTTTGCTGCAGATGTATCAAAAATCCTAAAGTTAACTACTGTCCTCGTTCCTAACTCTGACTATTTGGATAAATGGATAGTATTAACTCTTTACCAAATGACATAATTTTAGACTGGTCTAAACTGGAAGCATTTGCAGAAGACAAATTAAGGTAACTCAAAAAATAACATTTGTTTTGGGAAGGGTAGAAAACATTGTGGGAAAAGGTTACCAGCATTTTCTCCTTTTCCCACAATGTTTTCAGAAGGCTTCTTTCTCAGGGTCGTGAAAACCAGGGATTGTTTGGTAAAGGGTTAAATCTTTTACTGTGCCATACAATGTTTTTTTTTGTCATTTAATCCTTTACCACACAATCCTGATTTGTAACAACTCTTAGGAAGAAGACTTTTGAAAATGTCATGGGACAAGGAGAAAATGCTGATAAGCAATACTTTCTCCTTTATCCAACGATATTTTCTACCCTGTCAAAGCATTTTATTTATCTACTGCAAATACATATACTTTGATTTTGGTTCAGTCCAATATAATTTTGTTAAGATTTGAACTGCTATATTATAAACATAATAACTAAGTTTTGTCTTAACTGTAAATCAAAGTCTACAACTTCTATCAATTACCTTCAATCATTCCTTCCTTGCAAAAGGATCAATACTTCTGCTGAAATGTCACTCTCTCCAGATTCAAACCCAGAATCTCTGGTATGAGAGACCAGGACACTGTATCAACAAAACCTTATAATTATGGTACCTAGGGTCAGAAAAAAAATAAGATTATACCTATCTGAAAAGGATCAAAGTATAGAAAATTGAACAAAGTAGTTCCAAAAACAAAATAAGCTTTTACAAAAGCCTTTTCCCATGGCAGCTACAGCAACATTTTTAACAAGCCCTGTTGACATGTTCCTATTTTACATATGACAAAAGCAGAGCGGCTTTATCTTTGGCATGGATTCCCTGGATAAAACTTGGGGGAACATCGGATAACGGTTTTACAATCCTCAGAAGTCTTGGTATCCACATGAATGACACGACAATTAACATCTGACAGCCTTTTTGTCAAGATAATGTGTTATAAGAGACACAAGGCACAAAGCGAAGCAATTTGTTAACACTTTAATCCCTTATTGTGACAACGGTGTGAGCAACATTTATTGTCTTACAAATGGCTTTAGGCAGCTTTATTTTACACTGCCCTTCATCTGTGTCAGAGTCAACATTATTCAGACATTTTTCTTACAAGCGAAAATGTTTCTCAGAATTTGTCAACAGATAGTCTAAAGCTGACATGATAGTCTTCTTAAAACTTTCTCATTAGAAATATTAAATTGTATGATACCAAAACATAGTTTAGATCTATCAGCAAAAGGAATTTTTATATACGCAAGTTATTGTTTTCAGAAGCTATGGTGTTTTTAATTGAAATTACAATTTTTGTTGCAGTAAGTGAAACTAAAGATATCGCATTTCTCTATAAATCTCTGATTGAGATAATAAAGGATAGTGTTGAAATAATGGAATGGAGATTTGACTCACTTAAAACCATTTGTTGGTTTGCAATGAAGTTTGTGGAAGGTACCTTTGACAGATTTGTTGGGATGCATTCACAAAAACTCTTACAGATAGAAATATTTGATGTTTTTGGGCTCTTGCACTTTTGGAAGTTTAGGCCAGGGTAGATTAAGTTCAGAATACACATAACCACAGACTTGGTTAAAACTCACAATGCCAGTATTTTCCACACAACAAAAGTGTAGATGCTTCCAAATTCAAAGCATTTGCTGACAAAATATAAAAAGTGGCTCAAATGATGGAACTTGTCTGTAATTCAGTTGAAAAGGTTGTGGGAAAATAGAAAATGCTGGTTACATTTTCTCCTTTTCCCACAATGCTTTCAAAGCTAATGTTTCTCATAAGAGTTGTTAAAACTCAGGAGTGTGTGGCGTAGTGCTAATCAGGTCAAAACACCATATAAACTGTGACACATACTAAGGATTATCTAAATACTCTGCAGTTTTTAGGGTTTGAATAAAAAGCGGACTATGATGACAATTTTCTCTTGATTTTCAAAAACGGAGAAAAATTCCGGAAATTGAAATTTAGTAAGGGAATACTATTTCAGGATTGTTGGCACAAAAAAAATGAACACTCATTGCCTGACTGCAAATGTCAAGACAAAAATGAACGTTGAGACATTTATTGCAGGGAAGTCTAATAGTGTTTTTGTCATGCAAATGATTAATTAACTTTGGAGTTACATAAGTTCTGCATCAAATGTCTGGGAGAATTTGTAAATCAGAAATGCTTGCTAACACAGCAGTAATTAACACTTTGTCTCATGGGTAGGATTCTAGCAACTCTAATCAATTGAGATCTAATTATTGAAATACAGTTCATCTTGTATTAATCCTTTACCAGACCACAAATTTTTGGACTTGTCCATTTTGAAAGCAATTGCATATGACAAAGGTGCCTCAAATGACGAAATTTGTCTTTGATAGGGTAGAAATATTGTGGGTCTTGAAAAGTTAGGATTGCTTGGTAAAGGGTTAATTCTTTGCCAGACCACAAAATTTCAGACTTGTCCATTTTGAAAGTGTTTGCAGATGACAAAATACATATTCAGTTTAGTTAATATCTGACTAAAAGGAAAGAAAATATTTTGGAGATGGGGGAAAATGCTGGGTACCAGCAAACATAAGCAAACACCTAAGGGACACTCCAAATGTCTTGCTACAGGCAGATGCTTGCTTAGTACAGGTACATTTGAAATTGTTTGTCTTTTGTTGGTTGCTTGATACAGCTTGCTTACTTACTAGAGGCAGCCACCAAGATAGGTCTAACTATATATCACAATAGTTTTTGTAAATGGTGAACATCCCAAATTCCTCAAGGCACAATAACTGAGCCTTGCAGAGGCAATATTTGTGGGCAGCTATAATGTGTTTATTATGTAAAGTTTTATGGCATGTTGAAGTTATAAAGTGCTCTATCGAAATGATCCCATGATGATGAAAGAAAGTTACTCAAAGATATTGTGTATGAATTGCCAGATATATGCTTTTTTTGGTCATTCGTAAGTTCAACCAGACAAGGTGAAAATGTCTGTTGAACTGATTTGCCACTCAAAGGATTAATGATTAAACCTAAAGAAAAGGTTAACTCTAAGTGAAAAAAAAAAATATACATATTTTTAGTGACAGAGGATTTTCTCTATGAGGGAAAGAATATATAGATGACATTTAACTGATAATTTCAAATTACTTGTTCCCTTTTGTTTTAATGAGCTTCATCTTGATTAGGAGGCGCTTGACACCTGCATTGGATTGATTTCATCTAATTGTCTTCCTGTATGTTATTTGCTGAAACAATTGTCGGTGATGTTCCTCGAGATTGTATCTGTAGCCATTAGCACTATATGATTTGGGGTACATGATTATGGTTGGCTGTTACCTAATGAGTGATTTACCTGACATTGGTATCGAGACAATAGTACACGATGACAAGGTTGGCACAAGAGGGATATGATTTCTTGTGACTTTTGAGGCGCGTTTCCGACGAGGAGTTAGTGTGCCCTGTAATTATGTCGGTCTTTAATGAGACAGAAATGTAACAGTTTATCTTCTTACCTGTGTTATTTTTGTGTTTATTGTGAAATTGCTAATCTGATAATCTTAGGTGTACTTTTAACCCTTTACCACACAATCTTGAGTTTTAACGACCCTGATTGAAAGGGCTTTTGAAAACATTTTTGGAAAGGAGAAAATGCTGGTAACCAATATTTTCTCCTTTACACAGGATGTTTTCAACCCTATTAAAGATAAATTGTTTCATATAAGCTACAAATAATTTGTCATCTGCAAATGCTGTCACTTTGAACTAGTCTGAAATTTTGTCCTTTGGTAAAAAGTTAACTCTGTACACGATGAAAACATTTTAGACTTGCCAAAATTAAAAAGAATTGCAGCAGACAGTTAAATTATGGTTCGATGCAGGTTTATGTCTGTGATAGGATGTAAAACATTGTGGGAAAAAGGAGAAAATGCTGGTTACCAGCATTTTCTCCTTTTCCTACAATGTTTTCAAAAGCCCTCTTTATCAGGGTTGTTAAAACACGGGGTTCTTTGGTAAAGAGCTAAAGGATATGTCAAGGCCCTCTGATTGATGGAGGCTGGTTATAATGATCATTAATTTTGTCCTACTTCTATAACTCTTAGGGTACCAAGAAGAACTTACATTGCTTTTGCAGACAGTTTACATCAAGATCAGATGCTACAAAGCAATTGCACTCTCTGATCTTTGATGTATGAAACTGATCCACTAGAAAAGGACTCTTATAGTACCATGAAGGTCTGAACTCTGCCAGACAACAAAATTTTAGACTTGTCCGAATTCAAAGCATAATGCAGGCAACAAAAAAAATGAGACGCAAAAATTGAAACTTGTTTGGAGAAGAGTAAGATTTTCTCCTTTTCCCATAATGTTGCCACTGTTCTTTGGGAAGTTCAAACCAGATGACAAATTTTTTTTGGTTGTCCAAATTCAAAGCATTTGTAGGCAAATGAATGTTAGTGATAGGTTGGGATTTGTCATGCGATTTCTCCTTTTCCCTGTTATCTTATTTCGGCTGTTTCCCTTGTTGAAGAGGTGAACTGTTTTATCCTTCTACCACTGAATCTAAAGTTTTAACAAAACTGAGGAAGAAGCCTTTTGAAAACATTGTGGGAAAAGGAGAAAATGCTGGTAACCAGCATTTTCTCCTTTTCCCACAATGTTTTCTACCCTATCAAAGGCATATTCTATCATTTGAGTCCCATTTAAATTGTTGTCTGCAAATGCTTTCAATTTGGACAAGCCTAAAATTTTGTCGTTTGGTAAAGAGTTAAATCTAAATTTTTTAGTATTGATTAGATAAGTACTTGGAATTACAAATATCCCTGTTTTTTCCTGGGCAAAATGTTGATTATCATGAACCCTAGTGTAAAAACTTTTCGAGACGACCAAATTTTTAGACTTATCCAAAGTGAAAGCGAAGGTAAGGGTTTAGACAATTTAAAAGTCGCGACTTCTTCCCTGACACCGTCCATTGTCATTGTGATTGTCGTGCTGCTGCATTATCGGGCAATATGTTACAATAAAAGGTCCTCAGAATGTAACCATTGGACGGTAAAATCAGCCGTTAAAAGTGACGATTAAATCTGGAAAACGGCTCCCGATAAGGACGTAATGATAGGTGCGGTGAAATGAGCATTGTTAACGAGTAGGGGATGACAATTTGATACTGTCGAAAGAAGAATAAAATACACTGCATTACCCTCAGTAAACCCATTCCTTACCCTGACCGACTTTTTCTGCTTTCTTAACTCTCTACCAAACAATAAAATTGTAGACCTGTTGAAATTGAAAGCATTTGCAGACGACAAATTAAATTTAGCTGAAATGATAGTAATTATACGTGAAAGTGTTTAAAACCTTGTGGGAAAAGGAGACAATGCTGGTTACCAAAAGGCTATTCCCTGAGGGTGGTTAAAACTGGGATTGTGTGATGAAGAGTCAAATATACCTGTGACATGAAGGGCCAATATTTGTAGGGAAGAAAAATGTGTCCTTTTTGAATGGTACGGAAAACACTGTGGAAAATGGAGAAATTGCTTTAAACAAGCACTTGCTCCTTTGTCAAGAAAGTTTTCAGAGGCTGTCAGACTGTAAGGGTGTAATAAAAACATTTTGTAGAGTAGTGGTTTTTAAGTGAAATGAACAAAAATGGGTGGTGGTAATTTTATCCATTTGTTGTTGATATGAAATGGTTAAGCCTGTTCTCCAATGTGAAAACAATTAATTATCTTTTTTTGTTACCCCTTTAACTCTTTACCAAACGACAAAATTTTAGACTTGTCCAAATTCAAAGCTTTTGCAGACGACAATATAAATGTAGCTCAAATGATGCTAAAGGTCTTTTAAGTAGTAGAAAACATTGTGGGGAAAAGGAGAAAATGTTGCTTACCAGCATTTTCTTCTTATCCAACAATGTTTTCAAAAGGTTTGTCCTACAGGGTTGTTAAAACTAGGGATTGTGTGGTGAAGGGGTAAAGCTGCTTTCACAACTGTAGTTGGCTTTTAGGCCAGTGTAGATCAAGATCAGACACTGTCGGCTTTGTGGAGAAATTCAGGAAAAAGGCAGGCTTGAAACTCAGCTGCTCTTATTTAGGGTGTTACTTCTAGAATAGAGAAGTCTGTTTGGTTTCACCCTTTACCACACAATCACGACTTTTAATGACCCTGTGGAAAAATTCCTTTGAAAACATTGTGGGAAAAGGAGAAAATGCTGGTAACCAGCATTTTCTCCTTTTCCCACAATGTTTTCTAACCTTTCAAAAATAAATTTCAATTTTTGGGTCACATTTATTTTGTCGTATGCAAAAGCTTTCAATTTGGACAAGTCTAAAATTTTGTCATTCGTTAAAGAGTTATTCTATGTTCTAAGTGTTGGAAAGGGAAACAGTGCTTGTAAATTATTACCCAGTGGTCTTCAAGCTGTAGGATACCAAGGACAGTAATAATTTCTATTGGTGAAAAGGCAGCGGTGTACTGAATAAAAAGGGGTGCAGTACTTTCATTGTAGCCCAAACATGTCTTGAACTGTTTTTTAGGTGTGTTTTTTCATTATAATTAATGCAAAAAAAATTTGTTTTTTTAAAGTCAGTGACTTGTCTGCAATTATTTTTTGACTTCTTATTTCTTGACTCTTGTCCTGCTAAATAAATTAACCCTGTACCAAACAATACCGGGTTTTCACGACCAGGAGATAGAAGCCTTCTGAAAACATTGTGGGAAAAGGAGAAAATGCTGGTTACCAGCATTTTCTCCTTTTCCCACAATGTTTTCTACTCCTACCAAAACAAATTTCAATTTTTGAGTAACATTAATTTTGTTGTCTGCAAATGCTTCCAATTTGGATTACTCTAAAATTTTGTCGTTTGGTAAAGAGTTAAATGACACTTTCAAGCAGATAGGAAAAACCCGAATATTGCTATTTCAAACGTTTTATTTTGGAGAAAAGTATTTCCATAAGGGACAGTAAAGATCAAAGATCAGACTGCATTTTCTGTGCAATTTGATCTTGATCTACACTGTCCACAAAAGGTATGTGAGTTGCGATTAGCAGCCAAAGGGTTAAAACAAAAAAGAATCTTTTTCATATATTCCTTTATTCTTGACTGTAGACGGGGGGCGGGGTTCATTCTTTTGGGAGTTTCTAATTGTGGCAATTGAGCCCTTCGCTGAATGCCGTTCAGACTGACCTGGGCCTAAATTTTTTGGCATAGCCGAATGCGCTGGCTTTTGACCTACTTCTTGGTACTGGTAAAGAATGAATAGATGCTAATTTGTGATTGGTGAAAAATGTCCACATCTTAATTCGGCTGGCCCCTGCTACCACACTGTCTCGCATATGTACAATTTTAATCGCCATTTACAAACTTTTCTACTGCTAATCTGTGCCGCGGGGCCTTGATTGATACTATTAGCAAATAATTGTAATAGAGAATGATCCTTTTCTTGTTCTGTTTGGAAATTTAATATTTTCATAAGTGTCACCAATAACCCAATCCTTCTTTTAAACAAAATGAAAAACAGTGCGGAAAAAGAGGCAATTGCTCAAGAGGTTACTTTTCATTATTTTACTTCATATTGAGCCACATAAGAGTTTCAGTATTCATATTTCAGTACCTCTTACGCCGTCTCTTTTTTAAAGATATTTCTTGTTTCTTTTATTAAGTTTACTACATGTCCAGGGACCATTTTATCTAAAGAATCAGCTGGTTGATAGACAAAATGGAATTTATAGATTCATGATTATGTGATGACCTGCCTTGTATAATACTTCATAGAGATGCATTAACTCTTTACAAAACTACCAAATTTTAGACTAAACCGAATCAAAGTATTTGCAGACAATAAGATAAATGTAACTCAAATACTGATTCTTGTTTTTGATTGGGCAGAAACATTGTGGGAAAAGGAGAAAATGCTGGATACCAGCATTTTCTCCTTTTCCCACAATGTTCTCAAAAGCCTTCTTCTTCAGGGTCATCAAAATCAGGATTGTTTAGTAATGGCTTTACTCTTTACCAAATGACAAAATTTTGTACTCAACCAAATTCAAAGCATTTGCAGATGACAAATTGAATGTAACTCAAGTGATGATTTTTGTCATTAATGAGGTAGACAACATTTTGGAAAAAGAAGAAAATGCTGGTTACCAGCATTTTCTCCTTTTTCCACAATGTTGTTAAAAGGCTTCTTTTTTCGAGGTCCTTAAAACTCAGGACTGTGTGGTAAAGTGTTAAACCCTCTATTGCCAAGGCACAGCTCAATTTTTATATGGCCGTTTTGACAATATATTCATATTGTCAATAACGGTTTGAAAACAAGGAAATTATTAAAATAAAATAAACCTTTCAAAAACATCAATGTATATGTCAATAATACAGTTATGTACACTTTGCCTGCAGCATGCATTGCCAGTATTTGGCTAGGTGTTTTTGTTAACAATGTTGGGCTAGGATCATATTGCACATAATTGTCTAGTGTTATCTTAGTCTACACTATCATTCATTAAGTTATGTTTGAAATTCTTTGTGTTGCCAAAATATAAACATGAAAACTGAAGAATTGTATCTGTTGTAGTCCTTTATTTAACAGTCTGTAGTATAATGGCTGGTGAAAAGATACCTTTAACCATCTAACAGACAACCCCAAGGTTTAACGACACTGACCATACAGGCTTTTGAAAACATTGTGGAAATTGAAGAAGGGTAGAAAACATTGTGGAAAAAGGAGAAAATGCTGGTAACCACCATTTTCTCCTTTTCCCACAATGTTTTCTTTCCTTTGAAAGACAAATTCTTTAAAATGAACAACCTTTAAATCTTTAGTCTGTAAATGCTGTCTATTTTGACTTGTCTAAAATTTTTCATGACCCTGTAGAAGAGGCCTTTTAAAAACATTGTGGGAAAAGGAGAAAATGCTGGTAACCAGCATTTTCTCCTTTTTCCACAATGTTTTCTACCCTATCAAAGCAAGATTGCACCATTTGAACC
Organism: Hippopus hippopus; assembly: GCA_946811185.2. NCBI lineage: Eukaryota > Metazoa > Mollusca > Bivalvia > Cardiida > Cardiidae > Hippopus > Hippopus hippopus. Next base: position 45,283,269 of record OX328107.1, on the reverse strand, counting down.
ACACTGAAATTGTTGTCTGCAAATGCTTTCAATTTGGACAAGGCTAACATTTTGTCATCTGTTAAAGGGTTATCACACAACAGTATTTTAAACTTTCATGAACCCAAAGCAGCTACAGACAAATTAAATGTGGCTCAAATTCTAGAAGTTTTCCATGATAGGGTAGAAAACTGTGGGAAAAGGAGAAATGTTTTCAAAAGCATTCTCCTTCAGGATTGTTAAATCTCGGGATTGTGTGGTACAGGGTTAAGGAAACATTGTAGGAAAAGGATACAATACTGATAACCAGCATTTTCTCCTTTTCTCACAATGTTTTGTACACTTTTAAGGAATAATTTCATTATTTTAGCCACATTTGATTTGTCGTCTGCTGATACAAAAAAAATGGGAAAAGTCTAAAATTTTGTTGACTGTTAACCCTATACCACACATTATCCCAAGTTTTAACAACCCTGAGGGAGAACCATTTTTGAAAACATTGTGAGAAAAGGAGAAAATGCTGGTAATCAGCATTTTATCCTTGTCTCACAATGCTTTGTACATTTTCAAAGAAAATTTTCATTATTTAAGCCACATGTTCTGGTAATACTTTCAATTTGGAAAAGCCTAAAATTTTGTCGTCTGTTAAAGGGTTACCGTAACCCATGAAAAGTTTGATTCTTTTATTCATGAAATTAATAGTGAAACCGCTTAGTTTGATTTTTACTTCTTGGTCACTGCTAAATCGCTTTCTGTACTTGTCAGTTTCCATTTTGTTTCCTGAAGAAATTTATGTTTGCAATCCTTTGCCCCACAATCCCAAGTTTTAACAGCTTTGAGACAAAAGGCTGTTGTTGAAAAAGGGGAAAGTGCTTGTTTTGTTTTGTACCCTGTCTCAGACAACTTTTCCAAATGGGTCATGATTAGATTGTATTCTGCAAATGCTTTCAATTTGGACAAAAGGTATATTTGATTTTTTTACTTCTTGATCAGAGCTTAAGGGCTTTTCGTACATTAACCCTTTACCACACAATCCCGACTTTTAACGACCCTGAGAAAGATGCCTTTGAAAACATTGTGGGAAAAGGAGAAAATGTTGGTAACCAGCATTTTCTCCTTTTCCCACAATGTTTTCTGCCCTATCAAGTACAAATTTCGTCATTTGGGCCACCTTTAATTTGCCGTCTGCAAATGCTTTCATTTTGGACTGGTCTACAATTTTTGTCGTTTGGTAAAGGGTTAAAGTTTCCATTTTGATCCAAGAAGAAATTTTAATAGTCTAGAAAATAGTTCAAAAGTTTGGCCAAAATTACCCATCTCTCTTTAACCCTTTACCAAATAATTCTGAGTTTTAATGATCTTAAAAAAGAAGGTTTTTGAAAATATCATGAAAAAACAGAAAATGTAGGTGAACTGAAATTTCAGTAGACAGTATTACAATTCAAGCCATGACTCTATACCAAACAGCAAAATTTTAGATCTGTCGAAATGAAGAGCATTTGCTGACAATATTTTAAATCCTACTGAAATGATGAGGGATGTCTGAAAGAGTTAAGAAAAAATTGTTGGACAAGGAAAAACTTTGTTGGACCAGCATTTTATTCTTTATTCTACAATGTTTCTGAATTTAAAGCTTTCTTTCTTATGGTTGTTAAAACTCTGAATTGTTTGGTAAATGGTCAATTTGAATGACCTTACTGGTTGGCAGATAAGCAATTTGGCACCAAAATCTAGTGTTTAACAGTGGTCAAGTGTGGCCTAGAACATTGTTTTATAAACAATGGTCACTTGACTGACCGCTGCGCCATTGTTTTATAAACAAAGATAATTATTCACTACTTGACTTGCCCAGTGTATGTAAAACTTCGGACCTACTGTCTGTCTTTGTGTTTTGTCCTTAGCGAAAGTAAAATGTCCATTATGTACGCCTCTCGAACAGATACTTGACCATCTTTGTATTGATAAACTTTTTGATGGGGTCTTAGCTCTTTACCAAACGTCAACTGGCCGAATTCAAAAGCACTTGCACACGACAAAATGACTATGGCACAAATGATGGGATTTTTATAAGAAAGACTAGAAAACATTGTGGGAAAAGGAGAATAATGCTGGTTACTAGCATTCTCTCCATTTCCCACAATTTTTTCAAAAGGTCTCTTTCTTAGGGTCTTTACAACTCGAAATTGTGTGCTAAAGGGTTTAGCCTTTACCATTTGAGCCCATTTTTAACAATCCTTTGAAAAGGGCTTTTGAAAACATAACCAGCATTTTTCTTCTTTTCCTTCATTTTTTTTCTACTCTTTCAAAGACAACCCTCATTTAACCCTTTACTGTTTTAATGACCGTTAGAAAAAAAGACATTTGAAAACATTGTGCTTTTTGGAACAAAAAGTTGTAGGAAGAGGAGCAGTTGCTCATAAAAGGCATTTTCACAAGGAAATGATATATTTATGTTCATTATTTGCTTTCTCTAACTAACATGTAAATGTCTTTGTTGTCATTATGCTTTGATAGTGTCTTAGAAAGGGAACCTTTATAAGCTTGGAAATGTATAAACTTTTCTGAAGCAAAAGGCTTAAATACACAATCATGTTTCCAAAGAGTCAGTGAAAATCTGGAACAGCCATATTGAATTCAATGCATGTTCATAGGCGTATGGGCAATGGAAGGCACAACTGGGTCCAAAGGCTATTTCTTACCTTCCTACCAATATTTCAAACCTTCATACCCACTGAAAAATTTCATTTCTGGTAACTTAAGCATTTTCTCCTTTTCCCGCCTTGGTTTCTACTCTTTGAAGAAGAAGTGTTGTGTTTGTCATCTGCAAATGCTTTCATTTTGGGTAAGCCTAAAATTTTGTTGTTTGGTAACAAGTTATAAAACAAGATTGTATAGTAAAGGATCTAGATTACATTCAGAAAAAGACATAATGCATTAATGACAATCAGAATTGATGAATTTAAATGTTTATCTTTTTTCAACAGACAGTTTGTTCAACAGTACAATTCAACAACTGTTTTTCTGCAAGGCTGGCGCTCATGCCATTGTTAAAATCTTTTATATCATAACAGGGACTTTGACAATAGGGGAACTGTTTTTCAATAAAAGTTGCCTTAATGAATGATGACAGCATATTATGTACGATTGATGTGAGTGCCAGACTTGTTCGCCTGTGACCCTGTTCCATCATGAAACACTTCATATTTGCAAAGTCCATATTGTTTTCTATTGTGTATAATATTATTGATACTGTAGTAAAACCTGTATTTTGCAAAGACTCTATTTGTAATACAGCCAAATGTGTGCTGTGCAAAGTCCATTTATATCTTTTCTAGTAGGGATAAACCTGTACTTTATCAAGTCCCTGTTGCATTCTTTTGGTAGTACAGTCAAACCTGTATTTTCAAATTCCCATATAATTGCATTCTGGTATTTTTGAAAGTTTATATTGTATTCTATTGGTAGTACAGTCAAACCTGTATTTTGCAAAGTCCCTGTTGTACTCTATTGGTAATACACTTTGATCTATATTTTGCAAAGTCCTCATCATATGAGCCATGCTCTTTGATTAGGAGGCTTAATGCATCTGCAAAAAGTATCAATGCAGGTAAACCTGCACAGTGTGTGCAGGCTGACCCCAGGGCCAAAAATTTTTGCCATTGGTCAATTTTGTGTATATCCAAGGACCAATTTACCGCATAATTCAGTCGGTTGTGAAACAAAATGGACTTCAAGGATCCATAATCATAATATGATGAGTTGCTTGGTATCCTCTTTAATGGAGATGCATTAAGCTCTGTTTTGGCAGAGTATGGCTCATATTCTTTTTTGTACCACAGTCAAACTAATTATATGCAAAGTGCTCTGTGTATTCTGTTGCATGGTAGTACAGACAATCTGTATTTTGCAAAGTCCATATTCTATTAGTAATGCAGTCAAACCTGTACATGTATTTTGCAAAGTCCATATTCTATTGGTAATACAGTCAAATCTGTATTTTGCAAAGTCAATATTCTGTTGGTAATACACTCAAATCTGTATTTTGCAAAGTCCACATTCTATTGATAATACAGTCAAACCTGTATTTTGCAAAGTCCCTGTTCTATTCTGTTGGTCCAGATCACACAGCAATTTCGCCAATTAGTTCTTAACTAAATTCCTTCTCTCTGAAGCAAGAATTACCCTGCAACTCTTAAGTAGAAGACTGAAAGAGACAATTTGACCACAAAAGACTCAAATTTCTGTTTCAGTCATTCATGATTTGATATGATTGCACATTCTGTGGAGTCTGCTCTTGATCTCTGTTGTCCACAAAAAGCCACCTTATACAGGTTAGATTATAGAGTTTAACCCTTTTATCACACAATATAGAGTTTTGATCCCTCTGAAGAAGAAGGGTTTTGAAAACATTGTGGAAAATGAAAGAAACGCTGGAAGCCAGCATTTTCTTCTTTTCAGACGTTTTCTACCCTATCAAAGAAAGAATTCATTGTTTAAGCCATACCTTTTTTGTCATCTAAAAATGCTTTCAATTTGGTTTCATCCTAAGTTTTGTTGTTTGGTAAAGAGTTAAGAAGAAAAGGATAGCCTTCTTTTCAAATCAACTACAATTGTGATGACAACAATATTTTTTGACAAATGTATTCCAGACAATGAATTGCACCTTTATACCATGCCTATATTTGGGCTTACTTAATGGAGCCTTCTTTTATTTTATTTCGAATTTGTATGAATGCGCAAGGCATCAAACAAAGATTCTTTCAAATGCTGAATAGCAGAGGATGTTGACTGTCTATCAAAATTACGCGGCCCAAATGTTGCTTGTACTAATGACGTAAATTCAATTTATGAAAATAAATTCATTATGTAATGTCATTGTTATTCAAGTATAAAGGAACAATCGCCATTCAGATGTCCGTATCGTTTTTTTTTTTGTTGTCAAATTTATTTTTGTAGGATAAATAATGGTGATTATGGTTCCTCTTTAATATGTTTTTTTGTATTTTTTATAGTCTCTACCCTTTGGCTCATAATTTTGTCTGAATACAAAGGCAGCATTTATCATTAAAACACATTAAAGAACAAGGAATCTTTAGCACTTGTTTGTATGGTATTTGTAGAATTTCTTGTTCAAACCTTTACCATACGATCCAGCATTTATATGACCCCAAAGAGGAAAGCATTTGAAAACTCTGTTGAAAAAGGAAAAAATGATGATATTTTTTTCTCCTTCAAAGACAATTCCTAACAATTGAGCTATGTGTTGTGTCTGCTACAAGTGCTTTCAATTTGAAATAGTCTGAAATTTTGTTATCTGTCAAAGATCTTTAGAAAAAGAACAGGGGCACTCTTGATTGTATGGTGCATGTCACTGTTATGTACATTATGTCAATATGTTCCTGGAGTTTGATTTACCGAAACTTTGCAGAGCACTCTTTCTAGGTCATTTAGTGGTTTCCCATGTAATAAACACCAGGAAAACAGTGGTCAGCATTGAGAGAAAAGTGAATCCTGTTGCATCAACTATAATCACTTCTTGACTGGAATTCGGCCTGCCTAGGATTCGAACTCACAATCCAAGATTTTTAGCCCTAGTGGTAGATGGGGGGGCACTCTGAATGTGGAATCTTATAGCTCTTTTTCTGAGGACATTATGAGCAAAAATTTACCCAATAACCCTTTACCACACAATCCCGACTTTTAATGACCCTGAGAAAGAAACCTTTGGAAAACATTGTGGGAAAAGGAGAAAATGCTGGCAAGCAGCATTTTCTCCGTTTCCCACAATGTTTTCTACCCTTCCCAAAACAAATTTCAATTTTTGATTCCCATTTATTTTGTTGTCTGCAAATGCTTTAAATTTGGACTAGCCTTAACTTTTGTTGTTTGGTAAAGAGTTAACTCTTTACAACGTGACAAAATTTTAGACCTGTCCATACCCAAAACATTTGCAGATAATGAATTAAATATGGCTCATACTGTAGAAAGTGTCTTTGATAGGGTAAAAACATTGTGGGATAAAGGAGAAAATGCTGGTTATCATTATGTGAGTAATATTTGTCATCAGCAATAAGATTCAATTTGGACAAGCCTGAAATTTTGTCTTTTGGTAAAGTGAGTGTATGAATATATAGTGTTAATGCCTTTTTCAACATTATATCAGTTATGTTGCGGCGGCCACTGTGCACCTCTATGATTTCCTGGAGTCTCTTTTACCAGTACTCTGCACAAAATTCTTTCCAAGCCACTGGCTACTTTCCCACATAACCATTGTTGAAACAATGGTCAGTGGTGAGAGAGAAATTAATCCTGTCGCAATGACTATCATCAATCCTCGGAAGAAATTGGCCGAGCATGGGATCAAACAAGCTACCTTATTCCCAAGTTCTATGAGCTACTGACTGAGCTATTGGGGCTTGGCTCTTTTGGTAAAGAGTTAACCTCAGAGATATTGGAGCCAAAAGAAAAAGATGCATGAAGTAACAAGGAAAGAAATATAAAAATGCCTATTTTCTTCCAAATAAAAATGCCTATTTTCTTCCATTAGATAAATGGGGTTCTAAACTGTAGACTCTATATAAGATGGTTCTTTGAAGAGCAAATGATAATATGTTTTTCACAAAAAACATGTCTGCCAGGAGCCATTGTATGATAAATGGACCAAAAATGACATTAAATACCCTTTGTTGTTTTTACAAGAGAAAAACCATAGCTTTTTGTCACCTAAAGATCTAATAAATGCATTTAACCCTTATTACCACATAATCCAAAGTTTTGATGACCCTGATGGAAAAGGCTTCTGAAAACTTTAAGGGAAAAGGAGAAAATGCTGGTAACCAGCATTTTCTCCTTTTCCCACAAAGTTTTCTACCCTATCAAAGACAAATTCCATTATCTGAACCACATTTATATTGTTGTCTGCTTTAATCCTTTCAATTTGTAAAAGTCTACATTTTTCTCATGTGATTAATAGGGAACTCTTTACCATGGAACTAATTTTGAATTTGTCCATGTTGAAAGCAATTGCAGATTACAAACCTAATGTGGCTCATATGACAAACATAGTCTTTAAAAGAGTAGAAAATATAATGGGAAAATGAGAAATTGTTGGTTACCATTATTTTCTTGTATTCCGACAATGTTCTCAAAAGCCTTCTTTCTCAAGGTCTTTGAAGCTCCGGATTGTCTGGTAAAGGGTTGAACTCCAGTACAAAATGGCCATTTTTAGTTGTCAGAAAGGTCTTACATGCAAAATTTTTATTGATGTTATTGTTCTTAATGTCTCCTTAAATAACCTTAAGTGTAGGCTCAGGATCAGATCTTTTATTCTGTAAAGTCTAATCTTGATCTACACTGTCCACAAAGGCAATGTAGTTTGCTGTAAACTTGAAGGAGTATGTCTTTGAACCTTATCACTACCAAATGCTCCCAACTTTTAGTGACCCTGAATAAGAGGGCTTTTGAAAAAATTGCAGGAAAAGGAGAAAATGCTGCTTACCAGCATGTTCACCTTTTCCAAAAATTGTTTCTGCCCTTTCAGTCGCCAATTCCATCATTTGAGCATATTTAATGTATTGTTTGCTAATGATATAAAATTAAAGAAGTTCAAAATTTCCAAAAAAAAATGGTTTCTCTTTTACTGTAATGTAGACCCAATTTCTACTCGCCAAAGAAAATGTGTAAGATATGTGCAAGAAATTGCTAAGTAAACAAAAAAGTTAAAAAAAATTAATTTGCCAGATTTTTTTTTTTGGTTCACCAAATTTTGTTTTTCTGAAAGCATTTCTATTTTTTATCAACACAATTTTTGCCCACTTTTGTTTCCTTCCTTTCAAATCTCACACAGTTAATCATTTATCTCAAAATCACAAGTTAGCCCTTTACCACACAATCCCGAGTTTTAACAATCCTGAAAATTGTGTCCTTTGAAAACATTGTGGGAAAAGGAGAAAATGCTGGTAAACAGCATTTTCTTCTTTTTCCACAATGTTTTCTAACCTTTCACAGACAAATCCTAATATTTCTGACACATTTAATTTGTTGTCTGCAAAATTAATGCTTTCAATTTGGACCGTCTAAAATTTTGTCATTTAGTAAAGTGTTAAAACAACCCAAAGGAAGAATACTTTTGAAAAGTGGGAATTAAGACATTCTAGTACAAACTTTTTTTCCCTGTTCCCACAATGTTTTCTGCTCTTGAACAAATTGATTTTTGGAATTTTAAATCATAATTATTTTTTCATTTGCAAGTGCTTTCAATTTGGGTGAGTCAGATATTTTGTCTTTTGGTAATGAGGTAAAGAATTGAAGAAATTTTAGACTTGTCCAAATCGAAAGTATTAGCAGACGACAAATTCATTGTGGCTCAAGTGATGGAATTTGTCTTTGAAATCTTAGACAATAGACATCTTTCGAAAGCCTTTTCGTACGGACTCATTTATAAACAGGATAAAGTGGAAAATAGTTATGGCATGCATGTACAAAAGTCCAGGTTAACCCTTTACCACACAATCCCGACTTTTAACGACCCTGGGAAGGAAGCCTTTTGAAAACATTGTGGGAAAAAGAAGAAAATGCTGGTAACCAGCATTTTCTTCTTTTACCACAATGTTTTCTGCCCTTCCTAAAACAAATTGCAATTTTTCAGTCACATTTATTTTGTCGTCTGCAAACGCTTTCAATTTGGACCAGTCTAAAATTTTGTTGTTTGGTAAAGAGTTAAAGTGATAAAGGATGTAAGGTGCTGTAAGGCTAGAAAACATTGTTGGAAAAGAAGAAAATGCTAGTTCCAAAAGCCTTCGCATTCAGGGTTGTTGAAATACAGGAGTGTATGATAAACAGTTACTGACTTTCATGCACTAACTTGATACAAGTCTGGGCTAAAGTGACATAGGATGTGAGGCGCTCTGAACAGGTCTTCTGTATTCATTCCATGCCAGACATGGTGGTCACCAGCATTTTCTACTTTTCCCACAATATTTTCAAAAGCTTTCTCCTTTAAGGTCATTGAAACACTAGATTGTGTGGTATAGGGTTACTGACTTTCATGCACTAACTTGATACAAGTCCAGGCTAAAGTGACACAGGATGTGAGGCGCTTTAAGCATGTTTTCTGTATTCATTCCTTCTAATACATGTCTAAACTTTCTCCCAGTGTTAACTCTTTACCAAATGACAATTTTTTTACTGGACAAAATTGAAAGCATTGTTGCTTAAATGATGATTCCTGTCTTTGAAAGGTTTGGAAACATTGTGGAAAAAGCAGAAAATGCTGGTCACCAGCATTTTCTCCTTTTCACACAATGTTTTCAAAAGGCTTTTTTCTCAGGGTTCGTTAAAACTTGGGATTGTGTGATAAAGAGTTCAAAAGCTTTCTGTGTACCTCTTTACCAGCTAACAAAATTTTAGACTTGTCCAAATTGGAAGCATTTGACGATGAAAAGTTAAATGAAGCTTAAAATCTGGAATTCTGTCTTGAAAGGATAGGAAACATATTGGGAAAAGGAGAACATGCTTGTAACCAGCATCTTCTCCCACAGCATTTTTAACTCTTTCCCAAACAACAAATTTTAGACTGTCCCAAATTGGAAGCATCTGCAGATAACAATTTTAAGATTGGTACAAATGAGTCTTAGTTCTCTGATAAGGTAGAAAACATTGTGTGAAAAGGAAAAATTGCTCATTATGAGCAATTTTTCCTTTTCACACAATGTTTTCATAAGTTCTTCTCCTCAGGGTCGTAAAAACACGGGATTGTGTGGGAAAGGGTTAAAAGCGTCTTTTCATCAGAGTCCTTAAAAATGCAGGATTGTGTGGTAAAGGGTTATTAAGACCATGAAAATGATTTGGAGTTGGAAATCATCTTGGGGTAAGAAGAAAAATGCTGTTCATCCAGGATTTTCTCCTTTTCCCACAATGCTTTCAACCCTATCAGAGTGAAATTTATCATTTAAGTCACATTCAATTTCGCATCTGAAAATGTTTTTACTTTGGGTCTGAAGTTTTGTCATCTTGTAAAGAGTAAACTGTTATCCAAACAATATGAGAATAAAAGACATTGGAGAAAAAGCTGTCTGAAAACATTGTGGGAAAAGGAGAAAATGCTGGTCATAAGTATTTCCTTTTCCCATAAACTTTCACAGCCAAAGAGCATAATTATAGTCTCATCTTAATTGTTACCTGTAAATGCTTTAACTTTGAACGACTTGAAATTTTTGTTGTCGCACAGCTCTATACCACATAACACAATGTTGGATTTGCCCAAATCTTAAACATTTGCGCATGACATTAATTTGAGCATATGGTTCAAATTGTGGATTTTGTACATGGAAGGATAGAAAATATTGTTGGAAAAGAGGAAAATGCTGGGTACCACAAGCATTTTCTCCTTTTCTCCACCATGTTTTCAAAAGCCTTCTTTCCTCAAGGTTATTGAAACTCGGGACCATGTGGTAAAGGGTAAACCCTTTACCACACAATGCCGACCTTAAACTACCCTGACGAAGAAGTCTTTTGAAAACATTGTGGGAAAAGGAGAAAATGCTTGTAACCAGCATTTTCTCCTTTTCCCACAATGTTTTCTACCCTATCAAACAAAAATTGCATCATTTGAGCCACATTGAAATTTTCGTCTGCAAATGCTTTCAATTTGGACAGGCCTAAAATTTTGTCGTCTGATAAAGAGTTAATCATATTCATAAGTTTGTAATCCTCGTACAATTGATGCCACACTACAAGCTTATAAGTTCATTATTCTTGGTGGATTTCTGAATGCACACATAGAAAAGAATTGCATCAATATGGATAAAAAGATGGAAATGCTTGAAGTCACCTAAATAGAATTATTTTATTTTGTATTGAATTCAGGCATCATGGGAAAATTGTCCATTTTTTCCTCCCTCCTATCTGTTGGTTACCCACTGTTCCTAAATGTGACACATTATTTTTGGATCTATGTTGGGGATGGTTGTTTAACCCCGTTACCACATACTGCTGTGTTTTATAATGGCCCTGTAGTGCAGGTTTATGAAAAAAATTCTGGGAAATTTGAGAAAATGCTGGAAACCAGCATTTTCTCCTTTTCCCACAATGTTTTTTACCCATTGAAACACAAATCTCATCACTTGAGACACATCTGAATTGTTAAAAGCAAGTGCTTTGAATTTGGAGCTGAAGAATATTGTGTGAAGCACTGGAAAAAGAAATTACAGGAAAGCATGGATAGGTGAATTGTCCACCACAATATAAAATAAATAAAAAAACAAATTTGGAACTACAGTATTCTGAAGAAGAGAAAAAAAAGAAAAGAGAACAGTGTTACAGATATGTGTACAGGAACCTTTTTTACAGAAAAAAAATAAATTTTAGCAATTTTTACCTTTGCCTAACTGTTTTCAAAAGTCATAATCACAGAGATGATCAAAATATGTTAGATGACAAAAAATATTAACTTATGGACAGGGGTTTATTACATTGATCCTACTCATCACAAGGTTCAAACCTAAGAATGAGCTACCCGTATTCTATGCCAACAGGGTTTATTTTAACCAAACGTTATTAATTTCAATTTTAGTGTAAATCTGGATTCACTGGAAGGCAAAGTTTTAGATCAGTCCAAATAAAAAGCATTTCCAGATGACAATTTGAATGAGGCTCAGATGATAAAAGTTGTTTTTGAAAGGTCAGAAAACATTGATGGAAAAGGAGAAAATGCTGGTTACCAGCATTTTTCTCATTTTCTCAAAATGTTTTCAAAGGCCTTCTTTCTGGAGGTCAGTAAAACTTGAGATTGTTTGGTAAGGGGTGAAAGGACCTGTTGAAACATTTTCATGAAAATGACAATAAAGCTCCAGGGATACATGGGAATTAGAATAATTTTTTACAATCCCTTTTTTCAATTCTTCAGCTTCAAACAGCCCTTTTTTTTCTCGTTCAAAAGACAGCTTTTTTTTGTCCTTTTTTTACCCCAGCATATTTCACCCACAGGTTCTATTATAACCAGTAAGTCACACATAGAAAATTTCAATTAAATCAACAAAAACCTTGCTTGAAAATACCCTGTATGAAAGTACAATAAAGTCAAGCTTGGTTATTCAACAACAATAGGATAAGGTGGGGTTTCCCACCTGATGTCGTTTTTTTTTTTCCTGAGCCTTTATTATAAATTTTACATTAAAATTCTTATTCATGGTTCATAATTTTAATCTTCATACGCGGCGGATACAAACAGCGAAATGAAGCAAGCCATCACTATTTTTTTTCTCATATGAGTGTGATAGTATCAAGTTTTTAATGTGATGTAATGTGTTTTGGATAAACTTATATGAGAATATTTAATGATAAATAATCAGTGCAAGTGATGGAAAGTAATAATTTATAGAAGGATTTATGTGAATGGATTAGTGCATGAAAATTAGCAAAAAGAGTTTTCAGATAAAGTTCTGTGAGTTTCTAATATTTTTGACTCTTTTTTTAATTGAATACCTTCTTTTTTTCGAGGGTCATAAATGTTATTGGTTAAATCTATTGCTTATTAGGGAATAAACTCTCTCATAATTTGCTGCAAAGTTTTCTTGTTTATCATTCTATGATAAAATTCTATCATCGATGATCCCCTCAAGATCCTATACCAAACAATCCTGAGTTTTAACGACCCTGAGAAAGAAGCTGTTTGAAAACATTGTGGGAAAAGGAGAAAATGCTGGTAAACATGTTTTCTCCATTTCCAAAAGAGTTTTTTTAATATTTTAACTCTTTACCAAGTGACAAATTTTAGACTCGTACGCATTGAAAGCATTTGCAGACGACAAAATAAATGAGAATCAGATTACGAAATTTTATTTTTTGAAGGGTTGACAACGTTTCGGAAAAAGGAGAAAATGCTGGTTACCAGCATTTTCTCCTTTTCCCACAATGTTTTCAAACTTTTCTCAGGGTCATTAAAATGATGGTAAAGAGTTACTTATCATTCCTGTGAAAATTTATCATAAGTAGTACCTTAACAACCCTTTACTAAACAATCATGAGTTTAAACAACCTTGAAGAATTAGGCTTTTGAAAATAATGGCGGTAAAGAAGATATGTAACCAGAATTTTATCCATTTCCCACAGCATTTTTTAACTATATAAAGACAGATCGCTTCATTTGTTGTCTTGAAATACTTTGGATTTGGACAAGTCAAAAATTTTGTTGTTTGGTAATGAAGTGATAAACTTGGTCAAGAGACTCCAAATCTTCACAAAATCACTGTGACAGGTGATTTGTAAAATTAACTGTAAATACAAAATATACAGAATGATTTTATGATGAGAAATCTTCAATGAATTAATTATCCATCACTTGATAAAATCAATAACCCATCGAAATTGATAGATTGCCTGTGTATCATAATATTAGAAGATTACATGAGAAATACAAGATAGATAATGTCCCCTTATTATTTGTCATTATAATTCAATTTGCCTGTGGGGCATCAGTCACGACTTACGCTCCTTTTGTGGATAGTGTAGATAATGATCAGAATGCACAGAACTTACAGCCTGATCCTGGATCTATACTGTCAAATGTTTTGCAAGATGTTGTGACCAAAACAGCTTGAAATCACTAGATTACGGTCTTTTTTCACACACTGAAAATGTCCATTTTAATGTTATGACCCTCTGTCAGATGACCCATTCTGTAACAAAATAGAACTTTTGATGAATCTGTAGTTAATGGCTTTTTTAAAATAGAGGAGTAAATTGCATATCACAAATGATTGCTCCTTGCCTCACAGTGTTTTCATTGTCATTCAAATTAGATATGTCTTGATTGAAATGGTCCTACTAGGCGTTACTTTATATTGCTTTAGTCCTAAGTGAAAGAATAACTGGTATTGTAATGGGTTAACCCCTTAACCTTTTACCAAACAATCCCTGGATTTTACGACCCAGAGGAAGAAGCCTTCTGAACACATTGTGGGAAAAGGAGAAAATGCTGGTAACCAGCATTTTCTCCTTTTCCCACAATGTTTTCTACTCTTCTAAAGTCAAGTTTCAATTTTTGAGTCAAGTTTATTTTGTCATCTGCAAATGCTTTCAATTTGGACAAGTCTAAAATTTTGTCGTTTGGTAAAGGGTTAACCAAAAAATCATGTTTTACAGACTTTGGAGAAGCTTTTGAAAACATTGTGGGAAAAGGAAAAAATGCTGGTAAACAGCATTTTCTCCTTTTCCCACAATGTTTTGTTGGTCTTTTAAAGGCAAATCCCATCAGTTGAGCCAGATATGATCTGCCATGTGCAAATGCCTTTATTATGGACAAGTTAAAAGTTTTGTCGTCTGTTGAAGAGTTTAGCTGGAGGTATGTACAGAAATAATGATGGCTGCCTGACAATTATACATATTTGAAGGCCTGAGGCCTGTAAAGACACATCGAAGTCGACTAGGAAGTGACTAGTATAATTAAAAAATTATTTCCTGTCTTAATTGACGTTCCTTTTTATAATTATTTTATTTTCTCTGACTTTGTTTTCCTGCACAAGTTGTTCTTTTGTTTCTCTGTTGAAAGAAAGATTGAAAACTGTTATTAGTTGGATTTGAACTGATTTCATATTGTTTGCAAGAACAGTAAGAGATTTTCCTAGGTGGCTTGTGAATTTTTTTTTTAGATTTAAGCAAACAGCGGTAGTTAAATGAAAATTGAATTTGCTTTTGTTGAAGAAAATAATAATTTCAAGAAAATATCAATTCATTTCTGACAGTGTGAATTTGTTGTCCAAATGTATGAAAGAGGCAAAATGAAACTTCAATTTCACATTTATGGAATTTTAAACAAGGAGGCATGTATAGAAGAACGATTTTTTTTTTTAACAACACATTATTATTATTATTATTATTATTATTATTATTATTATTGAAACATTATTAGGAAAGGGGAGATCACTTGTAACATGAAATTGCTCTTTTGTCACCATATTTTCAAAATCTATTTGCAGCAAACTCTAAATTGTGTGTTAGTGCACTATTGTAAGTATAACATGGTTAAACTAATTGGATTTAAAAATTTATTTTAATTCTGCATCTTCTTTTGTCTCTCTTCAGGAGCATGTCTTCTAAGCGTAAGAATACGCCTACAAAGTTGCCAAAAGACGACGTCGTAAGTGAGCGACCAATCTACAACAGCATACCTCGAGACTTTCACGGCTTTGACTTACATGGAGACATAGGTTACAAGCCAGCCTTACATATCGTAGAAAATCACGAGACCACCATTAATGGTATAGAGCACCAAGACTCAGACAACAGTTTTGACAAAGACCGACCAACCAATAAAAAACAGAGAATTTTACAAAGTATCAAAAACAGTAGCTCCGATTCCGAAAGTGATCCAGAGTATAATTGTACAAATAATAATTCAACAAAACCCTCGTTAGGGTTGCAACGGAAATCCATGGATAGTGTATTAGAGCGCTTGAATTCAAATCCCATGACTTCTACAGAGAGTTTGATGGGAAAGGAATATTTTGATAATTGTCTAAACATGGCATCGCACGGGGCTCAAGACAAACAGTTGTTGCTGAATATTCAGCAGTTGCTAAGTGACACAAATGCTCAAGAGGACAAAGAGAAGAAGCTTGGTGAAATGATAGCTCAGCTACAAACCCTCAGAGAGAACATCAAGAAAGAAAAACAGGTAAATAAGATATAGTACACATTTTCAAACAGTCAAGAATTTTAACCACCATGAGAAAAAAAGCTATTGAAAAAATTATGAGAACAGGAAAAATGCTGGTAACCACAAAATATAAGAAGTACCATACTTGATGCTTTTTGCAAAAGTTAATGCTTTGAAATTGGAATGTTGATTTGTCTCAAAATCTTGTCATCTTGTAAATACTCTACTAATTTTCCCTTTTGTTAAAGTGCCAAATACTTCACTAATTTTCTCTATTGTCAAAGTACCAACTAGGGGTAACCAGGATTTTCTCCTTCTCCCTCAATGTTTTCTACCCTTCCAAAGAGAGCTCTCAGTGTTAGAGCTATATTTAATTTGTTGTCTGGAGATGCTTTTATTTAGACAAGTCTACATTTTTGTTGCGTGGTAAAAAGTTATCTCTTATGGGTATATATAAATTAAACTAACCTTTTTTGGCAATAAAAAAGATCCAGATAGGGCCATTCCCAAGGCTGTTTTTGCCAGTACATGTATAAATCAACCAAACTTACAGTGTTCACCAAGGAACAGATTGCATGTTCTTCATAAGCAGATGAAGTTTTCTTTGGTATCTTGACACACTCAGCACCATCAGCGAAAACAGGGACTGTAGTAGATAGCAAAGATCAAGATCAAACTGTGAAAAACATGTCTGATCCTGGAGCTATAATCTTCACTTGTTTAGTCAAGCGTAATAAACAGAAATCTGTCTGAGTCTTAGTGGATTGTACTTGTAGCAATCAAAATACAGTCTAGTTTATAATTTGGAATTGTATGAGTTGATCCTGAGCCAAATTATCCCAAGTTTAATGATCCAAATGAAGAAGGCTTTGGAAAATATTGATGGAAAAGGAGAAAATGCAGGAAAAGAGCATTTTTTTCCTTTTTCCAACAGTATTTCCTACCCTTTAGAACTACAATATCCATCATTTGAATCATGTGTGAATTGTTAATCTGTAAATGCTTTCAGTTTTGACAAATCTAAAATTTTGTTGTATGCTGAATTGTTACAGATTTCGGGCTTTAAGCTTTCACCACACAATTCTGATTTTTTACAACTAGAGGAAAATACCTTCTGAAAACATTGTGGGAAAATGAGAAAATGCTGGTAACCAGCATTTTCTCCTTTTCCCATAACGTTTTCTACCCTTTCAAATATAGAAATCACCATATAAGTAACATTTAATTTGTCGTCTACAAATACTTCCAGTTTGGTCCAGTCTAAAATTTTGTCGTCTGGCAAAGAGTTAGAAGCTTGTTTGGTGTTAGGTGGAGGAGAGAAGCAGGAAGTCATCCATTCATTATTAAGTGCTAGTTTAGTTTTTGGCTCTGCCATTGATATGTTATTTCCCTATCAACTCCATTCAATGACCAACATTGAAAAATTGTGCAATCAAGTTAACTCATTACCAAACTACAACATTTTAGACTGATTCAAATCAAAAGCAGTTGCAGACAGCAATTTACATGTAGCTAAAATGATGATTTCTGTATTTGATAGGGTAGACAACATTGTGGGAATAGGAGAAAATGCTGGTTTTTACTAGCATTTTCTCCTTTTCCCTCAATGTTTTCAAAAGGCTTCTTTATCAGGGTCTTTAAACCTCGGAAAGAGTAAACTCATTATGTGACAACAAAACTTCCATTTTCGATGCATTTGCAGAATGGTTATTTAACTCTTTACCAAACAACAAAATTGTAGACCAGTCCATATTGAAAGCATTTGCAGATGACAAAATAAATATGGCTCAAAAATTAAGAATTGTTTTAGGAAGGGTAGAAAACATTGTGGGAAAAGGAGAAAATGCTGGTTACCAGCATTTTCTCCTTTTCCTACAATGTTTTCAAAAGGCTTCTTTCTCTGGGTCGTAAAGAGTTAAAAAAAAAAAATGTGGCTCAAATGATGGAATTTTTCTTTGGAGGATAGAAAAAATTGTGGAAAAAGGTGAAAATGATGGATACCATCATTTTCACCTTTTCCAACAATGTTTTCAAAAGCCTTATTTCTCAGGGTCATGAAAATGCTGATTTGTCAGAGAAAATGTTAACTAGTTATTTTACATTGTTCCTTCCCCCCCCCCCCCCCCACACACACACACAAGAAAATAGTGTATTTCATTAAACCTTACTGAGAATTTTCTGGCCTTTGTTTCAATTAACTGCAAAGATATACATAAATTATTTGGGACTGTATATACACACATATGATCAATGAGCTGGCGTAAAGTTTTTTAGATATAAACGTAAATACAGAACGTAAAGTTCTGCAGTTTTGTGAAACTTGTTTGCAGACTTGATGCTTGCTTTCCTATACTGCGTAGGCAAATTTCATGAGTACACAGTTTAGTGAAATGGCAGCCCTGGTAATATACTTTAACATAGGTTTTATTGAAAATTCAAACTGTCCCCCTCACCCAACCCCCAAAACACTGCCAACCCCCTTCTGTTCTCAGTATTTCATGAATGTGCAGAAAATAATGGATACAATTAGCTGAATTTTTTCTTACATATTTTTCAAATAAATCCTTTGCAAACAGTTCCAAGTTTTAATGTCCTTGAGGAAGAGAGCATTTGAAAACATACTGGGAAAGGGAGAATATCATCATTTTAGGACGATCTAATTTGCAGTTAGCAGATGCTTTGAATTTGGCAGGTCGTAAATATTGCCCTCTGGTAAAGAGTTAAAGTCTATAGTGTATTGTAATGAATTTAACCCTTTACCACACGGCAAAATTTTAGACTTACATATATTGAAGAAATTTACAGACATTAATTCAAATATATTTCAAATGATAGTATTTGTTCTTGAATAGGTAGAAAACATTGTGGGAAAAGGAGAAAATGCTGGTTACCAGCATTTTCTCCTTTTCCCACAATGTTTTCAAAAGGCTTCTTTCACAAGGTCGTTAAAAGTCAGGATTGTGTGGTAAAAGGTTAATGTAAGAATTCACTGTTTGAATCAAGCAACTGTTTTGCCTTGACCATAAATGAGATAAAAAGAACCACAAGGAAACAAGTGCTTGAGATTGTATGGATAAGAACAAGGTTCTGAAATAATGATTATTTGAGGGGGAATTATGGACGTCTTTTGCATCAAATTTCTTGGCTCATTTACTCAAGTGTATGATGTCCGTTTGAGATAAATGCAACGGGAAAAAAAATCTGATGCAGAAATATTTTAAAAAGATAAACTTATTTGTAGTGTTTAACTCAGCTTTAATTACTTATGCAGACTGTGTAGATCAAGAGTAGACTGCATAAAACATGCAGCCTGACCTTAGATCTAAACTGTCTGCATCTTTGCCACATGTTCTGAGGAAAATTACAACTCTCGAAATTGCAAAATCTGCATCTTTTTTCAACATCCCTGGGAAAGAAGCCTTTTGAAAACATTGTGAGAAAAGGAAGAAATGCTGGTAACCACCATTTTCTCCTTTTCCCACAATTTTTTTTATCCTATCAAAGAAAAATTATACCAGTTAAGCCACATTGAAATTGTCGTCTGCAAATGGTTTCAGTTTGGACAAGGCTAAAATTTTGTAGTCTGGTAAGGGTTAAATTATTTATTTAGCACTACAAGGGTTAAATCTTTACTACATAGGAATAACTTATACTTGTCCAAATTGAGACTTTTTGCCGGAGACAATTAACATTTGGCTTAAATCATTGAAATGTCTTTGAAAAGGTATAAAACATTGCGGAAAAGGAGCCAATGCTTTCAAATTGGACGATTTTTCAAAGTTGGTCATCTGGTAAAGATTTAACCCTTTACTAAGTAATAAATTTTAAACTTGTCCAAAATAGAAGCACTTGCAGATTACAAACTTGGTTAAATTAAATCCTTATCAAACAACAAAGTTTTAGACTGGTCCAAATTGAAAGCATTTGCTGATGACATTTAAATCAGACTGAAAAATTGAAATTTGGTGTGGGAGGGGTAGAAAACATGGTGGGAAAAGGAGAAAATGCTGGTTACCAGCATTTTCTCCTTTTCCCACCATGTTTTCAAAAGGCTTCTTTCTCAGGGTTGTTAAAAGTCGGGATTGTGTGGTAAATGGTTAAGATGATTCTTATCTGTTTTTTGAAAGGATAGAAAACATTGTGGGAGAGGAAGAAAATGCTAGTAGCTGGCATTGTTTCATTTTTGCACATTTTTTTTTCCAAAGCTTTGTTCATAAGGATCATTTAAATACGGAATTGTGTGGTCAAAAATTAGTCTACATTTTGACGTTAAAATGAAAAGGTAAGTCAATGAACTGAATGGGAGTTGTTTTTTTCTTTTCTGTTTTTTGAAAAAAAAAATCAGAGGTTATCTCAATCAATTCTTCAACAGAAGAAACAAAGCGAGAAAAAACGTGCCAAAGAGTCGAAATGCCATGTCTGTTTGATACCATAATCTGGCATGGACGCTTCGGTATTCTGACTTGTTTTGTTCTCAGTCATCTGTAATCTTAAAACATTCGGGCTCTTTAGATAGATATAAGTTTTTTTTTTTTTATTCTAAGTTTGCAAGATTTAGAGGAATGCATTTATGCCTTTACCGCACAATCCTGAGTTTTAATGACCCTGAGGAGGGCAACTTTCGAAAAAAATTTTGGGAAAATAAAAATGCTGGTAACCAGCATTTTCTACTTTTTCCCAAAAGGTTTCTCTACCTTTTCAAAGACAAATGTCAGCATTTATTTCTTTACCAAACAACAATTTTTTGGACTGGACCAAATTCAAAGCAATTGCAGATGACAAATTAAAACATTGCTAAAATGATGATTGCTGTCTTTGGTAGAGTAGAAAACTTTGTGGAAAAAAAGAGAAAATGCTGGTTACCAGCATTTTGTCTTTTTCCCACAATGTTTTCAAAAGCCTAATGTCTTTCAGGGTCGGTTAAAGTCAGGATTGTGTGGCAAAGAGTTAAGTCATATTTAATTTGTCCACAAATGTCCTCAATTTTGAAGTGTACAAAAGTATTGTTAGGGAAACAATTAACTATTTCATCATCTGAACCAATTTCAATTTATCGCCTGCCATTGCAGCGAATATACAAGGTAGATACATTGAATATTTTGTTGTCTGGTAAAGAGTAAATACACCAATAATAATTTGCATTTGTATTTTTCTTTTCAAACTACTTCCACAAACCACCCTGGTTGAAAGGCAGTAACATGATCTAAATCTAGAGGCAATGATACTTTGAATGCAAGCCAACTGATAGCGTCTAGAAACATGACCGCTTTTGGGTCAATCAAACTTTGTTCAAAGCTTGGATTTTGTCCCCACTGCATTTTAACCCTTTACCACACAATCTGGAGTATTTGTGATGACCCTGAAGGAGACAGCTTTTGAAAACCTTGTGGGGAAAGGAGAAAATGCTGGAAACCAGCAATTTCTCCTTTTTCCCACAAATTTTTCTACCCTTTTACAAACAAATTGAATCAACTGAGCCAAATTTAAGCTTTTACCACACAAGCCTGAGTGTTATTGACCCTGAGAAAGAATTTGTCGTTTGAAAACATTATAGGAAAAAGAAAAAAAAAGCTGGTAACCAGCATTTTCACCTCTTCTCACAATGTTTTTACACTATCAAAGAACAATTCAAACTACATGTACATGTTATAATTTTAATGTCTGCAAATGCTTTTACTGTGGCACTAGTCTAAAATACTGTCATCTGTTGAAGATCGAATTTGTTGTCTGCAATAATTGCTTTCAGATTGGGCAGGTCCTAAACTTTGTATTTCAGTAACTGGTGGAGAACAAATAGATAAAATAGACAGTTTGGACATGTTTCAAAATTATTATGGTAAAATGAATTCTATTGAGATTGTAAACTGAAATGTGGTTTATATGGCCCCGAGAATCTAAGCTTTTTATCAATGTTACGATAAATTTACCTTGTTCTTTATCAACGAACATTTCATAATTTTTTAATTAGTTTCATATCAAAAGTTTGCTAATCTGCCTCTTTAGAAAAGCATTGAGATAAGGAACTGTGGGGCTTATCACCACACTTGAAACATGTATTAATTCTGGAAAGTGATATTATTTTCTAAGAACATGAAGTTAAAATAATTATCAATGTCTTTCATGTGAAGTGCCATAATTCTCCACAGAAACATTGTCATAAGTCTGATAAGCCTTCAGCACTTGTCAAAATGCAATAAAATTTAACCCTTTACCACACAGTCCCAAGTTTTAATGACCCTGAGGAAGAAGGTCTTTTGAAAACATTGTGGAAAAAGAAGAAAATGCTGGTAACCAGCATTTTCTTCTTTTCCCACAATGTTTTCTTCCCTAGCAGGAACAAATTTCAACTTTTTAGTCACATTTAATTCGTAGTCTGCGAAGGCTTTCAATTTGGACGAATCAAAAGTTTTGTTGTTTGGTAAAGAGTTAACCCTTAACCTTCTAGATGTGTCAAATGAAACTTTCAAGCCAATAGTAAAACCCCTAATAATGCTATATCAAAATTATTTTCTGGAGAGGAATATCTCCGTATTAGACAGTGTATATCCAAGATCAGAATGCACGTTTTGTGCAGTCAGATCTTGATCTACACTGTCTGCAAAAGACTAGTGAGTTGCGCTTAGCAGCCTTAGGGTTAACTCTTTACTAACTACGAAATTTTAGACTTGTCCAGTTTGAAAGCATTTGTATGTGATTCAAACAAAGTTTTTAATTGTTTCTTTTTTTTGAAGGTCAGACAATATTGAAGGAAAGGGAAATGCAGTTTACCAGCATTTTCTCCTTTTTCCAGAATCTTTTCAAAAGCCTTTTTTCTGCAGGGTTGTTAAAACTCAGGATTATGTGGTAAAGTATCAACCTTAAGAAAGTGGAGTAAACACTACCAGCATTTTCCTACGAAGAAATAAGACAGTGATAAGAGCAATTTAATGGCTTCCTCTTTTAGAATGTCTCAGCAAAGTGGACAGTGTAGATCAAAGATCAGATTGCATGTTCTGTGCAGTCTGGTTTTGAT
Organism: Hippopus hippopus; assembly: GCA_946811185.2. Classification (NCBI taxonomy): domain Eukaryota; kingdom Metazoa; phylum Mollusca; class Bivalvia; order Cardiida; family Cardiidae; genus Hippopus; species Hippopus hippopus. Next base: position 45,260,623 of record OX328107.1, on the reverse strand, counting down.
CTACACTTGCAGCAAAAGCAGTTACAACAGTTTTGAAAGTTGGGCAAAGAGATAAGCCATTCTGAATGCATTTTTTTTTTCCTACCTTTATATTATTTTAACAGCTTTTTATAAAAAATTAATAAAACAAAGTGTACATTTAAAATTTTGTGCAAGAGACGAGAAAACATCGTGTCAAGAGAGAATTTTCTTGTATTTTAACCATTTACCTCACAGTCCTAAGTTTTAGCGAGAAAGAAGCCTTTTGAAAACATTTTGGGAAAAGGAGAAAATGCTGGTGACCAACATTTTCTCCTTTTTCCAACAATGTTTTCTACCACATCAAAAACAAATTCCATCATTTCAGTCAAATTTCAGTTTTCATCTACAATTTTTAATTCTTTACCAAACAACAAATTTTTAGACTTGTCCAAGTCAAAAACATTTATAGATAACAATTTTAAATGTGGCTCAAATGATACAATTTTTTTGATAGGATAGAAAACATAGTGGGAAAAGGAGAAAATGCTGATGACCAGCATTTTCTCCTTTTCCCAATATGCTTTCAAAAGCTTTCTTTGTTAAGATTATAAAAACTTGAGATTGTGTGGTAAAGAGTTAAAATCTGAAATTTTGTCATTACGGAAAAGGTTAAAAAGTGTTTTATGATTTTGTTTGTGCCTGTCAGTTCTTTAGAATAAATCTTGGGTTTACGTTCAATTGAATGTTTGCGGAAGCAGTTAAAGTGGATCTAATAGATGTGATATAAACAAAATTAATAAGTGATTCTTAAATTTTATTGGGATGTAACTTGTATCCATTTATCCAAGATAAAATGAATGATTTTCTTTTGGCAGACTTTAAGATGAAATCAACATTTTTGTATTACCTATTATCAGTTATTTTTTTCTCACTCAATTTTCAGACATGTCATTAACTTTTTACCAAACAATTAAATGTTTTAACCCTTTACCAAATGACAAAATTTTAGAATAGTCCAAATTGAAAGCATTTGCAGATGACAATTTAAATGTGGCTTAAGTAATGGAATGTCTTTGATAGGGTAGAAAACATTGTGAGAAAAAAAGAAAATGCTGGTTACCAGCATTTTCTTCTTTACCCACAATATTTTCAAAAGGCTTCTTCCTCAGAATTGTTAAAACTCAGGATTGTGTGGTAAAGGGTTAAGGACCTTGAGTTAAAATTCTTTAAAAACATATTAGGAATAGGAAAAAATGCTGGTTACCAGCATTTTCTCCTTTTCCCTCAATGCTTTCTACCATTTCAAAGATAAATCGAATCATTTGAGTCACATTTAATTTGCTGTGAAAGTGATGCTTTCGATATGGACAAGTTTACAGTTCTGTCATTTGATATAGGGTTAATTCTTGGTTTAAAAGTAGAATAGAACTGTCCAATTAAAAGCATTGGCAGATGACAAATTAAATGTGGCTAAAAAATGATAGAATCTGCTTTGACAGAAAATTGTGACGGCATTTGACTAATTACTGATTAGTAGTATCTTCCCTTTTTCTTCTAATGTTTTCAAAAGAAATATTCCTCAGGATACTTTAAAAAAGAAAATGATATGGAACGGTACGATGATCAGTTAACCAAAAAAAAATTTGAACTAGACCAAATCGAAAGAATCTGCAAATGACAAACTAAATTTACCTCTGTATTTATTGGGATAGGTAACATTGTGGGAAAAGGAAACATTTGCCGTTTACCAGCATTTTCTCCTTTCCCCAATATGTTTTTAAGAGCCTTTTTTGTCAGGGTTATTAAAACTCTGAATTGTGTGGTAAAAACTAGGTTAAGTAATGCAAAGGACATAGATATAATGATCGGAAAAGAAATAAAAATTTTCGGTGAAATGGGTTAAAGGAGCAACTACCGTAATTAAATGTAACAAGTATTTGCTCCTTTTTAGCTCACCTAAGCACGAAGTGCTCAAGGTGAGCTTTTGTGATCGTGCTGGGTCTGGCGTCCGTCGTCGACTTTTATCTTGTGTACGCTCTAGAGACCACATTTTCAGTCCGATAATCATGAAACTTGGTCGGAATGTTTGTCTTGATGATATCTCGGATGAGTTTGAAAATGGGTCATGTCGGGTAAAAAACTAGGTCACTAGGTAAAATCTTAGAAAAACCTTGTTTACGCTTTAGAGGCCACATTTCCAGTCTGATAATCATAAGACTTGGTCAGGATGTTTGTCTCGATGATATCTCAAACAAGTTTGAAAATGGGTCATGTTGGGTAAAAAACTAGGTCACTAGGTCAAATCTTAGGAAAACCTTGTGTACACTCTAGAGGCCACATTTTCTGTCCAAAACTCTTGAAAGTTTGTCAGAATGTTTGTCTTGATAACATCTCAGACGAGTTCGAAGATGGGTCAGGTTGAGTCAAAAACTAGGTCACTAGGTCAAATCTTTGAAAAACCTTGTGTACGCTTTAGAGACTAAATTTTCAGTCCAAAACTCTTGAAAAGTGGTCAGAATGTTTGTGTTGATATCTCGGTCAAGTTCCAAAATGGGTCATGTCGAGTCAAAAAGTAGGTCACTAGGTCAAATCTTTGAAAAACCTTGTGTACGCTGTAGAGGCCACTTTTTCTGTCCAAAACTCTTGAAACTTGGTCAGAATGTTTGTCTTGATGATATCTTGGATGGGTTTGAAAATGGTGTATGTCGGGTCAAAAACTAGGTCACTAGGTCAAATCTTTGAAAAATCTGGTGTACTCTCTAGAGGCCACATTTTTGGTCTAAAACACTTGGAAGTTGGTCAGAATGTTTGTCTTTTAGCTTTTAGAATATTTAGCATAAGATCGTGAAATAGAAATATCAAACAGACATTCATTCTAGAAATATAATTCACAAGCAATTGCCATTTCAAAGGTTCTCTTGTTGAGAAGGTTTCAACAAAATAGACTTTGTAGATAAAAGATCAGAATACACATTTCATGGAGTCTGATTTTGATCTACACTTTCATCAAAAGGAAATAATGTGGTGAAAGTTGCTCTGAGGTTTCAAAAGCCTTTTGAAAACACTGTGGAAAAAGGAGAAAATGCTGGTAACCAGCATTTTCTCCTTTGTCCACAGTATTTTCTACACTATCAAAGACATATCTCATCACTTAAACAACACTGAATTTGTCTTTTGCAGATGCTTTCAATTTTGACCAGTCTAAATGTTGTCATATGGTAAAGAGTTAGGAATTGTGCCAGAATAGTAAAACTTGTGGCATTCATTCTAAAAGCAGGTGTTATTCTTCTTACAATGTGTTTATAAAACTTTAATGTCTCTGCTTTGTGAAAGTAGGTAGGAAAATTGCAGTTGTTAATCAAATCAGAAAAGTACTTTAACATTTGTTTATTACTCTTTACACATTAAATCTTTACCGAAAGACAAAATTTAAGACTAGTCCAAATTGAAAGCATTTGCAGACGACAAAATAAGAGTGACTGAAAATTTGAAATTTGTATAAGGAAGGGTAGAAAACATTGTGGGAAAAGGAGAAAATGCTGGTTACCAGCATTTTCTCCTGTTCCCACAATGTTTTCAAAAGCTTTCTTTCTCAAAGTCGTTAAAAGTTGGCATTGCATCGTAAAAGGTTAACAACATTTTTAGACTCCCCATAATTAAAAGTATTTGCAGACAACAAACAAGTTGTAGCTCATATGATGGAGTTTATTCATTTGAAGGTGGAAGATAGAGTGGGAAAAGGCAAAAATGTGGGTAACCAGCATTTTGTCCTTTTCCATCAATGTTTTTAAAGTCCTTATAAGAGTTTGGATAGTTCCGTAAAGTGTTAAACCATTCCATTTTTACAATGTTTCGTATGCCTCAAGAAGACTTTTGCAAGACATCCGTACGAATTGCTTAAAGTTTGACAAAAGTACTTACATCAACCTTGGGAAAGACGGCTTTTAAAAGCATCATGAGAAAAGGAGAAGATGTTGATAACCAGAATGATCTCCTTTTCCCATAATCTTTTCTTCCTCACTGATAAACAAATACAACAATTTGGCTTCTGGTATTTGTATTTTGTCACTTGCATAATTATGTTTTCAGTTTTGAAATATCTTTTTCCTCAGAGTGTCAATTAAACCCAAGAGACGTTTTCAATGTAGAAGACCCACACAAATGCATTGTCAAGGTAGATTTTGTCTAGAAAGTCTCAGCAATGCAGACAGTGTAGATCAAAGATCAGACTGCACATGTTGTGCAGTCTGATCTTGATCTACAGTGGCTAAAGCAACTTTAGTTGTAAAAGGCTGTGTATGGGTTAAATTCCATAATCTTGCAAAAAAAGTTAATTATTGCAATTTCAAAGGTTTATTGACCATTTTGTCTTACAAGGTATTGCACAGTATATAATTGTGATCAGACTGTACAAAAAATGCAGTCTGATCTTGCGTTCTTGATACACAAAGTAAAAACAGGTGCCTTAGGATTGTATTGTAGAAGCTAAATTAGCTCCAAAACAAAGATGTTGGGATGTGAGTTTAATTATTGTTTATTGCATAAGGGTGTTTAAAACTCATCATTTAGAAAATCCCATCTGAATTAGAAGGGACTGTACAACTGGGCTGTGAAAAAGGAACCATATGTCATTTCCTATTGTGCTGGAAAATAGTCTATACAGATTGGTAGGTTTAGCCCTTTACCTCTTTATCAAACACTGAAATACTGGACTGGACCAAATTGAAAGCATTTGCAGACAACAAATTGAATGTTGCTAAATTGATGATTTCTGTCTTTGATATGGTAGAAAACATTGTGGGAAAAGGTGAAAATGCTGGTGACCAGCATTTTCTCCTTTTTTCCACAACGTTTTCAAAAGCCCTCTCTAATTCAGGGTCGCTAAAAGTCAGGATTGTGTGGTAAAAGGTTACCAAACAATCCTGTGTTTGCAGGCCTTTGAAAATGTGGGAAAAGGAGAAAAATGCTGGTAACCAGCATTTTCCCCATCTTTTAAAATGTTTTCTTTACTTTTATAAACAAATGCCATCATTTGAGCCACAATTTAGATTTGTCATCTGCAAATGGTTTCAACTTGAATAATTGTCTCTAATTTCATGGTCGGGTAAAGAGTTAACCTTTTACCAAACAATCCAATTTTTTTTTTGAACAACCTCTGGGGAAGAAGCATTTGTAAACATTGCAAACAAAAGAGAAAGTGCTGATTAGAAGCCTTTTAACCTTTGTCAACAATGTTTCTGTCTTTTCAAAGACAAATTTCATCATTTTAGCCTTACTTTATTTTGCTGTCTGCAAATACTTTCAATCTCGACAAGTTTGAAATTTTGTTGTCTGGTAAACAGTCAATCCCATGCCAGACAACAAGGTTTCAGACTTGTCCTAATTGAATAGGGTTTGCCCAAACGCAGAATAAATTTGGCTCCATTTAACCCTTTACCACACGACAAAATTTTAGACCTGTCCAAATTGAAAGCATTTGTAGATGACAGTTTGAACGTGGCTCATATGAAATGATTTTTCTCTGATAGGGTAGAAAACATTGTGGGAAAAGGAGAAAATGCTGGTTACCAGCATTTTCTCCTTTTCCCACAATGTTTTCAAAAGCCTTCTCTTTCAGGGGCGTCAAAAGTCGTCATTGTGTGGTAAAGGGTTAAGAGATTACGTCTTTGAAAAGGTAGAAAACATTGTGGGAAAAGAAGAAAATGCTGGTTACCAGCATTTTCTCCTTACATTGTTTTCAACAGCTTTTTTTTTGCCCTCAGGGTTGTAGATTGTGTGGGAAAGGGCCGGCTGTTTCTTTTTTGCGGTGCATCCTATTAAACTAGGATTAGATAAAAGAAATATAAAAAACATAAATACCCCCTCAGGAAGCCATAACAAAAGTATAATAACAATACCAGTTCTTTCGTTAACTCTTCACTCAAAGACAAAATTTTGGACAGAACCAAGTTCTAAGCATTGACAGATGATGATCATTTCCATCCTTGATAGGGTAGAAAAAATTATAGGAAAAGGAGAAAATGCTGATTACCAGCATTTTCCCCTTTTTCCTCAATATTTCAAATGGCTTCAACCTCAGAGTCGTTAATAACTGGTATTGTATGGTAAAGGGTTAACTCTTAAGTAGAAGACAAAATTTAAAAATCGGCCATATTGAAATCATCGTTTGCTGAAGGCGATTCAACTCTACATAGTCATGATGGAATTTGACCCAGAAATGGTAGAAAACAATGTGGGAAAAGTAGAAAATGCTGATTACCAGCCATAGCAAAAGTATAATAACAATAGAAGTTCTTGCATTAAACATCAATACGAGGATAAAAGTTTAACTCTTTACCAAACGGCAAAATTTTGGACTAGTCCAAATTGAAAGCATTTGCAGACGACAAAATAATTGTGAATCAAAAATTGAAATTTGATTTGGAAAGGGTAGAAAACATTGTTGGAAAAGGAGAAAATGCTGGTTACCAGCATTTTCTCCTGTTCCCACAATGTTTTCAAAGGCTTTCTTTCTCAGGGACGTAAAAAGTCGGAATTGTGTGGTAAAGAGTTAAGCTCAGCCATATTAAAAGTATTTGCAGAAGACAAATCAAGCTTGCGTCTTTACAGTGGAATTTGTCCCAGAAATGGTAGAAAATGTTGTGCATTTATCCTTTTCCTACAATGTTTTCTAAATGTTCAAAGATAAATTCCATCATTAGAGCTATCTGCTAATGCTCTCAATATGGACAAGTCTAAAACTTTAGTTTCTAGTGTAGAATGTAACCCTTTACCACACAATCCAGAATTTTTAAAGACCTTGAAGAAGAGGGCTTTCAGAAACATTGTAGGTATGAAAGAAAATGCTGGTAACCAGCATTTTCTTCTTTTGCCACAATATATTCTACCTTATCAAAGACAATATCAGATTTTGAGGGGTATTTGATTTGTCGTCTGCAAATGCTTTCAATTTGGTCCAGTCTAAAATTTTGGTTTCTGGTAAAGAGTTTAACTCTTTCCCATAAGACAAAATTTTGGACTTGACCAAATTGAAAGCATTTGCAGACAACAAAACAAATATCACTCAAAAGATGGTTTCAGTCTGATAAGGTAGAAAACATCGGGGGCAAAGGAGAAAATGCTGGTTACAAGCATTTTCTCCTTTTCCCCACAATGTTTTCAGAAGGCTTCTTCTTCAGAGTCGTTTAAAGTCAGATTTGTTTAATAAAGAATTTAAAACAAAGGCTGTGGGGGGGGGGGGGTTACAAGGGGTGTTGGTGGAAGAAGTAAAAGTTGATATTTATTTCTTTGGCTTATAAAACCACAAATTGGTTCCAGTCGTTTTAAACATTAATGTCATTAATAAATGGATAGAGCTGTTCCTAATGTATTTTACCTCTAACTGTCTGCTTTAACTCTTTACCACACAATCTGGACTTTTAACGACCCATAGAAAAAGGCCTTTTGAAAACATTGTGGGAAAAGGAGAAAATGCTGGTAACCAGCATTTTCTCCTTTTCCCACAATGTTTTTCAATCAATGAAAGACAAATTTCTTGTTGTGAGTTACAGGTACTGATTTGCCATCTGCAAATGCTTTCAATTTTCTCGTTTAGTAAAGGGTTAAAATGATTCAATATTTGAGAGGTTTCTGGTAAAAAAATGGAAAGACAGTCATATAGCCGCAGTCAGTGCACCTATCCATGCTTTGCTGGAATTACTTACACCAGTACTTTGCACAATAGTCATCCTAGCCACTGGCTGCTATCCTAGTCATAACCATTGGCAAAACAATGATCACTGAGAGAGAAATGAATACAGTTGCAATGACTATCATCAATCCTTGGAAAGACCAACCTTATTTTAGCCCCATTTGATTTGTTATCTGCAAATGCTTTCAATTTGGATGAACAAAAACAAGAAATACATTCACAGATAGATGGCATAAATTTGCCAGCAAGTTGGCAGGGGGCCCTTAAAATAAACATGTCTACATTTTTGACCAATCACATATTTCTATTTATTCATTTGTTATCAATACCAAAAAGTAGGTCAAAAGCTAGCATATTCAGCTATGCCTAAAGATTGTTATTTGGTAGAGAGTAAAGTACATTTTTAAGTAACTATGTTTGGACTATATTTGTTGTTTTGAAGCTGGCCAAGTGGCAACAGACAAAAGTGCTTGCAATAAGCACTTTTATTCATGTATTAAACTAACTTAATTTCAATTGATTTTCTATATTTTATGAGCAAATTTCAAAGCCCTGCAGTACAAATTTATCAGCAGTAATGAACTGAAGCTAACTTCTAGTATTCTGCTATCTCTTAGGATGGAAAGTTAAATGAAGGTAACATAATCGAGACATAAATCAAAGGAGATTACATCATTTCATTTTTCTTTTATTAGGGTAGATTTCCTGTTCTTCATCATGCATTCAAGAATCTTGGAAGCGTTGATGATAAAAACGTTTTCTTAGAGACTATCCAGAGCCCTGGTTACCGTCATCACATAGTTACTGAATCTGATTGTCAGAGATCAGGTACCAGCAATTAATCCTTTACCAAACAGGTCAAAGCGTTTTTAGAACCCTGTGGAAGACTGTAATGGTTGGAAAAGGAGAAAATGCTGGTTACCAGTATTTTCTCCTGTTTCAGCAATGTTTTTCTACCCTTTTCATATTTTAACTCTCAACCACATGAGAACAATATAGACTTGTCCAAATTCATAGCATTTGCAGACAACAGGTTAAATGTTACTCAAATGATGGAATTAGTCTTTGATAGGGTAGAAAACATGGTGCGAAAAGAAGAAAATGCTAGCTTTCAAAGGGCTTCTTTCTCAGGATCAGACGGGATAGTGTGGTCAAGGTTAAGCCACTTTTATTCCGTCATCTGCAAACATTTTGGTTTTTAGAAAGTTTGAAATTTTGTCCAATAGTAACAAAATAGACTTACAGCAATGGGAAATGTTGGGAGCCAAGAAGAAAAGGTTTTATGATAGAAATGACTGAAAGGTTTTCACAAAACTGAGGCTGTCAGTGGTGCATTGAATCTCTGCTGATTAGGATAGATTAGAAATTCCTAGGTTATTTCTTCCTGTTGTTCTGGGTGCCCTCCCCCCCACAACCTTCAGTTCAGAATTATTAGAATTGTCCTTCATTTGTAAGTATGAATTGGGATTATCTTAAGTCTGTGAACAATTATTATATCCAGCATTTTATTGTCTCAATTATGTAGGCCTTTACCACACAATCCTGAGTTTTAAAGACCCAGACTGGAGGGAGCTTTTGAAAACATAGTGAGAAAAGGAGAAAATGCTGGTAACCAGCATTTTCTTCTTTTCCCACAGTGTTTTCTACCCTTTCAATGTTCATTCATTGTGTCGTCTGTGAATGCTTGAAAAATTGGACTTGTCTTCAGTTTTGATGTGTGGTAAAGAGTTAACCCTTTACATAACAATCCTGACTTTTAACAGCCCTGAGGGGGTCCTGTGTGGCTCAGTGGTAAAGTGTAGGACTCGTGACCTGGAGGCCCCGGGTTCGAGCCTTACTGGCTCCACTGGGTTTTTTCACAGGAGTGTCCTTGGGCAAGACACTTCAGAGCCCCAGCCCAGTACTGGCGAAACCCAGGAAATACATGTATATGTGAGCTGTTGCCATGATATGACTGAAATAATGTTGAAAGCGGCATAAAACACCATTCAAGCATTCAAGCAAACAGCCCTGAGAAATCAACCTTACGAAAGTATTGTGGGAAAACCAGAAAATGCTGGTGACCAGCACTTCCTCCTTTGCTAAATGTTTTCTGCTCTTTAGTTTAAACATAATTATTTATTTTACATCGATTGAGAAACAAATTCTTACAAGTTATCCTAATCTCTCTCGATTCTGCTTCCTGGGAACTATTACAACTTATCCTAATCTCTCTTGATTCTGCTTCCTGGGAACTACACCAGTACTTGTGCCGAATGTATGGGCCAATGAAAAATCCCAAAGTTGACACCTACTCCCGGGTATTGAACTCAGGCAGATGCAGTACCTCACAACCATGGACACCAAACATGCTTTTCTGCTCTTTGACAGACAATATGAATCATTTGAGTCAAATTTAACCCTGTACCAGACGATAAGATATTAGCCTTGTCCAAATAGAAAGCATTGGCAGACGACAATTTCATTGTGGCTCAAATGGTACAATCTTTCTTTGATAGGGTAGAAAACATTGTAGGAAAAGGAGAAAATGCTGGTTACCAGCACTTTCTCCTTTTCCCACAATGCTTTCTGAAGGCTTCCTTCCCAGGGTCATTAAAACTCGGCATTGTGTAGTAAAGGCTTAATTTGTTGTCTACATTCTTTCAAAATGGACTTGTCTAAAATTTTGTCTTGTGTCAATTTATTCCATGATATCAGATGTTTGTTTCAGGAAGGGCTTGCCCCCAAAAACACCAGGTTGCCCTTCAAGACCTGAAATACCCCTCCCTCCTCATAGATCACATACACATTTCTGTAATCTAAACCAGTCATTATGGTAGATCAAAGGGGACCCCAGGCCATATTTTTTCTACTGATGACTTGCCCCTGATAATTGAAGAAAACAAAAACCCCAATTAGGGGTCTTTGGGGACAGATAAGGTAACTCCATGGCCTGTCTTAATTAACTCCAGATTGGAAAGTTTGTTTGAAATGGGGTGTTAATGAAACCTGTGGCTTCCAATTTAACTCTGGGATACTCAGGATCAACCCAAGGTCTTAGAGTGTCTAAGACTTAATATGACCTGGGTGGTTTGGGTTCTATACCTGGTTGAGGCAAATTTTCTCTATGGTGATTTTTTGTCTCTCATCTCTGATGCATGTGAGGAAAGTAGTCAGTGGCTTGGAAAGATAGTTATGTCAGTACTGGTGTGAGAAAGCCAGGAAACACATGCATAGATGCACTGACCACCGTTATATGACCCTAACCTGTTAAAGCATCATAAACTCCAATACAAAACAAACAAAGACAACCCAGGCTGCTTTTTCAGATGGTGTAGATCAAGATCAGACAGTACAGAAGGCACAGAGTTTGCTGTCTGATTTTGGATCTGCACTGTCTGATGTTATTTGAAAAAGCCAGAACCATTTAGATTTCTACAGATTATGTTCATAGGAAAGGTCACTGTTCCATTTGTAAAACCAGTGGGGTTCATCTCTGGTTTGAAAACTTAGAAACAGTCAATTCTTTACCATACATCAAAATTTTAGACTCGTCCAAATTGAAAGCATTTGCAGACGACAAATCATAATTGACTAAATCAAGATATTTGTCGTTGTTAGGGTAGAAAACGTTGTGGGAAAAGGAGAAAATGCTGGTTACCAGCATTTTCTCCTATTCCCACAATGTTTTCAAAAGTGTTCTTCCTCATGGTTGTTAAAATTTGGGATTGTGTAGTAAAGGATTAACCAGTTGTATTCTTTGAATTACTTAGGTGGCTGATGTGAATATTGTACATCAAGATCAGAATGCGCAGATTTATGCTGTTTGGTATTGGTATACTGTGTCAGATACTTGGTGATAAATAATCTGACCAAATGGGACTCAATGATATATAGGTTATTGGCTGAATATGGTAATTTTATTTATTTGACGTTCAAAGGGATAATGGTTAGTTAAATAAAATCTAGTGCCTCTCACAAATCTACTTATTATTGCCCATGAATTTAAGATCAGACTGCACGAAAGTCAGTAAGTCTGATCTTGACCATACTCTGCTCACATGCAGAGACATTTCTGGCCTGTGGCAGCCCTGAAACAGCATAATTATTTTGATTATTTGATTAACATGGAGGGTAAAAATTTATGTTATATTAAAAATCATAAAAAGGGACATTATCACTCACTGTATTAAGATAATCCTGTCATTTTTCATATGATTGTAATATGCCATAAGTTGGAGGCCTGGAAAGTTATCTGACATATTTATAGACACTTTGTCAATTAGACCGATGTTATTTGAAAAATTCTTATCTTAATTCTTTAACACACCATCTTGAGTTTTAGTGATCGAAAAGAAAAAAGTCTTTTGAAAACATGGTGGGAAAAGGAGAAAATGCTGGTAACCAGCATTTTCTCCTTTTCCCACCATGTTTTCTACTTTATCATTCTAAGGCAAAAACTAGTATTTGATGCAGATTTAATTTGTCTGCAAATGCTTTCAATTTGGACAAGTCTGGCAAAGAGTTAACTCTTTACCACACAATCCTGAGTTTTAAAGACCCTGATGAAAAAGTCTTTTGAAAACATTGTGAGAAAAGGAGAAAATGCTGTTTTCTATCCTATCAAAGTTAAATTCCACTATTTGACCCTCATTTGAATTGTCTGCAAATGCTTTCATTTCAGACAAATTTGCATTTTTGTTGTGTGGTGAAGAGTTAACTTTTTACCACACATTCCCCAGGTTTTAATGACCTTAAGGAAAAAACCTTTTGAAACCCTTGTGGGAATAGGGGAAAATGCTGGTAACCAGCAATTTCTCCATTTCCCACAGTGTTTTCTACCATTCCTAAAGCAATTTTCAATTTTTGAGTCACCTTTACTTTATTACCTGCAAATGCTTTCAAATTAAACAAGCCTATATTTTTGTCCTCTGGTAAAGAGTTAAACCGTGTTTTTTTCTATGAGTGTTCATATGTTTTATTTCATGTGGGCATGTAGAAATATGTTTTACTATTTGACAGCTGGTTTGTAAAAAAAAAACACAAGTGTGCATTATAGTTCTTGGTAAAAAACATTATAACCAGGTGGGGCAAAATGGTTGTAATAAATTTACAGATGCAATTCCTAGGCTAAACAATCAGTCTGAGACTAAACGCTTTTTTCGGCATGACAAAATTTGCAGACTTGTCCAAATTTGAAAGATGACTTTTTGTGATGAAATATCAAATTGGTTTAACAAATAGGACATGACTTTAAAATGGTAGAAAACATTGTGGAAAAAGGAGAAAATGCTGCTTACAAGCATTTCTCTTTTTCTCACGATCTTCTCAGAAATAAGGTTTGTACAGTAAAGGGTTTACTCATTTCAATATGACAAATTTTTTTGACTTGTCTGTCTTTAAAGTGTCTTGTCTTTAAAGTATCTGCAAAATAGCAAATTAAATATGGCTCAAATGATGGATTTTTGTCTTTAAAAGGTTTGTTAGAAAAGGAGAAAGTTCTGATGACAAGCAATGTCTCCTTGTCCCACATTATTTTCTAAAGTCCTCTTCCACAGGGCTGTTGAAACATTGGACTGTTTGGTAAAGGATTGACCCTTTACCATATAAGCCCAAATTTTAACAGTCTTGAGAAAGAAGACTTTTGATAACATTGTGGTTAACAGCATTTTCTCCTTTTCCCACAATATTTCTATCCTTCCAAAGACAAATTTCAGTTTTTGAATCATCAAATTTGTATTCTGCCAATGCTTTCAACTTGGACCAGTCTAAATGTTTTTGTCGTTTGGTAAAGAGTTAAAATGCACTTTCGCAACATAATATTATTGTTTATTTCGATTAAAATGATATTGCACAACATGGCACATTAAAATCAAGATTAACTATGGTTATTAAATTTTATGATTATTATAATTATAATATCACCATAAAAAATCCATTTTCTGTTGTGTTTACAAAATCAAGTGGTGAGATTTGATTCCTGCATTTGATTCACTGGTAGAAGTTCTTAAAGAGGCATCTTTACTGCCAGAGAGTAAACAAACACTGTTAAAACTTGACGGTGTTATAATCTAGTCAGCTGTGTAAATGTAGATTAAAAAATTCAATATAAGGTGTATGGGGTAAAGAAACTGTAGGAATTTGCCTTTGTTTTAAACCTGAAACTGTGGTTGTTATGTTTATGGCTAGCCACAATAGAATGAAACGCATTTTCTATCTGCCATAACCTGTGCTACCTTGCAACCATCAGAGTCAATATTTGGCATGAAGATACAAGAGTGATTATAGTTTCATAAAATAAAGAAAAAAATGGTTAAAAAACTGGATGAAAATGAGTGAACATGTATGTTTAAAATATAAATGAGAAGCTACCATTATATTTTTGAGCTTCGAGTCTTGTTAGAATAATTGTGTGAGTAATGCAAAAATGTGTCCTCTGTATAATGATAACATTATGATGTTTAAAAAAAATCATCAATGAGAAAAGCAGATAATTTACTCATGGAAATTAAGTTTTTTGTTCAGTCTGAAAATGATTGGCCTTATTAATATACTCTTTACCACAGAATCTAGAGTTTCATGGACCCTGAGAAAGAAGGCTTTTGAAAACTTAGTGGGAAAAGGAGAAAATGCTGGTAATCAGCATTTTCTTCTTTGCCTACAATGTTTCCTACCATTTCAAAGACAGAAATAATCATTTGAGCATTCAATTAAATATGTTCTGAAATGCTGCCAATTTGGACCCATCTGAAATTTTGTTGTTTGGTAAACAGTTTAAATGCCTTTTACAGGTATAGTTGTCTTTGTGGCCAGTGTAGCTGGTAACCAGCATTTTCTCCTCTTGCGACAAAGTTTCGAACCTTTCACAAAAGAACTCCATCATTCTAGCCATGTTTGATTGTCATCTGCAAATGATTCCAATATGGATGGGGCTAAAATTCTGTGAACTGACAACTTTTTATTATAACTTTCCCTTTTTTCCAACTTTTCAAAAACATTGTAATCATTGACCATTTTCTTCTTTTTTCAGAAATCGGATGACAGATCCCCAAGCCCTGAAGACCAGAGACAAACAGGTAATGTTTTTATATGAATTAAATTGTCGTGCAACTAGCACAGAGGCCCAAGTCAGTAGCATCTTGGGGTATTACTCCAAACGATAAAATTTTAGACTTGTCTCAATTGAAAGCAGTTGCAGATGACATGTTAAATGTGGCTGAAAAGATAGAAAATTGTCTGTAAAAGTGTCGAAAACCTTTTAGAAAAAGGAGAAAATGCTGGTTACCAGCATTTTCTTCTTTTCCCACACGGTTTTTAAAAGGCTAATTCCTCAGGTAGTTTAAATTCCGGATCTTTTAATAAAGACTACCGTTTACCACACAATCCCAACTTTTAACAACCCTGCCGGAAAAAAGCTTTTAAAAAAATTTTAGAAAGAAGCGAAAATGCTGGTAACCAGCATTTTCTCCTTTTCCTACAATGTTTCCTACCCTTACAAAAACAAATTTCAATCTTTGAGTTACATTTATTTTGTCATCTGGAAATGCTTTTAATTTGGACTTGTCTGAAATTTTGTTGTATGATAGAGAGTTTATTAACTTCACTTACTTCAAGAATAGGTAGTCTGAGTAATGGGATAATGACTGCTGTTGTACAAGGAGAGAATTAATTTGAAGCATCATCAGCCACTGCTAGCTACCCTCATAAAGTGAAATTAACTACATTCTAGACCACTTTATGTGTAAGTACATTATTAACCCATGACCATACAAACCTGCGTTTTACAACTCTTGGAAAAGAGCCTCTTGAAAACCTTGTGGGAAAAGGACAAAATGCTGATAACCAACAAAATGTGCAATCTGATCTTTGATCTACAAGACAGGAGCTTTGCTGAGACATTTTGGCCAAATTCAACTTGGTCCTTTTTCTAAACTGAAGATGAGTCATGCTTAGTGAAAAGGGAGTTTAATGCATTTATAAAAAGTTTCGACTCATGTCAGCCTACGCAGTCTGCGCAGGCTGACATGAGCAGAAACTTTTTGCTATCTATAAATTTTTTGCATGTGAAAGGACCACTGTACCTCATGGTTCAGCTGGTTAAGGCATTAACTCTTTACCAAACAATCCCGATTTTTAACAACCCCAAGAAGAAAAGCCTTTGAAAACATTGTAGGAAAAGGAGAAAATGCTGGCAACCAGCATTTTCTCCTTTTCCCACAATGTTTTCTACCCTTCCCAGCACAAATTTCAATTTTTGAGTCACATTTATTTTGTCATCTGCAAAATGCTTTCAATTTGAAGAAGTCTAAAATTTTGTTGTTTGGTAAAGAGTTGAACAAAACAGATTTTATGGAGCATAATTATGTGAAGACTAAAATACTTGATATATTATTATACTGCAAAGAAATTTCTCGTGATCTGATTGGATAATCTGCCCCAAACATATACATCATGTACACTGGCAAAACCAACGTAAAAGCAGTTTCCCTTTCGGGAGCCCCGTATACATGACTACACTTTCAACACAACATCCAAAATGGCGGTGTCGATCAAGATTAACATCAAGATTATATACCAAACTGCACGTTTTACCAAGGTTTCAGTGACGTAAGTTCCCAGTGACGTCAGTTTCCATTGAATTGGGGCACTCAGAAGGAAAATTCTACTTCGTCAGGCGTACTCAATTTTTGAAACCAAAAAAAAACAAGTAAAATTCGCTTAACACGCATTGGAATGGTAAAACTTTGCAGTATAATAAATTCATTGTACGGTCAGGTGGCAGGGGACTTGGAAACTTGTTCATGGCTGTGGTGAATCATGTCGCCACCTCGCCTTCGGCTCGGGACGACATGATTCACCACAGCCGTGAACAAGTTTCCAAGTCCCCTGCCACCTGACCGTACAACTAATAATGTATCACAGAGATGCATTTAACTCTTTACCAGATGACAAAATTTTAGGCTTGTCCAAATTGAAAGGGTTTGCAGACAACAAATTAATTGTTATTCAATACTTGAAATTGGTATTTTCCAGGGTACATAACATTTTGGGAAAAGGAGAAAATGCTGGTTAACAGCATTTTCTCCTTTTTCCATAATGTTTTTAAGTGGCTTCTTTCTCAAGGTTGTTAAAAGTCGGGATTGTGTGGAAAAGAGTTAAACCCCCTTTTGCCAGAGCATGGTTAAAATATATTGTTGGGTTTTTATTGCCGAAACTCCAAGGTTAAATTTTACCAAAAAATGCCATGTACTGTGTTATGATTGAGGAATCAACTTTCCCATACATTTTGTTGTTTTCTAGTTGGAAGATAAGAATCTTAGGCCTGTCATATTCTAGAATGTCAGATAGGAGCTGTATGTTGTATTTTTCTGTCTTCTTTTGTTATCACAAGAATACGGCTGGTTTTATGTAAATAGATCTAGCTTTTATCACAACATTTTTGTCCGACACAAAAATGACATGTTTATTCTTTCAAGCGAATGCCTGATGGTGCAAGCACGTATTAACGCACAGCTTCTCCTTTGAGCTCTTCATTTTGACGAAATCCCACAATGCAGGCGTTATTTGTATAATTTAATGGCTCATTGCATATTCCCGTCTGTTG
This sequence comes from Hippopus hippopus, assembly GCA_946811185.2. Classification (NCBI taxonomy): domain Eukaryota; kingdom Metazoa; phylum Mollusca; class Bivalvia; order Cardiida; family Cardiidae; genus Hippopus; species Hippopus hippopus. Next base: position 45,243,389 of record OX328107.1, on the reverse strand, counting down.
AGGTTTTTTGAGTACATTCAATGTTACGCTTGCATGTTTCCCGGCTTATAAAAGTTCTTGTGACCCATAACATAAGGAAACATCAGTTCCACGGCATGGTAACAAGTACCTGCCTCACACATCCTGCCATCGTTGAATGGATTTCAAGACTTAACCAATTACCTCATCATAAGATTTTAGATATATCCAATTCAAAGCATTTGTAGATGACAAATTATATGTGGCCAAATAATTGAATTTGCCTTTGACAGAGAGGAAAATATTTTTGGAAAAGGAGAAAATGCTAGTTAACCAGCATTTTCTCCTTTTCCAAAAATGTTTTCAAAGGCCTTCTATCATAAGGTCAGTGAGTGAAAACTCTTTACCAGACGACAAAATTGTTGACTCTCCCATTTTGGAAGCATTTGCAGACGTCAAATTACCAATGTGCAAATGATGGAATTTTCTTTTGAAAGGGAGGAAACACTGTTGGAAAATGAGAAAATGCGGCTTACTTAGTATTTCCTCCTGTTCCCACAATGTGTTCAAAAGCCTTCTTCATTAAGGTGGTTAAAACTTGGAATTGGGTGGTAAAGTATTTAACAGATGATCCAGTGCTGTTTAAGGACTCCCAAGAAGAATACTTTTAGAAATTTGTGAGAATAGGACAAAATGTAAGTAACTGTGACATTCTAATTCCCTTTTCCCACAATGTTTAGTACCATTTCAAGGACATGTCCCAGAATTTGATCCATCTTTAGTTTCTCGTCTGCAAATGCTTTCTGCCAACCCTCTGTAGCGCAGTCAGTAGCATACAGGACTCAAGAACAGGTGGTGGCTGGTTTGATCCCCGGCTCTGTTGATTCCTTTCCGAGGATTGATGATATTCATTGCGACAGGATTCATTCCTTTCTCACCGCTGATCATTGTTTCGAATATGGTTATGTGGGAAAGCAGCCAGTGGAAAGAATATTGTGTGGAGTACTGGTAAAAGAAACTCCAGGAAAACATGGATATGTACACTGGCCTCCACGATATAACTGAAATAATGTTGAAAATGGCAGTAAACACCATACAATCAATCAATGAAGCAAGCAAATGCTTTCCATTGTACAAGTATAAAATTTTCTTGTCTGATAAATAGTTACACTGAAGTGTCCTATGCAAATGAAGTTATTGTGCGGCCAAAAAACAATGCCAAAATTGATACAATGTCGCAAGGCTGTCTGGTGAAAATCATACTCTCATGAAACACTGTTCAGTCAAGATACAAGATCATACTTCAAAGTGTCTGATCTTCATCCATTTAATTTGTAAAAATACTTAATTATGGTTGGCAGTTTAACTCACATTATAGGTAGAGCAGGCTGTTTGGAATCTCTCAAACTTTTCAGGTATTTTAATGAAAGTGCTTTTTGATGGGTTAACAAATGATTCTTTCATGAAGTTAAATTTTTTTTTAGATAATCGACAAATTAAAATTGGGAAATAAATCTCTAAAATTAAGTGTGAATTAACTATGATTTTGATTTATCAGAATTAAATTTTGATTCTTTTATTGCTTGTACTGTATTTTGAAAAATTAAAATTTAATAATTGGATAAGATGTTGTAATTTAACCATTCACCAAAGAACCCTGTTTCCATGGCCCTGAAAAAGAATAATTTTCAAAATATTGTGGACAAAGGAGAAAATGCTGCTAAGCAGCCAATCAAATGTGGCTCAAATATGGGATTTGTTCTTGAAAAGAACTAGAAAACATTAAGGACAATGGTGAAAAGACTGGTTTTCAGTATTACTGTGTTTATGTGGGAAAGCAGCTATCAGTTTTGGCAGAATATTGTGAGAATCACTTGTTACAGAATTTTAAGTAACCCATGAGTAGGTTCACTGGCTACCATGATATAACTGAAATAATGTTGAAAACAGTGTTAACTCTTTACCACACAATCCGGACTGTTAATGACCCTAAAGAAGAAGCCTTTTGAAAATATTGTGGGAAAAGGAGAAAATGCTGGTAACCAGCATTTTCCCCTTTTCCCACAATATTTTCTACCCTATTAAACACAAATTCCACCATTTGAGCTACATTTTAATTGTTGTCTGCAAATACTTTCAGATTGGTATAGTCCAGAATTTGGTCAAAGACTGTTAACTCTTTACCAAACAATGAAATTTTTGACTCAACCGAAGACATATTAAATGTAGCTCGAATGATGATTCCCATCTTTGATGGGTAGAAAACATTGTTGGAAAAGGAGAAAATGCTGGTTAACAGCATTTTCTTCTTTTTCCACAATGTTTTCAAAAGCCTATTCTTTCAGGGTTGTCAAAACTAGAAATTTTGCTGTAAAAGGTTTAACATCCTACAAACAAACATATTAAAGCAAATGCAGAAGCATCAAAAAACAATAAAAAAAGGGTTGAAAGAGGAAACATTGGAAAAGATGAACCAAAAAACTAGTCAAATAAAACACTCCATTTTACAGTGGGTGTCGGATGCTTATCAGACCATTATGCCCAATCGGCTTTATCTAGATAATCGTACATTAGGCGCCAAGTTCATTGTTTTCTAGGAGATGGAGAGTTTACCTACAAAACAATAGGGCTCATTGTTGATGCTTTGCACCATCATGATACAGCCAGGTTCAGCGTGGTGAACTTTAATTCTATACTAGACAAAAATTATAAAGAATTTGAATGAATTTGCAGAGAGCAAAATTGAATTAAGTGTGACTCAGATGTTGGAATTTGTGTGTAAGGGCAGAAAATATTGTGGGAAAAGGAGAAAATGCTGGTTACCACCATTTTCTTCTTTTCCAACAATGTTTTCAAAAGTTTTCTTTGATATGGTCATTAAAACATGGGATTGTGTGAAGACTTATATCCTATCGAAATCCTATCAAGCGCCAAATAAACTCAATGAGTGTTTTCAGTCCTAGTCCAGGAATACTTGTGATTTAAAGATTGCTTTTGTATAGGATATCTTAAAGCAAAGTAAACAGTGAAGATCAAAGATTCTGTGCAGTGTGATCTCTGATCTACACTGGTCACCATGGTAACTTTAGATGTGAAAGGGGCTTATCAGTTTTAGCTTAAGTTATAATAAGAAGTTGTGAGTTCACAGAATTTTAGCTCCGTCCATATTTGCAAACGTGACTAGAATGAGGGAGTTCGTTTGTGAAAGGTTCAAAACTTTTTGGCAAGAGGAGAAAATGCTGGTTACCAGCTACACTGGTCACAAAGACAACTGTACCTGTAAAGAAAGAAGGCCTTTTGAAAACATTGTGGGAAAAGGAGAAAATGCTGGCAGCCAGGAGAAAATGCTGGCAGCCAGCATTTTCTCTTTTTTCCCCACAATATTTTCTACTCGATCAAGGACTACTTTTGTCATTTGAGCCACCTTTAATCTGTCGTCTGCAATTGCTTTCAATTTGGACATGTCCAAAATTTTGTTGTTTGGTAAAGAGTTAAGGAAAGAGTCTAAAGGAAGTTTCTCCAATAGAAATCAAGCACAATGTATTTAGATAACAATATCTTTCAGCACTTTACCTAAATTTCATGGAACCACCCACAGGGGCCTACCTGATATTTGTCCCTATAGCAGTTTTGTACATGCTAGCTGTTTACATACTTAAACTGCTTTTCAATACCATTGTTGCCTTTGTGGCCAGTGTAAATCAAGATCAGACTGCACAAAATGTGCAGTCTGATCTTGATCTTCACTGTCCACTTTAGTTAACTTTCATTGAACCACCCACAGGGGGCCTACCTGATATTTGTCCTTATAGCAGTTATGTAGCCACTAGCTTATGTTTTCGTTTTTTTGAGAGTTATGATACACCCTTAGCTCTTTCTGCGCCATAGGCGAAAACAGGGACTTTTGCGGAAGGCATAGATCAAGATCAGACTGGACAGAATATGCAATCTGATCTTGGATCTATTCTGTCCGCTTGTTTGGTCAAGCCTATGAGACAAAAATCTGTCTGAGTTTTAGTGGATTCTATTTTCAGGCATCGAAAAGGATCGAGTTTATATATTTGGTGCTGAAAAAGTTAAAGTGCCTTTCAGTACTTTTGTTGCTTAACTGTGGCCAGTGTAGATCAAGATCAGATTGCAGTCAGACAATCTGCCCAAAAGCAACTCTGAGATTGCTCTTGTTCAGTTTTATTGCTTCACTGCAAAAGGCTGTTGGGTAATTGTATTGCTCACCAAGCACCTTGTGCCAAACATTTCTATCTTTTGATGACCCTGGGAAAAAGTGCTTTTGAAAACAGTGGAAGAAACTGAGAAAATACTGGTAACCAGCATTTTCTCCTTTTCCAGAATGTTTCCTGCTGTGATACCAATCCAATCATTTGTGCCAAATTTAATTTGTGCTTGCAAATGCAATGAATTTTGTTTGGTAGAAAGTGAACTCTTGACGAAACAACAAAATTTTAGATTCAACCAAATTGAAAGCATTTGCACACACGCAAATCAGGTGTGGCTCATGATGAAATTTGTCTCTGAAAGTGAAGAAAACATTGTGGGAAAAGGAGAAAATGCTGGTTACCAGCATATTTCTCCTTTTTCCACAATGTTTTCAAAAGCCCTTTTCATCAGTGTTAATAAGATTCGGAATCATGTGAGAAAGGGTTGGGGCTCAGATATTTCTATTTGCTCATCAGCAATAAGGAGGGGGGGGGGATTAAGAATGTTGAAAGAAAACTATGGAAACAAAAATCAACAGAAATTGTATTTGCTATATAGAAATTAGAGTGGTTTGGGTTTTTTATATATTCTCTAAAAAAGGAATGTTATTAATCATTATATTGCTTTGAAGGCTGATTTTTTCTTAAGCCTTGTGTGTAACTCAACTGTATAAATTTCACATAATTCTTAATTAGCTAAAAGTTATTTTTATGATTATTATGTGTAAATGTTTTTAACTCCGCTACATTCCATCAAGAAAGATAAATAACAAACGGGGGGAAAAAATCTTTATTATGTATTCAAGCCCCTGTGAACTTGATTTGTTTTCCTCTAGCCATGAAAATATTTTTGACATTCCTCGACAGTTGTTGCAAGCCTTCTGTGTTGTCACTCATAAAGGGAGATAATTAATGGAGAATCTAATTTTGCTAATTTGAATACAAGAGAAACACGAATACCTATCACGTAGTGTTAACATTATCATTGTTTTGAGTGAGATCATGACAGAGTTTGACACATAACTAACATGGTGAGGCATATCTTCTCAGTCGGCCTTGCTTAATGTTTTTTTTTTGTTTCGTCAGGATATTTTTGATGAAAAATGGGAAATGTTACGTATACTGCTTTGTTTATTTGATCTTTTATCTTTTTACCAGACGACAAAAATTTAGGGCAACTTGCAAAATTGCAGAAAACAAATTACATGTGGAAAAAAATGATGGGGTTTTTTTTTTTTTCCGGAACTGCTAAATGAACTTTGGCACATCCACCATGGTTTTTTTTTTTTCGGAACTGCTAAATGAACTTTGGCACATCCACCATGGCTGGTCTCACGAAAAAACTTAAATGTGGTATTTTGCTCAAGTATGCCAACAGACTAATTTTCTGACTTAAGCCTGTCTCACACAGAACACGGTTGGGCACACGGTTCCAATACGGTATACTCGGTTATACACGGGTTGACTGGTACGAGTATTGAGCTCCAACCGTGCCTGGGGATGAGTTGGTACGATTTAGACTCGAATGTAGCACGAGTATGTATGAACAAAGCACGGATATACTCGGTCAAGCAAGGTTTGTCACGGTTTGAACACGATTTGCAAACGATTTTCATACGATTGTTGTACGGTTCCAAGTACGGTCTAGTACGGTCTGTTACGGCCTAGTACGATTAAACACGACTTTTACTCGATTAACTGGACATTTACAGGGTTTACATACGGTCCCACCGACTTTTGTTCGAGTTATGCTCGAATTATCACACATTCGTGTATGTTTTGATATAAATTGACTCGTTTTGATGGCTTGGCTTCATAAATTTTCGAACTTTAAACAGAGAAGTTATAAAAATGGCAGATGACAGAATAAGGGAATTAGAAATCATGATAAGACTGATAGACATTGAGATTATGTAAAATGTACCTTTTTTTCGTGGGTGCGGCAGTTCCTGGAGGGCCCATGGAGCTGGCATCCGAGTCTGAATCTCTGGGTATCTCGTCAGGTAGTGCCAGCGGGTCCTCCAGCTCATCAGGGTCGACAGGGTCAACAGGTTGAAGTGGTCGGAGGGCCTTGGTGGCCCTTTTTGTATTCTCGCTGGGAGAATCTTCCATGGTGGGGATTCTTTTGGGGACCTTCTTCTTCTTTGGAGGCATTATGTAGCAAGTACTCTGTTGTTTCAAGGTGGCAGCAGGTAGTTGTGTTTTCTGTTGTGTTCGAGTGCTGTATGATCATACACGAGCTTTGTACAGACGTAGAGACCGTGTCTGGTCGTACTTGACCATGTATAATTCGTACTTGAACCGTATTGGTCGTATGGCGATCGTATGAAACCGTATTGGTCGTATGGCGATCGTATAAAACCGTGTGTACACTCGTGTGAATCATACGGTAATCGTGTGACATTCGAGTGTTAATCCGGGTGTTGGATGTAGGACTTGGGAACGGTTTCACACGATTCCATACGATTTATATACGATATTGACACGGTTGAGCTGACTCGTGGAGTGGACTTCATGTGCGGTTGTATATACGGTCTCGTACGGTCTCACACGGTCTCTCACGGTCTTGTACGATCGCTAATACGATCATACACGGACATGGCACCCGTGCCAGTTTTTTAAAAGTTTTAAAAATCATACACGGCTTTCACGGATACACTCGAATGGCCCGAGTGTAACTCGGATAAGACCACGGTTGGTTCGGTTGTATGTACGGTTTACACGGGTGGCCAACCGTATAAGCCGTGTGTTCTGTGTGAGACAGGCTTTAAGTTGAAACTGTTATTTACGGTGCATTCCACTTACATTAACAGACTTCAGTAACATTCTCAAATCCAGAATTCTAAACTCAACTCGGCAAAATAATAGACTTACTTAAGTCTTAACTGAGCTAAGTCTGTTTATTTTGCTGGGTTGAGTCTGGAATGTTGTGTCAACTCTGAATTTGTTTAACTTAAGTCTGTAAATGTTAGTGAGATGCGTCTGAAATAGCCAACTCAACTTAAGACAGAAACTGAGTCTATTAACAGATTTGAGACAAATAAGAGACTCAAGTTTTTTCAGGAAACCAATCCCAGGGTTTTAACTAGGGGCTTCTTCGTCGTTAATTAACCCTTTACCACACAATGCCGACTTTTAATGACCCTGGGAAAGAAGCCTTTGGAAAACATTGTGGGAAAAGGAAAAAATGCTGGTAACCAGCATTTTCTCCTTTTCCCACAATGTTTTCTACCCTATCAAAGAAAAACTGCACCATTTGAGCCACATTGAAATTGTCGTCTGCAAATGCTTTCAATTTGGACATGGCTAAAATTTTGTCATCTGGCAAAGGGTTAAACCTTTACCATACAATCCTGAGTTTTAATGACCCTGAAGAGGAACGCATTTGAAAACACTTTTAGAAAAGGAGAAAATACTGGTAACCAGCATTTTCTTCTTTTCCCCACAATGTTTTCTGCCCTATCAAAGACAGAAATCATCATAATGAGTCACCTTGAATTTGCATCTGTGGATACTTTGATTTTGGACAGGTCTAAAATTTAGTTGTGTGGCCCAGGGTTTTTAACTGAGGACTCCTGTACTGAAAGCTTGAGTAGAACAGACTGGGCGGCCATGTTTCAACTGCAAGGAATGTGCAGTCTCACCATTTTGCTATGTTTTTTGTTATAATTCAGTTCCTAGTTTTTGTTCTGAAACATTTCTGCAGAATGTCAATAAAACACCATTGCAATAACAATAATTGTAATGGAGAAATTTCTACTTAGAGTTTCTCCTTTACTCACAATGTGGTCAAAAACCATCTCCCATAAGGTTTGTGAAGACATTGAATTGTTCATGAAGGGTAAATCCATTTATCAAACAATCCTGTGTTTTAAGTACTTTTGAAAATATTGTGGAAAAAAAGGAGAGTCACACAATATTTTCTATCTTTTCATCCAAGATATTTTCTACCTTAATCTATTCAGATACAATTCCCTTCATTCAGAATGAATTAAATTTATTGTCTACAAAATGCTTTCAGTTTAAAGGCCTGCAAAACTTAAAACTTGTCAAAATTGCATAATTGTATGGTGGTTCAACGCCGTTTTCACCATTATTTTAGTTATATCATGGTGGCCAGTGCACCTATCAATGCTTTCCTAGAGTTTCTTTTACCAGTGCTTTGCACAATATTCTTCCCATGCCCCTGGCTGGTTTCCTACCTAACCATCGCCAAAACAATGATTAGCCATCAGAGAGAAATGGATCTTGTTGCAATGACTATCATTAAACCTCAGAAAGAAATTGGCCAAGCTTGGAATCGAACCAGCGACCCCCTGTTCTTGTCAAATATGAAGACATTTGCAGACAAAAAATTGGATGGTAGTCAAGAAATGTTATATTTCTTTCGAGGGCCAGAAAAAAAATAAAGGAAAAGAAGAAAATGCCAGTTACCAGGATGTTATCCTTTTCCCCACAATGTTTTCAAAAGATTTCTTCTTCAGGGTTGTTAAGACGAGATCATTAAGTAAAGGGTTTAGCAGACTTAACCCTTTACCACACAATGACGCCTTTTAACACCCCTGAAGAAGAGGCCTTTTGAAAACATTGTGGGAAAAGGAGAAAGTGCTGGTAACCAGCATTTTCTCCTTTTCCCAGAAAGTTTTCTACCCTATCAAAGAAAAGTTGTGTCATTTGAGCCACTATGAAATTGTCTTCTGCAAATGCTTTCAGTTTGGATAGGTCTTAAATTTTGCCGTGTGGTAAAGGGTTAAGCAGTCTGAATGTCTGCAACCAAGTGTTTGAAAATTGTTGATCACTTCTGTAAGTGTTGTACAGTTCCTCAAACAATCACTGCCTTTATAATTTGTAAACCTTTAACCCTTTACCAAACAACAAAATTTTAGACCTGTCCAAATTGAAAGCATTTGCAGACAATAAATGTGATTCAAAAAGTGAAATTTCTCTTCGGAAGTATAGAAAACATTGTGGGAAAAGGAGAAAATGCTGGTTATCAGCATTTTCTCCTTTTCACACAATGTTTTCAAAAGCTTTCTCTTTCTGGGTCAGGATTGTGTGGTAGAGGGTTAAGCCTGTACAACACAATCAGGACTTTTAATGATCCTACGGAAGAAGCCTTTTGAAAACATAATGTGGGAAAAGAAGAAAATGCTGGTAACCAGCATTTTCTCCTTTTTCCAACAATGTTTTCTATTTTTTCTGATAGAAATTCCATCAGTTGAGTATTATTTTATTTGTTGTCTGCAATTGCTTTGAATTTGGACCAGTCTAAAATTTAGCCATTTGATTAAGAGTTATCAAACAATCCTATAAGTTAACATTCCTGAGGAGGAGGGTATTTGAAAACTTTGTCCGAAAAGTAGGAAATGTTTTTAACCAACATTATTCTTCCTTTTCCACAATGATTTAAACTCTTTTGGAGACAATTTTCGTCATTTGAGTCACATTTGATTTGTCGTCTGCAAATGCTTTGGACTTGGAGGAGTCTGAAATTTTGTCATTTGGTAAAGAGTTTATTACCAGATAGTTAATGTTTTGCAGATGACTTATGAACATGGTAGAAAAAGAAGCAACTGCTGGTTATGATTCACTGGTCCTTTCCTCGCTATGCTGTCTGCAATTGATATACACTGTCCCTTTAGTCAATTTTATTTCATTTTGTTGGTTGACTGTTTTAAAATGAAACAGTGTCATAGTTCAGGTTAACTCTTTAGATTACAATTCCATGTTTTAGAAGAAAGAAACTTTTGAAAATATTGTTGGAAAAAGAGAAAATGCTGGTAAGCAGCATTTTCTTCTTTTTCCAACAATGTTTTTTACCTCCTCAAAGACAAATCATGTCATTTGAGAAACATTTTGTTTCTGCAATACTTTTACTTTAGACTAGTTTAACATTTTGGCATTTGATAAAGAGTTAAACAACCTTGAAGTTTCAATTTTCTTGATCTTGTTTACGGACTGCAAAACTGTTTATGTCACTTACATGGTAATCTAAGCTTAACCATAAAGCCCTTTTTTGGTGAAGCTGAATGTACTGGCTTTTGACCTACTTTTTGGTACTGATAACAAATAAATGAATAGAATTTTGTAATTGGTCAAAAATGTAGACATGTTTATTCGAAGGGCCTTGTGGCAAAAAATGTAGACGAGTTTATTTTGAGGGCCCTTGCGTATTCGCTGGTAATTTACACTATCTTTTTAAAGGTATTTCTTGTTGCAGCTTAGTTGCCATTGGAATGTGTGTAAATCAATATCAGACTACACGAAATGTACTGCCTGATCCTTTATCATCACTTTCCACCCTGCTGAAACATTCTGAACAAAAGTAAATTATGGGCTTTGTCTGTGAAAGGGTAGATAGAAAACATTGTCAGAAAAGGAGAAAATGCTGGTTACCAGCATTTTCTCCTTTTCCAACAATGTTTTCAGAAGCTTCTTTCTTCTAAAAATAGGGATCATAAGGTAAAGGGTATGTTTTCCAAAGCCATGTGAGGGTCTTTAAAATTCTAGATTGTGTGGTAAAAAGTGATGGGTTAATTTGTATCACTTATAACTCATTCAGAATCATTTCCTGTATATTGCCTTGTTTTCTTCAGTTTTCAAACTCTTTTTGTCATTCCTCAGAATGAAGTGCTTTTCTTGAAGTGCCAAGCTTCAGATTGCATGCCCCGGTGCTTCCAGTTGTAAATTCTTGAATTTGAAGAATATTTAGATTGTATACCATAGAGCTTCCGGTTGCATATTCTAGGACTAAAAGATGGACATCTCAGTGGAATAATGCCAAGGCTTTTTGGTGCATATCCTGGAGCTTCCAGATGCATTTTCTGGAACTTCAAGGTGAATGTCTGAAGTGAGAAACCCAGTGGCATGTGTAGATGCATATCCTACAGCTTCAACATGCATTTTCTAGAGCTTAAAAGGTTTATGACTAAAGGCTTGAAAGAGAAAGCCCTGGAGCTTCCAGATGCATATCCTGGAGCTTTAAGGTGCATTTTCTAAAGCTTTGAAGGCCATCAAGAAGAGAACCTGGAAGCTTCCAGATGCATATCCTGGAGCTTTATGGAGCATTTTCTAGACCTTGAAAGGTTCATGACCAAAGACTTCAAGGTGAAAACCCTGGAGCTTCCAGATGCATATCCTGAAGCTTTATGGAGCATTTTTCTAGAGCTTTAAAGGTCCATGACCAAAGACTTGAAGGAGAAAACCCTGGAGCTTCCAGTTGCATATCCTGGAGCTTTAAGGTGCATTTGCTAGAGCTTTAAAGTTTTTATGACCAAAGGCGCCAAGGAGAGAACCTTGAAGCTTCCAGGTGCATATCCTGGAGCTTTAAGGTGCATTTTCTAAAGCCTAAAGGTGCAAATCTTAAGGCTTTTAACCCTTTACCAGACGACAAAATTTTAGCCTTGTCCAACTCAAGAGCATTTGCAGACGACAATTTCAGTCACGGTGGCTCAAATGGTGCATTTTTTCCTTGATAGGGTAGAAAAAATTGTGGGAAAAGGAAAAAATGCTGGTTACCAGCATTTTCTCCTTTTCCCACAATGTTTTCAAAAGGCTTCTTTCCTAGGGTCATTAAAAAGCGGCATTGTGCGGTAAAGAGTTAAGGGAAAACCTTTGAGGTTTTAGATATATATCCTGGAGCTTTAAGGTGCATACTCTAGGTCTTAAAAGTGCATCTCTCAAAGCTCCATGGGGGAACAATGGAGCTTTTAGCTTTATAATATTGAAGTTTCTAAATGCATATTCTTAAACCTAGTTGTGTATGTTTTAAGGGAGAAATACAGGATTTTTTAGTGCATATCCAGGAGCTAATAAGGTTCATATTCTGGAGCTTAAGTGTGCATACCCTAAGCCTTTAAGGAGAAAATCCTAGAGCATTTAGGTGCATAGTCTAGAAGTTACAGGTTTATCATTCTTGGCTGGTCACCAGCATTTTCTTCTTTTCCCTCACTGTTTTCAGAATTCTGCTTATTCGGGGTCTAGACACAGGATTGTTTGGAAGAGGGTTAAAGAGGGAATCCAGGAGCTTTTTTAACCATACCCTGGAACTTGCTGGTGCATATTCTGAAATGTCTAGGTGCAAATCCTGAAGTTTCAAAGGGGGGAACCCTGGAGATTTTATGTGCATATAGAGCAATTGCACTTTTCTTATCATGTTTCTACCCTTTACCATACAATCCAGTGTTTAACAACCTTGAGGATAGAGTCTTCTGAAACATTGTAGGTAAAGGAACAGAATGTTGGAAACCAACAATGATTTCTACCCTGTGAGAGACATATCCCAGCATTTTATCTTCATCGAATTTTTCGTCTGCAAATGCCTTCAATTTGGCAAAGTGTAAAAATTTGCCCTTGGGTTATACAGGGCTCAGAAGAGATAGCTGTCTGCAGGGATGTACAAAACTCATATCTGTATTGCAATAGAATAATTTAAATGAGTACAACGAGTGTAATTGAGGAAATAACTTTGAAAAAAAATTATGGAAATAAAAAAGGCCTTTTCATCTTTGCTAAATAATGAGGCTGTTGAGAATTTCAGTAGGTACTTCCCGTCGGAAACAAAAGATGCAATGTGCTTACCCAGAATTGACTCATTCATTTTGGATTCGTCACTTCAAGTTTTATTTTAATTTTATACTTCCTCTATGTCAATGGATTTTTTTCCCACATTATAATGGCAGCATTGTCTGTGTTGTAGAATCAATTAAACTTACCACAGGAGATAAAATAGGCTTGTCCAAATTGAAAGCATTTGCAGACAAAAATTTAAATGTTGCTCAAATGATGATTTCTGTCTTTTATAGGGTAGAAAACATTTAGGGAAAAGGAGAAAATGCTGGATACCAGCATTTTCTCCTTTTCCCTAAAATTGTTTTCAAAAGACTTCCTGCTTAGGGTCTTTAAAACTCAGGACTGTTTGGTAAAGAGTTAAACTGTTGAGCACTGAAAAAACCCAACGGACATTTTCTGTCTTGAAATAAGGACCAAATAATTGTAACTTCAGTGTTGCTCTTGTCCAGATTGATGGTCTCAACAAAGTGGACAGTGTAGATCAAAGATCAGACTGCATTTTTAGTGCAGTCTGATCTTGATCTACACTGGCCTCAAAGGAAACTAGAAGTTGTTAAAGGGGCTTTAAGAGTTAAGTATCAAGACCTACAAGATCAAAGTAGGGTTAGATGGGAGATAATTAGACTGGTGCCAAAGTTAAAGTGTGTCAAGTTGGTCACAGACTGTGTTACAGTCTTAAATTTCTTCTTAACTCATTACTTCCTAGGTTACTTTTACTCATACCATTATGAAAGTGACAAAAAGGTGAATAATTGTAAGGAAAGGAAAGAAAATTCTTGAATTGTACAGGGTGTCCCAGAAGTTGTGCACCATCCATGTTTCCATTTAAAAAAACACCTATTTATTTCAAAAACACCTTTATACAATCATCATCATGATAAAAACCAGTTCAACTCTTTTTTGCGTTGGTTAGCTTATTAGTCATTATTAAATCTGAATGAGAGAGAAAAAAAAAACAGTATAAAATTCTGAAACACATGCAGATACAAAAATGAAACCCCTGATGGTGCATCACTTCTAGGACTCCCTGTACACTGTATGTAATATTGAGTGGGGAAGGTAACTGGAATTATTCCTTGTTGTTCATGTTGCTAGGTTCAGTCTCAGGACTAGTAAAATTAGGAACAGTAGAGTTAGGCTTGGAGACAGTGTTACAAGGTTAGAGGGGCTGCTTCTCACATTTAAGGTTCTGAGTTTGAAACATAGATAACAGTTTCTGATGTCAATGTTAATGGATCTAAGTTCCACATCATGGCACAAGTACTGGTTAGCTCTTTACCACAAGACAAAACCGTAGACTTGTCCAAATTGAAAGCTCTTGCAGACGACAACTTAATGTGACTCAAATGATGGAATTTGTATTTGATAGGGTAGAAAACATTTTTGGAAAAGGAGAAAATACTGGCAACCGGCATTTTCTCCATTTCCCACATTGTTTTCAAAAGACTTCTTTCTCAGGTTTGTTAATACTCAGGATTGTGTGGTAATGGGTCAAAGGTCTAGTAACAGCCAAAAGCAAACAATGTGGGTGATGGAATTCATGTAAATTTAAATCATATCATTTGACTCTTTACAACACTACAAAATTTTAGACAGATCCAAATTTTAAGCATTTCCAAAGGACATGGTAATTGTGGCAGAAGTAATGGGATTTTTCTGTAAAAGAAAAGAAAACATTGTGGGAATAGAAGAAAATGCTGGTTACCAGCATTTTCTCCTTTTCCCACAATGTTTTCAAAAGCTTTCTTTCTCAGAGTCCTTAAACTGGGATTGTATGTGGTAAAGGGATAGAAATTATTGTGTAGATGACAATCAGTTCTTGTAGGTCATTCCGAGTTTTAAATTTTGCTGAATGGTACAGAGGGTACCAATCCTATTGAAAGTCAACCCTTTACCAAACAGTCCTGACTTTCAACAACCCTGATGAAAAGGGCTTTGAAACCATTGTTGGAAAAGGAGAAAATGCTGATAAACAGCATTTTCTCCTTTTTCCACAATGTTTTCTACCCTTTTGCAGAGAAATTTCATCATTATACCCCAGCAAAACAAATGTTTTCGGGGGTATACTGGAATCAGCCTGTCTGTCCGTCCGTCCTTGTGTCCGTCCGTGTGTCCGTCTGTGTACAAAATACTAGTAATTTTGTGTCGCGAACTCCTCCTACAGTTTCGCTGCTATTGTATTGAAAGTTTGTCGATACATTGATCGTATAGTGAAGTTGTGCAAGACGCAGTTTTCAATCATATACTCCCTATGATTCAAGGGTAATCTCCCCTTGAACTTAGAAAATGTTATGTTAAATTGCCAGTTTCTGTCAAAGCGCTGGCGGGGGTATTAAGTCACATTCAGTGACAGCTCTAGTTTAGCTTTCTCATAATTTTACATCTGTGAATGCTGTCTGATTTGGCCAAATCTAAAATTTTGTTGTTTGGTAAGGAGTTAACTCTGTACCACATGACAAAATCTTAGACCTGTCCAAATTGTAAGCATTTGCAAATGACAATCTAAAAGTTGCTCAAATGATGGCATTTATCATTGATAGGTTAGACAACATTACGGGAAAAGGAAAAAATGCTGGTTACCAGCATTTTCTCCTTTTCCCACAATGTTTTCAAAAGTCCTTTTGTGTCAGGGTTGTTAAAACTCAAGATTGTGTGATAAAGGATTAAACAGTTTAATATATTTCACAATACAGTAGCAGGCTAGCAAAGGAAACAGCAGTTTATACGATCATACGATGAAGAGCCTGATTGCCTATATCACTTAGACAAGAGTCAAGAGCTTTCTCTGTTCAAGTGTATTATCGTTGTGAGAGTTTCCGAAAACAACAAACGTAGAACATTGTTCAGCGTTTTCTCACCACTTCACGCCTATGGCATTGCCTATTAAATGGCAGTAATAACTGTTGTCAGGCTTGAATTGGATGGGCTTTATTAAAGAAAATGTAATTAGTGAAGTATCATGGGTTTATAGCATTAATTATTCCCTTTACATAACGACCATGTGTTTTTTACACCACCCTGAGAAAGATGGTCTCCGAAAACATTGCAGGGAAAAGGAGCCCTTACCACACATTCAATGTTTTTGTGATCCTGAAGAGAGAAGGCTTTTCACAACGTTGTGGGAAAAGGAGAAAATGTTGGTTACCAGCATTTTCTCCTTTTCCCACAATGTTTTTTATCCTATCGAAGACCGACATCATCACTTGAGCTACATTTACTTTGTTGTCTGTAATTGCTTTCACTTTGGTCAAGTCCAAAACTTTGTTGTTTGGTAAAGAGTTAACTTGTTACAGAAGGACAAAATTTTGGACTTGTCCAAATTGAAAGAAATTGCAGACGACAAATTGAAGGTGGCAAAAATGACACAACTTTTCCTTGATAGAGCAGAAAACATTGTGGGAAAAGGAGAAAATGCTGGTTACCAGCATTTTCTCCTTTTCTTACAATGTTTTCAAAAGGCTTCTTCCTCAGCGACGTTAAAAGTTGGGACTGTGTGATAAAGAGTTAAAGCAATATTTTTATACCCTTTCAAAGTGAAATGGTATCATTTCAGTCACACTTTCATGTGTCGTCTGCAAATTCTTTCAATTTGGACCAGTCTAACTTGTTCTTGTCTGGTAGAGGGTTAATTACTCTTTAACCCTTTACAGCACAATACCGACTTTTTAACGCCCCTTGGAAAGAAGGCTTTTGAAAGCATTGTAGGAAGAGATAATCAGCAATCTCTCCTTTTCCCTCAATGTTTTCTACACTATCAAAGAAAAGTTGCAGCATTTTGTGCCAACTTGAAATTGTTGTCTGCGAATACTCTCAGTTTTGACAAGGCTAAAATTTTGTCGTCTGGTAAAGGATTAACAGTCCACAAAACTTTAGGCTCATTCATAATGAAAGCACTTGCAGACAACAAAGGAAATATGGCTGATAAAAAAAGGCATTTGTCATTGGAAGGGTGGAAAACTTTGAGTTAAAGGAGAAAATGCTGGTTACCAGCATTTTCTCATTTTCCCACCGTGTTTTCTAAAGCTTTATTCCGCATGGTCGTTAAAACTCAGTATTGTTTGTTAAAGGATTAAAGACTTTTTCCCACATATACAACTTCAGTGTCTTCAGTTTTGTTGAAGCATTTCAGGCTTTTAACTCTTAACCACACAATCCCGAGTATTAACGACCCTGGAGAAGAAGCCTTTTGAAAACATCGTGGGAAAAGGAGAAAATGCTGGTAACCAGCGTTTTCTCCTTTTCCCATAATGTTTTCTGTCCTTTTAGAGTAAGGTTTCACCAATTCAATCAGTGTTGATATGTATTTTGCAACAGCTTTGAATTTGGACAAGTATAAAATTTTGTTGTTTGGTAAAGAGTTAAGTACATAAGAAGAGACCTTGATTTCATTTTGTTGAATCTGGGCTCTTAAGGCTTTTCCACACATTTCCATGTTCAATTTAGAACCCAGGAAAAGATGATTTCTGGAAACAGTGAGAATAAAGGAAACTGGTGGTTAGAAGAATTACATTATCTTCTTTTCCAAGAATACTTCCTACCCTTTAACATTTGACCCACACTTATTTTGTCATCTGCAAAGGCTTTCAGTAAGGTCATTATGGTATTCCCTGTATGGGTAAATTTTATGCACATGCCTGAATCTAGAACCCAGTCAGAGCCCCTTTGAAACCCTATTTTGGAGCCCTTTAAAAACTGATAGGACTGATACCTTTTGTGATCAGTATTGTAACATCAGAAGGAGTGATTTTGGACAAAAGGCTGTTAAGTGCAAACCTATTTGACCCTATACCATACATATTGAATTTCAACGACCTCAAGGAAGAATGCTTTTGAAAACATGGTGGGAAAAGGAGAAATGCTGGTGACCAGCATGTTGGTGACAAATTCCGTCATTGGAGCCATATTTAATGTGTTGTATGCAATTTACTTTCACTTGGACATTTCCTTAATTTTCTCAAATTTGTAAAGAGTAAAATGCAGGCTGATTGAACCCTCAACCGCACAAACCTAAGTTTTAACCATCCTGACAAAGCAGGCTCTTGAAAGCATTGTGAAAGAAGGAGAAAATGCCAGCATTTTCTCCTTTTCCCATAATGTGTTCAAAAGCATTCTTCCTCTGGGATCATTTAAACTTTGGGTTGTGTGGTAAAAGGGTTAAAAAGTTAAATGATATAGGAAATATTGTGGAAAGGGAGCAGTTGCTTTTTACAAGCAGCTGTCATTAATCTGCAAGTGTCTTTTTTGGCCAAGTCCCGGTAGCTCAGTCAGTACCATACAGGTCTTGAGAACAGGGGGTCGCTGGTTCGATCCCCAGCTCGGCCAATTCTTTTCTGAGGATTGATGATAGTCATTGTGACAGTATTCATTCCTCTCTCACTGCTGTCCTTCGTTTTGACCATGGTTATGTGGGAAAGCAGCCAGTGGCTTGGAAAGAAAATTGTGTGGAGTACTGGTAAAAGAAATTCCAGGAAAGCATGGATAAGTGCACTGGCTGCCGTGATATAACTGATACATTGTTGAAAAAGGCATAAAACATCATACTATCAACTAAATTTTTGTTTTTAAACCAGCCACTTAACAACAGTCAAAAGAATGTAAAGCTTATTATGAGGGAGAAGGATAAGTGAAGTGTGGAGGTGGGGAATTTCATTCATAAACTTGAAGTTCATTCATGACTTTACTCTTTACCAACCAACATGATTTTAGACTGGTCCAAATACAGTTATTTGTTTGTTTGTATTGAAGTTTATACACCGGTTTAACAGGTTAGGTCATCTCACAGTGGCCAGTGCACCTATACATGTGTTTCCTTCCTTTCTTATACCAGTCCTGACACAACTTTCTTTCCAAGCTGCTGGCTATTTTTCTCACATGCATCAGAGGTGAGAGGCAAAAAATTGCTGGAAGAAAGTTTGCCTCAACCAGGTAACGAACCTGCAACCACAAGATCACGAGTCAGGTACACTGCGTAACCACAGAGATAGCAGGTCTGGGGCTCCAAATTTAAAACATTTAAAGATGATAGATGAAATATGGCTGAAATGACAGAATTTGTCTCTAAAAGAATAGAAAATATTATGGAAAAAGGAGAAAATCCTGATTACAAGCATTAATTTTTCTCCTTTTCTTGTTTTCTAACGCTCATATTCCGAGTCATTAAACCTCTGGATAATGTGGTAAACTCTTTACCAAACAACCTCCAAGGCTTAATGACCCTAAAGAAGAAGGCTTTTGAAACATTTTGGGGAAAAGGAGACCGGCATTTTCTCCTTTTCCCACCATGTTTTTCATCCTTTAAAAGACATATTTTATCATTTCTGCTGCGTGAGTTGACATCTGCAGATGGGTTCAGTTTTTTAGTCCAAAATTTGTGCTTATGGAGGGTTTACCAGACAAAATTTTAGCCTTATCCCTATTGAAAGCATTTGTAGATGACAAATTAGATGTTACAAACTTAAATGCTGTCTTTTTTTTCTGCGAGGACAGAAAACAATTCGGAAAAATAAAAGGAATTTGTTCACAGCATTTTCACCTTTTCCACAATGTATTCTAATGATTTAGTTTAGACATATTCCTTTTACATCAATCTGTGAAACAAATTCTCACAACTTGATGATGGCATCCTGAAACCATAAGCAGTAACCATGAAATTTTGTTGTTTCCTAAAGAAATAACCTTTTACCACCTGGCAAAAATATAGACTTGTCAATATTGAAAGCATATGCAGACAACGATTTCAGTGGGGTTCAAATGAGAGAATTTGTTTTTGAGAGGTTAGAAAACATTGTGGGAAAAGGAGAAAATGTTGGTTACCAGCATTTTCTCCTTTTCCTACAGTGTTTTCAAAAGCCTTCCTCCTGCGGGTCGTTAAAACTTGTCATTGTGTGGTAAAGAATTAGGAGATAACGAGTTACAAAACCAAGCACAGGGTCACTAAAAGCCCTTTGTAACATACATTTAAGGAGTTAAATGGACTGACACTTCACATAAAAGGTAACAAAATACATCATTTCACCCTTTGCAAAACAATCCTGCATTTTAACAATCCCAAGAGAAAAAGCCTTTGAATACATTGTGAAAGTACTGGAGAAAATTCTGGTAACCAGCATTATATCACCTTTTTCCAACAATGTTTTCTACCCCATCAAAGACAGATATCGCCATTTTAGCTGCATGTAGTTTGTTGTCTGCAAATGCTTTCAAGTTGGTCCTCTAGCCCAAAATTTTGTCGTTTGGTGAAGAGTTAACAATGGATGTATCATTGTGAGCAGAAGAGTTCGGTTTTTTGTGAACTCAGTGCCTTTAGCACTTCAGTGAGTACATTCATGTCATCCCTCCACAAATTGTTTTGGACTACCTGATTTGTTTATCATGAATTGTTTTCTTTTTCAACTGATCTGATGGAAGACATTGTGCCCTGTTTAAACCCTCTTAACGCTTTACCAAACGACAAAATGTTAGACTTGTCCAAATTGAAAGCATTAGCAGACGACAAATTTGATGTTACTCAGAACATAGAATTTGTCTTTAAAAGGATAAAAAATGTTGTGGGAAAAGTAGAAAAAGCTGGTTACCAGCATTTTCTCCTTTTCCCACAATGTTTTCGAAAGCTTTCTTTCTCCAGGTCGTTAAAACTCGGAATTGTGTAGTAAAGGATCAACCCTTAACCAAACAATTCTGTGTTTTCACGACCCTGGACATTTTCTCCAATTTCCACAATTTCTTTCTCTTATTCAAAAAATACTTCTGTCCATTTAGCCATGTTTTATTTGATAGTGTAAATTTAACACTCTTAATTTTCCAAAGCTAAATTTTTTTTGTGTCTGGTAAAGCATTAAACAATAATTGACATAGCAGTCATGCATTTTCTCCATTTATGACAATATTTTTAGCTCAGTTGTTCTTGAAGAAAACGACTAGTTATTGTCAAAGCCCTTGTGTCATTCGTCCACATTGTTGTCTTTGTCGTGCGAAAACTTTGTAATTTTGTAACATCTCTATTAGTCCTGAAGGTATTTACTTCAAACTTGGACAGGTTGTTCACTATCAAAAGCCTATACAAAAGGGGCAGGCAATTATCAAAATATTTTTGATAACAGTTATGTCCCTTTTTTGACTTACAATTTTCACTGAAATTCAAATACTTGCAGCCAAGTGTAGGCACCTGCGTGTGTTGCTCTTGTTTTGTACTCTTTCGAAAAGTTCTTCTGTCCTTTTAGCAACATTTTATTTGAGATTTTGAATTTTGCAAGTCTAAAATTTTGTTATCTTGTAAAGTGTTAGACAATAATCGACATAGCAGTCACGCAATTTCTCCATTTGTGACAATATTTGTCATTTCTTAAGCAGTTGGAGGATCAAATTTACATATAAATGAGGGAAAAAGTTGATAGAGAACAAATTTCTGTGAGAATTAAATGAAAATATCACCCATTTTCAACATGGCTGCCAAGAGAACTGGCATTTTCTTCCCCACAGAATAAATCTTTTATAATTAGTAACACCCTTGTAATTTGCTTAAAAGTAATTCTGAGGGATTTATTTTCACTTAATTTTTTTCCTTTCATTAATTAAATGAACCATAACCTGGAGCGGCACTTTCCATTTTTTTTTAAGTCATCAAAAATTATTAATTATGTAATAATGTTTTTGTATGTAATAGTTATATATCTTATTGTGACATAAACATGCCATTGTTTTATTACTTTTGACTAATATGCCGTCGTAAAATTTATTTTTTCAGAAATTATTGTTATTCCAGTATGTGTTATTTAACTCATTATCAGCTGAATATGGGCTTTAACCCTTTGCCATACAATCCTGTATTTTCCAGACCAAGATGGGAAAGCCTTTTGAAAACATTGTGGGAAAAGTAGAAAATGCTGGTAACCAGCATTTTCTACTTTTCCCACAATGTTTTCAATCCTGTCAAAGACAATTCATATCGAGCCACATTTAACTCTTTACCAAATGACGAAGTTGGTCCAAATTCATTAAGCATTTGCAGATGTACAAATCCAAAGTAGCACAAATGATTGAGCTTGCCTTGAATAGAAAATGTTGTTGGAAAAAGGAAATACTGGTTACCAGCATTTTCTCCTTTTCCCACAATGGTTTCAGTAGGCTTCTTTCTCAGGGTCCTTAACAGTCGGGGTTGTGTGGAAAAGGATTAAAGATGTTACAGGCAAATCAATTGGTGCAGTCTTTTCGATGATTAGATATGGACAGATATTGTTCCAAAAACAAATCTGAAAAAATTCAACCTTTAATCTCCTTTAATTGGGTGTAAAATAAGATTAAAGAGAATAGACAGCTCTTTATGTCTAACAACAGGATTATCCAAATAGATAATCCATCATTTAATCCTCTACCTCACTGTGCATACAATGTGGCATGGTCCATGTTTCAAAGCAATGTGACAGAATGAGAAACTGATTCTTGAAGCTTTTTAACCTTTTATCACACAATCAAATTTTTTTTTTTGAAATAGTAGAAAAAATTTTGGGAACAGAAGAAAATGCTTCTCCTTTGCTGGCAATCATGATTTCACAAGCTATTTTTCCTGAAATTTATGCAAAGACAGTAGTGTTCGACAAAGAGTTTTAAAATGATCAAAGAGGGACCACTTTGCCTCATTGTTAACCTTCTATCAAATAATCCCTGGTTTTAATGTCCCTTAGGAAGAGGGCTTTTGAAAACACCGTGGGAAATGGAAAAAATGCTGGTAAGTAGCATTTTCTCCTTTCCCCCCCATGTTTACTACCCTATCATAAACGAAACACATTATTTTACACATTCTTAATTTGTTGTCTGCAAATGCTTTCAGCATAAAATTTTGTCAGTTAGTATATTAGAGTTAAGGTATCACTTTGGTAGTTAAAAGTCCCTGAGAACTTGAACAAAAGTGTAACAATTAGGATCAAATATTATTTTGCTTTTATCTGGTAAACAATGTAACAAAGGGACAGGAAATGTCAAACTACTTGATAATAGGTTTTTTGGCCACCCATAATTAAACATGTTCAAGGTAAGACCCCAGAGGGCTGTGTCCAACTGGCCCTCTCTGCCTTTCATGTTGCCCTGTCTTCACTGTGATCAAAAGATAAAAAAACAATAGGTGTAACATCATTTAACCTATATCTTCACAGGTACAAGACATATTGTAAACATGTTTGAAAACATTGAGGAAAAAGGGGACATTGCTTGTCACATAGGCTGTTGTTTGAAAAGTCTGCTACAAATTTATTTTATGTGGTACTTAATTTCAAGGAGAAAAATGAAAGCTTTTTTTTCATAAGCTGATTCATATAGAATTTCTGCTTGGTCCCTTTTCTCATGCTATTTTTTGGTCAAACTCAAATGATCCAGATGACAAAATTTAAACTTTAACACATGAAAAGCAGTGGCAGATGACAAATCAAATGTGGCCAAAATCATGAATTTGGTATCTGATAGAGTAGAAAACACTGTGGGAGAATGAGAGAATCCTGGCTGTTAGTATTTACTCTGTTTTCCATAATATTTTCAAAAGCCTTCTTTCTCAAGGTTGTAGAAATGCAGAATTGTGTGGTAAAGAGTTAAAAAGAGCAGGATTGTTATTAGACAAGGAAATCAGACGATTAAAGAAAGGCTGTCTTTTGTCTGGCAAACAGTGTAACATTTGTCCTTTGAACATTGTGGTCTCTGGTCCCTGAAGGAAGGTGATCTGTCATTAGAATTAAACTGAAACAAATTCATTCATAAAACAAAAAAGAGGAGGAGCTCAGATGATAGACTACAAAGAAGACAGAAACTGTTGACTTTCTTGTTACTAAGGATTATGACTGTTAGAGGATGCATTTTGTTGGAATCATTGCTGTTACCCTAGGCACATTGTAGTAGAGGTTCTTATGTTTGGGAAAAAAGTTAATCAGTTGACCCTTTACCTAACAAGAGGCTTTAGAAAATATTGTGCAAAAACGAGAAAATGCTGGTAACCTATCCCTTCAAAGCTAGGTTATGTCATTCAAGTCACATTAAATTTGCAGTCTGCAAATGCCCTCAACAAATTCCCTCAACTTGGACAATTTGAACAATTCTAAATTTTTTTCATCTGATATCAAGACGTACGACAAAATTTAGAATTGTGAGTTGTATTAATTTTAAGCAATTTTAAGTTGCATCTATGGGTTTTTAATTTTGAACAAATTGCAAACTACATGCACTCTTGTTTTATAGGTATTGAAAAAAAGTAAGCCACAGTCATATGTTTTAAATTATAAAAAATTGTCTCTTTTGATAAATTTAAATAATGCTAGTGATATTTTAGGTATGTTGGGTTTGATAGATTAACTTGATTTTCCTTGTTTATTTACCAAACAATAAAACACTTTTAGGACCTTATAAAGAAGGCCTTGGAAGGTACTGTTGGAAAACGAGAATAGGTTAGAAATGCTGGTAAACAACATTTCCTCCTATTCCCACAGTGTTTTTTGTTCCTTTTCACAAAGACCAATCCAATGATTTAACCTTTTACCACACAATGCAGACTTTTAGTTACCCTAAAGCGTTAAAGAGAACTCTATAGTACAGATTGTGGGAAAAGAAGAAAATGCTAGTTTTTACCAGCATTTCCTTCTTTTCCCACAATGTTTTCTACCATATCAAAGGAAGAAACAATCATATTGGCACTATTTAATTTGTCGTGAAATGCTTTCAATTTGGTCTTGTCCAAAATTTTGTTTGGTAAAGAGTTAAGCCACAATGTTGTCTACAAGTGCTTTCATTATGGACAAGTCTATTTTTTTTTTCTGTCTTGTAAAGGGTTTTTAGTCAGAAAACCTTCAAAAATAAATTCAGGTGCATAACCTGTACTGTTTAACTCTTTACAAAATAATGAAATTTAACTCATCCAAATTGGAAGCAATTGCAGACAACAAATTAGGCATGGCTCATATTGTGGGATTTTTCTTTGATAGGACCAAAAACCAGCATTTTTTGCTTTCCCCTAAATTTTTTCTGCTCTATCAAGGACAAAATTTGTTTTTTTAGTCAGCTTTAATTTGTTGCTTGCAAATGCTTTAAAATTTGGACTAGTGTAAAATTTTGTTGTTTGGTAAAGAGTTATTGAAAAAAAAGGGGAGGGAAGGGGGTAATATTTCTGTCTACAGAATGGCCTTATTTTTGCTCTGAGATAAAGAAATACAAAGTGAGAACCCAATAATTACAGGGCTGTCAGAAGTTCTATGATATACCAGGGTTCATCAAGGTATCTTCAAACCCTTAGCTGAGAGCCCGATCCCGATATTGCTGTCAGTAATGTACAGGGCATGCACTTGAGTAGCCTGGGCTCCAGTTTGATCATTTTTTACGTTAATACGTGTATTTTTTTAAAGTTTCTTGGTCAAAAAAAGTTAAAGATTAACTCTCTACTGTACCATCCTGAGTTTTAACAACGCTGATGGTGAAGACTTTTGAAAAACTTATGGAAAAAAAAGCTGGTAACCAGCATTTTCTCCTTTTCCTGCAATGTTTTATACCCTTTCAAAGGCAAATTTCATAATTTGTGTAACATTTAAATTGTCCACTGCAAATGCTTTGAATTTGAACCAGTCTAAAATTTTTCCTCATGGTAAAGAGTGAACAGATCATTCCCAATGACTGTCCTGCCAACTTAGGAAGATTTCATTTAGGTTCACAGTGAGTTAGCTCTTTAACCCTTTACCAAACGACAAAATTTTAGACTTGTCCAAATTGAAAGCTTTTGCAGACCACAAATTAAATGTGACTCAAATGATGAAATTTGTCTGTGATAGGGTAGAAAACATTGTGGGAAAAGGAGAAAATGCTGGTTACCAGCATTTTCTCCTTTTCCCACAATGTTTTCAAAAGCTTTCTGCTCCAGGGTCGTTAAAAGTCGGGATTGTGTGGTAAAGAGTTAACAAACAGCAAAAATTTAAACTGGTCCGTATTGAAAACATTTGCTGACGACAAATTGAATGTGGATCAAAGGATGAGACTCTTTTCTTTGACCCTTCACAGCACAGTCCCGAGTTCTAACAGCTCTGAACAAGAATCCTGTTGAAAACATTGTGGGAAAAGGAGAAAATGCTGGTGACCAGCATTTTCTCCTTTTCCCACAATGTTTTCTTCTTTATCAATGACAAATTCCATCATTTGAGCTACATTTAAATCGTCATCTGCAAATGCTTTGAATTTGTACAAGTCTACAGTTTTGTCGTGTGGTAAATGTTAAAAGGATAAAAAAAGTTGTGAGCAAAGGGAAAATATTGGTTAGCAGCATTTTCTCCATTTCCCACAATGTTTTGGAAAATCCTCTCTATCAGAGTCGTTGAAAGTCGGAATTATTTTGTACAGGGTTAAGATGCACTTTATTGCACAAGTTAAAAAGATGTAAATCACTAGATGATAGGAAAGCAAACAGATTAATTAGGGATGGGAGGATCATCTCAGGATTAATGGGGATTAACACCAGTAGGCTGTTCTAAGATTAATGCATTGATTATCTTGTTAGAGCTTAAGATTATTACCTCCTGTTTTTAAATGCATTTTCGTGCATGTTGACTCACATTTTATCAGATCTTGGGGTAAATAGAGGAAAATTTAATACTGTAAATGAGCAGTTTCCCGTTATTGGTACATGTACATGTATTTTGCTTTCCTGCATACATCCATAACAAGTTGTCTTTCCTTATGATAAAGCCGAGATGCTGGTGAACAGCGTTTTATCTCCTTTTTCCACAGTGTTTATCTACCCTTTCATAAATCATTATACCGGTATCCCATGATTCCTGCCACATTAACTAATCATCTGGATTTTTTTTTTTAATTGGTAAGTGATAGCACCAAGTGATAGTATCAAGAGCACCACATGCGGGTGGCAAAGTTTGGCTCTTGTTGCTCGATTTTCAATGCAATTCCAAGTTGAAAAAGGGGCTTGACTGTGTCAAAAATATTTAGATGGTTATTTGCCCCTGTTGTATAGGTTACCCTTTTAATAGTTTAAAACTAGTCCAACTTTAGAATTGACAGACACATGAGATGTCGAAGTTTTTGCATGATGAGAGGACACAGAGGCAGATGCCAGACAATACCTGTACTTTTTCTCCAAAAACAGCCAAGCTTTTGATACTTGTACTTGAATAATTGTATTTGGGAAGTTGGCAGATTTGTCAGTAATTAAGCTTGGTGCAAGATTAAAAGCTTTGTTTACTTGCATTCATCAAGTTTATTAGAGTTTTTAATTTGTTGATGTGAGTAAACAGCGGAAATGAGTTATGTTGTCAATAAATGGATCATATCTTCAATTGCACAATTAACCCTTTACCAAACAATTTCTTGTTTTAATGACTCTAATGAAGGTCTTTGAAAACATTGTGGGAAATGGAGAAAATTCTGGAGGGGGGGTTGGAAATGTTCATGCTCGGAACGCTAAGCATTATCTTACTCTTTGGAAAGTATTTCATAGTTCCCCCTTTTTTTTTATCAGAAATATTATCAGAAAAATAACAGAAATTCAAAGAACATAAAGAAGCTAACACCTTGGCATGAAGTGGTCAGAAGTGGATAAATACTGGTCTAAAACCCTTGAAGCGTTTAATAAACCAGACAGACATTGTCAGTCTAGGAATAAGACCAAAATGATTGCAAATTCAAGGTTGCTTTTGTCCAGAATGTCTCACGTTCTGTGCAATCTGATCTTGATCTACACTGGCCGCAAAGACAACTATAACTGCGAAAGGTGCTTGAAGGGTCTAACAGGACCCACATGATGGTCATCTTGACTCTGTATTGGTCACTTCACTGGTCATATTGACCACATGCCCCTATTGTCATCCTTGGGGCTTCAGGTTTCTGAAAAGAGTAGGGTATTGTTAATGGGGTGTTAGAAAAATAGGGATCTCTCTTTACCCATAATTAAAGTGACATGGGGGGGGGCAGGGTTAGGGCCTGGCCTGAGGTCCCAAATGCTGCATTACTGATTATTCTTTTTAACCCTTTACCACATAATCCTGTGCTTAACAATCCTGAGGAAGAAGCCTTTTGAAAGCCTTGTGGGAAAAGGAGAAAATGCTGGTAATCAGCATTTTCTTGTTTTCCCACAAAGTTTTCTGCTCTTTTACTGAGACGTATCATCATTTCATCTAAATATAATATGTTGTCTGCATATGCTTTCAGTTTGGACTAGTCTTTAATTTGTCATTTGGTAAAGAGTTAAGACATACTCGGAGTGTACTATTCCCCCTGAAAAAGAATGAGCTCAATGAAATATAAATTATTACTGATAAGGAAACACCAAAGACATGGAGAAATTAGTCCAAATGCTCCATTTGTTCTGATGTTTAGGGCTGTTGTCTTAAACTGGCATCATATCAGATAGTGTCTGTATTGGGGACAGTGTAAGGGGACAGAATATGGTACTCTAGGGGTCCCCTTATTTGTTTGTTTGATCCCTTATTGGATTACTGTCACAACAAGGTGATAGAAGGGATGTTACAGGTGATAATCTGGTTAACACTGTTTCCTCATGCAGACACTGTTTTGGACACTCTTTTCTGAGAATAATAAACATTTTGAAAACTGTCTGGTAGAGGGAGAAATTTGCTGAGAATATGTAGTGAATGCATTGTGTATCTTTTTGCCAGAATTATTTCTTGATAAGTTTAACCCTTTCCCCAAATGACCAATTTTGGACTCTTCTTATTCAGAACATTCTGCTGACTACCAAGTTGAAATTGGTACAAACAAGTTAAAAGTTCTGAAAACGATGTGGGAAAAGGAGATAATGCTGGTTCCAAACATGAGCTCCTAATAAATTTCTCACCTTATGTTTTCGAAATCCTTTTTCTTCAAGAACTAAAACTCAGGATATTTTAGTTTAATTTATTACTAAGAGTTGCATTGGAAATGTTCTCACCTTTGAATATGTTTCCTTCTGTTTAACTCTTTACCACATAATACTGTCTTCTAACAACTGTGAGGAGAAAGCCTCTTGGATATGCAGTCGTAAAATAAGAAAATACTGGTAATCAGCATTTTCTCCTTTTCAAGCATGTTTTACAAAAGCTTCTATCAAGAGATTTTTAAAAACTTAATGGTTTGGTACAGCAGTAACTTTGATATTACCTGTACACCTCAAAGTTCAAGAGTAATTTTGAGCTTTTCTCATAAAAAAAATGTTTACAGGGGCTTTTTACCCTTCACCACACAATGCTGAGTTTTAACGACCCTGAGGTAAAAGCCTTTTGAAAACATTGTTGGAAAAGGAGAAAATGCTGATAGCCAGCATTTTCTCCTTTTCCCACCATGTTTTCTACCCTATCAAGGAAAATTGCATCATTTGAGCCACATTTAAAATTGTTGTCTGCAAATACTTTCAAATTTGGACACATTTTCATTTGGACACATCAAATTTATCGTTTGGTAAAGAGATAAAAAAAAATTCTCTGTAAGATATACATTATTTCTGTTCTCCAAAAAATGTCCAGTCTCCCATCAGTGTGACACAAATCCAGAAACCTGGCACCAATTAGCTAGAACAATTTGACTTCTGTAGGAGTTGACAGCTAAGTGTGACAAGTGGCACCACTGGGTGACCCCTCAGTGCCTTACCAGGCTCATCTCCTGGAATATGACAATGGGGCATTATGGGAAATATTGGTTACAGATGAGGACTGATAAGCATTGTTTGAGCTTTTAGTTTAACCCTTCACCAAATGATTCCAAGTTTTAAACTTAGCCCTGGTGAAGAAGCTTGTTGAAAATGTTGTAGGGGAAAAAAAAAGGAAAAAAAACTTCTTGTTACATATTTTTGGTTTATTCTAAAAATTGGGCCAGTATTTCAGCTTACAGATATGGACCCTTGATGGAGCAAAAAAAAATAATCAACTTAAACCTTACTCTGTACCACAGGACAAAATTTCAGACTTTTCCAACTTGAAAATATTTGCAGAGGATAAGTAAAATTCAGCTTAGATGGTGGAATGGGTGTTTGGAAGGGAAGAAGTAAAAGGAGAAGATGCTGGTGAACAGCATTTTCTCCTTTTGCCACAATGTTTTCAAAAGCTTTCTTTTTCAGGGCTGTTAAAACACAGGCTTGTTTGAAAGAATGGTTAAGATAACGAAATGTGGTAAACATGCCATTCCAATGAGCCAATTAGAAAATGACCAACCTCAGTCTTATAATGTAGGTTTCCTAATTATGAAACTTTACGACTTTGCCCTCACCCACAAAAGTATAGGCACTCAAGTGTCAATCTTCACACACCATTCTAGCCTTATATTGTGAGCGAAATAATGCAATAAAAATGCAATATTTGACAAATGTCAATTGCTTCCTTCCTCTCATTTTTTTTTGAAGAAACACTTAATATTTACAGTCCAATTCATAGAATCTGTTCTGTTTGCAAGGCATTAGTCAACAAGAGAAATCTTTGAAACACTGGAGTTTAAAGATACATCCTTACAGACATGAAGAGAAAATGCTGTAAACATTTGGTAGACTGTAGAATGATTCAAAATTTAGTCAGCTGTGTAACCTAGATTAATTTGTGATGTATGGTTTAAGGGATAAATACACACATATATATCTTTGATTTAAAAACTGGAAATGTAATAAAAAGTGATTTCTTTGAAGGCCTCAAGAAAATAAAAGGATTTTTCTGCCAGTCATAATTTATGCAACTTTGCAGTTGTCAGGAGCAACATTTGGCATGAAGATACAAAAATGATTGTAGATTGATTAAAATTAAGATAAATGCTTAAAAAGTGCCTGAAAACGAGTAGAGATGTATCTTTAACTGTTTCAGAGTTAATTGGCAAAGCTACTGCTAATTGCTCAAGACAACCTGAGGTACTACCGTAGTCAATGTATGTCGAAGACTTCACCACACAGTCCTGAGTTTAACTCTTTACCAAACAACAAAGTTTGTACTAGACAAAACTGAAAGCATCTGCAGACGACAAATTGAATGTAGCTCAAAGGATTATTGTTATCTGTGATAGGATAGAAAACAGTGTGGGAAATGGTGAAAATTCTGGTTACCAGCATTTTCTCCATTTCCCACAATGTTTTCAAAAGCCTTTCTTCTCAGGGGCGTTGAAACTCGGGATTGTGTGGTAATGGGTTAAACAACCCTATGAGTGCCTTTAGAAAGACAAAATCCATTACTTGAGCCACACTGAAATTGTAGTCTGTGAAGGCTTTCAATTTGAACAAGTCTAAGATTTTGTCGTGTGGTCAAGAGCTAAATCAGACTACTTAAAATGTGCATCATAACCTGCTTTAACCTGCACTGCCCTAAAAACACCTTTGATGTTGTGAAATGCCTTGAAGTGACAGTACAGTTACTGAAACAGTCAACATTGTTAAATCAAATGCACTGTCAAACATAATGTTGCCTTCCAACTACTGATAATGAATGATTGTCTTTTTTCTCTGGTTGGCCTGAATTTTTTCAATGTTTTCTCTGCTGCAACAGGTGTTAATCTAATTCCCCTTTAAGAAAAAAACCCTGAACTTTTAATACTTTCCTTAGCTGACAAAAATTTGGAGTCGTCCAAATTGAATGCATTTGCATACAATGATTTAAATGTGAGTGGAATTGTGAGATTTGGCTGTGAAGACTGGAAAATGTTGTGGGAAAAGAAGAAAATTCTGATTACCAGCATTTTCTCCTTTTCCCCACAATTCTTTCAAAAGCCTTCTATTTTAGGGTTTTTAAGTTTTGAGTTTGTGGTAAAATGTTAAAGAGCCTGATACAAAAATCCTTTGAAAACATTGTGGGAAAAGAGAAAATGCTGGTTATCAGAATTTTCTTCTTTTCCCACAATGTTTTCCAGTCTTGCAGAAGAAAATCAAATGCGGCTGAAACAAATGGATTTGTCTATGATAGGATAGAAAACACTGAAGAAAAAGAAGAAAATGCTAGTTACCAGCATTTTCTCCTTTTCCCACCATGTTACCTAAGGCTAACATCCAAGGTTTAGTCACATGTAATTTGGCATCTGCAAATACTTAGAATTTTGGTTTATCTAAAATTTTGTCATCTGGTAAAGAGTTATTAAAGAATACAGTCAAGACAGTAAATCCCATTGAGTGGAAGAGATTTACGACACTGGCCTGTAGCTGTCAGCTCAATATGGTGTAAGTGGTTTCATGGGGGAGAACACTGGTTTAGAAGATCAGCTAATCTGTTTATGTTTGTTAATTACTGGACAAATAGGCTTATTGTTGTCGCTTCTTCAAGGTGTGTCATCTGCAATTGTGGGCGGAGCCTAAATTTGGGGTATTAAGTTCACTGTGATTTCTATCGGAATTGTAGTACCGCTTTAAAAGTAATACAGTTTACAACAATTTGCAGTTGATATCATTCATCTTTATTATCTAAATATATTTTTCTTCGTTTGATTTCTTGGATATGTGATTTATTCATTATATGTGTTACTGACAACTTTTTGCATTGGACGTAGAACTCTTTTGTGTGCAGTCTAGTTGTATTGGACTTTGGCAGTGTAAACTTTAGTCTGTTTTAGCTATATTGTAAGACATTAAACTTGATTTTGCTAGAATTCACGATGGTTGCTAATAAGTTCTACGAGTTTGGACAACAGGGTCCGATTCGCCCGATACCAACATATTATGGTGAGTGACTAACTCTTCCTTTTAATCCTTCACCAGACGACAAAATTTTGGATTTGTTTTTATTGAAAGCATTTGCAGATGACAAATTGAAAATAGCTCAAGTTATTGAATTTGTTTTTGAAAGGGTGGAAACATTAAGGGAAAAGGAGATAAGGCTTGGTACCCACATCTTCAGGTTCATGAAAATTTGGAATAGTAGGGAAAACGGTTAACCCTGTACCAGACAACAATATTTTGGATTTATCCATACTAACCCTTATCTTGCTAAGTATGTAAAATGAAACTTTTAAGCAGATAGTAAAAACCCAAAATGTGCTATTTCAAACGTAATTTTTTGGGGGAAAATATGTCCTAATTGGACAGCGTAGATCATAGATCAGACTGCACCTTCTGTGCAGTTTGATCTTGATCTACACTGTTCGCAAAAGGTCAGTGAGTCGCACTTAGCAGCCGGAGGACTAATAGCTATTTGCAGACGAAAAATTAAACATGGCTCAAATAATGAAAGTAGTCTGAAAATGTTGAAAACTTTCTGGTAAAAGAAGAAATTGCTGGTTAACTCTTTACCAAACGACAAAACTGTGGACATGTCCAAATTGAAAGCATTTGCAATAGACAAAATGAACGTAGCTCAAATGATGATTTTAGTCTTTGATAGAGCAGAAAACATTGTGGGAAAAGGAGAAAATGCTGGTTACCAGCATTTTCTCCTTTTCCCACAATGTTTTCAAAAGGCCTCTTTCCAAGGGTCGTTAAAACTCGGGATTGTGTGGTAAAGGGTTAAGAGATTTTTTTTCCTTTTCCCATGATATTGTCAAATACCTTCTGTCTCAGGGTTACTAACCCTTTACCAAGTAAGCAGGACTTTTAAATACCTTGAGGAAGAAGGCTTTTGAAACATTGTGGGAAAAGGAGAAAATGCTGGTAAATAGCATCTTCTTCTTTTTCTTCAATGCTTTCTATCATATCATAGACAAATCCATTTTTTTCAGCCGCATTTGATTTTCTTCTGCAACAACTTTCAATTTAGACAAGTAAGAAATTTTAGTTAAAGGTTTAAACATATCTATTTTACATCAATTGAGAAACAAGTTCTTACAACTTAAACTAATCTCTCTCAATTCTGCTTCCTGGGAACTATACACCAGTAGGCCTACTCGCGCCGAAAGTGTGGGCCAATGAAAAATCCCAAAGTTGACACCCGCTCCCGAGTATTGAACTCAGGACCTCATGGTTACAAGGCCGACACTCTAACTCACAACCACAGACACCACAGAAATTTTAAGAAATTTTGTTGTGTGGTGAAGAGTTAAAACATGGGATTGTTTGGTAAAGGATCAACCCAAGTTTTAACGACCCTGACAAGAAAAGCTTTAGAAAATATTGTGGAAACAGGAAAAAATACTGGAAATGAGCATTCCTCCTTTTCTCCCAACAATATCAAACCGATCAAAGACAAATCCATTTCAGCCACATTTGAAAGAAATTTCTTCTGCAAATGCTTTCAATATTGACGAGAAAGAATTTTTATCATATGGTAAAGAGTTTACCACACAATCCGGATTTTAATGACTCAGAGAAAGAGGCCTTAAACATAGTGGGAAAAGGAGAATATGCTATTTACCAGTATACTCTCCTTTTCCAACAATGTTTTCTCACCTATTACAGACAAATCCCACCATTTTAGACACATTTGAATTCTCGTCTAAAAAACCTTTCAATTCGGACATGTCTAAAATATTTTTGTTTGGTAAAGAGTTCAACATGGGATTGTTTGTTAAAGGATAAAAGTATCTCCTTTTTGAGGAAAAAACATTTTTAATAATGCATGTGCTACTAATGACTCAATAATGATATGAAAGACTAAAAAATTTGCTTAAATAGAACTTCTCTGATTTATTTTTTTTTTATATTTTAAAGTAACATAAAGAACACATTCAATTTGAAGCTTTGAACATTGGAAGAAAGCTTTTGAAAACATTGTCGAAAGGAGGAAACGCCGGTCACTAGTATTTTCTCCCGTTACTTTGTCAAAATTTGAATTGTTGTTTCTAAATACTTTTAATTAGACTAGATGTAAGATTTTGTTTTAAAATCTGAAATAAAACATTATGGGAAAAGGAGAAAATGCTGGCAACCAGCATTTTCTCCTTTTCCCACAATGTTTTCTACCCTATCAAAGAAATTTTCTATCATTTGAGCCAAATTATAATTCTCGTCAGCAGAAGCTTTCAGTTTGGACAAGTCTACAATTTTGTCTTGTGTTAAAGTGTTACATGCTGTCATAACCAAAGTATAAACTTAACAAAAAAATTCACCTACTTTTTCAAAAACAAAATTCTTTCTTCCTGTACCTACATTATTTTTGTCTTTTGTTGGGTTTGATTCAAATTCAGATTAGTTTGTTATGTCTACCAAAAGAGAGCTTGTTTACATGTCAGTATGTCCTTATCAGCCTGCACAATTTAGATAGCAATCAAACACCAGTCTTGTTACTGTACAGATTATCTCCCTTGATAACATACAAGTTATCTCCCTCTACAGGAGTCAATTTTGGGCTTATCAAAAATTTTGCCCATGGGATGCTGTGGAACTTTGCAAGCTGCTGGACAGTAGATAACCAGATCAAGCTACTTTTCCCAGAATGTTTTTGCCCTTTCATGTTACATCATTTGAAATACTATGCGAATACTTTCAATTTTGTCACCTAGTGAAGAATTCAGTTTTTGACAAATTATAAATTTTTAGACTTACCCAAATCCGATACATTTGCAGTTGACAAAAATTAGATATTACTTATTAAATGAGCGGGTTCTCTCAGAAATTGTAGAAATTAAATGAGCGGGTTCTCTCAGAAAGTGTAGAAAACAACATGAAAAAAGAAGGAAGTACTGGTTATGAGTTTCTTCTCTTTTTCGCTTAATTTTTGCTAAGTTCTGCATTCAAAGATTCAAGAATTGTCTGGGAAAGAGTTAAGATGTATATGATAGAACTTTTGCTGCTACCGGCCCACAGGTATCAGATTCGAGATTGATAGAGCAACGATAACGGGTTATATGACAGCTAGTTAGTGTTGGCTAATTAGCAGACCTGTCAGATTTATTAGTTAATTGTTTAGGATAACAACTTATGTTTATGAAGCTTGTTTATTCTGATTGTTGATTTGGGCAGCAGGCACCTTCCTTCCTTGAGGCAGAGTGTTGGTAGCTCACTGAAGAACATGAGTTGGTACTAGAAGGGTACCAATGTTTGAATCCACTATTTACTGACAGTGCTGGACATCAACATTTTTGAGATGTCTAAATTAATTCTTCAGTTTACCAAACAACAAATCTGTAGATATGTCCAAAATCAAAGCATTTGCAGATAATAAATTTATTGTATCTCAAATGATGATTTCTATCTTAGAAAGACTAAACAACAGTGTTGGAAAAGCATTTTCTTCCTTTCCCAATGCATTTGCAAAAGCCTTCTTCATCAGGGTCGTTAAAACTTTTG
The DNA here is from genome assembly GCA_946811185.2 of Hippopus hippopus. NCBI lineage: Eukaryota > Metazoa > Mollusca > Bivalvia > Cardiida > Cardiidae > Hippopus > Hippopus hippopus. The sequence goes on along the minus strand of OX328107.1, from coordinate 45,207,506 downwards.
ATTGTGTGGAAAAGGGTTAACTCAGTGGTAGACAATAAAACTTTAGAGTCGTGAACAGATAGGATAATTGCAGACAAACAGATCAAATGTTTTACAGCCTTTGCAAAAAGTCTACTTTTCTGACAATGCTTTTTCCCTTTCAAAAACAATTTAATGCCATGCTTTGAACCACATAATTGGACATTTGTAATTGCTTTCTAAACAAATGAGTTTAAATTTTTTGTCATCCATTAAGAGTTTAAAAATGGTCAACTTAAGGCTGATATAATAAGGTATACCCATATTTTTGTCCAGAAAATAATATGTTACAGCAAGGAGGAGTGGTTAGATATTGTAGGAACAATACTATTGGGTAACGGAAAACAAAACAGTGCTATTGGATAATGTAGAACAATGCTTCATATAATTCTGCTTTTATTGGAGAAAACAATACTGTAGGAATTACCTCTGTTTCTTGTCTACCAGCTTTATGCATGAAACAATAGCGTCTTGCTTACATTAATTCTTAACAGATGACAAAACTTTGGTCTCTTCCAATTTCGAAGCATTTGCAGATGACAAGTAAATTTTGCCTCAGATGGTAAGAATTGCCCTTTAAATAGTTGAATATATTGTGGGAAAAGGAGAAAATGCTTGTAATACAGCATTTTAACCTTTCCCTCAACTGTTTCAAAGGCATTTGATTTTGGGGTCATGAAAGCACGGATAAAAAGTAAACAAAAGATGGAGCATCCTGGTAACTTTTGACCTACTTTCAAAATTTATCTTTCTGCCAGCAACTAACACTTGGTCCAACCATACAATGACATGGTATGATTCAAATTTAAATGCAACTTAATACCCATATTGCTTACTTTTGGCTGTTACTAGGCCTTTAAGTTGACCAGTATAATTTTCACAATATTTTTTCTAAAACCAGATGAAAACATGGGTAGAACCTTTGCTCACATGAGGAACAAAGTAAAATGAAACAATAATTGTATTATTTATGGTTGCAGTAAACATGACAGATTTAGTGCCAAATTTGCATGATTCATTATCTATATTATTGATAAGCAGGGTAGCTCTCATGTGACATTAATTGATATTATGCCATAATTTTCTGGAGTCAACTCTTAACAAAAAATCCATTGTTTTCATGACCCTAGGATAAAGGTTTTTGAAAACACTGTACAAAAAGGAGAAAATGCTGGTAACCAGCATTTTCTCCTTTTTCCACAGTGTTTTGTACCCTTTCACCAACCAAAGTCATCATTTAAGCAACGTTCAATTTTTCTTCTGCAAATGCCTTCCATTTGGTTGAGTTAAAAATTTTGCTGACAGGGTAGATTAAGATCAAGCTACACAAAACCTACAGCCTGATCTTTGCTCTACACTGTCTGCTTTGCCAAAACACTGTAGACAAAAGCAAACATGAAATTGTAATTACATGTATATGTGTTGTCATTTCTAGGATGAAAATGTCTGATAGGTTTATTTGGTGCTCTTTTAGGGTTAATAAATAATATGGAAAATCAAAATAAAGTACAAAACTGGGGGTAACTGGTTGAATAGTGTAGGCAGATAGACCATTGAATGAGCAGAAGTGTTGTGGGTACTTTGTAGATTTTTCCCACATCTCTGGGCCACCTGCTTTGTGCAGAGTCAACAATGCTCTCTGTTGTTAGTACAGGAAGAATTGCATGTTTGAAATACTTTCACAGTGAAAAGATAAGAAATGCAAACTATCTGACCCATTCATCGGCATTCATTGACACTTTAAAGTCTGAGGCTTAACTTGAGTTACTTTTTATATACAGAAGCACAAGATCAGACTGCACAAAATGTTTAGACTCATCTTTGATCCACACTGTTTGATATCTCTTTAAACACATTAATTTTGTTTTGACCAAAACAGAACTGAAAATCTTTTGTTTGAATATAATTGCTGCATTTTGTTTTTCAGTGCTTATTCAGGGTTTATTTATTTTCATGAAATAAGATTTTTTAAAACCCAATGGATTTACATGTTTTGAAATCATTATGGTAAAAGAAGCAAGCACTGATTTTTTTTTTGTCAATTATATTAAACATGATTTGCTTTTGAAACACATAGGACAACTAATGTTGTACCGTACCACAAAATTTCAGACTAACCTGGATTTAAAGCATTTGTGGAGGACAAATTATTCATATGTTGGTCAAAATGGCAGAATTTGATCTTGAAGGACATAAAAAATGCTGAAAGAGGATTACGTTCGGATTAAGAATTTTGGCTTTTTATTTTGGCAAAAACTTTTTTAGACTAACGCAAATCAAAAACATTTCATTGCAACAGAATTGAATTCGACTCAAATGAAGAAATGTATAGCAAACAATCTTGGAAAAGGAGAAAATGCTTGTAACATGCATTTTTTCCTTTTCTCAAAATATTATCAAAAAACCTCTTTTTTTTTCCAGCAAGAAAAATAGCATTAAATAAAAATTGTTTAGAAAAGATTTTACACAAGAATTATGAAAGAAATTTGTCTTTCATAGAGTAGAAAACATTGTGGGAAAAGGAGAAAATGCTGGTTACCAGCATTTTCTTCTTTTCCTACAATGTTTTCAAAAGACCTTTTTTCTCAGGGTCGTTAAAACTCAGGATTGTGTGGTAAATGGTTCAGTGCAGAAGTCTAAAATTCCGTTGTTTTGGGAAAGAGTTTTGAAAGTAAAACATAGAATTTTGACAAGGCTGTTGGTGACAGATTATCATGGATTCTAACGGATGCTCGCACTTACTCCACTTCAATGAATAGTTTCGGTATTGTTGAGGGGCGAGAAAAAAACAAAAGAGGATTGAGAGGGCATACTTGTCGTATTTGCATTGTTAAGTAATCTCAGTGGCTGCCCGCGATGATATACGATAATCACAAAACGGCTACTGTTTGTGGTAAACAATATCTTCATGAAACAAAACTCATTTTAAAGTGAAGTACTTGTTTCGAGTTCACTTCTTTAATCCTTCATAATAGAGGCTATTTAGCTCTTTCACTTAACCACAAAATTTTAGACAGGTTCAAATTGATTTGCAGATAAAATAATAAACGCGACTTAAAAATTAAAATTTGTTCTTGGAAGCATTTCCTCCTTTTTCCCACAAAGGTTTCAAACCATCAAACCATCTGTCTTAAGGTTGTTAAAACTCAGGGTTGTATGGTAAAGAGTTAACTATATATCAGATGACAAAATTCTAGACTTGTCCAAATTCAAAGCACATGCAGAAAATGAATTAGATGCTGCCTAAACCATTATAGAATTTGTCTTTAAATGGTAGAAACATTCTGGGAAAAGCAGAAAATGTCGGTTGTATTCCTGAGGGTGGTGAAGTCTCAGGAATTTCATGGCAAAGGGTTAACTTTTAACAAATGATCACATGTTACTACCTTGAAGAACTTTTTTTTTTAAATATTGTTTGAAGAGGAGAAAATGCTGGTAACTGGCCTTTTCTCCTTTTTTCCACACTGCTTTTCTATTGTTTCCTTGACGATTCCCATCATTTGGGCTTCGTTTAATTTGTTGTGCAATTGCTTTCAATATTGAGGTTGCGTGATAAGAAATTAACTCTATACAAAACAGCAAAATTTTGGACTTGCCCAAATGGAAAGTATTAACCCTTTACCACACAATCCCGACTTTTAATGACCCTGAGAAAGAAAGCTTTTGAAAACATTGTGGGATAAGGAGAAAATGCTGGTAACCAGCATTTTCTCCTTTTCCCACAATGTTTTCTCCCCTTACCAAATCAAATTTCTATTTTTGATTCCCATTTATTTTGTCGTCTGCAAATGCTTTCAATTTGGACTAGTCTAGAATTTTGTTGTTTGGTAAAGGGTTAAGACTACAACATAAATGGAACTCAGAAATTGAAATTGGTTTATGGCATAGTAAAATACATTGTGGAAAAAGGAGAAAATGCTGGTTAACCAGCATTTTCTCCTTTTCCCACATTGTTTTCAAAAGCTCTCTTCCTCAAGGTCATTGAAACTGGAGATTGTGTGGTAAAGTGTTAAGAATTGATGCTGGTCATTATGACACACAGGAGAAATATTTTGAAGGAAATGAAAACTTTTACATGGAAAAAAGAAAACATTTTGAGAAAAGGAGCAGTTGTTTGTGTTTGTGTACTAGCAGTTGTATCTTTTTCTAATATATTTTCTTAATGTTATCTACAAGTGGTCTAGAAACATGCATTTGTGTGATAAATAATTACTCTTTATAAAACAATTCAAGTTTTAACTTGAGAAAGACAGCTTATGAAAACATTGTGAGAGAAGACGAAAATTTTTGTCACCAGCATTTTCTCAATTTCCCTCAACATTTTCTACCCTTTCATAGTAAAATTCCAACGTTGAGCTAGATTTAATTTCTCATCTGCGGATGCTTTCTCTATGGACCAGACTTAAATTTTACCATCTGGTAAACAGTTCATACTGAAAAGAATTCTTGTGCACTTCATGTCAAAGTAATTGACGTAATAGATTCGGTAAAAGAAAAGTTATCATTGGGTACCATGCGACACTGATTTATGAACGAGTCTAGGTACAGACAATTCAGATCAAGTTCGGTTAAAATTGAAACAAGAATAAATGTTCAAAGTAAATGAAGAGAAATGAGCAGACATGGTTATCAGATTTTCTGTTCTTTATCAGGAATTCATTTTTCATTGCTCTGTGACGTGATATTTCCATGATGTTGCCCAATCTAGTCTAAACCCTTTATCAGACAGCAAAATTTTAGACTAGTCCATATTGAGAGTGTTGGCAGTTAACAAAATAAATGTGACTCAAAGATTGAAATTTGTTTATGGAAGAGTAGAAAACATCGTGGGGAAAAGGAGAAAATGCTGGAAGCCAGCATTTTCTCCTTTTCTCACAATGTTTTCAAAACACCTTTTTTTCTGGTGTTGTTAAAAGATGGGATTGTATCGTAAAGGCTTAATGCTTTACCAAACTATCCCGACTTTTGACGACCCAAAGAGAGAAGGCCTTTGCAAATATCATTGTGATTGGAGAAAATGCTGATAACAAGCATTTTCTCCTTTTCCGATGTTTCAGGAATTTCATGAAAAAATTGTATTAGCTGCAGCAAATTTGTTGTCTGCCAATGCTGTTACTGGTCAGATGAATTTTCAAGCTTAATATTGGTTTAATGTGAAACATTGTTAAAAAAGAAGCAGTTGCTTGACACAGTGCACTCCAAATTCATTATTAAAGAAGTTTTCCTTCCTATCAAATATTTTCCTTTTATGTCATTACAGTTATATAATAGTTGGTCTAATAGAAGTCGATCAACGATAATATTTTTTAAATGTTCAGCAATGAGTCTTTTGAAACTTAAGGTGCTTCTGTTTGATTTTGAATCATCACAGTTTGTAATTTTTAAACTGAGCTGTAAAATTACAGATACTTTCTAGAAATAAGGTTACCTGTGAGTTGTTAAAAATATCTTGGCCAAGAGAATCTTTGATTGACTTTGTTTTCTCTTATAATTGACATGAAAACCACCAGCAGTCAGATTTAAATCATTATTTGATATCATGATGGAAGCAGAAGGCACACAGATGTGGAACTGCTTTGTAGGTAAAATTTGAACTCAGCTTTATAGCTCTGTGAGAGATTGAACTCCTAACTCTTTGCCATACGATCCCGAGTTTAAACGACCCTGAGAATAAAAAAAGTTTTGAAAACATTATGGGAAAAGGAGAAAATACTGGTATCCTTAGAAGACAAATTTCATTATTTAAGCCACCTTTGATTCTTCGTCTGCAAAGGCTTTCAATTTTGAGATATCTAAAATTTTGTTGTGTGGAAAAAAGTGAAAACACCTTTCACAACAAAACAAATCTTTGCAGTCTTTGTAAATCAAGATCAGAGAACATAAAATCACACATCTGATCTTGATATACGCTGTCCACTTGCTGAAACTCGAGCTGTGTTAAAATTGTAACTATATGTGTCTTATGTCTGAACAGAAAGTGTGTCAATTTCATTTGGCACTCGAAGCTTCAATAAAATAAAATGGGCTTTTTCAGTCAGGTACATGTACAAGACACCTACCTTGTGGTGAAAGAGACCTCACAAAGTATCAGACAGTATAGATTAAAGGTCAGATTCAGTGCAGTCTGATCTAGGGTCTTCACTGTTCTCAGAAGCAGCTAAAGCTGTGGTTTTACTCTGTAACCCATGCCCAAACAATTCCTCAATTTTCATGACTCTAAAGAAGTAGGCTTTTGAAAACATACTGGGAAAAAGAGAAAGCTGGTAACGAGCATTTTGTCCTTTTTTCACTATGTTTCCCATCCTTTCAAAGACATTTCACATTATTTGAGCAGCATTTAAATTTTTGTCTGCAAATGTTTCAATATAAAATAGTCTGGTACATTTTCATCTGGTAGAGTGTTTTAATGCTTATGGGTTGTTTATGCTTCCAAGTTGCATGTTGATTTGTTTTTATTTTAACAAAATGTTTACTTAGCAATATATTGGGCAAATAATTTTAAAAAAAAAACTATTATTTGTCTGTTTTCCATCAGTGTCTAGACAACCAAAAATTGTTTATGGTAGGAAACTGCTGTGAAATAAAAAACTGTTTCTTGAGAAAAAACTTCATTCACAGGTGCTAACACAAAGACCCACCTACAAACACTTCACCCTTAAGCTGCTATGCACGACTCACTGACCTTTTCCGGACAGTGTAGATCAAGATCAGACTGCACAGAACGTGCAGTCTGATCTTTGATCTACACTGCCCATTTATGACATATTTTTTCTCCAGAAATAAGTTTGAAATAACATTTTTCGGGTTTTTACCATCGGCTTGAAAATTTTATTTAACGTATTTAGCAGGATAAGGGTTGAGTTTATTGGTCCTATGAGCTGGACCATGTGCCGTACAGGCTATTTTTAGAAATGCAACTTGTCCACCATTCGGCATACCTCGGGTGATGGGAGCCATCATATCCCTCAGCTGTATCTGGTGGATTGATATGCACCAGATCGGTACATACCCGGAAATACACCGGTTTACCGTTCTGAAAATTGTAAGGCTCCTCTTAAAAAAGAAAACTTGAGTTTCAATTTTCTGTCGAAATCTTTCTAACTATGTTTCAGTTGAGTTGACAAACAGTTCGTACATTCATTATTTAACATGGTTTATCAATTCTGATTGAAGTTTTCACCGACAGATAAACAGATGTAAATAACTTCATCAAAGATGTTTATGTCGTTGCTAAACGACTGACAGTGGTGTGCTATATATAGAATCACGTGATTCTCATTTCAAAATGGAAATCTCCTTGATACGGACAAGGTTAGATGTAGGTACGGAATCGGCCGAGTTGTGACGAGTGCTTGTCCACAACAAATGACACATTCAAGTAACAGCAATTACAAGTGACACATAGACAATATTTGGAGGAAAGACAAATGACAATTTTGAATGATTATGAAAATAAAGTGGGAAAACAGAACAAATTTATTTGCTGTTTCATATAATTTCTCTTTCTCACAAAATATTTTGAAAAAACTTTATAATGTGATGTATTAGAAGTTGATTTCTGGTTGTTTTGCCACAGAACATGTTGTTTATGTGGCGGCCATCTTTTTTAGATGGCGTGGTATATTACAGAAGCCAGTGAGATGCTGTCAGTTTTATGTGGACTTGATTGTTTTATTTTTCCATAATTGTTCCCAGAATGCCTGAAATCTGTTTGGCTGGTGATTACTAAGAATTAGAAACATTAAAACCAGTGAAATATTTTAGAATATATATATTATTTTTTGTACCAAAAAAAGCCTCCCATAGATGTCTGCCCCCACAGCCTTGTTTGATATAAAATGCTCCAGATAACTCTTTGCCATACAACAAAATTTTAGACCGGTCCAAACTTGAATGTATTTGCAGACAACAGATTATTTCATTTAGCTGAAAAGATGGTAATTGTCCGTGAATGTGTAGAAAACCTTGAGGGAAAAGGAGAAAATGCTGTTAGCAAGTATTTTCTCCTTTTCTAACAATGTTGTCTACCCCATGAAAGACATTTCCCATCATTTAACTCTTTACCAAACGACAAAATTTCAGGCTAGTCTAAAATGAAAGCATTTGCAGATGACAAAATAAATGTGACTTAAAAATTAAAACTTGTTGTGGGACGGGTAGAAAACATTGTGGGAAAAGGAGAAAATGCTGGTTACCAGCATTTTCTCCTTTTCCCACAGTGTTTTCAAAAGGCTTCTTTCTTAGGGTCGTTAAAAGTCAGGATTGTGTGGTAATGGGTTAAGCCACTTTTTATTTGTCATCTGTAGTGCTTTTTATTTTGACAACCCCACAGTTCTGTTGGTTTGGTAACAAATGAAAGTAACAATAAAGGCCAAATGTAAACAAAGTGGGTGTTTAAATGCATTTTAATTTATATCATACCATTCAAAAGTATGGAAATTATTGTGAAGATGACAGTCTGTCATTGTATGGTCGGTCCAAGTGTTAGTCGCTGACAGAGAAATTAATTTCAAAACTAGGTTAAAACCTGCCAGGTAGCTGTGTCTTTTGTTTACTTTTTGCCTGATTTTAAAATTCTTTTTTCTGCCAGCGACTAACATATGGTTCGACTACACGATAACAGACTGTCATCTCCACAATATTTTCCATACTTTTAAATGGTATTATTTAAACTCAATGTATTATGACTCCTACTTTGATATTTTGGCCTTTACTGGGCCTTTAAGTGCTGAAAAAGGGGAGAGACAAAATCAGGCAGAAATAAAACCATAAATTGTTACAGCTGTAAGTAAATTTAGGCCAGAATTTAACACAAAATATTTCAGAATTAAAAGTGTCTCTGTTTTAGTATTTTTCATTTGGATGATGTAATTTTATTTTCTGTTGTTTTTTTTTTTCATGACAGTCTTGAATTTTGAAAATTCAAAACAATATCAACCAACAAAGAAGTTTCTAAACACAAAAAATATTTCAAAGAAAGTCCTAAGTTCAAAATAGCTTTAGTTGAGACAAAGAAAAGATAACACCCGTTCAATGTTATTACATAATGGTAGATTGCTGTGATTACATATGGTTGAAATTATGAAAATGTCAAACTTCATCAGTGATTCCAGGGGAACATTTCACTTTATCTTGGTACCGGAGAGTTGCCTTCATCGTAAACAGGTCGGCCCCATCTGTCAGCTGTTTTTCAACGATAAAAATCCTTTTTGTCTTATCTACCGAGTTATAATTGCCTTGAAAATAAATTCTGGGTGTAATCTCTGTTTGTAATAGTACTTGCTGTCTTTATGGTATTTTTTTTTATTTTTTTGATGGTACTTTGATTTAGAACTTACCCTGTACCAAGCAATATCATGTTTTCACCCCTTAATACCACAATCAACCCTACGGATGAAGGGTGTTAAAAACATTGTTGGAAAAGGAGAAAATGCTGATAACCAGCATTTTCTCCTTTTCCCACAATGTTTTCTGTGATTTCAATAACAAATTTTCTTTACAATTATTTTGTCGTCTGCAAATACTTCCAATTTAGACAAGTCTAAAATTTTCATTCTAGTAAAGGGTTAAACAGAGATAAACTTTTTTGCCTTGTAGCAACTTTTAACCTTTTACCAAAAAAAATTTAAGATTTGTCCAAATCAAAAGCGTTTGCAGACAACAAATAAAATTTGATCAAAGAAATTAACTAAGTTTTAAATTAATTAAGAAATTAACTTTGCACCTAATCAGCAAAATATTATTGCTTCATTGCTTTTATCTCTTTACTAAACAGTCTCCAGTGATAACAGGTTTAAGGAAGAAGAGTTTTGAAAACATTGTTGGAAAAGGAGAAAATGTTTGTATGTTTTCTACCTTGGCAAAGATAATTTCAATCATTTGAGCTACATATTGTTTGTTGCCTGCCACTTTTTTTAATTTGGACAAGTCTGAAATTTTGTCATGTGGTAAGGTGTTAACCTTGAACCCTTGTTATAGCTTTAAGTGCTTTTGCTGACAAAATTTATGTCAGGATTAGACTGAAAAAAAAGTGCAGTCTGATCTGGAATCAAGACTGGCCAGTACATTGTAACTTGTGACACTGTCGGACTTAATCAGCTTTAAATTTTTTTATGTCTATTTTATGTATGGTAGCAGGAACTTCTTTCAGGGTTAACTTGCCATCGTTTTCCAACACAACTAAAGTTGCTTTTTTGTATGGTACAGATAGGGATTAGACTTTGACGAACTTGCTGCCTTATCTTGGATCCACATATCTTATATTTTGTTAGATACATGTATTCTAGTATAAACAATTTTTGAAATTGCAGTGTTTCAATCTTTCTTTCCTACAACAGACAGAATCCATTTCATTTGACAAGATCTTGAAGGGAAAACACAAGTAAACCCTTTTTCAAACAACCCTGAGTTTTTTCGACTATGGGGATCAAGGTTTTTAAAAACATTGTGGGAAAAGGAAAAAATGTTGTTAACCTGCATTTTCTCCATTAACCCACAATTTTTTCTACCCCTTCAACAGCGAATCCCATCATTCAGATCACAGTAGAATTGTTGTTTGCAAATGCTCTCAATTTAAATTTTGCCATCTGGTAAGTGGTTACCTCTTTACCACACAACAAAAATACAGACTTCTCCAAATTGAGAGCATTTGTAGACAACAATTTAAATGTACCTCAACTGATGGAATGATTGTTTGATAGAGTAGAAAACATTGTGGGAAAAGGAGAAAATGCTGGTTACCAGCATTTTCTCCATTTCCTACAATGTTTTCAAAAGGCTCCTTTTTCAGGGTTGTTATAAGTTGTGATTGTGTGGTAAATGGTTACCCCATAGACCATGTAACAAACCCAACAACCATTTTCATTCTAGAAATAGCACTCTAATAGGAGTATTTTCAAGGCTGCCATTGATCAGAATATCTCAGCAAAGGGAACAGTTTAGATAAAAGATCAGACTGTTCATTTTGTGCCGTCTGATCTTGACCTACACAGGCTGCAAAGGCAACTATAGTTGTGAAAAAGGCTGTAAGGGTGAACAATTTCTGAGTAAATCTACATTGATTACTATTTCTTGTTTCTTGTAATTAGATTAATGAAGTTATTAAAGATTGTTTTTGTGTTGACTGTGTACCTTCTGAAACTCATTTGCAGCAAACATCCTTTTATCCCCATACAGCAGCATCCCAAGTTTTAGCCACCCTTAATTTAGCATTATTTATTTTACACTGATTGCGAAACAAGTCGTTACAACTTATATAATATGAACCATGCTCTGTGAAAGGGGGGCTTAATGCATCTGTGGAAAGTATCGACCCAGTTCAGCCTGTGCATTCCACGCAGGCTGACCTGGACCAAAACTTTATGCTACTTTTCAATTTTCTATATGTTGAAGGATCAAACTACCTCATAATAAAGTCGGTTGTTAAAAAGTGGCTTTTATGGATCCGTTATTATGTGATGGCTTGCTTGGTACCATGCATCATGGAGATGCACTAACCCTTTACCACATAATCTCGACTTTAAACGATCCCCGAAGAAAAGGGCTTTTGAAAACATTGTGGGAAACAGAGAAAATGCTGTTAACCAGCATTTTCTTCTTTTCCCACAATGTTTTCTACCCTACCAAAGACAACTCCCACCACTTGAGCCACATTTTATTTGTTGTCTGCGAATGCTTTCAATTTGGATCAGTCTAAGATTTTTATGTTTGGTAAAGAGTTAAGCATCCTTTTGCCAGAGCATGGCTCGTATATAAGTATCACTCTTGATGATTGCTTCCTGGAAACCTTAACGAGTGGTAGCGCCGTGATGTGGATAGTTCCAAAGTAGACCCCGCTTATCTATGAGATTCAAACCCAGAACTTTTAGTGTGAGAGAAAACTTGATCCATTACTTCTGAGAATATATGTACCATAGGGCAATCCATCATTCTGTTCTTAGATTTAGCAATAGTATTTTCATCAAAACGTTCATTATGACCCCTGTACCGAGCAGTCTCTTGTTTTATTCCTTTTACACACGTCAAAATTTTGGACTTGTCCGAATTGGAGGCATATGCATACACCAATTAAATGTGACTAACATGATTGGACATGTCTTTGAAATCATAAGAAAAATTGTGAGAAAAGGAGAAACTGCTGTATACCAGCATTTTCTCCTTTTATTGCAAATGTTTTATACCCTTTCAGAATACAAATCCCATTATTTTAATCACAACTAATGTCTCATCTGTAAAATGCTTTCAACTTGCTTTCAACTTGGACAAGTCTAAAATTTGTTCATTTGGTAAGGGTTAAAGTTCACAGAAGTTCTTTTTTTAAAGACAAAGACATTCTTTCCACCTTTCACAATGGACTGAATAATTTATGGAGAAATCAGCAGGCAGAGTGACATCATATAGATAAGAAGAATGATGGATGGGAAATTTAGTAATGTTATCTGCCTCTTTATGAAAAAGAAATCTATACAATTGTTGGAGAGGTTTTGTTTTTCTGTCCCAGCGAGGGTTTGATAGATTCAGTATTTGCAGGGGGTTCCCTTCATGATAGTTGTTTTTGCCTGGAAACTGTTTTGCTACTGTTTTCACTGACTCACATTGTTTAACATTGCAACTGCTCTCATCTCATCTTGTTTAATAACACTATTAGTGAACATATTTTTCTTAACACTTTACCAAACAACAAAATTTTAGACCTGTCCAAATTCAAAATATTGGCAGACTACAAATCAAATGAGTCTAAAATGATGGAAGTTGTCTGTGATAGGGTAGAAAACATTGTGAGAAAAGGAGAAAATGCTGGTTACCAGCATTTTCTCCTTTTCCCACTATGTTTTCAAAAGGCCTCTTTGTCGGGGTCCTTAACACATGACTATAATGGTTAAAGATTAATGAGTTTTGAAAGTGCTTATATACTTGGCCTTTGACCAGCATTTTCTCCTCTTCCCACAAAGTTTTCTAACTTTTTTGAGTAAAATTTCATCATTTGAATCATACTAGTATTTAATTTATCATCTGCAAATGCTTTAAATTTGGACTAAGTCTAAAATTGTGTTCTGTTATAAAGAGTTAAAACACTGTTCATATATCTATTTATTTGTCAGTCCATCCATTCATCAATCTCATCACCTCCTATCTTATCAAATCCGATTCTGTAATTTCCTGACTTTTCTTCTGTAGAACTCTTGTGTATTTTTCTCTCTGAAAAAAATTAAATTAATCGGAAAAATTCAAAGAAATAAAGAGCAAATATTAGCTCACAAAATTTTACACCAGTCTAAATTGAAAGCATTTACAGACGACAAGATAAATGTGGCCAAAAAGATTAGGTCTGTAACAGAAAGAGTCGAAAACATTGTGGGAAAAGTAGAAAATGCTGGGTAAATTTTTTTCAAAAGCCTTTCTCCTCAGAGTCTGTGTGGTAAACAGTTCAATATTTTTTATCAAAAAAAAAAGTTAGGTAACTTATTACCAAACAATCCCGACCTTGAAAGATGAAACTTTTGATAACACTGTTGGAAAAGGAGAAAAAGCTGGTAACCAGCATTTTGTCCTTTTCCCACACTGTTTCCCACAATGTCTCCTAACCTTTCAGAAACTAATCCAATCATTTGGGCCACATTTAATTTGTATCTAACTTGCTTTGAATTTGGACCAGTCTAAAATATTGTTATGTGATAAGAAGGTAATAGCACTTCATTCAGAGTATCCTAATGATTGTCTAAGCACTATAATGGTCTCCTATTTACAAAACGTAACCCTAAATTTTTGTTGTTTGTTAAAGCATTCAAATATGCGTCGCAGTATAAAATTGAATTGCTTTCCATAGAATGTTATTTACTGCAGTAGAAAATTGATTTGTTTTCCGTTTCTGTACAAATTAAAGATAATCTAAAGATATCCGTTGATGTCTAGTTTTTTTGTCCCGAAAAAGTGCTCAATCAATTATCAATCGGTAAATTGTTCGTCAAAAATAATGACAATGAAAGCAGGGGTCAGTCTGTATTTTATATTTTGTCATTGTGCTAACTACTTTTTGACTCGTGCATCAATCACTGACAAGAAATTGCTAATCAAAAGACGCCAATTTGCTTATTAGAAGAATTCCTCTCCTAAGAAAAGGCCATATTTTATCTCTATTGGCAAGAATTATAATTTGTTACAAGGCGTCAAGATCTAGAGATTGTTGCGGTTTGTTAAAAAATGGCACAAAAAATTTGTAATTCGGATTATCTGTGGGGAAGAGGATTGTGGGATAGCTAGATTGTCTCTACGGCTAATCAAACAGAATGAAGTGCTCAGAAAATCTGACCTCAGAGGGGATTAGGGATCCATCATTTTCTTGTTAACGCTTTACCAGACGACAAAATTTTAGACTCAGTCCGAATTCAAATCAATCGCAGACGACAAATTAAATGTTGCTCAAGTAATAGGATTTATCTATGAAAGGGTAGAAAAATTGTGGGAAAAGGAGAAAATGCTGGTTACCAGCATTTTCTCCTATTCCCTCAATGTTTTCAAAAAGCCTACTTCCTCAGGGTCATGAAAACAGGGATTGTTCGGTAAAGAGTTGACCCTCTACCCTTTTGACATTACCCATCTTTCCAGTGATAGTTGTTGGGTTTTGAAAACATGAAAACAAAAGGACTAATTTCTAAAAAAAATCAGCAGTTTCTCCTTTTGTCTCAATTTTTTCTGGAAAGTTTTTAATCAAAAGAAATAAGTTTTGCCAGTTTTTTAGCTTCTGAACTATTTGATTCAATATCATTCCGAGAAGCGAGACTAGACATAATAAAAGGGTTAACGGATGAAGGAAAGAACAGATCTTTTGTAATTTGCTCATTTTTATCCATAACAGACAGCTGATAGATGGCTATTTTTCTGTTGAATTAAGTCTATGCCAAATGACAAAATTTTTGACTCATCCAAATTAAAACTATTTGCAGACAACTACCGGTAATTTTATGTGGATTAATTGATCAAATTATTCTTTAAAAGAGTAGAAAATATTTTGGGAAAAGCAGGATATGTTTTCAAAGCCTTCTTTCTCAGGGTTGTTAAAACTTGGGATTGGTGGGTAAATGGTTAACTTTTTACCAGACTTATTTTATTTTTATATTAGACTCCAACTTGAAAGCATGGACAGGTGTACTGACTATGGCCATATTATACTGGTAACTGAAATGATTTTGAAAACAGTATTAAACACTATGTATACAATTGAGCACAACTAAACACACCCATTTCATTAAACCCTTTACCACACAATCCTGAGTTTTAACAATCCTTTTAGAAAGAAGCCTTTTGAAAACATTGTTGGAAAAGGAGAAAATGCTTGTAACCAGCATTTTCTCCTTTTCCCAAGAAGATATAAATTATGTCCTATCAAAGACAAATTTCATCATTTGCTCCAAACTTGAATTGTTGTCTGCAAATGCTTTGAATTTGGACTAGTCTAAAAATTTGTCTTCTGGTAAAGAGCTTATCATAGCTCTAAGGATTACCTTTTTCCTATCATGAGTGTTGATGTTAAGGCTTTACCAAATGACAGAATTTTTAAGACTGGTCCAAATTGAAAGCATTTGAAGCTGACAAATTAAATGTGTCATATAAAATGAAATTTGTCTCTGAGGTAAGAAAATATGGTGGGAAAAGGAGAAAATGCTGGTTACCAGCATTTTCTCCTTTTCCCACAATGTTTTCAAAAGCTGTTTTACAAATAAGGAAAGTGGGGAAACAATATTGAAAAAAAGAAGGGAAGTGAACTCTTTATCTTTATAAAATAAATTTTAAATGGAATGTGCTTTTTACTAGAAAGGAATGGTTGCACTTGAAATGTTTCTTTTAAGTACTTCTCTCATTTTGTCACAAAGGCAGCTTGCAAAACTCATTTGAAAGATATGCATTTACATAGTTATAACTTTTCTCTCTTTTTTAGCTTGGCTGCTTTCAAAGAAAGCATTGAGGTATTTTTGTTGTCTTGGCACCATGTTCGTCTAAGTTGTCGCCATCTGCGTCATTGTGCAATAACTTTGAAGCTTTTTATTTCAAACTTAGACAAGTTGTTAACTATCAAAAGATATCCATACACCAGGGGCAGGCAACCATCAAAATATTTTTGACACAGTTATGTCCCCTTTTTCAACTTAAAATTTTTACTGAAAATCAGGCACCTGCAGCTGAGTATTTTTCACCAACATGCGGTGCTCTAATTTGAAACGGTGCCAGATGACTTGTCCATTTTGAAATTATTTTGTGACAAATCAAATATGGCTCGAATGATAAGGGTTTTCTGTAGAAGGGAGAAAATATCAATATCCAGCATTTTACCTGGCAGTGTTTTCAAAAGTCTACCCTCCCCATGTCATTAATTTGGTAAAGTTTGAAGGTCAATAAAGAACATTTTTTTTGTATTTTCAGTGCCACCACACATGGGTGTACCAACGAGAATGTCACCTCTCACTGCTCCCATCACCATGGAAACCAAACACCATCCAGTGTCTCCATCGTATGCAACATCACCGTATCGTCTCTCACCACAGGCACATTCCAGCCCCTCCCCGACAGACCACCACTCCACCCCGTCCCCTCACCATGAGAACAGAGGGCTACATGTTCCCCAATGGATCAGCAGCACTCCACAAGATAAAAAAGATTCCAGGGAGGTCACTCCATCAGACCAAGAAGGACCACTCAATTTATCCAAGCCACGCTCAGAAGTCATAAAACGGGAGAGAACAGACGACTTATCAGGGTTCTCGATGCGCCCAAGCAAACGGGATCGTGACACTCCCCCACCCCCAGCTCACAGCAACCATAATCTATCACACAGAAGTGCCAATAGTAACCTGAACTCACCGCCGATGTCACATACCCCACCCAAGGTCTCGATACCCGAGTCCACACTACTTCCGAGCGTTAGACCACCATTTCTGCCACCCCACTATGCGAATCCATTCCTGGGTTTGGCTGGTCAATTCCCGGTTTCCGTCCTCAACAACATGACAAATAACTTCACCACACATTCGGCATTCCTTATGAATGGCGGGAAATTGCCAGGAATGGACAGTAGTAAGGTATGGTAGTTTTACCCATTACCACACAGCAAAACCTCAGACTCCATATTGAAGCAATTTACAGATGACAACTAAATAATGTTTTTCATATGATAAGATTTGGCCTTGAATAGGTAGAGAACATTGTTGGAAATGGAGAAAATGCTGGTTACCAGCATTTTCTCCATTTTCCACAATGTTTTCTTAAGCCTGTTGTCTCAGGGTCATTCAGAACTAGGGATAGTGTCCTAATTTATATACGAAGTGTTAAGCTTACAAGATAATAGCAGCCAGGGATCAAAAGCTTATGTGATACGAGAGATGAACTTCAGACACATTGAAGGAAAAGAAGACAGTTTTCTATGAATTCCTCAGGGGATGAATGAAAGACTACGAAAGAAAAAAACACTCTGTTATGTAATATTTTGGCTATTGCTTTTATTAAGAATTTTGACACATTTTTCCCACTTAAATTTTCTACAGGGATAAAGTGTTTATGAACTTTTGAAAAAGGTAATTATAGCCAAAGTAATGAAAAATAATGTTTTTTTTTAAACAATATAACAGTCTTTCAAAGATGAATTCCAACATTTTAGGCACACTCAATTTGTTGCAAGCAAATGCTTTTACTCTTTTACACACAGTCTCCAGCTTTAACGTCCCTGAGAAAATAGCCTTTTGAAAACCTTGTGGGAAAAGGAGAAAATGCTGGTAACCAGCATTTTCTCCTTTTCCCACAAAGTTTTCTACACTATCACAGACAGTTACCATCATTTCAGCTAAATTTAATGTCATATGTAAATGCTTTCAATTTGAACCAATCTAAAATTTTGTCAAATGGTGAAGACTCAAACAATGGACATGTATGGGTCCACAATTATGTGATGACATGCTTTGTATAATGCATCATGGAGATAAGGCATCACAGAGATGCATTAAACACCTTATGCAAGAGTTTCTGCTCAAATATAATTAAGTTCTTTTGATGTTTATTTGAAATGCTATGTTTGATATACCTGTAGGACACCCTTGTACAAGAGGCTCTGGCTCGTCAGTTTGCCGCTGTCCAACATTCAAACAGTACTCCCATGTTCCCAAGCTTTGGACTGCCCATGTACTCTAGCTCCTCCCACCTGTCTCCGCCCACAATGGTCAAAGATCGCACTGACAGTGGACACATGGTGGACAATACATCACCAGCATGTAAGTATATGTCAAGTAATTCTGGTCAAACAACATGTTTGGTTGGGTCTTTGAAGAATTCACAAGATACATATTAAAGTTATATGACATCAAGTTTGGATGTCTGTCTTCTGGTCCCTATTTTAACATTTCATCTTGTGAAACAAAATCTTGCCAGCCAGTGTTTCTTGCGATTATTTGAACTTCTTGTGAATGATTAAATGAAATTTTGATAATTGCTGTTAATTGCATGTTCAAAGCAGGTATCAAAAAGCATTGTTAAGTTAGTTGCCTTCGAACATCGACATTGAAATGCCTTCTTTAAAGTTGAAGCACATCACAAGGCCTTAGTTTCTTTGACAAGGTTAGTCATCTTTTCTGATGAAATCTGAATCATAGTTGTTCAAAATTATGCATTAAGTAGTAAATTTATTCTAGATAGGAAAAATGAAAAAAAAAAGTTGTCAAATAAGGTTTGTAATTCTCTAACGTAAGTTTATTGAAGGTTTGTTTGCGTAAAACAGCTGTTCTTTCAGTAAGGGTGACTGCTGATTTCATGAAAAGTTTCATCAAACCCCAAAATCTTTTCAGTGCAATCACTTTATCTTTGAATCCATTAAAACAACTTCAAGAAAACTCTTGATGTATTTCATGTTTTTCAGACCATTAATGACTACCAGTAAATGATGGGGAAAAATGTGAAACCATACATCTTTAACTAGTATCTTATAATTTAACCTAAGTACAAAAATAAAAAACTAATGGAAGTGCAACTTGTAAAAAAATAAATGAGGGGAAAAAAAACATCGTTTGGTGCACAGGTCTTTTCTGTGAAAGCCACACTCCCTCATCATTAACTCTTAACCCTTTACCGAATAATCCCCTGTTTTAACAACACTGAAGAAAAAGGCTCTTGAAAACATTGCGAGAAAAAAGGAGAAAATGATGGCAACAAGCATTTTCTCCTTTTCCCACAATGTTTTCCACCATTTCAAAGACAGAACTCATCTTTTAGTGTACATTGAAGTCATCTGCAAATGGATAGGTCTAAAACTTTGTTGTTTGGTAAAGAATTAACTCATTACCAAACAACAAAATTACAGACTGGTCCAAATTGAAAGCATTTGCAGACAAAAAAATAAATGTAACTGAAAATCGAAATTTTGTTTTGCAAAGGGTAGAAAACATTGTGGGAAAAGGAGAAAATGCTGGCTATCAGCATTTTCTCCTTTTCCCACAATGTTTCCAAAAGCCTTCTATCTCAGGGTTGTTAAAAATCGGGATTGTGTGAGTTAACTCTTTACCAAACGACAAAATATTGGACTTGACTATTTTGTAAGCATTTTGTTGACTATATCAAAATTTATTGATGTTCAAGTGATACGATTTGTCTTTGAAAGGATAGAAAACGTTGTGGGAAAAGGAGAAAGTGCTTTTCACCAGCTTTTTCTACTTTTCCCACCTTATTTTCTGAAGCTCTTTTCAGCAGAATAATAACGGCCCAGGGTTCTTTATTGAAGGTTCAAAGCTCTTAGATAAATGACAGAGACATTGTCAAATCAGGGGGAAAAAAATTGCATTTGCATGGCTGCTATGGCCATTTTGTCCAAAAGAATGTCAGAAAGTATAAGTCTAAGACCAGATCTGCATTTCTGTTTAGATACTGTCTGAAAAATGACTGAAGTTGTGTCTATCAGTGTGAAGAGTTAACCCGTTACTGAAAAATCCCATGTGTAAATGACACTGGGTAAGATGGCTTTTGAAAACATTATGGGAAAAGGAGAAAATGCTTGTAACTAGCATTTTCTCCTTTTCCCACAATGTTTATTACCCTATCAAAGACAAATTTTATTACCTTAGTGACATTTATATTGTTGTCTGCAAAAGCTTTCAATTTGGACATGTCTACTTTTTGCTGTGTGGTAAAGAGTTAACGTAAAATGATTGTTAAACAAGCAATTTTTGGCTTTATGAAGTCGCAAATGAGTAGATTTCTCGGAATAATGTGAAGCCTTTCATTGCTATCATTATTTAACAAAAAACAGTTTGCAAACTTGCTGCTAGGATCAACTTGAAAGGTTTACAAATGATGAGCTAATTATGAGAAAACACTGCGATGAATTAGATGGCTTCGCTGGCAAATCTAGCGGTAATGCTCGTTTAAACAACAACTCCCCTTCCATCACTTGCAACCTTTGTTTTTTGGGGTCAAGATAATTACAGTTTTATGTGGTAATTAGAGAGTGGGAAAATAGTGGCAGGAAAATTTGTTTAAAGAGAAGTACAGGTTTAAATTAGTGCTGAATATTTTTCAATGTTACCCAGTAAACCATTATATTATGGCTACATGTGTTTTCAGCAAATTCAATTTTAGCAGCAACTGCATCATTTGCAATGGTTATTTGGTAGGTCTAATCTTGACAAATATTATCTGAAAAATGAAAATTTAACCTTTCAGGAAAAAAAGGCAGTTGGTAGTGGGGTTACTTTCTTCATAATTATCCCCCCTCCCTCGCCAAAGGTGAAGGGATATAGTTTTTGCATTGTCCATCGTCTGTTTATCGTCTGAATATGGTACATAACTTCTACAGTCTGTGACAAAAACTGATGAAACTTCATACATGTGTTCCTTATGATAGTCCGCTATTATAGATTTTTTGTTTATTTGATTTAATGCTGTGTCATGGAAAAAGGGGGCTTAATGTATAATGTCACTATTGACCAATAACAAAGAAGCCACTTGTACATGCAAAACACAATACCTCATATCTTTCTATCAAAAAAGTTATTTTTCTGCGGGGGATTCATTTCAACAAAATAACTTGATTCTTTTCAAATTAAACCACAAAAGAGTTTCAATATTCATATTCCAGTATCTCTTATGCCTTTTATCTTTTTCTCAAGATGTTTCTTTTTTTTCCTGTGCTTTATAAAGATCAGAAGCTAGTAAAAACCTATAAAAACAGGAAATTCACAATTTGACGAAAGAAAAAAGAATTTCTTCTTTCAAGACCCTCTTGCTTTCAATCAAAAACCTAATTTTTCAAAACTTGACTTTAAGTGCTTTTTAACTATTCCAAATTAAAAACATTTAAAACAATAGGGATAACATATTCAGATAATTTTCTAAATGGAAAGCATCAGAAATTTTCAAACCGCTTATTTACTGGAGCATAGTGGTGAAATTCTTATTGAAAAAAAATTACTGTGTAAATTTTACCATTCACCAAACAATCCCAAGTTTTAACAATCTTGACAAAGAAAGCTTTAGAAAACACTGTGAGAATAGGAGAAAATGCTTGAACTGATCATTGTCTCCTTGTCCCTCAATATTTTTCTACCCTTTCAAAGACAAACCGCAAATTACACATGATTTGTGGTCTGCAAATCTCATGAATTTGGATGACTGTCAATTTTGTCATTTGATAAAGTTCGGATCTATCGAATAAGTGTAAAGGAAAGTTTTTGTGTCTGTTTAAACTTTAACTCCTTACCAAATGACAAAATTTTAGACTGGTCCAAATTGAAAGCATTTGCAGACGACAAATTACAGACGGCTCAAATGGCTGAATTTGTCCTTGGCAGAGTAGAAAACATTGTGGGAAGAGGAGAAAATGCTGGTTACCAGCATTTTCTCCGTTTCCCGCAATGTTTTCAAAAGGCTTCTTATATATTGTCGTAAAAACCTGGGATTGTTTGGTAAAGAGTTGAAATGGTTCGTGAAAAGTAGAATCAGGATGGAATTGAGAATGGTGGATGAACAGGGCCCCCAGGAGGGTATTTTCTGTGAAATATCACCACATGTTTGACATCCCGGATTGGCTAACTCACCTCAATGGGAAGCTTCACTGCCACCAAATGTAATGCAAAAAGATTAAAATGATGTTGTTAAATTGGGAGTCAAGTGGCTCCCGGCTACTTGGCTAATTCGTAAAATGGTAGATTGTATCGCTGAATTATTTCCGATGATAATGTTGGAAACTTTTACATATCTTGTGAGTTCTTAACCCTTAAAGCGCCAAATTAACCCAACCGACATTTCAGTTGAAAAATAAGATCCAAATGATTGCATTTTCATGGTTGCTTTTGTCTATAAAGATTTAGCAAAGTGGACAGTGTAGATCAAAGATCAGACTGCATGTTTTATGCAGTCTGATCTTGATCTACACTGGCCGCAAAGGTGACTGTGGTCGTGAAAGGTGCTTTAAGGGTTTACAGTCTCATCCTGGTTTGTTTCACAATAAATCCTTTATCAGACGACAAAATTTTAGGCCAGTCCAAATTGAAAGTATTTGCAGACGACAAACTAAAGATGGCTCAAATGATGAAATTTGTCCTTGATAAGGTAGAAAAACAATGTGGGGAAAGGAGAAAATGTTGGTAACCAGCATTTTTTCCTTTTCCCACTTTGTTTTCAAAAGCTTATTCTCTCAAGGTCATTAAAACTGGGATTATTTGGGTGAATTGGTGTTTTAACTCCTTTGACTCTTTACAAAACGACAAAATTTTAGACTTTTCCAAATTGAAAGCATTTGCAGACGACAAAATTAACCTGACTCAAAAATTGAAACTTGACTTTAGAAGAGTAGAAAACATTGTGGGAAAAGAAGAAAATGCTGGTTACCAGCATTTTCTCCTTTTCCCACAATGTTTTCGGAAGGCTTCTTCCTCTGGGTTGTAAAAACCAGGGATTGTTTGGTAAAGGGTTAATGTATGATAAGGTTTTAGACTTGTCCAAACTGAATCAGTTTGTAGATGAGAAAGTGACTGGAAATGTTTTTGAAAGAGTAGAAAACATGATGAGAAATGGAGAAAGTACTGGTTACTCCTTTTCTCCTTCTTGCATGATGTTTTCAAAAGCCGTGTCTTCTAGGGTTGTTTAACATAAGATAATTTCGCAGAATTAATGCATTATCACACAAAAATTGCGTATGAGAAGTATTTTCCTTTCTCTGAAATGTTTTTAAAATATTATGGTAGAAGGAGGAATGTCTCGGAACTTGCCATATATCTATTTTTAATATTGTTCTCTCTGTTGCCAGTATATTTAGGTTAGGTCCAAAGGTCTCTATATTTACTAGAGTCCATGATTTCCCCCAGTGAGAAAATGTGCAAAAAGCCATAAAACTTTATTAAGAAGTGCTGCTATTTATTATACAATAGTTTTATGCAATTTAGAGCCCCTTCAAACTTGTGAAATTGCTGAATATCTAACAACAGGGGCATATTAATGGATGCAAAGAGAAGCATGTTTTCTGTTTTTTTTTTCCAGGGGGGGGTTGGTGGAGAGAAGAAAGTTCTCCCCATAGAGTGTGATTTCATTTGTATTTAGAAATGCTTCCAAACAATCCCATTATAAACATTGTAGAAAAAGGAGAAAATGCTGGTAACCAGCATTTTCTCCTTTTCCCACAATGTTTACTACACTTTCAAAGACAGATCCCATCATTTGAGCTGCATTTTATTTGTCGTGTATGGTACAAATGTTTTCATCTTGGTTTAGTCTGAAATATTATTATTAGGGTAAAGGGGATAAAGCTAGCACTTTTACTGAAAAAGAAATTTAAAGACATTTGAACTTGGATAGTTATTGTAGTAATTGTTATTAGAATGTGATTATTTATTTCTTGGTTCAGTGAGCAAAATGAAACAAGTATCAGACCAAGAAAAAAATCAAAGCACTGAAAGTACTGACAGACTAGCAGTACTGTGATAGTACTGACGATGGACATTGTTCAAATTGGAGTGGTAGAGATTTTGTAGATCAGGTCACCATTATGATTTTTAACAGAAAGGATTATTTTTTGTGGGGCAGTGTGTGGCAATTGTTGGGTTACAGTTGTTTCAATTAAATATGGGTCACTCTTTAAGGCAACACAGTAGCAATCTTATGATCCCTAGTCTAGAAATGCTGTCACAGGGCGCATGAAATTTTAATCAATATCTTCTGTGTTTTTCAGCCAAGATGTTTGGTGCTAAAATCATTCGGGCTCAAAAAGACAAACCTGACACATCGAAACCTCACATCAAGCGCCCAATGAATGCCTTTATGGTCTGGGCGAGAGAAGAGAGAAGAAAAATTCTGAAAGCCTGCCCAGATATGCACAATTCAAATATCAGTAAAATACTTGGTAAGAATTTTTTAGTGTTTTCCAGTTAAAGAATAAGCTTATGTTTTAATCACTCTTAAAAAGGAATCTTTTGAAAGATACTGTACAGTATTGTTTCCTACCCTATCTATGCCATGACATATATTAGTCCAGATTAAAAACCTTTTTACTGCAAAAATAGCAAAAAAAAAAATGCAGAAACTTTATTATTTAAAACTTGTTTTAACCTATTGCCACCCATCACAAATTTGCTAGAGATTATTTTCAAAGAATCTTTGTAAAATGGAAATGACTAGCTAGAACTGAAATTTAATATTTGAAAATACTGTAACAAAAGGATAGATACACTCCTGGTTAAGAGTACAGAACAAATGTTTTATTTTTTGTCAGGAGCCAAATGGAAGGCCATGACCAATGCGGAAAAGCAGCCATATTACGAGGAACAGTCGAGACTTAGTAAATTACACATGGAGAAGCATCCTGATTATAGATACAGGTATGAAGTTTAAGCGAGCTTAACAATACTTTTCTAGAAAAATGTTATGAAATTTTCTCTTAAAAGCTAACAAATGATTGATTCTTGTATGTATTTCCATAAAGGAATTTGAATTATGTCTTAGATAGAATAAGAAAGGAGTTCTAAATATGATTTAGAAATCAAATCTTTACCAAAAGAACAGATGTAGCCTTGTCCATTTTGAAAGTATTTGTGGACAAAAAAAATAAATGTAGCACAAATGATAGTATTTGTCTTTGAAAAGTTAAGAAATATTGTGGGAAATGGAGAAAATGCTGATTACCACAATGTTTTCAAAAATCCTTCTTCTCCAGGGTCTTTAAAACTCCAAATTGTTTGGTTTTGTAGAAATATTTGCAATGCTTGCATTGCATGGAAAACCAGGGTGGTTATTTGATTTTAAAAAAGAACATTTTTTTGTTTGCAGACCTAGACCTAAACGAACATGTATAGTCGATGGTAAAAAACTGAGGATATCGGAATACAAGAGTTTGATGAGAGCAAGGAGGCAAGATATTCGACGAGTCTGGTACGGGGACTCTGGCACAACTTATGTAGAAGGTTTATTGTGTAAGTATAGAGAATATTGGTGTTTAATCTTTCACTACACATTCCAGTGTTTTAATGACCTCAAGGAAGACAGCTCTTGAAAACGTTGTGGGAAATGGAGCTTTTCTATAACAATTTTGAAATTGTCATCTGCAGAAGCTTTCAGTTTTGATACGTCTAAAATTTGTGGTTTTGGAAACGATTCAATGCCTTTACCACACAACTGTGACCATGTATGCCTCTAAATTGGACAATAGCTGAAATCATTTTGGAAGAAGCAGCAATTGCTGTGTTACAGGTAATTGTTTGTTTTCCCAAAATGTTTTCCATTTCAATCAGAAGAGTCAAAATGTAGATTTGTGCAAATCAGGGAATCATTCTGGCTAATGATCCTGGATGTCAGTGCACCCTAAAACAACACTCTTTCATTTTTTCCAAATTGAAAGGGATAGCCAGCATTTGATTCTTATCCCCTAATACGTTTTACCTTATCAAAGCCTTATCTCATTATTAGAAGCACATCAAGTTTGTCATCTGCAAATGCTTTTTTTATGTTCAATTTTTTTTTGTGGTATATACACTTAACCATTTACCATACACTCTTTGAGTGTTAACGACCTTTAGGAATGAGGCTTTTGAAAACATTTGGGTAAAAGAAAATGCTAGTAACCAGCATTTTCTCCATTCCTCAAATTCTTTTCTATCCTTTAACTCTTTACCACACAATCCCGACTTTTAATGACCCTGAGAAAGAAGCCTTTTGAAAACATTGTGAGAAAAGGAGAAAATGCTGGTAACCAGCATTTCTCCTTTTCCCACACTGTTTTCTACCCTTCCCAAACCAAATTTCAATTTTTCAGTCACTTTTATTTTGTCGTCTGCAGATGCTTTCAATTTGGACCGGTCTAAAATTTTCTTGTGTGGTAAAGAGTTAATAGACAATTTTCACTGTTTCAGTCGTATTTAATTTGTCGTCTGCAAATGCTTTGGATTTGGACCAGTTCAAAATTTTGTTGTTTGGGAAAGAGTTAATTGTGTTTACTTTGTTATATTTCAGCTGGAGCAAATAGTTCGGAACAAAGTGGCTCCGGACCGTCTCAGAATTACGATCTGTCTCGAATCCCAGTTCAACCCGGAATGAGTCAACAAAACGGTGAATCTAGTGATCATAGTGACGGAGACGATTTGAGTATGCATGAAAATGATCACGATCAGGACAATGCAAGTAACCATAGTGATGATAATCTCAGTGACGGGATCAACCAATCAGAAGACTTGAGTATGGATACATCATACAGTAGTATGAATCACTCGCACGAATCTGATATCACAAATGGAAATTCAGGCAGTTTACAACAACTTCCATCCTAGTTATTTGTAAACAATTGTGTTTTTCTTCGTGAACTGTTACGTTGTTAAAATTCCCATTTTGCCATAAAACAAATTTATAGTTTGTTCATGCTGATGTCTTTTTTTTATATATAGTTTTGTTCTTTCCTGTGTTTCAAATATGGTTGTAAAATTTGAAGAAAAGCAAACTCAAATGTACAAGTCTTATTTAGAAGAAATTCTTTGACCCACGTACAGTTAGACATCTTTTGTTGCAATAGGTGACCTAGATTACTTTTACAGATTGCGTAGATCAAGATCAGACAGTATAGATTATGCAGCCTGATCTTGGATCTAGGAGGTCTGCTAACTAACACTAAACCATGACAAAAATCATAATATTCAAGTGCAGTCGATGTGTATTTATAAGACCATGAAAAAAGTTATCTTTAATCAGCTGGCAGTGGACATATCAAGAAAAGTTCATATTTGAATACACTTCAAGAAGTAGTTTCCTCCTTTTTCCACAATGTTTACAAAGGCTGTCTGTGCAGGGCTTTTAAAATGGAAACACTTTGTAAAGGGTAAATTAATTCTTTACCAGATGACAAAATTTTAGATGTGAATACATTCACAGATTACAAATAAAATGTGTTTGAAAATAGAAAGATTTTTATTAGAAAGTGCTCAAAACATAGTGGGAAAAAGAGAAAATGCTGGTCACAAGCATTTTCACCTTTTCCCACTATGTTTCCAGAAGCCCTTTTCCACAGGTTCGTTAAAACATGGGGTTGTTTGATAATGGGTTAAGCCATCCACTGCAGGTTCATTTTTTACATAATATAAATGTTTCGTTAATTGATGTCAGTTACATGAGATTTAATAATTCTACAAAATTACTTGTGCATTTTCCAGAGCAAAAATGACAAACAGGAATTTTGTATCCGCTGACAAAAAATAACTGCAGGAATTCTGTATCATCAGACCAGAATTTCTGGAAGCTTTTATTGTAATGACAAGGAATTGTATAAAAACATTGTGGCATGCAGAAAAAATTGTGTGATATTAGTGCCGAGGATATTTGTTTATAATAGATTTTGCACGTATTTTTCTGTAACCTTTTTTCCTAAAATATCTTGTGTTTTTACTCTGAGGAAGAAAGCTTTTGAAAACATTATGGGGAAAGGAGAAAATACTGGTGGCCAGCATTTTCTGCCTTTTTCCACAATGTTTTATACCCTATTGAAGATAAAGTCAATCATTTGAATCTCAGTTTGTAAACAGCAACTACTTTCATTTTGGGTAAGTTTAAAAGTTTCTTGTTTCAGTTTGGTAAAGAGAACCCTTTACAAGATTACCTGACCAAATTGACAGCGTTTGTATAACAACACATTAATATGGCTCAAATGATGGCATTTCTCTCAGAACAGGTAGAAAACATTGTGGGAAAAAGGAGAAAATGCTGGTTACCAGCATTTTCTCTTTTTCCCACAATGTTTTGAAAGGCCTTCTCCTTAAAAACAAGGGATTTTTTGGTAAAGGAATAAAATTTATTTTTTGCTGGGAACAATGTCTTCATGATTCGAGTGCTGATTATTCTCTGTCTCTTATGTGCTATTTTGCTCATTTTGTGTTCCTATTTTGTCTTCATTTAGATGCATTTTATATACACCTTCAAGGGATTTCTTAAAAAAAATATTGTGACAAAAAGATAAACTGCTCAAATAGAGCATTTTCCCCCCTTTTTGTCATTTTTTTTTTTCAAAGACTTGATTAAATCTAGATTTTTTTTGTCCTTTACATGACTGTGTTCAACTTTTATTTGGACAAAAAACTTCAGTTAATTCTATGTCTCCTTTACATTGAGAACATTTTGGAATAAATCTTTACCAAACATTCCTCAGTTTTAACAACCCTGGAACATAAAGCTTTTGAAAACATTGTGAAAACAGGAGAAAATGCTGGTGAGTAGCATTTTCTCCTCATTCCCACAATGTTTTCTACTCTTTTTAAGACCAATCCCATCCTTTTTAGTTAATTTGGTCAACCCTTTCCCATACCACAAATTTTTGCTTTTCTAAATTAAAAGCATATGCAGATGACAAATTTGAAACTGGTACAAATCAATTGAACTATTTTGATAGTGTGAAAACATTGTGGGAAAAGGAGATTTGCTTGTTACAAACAATTTCTTCTTTTCCCACAGCATTTTCAAAAGCTTTCTCCCTCAGGGTTGTTAAAACATGGGATTGAATGGTAAAGGGTTATTTTGTTGTTTGGTAAAGTGAAAAAATCTTTTTATAATCATGTTGTCAACCTAGCAGATAAATGATTATGTAAGAATGGCTGTTTGATTAAATGTTAGTTTGTGATACAAAATAGATTTCTTGTCTCTTGATTTCAAGATTAATATGACTGTGATGTACTTGGAAAGTACAATGTACTGGTTTTTTGTTTTTCATCTGAAATCCTAAACTTAATGTTAAACAGATTTTGCCGCAATTAGTATGGCTTCTTTCAACATATTGGGGAGTTTGGCTGAACTAGCTCAGCCTTCTGCTGAAGCAATATTACGTGACTAAGAACAGAAAGTGTTCATTTTGAAAGTCATTACATGTAAGGGAGTGGCGGTCTTTCTGTTTTCAATCTATGAAACTTGGGTATGAGGTAAAAAATTGATAGTAGAGGGTGTTAACCCTTTACTTAGCAATCCCAAGTTATAACAACCCTGACAAGGAAAGCTTTTGAAAACATTGTGGGAAAATGAGAAAATGTTGGTTACCAGCATTTTCTCCTTTTCCCACAATGTTTTCTTTCTCTACAGGGGCAATTCCCATCATTTTAGCGGTATTTTGATTTGTCATCCGCAAATTCTTTCAATTTGGACAAGTTTGAAATGTTTGTCGTTTGGTAAAGTGTTAAGAAAAGTATGTTCACTAGTAGTGTTATCAGATGAGAGCAGTGGCAAAATTAAACAATGTTTTCAAGTGTCAACTATTTCTTTCTGACATCCTTGAAGTTCAAGATGAATTTTACTGATAGGCATATTGCTTTACGTTTTTTTAAACCCTTCGAATTACAAAGTAGATAAAACAGATGATTTCAATGAAAAGAAAAAGCTGATTTTTTTCACTTTCAAGGCTATCCCAAATGGTTTAGCCAATCACAAAATGTGTTGTTTTGTATTTGTAGTATAAGACATAGAATTTAATGTAAGTGGCAAGCAGACCAACAATGCATATTCTGTTGAATCAAAAGGTATATTTTGTGTGTGCATGACCATCTTTGGGAAGCGACCTCTTACGTTGAATATTTTGCTTTTGAGTTCTTTTGAAAGAAAATTAACGGAAATCAAAAAAGGAAAGAATATGCATTATTCTGGATTACTGAATATCTGAAAAAGGAGGAAAACCATTTATTAATTGAAAAATTTGCTGGCTTCTGTTGTTTTCTTTTTTTTTCTAGTTAGACCCAGTGTGTAGGGTTTAAAAAAGTCATCAATACATAACTGAAAGGGTAAAATGATAAGGAAACTTTTCTGAGAATTTGTAAAACGAGAATATTTTCACATATTTGAATGTCTCATTTTTTTTCCACATGTAATTTTTTTTTCACTCTTTTGCCAATAGTACTCATAAGTAAGTTTGAATTGTTTCAAAT
Source organism: Hippopus hippopus (assembly GCA_946811185.2). Classification (NCBI taxonomy): domain Eukaryota; kingdom Metazoa; phylum Mollusca; class Bivalvia; order Cardiida; family Cardiidae; genus Hippopus; species Hippopus hippopus. The sequence goes on along the minus strand of OX328107.1, from coordinate 45,177,090 downwards.
AACAATTTTTTTACCAGATGACAAAATTTTAGACTAGTCCAAGTTTGAAGCATTTGATGACAATTTAGATGTGTCCAGGTAGGATTTATCTTTGGAAAGGTAGAAAATGTTATATGGAAAAAAAAAAAATGGTCACCAAGATACCAATTTGCTAGATATTGCCCAAAATGTGTAAAATGCAGGAGTGAAAGTAAAAATAGAAATAGATTGATAATGCTTTTATTGCTTTATAGAATAATGTTATTGTCATTTTTAAATATCTGTTCCAATCACTCTGCGTAATGAATCTTAACTCTTGGTTACACATCTGCTAAGCATGTTGTCTGCTAAACAGAGGTTGTCGTTGTAGACAGGTTGATATTGCATAGTTTAGTGCCAATAATTATGTGCCATATAATTAAAGGTTTTAGGTCTTTTTAGTGTTTATATTGTGATTACTTGATAAATTACTTCATTTCACATCGAAACTTATCAACAATGAAAAGATTTGATGGAAGAAATGTTTAACTCTTTCATTCATTACTAAATAAATTGCATTTTCTCAAAGGCTACAAATACAGTTCCGCTGCAAGATCAAGACACAGTTTGGTCATAATCTCGAATAAAGCAGTGGACAGTGTAGATGCATGTTTTGTGCAGTCTGATCTTGATCAACTCTGTCCACAAAAGCTTCTTGTGTCGTCTTGGGTATGGAAAGAGTTAACGGTAACAGAAATTTGATGACAAAGTAGTCAAGAAAACAGTGTGACAAATTGCTTTTTTGAGCAATTAATCTAGTTGTTTTAATGTTTTATATACTCTATCATTTGTTCAAATACATTAGAGCCATGCTCTGGTAAAAAGGGGTTAAATGCATCTCTGTGACGTATTATAATAAGCACGTCATCACATAATTATAGATCCATTTTGTCTTACAACAGATTGAATCCTGGGATCTCTGATCCTGTGATATGCAGAAAAGTGACCAATAGCAAAAATTTTTGACCTGGATCAATACATTCTGCAAATGCAATCACTCTTTACCACACAACAAAATGCAGACTTGTCCAAATTGAAAGCAGTCGCAGATGACAAATTAACTGTGTCTCAAATGATTGACCATTTCTTGGATGGGGTAGAAAACATCGTGGGAAAAGGAGAAAATGCTGGTTACCAGCATTTTCTCCTTTTCTCACAATGTTTTCCAAAGTTTTATTCCTCAGGGTCGTTAAAATTTGGGATTGTGTGGTAAAGGGTTAAATCCGCTTCTCACAGAAAATGGCTCATATACCATCTCTACTTCAAATTTTTTAAGTTTGTCAGTGTTCATTAATCACATATGTATCTGAATACGGTGAAGTACGCTGGAAAAATTGTCATGCTGTTTGATGTATTAGCACAGAAATCCATGTTCAAATCCCTGCACAAGCCAGAAATCCCACATTGATGTCTCTTTTTTTTCTTCTGCAATGAATTTTTTATTACATGTTAAAAAATTGGTCTCTTGAATTCCAAGTTCTATGGCTATAAGATGATACTTTAACTCTTAACCCAACAACAAATTTTTGGACTTAATGAAATCCAAAGCATTTGCAGGCAATAAATTAAGCGGAGCGCAAGTGGTGGAATTTTTCTTTGAAAGAGGAGAAAACATTGTTGGAAAAGGAGAAAATGGAGAAAATGCTGGTTACCAGCAAAGAGGGACAAAGAAGTTACTGTTGCTGGAAGTTTGTTTGGACAAATATGGACACATTTTTCATGTCAGGATGAAACTAATATTGATCTCATTGATTGAATGTACTTATTTGGGGATTAATGTAGAAAGGACTTATGTGGAAATGGAAAAAAGATGGCATATAATGCCTTGCTGCATTAAACTCTCATATATGTATAACTGTACAAAGTTTGTTCCTAATGTTGTAAATTTAATTGAATAGGAAAATGTCTAACAGTTGTTTGCTTTTTAAAAATAGCAAGAGAAAAAAGTAATACAGTGTATCTAGAATTAACGCTGAAATGGGACAAGTTTATTTGAAATGGTCTAACCCTTTATCAAACAATCCAGAAATTTAATGACCCAGAGGAAAAAGCTTTTTGAAAAAATTGTGGGCAAAGGAGAAAATGCTGGAATCCAGCATTTTCCCCTTTTACCACAATTTTTTCTACCTTGTCAAAGATATACTCTAGAATTATAGTAACAATTTATTTGTTGTCTGCAAATGCTTTCAATTTGGATGAGTCAAATTATGTCATTTGGTAGAGTGTTATGACAACAAAACTTTGAACTCATTCAGATTGAAAGCATTTGCAGAAGGCAAAGTAAATGTGGCTCAAATGAGATCTGTCTTTGGAAGGTCAGAAAAAGTTTTGGGAATAGAAAAAAATTAATGCTGATTACTATAATGCTTTCATAAGCCTTCTTTCTTTTGATCGTTGGAATGGTTTGGTAGTAGGTTAACACTTTACCAAACGACAAAAGTTTAGACTTGTCCAAATTGAAAGCATTTGCAGACGACAAATCTGATATAGATTGGATATTTATTTGAAAGGGGAGAAAACATTGTGGGAAAAGGAGAGAATGCTGGTTGCCAACATTTTTTCCATTTTCTACAGTGTTTTCGGGAGCTTTTTCTTGCTTTGGTAAACAGTCAGGACTGCAATGTGTTGGTAAATATTTACTTCTTTAGTTGCCGGAATGAACAAAGAAATAATGCAAAAATATGTAAATTATGAGAATTATACATATTGTAGTTTGATTTATCATATTATAGTCTTCTTTATTTTTTATGAACAGGAACAAAATGAAACCTTGATTTATGAAGATTTTATTGATTATGTGAATTTTTAGGGAAATTATTTTTGTATATGTTGAATATCTTTTGTTTTGGTTATAGTTAGTTATGCTAGCATTTAAACTGACCATAATCCAATAATTGGATTTTACCTATAATGCATTTTTTTTTGCTTTCTAGTCTGCTTTTTTCATTATTATTGACAGCGGCCAGAGGTCTGTATTTACCAACCATTCTTAAGAATATTCTTTGTTTAATTTTCAAGAATTTTTTCTAGATTTGAAAGTAAAACAACTTCTGATTGGCTAAACCATTCGGTTTAGCCAATCAGAAGTTGTGTTACTTTCAAATCTAGAAAATCTTGGAGAATAAGACTAAGAACGGATGGTGCATATGAACCCAGTAGTCACATTATGTATTTTCATCTCTGTGCTCATTATGCAAAGTGTTCTGAAATTCCTTGTTAAAACCTTTATATCAGGGAATATTGTATTTTTTTTTCTTTCCTTGTTTTACTCTTGTACCATACTATTTCACCTTTTTATGACTGAGATGGAGGCCTTTTGAAAACATTGTAGCAAAAAGGAGAAAATGCTGGTAACCAGCATTTTCTTCTTTTCCTCACTATATTTTCTCCTGTGTCAGAAACAAATCTCATCAATTGAGCTACACTTGATTTGTGCAAATTCAATTAAGTTGGACCTGTCTTAAATTTAGTTGTCTGGTAAAAACTTTTTACATGTTACGTAGATGAAAATCTTTTTATGATTTCTACAAGGAGATATAGTCTAATGTACATGGAAAACAGGATTGCTGATTTCTCAATTTTTTGCTTGTGTTTTCTATACAGAAGAAGCAATTCTCATAGCCAAGCTTCCAGATTTAGTTACTTTTTCTCTTTTTCCATAGTTTCAACTGTGAGGGATGCGTTTGAAAACAAGAAAAGCTTCAATTCTTCCCTGCTTTTTTCTGAATGTTAAGATACAATAGATAAATATAAACTAGTGTATGGTAGGGTAGGAAAAAAAGTTTTTCATTGAAAAAACAGACTTGCAAAATTTACACAAAGCAATGTGACTACTATTCCACATTTTATATCCATGATACAGAAAATCTTGACATTGCAATCAAGAGAATATCTGAAAGAAAAAAAAAATGATTACTTCAAACCATCCAAAAAGTAAGTCTAAATCTCAAAATTTATCCATGTTTTATGTACAAGAATTTTTCATGGAAAAACAGCACAGCTGCAAGCTTGGTTGCTAAAAGTTTGGACCACTATATATTGAAATCAATTATATATGACAAAATAAATGTAACTCAAGTGATGGAATTTTTCCTTGAAAGGCAAGAAAATATTGCTGGATAAGACATAAATGCTGGTTACCAGTATTTTCTCCTTTTCCTACAACACTTTCTCTCTAGGGATTGTTAAAAGTCGGGATTGTGTGATGAAGGGTTAAGCAATGTGCTTGCTTCACACTTTACCAGACGACAAAATTTTAGACTGGTCCACATTGAAAGCTTTTGCAGATGACAGATTGGAAGGGAGAAAAAATTGTGGGAAAGGAGAAAATGCTGGTTACCAGCATTTTCTCCTTTTGGCACAGTTTTTTTTAAAGGCCTTTTCCCTAAAGGTTGTCAAAACTCAAGATTATGTGGTAAAGGGTTAAAGCAGATGCTTGCTTAGTGCAGGTAAATAATGATGAACATAATTGTCCTCTTTGAACTCAATAAATGCTCACCTTGTACAAGTTGCTTGCTTAATACAGTTGGCCACTATGAAAGGGCTGTCTATATATTAGGAATTTTGCATCTTAGAAATGATCAAAGTTGGACTGTATTTCTGTCAAACATATTTTATTGTTAATAGCCCCTGACCTAGGGTAGAACAATTTTGTAGTTCACTGCTGAATCTTTTATGTATATTTTATTTGTTACTTGATAACAGTATAGAATTATGTCTATTAAAAATATTGAACAATGACTGTTGTTAGTCTCTTATTATCTTATGAGTAGTTGAAATATATGAGCCATGCTCAAAGAAAAGCGGGTTTAATGCATCTGCAAAAAAGTATTGACCCATGTCAGGCTGCGCTGCCTGCACAGACTGATGTTGGTTGAAACTTTTTGCTATAAGTACTTTTTTTGTGTGTGTCAGAGGACCATTCTACCTCATGATTCAGCCGGTTGTAAGACAAAATGGATTTTATGGATCCATAATTATATGATGACTAGCTTGGTATAATCCATCTCTAAGTGTATTAACCCTTTACCACACAATGCCGACTTTTGACGACCTTGAGAAACAGGACTTTTGAAAACATTGTGGGAAAAGCAGAAAATGCTGGTAACCAGCATTTTCTCCTTTTCCCACGTTTTCTACCCAATCTAAGACAACTTCCACAATTTGAGCAACATTAAATTTTGCATCTGCATATGCTTTGGATTTGGACAGGTCTAAAATTTTGTTGTGTTGTAAAGGGTTGAACCCCCTTTTGCCAGACTAAGGCTCATATCCATATATAGTGAAACATGATTGATACTCTTCTCCATTTCCTGTGTCATTCTATTTATCTGTCTTTCTATACATGTCTGTCTTTCCTATTTGTTTATCTATCGTGTAGTGTCTAAAAATTGTGTCTTCCTCTGCTACTCTGATCATTCAAAATCTGTCTGTCTGTCTATCCAGTGACAAGGTAATTTATAAAGTGTTAATGCACCATGCTGTTTTCACACCAAAACATGGCCTTGATTAGTTCAACCATATGTTTCCACTTGCTCTCTGGAATAATATTTAAATAAACAAAGTTTTTTGACATTTAAGATTATTCACTGATATAATGAGAAAAAGAAGAAAACTGATGCCCAATGGATCTTCAATAACCACTCTCTCTCTCTCTCTCTCTCTCTCTCTTCATTTATTAGCTCCACTGGCCAAAGGCCAGTGGCCTTATGTCATGGCCTGTTTCCATTGTCCATGTGTCCATCTGTGCATTAACTTTTATTTCAATCATTTTCTTATGAGTTCTCTGAAACTACTTATCCCATTTTTGAAACTTCACAGAAATTATCCTGCCATTGCCCTCTTCAAAATTCCCTCAAAGAATTTGATTCCGATAAAAATTCTACTTGCAATGGCAACAAAACTGAAAAATATTGGAAATCTTTAAAAATCTTCTTGCCTTAAACCCTAAGGCCTAGGGCTACCAAATTTGGCATGTAGCTTTGCTTAATAGACTTCTACCAAAGTTCTTGAAGCTATAGCCCTTGGGTCAAAATTGGCCCTGCCCCAGATGTCACACATTTTACATGCGCTTATATAGTGAAACCATTTTCTTTTCTTAACTGTAAAGCCTAGGTCCACCAAATCTTTCCTGTAGCTTCATCTACTGAGACTACAAATACTGTTCAAATTATAGCCCTGGGGTTAAACTTTGTCCCACCCCAGGGGTCACAAGTTGTACATTGATTTATACAGTGGAAACTTAAAAGGTCTTTCTGATCCTAACTGTAAGGTCTAGGGCTACCAAATCTAGCATGCTTCTTCATCTGGCATGCTACCAAGATTGTTCCATTTATAGCCCTAGGGTCAAAACTGGCCCTACTCCAGGGGTCACAAGTTTTACAGGGACTTATAAACTGAAAACTGACAGGATGGTCTGATTCCTAACACTATGGACAAGGCTTACAAACTTTTGCATGTAGCTTCATTGAGTGGACCTGTGGTAAGATTGTTAGAATTACAGCCCTAGGGGTAACACGTTTTACAAATGCTAAAATAGTCACAAACTTAAAAAAAATCTTCATGAAGTTTCTTTGGCTTGAACTTATTTATATACTGAGTAAGGGAAATAACTCCTTATAATAGATATACGATTATTACCATTTACCTCCCTTCATTGTCAAACCGCACTTTTACATGATTGGTGTAGGGTATTAAGTTTTTTTGCAAAGAAAATGTTTAAGTGTTCAGTTAAAGTGATTACTTTGATGTTTATAGTAATGCTCAGACTAGTTTAACATTTAGAGTAAAGTAAGGTTTCTATCATTCATTTTTTTCCCCAGAACTGTACCATTCATGCCATTGAAAAAAAATGTTTTCTTCTTCCAAGATCTGGTAATGAGGCAACTTTGAAAATCTGCTCATTTATAACCATACGGCCTCGACCTGTAATACTTGGCATGTGGCTTTATCTTGTGGACCTCAACCAGGATTTAAGTAATTATAGCTCAGTGGTCAAAAATGGCTTCGCCCTGTGGTCACAACTTTCACAGAGCCTTTTGTGGGGAAATTTTTGTAAGTCTTCATGCTTTGACGCCATTTGGCCTAGAAGTGAAGTCATTAGTATGAATGTTTGTACTTATTAGCTAGTGGAGCAAAACAGGGCCATCATGGCCCTTTTGTTTATTATACTTTCCTTTTTTTCCGTCTTCCTTCCTCCAGCCCTTTCTCTATCCCTACCTCCGTCTCTCATTCTTACCTTCCTTAATTTGCTGAACTTGTCTTTTAACGAAACAACCGAAAAAGTCTACGGACGAAAAAGTCTGTTCCAAAAGCAGCACCAGCTGTAGTACAGATAACTGTCCCCAAAGGCGGTGTTACTTTTTGACTGGTCGCCTCTGGTACAGTGCACAATAAATGTCCAAATATGAAAAATATCACCGTAGCGTCTCATTATTGAGACTACACCAGCTGAAACGGTAACGAGGCTGGCAGACACACTGGAAGCACGTGCAGTACCCTGCTGTGAACAAACTTTTCTTTTCCAAAGTGAAATAGATCTAGATCTATACGATCAAATGGAGGTAATGTCAAAGGTATGCAAACCATTTCGATAAATCTGAAGTGAATCAAAGATGACAAACAACAAAGTAAACTTGAAATAGAGAGGATGAAGCGTTCTTCCCAAACACTCTACTTTTAATTCGTCCCAAAACCAGTTCATCCCATGGCTTGTTCATCCCTTGGCTGGCTCGCTCGCCGAAACTCGTTCTTCCTACCATAGAGAGGCCATTACGGAACGAGTCGACACTGCTAAACAGTGAACACCAATGTCGGGTATTTCCGAACATTTCAAATTTTTTTTAAAGTCTTGAAAATTACATGATACCAACGCTCTGGTTGCTGAAATGTGAATTGGCTAGAAATATGTATACACAGATCTACAAAAAGGTCGATTATGTCTAGTTTTAGGGAAAATTTTGACTGCTAGTTTTTGAGAACATGACAAATGATGCAAACTGACAATCAGATAACTCCATATGAGCAAACTGAAATTGGCATATATTGATATAAGTTGTCTGCAATGTAATAAACATTTAAAAAGTTAAATTCTGATATATTGAGCTCTAAATTACATGTATGCATTTTATTCTTGTGATAGCTTACTATACTAAAAAGATGGCCAATTCTTATTGAGTCGGCTCTAGTTCTTAAATACCCTCGCATATAAGTTCAGGTGTGGGCTTTTCCGAAAACTCTTTTCAACCACTTTTAACACATGATAAGAACATTTTACACAGTGTAATGTGTTTATATGCATACTGCAAATATAAGAAATCTCAAATGTTGAGTCGAGAGAGAAGCAGGAGCAGTTTACACTCTTGGCAATATATATAAAAAAATTAACAAAATGGTTATCTCCTGACCTTGGAGCTGTGTAATGTAAGTAATTACTGGTTTTTCTTTGGACAATTACTGTATCCTTCAAAACTTTAAAAAATGGCAAAGAAGAGAAATATGGTGTAAAGACGTCAGATAAATTCATTGTTGTCTCTAGGAGGGATGAGACAATTTTTATAATCTCGATCGGTAATTGCAGATAGTTTGGAAATACCCAATCCTGCCTTACCATTGAAATCCATTTAAATCCTTTTTTTAGCTCTACTGGTCAAATGCTAGCAAGCTTATATCACAGCCCGATGTAGGCCATGTTTGTTTTAACTTTTATGTCAAAGATCCTCTCAGAAACTACACATCCAATTTTGATGAAACTTAAGAGAAATTATCCTGCTATGGTCCTCTTCAAAATTCCTTCAAAAAATTTGATTCCATGAAAAATTCTGGTTGCAATGGCAACAAAACCAAAAAATATTGAAAATCTTTCAAAGTCTTTAAAAAACAATAGGCTTAGGGCTACCAAATTTGGCATGTAGCTTCGTCTAATAGACCTCTCACCAAATTCTTGAAATTAGAGCCCTGTGGTCAAATTGGCCCCATCCCAGCAATCGCAAGTTTAAAATTAGCTTGTATAATAACTTAAATATATATAGTGCTCAAAGGAAGTAACTCCTGTTACATGAGATAAAGTTTGTTACTATTTACCTCCCTTGATTATCAAACTGCGCTGTTATATGATTGGAATTAGGTATTAAAAGTATTTTTGAAAGAAAATGTTCAGTTTTCAGGGAGAGTGATTTATTTTGATGCTAATAGTTATGCTCAGATAAGTGGAATATTTAATACAAGAGTCACATCTCTATCAGTCAATATTTTTGTTCCAGAACTTTACCTTTCATGCAACTGAAAAAAATCTGCATGTATTCACTGACATTATCTTTGCATTCGAAAAAGATATGACTTTTTTTATTTGAGGGGGGGGGGGAAGACTTTTGATGCTGTATGTCTCTGTCAATGCCAATTAAGTGCATGATGCATTTATTTACTCTTTATGACACAACAATCTTTTGACTTGACCAATTTAAATGACATTGCAGATAAAAAATTGAATGTAGCTTAAATGATTATTTGTGTCTTTGATAGGGTAGGAAACATGGGGGGGAGGGAGAAATTGCTGGTTGTCAGCTTGTTCTCCTTTTCCCATAATGTTTACAGAAGCCTTCTCTTTCAGGGTCATTAAACTCGGCATTGTGTGGTAAAGGGTTAAAAGCCAGTGGAGCGACACAGGGCCATTATGGCCCTCTTGTTTATTTTATGTCTCTATAGTTCTAAACTTTATATTTTTGGAATGATAACATTCATTTAAAAATCAAACTGGCTCAGTAAATAAGACGAAAGAAACATTATTTCCATAATCTAAGACTCAAGCTGATAACAAAGTTCGGTATATTATCTGCTGTTAAAACCTTCGCACAACTGTGAAATGATAGACAAATTATCATTAACACCTTTGATTTGCAAGTACAGACACATTAGACCAAAACAAAATATATGAACCATGCTCTGTGAGAAGGGGGCTTAATGCATCTGCGAAAAGTTTCGACCGAGGTCAGCCTGCGCAGTCTATGCAGGCTGACCTGAGCCGAACCTTTTTGCTATTGAAAATTTTTTGTATGTCCAAGAACCAGTCTACCTCATGATTATGTCGGTTGTTAAAAAAGTGGCAATTATGGATTCATTATTACGTGATGGCTTTATTGGTATATTGCATCAAGGAGATGCATTAGGTCCCCTTTTGCCAGAGCATGGCTCATGTAGAATTTTAGGGGGAAAAGTGAGCAAAAAACGTATCAGAAACACTGAAATTGGGCTCTGGAGAAAATTCTGATTCAACTACTACCACTATATTGTACTACAATGATAGTACTACAAGTGCATTTTCACATTTTCCACTGAAATTTTCGATTTATGAAGACTGACAAACATGTTTCTGAAGGAATCTCAACATAGCTATCTATACTGAGTTCAGTTGGGACAGACAAGCTTGGACAAAGGAGCCCAGGTGAACAAGCCAGGTGAGAAAAAAGCCTGTTCTCCTTGATTCCAGCATGTGAATTCTTTGATGTATCTTTTTCCTAATCTCGATCTTTCAGCATTTTTAAGTCATACAAGAAAATTAAATAGTCTTTGTATGATAATCTATTGACAGAATTGTCAATCAATTCTCTTGTTGAAGAAATTGACACCCATTTTCTGAGTATTTGATAAAGAAATACCTGTGACAATTCTGAACAATAGCTTTAACTGGTTTCCAAATGTGTTCTGATGGGGATTTGTTTTATTCTGTTCAGACAATCAATTGGTGCATGTAAACAAATGAAGTTTACAGTTGAAACGTTCTCAACTGAACATATCCACTTATTGAGTAGGGGAATAGAAGACCACAAATTTCTCCAGAACATTTTGTTTAGTTATGCTGCCATCGCAACACTTAAAGTGTGCTAATCTAGTAAAAATTTATAACCATTTATGAAATGACTCTCTGTTTTAAGAGTCTCAGGAAAAAGATATTTAACAACATGTTGTGCAAAAAATGGAGGAAATGATAATCTTAACCAGCATTTTCTCCTTTTCCTACAATGCTTTTTTTATTCTTACAGAAACAATCCCATATTTGAGCAGCATTAATTTTCCACAAATTCTTTCAATCAGACCAATTGTTTTCAGCAGTAATTGTTGTATTATTGAGAGTTCATAAACAGTGATATATCTTATTTACTTACAGGTGACATGGTAAACATATTTCCAGATTTGTTATTTAGAGGTTCTGGGCTTGTTCCTCACTTGCAGCGGTGGTATTCATGATTGTATCCTGGGGAATGGCACTGTACAGCCCTAGCCTAGGCCTGATGAAATCCAGAAAACAGATGAACATGTTAACTGTTGCCATGATGTAACTGGTATACTGCTGAAAGTGGTGTAAAACACCAGATGGAGACCAATCTGGGACTGGTTGGAGATGAACATTTGACAGAGGTACATGTATAAACTTTGTTCTAAATAATCAAAGTTCTTATGATGCTCCTGTTATTTCATATGCAGGTGGCATATGGTATCCCTGTTGTCCGTAGGTATGTCATGGACATCCTATTGGCAGTAAAGAAAATGGTTTCTGTTTGTCATCTTTAAATACCATGTAAGGCACTTTTTTCTGGGGGGACTTTATTTCTGATTTCAGGGATGACTGCGTAGAATTAAAATACGCAAAAAATTAACCCAAATACAGAAGTTCTTATCATTTAATTATAGATGTTGTTTCTGTTTGGGTCCTGTGTAAATTTGAATCCATTATATTAGTATCGTCCTTTTACCATTACTTTACAGTATGTCACATGTATGCATAGTGAAAATTTGAACATCGCTCACTACAATTTACTTTCTTTACTATCCAAACCTATTTGAATAATTTGATTGAGCTGAATTTGCATAGGCGTGACTGATTGTTTTCAGTTTGACAGGTACCTGTAGATTTCTCGGGTGTTTCTCTTTCACACTTACCTGTATAAAGCCCGCCCGGGTGGCTCAGTGGTGAGCGTGTCGGACTCATGACCTGGTGGTTGTGAGTTCGATACCCGGTTGAGGCGAACTTTCTTTCCGGCGCATTTTCGCCTCTCACCTCTGCTGAAGCATGTGAGAAAAGTAGTCGGTGGCTTTTGGAAAGAAAGTTGTGTTAGTACTGGAGTGAGAAAGCCAGGAAACACATGTGCGTCACCGACAGCCATGATATGACCTTAGCTGTTAAAGTGGCGTTAAACCCCAATACAACCAACCAACCAACCTGTATAAAATTTTGCCCATGGGTAGAACGGGTGTAATTCTACCGGTACATAGTTATACAGATTTAAAGACTACCGCTTAAACATCATGGGAAGAGAATTAATAACTCATTAAAGAATGATTTTTCTTTCAACATTGTTTTATTTTGCAGTCTTAACTCTTTTCTAGACAATAAAATTCTTGACTGGTTCAAAGTGAAAGCCCTTGCAGACGACAAACTAGATTTGGCCTGACATTAGTTCTATTCTGTTTTTGTTTGCTGTATTCGTGATCACTGGGGGTCAACATGTAAACCATTTCATTGTGACACAAACATGTGAATATTAGACGAAATACATCGCTGTAAAGACAAAATTTGTCTTCTTAGCAAAACTTTTTGTCAAATATATACATGTATGCGTCTTTCTTTGCAAAACATTTCACCGGATATACATCATTCTGTTCGTTTTCCTAACAGATCATTTTATGCGTTGACCTCATTGGACCCAGTGACAAACCATAAAACGATAATGACCACAGCGACAGTATTAATTACTCAAAGTTATTACAGTATTTATACTGAGCCAAACCAGAAGTTGATAAGAATGTATACGGTGTAAAAATCAAATCCATCTGATGACCAAATAATGACAAAATATAAGTCATAGGTCAGAAGCTGGAGTCGGATCTATGATTAAAATTGACCAATTACTAAGTGAATTATGACCATAATGATAAAATATATGTCATGCTTGATGAGTGGTAGGGTTTTCATGAGAGGGTTCTTGAGACACTACAGAGTCCTAACCTAGTATTTTTGAAACCTAGTACATACTTGAATGTGCTTTTGCTGTGATCCTTTTGAAATAGTGATGAATATGGGGTAAAATTTTATTCAATCAATAAAACTATCAATTGCACCTTAATCTTTTGCCTCTCAGCTGATTTTTATGTGCTTACAGGGATGTTAACATTGTAAACATAAGAAGGGAATTTTTCTGTAAAGTGCAAACTAGAGAAACTTGAAAATTTCAGTCAGGTAAAATAAGCCAACTATCTTCCATTTCAAAACTGCTTTTTGACGGAATGTCTCCGCATATTGGTCAGGGTAGATCCCAGATCAGTCTGCAGTAAATATGCAGTGTGTTCTTGGATCTTCATTGGCTGCAAAGGCAGCTATAGTTGTGAAACTGCCTTCAGACAGAACATAATGTTTGGTGAAGATCCCAGGTCAGTCTGCAGTAAACATGCAGTCTGATCTTGGATCTTCACTAGCTGCAAAAGCAACTAAGGTTGTGAAAGGCACTTGAACGATTTCAAAAAAGAGTTGAAATAAACATGAATTTTGCGGTATATTTTCAGGAAGACAATGTGATGTAGAGATGGATATCAGACTGAATCTTTCAAGCAAGAAGTATTGGACTATGGAGTGAAGATTTAAACTGTTACTGCATGAAAAACAGTATTTCAATTTCAAGGCTGTTTTGACTCAGGGTGAAATTTAGCACATCTTCAAGATTTGTCTTGTCTTAGATAACGGGGCTTAGGCCTACAAAATTGGGTGTACATGTAGATTCCTCTAGTGGACCTTTACCAGATTTTTTTCAACGTATTGCCCAGATTAAAAAAAAAAAATTAATTAAATAACCTTGTACATAATTATTCTTTGTACATACTTACTTTTAGCTCTACTGGCTGAAGCCCAGCAGAGCTCATGTCATGGCATGGTTTCCATTGTCTGTCTACTTCTTGTTTGTGCAATAAAGTCTGCTTTTGTGATGAGATTTTCATGATTGTTTATATTATTAATAGCTTGAACCCTATTACTTTTGAAAAAAAAAAAATCTGACAATCAGTAAGGGAAAAGTATCCATTTAAAGTTGAAAATTTACATTTCTTTTATTGTTAATGTGATAAAGTTCGCATTTGTGGTCAGATTTTCATGAAACTTGCAGTTTCTTTATATCATCAATAGCTTAAAAGCTATTGATCTTGAAAAAAACATCTAACAATTTGTAAGGGAAAAGTAGCCATATAAAATAAAAAATTTTCATTTCCTGTTTTCGCAATCAAGTATCCACTTGGGGTTCAATTTTTCATGCAACTTGCACAGATCATTTGTATTAAAAGGGATTAAACCCTATTAAAATGAAAAAAATCAATCAGTTCAGGAAAAGCAGCCAACTGATGTCTTAAGTCTTGTTACTTGACACAGTTCTTACGAACATGGAAGTCCGCAACAAATGCATAGCTGAAATACAAACCGCCTCTGGCGGGATTCGAACCCATGACAGGCAAATATGCTCGTTTTTCAAGGTTTAAAAGACCAACACCATAACCACTGAGCTAAAGAGATATCTCCCTAACGCAGCTGTTAGGTACTGTATTTAAATCGGGACGAAGCCATGCATGAAGGAGTGGTCTCCCGTAACACACACCCTCTTAAAGTCATTATTTATTGATGACTCAAAGCCTTATTAGGCAGTAAGTCTATTATTTAGACAACAAATGCCAGCTTTTGGACAACAAATGGGATTAATGGCTCAATGGCCAATCCCGGACGAGCCCCCATCTTACGATCATGGAAGTCCGCAACAAATGCATAGCTGAAATACAAACTGCCTCTGGCGGGATTCGAACCCATGACGGGCAAATATCCTCATTTTTCGAGGTTTAAAAGACCAATACCATAACCACTGAGCTAAAGAGATATCTCCCTAACACAGCTGTTGGGTATTGTATTTAAATTGGGACGAAGCCATGCATGAAGGAGTGGTCTCCTGTAACACAGTCCATATTATTAGTCATATTTCTTTGAAACTTGAATAGATTGCTTCATACATTGAGCACTAAAACCTTTTCAAATTTAGCTGGATTCCACCCAATCACTTTTGAGAATATTTACTTCATTAACTTCACTATTTGTTGAATTCACCATGCCTAAATATGCTGTCATATTGGGTCTAAGTCCTGTTAACCCCCCCCCCCCCCTTGTTTTTTCTGTGTGTTTTTTTCATGTTTGCCTTATGCATTCATTCTGTATGCTACAAAGTAAGCAAGATCACTGCCAGTTGAGCGATTCAGGCCCTCAAAGGCCTCTAGTTTCAACTATGTTTTGAAGCATTTCATGTAAAAGCACTGATTTCTTTGGTACAAGCAGTATTTTTTTAAATGAATACCAAGAAATAGGTGCATTTTTGGCAGGTGTGAATCAAGACCAGACTGCACAGAACAAGCAGTCTGATCAAGGATCTACATTGCTATCTCTGTCTTTCCTAAAAATGTCCCTTTCCTGTCATCTGTTTACGAAATTGAATTTTGAACTTGCTTGTGACCATCATTTTCTCCTTTTCCCACAGTGTTTCCAACCCATCCAAAGGCAAGTTCCAGTGTTTGAGCTAGTTTTAATTTGTTGTCTGCAAAATTAATGCTTTGAATTTTGCTATAAAGCTAGTATATGTTATGATGGTCAAAGGGAAGTAATTCATTGCAATATAGTTAGCATTGTACACTTCCAAGTTTTGGGGGTTAACACTTTAAAACATGATCACTAGTTTTAACTTCCCTGAAGGGTTTTGAATACATCTTAGGAAGAAGAGAAGATGCTGGTAACCAGCATTTTCTGTTTTTTCCACAATGTGTCCCATCCTTTCCATGACAAATCTTGTTATTTGTGTCGCATGTCATGTGCATTTCCTTTGAATTTAGATGAGTCTAAAATTTTGTAGTTTGGTAAAGAGTTAAACAATGTTCAGTGTTTAACCTATTACCAACAACAAAATGTTGAATTTGTCAAATTTCAATGCATTTGCAGACAACAAACTATATGTTGCTCCACTGTTGGAAAAGACAGCATTGAGTGAAAAGACAGCATTGTTGGAAAAGGATAAAATGCTGGTTACCAGCATTTTCTCCTTTTCCCATCATGTCTTCCAAAGCCTTCTCTGTTAGCATAAAACTCTGGATTGTGTGGTTAACCCTTTACCACAAAAATCCTGAGTTAAGCGACTGTAAGATGGAGCCGTTTTAAAACATTGTTGGAAAAGGAGAAAATAGTGGTAACCAGCATTTTCAGCTTTTCACTTAATATTTTTTACCTTATCAAAGATAAATTCCATCATTTGAGACTTATTATGTCTCCCCCCATCAGGGTCGGGAGACATATTGTTTTTCCTCCTGCGTCCGTCTGTCTGTCTGTCCGTCACAAATCATGTCCGTTCTATAACTCGAAAACCTTTTAAGATATTTTGATAAAACTTCACACATTTGTAAAGCACCATGAGACGAAGTGTCATGCACAAGAACCATAACTCTAGCTTGTATATTTTTCAAGTTATTCCCCTTTGATTATTTTCCTTACTCATATTACGTACAATTTCATGTCCGCTCTGTAACTCGAAAACCGTTAGAGAAAAATGACCATTATTTCAGTTAGAAATTGCCTTGGTGACATATCAATCCTTTTTACACTAAAAAGGGGTGAAACATCTGTTTTTTTGTAGAAAAACAAGTTCTAGTTTAGGTAAATTGTTGTTTGTAATTGCTTTCAATTTAGACCAGTCCACATTTTTGTCTTTTGGTATAGAGTTAATCATTGATTTTGCTACATGTATTTTAGATTTTACTTAGATGTATTTCATACTGGGCATAGACCAATGTTTGTATAATTCAAATGCTTTCCTCTAAAACTTAGCCATTCATGACAATGGAAAAAGGGGTTGTCAGCTTCATGATTTTCGGAAATCTTGTCAAAAAAAAGTTTGTCAGAATTCATTCTTTGGCTTGTAGGGTCCTAAGGTAAACCCTTGTTATATTTAACTCTTCACCAAACGACAAAATTTTTAACCAGTCCAAATTGAAAGCATCTGCAGACAACAAAATAAATAAGGCTCAAAGTATGAAATTTGTCTGTGAAATGGTTTAAAACTGGGGGAAAAGGAGAAAATGCTGGTTACCAGCATTTTCTCCTTTTCCCACAATGTTTTCAAAAGCTGTCTTTCTCAGGGTTGTTAAAATCTGGGATTGTGTGGAGAAAGGATTAATGGCATGATCTTGATGTGCTAGAAAAAAAAACATAACTTTTGTAGGTCAGACCTGGGTTTATATTTTTAGAAAAGTAATTAATTACTATTAACCCTTATCCCGCTAGTAAACTAACATGAAACTTTCAAGCCGATAGTAAAAACCAAAATCTGGCTTTTTCAAAGGTATTTCTGGGAGGATAGATATCTCTGTATAGGACAGTGCAGATCCAAGATCAGACTGCACATTCTGTGCAGTCTGATCTTGATCTACACTGTCCGCAAAAGGTCAGTGAGTCTCGCTTAGCAGCCAAAGGGTTAATATGTAAATGTTTCAATTGAATTACAATTGAGCCATGCTCTGTGAAAAGGGGGTTTAATGCATCTGCAAAAAGTATCGACCCAGGTCAGCCTGTGCAGTCCAACCTGTGAAACTTTTTGCTTATGGTCAATTTTCTGTATGTCTAAGGACCTCTTTACCTCCAAATTCAGCTGGTTGTTAGACAAAATTAATTGTATTGATCCATGGTTATGTGATTACATGTACTTGCTTGATGTAATGCTATACAGAGATGCATCAAGCCTCCTTTTACCAGAGCATGGCTTGATTATAATTACTTGCTTATTGCAGAAGTAATTAATAATTACTTATTTGGGCATTATTTTTATAAATAGATTATGAAGCTTTAACCCTTTACCAAAAGACAAAACTATACTACAGTAGACTAGCTTATATAAGCTGTTGCAGACAACAAAATAATTTTGACTCAAAAATAGAAATTCACTTCTGGAAGTGTAGAAAACATTGTGGGAGGAGGAGAAAATGCTGGCAACCAGTATTTTCTTCTTTTTCATATAACATTTATAAAAGGCCTTTTCTATAGGGTCGTTAGATTGGTTTGGTTTGTGTTAGAGGTTTAACACAATTTTAATAGCTTACATCATAGCACCGTAAGTTAGTGCACCTACCCAGGTTATCACTATGTAATTACCTTGATACCAAAACATCGATTTTGGTAAGCAGCATTTTCTCTTTCTCACAAAATGTTTTCCACATTATCAAAAAAAATGGAATCATTTAAGCCACATTGAAATTGTAGTCGGCAAACGCTTTCAATTTTGACAGGTCTAAAATTTTGTAGTGTGGTAAAGGTTTAACATGCATTTGCTCATATTCCCAAAATGTTTTACCAATGTTTTCCCTTCATTTCTCTGTTTCTGCTTTGTTAGTGTTATACTTCTTTTTTATCAAACCCTAACCACACAATCCCTAGTTTTAAATTGGACTTTTGATAACATAGTGAGAAACCAGCATTTTCTCTGTTCTCACAATGTTTTCAAACCTTTTATAAACAAATTTCAATTTTTGAGTCAGATTTATTGTTGTTCACAATTGCTTCCAATTTGGACAATCGTTGTCCAGTAAAGCCGCAACTCTTTAACAAACAAACAATATGTCAGACTAGTCCAAACAGAAAAGCATTTTGCAAATGACAAAATAAATGTGACTCAAAAATTGAAATTCATTTTGGGAAGGGTAGAAAACAGTTAGGAAAAAGGAGAAAATGATAGTTACCAATATTTTCTCTTTTTCCCACGGTGTTTTCAGAAGCTTTCTTTCTCAGGGTCGTTAAAAGTAGGATTATGTGGTAAAGGGCTAAGTGTACAATAAGCCTTCACTATGCTTGTTTAACTCATTACTATATAATCCTGACTTTTAACAGTCCATACAAAGGAGACTTTTGAGAACATTACATGAAAAGGAGAAAATGCTGGTAACCAGCCAACCTTTAACCCTTTACCACACAATGACGCCTTTTAACGCCCCTGAGGAAGAGGCCTTTTGAAAACATTGTGGGAAAAGGAGAAAATGCTGGTAACCAGCATTTTCTCCTTTTCACACAAAGTTTTCTACCCTATCAAAGAAAAGTTGCGTCATTTGAACCAGTATGAAATTGTCGTCTGCAAATGCTTTCAATTTGGATAGGTCTAAAATTATGCTGTGTGGTAAAGGGTTAATTTGTTGTCTGCAAATGCTTTTAACTTGGACAAAGCTAAAATTTTGTTGTTTGGGAAAGATTTAACCCTTTACCAAACAATCATGTGTTTTAACGACCCTGAGAACGAAGCCTTTTGAAAACTTTGTGGAAAAAGGAGAAAATGCTGGTAACCAGCATTTTCCCCTTTTTCCACAATGTTTTCTTCCCTATCAAAGAGAAAATTCATCCTTTGAGCAACAGTTATTTTGTCATCTGCAAATGCTTTCAATCTGGAGTGGTACATGTAAAAGAGTTTGTTGTTTGGTAAAGAGTTTAAAAGATATGTTCACTTTTCTTTTAAATATTTATCCTTTTTGCCATTTGTACATGTTGTTGGTATGTCTTAACCCTTTACAAGTAAAACAAAACAAACGATTTTTGTCTACTTGGGGGTAGAGGGAAAAGGAGAAAACAATGTAATGGTTATCAGTATTTTTCTCCTTTTTCCACCATGCATTCTAGCCTTTCAAAGCCGCATGTATTCGTCTAGGGAAAAAGAGAAATGGTGGTAAAGCATTTTTCTTTTAGTCTCCCAATACTAACTAGTGTGCCAAAAAACCAGTCCAGTCATTTGAGCCCCACCTAGACTGTCATCTGTAAATCCTTTTAATTTTGGATGAGTCTAACATTTTGTCATTTGGTATCGAGTTAAAACAGTCTTTATTGTGATGAGTTTATTGTATTGATTTTAACCCTTTATGAAACCATTTTGTTGTCAAAAACTATATGTGGTAGACTTTTGGAAAGATTGTTGAAAAGGGTGGGAGTGCTTGTAACCAGATTTTCTCCTTTTACACTATGTTTTATCTCCCTAGAAAGACATATATTATATTTCTTATGTCCTCTGCAAATGTTTTCAAATTGGACAAAACAACAATTTTGTTGTTCAGTAAAAAGTTAAATAATCTGTATTGTGATGAGTATGTCTTAGTTCTAAGTCTTTGTCAAACCAGCCATCAGGCACTTGAATCATTGTAGAAAATGGTGAAAGTGCTGGTAAGCAGCATATACATGTACTCCTTTTCCTCCATGTTTTCTGCCTTTTCATAGACAAAAATCATGTCATTTTAGCCACATATAATTTGTCGTCCACAAATACATGTACATGTACCTTCATTATGGATGAGCTCAAACTTTCAGCATTTGGTAGAGTTTGAAGTATTCTGTATTGTGATGAGGTTATTGTCTTGATTTTAACATTTTCTTATCGTATCCATTGTTTTTAATACCAAACAACAAAATTTAACACTGGTCCAAATTCAAAGCATTTGTAGGGGACATATAGCATTTAGCTGAAGTGATGGTAGTTGTCTATAAAAGTGTAGATAACATGGTGGGGAAAGGAGAAAATGCTGGTTACCAGCATTTTCTCTTTTCCCACCATGTTGTCAATTGTCCTCTCTGTCAGGGTTGTTAAAACTTAGGATTGTGTGGTAAAGGGTTAAACAAAAAAGATGTATAAGGTTGTTGAGAAAGTTGTGGAAAATGATGAATGTACATGCAACCAGCTCTTTCCCTTTTCCACAATGTTTTCTATCCTTTTAAAGACAAATGCCATGGTCATAACTATATTCAATTTATTGTCTTTCAGTTAGGACAAGTCTAACATTTTGTTGTTTGTTGGAGACATAATGCCTTTATTTAAGACTTCCGTATTTGTGTGTTGAGTCCTATTGATCCTTTTCCAGACGACAAAATTTTAGAGTAATCTGTATAGAAGGCATTTGCTGTCAACAAGTTAAATACATGTATGATTCAAATAATGGGAATTGTGTATGAAAATGTATAAAACATTACGGGAAAGGAGAAAATGCAGGTTACCAGCTTTTTCTCCTTTTCCCACAATGTTTTCAAAAGCCTTTTTAATTTAGGGTCACTGAATTTGATTTTTGTGTAATATGTCTGTTGGATAGCCTATACATGTATCAACATTTCATTTTGAGTATTAAAACATTTTCTCTTTATACTTAGTTGTTCTTGCTTAAAACTTGATCTTTACACAGAGAAAACGAGTTCTATTTAAAAATGAAATAAATATTAAAAACCTCTGTATTAAAATTGATAATTTCAAATACACAGAGTAGTAAAAGGTAATTTTCCTGTGTCCCACCGTCGCCTACCCAAGTGTCTTTCTTGCCCGTTCTCTATCCGGCTCTTTGTTTCTCTATCCAGGTGCTTTTCGCTTTTTGCCCCTAATCTCTGTGCGGTTTTTTTTTCTCCTCTGGCTTGGGTGCGTTTCGATCTCGGTTCGCCGAGTTCCAAGTCGACTCCCTTGACCATTAGACCAATTTGGAGCCTATAAGATTTAGTTTGTAGTTTCTATTTGAATACACTTTCTTCTAAAAACATTGGGAAAAAAAAAAAGTTCTACCAGAAGTCTCCCTACAAACGCCAGGTGAGTAAAGTTCTTCAATTAAAACTGGCACGTGTTCTTTCACAACCACAGAAAGACGGCTTTTGAAAACTGTGGAAGAAGAAATTGCTGGTATCCAGCATATTCTCTTCTTCCACAATCTTTATACACTTTCAAAGAAAAATCCCATCACTTGAGCCACATCTAATTTGTCGTCTGCACAAGCGGTTACTATGCACGGTTCTTAATTTTTGTCGTCTGGTAAAGCGTTTCCTTCAACTGAAAACTCAGCACCTCAACAATCTAGTATAAATTTTAGTTTTTGATGGCTCGCATCGGGAAACAAAGACGATCTTGAAAAAAATTGCAGAAATTTCTGCTTTGGTTTTGTGCGCACGTTTAAAATCTCATGTTTTTAAAAATTGACCACGTAACTAGAATCTGAACATATTTGTTGCTTGCGTATTCGAAAATCCTTCGTTTGAAATACAAATATTTTCAATTTACCCAGTAAACATACGAAAAAAAAACAGTTTAATTTCTGTTTTACTGGAGATGTTTGCATTCTTAAAAATAGACATAGTGGCTGCCAAGCTAGTCACGCTTAAATGCCAAAATTTCGTTAGTTGAAATATACACGTAATAAACGAGTTCTGAAAACACTTTACAAACGAAACAATTAAGTAATTTGTCCTTGGACATTTCGCTGCAGCACTGATTTACCCTTATCCGGCTATATAAGTGAAGTGAAACTTTTAGGCCGATAGTACAAACACAAATTTTGCTATTTCAAAGGCATTTTTGCGGGAAAATATTTACTTATCGGACAGTGTAGATCAAAGATTAGACTGCACATGAAGTCTGATATTGATCTACACTGTCCGCAAAAGGTCAGTGAGTCGCGCTTAGCAGCCTCGGAGTTAAACCGACGAAACAGTCATTACAGCGCTGTAGTTTTTCTTCCGGAAAATTCACGATTGACTTGAGACGACACGGTGCACAAAAACTGTCTATATACCAAAAGAAGCATCGTAAACGTATAAATTATTGAGACTACTAAACAATCAAACACATAATGCAGCAGATAACTTTGAAAATATCCCTGTTAAAGGGGTAAAGGGTTAATAAAATACTGATGGTGATGATACCAAACATGAATGCACATGACAAGATTGTGACGAAAGGAGCTTTTCAGCCTGGGATCAGGTGTCAATAATTTTTTAACCCTCTACCACACAATCCCGATTTTTAACGACCCTAAATAAGGCGGCTTTTGAAACATTGTAGGAAAAGGAGAAAATGTTGGTAACCCGCATTTTCTCCATTTCCCACAATGTTTTCCTCCATATGAATGATAAATTTTATGTTTTGAGTGACATTTAATTTGTCGTCTGCAAATGCTTTGAATTTGGACAAAGCTAAAATTCTGTCGTCTGGTAATGAGTTTAATACTGATGGTGATGATACCAAACACGAATGCACATGACAACATTGTGAGAAAAGGAGCTGTTCAGCCTGAGTCCAGGCGCCAATAACTTTTAACCAGTCCTCATAACGGTCTACACGGATCTTCAAAAATGAACAGATATCAGATTTTTTGTCGTTTTTGACAAAGTAACTAAAAAATGAATAGGAAAAAATGATCAGACTTGAACCCAGGCTGTCGACTCGTTATGCCGCTTTCAAAAGTACACTACTAGCATTTCACGGCGACACTACGCTTATTTAAAACAACATTTCTTATTCAGCATAAAACCGCACTTGCATGTTTATAGCTTGCAATGTAAGTGACAATTACTAGATCTAGTCCAAAAGCGTGGAGAAAAAAGGACTTAAGATTTTCATTGTTTGAGAGGTATGAAAAATAAACAAATACGATTGAAGAAATGAAATGTAGCAATATAGTGTATCAGCGCCAACTAAAACCAATGGACTAGGGTATTAGATTCTTATACCTATGATCAGACAGTTGACCGATCTTGATCCATACTGTCTGCTACGTGTTTCCTGAACATCACCAGTATTAGGCTGGTACTCCCCTTGCCAAAGGACACTCCCACGAAAAACCAGTGTGGTCGGTGAGGATGGACCCCAGAAGAATCTCTGGATTTATATATCGATCACCTGAACGCTTTCCCAGACGAAAAAATTGTAGACTTGTCCAAACTATTTGCAAACGACAATTCAAATATGGCTAACATTATGGAACTAGTAGCTTATTTGTTAATGGTTGACATGAAAATACTGTTTACTGCTTTCAACACATTGTTTGCCAAAGCCTTCTCTCTCGTAGTCGTTCAAACACTAGATTGTTTGGTAAAGGGTTAGGGGGCTGGGCTTATAAGTCTAGTTTTTGAACGATCCACCCGCTTGCAGTGCTATTTTTGTTGGAGTGTCCCTGGGCAATGCACTGCAAAACCATTGTCTAGTACTGGTGACACTGATAACCTGGTAACCAGCATTTTCTCCCTTGTTCACAGTATTTACCATTCTTTCTTAGACAAATTTCAAAGATTCAATCTATCGTCTGTAAACGCTTCCAATTTGGATAGGTCTGCAGTTTTGTCTATGGTGATAGGCTGCTTTCCCGTGTCTAAGCGTAAATTTAAGGAGAAGCGATTTCTGTCATAATGACAATCATTTAACCTTGTGGTTGATTGATTTAATTGTGTTTTACGCCGCTTTCAAATTTTGTTCAGTTATATACCGAGTCTCATGTCTTCCTTCTTCTAACAGGCACTAGGACAGGGGTTTGAGGTGCACCAAGAGCACTCGCGCGAAACCCCAATCACTTATTTGGAGATCGAACCCATGACTGGTGGACTATGAATCTTACACCTAAACTACTTGGCCATGCTGAAACCTTGGGTCAGGCCAGGAATCGAAATCACATGTTTTATCTAGTCGATTGAGCCACCAGGCTCGGCATCGAACCCACAACCCCTAATTTTCAAGCCCTGCTTTTACTACCCCCGATTCATCACCCGCTAGCGGAGACACAATCACAAAAATAACATCGGAGCAACCCTTCAGACTGCAAATAAGTTGTTGCCAACCGAGTTACCGGGCTCGGCATCGAACCCACAACCCCTAAACTTTCAAGCCCTGTTGTCACCTTCTGAGCTCCTGGGCTCGGCATCGAACTCACAAATCCTGAATTTTATAGCCCTGTACATTACTGACAGAGCCCATCTCGACCACCATCATGTCAAGAAGTGAATGGATGAAGGCGAAGACATTGAAGTGAGTATGATGATGATTTCACACACACAGAAAAAGACATTTAAAAAAGAGAAGAGGAACACCACAGCAATAAATCTACCCACCTCGATGTTTATTTTCCAGAATTTATCTTTTAATCAAATAATGCGTGAAATTCAAAAGCATACACATTGTTTCATAAACAAACATTTTACACACGTGACTAACACACTGAACAGTGAATACAAAAAAAGTCTGAATTAAGCACGTGGTAAGTCGGAAAATTTGGTGGTTGTGATGAGGGGGGCAGGTTAATGCGGATAATGATCGGTTCAATCCGGTTACTTTATTCGGTGCATACTCATACCTATTTACTAGTCGAAAAATGAAATACCATGAAAAAGTTGGCTTTGTTGATATCTAATTGCAAATAAGTATTTTTAATGATTTGGCATTTGAATACCATCTAGAATTTCCTTTTAGATTAACTGTCCATGACTGTGAAATCACTTTCGTATCGTTTCGACTAATTCGTAGCTAGGCAAGACCTACAACACCCACAAAAACACGAAGATAAAACAGGTTGCGTTAGGATAGGTAAAGATGAGCCTGATTTGCCCGGGTCACTGATTTATACTCTAACCTGGTAAATAAGTAAGATGAAACTTTCAAGCCGATGGTAAAAACTTGAATGTTAATACTTCAAGGCTATTTTATGAAGGATAATACCTCCTCGTCGGACAGTGTAGATCTAAGATCAGACTGCACGTTCTGTGCAGTCTGATCTTGATCTACATTGTCCGCAAAAGGTCATTGAGTCACGCTAAGCAGCCTAAGCGTTAATTTACATATATTAAGCAAACATCTTGTACGTGCCTTCTCAATGGCATCTTGGTCAGTCTATGACTTTATAAGTAGACTTCGTTCGAGTTCAATATATGTAGGTGAACAAAAAGCCCTACAGTCGCCAAATACTTTTCCTAAGAAAATAATTCTTTCTGTTTGGAATCGCAATTCTGTTAAATATGACAATGTTGACATGACAAACAAAATTTCTACAACTCCAAACTTGAAAGCACTTCAAAACCCTGCCCTTGTACCAGTGAGACGAAGGAAGACATGAAACACAAGAATAAGTCAGATGTCGCAATGATATGACTAACATCATGTTTAAAGCGTCATGAACCACTAATCCAACAAAGAACAATCCGCAATGCTCATAACCTGGAGCCTCCAAGTTTGAGCCTCACTGAAAGCACTGGATTTTTTGTGGGAATGTCCCTTGGCAAGAAATTTTAGAGCCTTTGCCAAGTACTTGTGAAACCAAGGAAATACATGAATATGTTGGCTGTCGCCGTGATAGGGCTATATTCAATCAAACACTTGCAAGGTGAAACGATTGCCATTGTGATTGACATCGTTTCTCCCAAAACTTACATTTAGACATGGGAAAGCAGCCAATAACTTTATCACCACAGACATCATTTCAACTCTATCAGATGACAAATTTTAGACTTGTTCAAATTGAAAGCCTTTGCAGGCGATACATTGCATTTCTGAGAACTATCTAACACGGTGGGTAATCTACATGAACAGAACCGTTGATTCCGCATTCTAAATCTTGTGTAGGACTTCCGGAACAGGTGCGGTTCTGAAATCGTAGCCTGTAAACATCCACCATTTTAGACGAACGAACGGTAAGTGCTTGACATTTTCGTATTTTTCTCTTCTCTGACTGGTACTATCAAGAAAAACGGAATGCTATTCGACCTCTATGATATTTTACCGTGAAGAATCGCGGAGGTCAATTAGAAAACTTCGATGGATTGTCTTAGAAACCAGAAATTTTCCAGGTGTACCTCGCGAAAGACAACATAAGACGGATGAGTTTTACCTTTAACTGTACATTTTATTAAGCTATTTTTGTGATCGTTGCAGTTTTAAGTGTGCCTCGGTATTAAAAAAACATGAATGATGTCCCTGGACACGTATCTGACTGAGATCGAAGAAAGTTTGAACAGAATTAGCACAGTTCTGCATATGTAGAGTGACTCCGCTTGTGTAGTTTGGTTCTGATATTGTAGATTAAGTTTTAACAGCTTCGTTTTATACCCAAGCTTCTAGAATATTATATTACAAAGTGCTAATTTCGTCCAAAATTTGCATGAAAGGTTCGCAATTCCTATGTACATCTTTAAGACAATGTCAAAATCATTACAGGAAACCTATCCAACAATATTGTGCATTACGGGTAGTTACAACTACCAATAACTGTCCATTACGAGTAGTTACAACTACCAATAACTGTCCATTACGGGTAGTTACAACTACCAATAACTGTCCATTACGGGTAGTTACAATTACCAATAACTGTCCATTACGGGTAGTTACAACTACCAATAACTGTCCATAACGGGTAGTTACAACTACCAATACCGTCATGCATAAGATCCCTGCATGCAGTAAGGCATTTATTGGTAAAATTTACAAACTTAATGCTTTATGTTTTTTTACATTATTCTATACACGGTTTAAATAAATTAACACGCCTACATGCCTAATGAAATTTACTACGGTCATCAAATATCATTCAAGGATTAATCCTAAACCATGATAAACAGAGATGTACAGTTCTCAAGTACTTGCTACTTAATTAATCCGGATCTTCGTTGAAATACTGAACCATTATAATTTTGTGTCCGAAAATTAAGGTGCGGACAATTTACTAACTGTCCAACATTAGGGACAAACTACAACCCATGAGGGCCTGTATCGCTCCACTGGCTAGAATTACAAGAGTTGGCCTGCCCAAAAACAGTCATGTTTTATAAAGAGATAAAAAATTCTTGAAGGAATCTAATCAAAGTTCACCTAGGGATCATTCATGTAAAATTATGTTGAAAACGAAAAGAGTTGTTTTAAAGAAGATCATTTTAAAAGAGTTCGTGATACGCCATGGAGGAAAAATAACCACACAAAACCCATGTTTTTTACGGGATCAAAATTTCTTAAAAGAATCCGATAAATGTTCACCCAAGGAACATTCATGTGAAATTCGGTAGAAACCAAGTATGCAGTTTCAGAGAAGAAAAAATTTAAAATATTTCAATATATGTCATATAAGCCCTGCCCACAAAACCCGTGCTTTTCAGTTTTCATGGGATCAAAATTTCTTTCAGGAATCTGATAAAGGTTCAGCCAAAGAACATTTATTTGAAATTTAGTTGATATCAAGTGAGCGGTTTCAGAAAATATTTTTAAAGATTTCATTATTTGCCATATAGGGACAATAAGCCCCGCCAACAAACTTCATGTTTTTCAAAAATTCTTAAAGGAATCTGAAAGAGATTTACCCAAGTAATATCCCAGTGAAATTTGGTTGAAAACCATTCATTAGTTTCAGATGAGAAGATGTTTGAATGAAAAAGTCTATGGATGGACACACGACAGACACAACGCCATGACAATAGCTCCACTGGCTTTCGTCCATTGGAGCTAAAAATGAATTATTTTGGCAAATAATTAATGCTGTCAGATAACTTCCTATGTTTGAAGATTTCGGGAAAATATGGTAAACAATCATAAATATCAGCAGGGGGTGTATAGAAAATGAAAGTTTGGGATGCAAGTCTAAATCACTAGAATCAAAATCATGAAATGTTCTACATTTACATGCTGGTCGAAATGGAAATGGAGGATAAGTGTTTGTAAAAAATTCAGTAAACAGGTTTAGTTTCTCCATAATGTTAAATAATACTCAAACCCACTCTACAAAGAAAAGTTTCATTTATCTACTAAAACATTAATGTACTGGTGGTAGGAATGTTTTTTAGCCGTTAGTGGCATGCAGAGCTACAAAGATGAGAGAGACAGAGACAGAGAGAGAGAGAAATACGAAGAAAGAGAGAGACATACATACATACATACATACATATATGCATACATCATTAAAGACAGACAAACGGATAGGGACGGACCAAGAGAGTAGAGAGACAGAAAGAGATATTGTGAACCAGACATTAGGACAGAAAGACTGGCACACTCGCACAAATAAGAATTACACAAACTGGGAAAAACACAGAATGACAAAAAATAGACATATAGATGGACACAGAGAGAAACACATAATGACTACATGATACATACATACAAAAATACAGACTGACAGACATGTAGATAGACATGCATACAGGCAAACTGACATACACACATCCAAGAAATGCAGACAGAGAGTTTTAAATTTGAAATTGGTGGCCGACTAAACTTAATAAACGTTCATCTACGATTTCAGAGCCATACTACATAAACGGAGTCACGCTCCACAATCAGAACAACATCTATTTTGCTAAAATTTTCTTCGATTTCAGTCAGATACGTGTCCAGAGACATCTTTGATGATTATTGAACACCCAGGCACACTCAAAACTGCAACGATCACCAAAATGGCGTTAGAAAAGTAACAAGTTAAGGGTAAAATTCACCCGTCTTCTGTTGTCTTCCGTTTTCTATTGCGAGGTACACCTGGAAAATTTCTGGTTTCTAAGACAGTCTCTCGAAGTTTTCAAATTGACCTCCGTGAATCTTCACGGTAAAATATCATAGGGGTGGAATAGCATTCCGTTTTTCTTGATAGTATCATTCAGAGAAGAGAAAAATATGAAAATGTCAAGCTCTTACCTTTCATTCTTCGAAAATGGTGGATGTTTACAGGCTACAATTTCAGAACCACACGTGTTCCGGAAGTCCTACACAAGATTTAGAATGTGGAACCAACGGTTCTGTTCATGTAGATTACCCACCGTGATCTAAGAAAGAATGGCACATATTGTTGACAAAGGAAAAATGCTGGTTACCGGGTTATCAATGTTTTTCTTGCTATTCACCAGTGTTAGACTATAGGGGCCTTGCAGTGCTTTGCTCGGGGACATCCCAACAAGGATAGCCCTGCCAGCTGGCGAATAGTTAGTCTCAATAATGAGACGTTAACGGTTCTTCTTTTCATACTTGCACATTTATTGTACACCGTACCGTCTCAAGTCTATTGTGAATTTTCCGCTAGAATAAGCGCTGCACTGATTTTCTCTTTCGTTGGTTTAATCTGTATTGCAGCAAAATTCAATTACTTTTTGGTGACACACACGACCAATGTCAAATTATTAAACGTTCCATTACCCAATGTGCTTTTAGAAATTGTCTATAACATGTAAATCTCGAAACAAGATGGCCATGATGGCCCTGTATTGCCCCACTGGCTAATAAGTACAAACCATACAGTTCTTCTTGGCCAAACTGAATTTATGGACAAAATGGAAATCGTTTTCACGAAATGGAAATCGTCTCTGACTTACATTGATACCTACTTGATATGGGATCACATTTTTCATGTGATGATATCATTTCAATATGTTTTTAATGAATATTGCATGATTTATGCACTTTTTCCTCATAATTTAGCCTTTCAATGTTCTTTTTACCCTTTAGTTGGACATTTTGGTAATGAAAATGGCGGACGAAATGGAAGTGTTTGATGAAAATGAAAATAAATTGACTTAAAAAAATATATTTATATATGAAATGGAAATAGGTAGATTCTATATTTTCAATAAATTTCAAAAGAATATAACACAAACTGTTGGTATTTGGTCATTTTTTGTTCGTACTCGATGGAAATTTTGATATGAAATAGACGAAATGGAAATCGATCGATGAAATCAGGGATCATATATACATCGGTCCTACTAGATCCCTGACGAAATGGAAATCATCACATCTCAAATTTCATACTTACTTGAGGTCAAAATAATCTTTTAACAATATCATTTCAATATCTTTTTAAAGAATACTACATAATACATATGCAGTTTTCCGCTCAATCTTCATATTTCTGTGTCAAAATTGTCTTTTATGCATGGAAATTTGGCTACGAAATGGAAATAGTTTGACGAAATGGAAATTATTGACTTGAATCAGAGGTAAGCCCTGCTGAAATTAGGCTAAGGAGGATACATTGCGTATATTACGACGTTCTGTATCGAGAGCGTTTAGTTTCCATGTTCAAATAATAGAAAATAATATTCGTCGCTCGATAATTTTCCATAATTTGAAATTGCAATCCATGCCACACCACGTGGAGGCGCTCTAGACCTTGCCCCCCGCTCCCCCCCACTTTTTTTTCCTTTTCCGCACACATTTTTTATTCAGTCTATTATAATGCAATTTTTACAAAATGGCGTTAATGGCAATAAATTTTAATGATTATACGCAGATAAAACTTGTTAAAACTCTTAACTCTTTACCAAACGACAAAATGTAAGACTTTTCCAAATTGAAAGCTGTTGCAAACGACAAACTAATTGTTACTCTTATTTGAATTTTGATTGAGGAAAGGTAGAAAACATTTTGAAAAGGAAAAATAGAGAAATTTTAGTAACCAGAATTTTCTGCTTCTTCCACAATATTTTCAAAAGCCTTTTTCTTTGGGGTCGTAAAAACTTGGGATTATGAAAATTACTCACATGTTGATTAATTCCGTAGTACATGAAGGAAATATTACCAATCAATGAACACACACAGGTGAAAATCTTTACCAAACGACAAAATGTATGACTTTTCTGAGTTGAAAGCAGTTGCAGACGACAAGATAAATGTTTCTCTAACAATGAATTTCGTTTGTGGAAAGGTAGAAAACATTGTGGGAAAGGAGAAATTGCTTGTTATTTTCTTCTTGTCCAACAATGTTTTTAAAGGCCTTTTACTTTTGGGTAGTTAAACCTAGGGATTTTGAATGTTACTCAATTATTTATTAATTCCGTAGTTTATCAAGGAATTATTAACAAAACAATGAACACACCCAGATAAAACTTTTTACTACACGACAAAATGTTAGACTTTTCCATATTGAGAGCAGTTGCATACGACAAAGTCAATGTTACTTTATTATTGAAATTTGAAAGGCAGAAATCAATATGGGAAAGGGGACGAATTGCTGGTTACCAGCGTTTTCTCCTTTTCCCATAATGCTTTCAAAAGTCTTTCTCACAATCGGAATCGTCAGTTTTACTCAAATATTGAAATTTGTCTGTGGAAAGGTGGAAAACATTGTGGGATAAGGAGAAAACAAACCGTGCATTAATTATTGGCGGCCGTCCTTGTCTATTTAAAGATTCTTAAAAAAGAAACAGTGTAAAATGACGTTTAATTACCCAGGGTAGTTAATATAGATGTGAAGATTATACAATGTTGACTGTCTCCATTCAATCCAATTAACCAAATGTTGCCGCTTTGATTCCATGATTGTATCATAACCTATTACTTGCGTTAAATATTGTTCAGGTAAACAGGATAGCTAATCATCAATTTCAAGCCGTGACGAAAGTTCCATTACGTCAAACGATTTGCATTACTACGTCCATTTCGTAACAAAATTTACAAAAATGTATGACTAGCTCTATAAAACAAATATAAATTTTGTGTAATATTCTTTCCAAATTTATTATTATAAATTACAATAGTCTTTTTTTATTTCAATTCAGCAGAGATGGCCGATTTCCATTTCGCCCACCAATTCCATTTTCTAAAAATTCACATAGTAAGGGAAATAGACTGATAAAACTATGACGAAAGTGCTTTTAAAATCAGTTTAAAACGATTCAAGATTATTGCGGTATTTCTCTTACATAACTATTTTCTACCCCACTTCTAATCTAAAAATTAATGTCCTGATAAATTCCATTTCGTCAAGCGATTTCCATTTTACGATTTCGTAGTATACATGTAATTCCATAAGAGGTGTTAACACAAATATGACAAGTTCGTATATTATTCTTTTAAAAATTTACAGAGAATATAATAGATCTGCTCATTATTATTATTATTTTTTGTTTCAACTTTAAACCTTTTTCAATTTGATCCACCATTTCCAACTTGCCAGGAAAACGGCATAGGAAATAAAAGGAACAAGATTCTTCCTAAAACTAAGGCAGCTTATGGTAGGGTAAAACATCCCGTTCATTCATTCATTTATCTAATAATTTGTGCGACTTTAGAAAGTTCCTGTATTTCATCAACACTTTTACTTTCTTTCGACTCTGTTTACACCGATTTTCGTCAATGGGAAGTTCTGTGTGGCACGAACCGGAAACCGGCTTAAATTAAGAATAATTTTTATGGTCGAAGGGAGAAAACTCGTACATACTGACATCACATCCTGAATGACAGAGTTACATCCCTTATATTTGTGAACAGCATAAGACCGAAGACGAATAAACATCATTGCAGTTTGTGAAGACGATCTGTATCTAAAAAAAATCTTCGTAGAGCTGTCATTATTTCCTGTAAAGTTTAAGACAGAATTGTAGATGCTGCTACTTCTGAAAACATCATGACAGTAGACAAAAGAAAGAAAAACCAATTGCAGACGTGGTTACTATTTTGTAAACAGGTGGTAGTCTCCCTTGCATTTCGTCACAATTGTAAACAAGGCGACGGCCAAAATTTAAACTTGGAAGTAACAATTCGGTTATCAAAGTAAGAGCTCATGCAGAGTATGAATATAATTTTATTAATAATATTTATCAACTGATGAATCTATACGATAAATAATCTTTCTTATGTTACAATATAAACTTATAAACCAACGACATGTTTTCGTTCAATTGGGTTTTCGAGGTTATTAACAAATATCGTTAATATGGGCTGAATTGTCAAATTCAAATAATTTCTTTGATCATTGACCGTAAGGAACAGGGGACAGAAAGTAAAAGCATACCCAAATCTTCCAAGCTAATAAATGGAAATGAAAGCTATGTTTTTTCCCGATATTATTGATGTTGATTCCAGTTTAGATCCCCCCTTTTTTTTCAGTGGAAGGGAGTTATAAGAGGGGAGGTCACTCTCTATTAATTTGAACACTTAATCCCTTACACAATAAATTGTTTTAAAATAACGCAACAGCATCCTGCCTTTGACAGAAAAATACCAGCGGGCAAACCATAACTTTAAGAATCAGCACAGACTAAACTTGGGTGTACTTATGAACACGCAGTCTGATCTTGAATCTACACGGTCCAATCAGAACATTTTTCCAAAAGAAAACTCCTTTGAAATAGCAAAGATTGGGTTTTTAAAATCTGCTTGAAAGTTTCATTTAACTTATTTAGCAGGATAAAGGTTAACAGAGGGTCCGGGTTTTTCGATAGATCGTATGGGTATAAATTAACCTTGCACCGGTTCTTAAAGTTTCGATGTGACTGTAATAGTTGAAAAAAAGACTATTCCGAGGGGGGGGGGTTAACAATAAGGGAGAGTACTCTTCATAACTAATGGATAAACAGATTGTACGAGTTTTTTCCCTTTGACCATAAAATCACAATGGAATCTGACGGTGACCGAGACCGATCCACAATATTTAAGAGCTTAAATTTCGCTCGTTTTCTTTATTCTAGCCCAATTTTGATCTATTAAAACGTCTATTTCTTCCTCTTAATCTCTTGCCTACAATCTTTTTTTGCAATTTTGCTGTAGATCTAGATCGATTAAAATTTGATTTTCTTATCATATGTATGTAGTTGGCTGGTTAGGACAGGAGGCCTACCTTCGATTCAGAGGGTAGCTCTGTTTTTATTTTGTTTTTTGGCTTTGTCTGGAGCGCTCTACCCTCTATCCCTTAGCGGAGAAAAATCACAAGTATAACGTTAGGGTTACCCTTTGTTTTGGAGGTGGAGAGGGGTTTCTTAACCCCGTCTTAAATTAGGAATAGATTTATGGTCAAAGGGAGAAAACTCGTACATACTGACATCACTTCCTGAATGACAGAGTTACATCCCTTATATTTGTGAACAGCATAAGACCGAAGACGGATAAACATCATTGCAGTTTGTGAAGACGATCTGTATCTAAAAAAAATCTTCGTAGAGCTGTCATTATTTCCTGTAAAGTTTAAGACAGAATTGTAGATGCTGCTACTTCTGAAAACATCATGACAGTAGACAAAAGAAAGAAAACCCAGTTGCAGACGTGGTTACTATTTTGTAAACAGGTGGTAGTCTCCCTTGTATTTCGTCGAATTTGTAAACAAGGTGACGGCCAAAATTTAAACTTGGAAGTAACAATTCGGTTATCAAAGTGAGAGCTCATGCAGAGTATGAATATAATTTTTATAATAAAATTTATCAACTGATGAATCCATACGATAAATAAGCTTTCTTATGTCACAATTTAAACTTATAAACCAACGACATGTTTTCGTTCAATTAGGTTTTCGAGGTTATTAACAAATATCGTTAATATGGGCTGAATTGTCAAATTCAAATCATTTCTTTGATCATTGACCGTAAGGAACAGGGGACAGAAAGTGAAAGCATACCTGAATCTTCCAAGCTAATAAATGGAAATGAAAGCTATGTTTTTTCCCGATATTATTGATGTTGATTCCAGTTTAGATCCCCCCCTTTTTTTTCAGTGGAAGGGAGTTATAAGAGGGGAGGTCACTCTCTATTAATTTGAACACTTAATCCCTTACACAATAAATTGTTTTAAAATAACGCAACAGCATCCTGCCTTTGACAGAAAAATACCAGCGGGCAAACCATAACTTTAAGAATCAGCACAGACTAAACTTGGGTGTACTTATGAACACGCAGTCTGATCTTGAATCTACACGGTCCAATCAGAACATTTTTCCAGAAGAAAACTCCTTTGAAATAGCAAAGATTGGGTTTTTAAAATCTGCTTGAAAGTTTCATTTAACTTATTTAGCAGGATAAAGGTTAACAGAGGGTCCGGGTTTTTCGATAGATCGTATGGGTATAAATTAACCTTGCACCGGTTCTTAAAGTTTCGATGTGACTGTAATAGTTGAAAAAAAGACTATTCCGAGGGGGGGGTTAACAATAAGGGAGAGTACTCTTCATAACTAATGGATAAACAGATTGTACGAGTTTTTTCCCTTTGACCATAAAATCACAATGGAATCTGACGGTGACCCTGTCTCAAGTGGAATTCGGGGGACCTACCTCCGAAAAAATCAAATTTACAGCGATTATGACGCATTTTGAGACTAGTTGTGCTAGTGAAACTCATATAAATAGATTAGATCTTTTTTTTCAATAAATACTTGCTGAGTTACATAGATCTAGATCTACTGTAAGTGGTCGAAACAGTGGTCTGGCCATGGCCCGACTGCCGACGACAGCCTTGATCAGAAAAAACGCACTGAAATTATCTTGCATTGGTATTATTCCATACGTAAATTTATGACTCATGGAGAGGGGCCAATTTTAATCCCTGTCCTATCTTGGTAGATGCCAACATGATAAGAGCTATCTTGGTAGAGGCCAACAAGATAAGTTACATGCCAAATTTAGTAGCCCAAAGCCTTAAGGTTAGGAACGAGACTATTTTTAAAGTTTTCAATATATAAGCCAGTGTAAAACTTGTAACCCCGGGGTAGGGCCAATTTGAAGAATCTTTGTACAGGTCCATGAGATGCAGCTACATGCCAAATTTGGTACCCCTAAACATTATGGTCTAAAACCAGAAAATATTTAAAGATTTTCAATATATAAGCCCATATTTATAAAACTTGTGAACCCCGTGGGTGGGGCCCATTTTGAGCTCAAGGCTATAATTTAAAGAATCTTTGTATAGGCCAATTAGATGAAGCTACATGTCAAATTTGGTAGCACTAGACCTTATGGTTTAGAACTAGATAATTTTCAAAATTTTAAATATGTAAGCCCATGTAAATCTAGTGATCTCAAGGGCTATAATTTGAAGAAACTTAGTACAGATCCCATTACATGAAAAGTCATGCCAAATTTGGTAGCCCATATGCCTTATGGTCTCAGACAAGAAGATTTTCAGTATTTTTTCACTTTTGATGCTGTGGCAATCAGAGTTTTTACAGGAATCAAATTTTTTTAAAAAAATCTGAAGAAGACCATGGCAGAATCAATTCTGTGACATTTGGTCAAAATTGGATGGGTAGTTTCAGAGAAGAAGTATGAAATAGAAGTTAACACACAGAAACATAGACGGATGGAAGCACGACGG
This sequence comes from Hippopus hippopus, assembly GCA_946811185.2. Classification (NCBI taxonomy): domain Eukaryota; kingdom Metazoa; phylum Mollusca; class Bivalvia; order Cardiida; family Cardiidae; genus Hippopus; species Hippopus hippopus. The sequence goes on along the minus strand of OX328107.1, from coordinate 45,140,215 downwards.
ATATGGGGCCATGACATAAGCTCGCCTTTAGCTATTGGAGCTAAAAACTAACAAAATTTATCGTATTTGGTATTTTAGTGTGACTGGTTTGGCATCCATTTTGTGTCTACTTTTTGGAATGTAACATCTCAAGTAAAAGATCAATTAAACTGTTTTTTCGTATGTTTAGCACTTGAATTGAAAATATTTGGATTGGAAACAGGATTAATGAATATGCAAGAAACAGGTATGTTTAAATTCCAATTTTGTTGTCAACTTGTGAAGATATGAGAGTATACAAATGGGCACAACCTCTATGCAGAGATTTACCATTTTTTGCGGTCCTCTTTGTACGTAGATGTGATCCATCAAAAACTAAAATTGCATTTGGGGAAAGTTTTCTTTATTAAACTGTGGTGGTGCTGAGTTTCATATTTTCAGATGAAGCGAACGCTTTACCAGATGACAAAATCAAGAATCGTCCACAACAACTGCCTGTGCAGACAAATATGGCTTGAATTGTGGGATCTTTCTTTGAAAGTGAAAACATTGAGGTAAAACAAACAATGTTGGTTACCAGCATTTTCTTCTTTTTCCGCAACATTTTCAAAAGTCTTTTTGTGGTTGATAAAAAACGGGCCAGTTTGGTAGAAAGCTTAGATTGTAGAACTTGACTCACCTGGCGTTTACAGTGAGACCGATAGATTTTTTTTTTTCATGTAGAAACTACAACCTTAATCTAATAGGTGGTGCAATGGTCTATGTCACCATCTCTGACGGCGGCGAACCAAGATTGATACCCATGCCCCCTCCCCAACCCCTAAACAAGAGGGCCAAGATAGCCCTGGATCACTCACCTGAATTTTTGAGAGGACCATAACCAACTATTTTTAAAGTATTGAAATTTTGGAAACAAAATCAGTATTTTGCCAAGCAATTATAAAAAGGTCACCTGTAAAAATCATTTCAAAATCTGTCACCACCCCTAAAATCATCACCACAGCCATGTTTTTGACAAATCAGAATTCTGCAAATAAATTTTAGGATAGGTCACCCAAAGACCTTATCTTGAACAAGAGCATATGCCTGATAGTGGCTAAAAATATTAAGTTGAACAAGAGCACCTCATGAGAGTGCTAATGATTGGCTGTTGGAACCTTGCTGGATAGTAAAATAAAATTCCAAATCGCAAAAAGGGCATAATTTGGACAAAACAATTTTGGAGTTAACAGCCCTTATTGTATGGGTTGCTTTTTACTAGTGAACAATTATTCCGAGTTTTAAGTACATGTGTTGAGTGGAAGCCGAGATATAACAAAATGTAAAAGTTTTTGCACAACAAAACAGATGACGCCAACAGGGCTATGTCAATACCTCGATGTTTTCTTTGAAAACAGCTAAGCTAAATAAGGGGTATAATATAAGGATCATTTCTGTGAAATAACTTCAAAATCTGAATAGTGGTTTCAGAGAAGACAAAATTTTAAAGAATTTCTTCATGTCCTCAGAGAGCAAATAGCTTTCACCCACCACAGCCATGTTTCTTGACAGATCAAAATTTCGCAAATAAATTTTCAAAAGGGGCACCTAAGGAACATTTCTGTGAAATTATTTCAAAATCTGACAAGTGGTTTAGGAGAAGAAGAACTTCAAAGAATTTCTTTAAGTCCATACAGTGCAAAGATGCCCATCCCCACCCAGGCCATGTTTTTCGACGGATCAAAATTACAGAAACAAACTTTAAAAAGGGTTACCCAAGGAACATATCCGTGAAATTATTTCAAAATCTGACCGGTGGTTTCAGAGAATTGTTGACACCGCTGGACGCCAAGAGCCCCCCTTCCACAACGGCCATGTTTTTTAACGGATCAAAATTTCGCGAAGAATTTTTTAAAAAGGGTCACCCAAGGAACATTTCTGTGAAATTATTTCAAAATCTGACCAGCAGTTTCAGAGGAGAAGATTTTCAAAGAATTTCTTGGAAAATTCCATTTGGTTGCCATGGCAACCAGAGTTTTTGATGAAATCAAATTCTGTGAACAATTCTTAAAGAGGACCTCCCAAGGAACATTCCAGCCAAGTTTGGTCAAAATCGGCCAAGCCGTGTAGGAGGAGAAGATGTTTAAAGAATTGTTGACACCGCTGGACGCCAAGAGCCCCCCCTCCATCACGTCCATGTTTTTCGATGGATCAAAATTTCGCGAACAATTTTTGAAAAGGGTCACTCAAGGAACATATCTGTGAAATTATTTCAAAATCTGACCAGCGCTTTCAGAGGAGAAGATTTTTATAGAATTGTTGACACCGCTGGACGCCAAGAGCACCCCCCTCCACCGAAGCCATGTTTTTCGACGAATCAAAATTTCGCGAACAATTTTTGAAAAGGGTCACCCAATGAACATATCTGTGAAATTATTTCAAAATATGACCAGCAGCTTTAGAGGAGAAAATTTTTAAAGAATTTCTTGAAAAATTCCATTTGGTTGCCATGGCAACCAGAGTTTTTGATGAAATCAAATTCTGTGAACAACTTTTAAAGAGGACCTCCCAAGGAACATTCCAGCCAAGTTTGGTCCAAATCGGCCAAACAGTGTAGGAGGAGAAGATGTTTAACTCTTTAACAAACAACAGAATTTTATACTGGTCCAAATTGAAAGCATTTGCAGATGACAAAATAAATGTGAATCAGAAATTGAAATTTGATTTAGAAAGGGTAGAAAACATTGTGAGAAAAGATGAAAATGCTGGTTACAAGCATTTTCTCCTTTCCCCACAATGTTTTCAAAAGACTTTATTCCCAGGGTCGTTAAAAGTCGGGATTGTGTGGTAAAGGGTTAAAGAATTGTTGACACTGCTGGACGCCAAGAGCCCCCCCCCCCACCACCACCACCACCACGGCCATGTTTTTCGACAGATCAAAATTTCACGAACAATTTTTGATGAGGGTCACCCAAGGAACATATCTGTGAAATTATTTCAAAATCTGACCAGCGGTTTCAGACGAGAAGATTTTTACAGAATTGTTGACACCATTGGACGCCAAGAGCCACCCCCTCCACCACGGCCATGTTTTTCGATGGATCAAAATTTCACAAACAGTTTTTGAAAAGGGTCACCCAAGAAACATATCTGTGAAATTATTTCAAAATCTGACCAGCGGTTTCAGACGAGAAGATTTTTAAATAATTTCTTCGAAAATTCCATTTGGTTGCCATGGCAACCAGAGTTTTTGATGAAATCAAATTCTGTGAACAATTTTTAAAGAGGACCTCCCAAGGAACATTCCAGCCAAGTTTGGTCAAAATCGGCCAAGCGGTGTAGGAGGAGAAGATGTTTAAAGAATTGTTGACACCGCCGGACGCTAAGAGCCCCCCCCTCCACCACGGCCATGTTTTTTGACGGATCAAAATTTCACGAACAATTTTTGAAAAGGGTCACCCAAGGAACATATCTGTGAAATTATTTCAAAATCTGACCACCAGTTTAAGAGGAGAAGATTTTTATAGAATTGTTGACACTGATGGACGCTAAGAGGCGCCCCCCCCCCCCCTTCCACCACAGCAATGTTTTTCGACGGATCAAAATTTTGCGAACAATTTTTGAAAAGGGTCACCCAAGGAACATATCTGTGAAATTATTTCAAAATCTGACCTGTGGTTTCAGAGTAAGAGATTTTTTTAAGAATTTCTTGAAAAATTCCATTTGGTTGCCATGGCAACCAGAGTTTTTGATGAAATCAAACTCTGTGAACAGTTTTTAAAGAGGACCTACCAAGGAACATTCCAGCCAAGTTTGGTCCAAATAGGCCAAGCGGTTTAGGAGGAGATGTTTAAAGAATTGTTGACGCCGCACGACGGACGACAGACGACGGACACAGCGTGCTCCTAAAAGCTCCCCTTGAGCACGTTGTGCTCAGGTGAGCTAAAAAGAGGGCCGTGATGACCCTGTATCGCTCAACTGGCTTTTAAATCATGAGAAGTCTGTAGATGATGTCATTGAATACAAGCAGGTCTAATAAAGTATGGTTCATACCGTATATCAATGAACTTAAACAAAGAAGTGCTTTGATATTAAAATTTCTAAAACTTTAAGGAATAGAAAACATTTTTTTCAGTAGCATGAACATTCAACTCATCTGAGCATAACAATTAACATCAAAATAAATCACTCTCATCGAAAAACTGACCATTTTCTACCCCAAAAAAATTTAAATACCGAACACCTATCATGTAGTGCGGTTTGATAACTGAGGGGGGTAAATGGTGACAAACTATACATATCTTTTATGAGTGAAGAGTTATTTCCCTTAATAAATATATACTAGTATGTATGCTTTAGTCTTACTGACTTCATGTGCTTGAGATTTTTACAGTTTTCACTACATATATAAGCTTTTGTAACTGTGTTACCCCGCTGCCAGGGCTTACCCAAGTACAACACTAAATCTTGCTACAGGCCAACTAGATTAAGCTACATGCAAGTTTCGATAAACCTAGATCTTACAGTTAGGAATCAGAACATTCTTTTAATTTTCAGTGTCTGAGCCAATGTAAAAGCTTTGACATCTGGAGCCGGGCCCAAGATTTGATTCTAGGGCTATGATTGGGATAATATTAGTAGAGGTCTACTCAATGAAGCTGCATGCAAAATTTGGTAGCCCTAGTTTAAAGTAACAATAAATGTAAACAAAGTGGGTGTTTAAATGCATTTGAGTATATATCATACCATTCAAAAGTATGGAAATTACATGTATTGTGAAGATGACAATCTGTCATTGTACGGTCGGTCCAAGCGTTAGTGGCCGACGGAGAAATTAATTTCAAAACTAGATTAAAACCTGCCAGGTAGCTGTCTCTTTTGTTTACTCTTTGCCTGATTTTAAAATTCTTTTTTCTGCCAGTGACCAACATATGGCCCGACCACATAACAGACTGTCATCTCCACAATATTTTCCATACTTTTAAAAGGGATGATTTAAATTCAAATGTATTATGACACCTGCTTTGATATTTTGGCCTTTACTGGGTTGGTTGGTTGTATTGGGGTTTAACTCCACTTTAACAGCTAAGGTCATATCATGGCAGTCGGTGACGCACATGTGTTTCCTGGCTTTCTCACACCAGTACTAACACAACTTTCTTTCCAAAACCACCGACTACTTTTCTCACATGTTTCAGCAGAGGTGAGAGGCGAAAATACGCCAGAAAGAAAATTCTCCTCAACCGGGTATCGAACTCACAACCACCAGGTCATGAGTCCGACACGCTCACCACTGAGCCACCCAGGCGGGGCAGCCTTTACTAGGCCTTTAAGAACAAGATTTTGGATGTTTTCACTATATTAGCCCACGTAAAAGCTTGTGACACCCGATGTAGGGTTAAAATTGACCCTAGGGCTATAATTTGAACAACCTTACTAGGGGTCCACTACATAATGCCAGGTTTGGTAGCCCTAAGCCTTATAGATGGGAACATTACAGATGCATCTTAACTTGTTTTCATCCAGTTTTGTAACCAATTTTATCTTTATTTTATGAAATTATAATCATTCTTGTACCTTCGTGACAAATAGTTTGCCCCCGACGGTTGCAAGGTTGCACAGATTAAGACTGATAGGAAATACATTTCATTCTATTGCGGCTTGCCATAGATATAACAACCACAGTTTCTGGTTTAAATCGAAGTCAAATCCCTGGCGTCTCTTTATTACATACACCTTACCGGTATATCAATTTTTTATCTACGTTTACACGGCTATCTAGATTCTACACATTGTAAAGTTGTAACAGCATTTGTTTACTCTCTGGCTGTGAGGGTGCATCTTTAAGATTTTTTATAGCCCTATGCCTTACGGATAGGTACAGGATGATTTTTAAAGTGTTCACTATATAAGCCCATGTAATACTTGTGATCCCTGGGGTGGGGCAATCTTGACCCAAGGGCTTTAATTTGATGAAATCTGGTACAGGTCTACAAGATAAAGTTACATACCAAATTTTGTAGTCCTAGGACAAATGTTTTTAGACAAGAATATTTCAAATATTTTCAGTATTTTTCACTTTGTTGCCATGGCAACCAGAGTTTTTATTGGAATCAAATTCTTTGTAGCAATTCTAAAGAGAGTAATGGCAGGATTATTTCTGTGAATTTTTATCAAAATTGGATGGGTAGTTTCATCAGAGATGTTTGAAATAAAAGATAACACACAGACACATGGACACACTCACAAAGGACACAGGGCCATGACATAAGCTTGTTGGCTTTGGGCAAGAGGAGCTAAAAGTTGGCATCATTTGGTAAAGGGTTTAACATAATTTAAGGTGTATTTAGCAAGTGTGAATCAATTCAGAAAGCATGGATCGTGCAGACACTGCTACTTTGTGAAGATTAACAAACACAGCCCTAAAATAGCAATTCTAGGTTTCACATTTTATTCCCATAACTCAAACTTTTCATTTAACTGTTTATCAGACTACAAAATTTTAGACTTTTGCAGACAATTGAAATGTAGATTAAGAACATGGGTATGTATTTGAAAGGGCAGAAAGTGTTGTGGGGATAGGAGAAACTGATGGCCATCGGCATTTTCTCGTTTTTCCATAATGTTTACAAAAGCTCTCATCCCCAGGGTTTTTAAAACATAGGATTGTGTAGAAAACGAGTTCAATTTTTTTACCATTGACCCACATGCATTGAATAATAAGAAAATTGTGGTACAATCAAAGCATCATTAAATATAAAAATGTAATAGAATGAACACATATTTGAATAAAAAAATAATGGTGAATAAGTCATAAGCAAGGCTCACAAATTTAAAGGTTACCATAATCAACCAGTAGAATGCACATGAGCCATGCTCTGGCAAAAGGGGGCTTAACACATCTCCTTGATCCATGGTACCAAGCAAGCCATCACATGATCATGAATTCATAACGGCCACTTTTGTTTAACAACCGACTTAATCATGAGGTAAAATGGTCCTTTTACATACAGAAAATTGACGAATAGCGAAAAGATTCGGGCCAGGTCAAACTGCGCGGACTGCGCAGGCTGACCTGGGTCGATACTTTTCGCAGATGCATTAAGCCCCGTTTTCATACAGCATGGCTCACATTTATATGAACACATTTTCAGTTATAAACAATTCAACCTCATTTCCACACACATAAAGTTTCTAGAAAACCTGCAGTGCTCTGGTAAAAGGGGGTTTGATGCATCTCTGTGATCATATTACCAAGTCATCATATCATTGTGGATTCCTAAAATCCATTTTATCTAACGAACAACTAAACCATGAGGTAGACTGATCACTTGACATGGAGAAAATTGACCAATAGCAAAAAGTTTGGACCAGACGTTGCAGGCTGCCCTATGTCAATATTTTCTGCAGATGCATAAAATCCCCTTTCACACACAGAGCATCGCTCATATGTAAAGTGAAAATGTAATAAACTTGCTAGCTTTTCATTTCTTTTAACCGTCACCGGTAAAAATCCCAAAGACCAAGAAAAGACTTACTTGTTCTGAACAATGGCTTACTTATAATATTGCAAAAGCAGAAAAGACTATCTTGGTTATTACCACTAAAAGATTACCAACAGGTTTTTATTAGATAAAAAACAAGTAGCACATGTGACATAGACAAGGTCTGGGGAAATGGAATGCATTCTGTTATTATTTGGAGAACATGTAGAGAAAGGAATTTTGTTCTTATTCCTTTATTCTTATAATGCAAGTGCTATGCTCACTGCAAGAGAGTAAAAGACTGATGTAAGGGTTTGATATTCATCCAATTCAAATGTTTGTTTGTATTGCAGTTTAACACCGTTTTAACTGCGTAAGTCATACCAAGGAGGCCAGTTCACCTATGCATGTGTCTCCTGGCTTTCTTACACCAGTACAAACACAATTTTCTTTCAAAGCCACTGGCTACTTTTCTCCTACGCATCATAGGCGAGAGGCAAAAAATCACCACAACCAAGTATTAAACCCACAACCAACAGGTCACAAGTCAGATACGCTAACCATTGAGCTACTAAGCCGGGCTCCAACTCAAAGGGAAGCTTTTTTTTTGGCTTGGCTGCTTGCTTCATACAAGTTTGATCATAAATAAACATTGGTTAAGTCTTTGCCACATCACAAAATTTTACACTTGTCCAGTTCTAAAGCATTTGCAGACGACAAATTAAATGTTTCTGAAATTTTGAAAGTTGACATTCATAGAGTTTACAACAATGTGGTAAAAGGAGAAAATGCTGGTTACCAGCATTTTCTCCGTTTCTCACAATGTTTTCAAAAGAATTCCTTCTCAAGATCGTTAAAAGTTGGGCCTGTGTGTTAAAGGGTTAATTCTTCCTCCACAATATAAGATCACTTGCAACGTTCGTTAACTCTTTACCAAACTTGTCCAAATTGAAAGCATTTGCAGACGACATATTAGTTTTAGCTAACCTGATGGTGATTATCTGTCAAAGTGTAGAAAACCTTGTGGGAAATGGAGAAAATGTTGTTTACCACCATTTTCTCCTCTTCACACAATGGGTTCAAAAGGCTGTTTCCTTTGGGTCATTAAAACTCAGAATTGTGTGGTAAAGAGTTAAATAATCATGATTGACATGAATCAATAATGAAATGACTTGTCTAGGAATTGAATATTTTGCATGCAAATTGTTTAAGACTTGTGTAAGTTGTAATGAGGAGGAACAGACATTTTTCTTTTCTCGTAAAGAATTAGAAAATAAAATTTGATAATAAAACATATGTACAAACTTAAAAAAATGAACAAGTGTAAGAAAATAACAAAATTAAAGCAAATAAAACAACAAGAGGGCCATTGGTTCTAAAGCGCTCACCTGAGTATAATCATCTAGTATGAATGAATTTAAAAAGCCTCTAGTTGTGATAATGTTATACACATGAGTGTTTTGACAAATTTTCATGACTATCAGCCTCTAAATTTGGTCTCTAGAGTACACACACAATTTATCTAAGATTTGTTCCAGTGACCTACCTTTTGACCCTATGCGACGAAACATTGATCACACTTGTCAAGATTTCATCTCGACAAACATGGTGACCAATTTGCATGAGTATCAGATTGAAAATATAGCCTCTAGAGTGCACACTAGGTAATTGTTTTACAACCACAAGAAAGATGATGGATGACAGACTTAGCAGGTTCACAAAAGCTAACCTTAAGCACTTTAAGTTCAGGTGAGCTAATTAAAAAAATAAACAGAAGTATAGTGAGCAAGTACATATTGCACAACCACTTTTCTTGGAATTCTGGGATGATACTTCGTAACATAAAACATTTAATTAACTTTTTACCAAACAACAAAATTTTACACGTCAAAACTGATAGAATTTGCAAATGACAAAATGTATGGAACTCAAAAAATTGAAATTAGATTTCAGAAGGGTAGAAAACATTGTGGGAAAAGGAGAAAATGCTGGCTTCTAGCATTTTCTCCCTTTCCTCTATGTTTTCATAAGTTTTCTTCTTTAGGGTTGTTAAGACTTGGATCGTTTGGTTAAGAGTTAAAATTTAAACCCCCTTTTTTTTTAATACACTATTGATCAAAAATCATTTTCAAAATGCCAAGAGCAATTTTCTTTTCCTTTCATACATTGTAGATAAAAATCAGACTACACAAAACATGCAGTCTGATCTAGGATCTACACTGTCTGACAGAGTGAGACGTTCTGACTACAAAAAGCAACATTAACTTTTAACCAGACAAGACTGGTCCAAATTGAAAGCAATTGCCACAAACTGAATATGTGTAAAATAATAAGATTTTTCTCTCAAAGGATAGAAAACATTGTGTGAAAAGAGAAAATGCTGGTTCCCTACAGTTTCTCCTTTTCCCAAATTTTTTTCAAAAGCCCTCACCCACAGGGTCATTAACTCTTTACCAAACGACAAAATTTTAGACTGGTCCAAATTGAAAGCATTTGCAGTCGACAAAATAAAAGTGACTGAATTTGAAATTTGTTTTGGGAAGGGAAGAAGACATTGTGGGGAAGGGAGAAAATGCTGGTTACCAGCATTTTCTCCTTTTCCCACAATGTTTTCAGAAGGCTTCTTTCTCAGGGTCATTAAAAGTCGGGATTGTGTGGTAAAGGGTTAAACAGAGACTGTTTGGTAGAGGGTTAAGACCTTATTTTCTCTATGTTTAGCTTCATTTATTTAGCTCAGTGTCTAAACAAATGAAAGGAGGAATGATAAGGAAATGAGGAATAACAAGGAAACGAGGAATGATAAAGAAATGAGGAATGATTAAGAAATGAGGAATGATAAAGAAATGAGGATTTTTTAGTGAATTCATCAAATGGCTCATCAAATGGCATGAATATAATTTCTTTACCAAACAACAAAATTTTAGACTTTTCCAAATTAAAAGCATTTGCAGGCAACAAATTAAATGTGACTCAAAAACTGAAATTTGTTGTCGGAAGGGTAGGAAACATTGTGGGAAATGGAGAAAATGCATGTCACTAGCATTTTCTCCGTTTCCCACAATGTTTTCAAAAGCTTTCTTTCTCAGGGTTGTTAAAACTCAGGATTATGTGGTAAAGGGTTAAATAAGACTTCAGCAAATGACATGAAAATAATAATAAATATCATCATTTAAACACACAGACTGACAAATGTTAAACAAGTTTAAAAAATGAATGAGGAATGTTATAAATATTTTAATAGTTGCCATCAAAAGTACCAAATACACGTAATTTCAACAAAAACATAAGAAATGTTAAACAAATCTAACAAATAACATGAGAAAAATTAAATGATTTAAACAAATGAAATAACAAACTTTTAATAATTATAAGATATAAAACAATAAATGTTTGAACCTTACAGCGACAAATAGATCAAACAGACATTTTCATTCAGTAAAACGGAGCTAGATAATGTGGTTTTGAGTTTGTATTTGGAGGAAAATCTTAAAAAAATACAGACTATGTAGTGCCAAAACCAAACTGCATCTTCTGTGCAGTCTGATCATTGTCTATAAAGTCTGCAACAGCAAGTTAAGTCAGTGCTTTCACAGTAAATAATAAGGATTAAGTCTATACCAGATGACAAAATTTCATACTCCTCCTAAGTGAAAGAACTTGCAGACCACAAAATAACTGTGATTAAAATATCAGGATCAACATTGTGGAAAAAGGAGAAAACATTGTTTACCAACATCTTCTCCTTTTCCTACAATGTTTTCAAAAGCTTTCTTTTTCAGGGTCATGAAAGCTCAGGATTGTGTGGTATAAGGTTAATAATTTGTACAAGTAAAAATGGGACTGTACAATGAAGTGCTCTCAGTTACAACATCCTTTCTTCTTCGGCGCATCTTCCAGTCTGAGTGATTTTTCTATCGCAATATCTTCCTTCTCTTTCAATAACCTACAAAATAATAAATATTATTTATTATATTCTTATCAATGAATTACTGGAATTCCAAAGTGAATAACACCACTAGCAATAATAAATATGGTATCATCACTTGTGACGATACAGTTTTAGAATGTTTGCCAGAACTACTTTTTTTTCCTATACTACTCATATTGTACCATTCTTGATAATTATTACAATAAAAAATGGTGAAATAGGAATATAATAAATAGGATAATCAGCGGGTTGTGTGTGATATTAAAAATCTGTCACTCCAACGGGGTCTGATGCAGTTAAAAAACTCGTCCTTCGAACTTGTTTTTCTAACCGCATCAGACCCCATTCTAGTCACAGATTTTTAATATCAAACACAACCAGTTGATTATCCTCTATACCTATAACAGTTCAAATGCATCCTTACATTTCTATACAGTTGCTAGCTTTGGATTTATTGTGGCAAAATAAGCATTTCAATAACTTGATGCTTCCAATTTCCATTTTTTTTTTATACAATTGATTTCCATTAAAATTAATGATTTCCTTTCCTAAAAATTGATGTCATTTGTGTTGTTTCAAAGTTTGGCAGAAATGCACAGGGCTCTACTCCTGGGATATACAAGTTTGTATACAAAATTCTTTGAACTGAGGATTAACACTGTACCACACAATCTGGCATTTATCTCAGGAGGGAGCATTTACAAACATTTCTGGAAATAGGAGGATTACTGGTCACCAGCATTTCCTCCTTTTCCCACAATGTTTTCTACCCCATCCAAGACAGAGAACATCATTTTCACTCCATTTAATTTGTAGTCTGCAAATGCTTTCAATTTGGATAAGTCTACATTTCTTGTTGTGTTGTAAAAAGTTGAAGAGATCTCAGGAAAATGCAGGAGACACTATTTTAGGACAGCATAGGCCTCTCACCTCAGAGGTTTTGGGTTTAAATCTCAAGTTTTGGCACTACCCACTTCATGGCCCAAGCACTGATTAGATTTCCAGAATCAGTCATCAAGAATGATTAACCCTTACCTTAAGAAAGAAGGCTTTAGAAAACACTGGGGAAAGGAAAAAGTGTCGATAACCAGCATTTTCTCCTCTTCCCACTATATATTACCCTTTCAGAAAAAAAATCCTTGATTTGAGCCACAATGAATATGTTGTCTATAACATTTAATGCTCTTAAACTGGAAAGGTTTAACATTTTTTAGTTTGGTAAAGAGTATGAATTAATCAGTTGTTGAACTTCTTTCACAACTAAATTAAATTCAAAAGATTCTTTACGAAAGGGCAAGAATTTGGACTCAATCAAGTTTCAAGCTCAAAGCATTTGCAGATGACAAATACAGTGTTGCTAAAAATGTCATTTCCATTTTTGATGAGGTAGAAAACATTGTTGGAATGGTGAAAATGTTGTTAACAGCACTTTCTCATTTTCCCCACAATGTTTTCAAAAGGCTTTTTCTTCTCCTTTAACCCTTTACCAAACAATCCCTGGTTTTTACGACCCTGAGATAGAAGCCTTTTGAAAACATTGTAGGAAAAGGAGAAAATGCTTTTCCCACAATGTTTTCTATCCTGCTTGAAACAAATTTCAATTTTTGAGTTACGTTTATTTTGTTGTCTGCAAGTGCTTTCAATTTGGACCTGTCTAAAATTTGTCGTTTGGGAAAGGGTTAAGCATGTGACTGTTTGATAAAGTTATAGTCCTTTACCACACAATCCCGAGTTCTAACAACCCTAAGGAAAAAGCCTTTTGAAAACCTGCGAAGGAGAGAATGCTGGTAACCAGCATTTTCTCCCTTTTCCAACAAGGTTTTCCACAGATTCACAGAAAATTACCAACATTTCATCTAAATGTAAAATGTCATCTGCAAATGCTTTTGTAAAATTTTATCATTTGGTAAAGAGTTAGACTAAACTGGAAAGCTTGGACAGATAATTTTTGTACCTTGCAAGAGCATCCATGGCATTACCAACATTTTCTCCACTAAGTGCACTTGTTTCGTAGAAAAGGGCACCATATTCCTGTTAAATATAAAACAGTGAAGAAAAATTAGTCATAAAGTCTGAATGGATGTGCCTATCTTAACTCTTACAACACAGTCCAGAGTTTTAAATACCCTGTGATTGGAGGCTTTGGAAAAACATTTTTGGAAAAGAAGAAAATGTGGGTAACCAGCACTTTCTCCTTTCACAAGCTTGAACCAACTTGTAAAAATATGGCTGAGAAACATTAATGTAGGTGTTATCCTTTACCAGATAATAAATGTTGAAATTTGAATGTTGAAAGCCACACTAGACACACACTAGATGTGGCTCAAAAGATGGGATTTCCCTATTAAAGGACAGACAGCATCATGGCAGGATTTGTGGTAAACAGTCCATCCTCATGGCCACAAAGGCTGTCCACTAGGCTTGAAAACATTATCTCCAACAGATGACAAAATTTTACCCATTTCCATACTTTTCATAAACAACTAATGAGATATGGCTCAAATGACAAGACTTTACTTTAAATTAGTGAAAGCTTTATGAAAAAAGACAGAAAGTTTGGTTACCCATAACTTTTTCTTTTCCAAGAATGTTTGAAAATTTTCCAATTATTGTGCACGTAACTACCACTTCATAATGAAAGAAAACAAACAAACAAAAAAAAAAACTTTACATCTGCTAACTGGGATCCACTTTTCATTTTGACAGCCTTGCAGCCATCGTCCTCAGAAAGATCACACTTGTTGCCTAGCAACACAATCACTGCATCTTCATTGACACCTTCCTACAACAGACAGTAACATTCTTGCAGTTGTATCTATCTAAATTAAAATACAACATGTTACATTTCTCTAGTTGTTTTTATCTATATTCATATAAATCATGTTACATTCTTCCAGATATTTCCAAGTTATATTCAACCTGTCACATTCTTCTAGTTACTTCTATCTAAGTTTATATACAACATGTAACATGCTTCTAGGTGTTTCTATCTATGTTCATATATAACATGTTACATTCTTCTAGATGTTTCCCAGTTATATACAACATGTAAAATTCTTCTAGGTGTTTCTATCTAAGGTTATATATACAATATGAAACATCCTCTTAGTTGTTTCTATCTGAATTGTATATAACAAGAAGCATTCATCTGGTTGTTTCTATCTAAGTTTATATGCATCATGTAACCTTCTAGGTGTTTCTATCCAAGTTATACATGTTTATACAACATGTAACATTCTTCCAATTGGTGCGTTCAAAGTTATACACAACATGTAACATTTTTCAAGTTGCTTCTATCTAAATTATATAAAACAAAAAAACATTCATCTGGTAGTTTCCACATAAGTTTATAAACAACATGAAACATCACTCTAGTTGCTCCTTTCTAAGTTTACATAGCCTTGTTCATTGTTGGTTCAAAGTAGTTACAGTCCGATCAAGAAAGTTGCAAAAATTTCGACAGAGTATAAAATCAATTACAAATGTATCTGTTAATTTCAACTTTTAGTTATCTTCAATTTCATCCAAGTTTGAAAGAAAACCCACTTTGACCTACATCTCTGTCCTGCATCCATTTTGAAATTCAATCAGGTGAATTCACTAATGTTGGTCAAAAAAAAAATCATTGCAACTTGATACAGTTGGCACCAATTTGTAGGACAATATTTGAAAAAAAAATTGCACTTGATCTAGCAGATGATTTAAATACATTATCAATGTGTGTAATAAGGGATTGTAGGGTATGGAGCAAACGGTGTTAAGCAAGTACATGCAGATAACATCTTTTTTACTTCCGGAATTTTTTTTTCCAATTCAAAACTTGTATTTAAGAAATTAAATTTGGCACAGAAAGAGTAATGTCTGAAAGACAGGCCAGACAAGCCACCAGATATTTGTTATGAAGGAAAAATACCATTTATCGTGAGACAAAATGCAACGCTTAAGTAACATACAACATGTATCATTCTTCCAGTTGCTTCTATCTAAGTTACATGTATATACAACATGAAACAGTCTTCTTGTTGTTTCTATCTAACTTATATAAAACATGAAACATTCTTCCTAATGCTTCTAAGTTATATACAACCGAAAACATTCTTCTGCTTGTTTCTATATAAGTTATGTAAAATATGAAACATTCTTCTTGTTTTTTCTATCTAAATTTACACACAACATGAAACATTCTTCTTGTTTTTTCAATCTAAATTTACACACAACATGCAGCATTCTTCTACTTGTTTCTATTACAACATGAAACATTATTCTTGTTGTTTTTATTTAAATTGTGTAATTGTGTGTGTGTGTGTGTGTGTGTGTGTGTGTGTGTGTGTGTGTGTGTGTGTGTGTGTGTGTATATATATATAAAACAAAAAATATTCTTCCATTTGCTTCTATCAAAGTTTGTCTACAACAAGTAATATTATTCATGGTGTTTCTATCTGAGTTACATACAACATGAAACGCTCTTTTAGTTGTTTCTATCTACCAGAAGTTACATACAGCATAAAACATTCTTCTAGGTGTTTCTATTTAAGTTTCTATACAACATAAAAGATTCTTCTGATTGATTCTATCTAATCTTATATACAAGTAACATTCTTCTGTTTGCTTGTATCCAAATCATATTCAACAAGTAACATTCTTGCAACTGATTCTATCTAAGTTAAAAATCAAATTTCTGTTGCGATACCTAACAAAGCTAGAAAGTTTTAGATTATTTTTTTTTATTCTAATATTTTGATAATTTGACCAAGTTAAGTACAAATCCACTTTCAATACTATTGTGGTAAAAGAAAAATTGTTCTCGTTGCTTATACTGTGTTTTTGAAGTTCTACTCTACCTGAACACTAGTCATCCAGTTTCGCACGTTGGTGAAAGTGATTTCTGAGGTCACATCATACATAACTACAACACCATCAGCTTTGCGGAAATACTGTTTTGTGATACTTCGAAACCTGGAAACATGGGAATAATATTTCTTGCTACATCTTAATATGTTGAAAAACTCAAAGTCATATCTTTTACATCTTCTAAATACCTTATTTTTCCTTGTCATTTGAATGAAATAATGTTGTAAGTAGCATAAAACACCAACCAGTCATTCAATCAATTAAACTAACAACAAAATTTTAGACTTGTCAACCTAGAAATCATTTTCATACAATTTCCATTGTGGCTCAAATTGTGAGTTTTGAAGGGTAGAAAACATTGCAGGAAAAAGGAGAAAATACTGGTTAAATCTTGGTATCACTTAAGAAGTTCAAGCAAATCCGTATCAACAGTATCATGGCTGAGTTTCATGCATTTCATGTTGAGTTTTTCAGGAAATGATTGACTGATAGATTGATTGTATGGTGTTTAACGCTATTTTCAACATTTCAGTTATATCGCGGCAGCCAGTGTACCTATCCATGCTTTCCTGGAGTCTCTTTTACCAGTACTCCACACAATTTTCTTTCCAAGCCACTGGCTGCTTTCCCACATAACCATCATCAAAACAATGGTCAGCGGTGGGGGAGGAATGAATCCTGTCGCAATGAGTATCATCAATCCTCGGAAAGAAATTGGCCAAACCAGGGATCAAACCCACCACTCCCAATTCTCAAGTCCTGCATGCTACCGAGCTACAAGGGGCTCGGCTTTCAGGAAATGAATGCATTTGCTTCATCTTAGGGCATGAAGATTTTCCTTTCTTGAAGCACCAGTTTTTGAAAATAAAGTGTTTGTTTATATCAGACAACAAATGCAAATGTTTAACCCTTTACCACACAATCCCGAGTTTTAATGACCCTAAGGAAGAAGCCTTTCGAAAACATTGTGGGTAAAGGAGAAAATGCAGTTAACCAGCATTTTCTCCTTTTCCCACAATGTTTCCTACCCTTTAAAAGACAAAGTTCATCATTTGATCCACATTTCCTTTGTCGTCTGCTAATGCTTTCAATTTGGACTAGTCTGAAATTTTATGATATGGTAAAGGGTTAATCTCTGTGTAGTTAATGCCAAAAGGCAATCGCTCTATGCTCATTGATGGAGCTACAAATCACACAGCACAATTCTGTCTTACCTTTCCTGTCCTGCAGTATCCCATAGCTGTAGAACAATCACTTGTCCCTCTATTACCAAGGATTTTATCTGAAAGTCTACACCTGGGAATATAATACAAGGATCACAGTTACTAAAACCCCAGTCATGTTAGACTAAGTTCCCACTAGGTCAATGTAAAAAATCTGTCCAAGGCAGTACATACTTGTATGCTGTAGAAGGAATGCAGTAGAAACCAATAAGGTCATGATGCAATCTTTATGGTCGTAGCTGACCTGGATGAATTTTGAACATGTTAAAAAAGAATGTAGAAATGACGTGATTGAATCACGATATAATAAGCACTCAATAAGGATGTAGGAACAATGCTATTGGTGTAGTATCAACATGGTATGAACCTAATAGTCTTCATTTCCAAAGTACAAACCTGGTATGGACAGGAGAGATTGCACTCGTTTTTGAAAGAAAACTTGAACATGAGGGTCATTGGCCCTAAAAAGCTCATCTGAGAAACGCAATCTAGGTTGGTTGGTTGTGTTGGGATTTAACGCCACTTTAACAGCTACGGTCATATCAGGGCGGTCGGTGACGCACATGTGTTTCCTGGCTTTCTCACACCAGTACTAACACAACTTTCTTTCCAAAGCCACTGACTACTTTTCTCACATGCTTCAGCAGAGGTGAGAGGCGAAAATATGCCGGAAAGAAAGTTCGCCTCAACCGGGTATCGAACTCACAACCACCAGGTCATGAGTCCGACACACTCACCACTGAGCCACCCGGGCGGGGCCGCAATCTAGGATTCACCATAAAGTTGAAGAGATCCTGGCGGTGATGATGTAAAATACATACAAAATATACTCAGAGTATTTAGCGGGAACTGAGTTTTTTCTAAATAAATTGTGTGTGACATTAATTGGAAAAGTGCTGCCCCAACTTTCATGAGAATTTGACTGAAAATGTGGCTTCTTCAATACCTCTAAGATTTGTCCCTGTGACTTAATTTTTGAATATGTGCTCCATTTTCATACACATCTGAGATTTTATCGAAATAAACATTCTGATCAACAGGCATTGGAATGGACAAAGAATGACTTCTCTAGAGTGCACACATGGTTTTTGATGATTTGTCCTGGTGACCTAATTTTGGATCAAACTTGACCCATTTTAATGCTTCTTTCTAGTATTATCAAGACAAACATTCTGACCAACTTTTGAGAGTATCTCACTGAAAATGTAGCCTCTAGAGTACACCCAAGGTTTTTCTGAGATTTGTCCTAGTTATCTACTTTTTGACCCACCATAACCAAGTATCAAACTTGTACAAGATATTGTCAAGATAAACATAATGCCAAATTTACAAGAGCATCATTATACACAAGGCACACTGTCTTATTCATGTGTTCCCTGAGAGTCATCAGTTTGTAGTCAGCTGGCACTAGGCAGTCCCTTGTGCAAGGATAACCCCCTGCAACCAGCACTGCTTGCTAAATTGAAACAGAACCATTTGCATATTTACCCTTTCAGCGCCATGGGTGAAAACGGTTACTTTTGTGGATGGCATAGATCAAGATCAGACTGCACAGAACATGCAGTCTGATCTTTGATCTATACCGTCTGCTTGTTTAGTCAAGCCTATACAATTAAAATCTTTGCAAGTTTCAATGGGTTGTATTTATAGCAGTCGGAAAAGATCGAGTTTATTTATTTGGCGCTGAAAGAGTTTAAAGTAATTGATCAATTTATCACCTTGTTATCAAAGATATCTGCTGTAGAGACATTCAAACTCTAATTTCACCCTTTACCACAAAAATCTCAAGTATTAAAGACCCAAAGAATAAAGGATTTTGAACATATTGTGAAAAAAGAAAAAAAAATGCTCGTAACCAGCATTTTATTCCATTCCCACAATGTTTTAACATCCTTTCAAAGAGAAATCCATCTTTTAATTAAGCTCTATTTCATTTGCCATCTGCATATGCTGTCAATTTGGAAATGTCTAAATATTTGTTGTTCGGTAAAAGCTCATTCTGTATGGTCATAGGAAAAATAATTATAAAAGACACAGTATGAAAATATTATGTATCATTATATATTACATAATGTTATATATTACATATTAAATATCATTACATATTACCAATTGTTGCAGCATATGACTGTTTGAAGTGATTAGAACAGAATCTTTGTATAAAACTGGATTTCCCGACCCCAGAATCGCCCACAAACACGACTTTAAACACTCTTTGTAGAGCAGCTGGATCCACCTGCATAGACAAACATTTTCTATTGTAGAGGGTTAAATTTTGGTACAAGAAATTAGTAACAGACAAAATATCTTACAAACAAAACTTTATGTACTTCTTGTAATGCAGCTTCACTGTTTACTAAGCAGAAAATTTGAAGACTTGTCCAAATTGAAAGCATTTGCAGACGACAACACAATGTGACTCAAAAACTGAAATTTGTCTCAGGAAGGGTAGAAAACATTGTGGGAAAAGGAGAAAAATACTGGTTACCAGTGTTTGTTCGTTTTCCCCACTATGTTTTCAAAAGGATCTTTCCTCATGGCCATTAACAGTCTGAATTGTGTGGTAAAAGGTTAAAAGGTAGTGCTGGTTAATCAGGATTGTATTTTCATACATCATTTCTTGGAAAAGAGACAAGACCTTTAACAAACTTTTAATCCTTTCCCAAATGACAAATTTTAGACCATTCCAAATTGAAAGCATCTACAGACAACAAATTTAAAAGTGGTACACATAATTTTTTTTGACAGGGTATAAAACAATGTGGGAAAAGGATAAAATGCTGGTTACCAGCATTTTCTCCTTTTCCCTCAATGTTACCTACAGGCGTCTTTCTCAGGGTCGTGAAAACACAGGATTGTTTATTAAAGAGTTAAAAGCTCTTCGTTGTGCAGCTGGATCAACCTAGCTAGGACCTTTGTCCTTTACTAATATACCAGTTTGGTAAAGGATTAACCATGATACAGTGTTACAGGAGACCACTCCTTCATGCATGGCTTCATCCCGATTTAAATACAATACCTAACAACTGCGTTAGGGAGAATTCTCTTTAGCTCGGTGGTTATGGTATTGGCCTTTCATCCGGGCCTTCTAGGTTCGAATCCTGCCCGCTCCCTGTATTTCTGCTATGATTTGTTCATTTGTTTCTTTGTTACGGACTTTGTTCGTAAGATGGAGGCTCGTCCGGGATTGGCCATTGAGCCATTAATCCCATTTGTTGTCCAAAAACGGACTTTCTGCCAACTAAGGTTTTGAGTCATCAATAAATGATGACTTTAAGAGGGGGTGTGTTATGGGAGACCACTCCTTCATGCATGGCTTCATCCCGATTTAAATACAATACCTAACAACTGTGTTAGGGAGAATTCTCTTTAGCTCAGTGGTTATGGTATTGGCCTTACGTCCGGGTATTCTAGGTTCGAATCCTGCCCGGTCCCTGTATTTCTGCTATGCATTTGTTCATTTGTTTCTTTGTTATGGACTTTGTTCGTAAGAACAGTTGTACCCTACCTGTGAGGATGTATCAGTGTGCTCATCTGCTCCTACTGGCTGGGCCCTTGGTGTATCTGGAATACCGTTTGCAGACTGAATTCCACTGAAAAAAATGTTTCAAGTCAGTCTGACAACTCAATGAACATCCAAACTTCATATCATCGCAATATGAGTGCCACACTCTTGCACATATAGGTTTAATGCATCCATATGATGCATTAAACTAAGCAATTCATCACATACTTATGGAGACAAAGATGCAGATTGCGCATGTTGACATAGACTGATTCTATTTCTTTGTATCGGAGTTTAACGCCGTTTTAACAGTTTAGGTCATATCGCGGCAGTCTGTGCACCTAACATGTTTTTCCTGGCTTTCTCACACCTGTACTGACAACTTTCTTTCCAAGCCACTGACTGCTTTTCTCACATGCATCAAAGGTGAAAGGCGAAAAATCGCCGCATGGTATTGATCGATACTTTTTGCAGATGTATTAACCAGAGCATGGTTCATATGTTTATATTCAAGTGAAAATAAATTTTTTGAGCAGTTTTTGTGATTCTTTCTAATACTTATCTCTTTTCAGTCAAATACTTCTGCTCAGCTTATTTCCATGGGACAATACCATATTTTATCATATCACGTGTGACATTATCCATCTTTAGAATCCAGAGTTGAAAATACCAATTATGCCTATACATCATCAATGAATAAAAAAGTGTTGTTGTAGCAGTAAATCTGTAATCTTAACCCTTTACCACAAAATTCGAAGTATTAACGACCCAAAGAAAAATTGGCTATTGAAAACATTGTGTGAAAAAAAGAAAATGCTGGCAACCAGCATTTTCTCTTTTTCACAAAATGTTTTTTATCCTTTCTTGGAAAAATTCAAACATTTTGACCACATTCAATTTTTTGTCTGCAAATGCTTTCAATTTGGACAAGGCTAAAATTTTGTTGTTTGGTAAGAGTTAAAAATACCAAACGAGGTATGCCTATACATCATCAATGAACAAAAAAAAATGTACTTATAGCAGTAAATCTCTAATCTTATAATTTCTCTGTGGAACTCATAGTTTATGTTGTGGAATAAAATGGCAATGATTCACTGAGTAATTTCTGTCCATCTTTAACTCTGTACAAAACAACAAATTCAGACCAGTCTAAGTTGAAAGCATTTCCATACAACAAATCAAATTTGGCACCAATGAAAGCATTTGTCTTTGAAAAGGCAGATAACATTGTGGAAAAAGGAAAAAATGCTGGTTACCAGCATTTTATTCTTTTCCCACAATGTTTTCAAAAGGCTTCTTCATCAGGGTCGTTAAACCTAAAAATTGTATGGTAAAGAGTTAAAGCTAGAAAGAAAATATCATTCTCTGAATATGCAATGTATAAATGATCTTTTTTTAAATAGAATATGACTTTAAATATATTGCATATGTGTAATGTGTTTATACAAAAACGTAAAAATCTACATAAGTAATCTCTATAGTCCTTTTTTGGTAATCTGAACTAATTGTTGATATATCATTTTCATAATTATATAGATAATAATATTTGATATAGTTTTACAATCTAAACAGTTTTTGCTACAGTAATGTATAATATAACTGTAAAATCAAGAATAATTTGAGTTTACACACACGAACAACACTAAAACAAAATCTAATGACTCATGCTTTTTTCATAAGGTTTATTTAGTTTATTCTACCAAAAGAAAAGGGAGGAAACCAGAAAACATAGGAAAAAAGCAGACATAAACAAGGAAGAAAAAAAGGGAAAAAAAAAAGAACTAAAGATTTCAATGAGGATTATTTTTAAATGTGGACAGAGATAAAAAAAAATACATACAGTACATTGAAGCATGTGCTGGTAAATGAATATTTTAATCCAATAGTGAGAATTTAAATTCATGTATTGCAATTTACAATAGTGTAGACCAAAGATCAGACTCCACTGTCTGTGCAGCCTGATCTTGATCTAAAATTTCTGCAAAAGCACGCTGAGTCACACTTAGCAGCCTAATGGGTCAAAAAAAGGTAAAAAAGGATCATCAAATGAACAACATAAACAAAAAGCCATAAAGACTTTCATCAACCTTTTAAAAAGTGGCTAGAGGGAGGATTTCAAGCACACTAGCATACACACACACAATGCAAAGACTGCTAAATCATGCATTTTTCATTTCTTAATCCTTTACCACACAATCCTTAGTTTTAACGATCCTGAGAAAAAGACCATATGAAAACATTGTGAGAAAAGGAGAAAATGTGGGAAAACAGCATTTTCTACTATTCCCACAATCTTGTCTATCCTATTAGAAAGCTAAAGTTCATTTACACCAGTTTTAGTCATCTGCAGTTACTCTGTTGCTCAGGAAAAGGTTAACCTATGTAGTGCAAAATAAATGAAATGGACATTCTCAGTCAGAACTTACAATGCAGTTACTGCAAGTTCTGTACAGTCTGATCTTAATCTACAGTATCCACATAAGCTTTTGCACCCAGGTTCAGTGCTGCATCTACTGCTCAATTTACCTTAAATGACTAGCACTTGAGTACTGGTTTGTAAGATATTGGGAAAAAAACAAGAGGGCCACAAAAGCCCTGTATGACTCATCTGGCCAATACAGTATAGAACTTGTACTGGCATGAAAAGCAGCAATACCTATTCTGAGTGCATCCAGGTTTAGTGCTATAAGGCTTTGTTTATTTCTTAATTTGTAACCTAACCTCAAACAATTGGTAGTTGAGTATTAATATTATACTCAAGAATTACTGTAATAAGATTCTGAAACAAGAGGGCCAAGATGGCCCTGGATCACTCACCTGAATTTTTGAGAGGACCATAGCCAATTCTTTTTTTTTTTTTGAAGTATTGAAATTTTGGAAACAAAATCATTTTGCCAAGCAATTTTGAAACGGTCAACTGTAAAAATCATTTCAAAATCTGTCACCACCCCTACAATCATCACCACAGCCATGTTTTTGACGAATCAGAATTCTGCAAATAAATTTTGGGATAGGTCACCCAAGGACCATTTCTTGAACAAGAGCACATGCCCAATAGTGGCTAAAAATATTAAGTCGAACAAGAGCAACACATGCGGGTGCCAACGATTGGCTGTTGGGTGCTGAATAGTAAGTTAAAATTCTAAGTCGAAAATGGCGCATAATTTGGAAAAAATGATTTTAGAGTTATCTACCCTGTTATATGGGTTGCTCTTTTACTAGTGAACAATTATTCCAAGTTTCAAGTACATGTGTTGAGTGGAAACCGAGATATAACAAAATGTCAAAGTTTTTGCACAACAACAATGACAACAACGCAGACGACGAAAACAGGGCTATGACAATACCTCGATGTTTTCTTCGAAAACTGCCAAGCTAAAAAAGGGACATAATCTGACCAGTGGTTTCAGAGAAGAAGAATTTTTAAGAATTTCTTCATGTCCGTATAGTGCAAATAGCCCCCCACCACCAGGATCAAAATTTCGCGAACAATTTTTGAAAAGGGTCACCCAAGGAACATTTCTGTGAAATTATTTTAAAATCTGACAAGCAGTTTCAGAGGAGAAGATTTTTAAAGACTTTCTTAGAAAATTCCATTTGGTTGCCATGGCAACCAGAGTTTTTGATGGAATCAAATTCTGTGAACACTTTTTAAAGAGGACCTCCCAAGGAACATTCCAGCCAAGTTTGGTTGAAATTTGCCCAGCAGTTTAGGAGAAGAAGATGTTTAAAGAATTGTTGATGCGGCACGAAGCACAATGCACACCGCACGACGGACACAACGTGATCCTTAGAGCTCCCCTTGAGCACAGTTCTCAGGAAAGTTTATTTCAGTGACGAATGATTTTGTTATTTTACCTGTAAAATAGAAAAAAATAGTAGTTTCAGAGAAGAAGATTTTTAGAGAATTTCTTAGAAAATTCCATTCGGTTGCCAAGGCAACCAGAGTTTTTGATGGAATCAAATTCTGTGAACAAATTTGAAAGAGGACCTCCCAAGGAATATTCCAGCCAAGTTTGGTCCAAATTGGCCCAGCGGTTTAGGAGGGGAAGATGGATAAAGAATTGTTGAGACCACACGACGCAAAGAGCCCCCCCCATGCCACGGCCATGTTTTTCGACGGATCAAAATTTCGCGAACAATTTTTGAAAAGGGTCAACCAAGGAACATTTCTGTGAAATTATTTCAAAATCTGACTAGCGGTTTTCAGAGGAGAAGATTTTTAAAGAATTTCTAAGAAAATTCCATTTGGTTGCCATGGCAACAAGAGTTTTTGATGGAATCAAATTCTGTGAACAATTTTTAAAGAGGACCTCCCAAGGAACATTCCAGCCAAGTTTGGTCCATATTGGCCAAACCGTTTAGGAGGAGAAAATGTTTAAAGAATTGTTGATGACGGACGACGCATGATGGACACAGGGTGATCCTAAAAGCTCCCCTTGAGCATGTTGTGCTCAGGTGAGCAAAAAAAAGCCAAGAAGCCCACAAGTGCCTTTTATAGCTCATCCAGCCAGTACAGACCTGTCAAGAACTAACTGGCATGGAAATTGACAGCTATCCATTCCTAGTGCATAATCCATGCAATATTTTATAACTTCATCTTTCATCACAATGTTTTGTACTATGTATATCACATGTGCATAACACATTCAGCATTTGATGAAAATCTTAATAGGTATTCACAGAAAGAACCATACAATGAAGTATGTCATACTAATGAGATCTGACTGTACACTATATAAATTGTAATTTTATATAACAAAATTTTCAAAGAAGGGAACAGTATGTAATACTAACGAGATCTGACTGTACACTAAATAAATCATAATTTCGTATAATAAAATTTTCAAAGGAGGAGAAAGCTGAATATAGAACAGAAGGACAATGAAAGGACAAAAAGCAGACAACATTTTACCCAGTCTCTCAAACAGAAACATTTGATTGTATCTCCAGCAGACAATCTTTTGGAGCAATGTGACAACTGAGAAAAAAAATCCCCATTTACCACATTGTCTATTTTTTCTTTTCCTTTTTAAAACAAAATCAAGAAATTATATACCGAAACAACTTATCCTTTAATTTTCTGTGTGAGCCTTTTATGTTTAAAGAGGTTACAGCTGTTTGTAAGAGACTGGATTATTCCCATGACTGCAGGCTAAAAAGATACTTTCGGGTAATTTAAAAGGTAAAGTCATTGAAATTTAAAGGCTGTTTTGGCAAAAATATCTCACCAAAATAGCAGGTAGTGTAATTCAATGATCAGAGTGTGTTGTAAGAAGTCTGATCTTAATCTGCACTGCCTGGAAAATCAACTGATTTTAAGCTTAGCATTTTGGGGGTGAACAATGATAAAATGTGATAAAATTACAGCAAGAAAACAAAATTTGAAATAAAATCAAGTCAAGCATACTTCTCTCACCTCAAAAGGATGCAAACCTAAAATATAGGGAGGATACAGAGGAATAAAATCTTACTATCTTTCCACTCAATGAATTGTACAATATCTTAACCCATAGAACGCCAAATAAACCCAATAGACACTTTAAAATCTATAAATAAGACCCAAATAAAAATGCAGTATCAAGGTAAATTTTGTCCAGAATATCTCAGCAAAGTGGACAGAGCAGACCAAAGATCACACTGCACATTGTATGCAGTCTGATCTTGATCTACACTGGTTGCAATAGCAATAATAGTTGTGAAATGTGCTTTTTGGATAATTATTTTTGCCTATTTAGGAAAATTTAATCTTTATTATCTGCCCTTTTTGAGTAATTAAACCTAAATATCTTTGAATTTTCTGGAAAAATATCTTAAAATTTTGGCCTATCAGAGCAATAAAATCTTCCTACCTTTGCCCTCTCAGGCGAATAAATCTTAATTTCTTTGCCCTTTTAGATGAATATATCTTACTATCTTCGCCCTTTCAGGTAAATAAATCTTAATATTTTTGCCCTCTTAAATTAATATATCTTACTATTTTTGCCCTTTTAGATTAATAAATCTCAATACCTTTGCACTTTTAGATGAATATATCTTAATATCCCTGCCCTTTTAGAAAAATTACTTGAAATACCTTAGCCTTTTTGGAGAAATAAATCTTGCTATCTTTACCCTCTAATCATTTTGAGATATAGAATCCTATTTTTATCCCTTTCTCAGAAATAAAAGCATAGATGTATTCTTGCCATTTTTGAGGGATAAAATCTAAATACCATCACCCTTAAGATGAATATAAACTTAATGTCTTTGTTCTGTTACAGAAAAGATTAATAGTTTTCCCATTTTGACGTAAAAAAAACCCCTTCATTCCCTATTTTGCTTTTTGTATTGGTTTGAGGGTGAAAACTGGGGGGAAATAATAGAAACCAGCAAGGATGTAACATTCTCTAACAGTCTCTAGCATAGCTATTCAAATACACTGTTAAAAAAAGCTGGTTGTGTAAAATGGCTCAGCTGTGTAAACAGATAAATTACCATATGTAAGTTGTAAGGGATAGAAAAAGTCAAAGGATTTGTCCTCATTTAAAACCAGAAACGAGAACAGGGATAGCTTGGGAGGCCTCCAAAACATGAAATGCATTTTCATCATAATCTGTGCAAACTTGCAGCTTTCAGGGCAACATTTGGCATGAAGATACAAGAATGATTATAGTTTCATACAATAAGGATGAAATAGTTTAAAACCTGGCTGAGAACAAGTACAGATGTACCTTTAAAGTGATACGAACAAAAATTAAAAAAAAAAAAGCAAAAATAAGAACTTCTGCAAAAGTTAACACCATTCTTCAAATGAGGATCACCAGAACAACAAAAAGATTCCCCACATTCGACCTTTATATTTCCATCTGAATCTGACAGATTATAATTGCAATAATAGAAATTGCAAAAAATTATGACTGGTAACTTTATAGTAATTTTTCTTTTTAGCAACAATGTGTTCAGAGCTGAACTCAAGTCTATATAATTGTTATATATTTTCGAAACTTTTCTACTTCTTTCTTCAGATGGAATTTGTGGCCTAGTAAAGCGTTAAAAAGTGAACAACCTGAAGGTAGGTTGAGCAAACTTGGTCACAGCCCTAGCAGTGTATGCCATTGTGTTTGTCAGTGCCTGATTCTTTATCCCAGTATACTCAGTGCTTTGAAGAAAAACATAATATTTAACTTTCTTCATGAGTCTTCACTCTTTAATAATTACTTTTTTTCATGAACACTGGCAAGTTCTGATTGGCTGAAAAAAATTTTTCATAGCTCCATGAAAAAAAAATCAGCAGTGCCGGAACTACTTTTGCAGTCAAACTAATGTAAACAAACATGTATATGAGATTTCATAATGTTTTTCGTTCTGATTTTATATCGAGTCCAAAGTTCAAATTGCTAGCTGAATTTATTTTTTCTGAATACTGAAAAAAAAAAAAAAAAAATTCCAACAGTAAATTCAAAGAGAGAGCTGAAAACTCATTGTTACTCTGCTGGGTTTGATTAATCTTATTTTCAACTTAATTCTAGCGTATTGAACTTCTAAGAA
Source organism: Hippopus hippopus (assembly GCA_946811185.2). Taxonomy (NCBI): domain Eukaryota; kingdom Metazoa; phylum Mollusca; class Bivalvia; order Cardiida; family Cardiidae; genus Hippopus; species Hippopus hippopus. The sequence goes on along the minus strand of OX328107.1, from coordinate 45,111,736 downwards.
TAAATCCACTCAATCTGCAAATGTTCAATACTATAATGACGTCACGAATTACGTCATTTTTACGTCATGAAGGAGCAGTTTTACCGCGTTATGAAATATCAATGGAAAGGACAGTAAATAAATACGCAATGTTGGATCTACAAAAAAAAGCAGTTAGAATTATTTAAGTGCATATTTGTTGTCTGTGATATTGAATCATAAGGAATGAAGAGAATTTTTTTTTTGTTTTCATGGAGGTATGAAAAAAAGAACCCTAATCACACTTTTGTATGAAACCGCTTCACAGTTTCATACAGTGTGATTAGGGTTTTTTTTTCATACCTCCATGAAAACAAAAAAAATTCTCTTCATTCCTTAATTAAACAACCACATGTTTTAGAAATTCTCTTTAACAACTCTTCTGAGCACACTTAGGGAAAAGGAGAAAATGCTGATAACCAGCATTTTCTACCTTTTCAACAATGTCTTCTACCCTTTTACAGACAACTCCAGTAATTTGAACCAGAATCAATTTCTGGTATGCAAACTCTTTTAGTTTAGGTAAGTCTGAAATTGTCATCTGGCAAACTTGCTGATAGCCACAGCAGTGCAAGCCATTGTATCCACCAATGCCCAGTTCTTTATCCCAGCATTGTCAGTACTTTGAAAAATAAAATTTTATGTAACTTTCTGAATGAGCCTCAACCATTCATCTCATGGTCTAGTAATTAATAAACCCAAGTAATTAATGCTCTTAAAAACATTGAGAGAAAAGTAGAAAACGATGGGGTAACCAGCATTTTCAACTTTTCAAACAATGTTTGCTACCCTTATACAGACAGCTAGAGTCATTTAACTCACATTTCATAATATGAAATACTATGACATATTATGTTGCCAATGAGTTTGTTCAATTTTGGCAAATCTAAAATTGCTGTCTGGTAAACTTGATGACCACCAAAGTCCACATCATTGTTTCTATTGATGACTGAGGCTTTATCCCTACATTCTCAGTCCTTAAAATTAATGAAACCACATAACTTACCCATAATCCTGGCTCCAACTCAATCCTGTGTTTATGACCAATGTTTTCTAACCTTTCAAGGACAAATTTTGTCATTTTGGCCACCATGAATTTGCTGTCTGCAAATGCCTTGAATTTGGAACAATCTAAACTTTCAATGTTTAGTAAAGAGTTAACTTTAATGGTTAAAAATAGAAAATAATGGCTAAAAATAGAAAACGCTCAACCAATAAAACTTACCGATTGTCTGTACTTTCTAGGCTATTAGACTGGTAGAGTTGCTGATTTTTGGTCCTAACTAATTTTGGAGAGCTAGTTTTCTGACTATGTTGAAAAGAATCTATATTAGGGTGAATAAATGAGGGTGCTTGTCCATCTATATATACATCATCGTCACATTCAATACTGTCATAAATATCCGTAAGTCTCGTTTCGTCCGCTACTTCCTCTGGGACACTCTCGTCACATGATGGCAATTTTGGAGTTCTGTAAAGATAGAAATGTTGTTTGCTTCTTCTGAGTTTAAACCTTTACCACACAATCTCAAGTTTTGATGACCCGGACTGAGAAGGCCTTTGAAAAGATTGTAGGAAAAAGAGAAAATGCTGGTAACCAGCATTTTCTCTTTTTCCAACAATGTTTTTCTACCATTCATGGACAAATCCAGTGGTTTGATTTCAATTTAATATGTCGTCTGCAAATGCTTTGAATATAGATGACTCCAAGATTTTGTCATTTGGTACAGAGTTAACATCATTATAAACAGTATTCTTTCTACTTTACCTACATAATTTCAAAAATATGTCTACAGAAGGGTCACATTATATTGTAAATATTAAGTTTTTACCAGATGACAAAATTCTAAACTCTCCCAAACTGAAAGCAGCAAATGTTGCACATAACATTCTAAATGTGGTTTTAACTCTTTACTGAACAAAAAAATTTAGACTGGTTGAAATACAAAGCATTTGCAGACGACAAATGATGGAATTTGTATAAAATACAGTAAAAAAGATTGTGGGGAAAAGGAGAAAATGCTGGCTACCAGCATTTTATCCTTTTCCTACAATGTTTTCAAAAGCCTCTTACATCAGGGATGTTTATACTTGGGACTGTGATGTAAAGGTTTAACTCTTTACCACACAATCTCCCAAGTTTTAACGACCCTGAGGAAATAACCTCTTGAAAACCTTGTCGGAAAGGGAGAAAATGCTGGTAACCAGCATTTTCTCCCTTTCCTACAAGGTTTTCTACACTTTCACAGAAAAATTTCATCATTTTAGCCACATTTTATTTGCTTTGAACTGAACCATTCTAAAATTTTGTTTTTGTTTGGTAAATAGTTAAATACAGGAGATTATCTCTGAAATTATAGAAAACACTGTGGAGAGAGGAGAAAATACTGTTTATCATCATTTTCTAAAACACAAAATTGATTGGTAATAGGTTGACCCTTGTAGATTAAAATTCTGTGGTTTGGTATAGAGTTAATGCTTTACCACACAATTCTCAACTAAATGAGCCTGAGTGAGAAAGCTTTGGAAAACATTGTGGGAAAAGGAGAAAATGCTAGTAACCAGCATTTTCTCCTTCTTCCAAAAAGTTTTCTCCACTTTCACTTACAAATTCCATCATTTAATCCAGATTTGATTTTTTGTCTGCAGATGCTTTGAATTTGGACAAGCCCAAAATTTTATCACTTGGTATAGGCCTTTCTGGAAACTAGGTAGCCTCCCCTTGAGTACTCTTCGATTACGCATGCGCACAAGCGCAACTTCTACTTCCGAGGACTACACAAGCACAAATAAACAACATAATAGTGAATTGAGATCAAAAACAGTTCAGAAGAGTCTGTTTAACCCTTTACCAAACAATCCCCGAGTTAGAACGACCCCCAGGAAGATGGTTTTTGGAATTATAAGGGGAAAAGAAAAAATGCTGATGAACAAACTTTTCTCCCTTTCCCACAATGTTTCTACCTTTTCAAAGAAATAAAAATCTATAATTTGAGCAACATTACCTCATTGTTGGTAAATGCATTTAGTTTACGCTAGCTTAAAATTTTGTCATTTGGTAAAGGGTTCATGTGACACGTGTGCGTTAATTTGTACATTACAGCTCTTTGGTTGCCCACCTGGCAGTGTGATACCGAGATCAAAGAAACACACCGAATTAACCCTTCACACATTTAAATGAAGAATATTTTGGATGTATGTCTTTTTAACTCAAAAAGATGATGGAATATAAGTATTTTGCGAAGGGAGACTGGAAGATTTGAACTAAAGCTACATTAGTTATGTTCATAATCTAGACTAATAGTTATGATATTTGTCTGAAGGAACATGACAATTTTTTGAGATCAGAATTTTCTTGACAATTCAAGGTATGCATGTAGTGCTGTAATTTTGGTAAATGGGCTGTTCCTGCCGCTTTAGAGAAACTTCTTCCAACCAAACAATCCGGAGTTTTAACGACCCTGGGAAAGAAGGCGTCTTGAAAAATATGCTTATAACCAGCATTTTCTCATTCCCCGCAATATTTTCCACTGTTTCAAAGGCAATTTCCACCATTTGATCCATGTTTAACCTGTCGGCTTCAAATGCTTTGGATTTGGACTTGTCCAAAGTTTTGCCGTTTACCAAACCTGGTAGCTAAGTCGGTAACGTATATGGTTTGAAACACTGGGATCATTAGTTCGATTATTTATATAAAATGTTCAAATTGATAATATTTTGTAATCTAAAACAGAGAAATGGATAGTCCATTAATCTAAATCTAAAACTCCATATAGTTTGAATTTATTAAAAAAATATCCATACCCCCCACCAAAAAAAATGTCTAAATGCTTTTTTGTCATCCTCCTGTTTGAACTACCAAATATATGACTTTTACAACAAGGGCAATTCAAATTTCAAACCTTTCATTCCTCCTCCAAAAAAAAAAGTAATTCCAGCTTCATTATGAGTGGCGAAATATGTTCCGTAATTGCTTTCGTTGAGAAGCTGGTAAAGGGTTAGCTGGGTGTTTTTTTACCTCGGTATTTCATGAACAAAGTGGGTGACCTTCAGAAGCGTTTCGGTACCCATGCTAGGCGCAGATTAACACAGACATGTCATATTAAAGTCTCGTTCCTTTTCAATCTTATGTTGATCATTTGTAAATATAGGATTTGGAATTATTAAAAAAATGTTACAGAGGGTAAGTCCATTTTAAATTCGACGCCAAATGATGTATGTTTCCTGTCCGAACACATTCTGTTCTCATATGCAATGTTATAGGTCACTGTTTTAACTGCATGTCGGAGTTATTCTTTTTTTTTTTTTTTTTTTAATTCCTTCTCCTATAAAACCAGGGATCTTATATTTTATGATCCATGGTAAAACCAAGGAAGTCTGCAAAAAATCTGTTATTTCTATCGCGGGGCTTCGTTTTGGTTAGTAATAACATTTTTTGTGTCCTTCGAGAGTGATAGTTGATGCAACTACCGACACTGCAGATTTTTTGGCATATAAATGACGTTATCTTAACTGCAACAAGGTTAGGTGTCTTTTACACCATTGTCCGAGAAATTTAACAGAATTTAATTGAACAAATCCGTTACGTTTGCCAAAAGCGTGCGATACAGAGTAGCAGGTCAGACGTGTTACTTATCTCTGAGTAATAATTTTTAGGAGTGAGGTGTTGCGATTTTGGAAAGTTAACTGGATGACAAAAATCACAAATGATTTCTTTTTTTGTTCAGCCATTGTTATCACAGGGACTCTGCACATGATAATTTGTGTTTAAAGACAACATTTCGATAAAAAAAATCTGAATATCTGTATACAAATAGTTATATACAAATAGATATATTCGGATTTTTTATCGAAATGTTCTCTTTAAGCAAAAAGTAGCACAATCATCATGTGCCGAGCCACTATGATTGTTATGATCATAGTCCCCAGAAATGGGGATTTCCACAAGGGAGATAATCTTCGAAGGGAAGTAACCGAGTTTCTGTAAAGGCCTATAGGGGTTAAAGTGATAAAGAATTATGAACTACAAAGTTGCTGCCTACCTTTTTGTATTGAAATATTTTCCAAGACTGGAACCTTGTCTTTCAAGTTCTGCTCTCCGAGGTGACTCTCTCTTTGGGCTTGCTTCTCCCATCTATAACACAAACAACAAAAATCTTAATTTGCATTATTTATGGATTTAACTCCAATGCTGTTTGAAAAATTAAAATCAATCATTCAGCTATTAGAACTGCAGTTACAAAACAGGTTTCAGACAAGAGCACTGCATGTGGTGCTAACCCTCGGCTGCAGTTGTATTTAGCAATAGGTTGATTTTTCAGTGAAAATTCTAAGTTGAAAAAGGGGTGTAACTGTGTCAAAATTGTTTTAATGGCTATCTGCTCCTATTGTACAGGATCTGTTTATGATAGTTAATAACTAGTCTGAGTCTGAAGTAAATATCTTCTGTAATGACAGAGACATTATAAAATGTCAAATTTTTTGCACAATGACACAGAGGACGAAGCAAGTGACATAGCTATGACAATACTTGACATTTTCTTGGAAAACAGCCAAGCTAAAAATGACCACATCTTATACAGTTCAACTATCTGTTTTACTTTGTACTTTCTAGTTCTTCCAGAAGCATTCAAAGAAAAAGGAGCCAATCAGTTGTGTATACCAAATGAGCCAACTGAAATTACGCTGTGTTTAAAATTTATTTATCCCTTGTATGCAATAACAGCTATACTATTACTAACAGTATGGAAAATTTTACAGTAAAAATACAGAATCTTGGTAATTCCTTGTTTTCTACATACAAAAACCTTGGTAATTCCTTGTGTTTTCTACATAGTTTTCTATCTCTTTTAATTTTAATGCCATCTTTACAGGTAAATTAAATTTGTCGTCTTTGCCACAATTCTCTATAAAACTTGCAAAACAAAATCTTTCTTCATGTCCCTTGACCTCTTTAATCCTCTACCACACCATCCTGAGTTCTAATGACTCTGAGGAATGCTGTGAAAACATAGTAGGAAAAGGACAAAATGCTGATAACCAGCATTTTCTCCTTTTCCCACAATTTTTTCTCCCCTTTCATGGATAATTTTCACTATTTTAGCCACATTCAATCTATCATCTGCAAATGCTTTCAATCTGGACTAATCTACATTTTTGTCGTTTGGTAAAGGGTTACCTGCAATACAGGTGAAATAGCCATTTTCTGTCTGAAAAAGTAACTCTGAATATACAAAAGCACCACATGCTGGTGCCAATGCTTGATTTCCATTGAATATTTTAAGTTGAAAAAGGGACATAATTGTCTTCTATACTTTGATGGTTATTTGCCCTTATTGTATGGGTTCCCCTTTGGATACTTAGCAAACAGTCCAAGTTTGAAGTAAATATCTTCAATAATAATAGTAAGAGAATAGCATAGATTTAAGAAGAAGCTTCAGAGAAGCAATCAAGAACAAACTTTCTACAAAAATTATCCCTCAATGTTAAATTTAAATAAAAGCAAGCAATAACAATAATAAGATTAGCATTAACAAGTTACTGTGACATAGCATATGACCCTTTTTTAAGGCATGAAAACTTCCATAAATGACAGGGTTCACCGTTTACCAAACAATCCAGAGTTTCAACACCTTTGAGGAAGAAGTCTTTTGGAAACATTGTGGGGGAAAAAAAGAAAATAATCAGCATTTTTCCGTTTCCAAACAATCCTCAGTTTAAACAACCCTTGAGAAGAAGGCTATTGAAAATGTTTTGGGAAATGGAGAAAATGCTGGTTTTTTATCCTTGGAAAGACAAATCCCATCATTTCAGCCTTATTTTTTTTGTCATCTGCAAATGCTTTCAATATCGAAAAGTCCTAATTGTATTTGTGCTCCACCAGTGGTCAGCGTATCTTACTCATGACCTGGTGGTTGCGGGTTTGATACCTGCAAACTTTCTTTCCAGTGATTTTTCACCTCAAACCTCAGATGCATGTGAGAAAATTAGTCAGTGGCTTAGAAAGTCATGTCAATGCTAGTGTCAGAAAGCCAGGAAAAACATGCTTAGGTGCACTTGGCTGTGATATGACTCAAGCTGTTAAAACGGCATTAAACTTCCATACAAACAAACTAAGAAATTGTAATGTTGATGTCTGGACAAGAGTTAAAGCATTAAGACTTGCATAAATAAAACTGTTAATATAGTTAAACCAAAGTTTCCCTGCCAAACTTAACTCTTTACCTAACAATCCCATGCTTTAATGACCCTGAGGAAGAAGGCTTTGGAAAACACTGTGAGAAAAGGAGAAAAGCTTTATTCCTCAGGACTGTTAAAACACAGGATTGTTTGGAAAAGGATTAAAAGGGTATGTTTCTAGGTACCAACACCCCTGGGACTCATTGATAGAACCTTCATAACTACAATAATCATGCCATTATTTACAGGGGCTACACCTTCGGGAAAACAAATCATTCATGTTCCACAAGAAATTAGCATAAATCTAATCTAAAATGTAAAGGGTATCATTTTCATGATGTATAATGACCTAATACCTTTTTTGAACAATAAAGACAAACAAGAGGGACACAATAGCCCTGGGTTGCTCACTTGTGTTAGTGATGTAGGAATGAATCAAAGAAGAAGAGTTACTCATTTTTGAATTTGTTCCTGCTAAAATCAATACTTAACTCTCATTCTATTTTGTGATTTAAAATATTTTGCGCATACTGTCTCCATTATTATCAGTATATACGTTAAAGGTGTTATAAATATTGGCTTAAAATGTGACTTCTACAGTGGTATCAAGGTTTTTCGTTAATTTGAAACAAAATACATACTTTTTGACCAGAGGTAACCCTACAAGATACAAGATAATGTTGATAATGTTGTAGGGCCACATTCAACTGTAGGTCATAAGCTATCAGACTTTAAGAATGGAAGAAAAAAAAAAATTAGGTAATGCTATATAAACCTTGTTAGCCTGTGGAGGGGCCTTTTTTGACTGCTGGGGTATTGTTTGACAAACTTTGGTAAGAGTTACACTACATGATGATACATACAAAGTATCACAAATCTTGGCCATTTAATTTGGAACAAACAGATTATTACAACATTCAAAGATACATCAACTTTCTGTCTTTTGTTGATGTGGCAATCATAGTTCTGCATCAATTAAAATCTCTAAACAGCTTTGAAAGATCTTGACCTAAGAAACTTTGGTTGAATTGGCAATGTGGTTTCGTTGGAGAAGATATTAACTAGAATTGTCATCACACACGGCATAAACACATGTCCACAGACAAATGAGCAATCATCGAGCTCTTTGTGCTCAGGTGAGCTGAAAAAATTAGATAACATTCACCTTGGTAAAGGAAACTACGATACTTTAACAAATAACTGTTTGGAATTAGTAGCATTAGGGAACAAAGCCCGCTGTATTTTGAAGTCATATGTTGTGTGCATACTCAAAAACTTTTATTACTCATACACACAACAGTAAAATAGTGTTTTAGAGTTAATTTTCACTGAGTGCATGACCAGATGATGTAGTCACTAGTTGCCATAAAATTATGCTGTACGTTCACATACAAATGTGGTGTTGAGAAAAAAAGTTTACTTCTTGATAAAATTTCAAACTGCTTAAAAACAGTTTAACTGTTGAAGATCATGAAATTAGAATATGTTTTCATTAGGCCATATCGATATACAATGTATTGAAAGAATTCCTGTATGCACACAATATGTCTTCTGATTGGCTGATATTGGGAAATACCTCTTGCTCCATATTTATCTCACTGTTACTATGTATAGACATGTCCTAGCATGATGGGAATGGAAATGTATTTATAGTTAGAGAGGTAAACAAATAACTTTACATTATTTCAGAAAAGAGGATTTTGCAAACATTTCATAAATGAAAAGTGTATAAGAACTCAAACATTTGTGATGAAAAACAATGGAATACTCTACGTCTGTCTAGCAAACTGCAAATTTTGAAAATTCATCAAAGGCTGAAATAACCATATGAAACTTCAAATCATCCTTCCTGTCCAGCAAGATTGATATTGGATCATACTTAGAAGTCCTTTTCAAAATTTATGTGAGCCATGCTCTGTGAAAACGGGTATGATGCATTTGCAAAACGTATTGACCCAGGTCAGCCTGGCAGTCCATGCCTGCTGACCTGAAACAAAATTTTTTGCTACTGGTCAATTTGATGCATTTCAAAGGACAAGTCTACCTTGTAATTCAGCAGGTTGTTATACAAAATGGATTTTATGGATCCTTAATTATACAATGACTTCCTTGGTATAATGCATCATAGAGATGCACTAAACCCCTTTTTTCCAGAATGCCACTCATAGATACAAGTTGTAGTTTTTCTTAACTCTTTACCCACAATCCTGACTTTTAACGACCCTGAGAAAGATGCCTTTTGAAAACATTGTGGGAAAAGGAGAAAATGCTGGTAACCAGCATTTTCTCCTTTTCCCACAATGTTTTCTACCCTTCCCAAACCAAATTTCAATTTTTTCAGTCACATTTATTTTGTCGTCTGCAAATGCTTTCAGTTTGGACCAGTCTGTAATTTTGTCGTTTGGTAAAGAGTTAAAGGTCATTTAACACATCTAAACTATCATTACCTTTGCATCTGAAAACATAATTTAAGATATCATGCGGTTCAAAATTTATCTTCATTGTGTATCAACTATTGCAACTCTGACAAAAATCTTTTAGACATGTCTGTATTGGAAGCATTTGCAGATGACAAATCAAATGTGAGTAGATAACAGGATTTACCAGTGTCACTGAAAAGGTAGAAAACATTTCATTTATTTCTCACTATGTTTCCAAAGCTCCCTTCATTTTGGCAATAAAGACGATGAGATTATTTTGTTTAGATGTAGGGATAATGTCAAATGTAAATAACTAAACTAGAGAAGAATGTTTGATATTTTTGTATCAATTACACTTCAAATTAACTTTTTTCCTTCTTCCTATTTTAGCCTTTACCACACAATCCCAAGTTTAACGACCCTGAGAAAAAGCCTTTTGAAAACCATGTGGGAAAAGGAGAAAATGCTGGTATCCACAGTTTCATGGACAAAACCATCATTTCAGCTACATTTAATTCATCATCTGCAAATCCTTTCAATTTTGACAAGTCTTACGGTAAGTTTTATTGTTTGGTAAAGAGTTAAAACACATGTCTAGCAACAAAGGGAGATAATTCAGGTATACAGCAAGGAGTATATAAAATGTTTACCCGCCTTATATCAGCTTCATCTTTGTCGTCTCGCAGTTTCTTGTTCATTGATCTGAAAAATATTCCAAATAATTTCCTTAATCCTTTATCACAGAAACCCCACTTTTAACGATACGGAGGAAGATGCCTTTTAAAAACATTATGGAATAAGGAGAAATTCTGGTGACCAGCTGATACGGTAGTTTGGGCAGAAAACAGGATGAAACCCATCCTGTTTCTTTTAATGTGCTGGTAGCTGTGGGGCTCGAAACCACACCCTCAAATGATCTGAGACACAATGTTTACAAGTTCTACACTCTATCACTTGAGCTATTCCTGCTGGTCTGGCTGCTTTTAAGAAAATCATGCTCCCTTATAGGATTGGACCAAATGATCTGGTTACCCACTTGGATTGACCCGTATCAAACTTAGTCATAGACGTAATCAAGCCCAACATTCTGAATGAATTTTATGATTAGGGCAAAAATGATGCCAATAGCTTAATAAAAAGGCAAATACTGACAAAACATGACAAAGCTCAATTGTGAGTACTTCATGCTCAGGTCTGCTACTGAGAGATTGATGGATTTTGTTGTGTTTAATGCTGTTTTCAACATTATCTCAGTTATATTGCTGCAGCCAGTGCACCTGTCCATGCTTTTCCTGCGTTTCTTTCACCAGTATTCAGCACAATATTCTTCCCAAGCCACCGGCTGCTTTCCCACATAACCATTGTCAAAACAATGGTCAGCTGTGAGAGGAATGAATCCCATCGCAATGACTTATCAATCCTCAGAAAGAAACTGGCCAAGCTGGGAATCAAACCAGCGACCCCTCGTTTTCAAGTCATGTACTCTACCAACCAGCTACCAGGGCTTTACTCTCAGGTCTCCTAACCAGAAGTATTATTAATAATATATACTAAAAGAGCTTACTTTAAGAGATCAAGTTGTTTGACCAAAGTCTCTCTTTCAATTGCAATCCCTTCTGTCAGCTTCAAAGCAGCCCTGTTGATAAATATTATAAATGACCAGTTAAACAGAAAAACTATAATTTTCAAATTCTTTTCCATCTACTTATTGGCATATTCTTCTTTTCCCATTATGTTTTCTACACTTTCAAAGATGAAATCCATCATTAAAAAAGTCATTACTAAAACGACAAAATTTTATACTCTATTGCGACTCAAATGAAGAGATATATCTTCAAATGAGTAGTTAACATTGTGGGAAAGGAGAAACTGCTGGTTTCCAACATTTTCTCACAAAGTTCTCAAAATCCATCCTGCCTAGGGTTGTTAAAACTCGAGATTGTGGGGTAAATGGTTAAGTCATACCCAATTGGGTCTAAAATATTTCAGTTGGTCATGGAAAAAAATGAAAAGGCAATAATACTTTTGCTCTTTATCAAAATCCATGTTGTGGGTTCATAAAGTGTTTCATACATTCAAATTATAAGGAGACATTTTGAAAAACATTTTAAGAAAAGGACAGAAAACAGTTTACCAGCATTTTCTCCTGTTCTTACAGTATTTTCTTTCCTTTCAAGGACAAGTTCCATCATTTGAGGCACATATAATTTGTCATCTCCAAGAGCTTTAAACCTTTTCCAAATAATCCCATTTTAAAGAACCAAAAACATAAAGACTTTGTAAAAAATTGAGCGAAAAAGGAGAAAATGTTTAAACTAGCAATATTTCTTTTTTGCACATTTCTTTTTTTTTAACCATAGGTGCACTGACTGCCTTGATATGACCTAAGCTGTTAAAACGGCATTATACTCTAATACAAACAAACCTTGCTCTTTCTCTTTTCTCTTCTTTCTGTTGCTCTCTAAGTTGGTTGATATAGGCTCTTGACTCCTCCAGACCTTCTTGTGATTTGATCAGTGATTCTTGTAGCTCATCTTTCTCCTAAAGAAAATATAGGCAGTACACTGGGAAAAGGGGGCTTCACACTTTACCAACCAACACAAGTCTAGACTAGTCTAAACTGAAAGCATATGCAGACAACAAAATAAGAGGGACTCACATACTGCAATTTGTTCTGGGAAGGATATAAAACACTGAAGGAAAAGGAGAAAATGCTAACAGTAATTTCTCCTTTCCTGCAATGTGTATCCTATAGGGGCTTGCTTTGTACAGGTTGGACTGTATTAGTATTTTCTCTATTTAATGCTCCCTGGGGATGTTACATTTTCTAAAAGAGGAGGGGCACCTCAGCGGCAATAAATGGCAGTAAAAACAACATAGAATTTTTTATAGGATGACAATAACATGGCTGTTCAGGTTTAGGCAGTGCCCATTGCTAGGCAATCTTCTTGAGAGAAACTGGCCATATTTACTACCATTATATGGATTTTACCCATACTCATGATTGTTTTGGACATTCAACAAAGGTATAATGTTCTTGGAAGTGTATATCAGCCATGCTCTGGCAAAAGGGGGTTTTATGTATCTCTGTGATGCATTAAACCAAGAATGTTATCACATAATCATGAACCCATTAAATCTATTTTGTCTAACAACTGGCTGAATCCTGTGGTAGAATGGTTCTCAGACAAAAGATTTACCAAAAGCAAAAAGTTTTGACCAAGGTCAGCCTGCGCAGGCTAACATTGGTCAACAGTCTTTGCAAGATGCATTAAACCCCTCTTCACAGAGCATTGCTCATATTTATCCAAATAATGAAGTGTTAACGACATTGTTATGTAAAGTGCAGACAACAAAAATTTGGCTCGAATGACAGAATTTATCTTTAGTTGGGTAGAAAGCATTGTGGGAAAAGGAGAAAATGCTGGTTACCAGCATTTAATGGTGGTTACCAGCATTTTCTCCTTTTCCCACAATGTTGAAACTCAAGACTATGTGCTAAAGTGTTACAAATAACAAGAAACCGATGCACGGGCAAACCTACCTTTTGAAGTTTATCATTCTCAAGTTTTGTTTCCACCTCTATAGTATTTAGATGACCAAGGCGTTCTTCCATCTGAAAATATTAACTAACTCTTTACCAAATGACAAAATTCTAGACTCTTCCAAATTCAAAGTAATTGTAGACAACAACTTAAATTTGGTTCAATAATGAAATTTGTCTTTGAAAAGAGTAGAATATTTTAGGAAAAGGAGTAAAATGCTAGTTACCAACATTTTCTCCTTTTGCCACAATGTTTTCAAAAGTTATTTTCCTCAGGGTTGGTAAAACTCAAGATTGCTTGGTAAAGGGTTAACACAGTCAATCCTTGACCAGATATTCCTGTGTTTTATATATAAAGAGAAGGAAGCTTTTGAAAACAATGTGGGAAAAGGATAAAATGCTGGTAACAAGTATTTCTTTCTTTTTTCCATTAGGGTTTCTACTGTTTCTAAGACATACGACAAACCCATCGTTTAATATTCTTCCAATGATACACGTCATGCATTTTTTGAAAAGCGTTCTCTCTCAGGGTCATTAATACTCATTGTTGTTTGGTAAAGAATTACATGACAGGATCTATCTTTGAAAAGAATAGAAAACATTGTGTAAACAAGACTTATACTGTCTCCTTTCCTCCCAAGATTTTCAAAAGCTTATTATTTGAGGGTTGTAAAACATGGGATCCTTTGGTAAAGGGTTAGAGACTGACAGAATGGTGTTTAATGCTGCTTTCCACATTATTTCAGCCATACGAGTATTATGGCAACTGCTCACTCATTTATGTATGTCCCCACCAGTTCTAGGCTAGGGCTCTGAAGTGTCTTGCCCAAGGACATTCCCATGAAAAACTCAGAGCTTCTAGTGAGGCTCTAACCCAAGGCATCCAGAATATGAGCCGTACACTTTACCACTGAGCCACGCATCACCCCAAAGGGTTAGAGAGAAATGTTATGGTATTCAAAATTTACTAACTTCTGCCATGTCAGAATCTTTTTTTAATGCATGAAAAAAAGTCTATAAACATTTTTACCTCTGTGTGTTTTGCCATCAGCTCTTGCAGTTGTTTATCCTTTTCAAACATTTCATTTTCTAGAGTTTCTCGCAAATGTCTCTCTTTGGCTCTCTCCTGTGCAATAAATTATAAAGAGGCAAAAACATTTAATACATAGCTTATGCATAGGAATGCAAAATAAATAATCGAGAGAATGTGATGAACAGCTTAAGGTGGTATTTGCTGATAGTGCAGATCAAGATCAGAATGCACAAAATATGCAAAACCCTATTTGAATCTATGCTGTGTCTTCTAACTTTACTCCACATTTTGAAATAACTTTACTCCACATTTTGAAATAACTTTACTCCACATTTTGAAATAACTTTACTCCACATTTTCTTTACCATTAGTCCAGTATGACTCTTGAACCACAAAAATAGACAGAAAATTCAAAGTAGGTAGTGATTCTATAAACCTGATAACACTCCTGTCTGATATAAAAAGATTAATGTCATTTGTTAAAACTTGGGATTGAGTGGTAAACGGCTAATATAGGACAAATTATAGACTGTTCCATGCTGAAAGCATTTTGTGGATCACAATTATTACTAAAATGATAGGGTTTATCTTTGAAAGGATACAAAACATACATGCAGAAAAGAAGAAAGTTACCAGTATTTCTTTTATTTTTCACACTTTACATGTAATTGAGCTATGCTATGTGAAAAGGAGGTTTAATGCATCTGCAAAAATAGCAGCCCAGGTCTGTCTGCACAGTCCATACAGGATGACCTTGGTTGAGAGTTTTTGCTGTTGGTCAATTTTCTACATGTCAAAGGACCAGTCTACTTAACAATTCAGTGGGTTTTTAGACAAAATGGCTTTTGTGGATCTATAATTATATAATGACTTGTACGGTATAATGCATCACAGAGATGTATTAAATCCCCTTTTGCCAAAGCCCTGCTCAATTTTAAATGCTGACTTGTCAAGGTGATACACCCTTAAAACACAAATAATCCCAGCGGACATTTTCACTCTAGAAAAAGACGCAGATAATTGTAATTTCTTGGTTGCTTTTTTTCTGTGGTGTTTTAGCAAAGCGGACTGTGTAGATCAAGGATCAGACTGCATATTTTGTGCAGTCTGATCTTGATCTACATAGGCCGCAAAGGCAACTATGGTAGTGAATGGCGCTTTAACTCTTTACCAAATGGCAAAATTTTCCAATTGTGCAAATTGAAAGCATTTGCAGACGACAAAATAGATATAAATAAAATTTTGTCTTTGAAAGGGAAGTAAACATTGTGGGAAAAGGAGATAATGCTGGTTACCAGCATTATCTCCTTTTCCCACAATGTTTTCACAAGGCTTTTTTCCCAGGGTCGTTAAAACCCAGGATTGTTTGGTAACGGGTTCAGGATGAGAATATTACAGCTTTTGAGTAAAGAGTTTGGGTTTTACCTCTGACAGTATTTTCTCCTTCTCTGTCTTTATTTGAGATTCCATTTCTTCATACAGTTTTCTTACTTCCTCATCATGGGCTGTGGTTTTGCTATAAAGAAAACACAAGAGGGTCATGATAACCCTTAATCGCTCACATGATACCAAACGTGATCAACCATCCCTAAAACAGGGCTAATCTTATCCAAGAACTATAATTTAAACAAACATTGTAGACGTCCATTTGGTAATATTGTATACTAAGTATCGAGGCCAATGGCCTTATAATTTTGGATAAGATTTTTCAATGTCATAATACCTCCTATCACTCTTTCTAAAACATCTGACCCTCCAGGCATCAGGGAACTGATATGAAAAAATTTTGCTTTATGTCCATGTGATACTGCATAGCTAATAACATAGCTCCAATCCATATCTATATTGAAGAAAAAATCTTTGAAGCTTTTTTCCTAGATAAAACTATATGAAACAAGTGAAACTTTGGATAGGGTCAGTTGGAACACTATTGATAGATGACTTCTTGATAATGCTATACAAAATATCAAACCTCTGGCATTCTTCCAAACCATTTGTGTGCACTTAGATTAAAATTTGCTCCTTTGTATGGGAGAAGAAACCATTACAAGAAATTGTTAATGACACACAATACACAAAGGCAAAACAGTTGTCTGATCACAACGTATCCTTAAAGCTCCCAATAAGCAGTTTGTGCTGAGGTGAGCTAAAAACTATTCAACTCCCATGAATGAAATTTGTTGTAAGTTAACTTTATATCACCTCAAATGCTGACTTCCTGGTGACAATGCTATAAAAAAAATCATCCATTGTTTTGTACAAACGGTGTTTTACTCTGCTTTCAACAGTTTCTCATTAATTAGTAGTTAAGGCAACAGCTCACTACTTAATGCTTTTTTTGAGTTTCAAGAGTGACATGACTTTGGACCCTGAAGCTTCTTTCCCGAGGATCAATCAAAATATTAATCATTCAGTAGCCTTAAGCTGTTACATGAGAAAATTTCAGACTTGTCCAAATTGAAAGCATTTGCAGATGACAAACTAATGTGGCTCAAATGATGGATTTTGTCTTTGATAGGGTAGAAAACATCGTTGGAAAAGGAGAAAATGCTGGTTACCAGCATTTTCTCCTTTTCCAACAATGTTTTTAAAAAGCCTACTTTTTCAGGGTCGTTAAAAAGTGTTATTGTATGGTAAAGAAATAACCAATAGATCCATTATTTCAAAGACACTAACTCACTGGAAGGATACTTTTGAAAACATCACGTACAAATGACGAAGTTTGATTCTGAAATGGTAGAAAAAATTGTGGGTAAAGGAGAAAATGCTGGTACCAGCATTTTCTCCTTTTCCCACAATGTTTTCCAAAACTGTCTGTCTCAGGGTCGTTAAAAGTCGGGATTGTGTGGTAAAGAGTTAAATTTGTTGTCTGCAGATGCTTTCACGATAGACAAGTCTAAAATTTTGTCATCTAGCAAAGGAACAAACTGATTATCCTTTTACCATAAAATTCTGAGTTCTGACAGCCCTGAGGAAGAAGCCTTAGGGAAAAGGAGAAAATGCTGGTTACCAGCATTTTCTTCTTTTCCCACAATGTTTTCAATCCAGTTAAAGACAAGATCCACTATTGAGCCACATCTAGATTGTCGGCTGCAAATGCTTTCAATTTCGACGAGTCTACATTTTTGTCTTTTGGTAAAGAGTTATATTGCAATAAGAAAAAAAAATCCAAACAAACCTTGCATTAAAAAAATTGTTTTCTTTGGTCTATATCCTTTTATTACCCGAAACCTTTCACAAAAAAAGTGTTTTTATCCCTTTAAAATACCAGTTTCATACATCACTACATTAGCCTCACAGCAATTTTACATTTATATTATGTCCTCACCAAGGACTTTTATCTTTAACACTACCTCCTTCAGTAATTTTTCAACCCCTTTCCAAATTTACTCCTTCACCACCCTAAAGAAGCCTTTTGAAAACATTGTGAAAAAAGGAGAAAATGCTGGTATCCAGCATTTTCTCAAAAAAGGAGATAATGCTGGTAACCAGCATTTTCTCCTCTGTCAGCAATGTTTTCTACCCTTTTTATTCTTTACCACATGGCAAAAATCTAAACCTGTCTGAATTTAAAGCATGAGCACATAACAGATTATGTATGGTGTAAATGATGATTTTTTTTTTCTCAAAAAGGGTATAAAACATTGTGGGGAAAGAAGAAATTGCTGGTAACCAGCATTTTCTCCTTTTCCCTCAATGTTTTCTACCCTTCTCAATACAAATTTAATTTTTTGAGTCACGTTTATTTTGCCGTCTGCAAATGCTTTCCATTTGGACTAGTCTAAAATTTTGTCCTTTGGTAAGAGTTCAGAGTTAATCATTGACTTAGCTATGTCAGTGACCACTGCACCTATCTATGAATTCCTTAAAGCCTTGGTCACACCGAGCTAACGGACGAGTAACGGATAAAAAATCATTTCATCCATTCGTGTCCGTTCGTATCCGTTTTTTGTCCGTTTCTTATCCGGTGAATCCGCTACTTGTCCGGCGATGTCCGGCGATGTCCGTTCCGTCCGGTGGAAAGTTTTGAGCATGTTCAAAACTTTCCACCGGACAAAACGGACAGAGACATGCAAATGATAGACTTTGGATGCATCTGACAATTTATACCCTCGGCATGTCACGTGACCGGTACGTTCCTCATACGTTGGTGTTCGGTACATTTCCGTTCATCGTACGTTTTGTCCGGTTCTCATGCGTTGCACTTCCGTTTTATCCGGTACAAGTCCCTTACTCGTACGGTGATATCCGTTAATAGACCGTTTATTATCCTGTACATATCCTTTAAACGTGCATTTTTTTCCGTTACATGTGCTGTACTCGTGTGGTCATTGTGTGGCTTCCTCGCTCTACACACCGATCGCGTGAGCCTTGAGCGGCAGAGGAGATGAATTTTGTCACCGGATAACCAAATTCTGCATGTTTTTGTCCGTTTCCCCCTCGTTACATATCCGTTAGCCGGTCTGACCAAGCCTTAAGATTTTAACCAGTACTGTGCCATGCACTCTTTAAAAAGCAACTGGCTTCTTTCCAACTTTACACACTAATCACTTACATTGCAGCACAATGAAGGGTCTACCAGCATTTTCTTCTTTTCCCACAATGTTTTCAAAAGGCTTCTTCCTCAGGGTTGTTAAACCTCAGAATTGTGTGGTAAAAGGTTAAAAAGAAGATGTAGCTGAGAACTTCTATGCAATTTTTCCTTTTTGCACAATGCTTATTGCACAATAAGCCTTTTGATCGGGGATCATACAAAGATGGGATTATTCATTGGTGTGTTAACCCTTTAACGACCCTAAGAAAGAAAGCCTTTGAAAACATTGTGGAAAATTGATAAAATGCTGGTAACCAGCATTTTATCCTTTTCCCACGATGCTTCTTTTCCTGCCACCAA
This sequence comes from Hippopus hippopus, assembly GCA_946811185.2. Taxonomy (NCBI): domain Eukaryota; kingdom Metazoa; phylum Mollusca; class Bivalvia; order Cardiida; family Cardiidae; genus Hippopus; species Hippopus hippopus. The sequence continues at coordinate 45,092,648 of OX328107.1, read as the reverse complement.
AGACAAATTTCAATTTTTGATTCAGTTATTTTGTCTTCTGCAAATGCTTTGAATTAGGAAAAGTCTAAAATTTTGTCCCTTGGTAAAGACTGAAACCCAAATCAGACAAAATGTCTGATTTTCATCCTGCTAAAAAAAAGAAACCATACAATAAAGAAACATCGAGAGGATGGAAAATTATGTCTCTTCAAATGTATAGAAAACGTTGTGACAAAAGGATCAATTCCTTGTAGCACTGTTTTCAAAAACTATCTACTTGAAGGTACATAAAAGGACATTACATGTAATTAACTCTTTACCAAACGACAAAATTTTAGACCTCTCCAAATTGAAAACACTTGCAGATGACAAAATAAATGTGACTCAAAAATTGAAATTTATTTTGGGAAGGGTAGAAAACATTGTGAGAAAAGGAGAAAATGCTGGTCACCAGCATTTTCTCCTTTTCTCACAATGTTTTCAAAACCTTCCTTTCTCAGGGTCGTTAAAAGTCGGGACTGTGTGGTAAAGAGTTAAGTGCAATGGCTTAAAACTACTAGGCCATTCTCCACTATTTAAAATGCCCCCTCCCTGGGAAAAAAAGTAACCTGTTATCCTTAGATGCATAAAAATGTGTATATATGTAGTAAACTCTTTCACCAGACGGACAAAATCCTAAGACTTGTCAAAACTGACAGCATTTGCAGACGATCAATTAAGCATGGCTCATATGATAAGATTTGTTATGTTGAAAGGATAGAAAACATTGCAGGGAAAAGGAGAAAATGCTGATACCAGCATTTTCTCCTTTTCCCACAATGTTTTCAAAAGTCCTATTTCCAAGGGTTTATAAAACTTGGGGATTGTGTGGTAAAGGGTTAAGAACTAGGCAAATAAAGATGTCCACAAGTAAGATAAATATGTCCTAATCAGATCAGGTAATCTGTATTTGATATTTGTACAAATCTCAGTCTGTAAATGGCTCATAATGGGGGGGGGGGGGGGGGGGGGGGGGAGGGGGAAAGAGGAGGTTAATGTTGTTTTCAACATTATTTCAGTATTTCAGTTTTATTCCATTCTGTTACTAATAATAGTAACATTTTCTACTGAAAATGGTGTAATATCGGTGTCACGCGAGAGCAGATATGGCAGGGCAACGGGCTGATATCTGCTATCCTGCCCGTTGACAAGATATTTGTTCTAAATCAACAGAACACTCGCTCGTTAACTAATGTTCTCAAAACCTCCAGTTGGAAAAAAAAATGGCTGAATCATACCTCCAATCGCTAGCGGACAAATCTTCAGAACTACAGATAGTGATTTGAATCGCAGAACCATCAAAGACACGATAAATAGACAATAGATTGTTGTTGTCTTGGATTGGGAAAGCTTATTGGGTAAGGCGTAGTGTCCATAGGCTAGTAGATCAACAAATTTTATTCGTTGAACCGGGGGAACTGAGTACAATAAAGTTTTCAAATCCAAAGCACCAACATCTATTCTATTTATCCTGTTTCTCATTGAATTTCATAATCTGTATCATACTAAATTGAATATTTAGCTCGGAAAAACACACATGTCGACATCTTTTTAACTTTGAATAAAGATGAAGAACTGTTTATTTTGAAACATCATTATACTGTAAATGCAGCTGCGATAGTGATGATGAATGATGCATGATTACGTCATGAACACGATGTTTACCCGCAGAAAAATGTTGTCTCATGAAGACAAGAATTTCTCTGTTTTAAGTTTTTAAACATGTTAGAAAACATAACAACCGAGCAGATGATCAATGAATGTAATAAACAGGTTATTACACAGCTGATGAGGGCCGGAGAGTGATATCAGCCCCCACCTTGAAATCTGTCCTCAGGCTAAAGCCCTCGGGGTAGATATCACGGTTGTGGGCCGATGTCACTCTCCGGCCCTCAACAGCCGTGTAATAACCTCTATATATTACAATGGCCATTGCACCTGTGTTCAATGGCGAAGGAGGAATAAGAGCACAGGAGAAAATGCTGGTAAGAAGCATGTTCTGCTTCTCACACAAGGTTTTCTGTCCTTTCACAGACAGTAACCATCATTTCAGGAATATAAAATTTGTTGTCTGCAAATGCTTTCAATTTGAATGAGTCTAAAATGTCAAAGTTTTCTCACAACGATGTTGCAGATGCGGACGACAACTGGTACAATGACAATATGTTACATTTTTCTTTTGAAAACAGCAAAGCTTTACAATAGAAGAACATAGGGTCAATAGTTGTAAAGTATTCGGTGTGAACATTAAAGTATTTTGATATTACAATGTATTATGATATCATATGGCAGTGTGCAAAAGCTACATTCATGTAACTAACACCACTCTTCCTTATTGATACCCTTGTTATATGAGATATGCTCTGGGACATGGGTGTTTAATACATCTCCGTAATGCATTATGCAAAGCAAAGCTTTATAATTACATAATTATTGATCCATAAATCCATTTGTTAACCCTTTACCACACAATGATGACTTTTGACACCCCTGAGGAAGAAGCCTTTTGAAAACATTGTGGGAAAAGGAGAAAATGCTGGTAACCAGCATTTTCTCCTTTTCCCATAAAGTTTTCTACCCAATCAAAGCAAAATTGCACCATTTGAGCCACTTTGAAATTGACGTCAGCAAATGCTTTCAATTTGGATAGGTCTAAAATTTTGCTGTGTGGTAATGGGTTAAACAACTAGCTTAATCCTGAGGTAGAATAGTCTATGCCAAATTTAGTGCAATTCTATGGATTTTACCTCTAATCATTATTGTTTTGGACATTGAACAGGTGTATAACATTATTGGAAGTGTATATGAGTCATGTAGAATGGTCCTTGCACATGCAGAAAATTTACTGAAAGCAAAAAGTTTTGATCAAGGTCAGCCTGCACAGTTCGCGCAGGCTGACCTGGATTGATACTTTTTGCAGATAGATTAAAACCCCTTTTCGCAGGGCATGGCTCATATTTTTTTATATCTTTGAAATCAGTTGATAATGAGAAATGACAGTAAATACAACACAGGCACTTGTCCATCATTATTTAACTTATACAAACCTACAAAAGTATTTACACAAAAACTTTACTGAGTAGATAACAAGTAAATTCTTTATCACATAAAAAAATTTGAGACTTGAAAATTTGAGACTTGTCCAAATTGAAAGCATTTGCAGACGACAAATCAAATACGCATCAAATAATAGTTTTTGTATCTGATAGGATAGAAAACATTGTGGGGAAAGGAGAAAATGCTGGTTACCAGCATTTTCACCTTTTCCCACCATGTTTTCAAAAGCCTTTTTCTAAGGGTTATCAAAACTCGAGATTGTGCGGTAAAGAGTAAAAAAGCTTTGTAGCAGAACTTTGTACTTACCTTTTCATTGCCACCTCCAATGTATCAAAGTCAGCTTTAGAACGCTTGATCTCATTGGTCACTTTATACAGGAAGTCCTCAAAACTACTTGCCATGTCTGGATCGTCTTTCCTTAATCTGCCCCACAATGCTTGAATGGTTGGTTCACTGTAAAAGTGCATTAAAATTATTTTGTATACCTGGGCTCTGTTTCACTAAAAAACTTTAGTCTTTTATTTTACTCAATTCTGCTAAAAGATTCAGTTTCTGACTGAAGTTGGGTTTATTAACTAAGACATACATGTATTTCACTAACATTAACAGACTTGAGTAACATTCTAAAATCCTGAGTTGACATAACTTTTCAGACTCAACTCAGCAAAATAATGGAATTAAGTCTACAAGTCTGCTGAGTTAATTTCGTTTATTTTGCTTAGCTGAGTTCTTTCTTTAAACTAGGCCTCTTCATGTGACCACAAAATTCTAGGCTTGTCCATATTGAAGCATTTCTAGTCAACAAGGTAATTAAGATGGGCCATGCTCTGGCAAAAGGGGGTTTAATGCATCTCCATGATGCATGATACCAAGTAAGTCATTACATAATTATGGATCTGTAAAATCCATTTTGTCTAACAGTCAACTGGACCTGGAGGTAGAGTGGTCCTTTGACATGCTGAAAATTTACAAGTAGCTGAAAGTTTTAGCCCAGGTCAGCCTGCATGAACTGCAGGCTGACATGGGTCGATACTATTTGCAGATGCATTAAGCCCCCTTTTCACAGAGCATGGCTCATATGTTCCAAAGAATTGGAATACATGTATACTTTGAAGGATAAAAGAACTGTGTAAAAAGGAGAAAAACAAATTTCTCCTTTTCCCAGAATTATTTCAAAAGACTTCTTCCTCAGAATTGTTAGACAAAGGGTTGTTCGGTAATGGGTTAAGGATGTAAAACCATGGGAAAAGGTTAAACCAGGGACAGAAGCATATTAATGAACAATGCTCTGTGAAAAGGACTTTTAACTTGTTACCAAATGACAAAAATTTAGACTTGGCCAAATTGAAGCATTTTCAGACAACAAAATAAATGTAGATCTAGCCGAAATAATTTCTGTCTTTGATATGGTGGGAAACATAGTGGAAAAAAAGGAGAAATGCTGGGTTACAAACATTTTCTCCTTTTCCCACAATGTTTTCAAAAGTCATCCTATTCAGGGTCATTGATACTCATGACTGTATGATAAAAAGTAATTCATCTGCAAAAAATATCAGAGTCCATTAAACAATAATGTGACCAGTCAAGTATGTTAAGGCTACCACAACTATCTCCCTTTCATTAATGAGATGGGCAAGGCAAAGTGCTGGGGCACTTCATGTAGGTATATCAGCCAAGGTAGAGGCATTTCTGTAAAATGTTAGCCTATACCGAGTGCTCCCAACTGGTGCATTCAGGGTATTTTTCGGCATAGCTCAATGTGCTGGCTTTTGACCTACTCTTTATTACTGACAACAGATGAAAGAATAAAAATTTATAATTGGTCAAAAATTTAGACATATTCATTCTAAGGGCCCTTGTGGTAAAAAATGTAGACATGTTTATTCTGAGGGCCCCTGGCTATTTGCTGGAAAATTTACGCCGTCTATCTTTTTAAAAGATATTTCTTGGTCTGTCTTATTTCAATATTTGTTATCACCAGTCCAATAGAGTTATTTCTCTTTGAGTAGTCTTGTGCATGTTTGGTTTGAAAATGAACAAGTCCCCAGGGACAGCATGATATTATGGGTACCTATAATATGGTACCAATGATGTAGCCAAAACATTAAATAACCCATATCAGAAAAAGAAAATGCGAAATAAAAGCCTTTATACACTTATTAGACACTGCATTGCAATAAAATGTGCTCCTATTGGTACAGATGGCTGACAGTTTTATTGTACTTTATATTATGATGTCACTGATTTTTGTTTGCCCCTGGTCCTGGTAGTGGGTCTAAATGCTCCTTTACCTTGAAGAGTTGATGATGACAACTTTGTAGGATTAAGGTCCCTCTGTGCACTAGGCATATATGGTATGGACCATAAGAGAGAAAGAATAGGATACAGGTAGACCCGGTTACTTTGAACAGACCTCCTTGGTTCTTAAACGTGCCCCCTGTAAAGCACCAATACATGTCAGGCTACCTCTGGGTTTCCAACCAGTTTGCCTCTAGTTGGGTGGGAAACATGAAATATGAAATATCTAAGAAAGGTCCTGGCCAGGCCGGGTATCGAACCTTGGATCACAGGACTGGTAGTCTAGTGTTTTAGCACTGCACCAGCGCTTCACCCAGTGATCTTGAAGGGTTCCACTAATGGAAATAAAAAGTATTGCTCATTTTTGCAACTGTGTTGGTTGTAACACTTACTCATCATAAACTCCATGTGCCCCAACATTGGACAACATCTGTTTAAAGTTTTGGCTCTCTTCTTGGGGGTCTACTTGGTCATCTGCATAAATATTATCTGTCTCCATGGCAACAGATTCATCAGATCTTCCTGTCCTTAACCCTAGAAAACTTCCTGCAAAAGAAATAAGTCGAGTCTGAACTTTTTTCCAAACAAAAAAGATACTAAGACTGGTCCATACTAAATGCAGATGACAATAGAATACAGCTCAAATGGTAGAACTCTGGCTAACTTTTGTCTAAACAAAAAATTTTATACTGATCCATACTGGGAGCATTTGATGATGACAAACAGAAAATGGCTAAAATGGTCAGATCTGTCCTTGATACAGGAAGATCAAGAGACTCACCACTGAAAAAGTCACAAGCATTTTCTCTTTTCCCACAACGTTTTTCAAATTCTTTGTCCTCAGGGTCATAAAAACATACCAATCCTGTGTTCTGACAGTCCTAAGCAAGAACAGTTTTGAAAAATTTTAGGAAAAGGAGTAAATGGTGTTTACCCACAATCCAATCTTTTCAAACAATATTTTCTACCTTTTCAAACCAAAACCAAAAAATCTGAGCCATATGCAATTGGTAATCTGTAAATGCTTTCAATATTGACATGTATGAAATTTTGTCTTCTGGTAAGAGTTAATTATATGGTGAGAAATTTCCTGTGATTTGTTTACTAAGGACTTAATGTAACATAGTAACAAAGAAAACATACATGTAATTTGTTTAACCCTTAGGCTGCTAAGCGCGACTCGCTGACCTTTTGCATACATTGTAGATCAAGATCAGACTGCACAGAATGTGCAGTCTGATCTTGGATCTACACTGTCCGATAAGGATATATTTTTCCCCTAAAAATAACTTTGAAAAAAGCAACATTTATGTTTTTACTATCAACTTGAAAGCTTCATGTTAGTTATTTAGCAGGATAAGGGTTAACTCTTTCCCCCATGACAAAATGATAGACTTGTCCGAATTCAAAGGACTGGCAGACAACAAAACAAGGGTGTCTCAAATGATGAAACTTGCCATTCATGGAGAAGAAAACATAGTGAAAAAATTTAAAAATGCCGGTTACAAGCATTTTTCTCCTTTTCCCAGTGTTTTTCAAATCCTTCTTCCTCAGGATCATCAAACTTGGGACTGTTTGGAAAAAAATTGTGTTTACACATCACAGTACAAGTATGTACTATTGCTTAAGTAAAATAAACATGACAAGAGGCAGAGCAAATATCCCCATTTCAAATCCCAATACCAAAAAACATAGTAGAACAAGCACAAACCTCTTTGTTAGAAATTTGGTGCCTTTTCGACAGTGTTTTCAACTACTGTTTTAGTGTTAAGTGCATAACAAATCTCAAATCAGTAAACTGATTCCTCTCCATAAACCCTTGGACTAGTTGCAATTGAACTTTCAGCAAAGACAGAGCCAATTCTTTACTAATGAATGTCACTGATCAATTAAAAACAAAGTGACAATTTGAAAAATATTCTGAATTAGCAATTTCTCCATTCACCATAATGTTTTCTATAGCTGTTAAACTATTTTTCAAAGGTTTTGTAACGTTTCCAAAAGCCTGATTATTGCATTATCATCTAAGGATATCTACACTATGGAAAGGCTAGACTTTCAGGTCATGAATTAATCCATTAGATCATTAGTGACTTCAGTACACAGCTATCAAAAACATTGCTGGAAAAAGAACAGTTGCTTGTAACAAGCAATGGCGTCTTTCCAAACAATGTTCTCCATGTGCTGATAAAAGCTATTTTCTTCTTCATCAAATATTTCGACCTTGTTTAAGTTATAGAAGTTAGTGGTACTTCTTCATCTTTAAAGCACCTTTCACAACTACATGTACTGTTGCCTTTGCAGCTAGTGTAGATCATGATCAGACTGTACAAAACATGCAGTCTGATCTTTGATCTACACTGTCTGCTTTGCTGAAACACTACAGCCAGAGGTAACACTGAAATTACATATTACAAGGTTTTATATCTAGACTGAAAATGTCTATTTGGTTGACTTGGTGTTTTAACTCTTTACCACACATTTCCGAGTTTTAATGACCCTGAAGAAGGTCCTTTTGAAAACATTGTGGGAAAAGGAGAAAATGCTGGATACCAGCATTTTCTCCTTTTCCCATAATGTTTTCTTTCTACCCTTTGAAAGACAGATTTTATGTTTTGAGTAACATTTAATATGTTGTCTGCAAATGCTTTCAATTTGGACCTCTTATATTTTGTTGCCTGGTAAAGTGTTAAGGGTTAAAATAATGCCTGAAAAAGAAAGAAAAGTTGTCTCTTACCAAAACCATCTGTAAACTCCTCCAAAGTAAGATATCCATTTCCATCATCATCCAGTGAATCAAACACATGTTCTAATTGATCAGGGGACAAAGGGAGCTCACTCTGTAGTCTCTGCATGTCTCTCTTGGTTATAAAACCTTTCTCCTCACAGTCACATACTTTAAACAGTTCATGAGCTTTCTGTGTCATCAGTTCATGCATTTCTTCACCTGACGGCTCCAGTGCCCCCATATCCTCACTCTCTTGCTGCGCCAACATTGTCAAGTCTACTAGGTGTTCCAACCTTGGTTCAATTAGATGTTCAAATTATGAATCACAAAATCTCATTGAGTCATGGAATACCAGTATATCTCTGTCAAACTTTGATTCAGTAAAAGCACATGTCTGACTATTCTAATAACCACATACTAGTTATCTGAATTATCTACATGTACATGTAGTTGTTTTCTTAAAGCTCTATAGTTTTCCTAGTTTTGGTTTATCAATAATTAGTAATATCTCATCAATTGAGTTGTAACATAATATCTCTGTCAAGCTTTGGTTCACTAATTCAGAAAGTCTCGACACTTTAATCACTACATTTATCTGCCTTATTTAGATTGTTCTCTTAAAATTCAGTATTTTTTCTATTTGATGGAAAATGTACAGGGGCTTAGTTTCTGTGTATTTTCAAAAACAAATAAAGTTGCACTGTGAAAGATGTTACTTGTTCTTCAAGTACAGTAACTCATTTTGGTAGAAATAATAGGGTATTTTGCTCCAATCTCATGTTTAACACGGTGGTTATTTGGCTATTTCACCGGAAAACTTTGACTTTCTTCCAACAACCTGAAAAAAAAAAACTATAGCAAAAAATATTTAATGAGGCTTTACAACACTTTACCAAACAACCCTGTGGAAGAAGGCTTTTTAACACTTTACCAAAACAACAAACTTTTTGGACTTGACCAAATTGAAAGCAATTGCAGACGATAAAATAAATGTAGCTAAAATGATGATTTCTGTTTCTAAAAGGATAGAAAGCATTGTGGGAAAAGGAGAAAATGCTGGTTTCCAGCATTTTCTCCTTTTCCCACAATGTTTTCAAATTTTCAGCCCTCTTCCTCAGGGTTGTTAAAACTCAGGATTGTGTGGTAAAGAGTAGAACAGCTGTGGGTTAAGGAGAAACTAATGGTTAAAAACCTTCTAACCAGCTAATAAATTTTTAGACTCATCTAAACTGAAAGCATTTCACAGACAACTTACTAAATGTTGATTGACTGAATGGTGTTTTACGCAGCTTTCAACATTATTTCAGTCATATCACGGCAACAGCTCACATATTTAGGTATTTCCTGGGCTATACCAGTACTAGGCTAAGGCTCTGCAGTGTCTTACCAAAGAACACTCCCACGAAAAACCCAATGAATCCATTGGGGCTGGAACCCAGGGCCTCCAGGTTACAAGTCTCCCACTTTGCCACTGAGCCATGTAGGACCCATGCAGAACCCCACTAACTAAATGTGGCTTGACTCATTACCAAATAACAGAATTTGAGTCGTGTCCAAACTGAATACATTTTCAGGAGACAAACTTCACTCAAAACAGTCATGAAACCTGCTTTTAAAGGGTAGAAAGCATCATGGGAAGAGAAGAAAGTGCTGGTTACAAGTGTTTTTTCATTTTCCCACAATGTTTTCAAAGGCCTTTTTCATAAAGTCACGTCACTAAAACTCAGGACTGTATGGTAGAGGGCTAAAAGATTGGATTGGTTGGGTAGAAAACGCAGGTAAAAAACCTTCGATTGTTTAGTTAAGGATTAACCCTTTACCACACAATCTGTAGTTTTAACGACACTGTGGAAGAAGCCTTTTGAAAACATTGTGGAAAAAGGAGAAAATGCTGGTAACCAGCATTTTCTCCTTTTCCCTCAAAGTTTTTTACCCTATCAAATACAAAAATCACTACTTAAGCTACATTTAATTTGTCGTCTGCAAATGATTTCAATTTGGTCCGGTCCAAAATTTTGTCGTTTGGTAATGATTTATATAAAGTCCTCAGACAAATATCACTGTACAGCACTCTTGAGAACTTCGAATTCAGCCCTAGCTATTCCCTTACAGCCCAACTGTGGACACTTCGACAGACCCTGAGCCCAATAACCCTCTACCAAACAATCCTCGATTTTTAACAACCCTGAGGCAGATGACTTTTGAAATAATTTAACATTGTGAGTAACCAGAATTTTCTCCTTTTTCCACAATATTTTCTACATTTTAAAAACAGAAATAATTTTTTGAGCTACATCAAATTTGTCGTCTGCAAGTGCATTCAATTTGGACTAGCCTAAAATGTTGTCGTCTGGTATAGAATGTCAGATTTATATGGCTATCAATTCAAGAATTTGAATCCAATGAGTGCTGAAAAACTCCCCTCAAGAACTAATGATAGCTCTTTACCAAACCACGGAATTTTAGACTGGTCCAAATTCAAAGCATTTGCAGACGACATATCAAATGTGACTCAAATGATTGCATATGTATTTCCCACAATATTTTCAAAAATCTTCATTCTTAGGGTTGTTTAAACTCGGAATTGTGTCGTAAACAGCAAAAGGAATTGATACTGGAATCACACTTTCTAACCCATGAAAATGATCTCTCTGAGGTTTATGTGGGAAAGCAGCCAGTGGCTTGGGAGGAAGTTGTGCAAAGTACATGAAATGGTTCAAATGAACAGATAGGTTCACTAGCCACCAGGATATGACTGAAATTGTGTTGAATATGTTGTTTAATCCTTTACCACATAATCCCAAGATTAAACAACCCTAAGAAAAAAGCCCTTTAAAAACATTGTGGGAAAAGGAGAAAATGTTGGTAACCAGCATTTCCTCCTTTTCCCACAATGTATTCTACCCTTTCAAAAAACGAAATGATCATTTGGGCCACATTCAATTTGTTGTCTGCAAATGTTTTGAATTTGGACAAGTTTAAATTTTTGTCATTTGGTAAAGAGTTAACTCATTACCAAACAACAAGATTTCAGACTTGTCTAAACTAAAAGGATCCCCGCAAATCCACAAAAAGTGCAGCCCAAATGATGATTTCTGCCTTTAAAAGGGTAGATCCTGAAAACATTGTGGGAAAATGAGAAATTGTTACTTGTATTTTCTACTTTTCCCACAATGTTTTCAAAAGTTGTCTCCCTCAGGGTCAAAACTCACAAGCCCTGTACATTACTGATTGAGCTTTGGTTTATTTACATTTTGTCTTTTCCCACTTGGCAAGAAGACGAAATTGGAAAAAAATTCAAACAGTTTAAACAAAATGGGAAAACAGACAAAATGGACGTACAGGGTAGACCAAATGAAAAGTTACCTGAGCTATGGCGCTCATCTACGCCGTTTGCAAATCAACTCAACTTGCGATGGCAGCTCTAAGGGTTGAAAAAAATCACTCACCAAAGACTATATAATTCCAGTAAAATCCTGAAACTTTTTTATCCCTAAACTTTGTGTATTTATTTAAAGAAAGGAAAGATCGAGAATTTTGGAGAAGTTTTAGAACATTTGTCTAAATGCGAACTTAAAGGCATTTGGCATTTATATATATATGTGTGTGTGTGTGTGTGTGTGTGTGTGTGTGTGTGTGTCACTCTCTATCTCTCTCTCTCTCTCTCCCTCCATTTGTTTTTTTTTTTGTAAACTAAATGTTCATTTGTAGTTGTATGTTCGTTGCATTCTTGTATTGTAACCTTGTATTATTGCTTTGTATCATTTATTTATATCTTCAAACATGGAGGAAATAAAGAGTAATAATAATAATAATAAAACTGTTGTCAATACTAAGTAAAGCTTATTAATTCAAAAACAAAAAATTATGTATTACTTGTTTACCCATTCCCAAAACATCCCACATGTTTACATTCCTGAAAAACTTCTGAAAACATTGTAGGAACAGTAGGAAGAACAAGAAAACCTACTTTTGATCTTTCATCCAAAATATTTTCTTTCCTTTGAAGACACAAATCAGCACTTGAACCAAATTTTTTCATCTGCTAATGCTTTCAATCTGAATGAGTCTAGATCTGACCCTTTACCACACAACACAGTGTTTTAACGGGCCTGACGTGGAAGGCTGCGGGAAACATTATAAATGCTAAAAATCACCATTTTCTGCTTTTGTCATGGTCTTTTCCACCATTTCGAAGAAAAAAAAAAAATCAATTTAGTCACATTTAATTTGTCATCTGCAAAAGCTTTCAATTTGGTCAAGTCTATAAATCAGTGCTTTGATAAAGAGTTAACGAATATATCAATATACCATAAATGAACATGTAGTAATGTGTTTTCATCTGACAGAACAATGGTTCAATACATGACAGCTGGTTCAGATGACAGTTGCCCCGCCCCCTTTCAACATGTGTATTACACCCTTTTCCAAACTTTTTGGGGTCTGTCCCTGCATGGGTTATGGTCCTGGGTTCAATCCCCACCATAGGCATTGTGTATTTCGTGCGAGTGTCCCTAGGAATGAAAATTTCGGAGCTCTAGAATTGTACTAACAGAGAAAATATTAATAACTCTAAGTAATCCATCGATGTGATATGACTGTAAAATAGTTAAAAGCCGTGTAAGACACCATTCAATTAATATATTGCTTAGAATTTAACACCTTTTTTAACAGAACCACTACCATGTCAAGGAAGCCAGTGCACCTATTTCTATGTTTCCCTAGCTTTACTTCACTTGCTTGTCTTAAATAGCCTATCCTCTTTACCGGACTGAGATTTCAGACTAATCTAAATGAAAATTTTGTAGATAACAAATCACATGAGGCTCAAATGATGAGATCTGCCTTAAAAAGAGGTAGCAATCAATGTGAAAACAGGAGAAAATGATAGTGACCAGTATTTTCTCCTTTTTCCACAATATTTTCTAAAGCCCTCTTCCTCGTGGTCATTAGGACATAGGATCTTTCTTTAACTCCTTCACTACTGAATAAATAAATTGCATTTTCTCAAAGGCTAAAAATACACTTCCTCTGTAAGATCAAGAGACAGTTCTGTCATAATCTAGAATATAGCAGTGGACAGTATAGATCAGAGATCAGACTGCATGTTCTGTGCAGTCTGATCTTGATCTATACTGTCCACAAAAGCTTCTGGTGTCGTCTATGGTATGGAAAGAGTTAAGGGGCTACACTGGATTGGGTTGACAGTGTATTTCTAGCAAAGGGTGATATATTGTACATAGATGTAACAGCTGGTGCTTTATCAACAAAAAAATAATGAGAACACACTTTATAGTATTGAACGAACATCCACCAACACCGCAGGGGGGATACATTTGTGCGGAGAAAAAAGTGTACAAAAAGATGAGACAGACAGACAAACAGAAAGAAGGATGCATGGACAGACAGAAAGATGGACAGGCAACATAAAATCAACATTCTGTCATGTTCCACTTGAGGGGTATAAATAAAAGGAGAAGAAGCCGGGCCAGGTAACTTAGTGGTTTATCATACTCGTGACCTGGTGGTTAAGGTTTCAATACACGGTTGAGGCAAAATTTCTTTCCAGTGATTTTTCACCTGAATGTGAGAAAAGTAGTAAGTGGCTTGGAAAGAAAATTGTGTCAGTCCTGGTGTGAGAAAGCCAAGAAACACATGCATAGGTGCACTGGCCATCGTGATATGATTAAGGCTCTTAAAAAGGCCATTAAACTCAAAAACAAACAAACAAACAAAGTAACAACATGTATGTGGTCATTTAGCAAACTGAAACACTGTGGAATAAGAAGAAATTGTTTTCAAAAGCAGTCAGGCAGGGGGATAAAGAGTAAAATTTGTGTGTCAGAAAGTTAATACTCTTCCATCCTAGTGAATAAAGTGGTTCTGTGTGTCACAGTGGTAAAGTGTACGACTTGTAACCTGGAGGTCCTGGGTTTAAGCCTGGCTGGAAGCACTTGGTTTTTCATGGGAGTGTTCCTGGGCAAGACACTTTAAAGCCCTAGCCTAGTACTGGTGAAACCCAAAATATACATGATTATAATTAAGGTAGCTGATGTGGGGGGGGGGGGGGGTTTGCTGGTTTGAATCCACTGCCAATTTCTTTTCTACCACTGGTGCTTAACATGGCAACAGGATTATTTTCTCTCTCATAGCCAATCATTGTTTTGATGATGGTTATGTAGAAAGCAGCTAGTGTCATGGGATGAATATTGTGCGAACTACTAGTAAAAGAAATTCAAGAAAAAGAAAGCGTAAAAAGGTGCACTGGCCATCACAATATAACTGAAATAATGTTGAAAACAGAGTTAAACAACATACAAACAAATCATTGTATTTCGGCCATAGGCATCTAAAGTATTAGTTCTGAGTACTTTTAGGATAAATTAACTAATGTACATGTGTATGAGCCATGCTACGACAAAAGGAAGCTTAATGCATCTCTATGATGCATTATACCAAGCAAGTTATCACATAATTATGACTATGAATTTCATGTTGTCTAACATCTGACTGAATCCTGAGGTAGAATAGTCCTTGGACAAGCAGAAAATTTACCAAAATCAAAAACTTTTGACAAAGCTCTGCCTGTGCAGACTGACATGGGTCGGTCCTTTTTTGCAGGTGCATTAAACCCTCTTTTCACAGAGCATGGCCCATATCATAAGTAATACCTGGGAAAAAAGTCAATAGTATCAGTACCAGGTGTGACTGAGCCATTATTTGACTCTTAACTCTTTACCAAACAACAAAATTTTAGACTTATCCAATTTGAAAGCATTTGCAGACGACAATTTCAGTATGGCTCAATTGATGCAATTTTCTTTGATACGGTAGAAAACATTGTGGGAAAAGGAGAAGATGCTGGTTACCAGTATTTTCTCCTTTTCCCACATTGTTTTCAAAAGCTTTCTTTCTCAGGGTCGTTAAAAGTGGGCACTGTGTGGTAAAAGGTTAAAACTTGGGATTGTGTTGTTAAGTTCCATTCTTTCTCAAAAACAAACTTTGAAGATGATAAAATCATTGAAATCTGGCTCAAATGAAGGGCTTTGTTTACGAAAGGATAGAAAACACTGTGGGGGAAAAAAGGAGAAAAATCCAGCCTTGTTTCCAGCTTTTCCCACATTGTTTTCAAAAGCCTTTTGCCTCATGGTTGTAAAACAATAAATTGTTTGGTAAAGGCTAATACTATGTTAACCCTTTACAACACAATCCTGACTTGTAATGACACTGGGAAAGAAGGCTTTTGAAAACATTGTAGGAAAAGGAGAAAATGCTGGTAACCAGCATTTTCTCCTTTTCGCATAATGTTTTCTGCCCTATCAAATACAGAGATCATTATTTGAGCTAAATTTCATTTGTCATCTGCAAATGCCTTAAATTTGGTCTGGTCGAGTATTTTGTCGTTTGGTAAAGAACTAACTCCTTACCAAACAAGCCCTGGTTTCCACGACCCTGGGAAGGAAAGCTTTTGAAAACCTTGTTGGAAAAAGAAAAAATGCTGGTGAACAGCATTTTCTCCTTTTCCCACAAGGTTTTCTACCCTTTGAGAGACAAATTTCATAAATCGAGACACTTTTAATTTGTCATCTGCAAATGCTTTCAATATGGACCAGTCTAACATTTTATCGTTTGGTAAAGAGCTAAGGCAGTGATACTACCATTCAAGCCATGCTCAGGCGAAAGGGGGTTTAACCCTTCACCACACAATGACGCATTTAACCCTTTACCACACGACAGATATCTAGACTTGTCCAGATTGAAAGCATTTACAGATAATAATTTACATGTGGCTCAAATGATGGAATTTGCCATTGATGTAGTAGAAAACATTGTGGGAATAGGAGAAAATACTGGTTACCAGCATTTTCTCCTTTCCCACCTATGTTTTCAAAAGGCTTCTTTCTCAGGGTCATTAAAATTCGTCTCTATGTGGTAAAGGGTTAAACGACCCTGACGAAGAGGCCTTTTGAAACATTGTGGGAAAAGGAGAAAATGCTGGTAACGAGCATTTTCTCCTTTTCCCACAAAGTTTTCTACCCTATCAAAGAAAAGTTGCGTCATTTGAGCAACTATAAAATTGTCGTCTGCAAATGCTTTCAATTTGGATAGGTCTTAAATTTTGCCGTGTGGTAAAGGGTTACTGCATCTCTGCTCCATTACACCAAGCAAGACATCACATGATTGTGGATCCATAAAATCCATTTTGTCTGACAACTGACTGAATCATGAGGTAGACTGGTCCTTTGACATGCAGAAAATTTATAAATTTATAACAAATTCTTTAAACCATGTCAGCCTATGCTAAAAGCACATTAGCTGCCAAAAGTAAACAATGTGGGTGCTAAAATGCATTTAAATGTAGAACATACTCTTTTAACCCATTACTAAATAAAGAAATTTTTAGACATGTCCAAATTGAAAGCATTCGCAGACGACAAAATGAATATGACTCAGAAATTGAAAGCTGTATTGGAAAGGATAGAAAACATTCTGGGAAAAGGAGAAAATGCTGGTTACCAGTATTTTCTCCTTTTCCCACAATGTTTTCAAAAGCCCTCTTTCTCAAGGTCATTAAAACTCTGGATTGTGTGGTAAAGCGTTAATGTATACAAATAATTGTGAAGATGACTATTATTGTGCAGTTGGTCCAAATGTTCATGGCTGGCAGAAAATTTTTTTCAAAGTAAATTGTTAACAAAAGACAGAGCAACTTGGCAACTTTTAACTTCTTTGAAAATTCATTTTTCTGCCAGCGACTTACACGTGGACTGACCGAACAACAACAGATTTTCATACTCACAATACTTTTCATACTTTTAAATGGTGTAATTAAAATATGAATGCAACCGAACACCTGTAATATCACAATCTCAGGCAAAGGAAAAATGTTATCAAACATCTATTACCCAAGAGCTATTGTGATAAAACTTTTTAATCAGACATTTTTAGCCCTTTACTAAACAATCTCGACTTTTAATGATCCTGAGAAAGCTATTGAAAAAAATGTGGGAAAAGGAGAAAATGCTTATAAACAGCATTTTCTCCTTTTCCCACAATGTTTTTGGCCCTACCCAGAACAAATTTTAAATCTTGAGTCACATTTATTTTGTCGTCTGCAAATGCTTTGAGTTTGGACAAGTCTAAGATTTTGTCGTTTGGTAAAAAGTTGAGTACAATCCCGTGTTATAAGTCAGTCCACACTTAGCTCCCCTGAAAAATCAATATTACAGAAAGAACTTTCACATTTCTAACTTTTTCACAAAACAAGACACTCTTCCTTACTAAAAGAGTCTGCTGACGAAAAATTACATATGGCTCAAATGATACTGGTTTGTCTTTGAAAAGGTTAGAAAACAATTTGGAAAAAGAAGAAGTGCTGGTTATTATTTTTTTCTGTATTTTCCACAATGTTTTAAGAAGCATTCTTCTTCAGGTTGTTTAAATACGAGGGTCATTAACTCTTTACCACACACTCCAAAGTTTTCAGGACCCTGAGGAAAAAGCCTTTTGAAAACCTTGAGGGAAAAGGAGAAAATGCTGGTAACCAGTATTTTCTCCTTTTCCCACAATGTTTTCTTACCTTTCAGAAAAAAAAAAAACAATCATTTGAGCTATATTTAAATTGTCGTCTGCAAATGCTTTCAATTTGGACCAGTGTAAAATATTGTCATGTGGTAAAGAGTTAAAGAAACACTGAATGAGATTATAATCTCCCATTGCAAGCATTATCATTCTTTCATGTGGTAGTTAATTTTTGTTCAAGTTAGTTTTTCACAAAACAAAAATTTAGAAAATGTGACAAAAATAAGAAATATTTGAAGGATAAGAAGCTAATTTCAATGAAATGGAAAACTTTGTTGGAAAAGGAGCATTAACTGTTGCTTGTTACATGCAATTGTTCTTATTCCAATGATGTTTTTCAACAACAGTTCACTACTGGGGGCATAAAAATGTCCTATTTTTGTGTTATTGAGTTAAAATTATATAATGTTATCATCATGTTGTCTTGTCTTAATAAAAAATCTGTCAACCCTTTACACTGTCTGTCAGTAGGTTTAACAATGGACACGAAAAAACTCAAAATCATTAGAACATGCAATTTTGAAAACTAATTCAAAAGATTGGCTATCCTTTTTCAGGTTGACCCTATGTTTCTAAGACCTTGTTCTTTTGCTAAACAATCAGACTTTTAATGACCCTTACAAAGAAGGCTTTTGAAAATATTATGGGAAAAGGAGAAAATGGTGGTAACCACCATTTTTGCCTTTTTCCCACCCAAGATCTTTTCTACCCTGTCATGGGCAACCATTACCCACTGAGTCACATTTACTTTGTCGTCTGCATATGGACAAGTCCAAAATGTTGCCGTCTGGTAATGAGATTTAACCCTTAACTCTTTACCACACAATCCCGACTTTTAACGACCCTGAGAAAGAAGCCCTTTGAAAACATTGTGGGAAAAGGAGAAAATGCTGGTTACCAGTATTTTCTCCTTTTCCCGCAATGTTTTCTACCCTTCCCAAACAAAATTTCAATTTTTCAGTCATAATTATTTTGTCATCTGCAAATGCTTTCAATTTGGACCGGTCTAAAATTTTCTCGTGTGGTAAAGAGTTAAAGCGCCTTTTACAAATAAAGTTGCCTTTGCAGCCAGTGTAAATCAAGATCAGACTGAACAAAACATGCAGTCTGATCTCTGATCTGCACGGTCTGCTTTGCTAAATCTTTATGGACAAAAACAACCATGAAATCACAATTATTTGGGTCTTATTTTTCACCTGAAAATGTCTATCAGGTGTATTCAGTACCCTAAGCACCTTTCACTACGTTAGTTACTTTTGTGGCCAGTGTAGATCAAGATCAGACTGCACAAAACGTGCAGTCTGATCTTTGATCTACTCTGTCCACTATGTTGAAACACTACAGACAAAAGGCATCCCATAAAATTGCTATTGTCTAGGACTTATTCTAGAATGAAAATGTCTATTGGGTATATTTGGCGCACTAAGAGTTAAGAGATAAGCTTGGTCTATACTGTGTCTAACAAAACGGTTGAAGAAAACTGCAATATCAGAGTCTCTTTCTGACCATTCAATCAACCAACCGACTGACAAACCGACGACCGTTTTATTGTGTTCCATGCTATTTCAACACTAATTCAGTTGTATAAGCAGTGACTGATGCTCAGAATGTTGATATCCTGTTTAGCTAGCTGGGAATTACTTATTTCATTGCTGGGCAAATGAGCGCAATCTGTAGTGTATGGGACTTGAGAACACCAGGTCGCTAGTTCAAATCCCCAACTCAGCCATTTTCTTTCTGAGGATTGATGTTAGTCATTGCAACAGGATTCATTCCTCTCTCACTGCTGATCATGGTTATTTGGGAAAGTAGCCTGGGGCTTTGGAAGAATACTGTGTGAAGTACAGGTAACAGATACTCTAGGACAGCACATGGATAGTTGCACTGGCTTCTGCAATGTCACTGAAATTGTGTTTAATCAATCAATGAATCAATCAATTAATCAATCAATGAATAATTGAATGAATAAATGAATGAATCAATCTATCAATTAATCCATCACAAATCAAACAACCAACCAACCAACCAACCTGAATTTCATTCATACATATCTGTAGGAGACAGCAAAAAGTTAAGTTTCATATCAGCAATTTTTGGAAAAGTTAATTTCCTATCAGCAATTTTTGAAAGGTTGGTTTCTTATCAGCAATATTTGGGGTTATCACTGAAGTGTGATCAAAAGTTGATCTAACTTTTTACCAGATGACAAAATTTTAGACTGGTTCAAATTGAAAGCATTTTCAGATGACAAATGAATTGTTGCACAAATTATGAAATTTGTCATGAAAAGGTAGAAAACATGGTGAGGAAAAAGATACAAATGCTGCTTACCAGCATATTTTTTTCTCTTTCCCACAATGTTTTCAAGTCTTCTTCCTTAGGGTTGTTAAAACTCGTGTGGTAAAGGGTATAACTTTTTACCAGACAAGAAAATGCTTTACCTGTCCATATTGAAAGCATTTGCAGACTACAAATCAAATGTGCCCTAACTGAAAGACTTTGAATGGGTAGGAAACATTCTTGAAAAGGCTGCAACTGGCATTTTCTCCTTTTTCCACAATGTTTTCAAAAGCTTTCCTATTTCAGGAAGTTGAAATATGGAAATGTTTTGAAAAGGGGGTTACTGGAAGTGAAAAGTAGATAATCAAATCCCATGATCCATCACCTCATAAACCTTTCCAAAGCAAGTAATTCTGGAGTTTCCCACGTTAAATGCTTTTGCAGACGACAAAATAACTGTGACTCAAAAACAGTTATTTTTGTCTGATAATCCATTTGCAAATGCTTTTCATGAAAGGAAGTCTAAAATTTTGTTGTCCTGTATGGATTTCCAGAGTTTAAGCCTTATGAACATTATTTTGTGTGGTATATTTTGAAATTGCAGACACATTATCACACTGCACTTTCGGTGCAAACTAAGCCAAATGTCCTGCCCACTGTTTTCAGTGCTAAATAGAAAAATAACCATAGCAACAAATCCATTAATTCCCAATTTCCATATACATGTATAACACTAACAATTTTACATGTGATAGGAAAATAGGTTGCTTCAGTGTTATTGGAAGAAAACAATGGGAAAAAGAGTAATTACTTCTTTTCCCACAATCCCATAGGCTGCAAAGCACCACTCAAGCTGTCTGATCAACATCAGACTACACAGAATGTGCAGTCTGGGTCTGTACGAATTCACAAACAATTCTTAAGAATATTCTGGGTCTTATTCGCCAAGATTTTCAACATTTGAAAGTAACACAACAATGGTGTTGTGTAATTCCAAATTTAACAAATTCTGAAGAAAAAAAACTGAGAACATTCTTAAGAAAGGTTAGTGAATAAGGACCCTACTGATCTTAAATATACATTGCCCGATACAGATTTATGCAATCAAAAGAGCTTTGAAATTTGGGATTTGATGACCAGTGGGTATCTTTTTATTTATCTGGCAGTTTAACTCTTTACCAAAGAATTCCGACGTTTAACAACGCTGAGGAAGAAGACTTTTGAAAAGCATTTTCTCCTTTTCCCACACAGTTTTCTACCCTTACCTACACAAATTTCAGTTTTTGAGTCACATTTATTTTGACGTCTGCAGATGCTTTGAATATGGACTTGCCTAAAATTTGTCGTTTGGTAAAGGGTTAAGAATTGAAGGTGGCTATTCAGGTTTTTGTAATCTAACCAAACTTCAAACATTGATTCATCACTGAACTAGGTAAGGCAATAGCTGGCTAATCATCAGTAAAGAAGAAGACAAATGTAAGAATCAAAGCGTTGAAAACGCTGATGTGGTATTTGTCAAGGAAGCCATTGGGTGGAATTAATAATTTGAAAAAAAGAAAGGGAAAAATTATACTCAAATTTTGGCTTGAAAGTCGACCTACTAAGCAAATGAATACCTTTTTTGTTGAAGGGAGAGTACTCATGACAAAGGATTATTTGTGTATTGGTGGTCTCCCTTTGATCATTAGGAGGAGTCAGGAGTAACGTCCCTTGACAGTATGATGCATGACGGACAGAGAAAGATTGATTGATTGAATGGTGTTTAACGCCGTTTTTTTTTCAACATTATTTCAGTTATATCGCGGCGGCCAGTGCACCTATCCATGCTTTCCTGGGTTTTCTGTTACCAGTACTCCGCACAATATTCTTTCCCAGCCACTGGCTGCTTTCCCACATAACCATCGTCGAAACAACGATCAGTGGTGAGAGAGGAATGAATACTGTGACAATGAGTATCGTCAATCCTCGGAAAGAAATTGGCCAAGCCGGGGATCGAACTCACGACCCCCTGTTCTCAAGTCCTGTAGGCTACCGACTGAGCTACCAGGGCTCGGCAATAGAGCTAGAAACCACGTGAATATATGGAATAAAATTAAGGTTGCCCAACTGTAATGGGCAATATGTCAAAATGAAGGGAAAAAAAATCATAATTATTAACTTATTTGTTATTGTCTTAGTGTCTTAAATATGAAAAGTCAGAAACATTGCCCGATAAAAAGTAAAGTTATACGAATTTTTGAAAATCCACCCCAATTCCAGACTCCGCAACAAAATTGACACCACCCCTAAGGAATTAAAATGTAAATATTTTTTTCAAATTTATGGTATTTTGTATCAAATTTGGTACTAGAAGACTCAGCACATAATATTCTTTCAGGAGTACTAATAATTCTCTTGTAAATTATAAAAATCAGAGAAAATATGACAAAACTAACACAAAGCGTAACAGGATTTTCTTTATTTTTTCCATTTTTCTGAGACAAACCCTCCAAGTTATTTTCAGAAATATCATACTTTAATGAATGGGGCATGGATAAACCATACACAGTTTTTTTCTAAAACCTATTTGGAACAACATATGTGATTTTCAGCATCTTTCACCGCACGTAACTGAAAATATTTGATTTTGAACATACACACCACTATTTTGACGTTTCCATAAAAATATACAAAAAACATTACTTAAAATCAATGATCTTCAATTCTTTCTTAAGTTCAAAACACACCACTTCCTATCTCTGTGAACTACTTATTGATAAATTAATCTTAATTAGTGCTTAGGGATTTAGATTTACAATTTAAACCAATTAAATGACTAGATTTTGTTAATTTTACTGTGGTACACAAGCATGTCGGTCAAGAAGGATGCATATTGAAATCACTGAGAAGAAATACATAGTAAAATGGTTTTTTAGACCTTTTAACATCATAAATCTTCATGCATAATATCTATAAACCTGCATAAAGCTTTAAACAAGACACCAATGCAAAGCTGAGTTGATTTCCTAGCACACATAGTAGGCAAAAGTAAATACGGGCAGATAACTCTCAACTGAGACAAACATTTTTGCTTATAAATGGCAGGCTGAAAGTTCCTAATACATGTAATAATAAGGCACAGAGAAATCAATTACTGGCAAAGAGCAGAAACTAGCCTTAAGATTAACAACAAGACGAAACAAGCATTTTTTTCACACCCAGTCAAAGTCACACTAGGAGGTCAAATGTCAAGAGTCTAATCAAAGCTGTTGTTCCACCATTTGAGAATTTTCAAAAGACTTTGCATAAATCTTCATAATGAATCCTGGGGGCTTGCTACTGTAGCTTAACCAATTACCACACAACAAGAATTTTTGAAAACATAGTGGGAAGAGTAGAAAATGCAGGTAACCACATTTTCTACTTTTCCCACTATGTTTTCTTACCTTTCAAACTGAAATCTAATCATTCAAGCCACATTTAATTTGTGGTCTGCAAAAGCTTTCAATTTGGACCAATATACAATTTTGTCATGTGGTAAAGAGTTAGTGGTCAATTCACAAAGCCATGTTTAAGAACCCTTTACCAAACAATCTGGTGTTTTAACAACCCTGAGAAAAAGGCATTTGAAAATGAGGGAAGAGGAGAAAATGCTGTTATCAAATTTCTGGTGATCAGAATTTCCTCATTTTCCCACAATACCACCATACCAATAAGAAATTTTTTCAATGAGCCAAATTTGTCACCTGCAAATGCTTTGGATTTGGAAAAGTCAAAATTTTGTCATTTGGTAAAGAGTTAAAGAATTTTAAAGTATTACGCAAAAACATTCATGAACACTTTTTGCACAGCAAAGCCTCCAATGAACCACACTGGAGTATGACTGGAATACTCTGGTAACCACAGATTAAACGACTGAAAACAGTCAATATCCAATTGGAAACATTTATGAAAGCATTGTGAAAAAAGAACCATTTGCTCAGACAACCAAATGCATGTTTTTTACCATGTTTCCCACTCTAGTTACGACAATGTAAAATACAACAAAAGTGGGGTATACAAATATGAAAAATAACCATGCTTAATTGCAGTCTAAGTATTGTTTCAAACGGATAATTTCATAATACATGTATAACAACAATTAAAAATGTTTTGGAATATAGATAGTACCATCTATAAATACTAATAAAACAGAAACACAAGGGAATAGCCAAACTTAAGTTGTTAGAACTTGTGGTCAAACCCCTTTGCCAAATAGTTCTGTGTTTGTACGATATAAATATGATTTTGTACCAAAAATGGCAATAAAATATGTTTAATAAAACATACTATTCCACAAAAAGCATTCTGCACATCTTTTTAGTCTGATCCTTGTATGATCTTTTTAGCCTGATCCTGTTTCTAAACCATATTAACCTTTTCCAAACAAACAGGTATTTCAACAGCTCTGTAGCAGTTAACATTTCAAAAAGATTGGGGGAAAAGGATAGTTGCCCAGTACCTACATTTTCCCCTTTTTTCAAATGTTTTCAAGCCTATCCAATACTGAATGTTCTAATGCCTATCTATTTCAGGAAAATCTAAAATACTTATGACAAAATGATTGTAACATGACAAAAAACACATAAACATTGTCTGAAAAACATAAAAAAAATCAAAAGTTACAGTTTATCAAAATACAGAGACACTTTTGGAACTGTTTCTTCTAGAACTGGATTTCCAGATAAATGGACAGGTTTGAAATTGCCACGTTGAATAGCAGCTGGAATCTGTTTGGTATCCACATGTTGCTCATAACCAATACCTGTGAATGTGTATATATAATTGAGCCATGCTCGATTAAAAGGGAGCTGCAACTACAAAAAGAATTGACCCAGGTCAGCCTGTGCGGTCCGCCCAGGCTTACATGGGCCCACAATGTTTGCCGTTTGAAGATTTTCTGTATGTCCATGGACCAGTGTACCTCATGATTCAGTTGGTTGTTAGACAAAATGGAGTTTATAGACCCATAATCATATGATGCCTTGCTTGGTATAATAGATCATCACAGAGATGCATTAAGTCTCTTTTTCATAGAGCATGGCCCATATATAAATATTTATCTCTCTCTGTGTTTATGTCACTTGGTGACACATTGCCAGATTAATCACTGAGTGTATGTGATATTAATGATTTTCATAATTTGAAATAAAATGCTAGTTATTACCTACTTCATTTAACCTGACCCTGTTCAAAATCATTGAATAGATTAATATTCTATTTTTATCCTCTGCATCGCTCAGCATATGTCCCGATTTAAGCACGGTTTAACCCTTTACCACACGGCAAAATTTAAGACCTATCCAAATTGAAAGCATTTGCAGACGACAATTTCATAGTGGCTCAAATGACACAACTTTTCTTTGATAGGGTAGAAAACTTTGTGGGAAAAGGAGAAAATGCTGGTTACCAGCATTTTCTCCTTTTCCCACAATGTTTTCAAAAGGCCTCTTTTTTAGGGGCGTCAAAAGGCGTCATTGTGTGGTAAAGGGTTAAGCCAATCAACCCTCAACCTACTGAATATGTTGGTTGAAAACTTTCCAGTCAGTAGTAAAAAAAGGAAATATTGAAACTTCAAAGTTATTTCTGGGAGAAATATCTCCTCACTGGATAGTGTAGATCCAAGATCAGACTGCACTTTCTGTGCAGTGAGTCTGATCTTGATCCATGCCGATCCCAATAGCTCCTAAAGTCGTGCTTTGTAGGCTAAGGGTTAAATTGCTTACCTGTATACCTTCCCGTGTATAAATAACTATCCGAAAAATAGAGTTCTATTTATATGCCTACTTCTATATTCAGCATATAGGTCAAGATCAGGTTAAATGAAGTGAGCAATATTAAATTTGAAAAAAAGAAAAAAAAGGTTGTCCGTTTCATTCTAATCATTCTAATACAGATTTTATGCATTAAATTCTCAACAAAAAGATATTGAAATTGTGGAAAAAGAAGTAAAAGCAGATAGGATAATATGCTATCTTTTCCACAATGCTTTAACATGAGCTTCAGATCCGTGTCCCTTTGTCTAACTCAAAAAAAATATTTGAATACCAAAATTACAGTTCTGATTGTCCAGAAAGGTCATTTTGGCACAGTAAAAAAGGATTTCACATCTTAATGTGAAAGATCAACATATTCAGAATAGAGGTTATGTCCCTAGTTGCATAGAATCATTGTCTTTAAGCATACCTGATATAAATGACTTTAAAAAAATTGTGGAAAAAGCAGGAATCTGCTCTGCAAGACACTTTCTCTTTTTTCCCACAATACTTAAATACCATGAAAGGTAAAATCATCAGCCTATGGCATTTCAAAACTGATTCATATGTCCTGCAGATATTGCACAGAAGGCAAAACTTATTTTCAACTAGTACAGACACAAAGTTACTTGATAATAGTAGCACTGTCAATAGGTGTTTATAACCAAGAGTTGACACAATTTTATGCAAATATTACCTTAAATAAGCCATATTTAAATTGTCGTCTGCAAATGCTTTCAATTTTGACAAGACATTTCTGATAGTCAAAAACCAAAATATAGACATATATGTACAAACGCGAAACTGGAAGATTTTCAAAATGCATGGCAAGATCAGGAAAAAAATGTGCCCCTGGCATCAAGCAATAGTTAACCCTGTACCAGATGACAAATTTTTTGCCTTTTCCAAATTCAAAGCATTTGCAGACAAAAAAATTAAACTTGGCTCAAATGATGATTTGCTTTCGAATGGGTAAAAACCATTGTGGAAAAAAGGAGAAAATGCTGGTAACCAGCATCTTCTCCCTTTACTATAGCATTTTAAGAAGGCTTCTTCCTCTAGGTCCCTAAAACATGGAATTGTGTGCAAAAGGGTTTAAATATGCAGCATGCTCCTAATTACACCATTCAAGGGTTTAGAAAAATCAACCTAATAATTTCTTATAGCCAAAAATCAAAGCATAGCTGATCATTTTGAATTTCAATTTCATTTTGCCTCCCTATCTGTTTCTGTAGGAGACAGCATTAATTATTATTTTCATTAAAAAAAAAAGGCTTAAAAATGTAAAACCTACTGTATTTTTCTTATGTATGCCTGCTTAGCAGCTAGTTGGGTGGTTTCCACAGCCAGTAATTCAATTGCTTCTCCAGATCGTTCTTCCATATTCGTTAGATTTGCATCACTAATCGGCTTCAAAAAGCAGCCAGAAAGTTGTTAACTCTATAAAGTCCAACCAGGCTATCAATCATGACTGTAAAAAAAAATGTTTCATAGGAATACAGTTCATTGCTTTACCATGTATTAAAGTTATACCTACTGTATAATGAAATAATTTGAAACTTCACAGTCTTTAGTCATAAAAACAATGAAAATTACAAATTATATAGGATCCAGCAGTCTGCCAAGAAATTCTTTAATTGCTTATACTTGTGAAAATATTGTTGGCAAGCTGAGAGGTTGCTTTTTACAAGCAATTTCTGCTCTTCCCTCGACGTTTTCTGTGGGGTTTTTTTCCCCCACCCAAATTCCATTTTTTTTTTTTCATAGTAAAGGTTTTGTCGCCATTTCTAACTTTAGCTGGCAGGTTTTTTGATTTGGTATGTTGTAGAACATTTTAAAATTCATATAAACATTTGACAGTAACAAACAAGAAGTACCGGTAGATGGAATTCTGAGGAGTATCTGCAATTTACAAGGGCCTGATTCAGCTTTTAGAATTTAAAGCCATGAATGCTGCCCAATATGTTTTGGAGACTAGGGTCATCAGTGTTCCCACTGAAATTTTTATTTGGAGGTTTTGTACCCCCTACCATTGAAAAATGGGGGTATAAGAAAAAAAATGGGGGTACAAATTCAGAAAAATTAGTATGCCTACAACTCTAAATTGTTTTCTTAAATGCCTCATCCTCTTTCAGGTGAAGAACAATCATATAGATCTACAAAGCGAATTTACATTTTTACATGTAACCAGGGATCGTATATTTGATCCCTGATGTAACAAATAGTAAAATAATTACTTGACAAAGTGATAACTAGTAGTCTTTATGCTCATCTTTTCACATGCCTTTTGCATAACACTCAACAGAGCCATTGTCGAAGTCTGGCTGGTGACTACTGTACTCAATATGAATTCTGTTTTCTTGAATGGTTCTACTAGTATACCTTGCTTGCTTACGGGAACCCAAATCCGACAGCTTCTAAAGTAGGCCTACCGCATTTCTGAGCTATTACCAATGTTAGTTTACAGACGAGAGACATTGACGTCGACAAAACACTTTTTCATAGACTGCGTTAAAGAAAGGATAGCTGAATTACGGATCATTTTTTAGACAAACAAGTCCCAGTCTGCAATTATCGATCACGAAAATAAAGACCGAGTACGCCAACCATGTAAATGTTCTAAAAATAGAAAGCTGGAAATCCCAAATTTTTCTGATGATTTACGTTTTCCGAAAAAGTTGCTTTTACATGAGCCGTTCTATGCAAGCCTTTCCTACTTTTTATTTCGATCTTCGTCTGTATTTTTTGTGCGCGATTTCACATATAGGTTTGTTATTTTGTACGTTTTTTATTTTACTTGTACTTGTTTCACGTACGATTTTGCGTGATTGGGAACTCTGGGTCATTGTGTATTACATAGTTTAATACGTTGGAGTTCTGTAGTACGATAACTGTATCCCATTGCTATTTCAGTTTTTCACCGATTGCCTCCTGGACCATGCCAAGCACAAAACAATGTCCAAATGTGAAAGGAAGCACCTTAAAAGTCTTCTGATTGAGACTATACATAGGAGGAAGGGCTTCAAGGAAGGGCTTACATTGTACTTGATTATATACATTTTTATACATGTACTGTATCCATCCATTCAGCAATGTTTTTCACTGCAGAAAAAAAAAAAAGAGTCAGAGACATATGTACTGTACTTTAAGCAAACAACTCAGGTATACCAAAGTTTTTGAAGATAAACAGAAACTATGACAGGTCTTACCTGAACCAGAGACATTGATGTGTATTGTATGTCTCTGCCTGAACTCAGTTTAGTACAAGCAACAAAATATGGGATTCTCTTGATTTGACGTGGTGAGTCTTACCGCAGGCCACTTAATGATAAAATCATGAAATTCACATTTAACATATAAATATCCACTGAGTCCTTTCTATATTTCTCCCACAACGCTGTCGTAAGTGAAGGAAATGGGCCCAAGAAGACACGATTGACACGCTCTCAGTCTCAGGCTTTTCGAAAGAACATCGAATTCAACATCCGTCGGCCAACCTTCCAACTATCACTTGTCATCGCATCTTCAACATGAACACAAACCTCAGGCAAAGGATCCACAAGCATAGTTATGGCAGTCTAAATTGGTCTTGTGGCAATACCTGGCAGCTTTTCTTTACTGTTCCGCGAGAATCGGCCTTCAGCGTCGCGAAATTGCATGACAACATCACCGGAAGTGTCCGAAAAATTCGTAATTTTTCGTATTTATTTTTTATCAGTCACATTAATCGACAACACAACTATAAAAATCTTATATCATTAATAAAGTATCATTTTATATTTAAAAAAAGGCGATAAATAGTTTAATCATGCAATGTCCGGCAGTTGACGTGAATGCCCGACAGTTCTCCGTAGCCAGGGATCGTATATATGATCCCTGCCGTAGCTTACCGATGCAGTCTGATTGTTGTACGTAAAATACCGATAGTGACCGACATTGGCCGATGTTTCACGATCCCATTACAGTTGGGCAACCTTATGTTTGTACCTAAAAAGCATGGTTTTAAAATATCTTTGGTGGTTAACGTTTAATTCCCAACATTACAATCAATTATTTCGATACATAGATATTCATTCCGAATCAAATGGAGTAGCGCGCAAACATGGGATGAACAAGCCAAGGGACGAACTGGTTTTGGAACGAAAAAGCCCAGGACCAAGCGATCAGTAGACAAATTTAGTATCACTGCGCCAATAGAAGGCTATGAGTGAAGCTATTTTCAATAACAAATTAGTATTTCCTTTATCGATGGCCTCATCCAGTGTATTTTAACATGCCATTTCCAATTACATATATGAGTGCTACCGAAAAACTCATTTGTTTGAAAAAAATTGCGTTTATTTGGGTTTATTTCCTTCGGCTTTGTACAAAACACAATACATGGTCTTCAAAATTCAATCTTGAACTCATAGTGGTATTGTCTTCGACAAATACCACAAAAATATATGTCAGAAGTGTTTTCCTAATGGTCACATAATTTGGGATTAATAACATCCTTTTTGTTTCAGAACCGACTGAATCAGGAGGTTGAATGGTCCTCAGGCATGCAGAAAATTTAAAGATAGCAAAAAGTTTCAACCCATGTCAGCCGGCACAGCAGGCTTTTTGCAGATTCACTGAACACCCTTTTCACAGAGCATAGCTCATGCATATTCTTTGATACCAAAACTCAATGAAATAAATAATTAAAATTTCAATAAAGTGGCAAATATAACAATTTCTCCCTAAACCAATGTTCTCAAAAGTGGGTGACAAACGAAAATAATGCATGAAAAAAAAATGCAACGTAACTTACTGTTGTCGCTTCTTCCTTGTTGGTCAAAGTGATCGACCTTGACAAAACATTGATCCAATCTAGAATAGATAAAAACACCTTTTATCATGACAAAAGCACAATCTGTGTCATAACTGACAGATAACAATTATAACTCTTTCTAAAATTATCGTACTTTTATCGTTAGAACCCTGAGCACAACTTATGTTGCTTTAGCAAACAGTCTAGATCAAGATAAGACTGCACATTGTATGCAGTCTGGGTCCGTATTACCTAACGTTGTTAAGCATTTTCTTAGTCTTATTCCACAAAATTTTCTACATTTGAAAGTAACACAAATCCTGACAGGCTAAACCAAATGTTTAAGCCAAAAGTTGTGTTATCTTCAAATTTAGAAAATTCTGGAGAATAATACCAATAACATTCTTAAAGGCCCAATAGTGGCCAAAAATTCAAAGCAGGTGTTAAGATTCATTTCAATTTAATCAATCATACCATTAATTTCAAAAGTATGGAAAATATTGCAAAGATGACAATCTATTACTGTGTGGTTGGTTCAAGTGTTAGTCGTTGGCAGAAAAATGAATTTTAAAATCAGGCAAAACTAAACAAAAGACACAGTGACCTGGCAGGTTTTAACCTATTTTTGAAATTAATTTCTCTACCAGCTACTTACACTGGGACCGGCTGTACAATAACAGATTATCATCTTCACAATAGTGTTCATTGTTTAAATGGTATGATTTAAATTGAAATGCATTTTAACACCTGCTTTGTTTACTTTTGGCAGCTATTGTTAGTTAAGAATGGTTGGTAATTACAGTCTATATTGTCTGCTATTTTACCAGTCTTGAAATTACAATATTTTCCTTTTCCCACAAAGTTTTCAAAAGGCTTTTCCTCAAGGTTGTGAAAATTCAGGGATTGTATGGTGAAGGTTTAAAAATGTTTTAAGTCTTATTCTCAAGAATTTTCAAACTAAGAAGGTAACAAAAATTCTGATTACAACACAATTTTAGACTTGTCCAAATTGAAAGCATTTGCAGACAACAAAATTAATGAGACTAAAAAAACCAAAATTTGTTTTGGGAAGGGCAGAAAACATTGTGGGAAACGGAGAAAATGCTGGTTACCAGCATTTTCTCCTTTTCCTACAATGTTTTCTAAAGGCCTCTCTCAGGGTCGTTAAAAGTCAGGATTTTGTAGTAAAGGGTTAGATGCAATTAACCCTTTCCCACACAACCTGACTTTTCACAACCCTGAAAGAGAGGACGTTTGAAAACAATTTAGGAAAAGGTGAAAATGCTGGTAATCAGACTTTTCTCCTTTTCCCAAATAGTTTCCTGCTCTTTCATAGACAAATCCAACCATTTGAGACACATTTAACCCTTTACCACACAATCCCGACTTTTAATGACCCTGAGAAAGAAGCCTTCTGAAAACATTGTAGGAAAAGGAGAAAATGCTGGTAACCAGCATTTTCTCCTTTTCCCACAATGTTTTCTTCCCTTCCCAAAACAAATTTCAAATTTTCAGTCACATTTATTTTGTCATCTGCAAATGCTTTCAATTTGGACCAGTCTAAAATTTTGTCGTTTGGTGAAGAGTTAATTTGTCATTCTGCAAAAGCTTTGGATTTCATTGTGCGGTATAGAGTTAGGAACAGTCTTAATCTTATTCTCAAGAATTTTCTAAATTTTCACATAAAAACAATGTCTCATTGCCTCAACCGACTTGTTTAGCCAATCAGAACTTGTGTTACTTTCTAAATGTAGAATTAGACTTGGAATGAAATTTAGAATGGTTGCTGAATACAGACTTAGAACTGGTCCAATTTCTAGAACATATTTATTTTCAAAAGGGTGTGTATTAGGATCGAACCGAACAGAACACAATGTCTTTGCTTTGATATGCATGAAATGCCTTGTAACATAATAATTCCATCCAAATCAAGCTGAACATTTGATATCTAGATAATTCTTGCATGACTGAAGTTTTTCACTTTGTATATAGTTAATCCTTAACCAAACGACACAATTTTTGACTTGACCAAATTCAAAGCTGCTGTAGATGAGAAATAAAATGTGGTAGAAATAATGAAATCAGTATCAAAAAGGATGAAAAACCTTGTTGGCAAAAGGAGAAAATGCTTGTTTTCTCCTTTTCCCACAATATTTTCAAAGCCTTTTGCTTCAGGGTTGTCAAAATATGG
The DNA here is from genome assembly GCA_946811185.2 of Hippopus hippopus. Taxonomy (NCBI): domain Eukaryota; kingdom Metazoa; phylum Mollusca; class Bivalvia; order Cardiida; family Cardiidae; genus Hippopus; species Hippopus hippopus. Next base: position 45,059,925 of record OX328107.1, on the reverse strand, counting down.
CATTGTATGGTGAAGAGTTAATGTTCTGACTTAACTCTTTACCACACAATCCCGACTTTTAACGACCCTGAGAAAGAAAGCCTTCGAAAACATTGTGGGAAAAGGAGAAAATGCTGGTAACCAGCATTTTCTCCTTTTGTCACAATGTTTTTACCCTTTCCAAATCAAATTTCAATTTTTGATTCACATCTATTTTGTTGTCTGCAAATGCTTTCAATTTGGACTAATCCAAAATTTTATCGTTTGGTAAAGGGTTAACTCTCCCATTCAAAAAAATTTTGACAAACCAACATTGAACAAGACAAATTTATGATGCATAGCATCATAGAAGCCGCAATCTTTTGGTGGACAATTTCAGAAATATTGACTCCCTTGAGAAATTGTGATTACATTTTTGTGGCATTTGTCGAAGACAATGCCACTATGAGATCAATAATAAATGTTCAATATTGAATTTCGAAGACCATGTATAGTATTTTGTCCAAAACCGAAGGAAGTAAACCCAATTAAACTCAATTTTTCAAGACAAATGAGTTTTTCAATAGCACTCAGATATATAATTGGAAATGGCGTATTGAAATAAACTCAAAAGGCTATCGATCGTGGAAATACTTCTTTTTGAGTAAAAATAGCTTCACCTCTTCATAGCCTTCTATTGGCGCAATGATATGCACAAAATTTGTCTTCTGACCGCTTTGCTTCCGGGGTTGTTTGTTCCAAAACCAGTTCGTCCCTGGGCTTGTTCGTCCCATGATTGCACGCTACTCATTTGATTGTGCATGAATATTTACAGGAAGAAAACTTTATTGTAATGTTGGGAATTAGGTCCTGACGGCCAAAGATATCTCAAAATCATAGTATTCAGGTATAAACTTAATTGAATTCAATATATTTACATGGCTTCTCTCTCTACCCATCGTGCATCCTTCCATCAAGGGACGTTACTCCTGACTCCTCTCGAAAGATCAAAGGGAGACCACCAATACACAAATAATGCAAACTTAGGCACCAGTAATCTCCCTTTAACCAAAGAGACATATTAATTTGCTTAGGAGGTTGATTTTCAAGTTAATATTTAAAAAATATTTCTCTCTTTTTTTTTAGCTCACCTGAGCACGAAGTGCTAAGGTGAGGTATTGTGATCGGTCATTGTCAGGTGTCCATCTGTCCGTCTGTCCACAATTCCTTTAAACATCTTCTCCTCCTAAACCGCTGGGCCAATCTTGGTGAAATTTGGCAGGGATGTTCCTTGGGTGAAGCTCTACCAAAGTTGTTCAAGACTTTGAATTCCACCCTTAACTCTGGTTGCTATGGCAACAGAAAGGAAAAAAATAGCAAAATCTTTGAAAATCTTCTCTGACATTAGAAGGCGTAGAGCTTTGGTATTTGGTATGTAGCATCTCCTAGTGGACCTCTACCAAGTTTGTTCATATGATGCCCCTGGGGTTAAAACTGGCCCCGCCCCGGGGGTCACAACTTCGAACATAGGAACAAAGAAAGAAAACTTTAAAATTCTTCTTCTCTGAAACTGGAAGGCATGGAGCTGTGATATTTGGCATCTAGCATCTCCTAGTGGACCTTTACCGATTTTGTTCATATGATGCCCCTGGGGTCAAAACTGGCCCCGCCCCAGGGGTCACAATTTCGAACATAGGAACAAAGAAGGAAAACTTTAAAATTCTTCTTCTCTAAAACTGGAAGGTGTGGATCTTTGATATTTGGTATGTAGCAATTCCTAGTGGACCTCTACCAAGTTTGTTCAATGATGCCGCTGGGGTCAAAACTGGCCCTGCCCCGGGGGTCACAAGTTCGAACAAAGGAACAAAGAAGGAAAACTTTAAAATTCTTCTTTTCTAAAACTGGAAAGCATAGAGCTTTGTTATTTGGTATGTAGTGAACCTGTTCTGAGTTTGTTAGCCCATCTGAGCACAGCGTGTTCAGTCAGTTCAAAATTGGGTCACCTGGGGTCATAAACTAGGTCTCAAGGTTAAATTAAACTAATACTTTTTGGGCACTCTAGAGGCCATATTTTTTGCTCAACTGACTTGAAAATTGGTCAGAATGTTTGTCTTGATGAAATATTGGTTGAGTTTGGAATTGGGTCACCTGGGGTCATGAACTAGGTCACTTGGTCAAATTTAAGAAATACCTTGTGGGCACTCTAGAGGCCACATTTATTGCTGAATTAACTTGAAAACTGTTCAGAATGTTTGTCTTGATAAATGTTTTGACGAGTTCTAAATTGGGTCACATCGGGTGATAAATTAGGTCACTAGATCAACTTCAGGAAATTCCTTGTGGACGCTCCAGAGGCCACATTTTAAGCTCAATTGACCAGACAATTGGTCAGAAATTGAATTACGCACGTGGAGTGAATTTCGCATATTGACTCAGGTGAGCGATCCAGGGCCATCATGGCCCTCCTGTTTTCAAATTATTAATTCTACACAGTGGCTTCCTTGACAAATGCCACATCAGCGTTATCATCGCTTTGATTTAGTATCTGTCTTTAACCACACCCCTACCAACGGAAAATCATGACAAATGGTACTAAAATGCAAGGAAAAAAGAAACAAAAAAATAATATGTACATGTATCATCGAATTGTAAAAAAAAAGAAGTTTAGAGAGGAATCTTAAATAATCTTGTTCTTCTATTATTATAAAGTGATAATGTTTATATATATAAAAAAAAAAACGTAAAAGCATCGGAATTTTTAAATTTCTACTCGAAATTTGAAAATGGAGAAATTGCGCATTCAAGTACAGCATGTTCCATTTATTAAAAAGATTTTAGAAAGGAAACTTCTGTAGCGGCATCAAAGGCAATACTACAGAATTATTTAAGTTACTAATTCAAAGTGATATTAAGATCATTATTTACATATGATGTTTACATGTATTTACAATTTTTATAGGTGATCTCTTCTTCTCATTTTTTTTTACAACAAAATATTCAACAACTTTTTTCTAAAACATGATCTTCCTGCTTGTCAAAAAGTATCTTAGCATGCTTGTAACACAGTGAAACTTTTGCATGGCATCTCCAAAATTATTCTGATCATAGCCTTCACAGTTGGCACAAACCAAGTTTCTTTTATTTATGGCAGCCACACACCCACACATACACACACACAAACATTTTTTAAGTCTTTAAAGATCTGGATCTATTCAACCACAACGTAATAACTATTACTATACATATTTCGTTTAATAAACAGTAGTTTGAACCATTTTCTGCATAGGCCTTGTACAAAGCTAGTGTAAAACTTCTAATGTAAATTTCAAGAGCTATTCTAAACCTTTGACCAGCAGCGACGTAAAAAGTTGTGTTAGCACAGTAATAGGTTCTGTAATAACTTTAATCCTTCGACTACACAACGAAATTATTACACTGAGTAAGGAAAACAAACAAGATTTTTTTTTATGTTTACGATATCTTACAGAATATTTAAAAAAAATATTACACGGGCTATGTGCTGTCTGATCTTCATCTATTTCTGTCATTTTCGAGCAGCTTCAACCTTTAGAGCACCATGCACCACCATGATAATTTCTGTCGTCAATGTACACCACGATCCATACATTTTTCACGGGTTTTGTATATCAGGACCATACTGTACAGCACGTACAGTCTGATCATAACAGCTTCGACACACAATACAGTAAATGCTAAATTTTAAAGGTCTCATAAGGTAGATGTTCCGTGTAACAAAAATCCATTCGGCTAAAGTGTCGACGAAGGGAAGAAAAAAGGGTTATCTTTTCGCAAGTATTCTATAAATAGCTGACGTAGACTCCTTTTTGTTCTTCGATTAACTGTGTAGGGAGGTAACCAGTCTATACCTTGATCAAAGGTTAACCGCCATTTTATCCTTTACAGATTAAGATTGGACGAAAAACTTGTACATAAAATTGCTTCTGATTATCATATTCTAAGATGCTGTCTTTATCATAATTATCATTATTTTGTTTTGTAAAAAAGTAGACAAATGTGAAAACCATTGACAGGTGGGAAGGCTTGTGATAAACGGAAAGCATAACAACTTCGTTTGGGAGAATAGAAGGAATCCTATGTTTGAATACTTCGGGGGACTAGCCAATTAAAGGATGTTTATTTTTCTGTATTTTTATTATTATTTGGGAATGAACTATATATTGCAAGAAAACCAGGCTTGATTTTCATGTAGGTCTGTTGGAATATTCAAGAAAGAGTCATGTGGAGTAATTCTGTCACAACAACACGACATTTTTGGAAATTTTCCCAAAATAATGACCTATCGAATAATTACTGATCATCTACATGGTAAATAGTTTAGGTACATTCCTACTGGAAGCCGCTTTCGAGCGGCTTCCAATGAATGAATGAATTTCACAAATGACACAATCAAATATTGCAAGAGTTGAAAACATTCTGGGGAGTGGAGAAAATGCAGTTACGAGTATTATCTCTTTTTTTTTCCCCAAAATGCCTACCCAACACCATCTTCTTCAGGGTCTCAAAAATGCATGTTCATTTGGTAAAGGGCCATGACGATGGTTTAAGTTTCAGTATGAAATTATAAACCTAGCTTTCATCTGTTTTAAGAGTAAAATGGGTAAATAATAAACCATGCACCTTGCATTTTGCTTTTACACCTGTACCAAACAATCCCGCATATGAAGGCTTTTTAAAACTGGGGGAATGGGGAAAATGCTGGACATGTTTTCACAGTGAAACACTATCCATGCATTCATTTGCCACATAAACCTGTACTATGGTACAAAGCTTTATTCTCAAGTCACTGGCTAATTTTCCGACAGTTTAAAGGCAATGAAAGAAGAATAACTCCTGCTGCATGGAATATCAGCAATTGGAACAAAATAATGGCTGATCTGATTTTCAAACTCTCAACCTGTGGGCTAGAGGCAAAGAGCGATACCAATATTGCAACAGCATCCAAGGCTTTGAAAATTTTCCTACAATGATTCCTGTAGGAGTAAGTTTAGCATTATTTACTTTTTAACCCTTTACCACACAATCCTGAGTTTACACAAAGGCTTTTGAAAACATTTTGGGAAAAGGAGAAAATGCTGGTAACCAAGATTTCTTCTTCTTTCCAAAACAAAGGTCAATTCTTCAGCCACGTTTATCTTGTTGTCTGCAAATGCTTTCAATGTAGACAAGTCTAAAATTTTGTAGCTTGGTAAAGAGTTATCAGACGACAAAATATTGAACTTGGCAAAACTCAAAGCGTTAGCAGACGAACATGTAAATGTGGCGGCAATATTAATCGGAATTGTCTTTGAAACGGCAAAACTAGTGTATGCAATGAAGAAAATGCTACGTAGTTAACAGCATTTTCTCCTTTTCCTACTATGTCTCCTGAAGAAGCTCTGTGTTTAAGGGTCATTCAAAACACGGAATCGTTTGGCAAAGGATTAAGGTTCAGACCTAAATGTTCAGTGATGTGTGCCCTTGATTATTCAAACATCAAATGGCAATAAAAGTTAACAAATTACCATAAATTATTACATAATATTGTAACTTCTGTATTCATTTGTAGATTCTATACTGAAATGCTTTGAAACCATAAGGTAGTGAATTATTTTCATCTATTATAACCCTTAAAGTACCTTTCAGGGTGATAATTGCCTTTGTAGCCTGTGTTGATCAAGATCAGACTGCACAAAACATACAGCCTAATCCACACTGTCTGCTTTGCTGAGACATTCTAGACAAAAGTAACCTTGAAACTGCAATTATGTGGATCTTAATTCTAGAATGAAAATATTTGTTGAGTTCAGTGCTCTAACAATTAAAAGAAGACAGTTTTAGGCTTAGCCTTCTTGAGGTATTTGAAGATGACAAATTAAATGTGGCTCAAATGATAAGATTTGTCTTTAAAAGGGTAGAAAACATTGTGGAGGAAAAGGAGAAAATGTTGGTTACCAGCATTTTATCATTTTTCCCACAAAGTTTCCAAAAGCATTCTTCTTCAGGGTTGTTAAAACATGAGATTATGTGGTAAAGGTTTGAACTGTTTTCTTTGTATGGTGAACCCCTCAAAAATTGCCCAAGATACCCAGAATGTTTAAAGTCCCTCCTACCAGAAATCACTCCTGCTGCGGGATCATTCCTGCTCATTGCTGCATCCTGTATCTCACGAATCATCCCTGCTCATCAATGCAACCTGTATCTCAGGGGTTATCTCTGCTGAGTGATGCATCCTGTATCCAAGAGAACATTCTATGCTCAATGCTGCAATCTGTATCTCTAGGAACATCCCTGTTCAGAGCTGCTACCTGTATCTCAGGAATCATCCATGCTCAGTTCTTCAACCTTTATCTCAAAGATCATCAATGTTCTGTGCTTCAACCTATATCTCACAGATCATCACTGCTCAGTGTCACAATGTGTATCCCAGGGAACATCTCTGCTCAGTGCTTCAACCTGTATCTCAGGGATCATTATATACCTTCTCACTGCGGCAGCCTGTATCTCCAGGATCACCTCTGCTCACTGCTGCTACCTGTATCTCAAAATACACCCCTGCTCAGCGCTTCTACCTGTATCTCAGGGATCATCACCTTCTCACTGCTGTAGCCTGTATCTCCAGAATCACCTCTGCTCAGTGCTGCAACCTGTGTCTCAGGAATCATCACTGCAGAGTGTTTGGAACCTGTTTGTCAGGGATCATCTAAGCTCAGAGCTGCAAACTTTATCTCTGAGATCATTCCTGTTCAGTGTTGCAACCTCTATCTTAGGGAACATCCATGCCTACTGCTGCAACATAAATGTTAGGGAATATCCCTGCTCAGTGCTGCAACTTTTATCTCAGGATTGTTCAGCCCTGCACCCTGTACATTGTATGTCAGGGATGCAATGTGTATCTCAGGGACAACCCCTACTCTTTATTGCAACCTGTATCTCAGGAATAATCAATGCTCAGTGCTGCAACAGATATCAGGGAACATCCCTGCCCAGTGCTACAACTTTAATCTCAGGAATGGTCAGCACTGCACCATGTACTGTGTATCTCAGGGATGCAACCTATATCTCAGGGACAATCCCTTCTCAGTGCTGCAGCCTGTATCTCAGGAATAACCCATGCTCAGTTTTGCAACCTGTGTCTCAGGAATCATTCCTGCTCAGTGCTGCAACCTGTTCTAAAGAACTGTCAATGCTCAGAGCTGCAACTTGTATCTCAGGGATCATCCCTGCTCAGTGCTGCACTCTTTACCTCTGGAATCATTCCTGTTCAGTGCTGCAACCTCTATCTCAGGGAACATCCATGCCTACTGCTGCAACATGAATGTTAGGGAATATCCCTGCTCAGTGCTGCAATGTTTATCTCAGGATTGTTCAGCTCTGCACCCTGTACATTGTATTTCAGGGATACAATATGTATCTCAGGGACAAAACCTACTCTTCATTGCAACCTGTATCTCAGTAATAATCAATGCTCAGTGCTTCAACCTGTATCTCAGGGATCATTCCTGTTCAGTGCTGCAATCCATGTCTAAGAGACCATCCATGCTCAGAGCCACAACCAGTATCTCAGGGATCATCCCTGCTCAATGCTGCATTCTATAAGTCAGGGATAATTCCTGTCCACTGCTGCAACATGTATCACAGGGATCATCCCTGTTCAAGGCTGCATCCTGTATCTGAGGGATCACTCCTGCTGAGTGCTGCCACCTGTATCTCAGGGATCATTCCAACTCAGTGCTGCATCCTGTATTTCAGGGATGCACATTACCGCAACTGTACATTGTCCCTCAGAGATAATCCCTATTCAGTGCTGCAATCTATAGCTAAGGGATCATCCCTGCTCAGAGTTACATCCTGTATCTCAAGGATAGTCACTATTCAATGCTGCAATCTACAGCTCAGGGATCATTCCTGCTCAGTGCTTCAACATTTATCTCAGGGATCTTTCCTGCTCAGTGCTGCAACCTGTGTCTCAGGGACTGTCCATAATCAGAGCTGCAACCGGTATCTCAGGAATCATCCGTGCTCAGTGCCGCAACCTGTATCTCAAGGATCATCCCTATTCAGCATTGCAACCTGGATCTCAGAAACAATCCCTGCTCAGTGCTGCATCCTGTAGCTCAGGGATGATCAGTGCCGCACCTGTACATTGTCCCTCAAGGATAATCCCTAGTCAGCATTGCAACCTGGATCTCAGTAACAATCCATGCTCAGCGCTCCACTCTGTATCTCTGGGACCATCCCTGCTCAGATCTGCAACCTGTACCCCAAGGACCATCCCTGCTCAGAACTGCTACCTGTATGTCACTGCAAACTTTTGGTAACCCATATTTTCTCTCTACCGCAATGTTGTTTTTTTTTTAAAAAGTAATTTGTTTCATACAGAATGAAATGGTTGAATTTCGTTTTGAATTGAAAAAAAAATGAACTGGTCAAGGGTGAATCCTTTACCACACTATCCTAAGTGTTAACAACCCTGAAGAACAAAGCTTTTGAAAACATTGTGGGAAAAGGGGAAAATGCTTGTAATCAGCATTTTCTCCTATTCCTAATAAATAATGTTTTTTACCCTTCCAAAGGCAGATCTAAGAATTTGAACCACAATTAATTTGTTGTCTGCAATTGATTTGGATTTGAACATGTCCAAAATTTTGTAATTTAGTAAAAAATTAATTCTTAACTCTATCACACAATCCCGACTTTTAATGACCCTGAGAAAGAAGCCTTTTGAAAACATTGTAGGAAAAGGAGAAAATGCTGGTAACCAGCATTTTCTCCTTTTCCCACAATGTTTTCTACATTTCCAAATAGAAATTTTAGTTTTTGAGTCACATTTATTTTGTTGTCTGCAAATGTTTTCAATTTGGACAAGTCTAAAATTTTGTCGTTTGGTAAAGAGTTAACCAAACAACACAATTTTTAGGCTTGTCCAAATTGTAAGATGATAAGGATAAATGCGACTTAAAAATTGAAATTTGTTTAGGTAACATGAGAAAACATCATGGGAAAAAGAGAAAATGCTGGTTACAGCATTTTCTCCTTTTTCTACAATGTTAAAAACCCTTTACCAAACAATCCTGGGTTTTAATGACCTTGGGGAAAACCTTTTGAAAACATTGTGGGAAAAAGGAGAAAATGCTGGTAAGCAGCTTTTCTCCTTTTTTTTTTACAATATTTTCCACCCTTTCAAGCACAAGTCCAATCATTTCGGTTACATTTAAGTTGTCCTGTGCAAATGCTTTCAATTTGAACAAGTTGAAAATTTTGTTTTATGGTAGAATTAAAAGTGTGTTTTCTTTGGGTCCTTAACCCTTTACCACACAATCCCGACTTTTAACGACCCTCAGAAAGAAAGCTTTTGAAAACATTGTAGGAAAAGGAGAAAATGCTGGTAACCAGCATTTTCACCTTTTCCCACAATGTTTTCTACCCTATCAAAGACAGCAATCATCATTTTAGTGACTTTTAATTTGTCGGCTGTTAATGCTTTCAATTTGGTACAGTCCAAAATTTTGTCGTTTGGTAAAGAGTTAAAAACCTGGATTGTTTAGTAGAGAGGTAGATCTAATTTGTCATCTGCAAATACATGTACTTTCAAATAAGACTAAAATTTTAAACTTGTCTTGTAAAGAGTTAAAAAAAGCATCACTTACTCTTTTTAAGTCCAACTCTTCCTGGTATGGTATCATACTATATAGAATGTACATGTATAATATATCCTGTTTGTGTTCCAAGTTTAGCACACTGATCAATTTATAGCTTATAAATACTAAAACAAATTAAGTAAATCTGGGGTTTCCAGTTGAGTGCACTCTGATGTTATTCCCCCTTTCTCTCTCTCTCTCCATGTCACCCTCCCATTGAGAGTGTGCAGTCAATAAGTAATGTAAACCTATATTCTGTACAGTAATACCATTAACCTATTTTGCATTTAACCCTTTACCACACGACAAAATTTTAGACTAGTCAAACTTGAAAGTATTTGCAGGCGACAAAATAGATGTGACTCCGATTTCAAAGATTGTTTTGGGAAGGGTAGAAAACATTGTGGGAAAAGGAGAAAATGCTGGTTACCAGCATTTTCTCTTTTTCCCACAGTGTTTTCAAAAGGCTTCTTTTTCAGGGTCATTAAAAGTCGGGATTGTGTGGTAAAGGGTTAACTGTTTACCAAACGACAAAATTTTAGACTGGTCCAGATTGAAAGTATCTGCAGAAGACAAAATAATTTTGCTTAAAAAATTGAAAATTGTTTTTGGAAGGATAGAAAACATTGTAGGAAAAGGACTCCTTTTCCTACAATGTTTTCAAACAAAAGTTCTCTTTCTCAGAGTTGTTAAAAGTTGGGATCGTGTGCTAAAGGGTTAATTGGTGTCTGCAGCTTTGCAGTTGAGACAAATTAGGAAAAGAAGCTAATAAGCTTTGCTTGGGTTTCTATCCTATTGACTTGTATTTTACATATTTCATGACATATTGTAAATTATTAATCAATAAAATATGTTTAACCCTTTACCACACAATCCTGAGTTTTAACGACCCTTGGAAAGAGGCCTTTTGAAAACATTGTGGGAAAAGGAGAAAATGCTGGTAACCAGCATTTTCTCCTTTTCCCGCAATTTTTTCTATTCTATCAATTAACAATTCTACTATTTAAGCCATCTTTTATTTGTCGTCTGCAAATGCTTTCAATTTGGACCAGTCTGAAATTTTGTCGTTTGGTAAAGAGTTAAACCAACCCCAAACTGGCTGAATAAGTAAAATGGAAATTTCAGGCCTATAGTGAAAAACTGAATTTTGCTATTTCAAAGGTACTTTTGAGGGTATAAATCTCCTCATTGGACAGTGTAGATTCACAATTAGACTGCACATCTGATCTTTATCCACACTGTCCAAAAGTGGTCATTGAGTAGTGCTTAGCAGCCTAAGGGTTAACTCTCTGCCAAATGACAAAATTTTCGGCTAGTCAAAGCAATTGCAGACGACAAACTAAATGTGGTTCAAATACTGATTTCTGTCTATGATAGGGTAGAAACATTGTGGGAAAAGAAAATGCTGGTTACCAGCATTTTCCTTTTTTCCCACAATATTTCCAAAAGCCTTCTTCTTCAAGGTTGTTTAAAGTCGGATTTCGTTTGGTAAAGGGTTAATCCCATTAACTTTCTACCAGGTGACAAAATTTAAGTCTGGTACATGTGTCTCAAATGATAAAATTTGTCTTTGACAGGGTGGAAAACATTGTAGGAAAAAGGAGAAAATGCTGGTTATTAGCATTTTCCCCTTTTCCCACAATGTTTTCCAAAGTCCTTTTTCTCAGGGTCGTTAAAACTCAGGATTGTATGGTCAAGAGTTAAATGACCCTGGGGTAGAGGCGCCTTTTGAAAACATTGTGGGAAAAGTAGAAAATGCTGGTAAATAGGGTAGTAAAAACATTGTGGGAAAAGTAGAAAATGCTGGTAACCAGCATTTTCTGCTTTTCCCACAATGTTTACTACCCTATTTATCAAGAAAAAAAATGTTTATTTTTACCATTTTCAGATTTCTTGTCTGCAGATGCTTCCAATTTGGAAGAGTTAAAATTTTGTCATGTGGGAGAGGGTAAATTAATCCCATTAACTCTACCAGACCACAAAATTTAAGACTGGTACAAATTAAAGACAATTGCAGACCACAAATTAACATGTGTCCAAAATGATAAAATTTGTCTTTAACAGGGTGGAAAACATTGTGGGAAAAGGAGAAAATGCTGGTAGGCAGCATTTTCTCCTTTATCCACAATGTTTTCAATGGTCTGTTTCCTCATGGTTGTTAAAACTCTGGATTGTTTGGTAAAGTGTTTCCAGGTGACAAAATCATATAGACTTGTCCATAATCAAAGCATTTACAGATAACCGTCCTCAGAGAGAAAGTGTTTTTTTAATAAAAAATTGTGGGAAAAGTAGAAAAAGCTGGTAACCATAGATTTTTTGGAAGAGGATTGAGTCTTTAATTTACATTTCTTTTGAAAACGTTGAGGATAAAAGAGAAATGCATGTAACTAGCATTTCTTTGCTTTCCCCAGATTTCCTGTCATATCAAAGACAAAATTCATCATTTTAAACACATTCCTTTTGTTGTCTGAAATTATGCCTTTCGGTAAAGAGTTAAAAAGGTCCCTCTCCCCACACATATTGCAAATTCCCAACTGCCTATGAGCTATGCTCTACTGCTCATATACAACCCTCTAACATACAAATCAAACTTTTTATGACCCTGTATTAATTCATTACCAAATGACAAGTTTTCATACTTGATCACATTGAAAGTTTTTGCAAACTCAATTACGTCGGTTTTTGTGATTCAGTCGATGTTTTTTGCATCTGAAATGGTAGTAAACATTCTGAGAAAAGGAGAAAATGCTGGTTACTGTCACTTTCAACTTTTCTTACAATGTTTTCAGAATTCATTCACCTAAGGGTCATCAAAATGCAGGACTGTTTGGTAAAACTCCTTACCAAATGACAAAATATTAGACTTGTCAAAATTAAAAGCATTTGCAGACGACAAACTAAATCCAGCTTAACCCTTTCCCACACAATCCCTGGTTTTCACGGCCCTGAAAAAGAAGGCTTTTGAAAACATCGTGGGAAAAAGAGAATGCTGGTAACCAGCATTTTCTCCTTTTCACACAATGTTTTCTACTCTCCCAGAACAAATTTCAATTTTTGAGTCATGTTAATTTTGCCGTCTGCAAATGCTTTCAATTTGGACCAGTCTAAAATTTTGTCGTTTGGTAAAGAGTTAAATAAAGGGATTCGTCTTTGAAAGGGAAGACAGGGGTTCTATGTGGCTCCATGGTAGAGTGTAGGACTCATGACCTGGAGGCACTGAATTCAAGCTTTACTAGAAGTAGAAATACCATGTTTTTCATTGGAGTGCCCTCGGGCAACACACATCAGAGCCCTAGCCTAGTATTGAAAATACCCAGGACATACAATAACAATAGCTTCGCTATATATGCCCAAAGGGGCTTGTCAGTGAAATGGGTTAAAATCTGTAACGCCTACAGAGATCCAAATTTTAAGAGTCACATGCATATCTACACATCATAGAAATTCATTGCGGTAAGTTTGAACTTAGTCCAATGGAAAATGTAGGAGGAGTTGTGCACTCAAGAAATTGCTAACAGATGGACAGAGAGACGGACGGACGGATGGACAGACGGACGACCAGGGCCATAACATAATATGACCCTTCTGGCGTATAATAAGTGAGCTGTGATATGACTTAAATAATGTATAAATGTATAAAGTGGTATATGTAGAACACCATTTAATAAATCAAATTAATCGGTCACCAATATTTTCTTATTTCCCACAATGTTTTCAAATGCCCCCCCCCCCCCCCCCCCCCTTCAGGGTCATTAAAATGTGGGATTGTGTGCTAAAGGGTTAAAGTACATGTATGGGACATTTCTCTTATTTTCTGAGCCGATCGTCATCGCTCACCCTTTACCACATAATCTCCATTTTTTACGACCCTGAGAAAGAAGACCTTAGAAAACACTGTTGGAAAAGGAGAAAATGCTGGTAACCAGCATTTTCTCCTTTTCCTACAATGTTTCCTACCCATTCAAAGGCAAATCCAATCATTTTAGTCACACTTAATTTGTTGTCTGCAAATACCTTTGATTTGGGCAAGTCTAAATTTTTCTCCTTCAATAAAGAGCTAATTATGCACATGTAGCTCATCCTTTCATCTGTCATCCACCTGCATTGTCACCAACAATCAGTTTTTTGCAAGTCTTTATCCTTTTCCTAACAATCCTAAGTTCTAATAACCCTCAAGAAAAAGGCTTTTGAGAACATTGAGAGAAAAGAAGACTCTGCAATTTCCTTTTTCTGACTTTAGACCCTTGTTATTCAAATAAAAATGGATACTGAACTCATCAATTTGGCATTAATAAAGTAAATGTGGCTTATGTCATTAGACATGCTTTGAAAGAATGAAATAAGAATTACTCTGGGAAGAGGTAAAAATGTTGGCTTCCAGTATTTTCTCCTTTTACTATAATGTTTTTTCAAAAGCCTTCTTTATAACTATTGATTGTATTGGAATTCAAAGTCGTTTTAACAACTTAGGTCATATCAAGGCAGTCAATGCACCTACACATGTGTTTCCTAGCTTTCTCACACCAGTACTGACACAACTTTCGTTCCAAGTCACTGACTACCTTTCTCATATGCATCAGAGGTGAGAGACGAAGAACCCCTGGAAAGAAGTTTGCCTCAATCAGATACTGAGCTCACAATCACCAGGTCATGAGTTAGATACACTAACCACTAAGCTACCCAGCCGGGCTTTTTTATTACAGCTGTTAAAACATGTGATATATGGTGAAGGATTAATTTGGCTCTACATTCCTTTCTAAAATTACATTGTTTACATGTGCATAGCAGCAAACATGTACAGGTAGGGTAGAGGCTGTAGAGGCTGAATATTAGCAAGGGTTTAACTCTTTACCAAACAACAAAATCTTAGACCGGCCCAAATTGAAAGCATTTGCAGACGATAATATAAATGTGACTCAAAAATCAAAAGTTGACTTTGGAAGAATAGAAAACATTGTGGGAAAAGGAGAAAATGCTGGTTACCAGCATTTTCTCCTTTTCCCACAAAGTTTTCAGAAGGCTTCCTCCTCAGGGTCGTTAAAACCAGGGATTGTTTGGTAAAGGGTTAAGTCTTTCACTACTGAATAAATAAATTGCATTTTCTCAAAGACTAAAATAATACATTTCCTCGTGAGATCAAGAGACAGTTTGGTCATAATCTAGAATATAGCGGTGGACAGTGTAGATCAGAGATCAGACTGCACGTTTTGTGCAGTCTGATCTTGATCTACACTGTCCACAAAAGCTTCTGGTGTCGTCTTTGGTATGGAAAGAGTTAATGCCAATAATAAATTTCCAGGTTTGTGACGTTAACTATTTACCACACAATCCCGACTCTAAACGACCATGAGAAAGAAAGCTTTTTGAAAACAATGAGGGAAAAGTAAAAATGCCAGAAACAAGCATTTTCTCCTTTTCCCAAAATGTCTGCTACTGGTTTCCAATGGGAAGAAAAGTGAAAAATTATTGAGAATCTTTAATCCTTTACCATATAATCCCTGAGGAGGAAGACTTTTCAAAGCATTGTGGTAAAAGGAGAAAATGCTGGTAACCAGCATTTTCTCCTTTTTTCACCATGTTTTCTACCTTCTTGTAGTCAACTTTCTTATTTTTGAATTACATTTAGTTTCTTGTTCGCAGATGCTTTCAGTTTGGACAAGTGTAAAATTTTGTCATTTGGTAAAGAGTTAAAATAAATTTTCTCCATGACCACAGTTTAGAATTCTCTATAAATTTGCTAAAAAAGATCCTTTGGTTGACCTCTTTAACTTCTCTTGATATAATTTTAATCCAGTAAAGTACATGGCTCTTTTTGTTTCAGATGAATTATTGGCAATAATGCAATTATTTTTAGGGGAAGTAACTCCTGCATACTTCATGACAGTATGTTACTATTTACTTCCCTTGTTTGTGATAAAACCACACGGCAACATATTCACAT
This sequence comes from Hippopus hippopus, assembly GCA_946811185.2. NCBI lineage: Eukaryota > Metazoa > Mollusca > Bivalvia > Cardiida > Cardiidae > Hippopus > Hippopus hippopus. The sequence goes on along the minus strand of OX328107.1, from coordinate 45,044,367 downwards.
TGCTTATTTGGATAGAAAATACTCAGTTTTCATTCATGATGATTTATTTTGATGTTAATGTAGCCTTATCAGGTTCTCCTTTCATGATCTATACATATTTATGGCAATGAACTGTTTATTGGTTCGTTAGTAATTACATTTTTGACAAAGTAATGTTAGAATACTGGTATATCGAAGGGAAAAAGATCAGACTAGAATCCAGGTTATTCGTTAAGCTCCGATTCGTTGAATAGTTAAATGAGGCCTGGTTTGTATAATTTTATCTTGTCCCCAAAATTTTACCAGTCATGCTTTAAAGAAAAAAAAAAAAATCTGCTATGAAACTCCTGAAAATCTTTTTGTCAATATACTGCTGGTCATCTGAGTTCATTCATATTTAGTGTGAACAATACTAGAGTAGATATGCTTGTATTCAAGTGACATCATCTTAGCATAGGAAAAAGATATTGCTTATTTTTTGGTTAAATTCATTTTTAGTTGAGTAAACTGCCTTATTATTGACGCCTTAACTCTTTACCAAACAATCCTAAGTTTTAACAGCCCAAGAGAAGAAGACTTTTGAAAACATTGTGGAAAAGGAGAAATGCTGGTTACCAGCATTTCCTCCTATTCCCATTATTTTTTCTTTCTTTCACCACAAGATATAAGTTAGTTTTGGGGTCACATTCTTTTTGTCACCTGCAAATGCTTTCAATTTGGACAAGTCTAAAATTTTGGCTTTTGTTAAAGAGTTAAGGTCACATCTGCACTGACATACAGGGTTGCTGATGCCTGTGGGAAAATACGCAGTTGCGTACGCTTTGCAGAAAAAAAAAAAAGAGATAGACAGTTTTGCCAAAAAACATCACCAGAGGCCACCAAATAGCTTGTACGATACAAAAGTTTTCATGGGGAGGGCCCCCAGACCCTTCTGAGAAATCCCCCTCCCTGCTCTTGGCACCTCACACCTTGGATAATACCATCCATATCACTTTTGCATATATTTTATTTTGGGCTAGCTATGCCCGTGTTATAACCACAATAAGTCAAATCCTTTTGCACATACATGTAACTACCCTTATTTTCAGTGTAATAGATCCACAGCCATTTTTAATTTCTAATCTTATCTTGCATATCGTTGAGACAAGCAAGTAGTTCCACATTTGGTCAAAGCTCTGTAATCATGCTCTTAATTTCTAAAACACTGCTCACCAAGATTTCTCTGTGAAACTATCAAACTTGATGACAAAGCTTGGAATTTTATCATCTTTTGATTCAAAACAAAGTCAAGTTAGATGCAAGTTTCATTGAAACTATTTTTTTTTTGCGGTGTACAAACCGGTCAAAGAAACAATTAGGTAAATTTCAGGACACATGAACTTTAATTCTTCACATACAGTTATGTTGTGATAAAAAGAATCTGACATTCATTGGATTATGAGAGAAAATTTTATCGAACTTGTCAAATGTTAAATATTAAGCTCTATTTCAACTTGGAGTAAGGACGGTGTAGATCTGAATCTACTCTATAAAATTTTGTTTCCACACAGGCTGCTCCTTACAGTTCAATGTCTCTGACGATGCCATCTAGATCTACATGTAGGCCTATATAAACCTATATAAACAGCACATTTGTAATAAGGCATTAGAACAATACAGGGCAATCTTACTTGTCATTATTGAGAATAAAGTTATTGTCTTATTAACCCTAGGAGCGATATGCAAAACATTAGTTGTTCTTGTTGACATTGCAGATCAAGATCAGACTGCCATTGTGGATTGATCTAGTGTAGACCTATGTTCAGAGTGGACTGAACCTGCAATTTGATATAGGCTACGATCTCTGGTGTTTTTTTTTTTTTTATAATAAAGTGGTGAAAACAGGCTTGAAATCGCAGAGGTCCACCTCCTTCCCCCATTGAGAAAGTTCATTTAGAGATTATCCAGATCTAGATCTAGTCTACTGTCCAAAGAATAGAATAGATCTAAACCTATTATGTTAAATGATTCTAAAACCTACAATAATGTTTAGCGGCTCTAGGAGACTTGGAGGGTAGAACTTATTTGAATCTTCCCCGATTTCCCCGCCACCCTCGACATCAGGCCCATTCGTCACAACTCGGTCAATTCCGTATCTACATCTAATTTTATGACCCCATCACCCGAGGTATGCCGAACGGGCCCTACAGGTCAAATGCCGGGCGATCGTTCACTCGTCACACCCATCACCCGAGGTATACCAAAATGGGCGATCGTTCAATAAATCTATTTACGGAATCGACCGAATCGTGAGGAGTGTTTGAATCGACCTTCGCCGAAATGACCCGGATTTCGACGGAAAAAGGTCATCAAGTGGGTAAACTCATAGGGTAGGACCGGAACATATGTAATAACTGGATCTGCTTTGCTACCATTGTTTTTAAGTGTTTTCCATAGCTCTCCACGTTTAGAAAAAGATGTTATTCAAATACCTTTATTAATTATTTATAGACCTATGACACTTTAATGACCGGTGACAACAAAACAATTAAAACTCAATCCCGTGAAATTTCGGCCATGAGACAAAACTACCCTCTCCGCCGAGAAACATTTGTCTCTAAAAAAAGAATGACTCAAATGCACTTTTTTCAGGTGAATGTATTTCTAAGAACCGTTTTTGATATTAATATGCAACACATGTTATCAGCTATACAGTTACCTTTTTTTTTCGCCACATTCTAACGAGTTCCTATAATTCAATCCGGTTAAAAAGTCCAACCCAGTATCGCCCGGTGAAGTTATACACCAGAGATCATCGGCATGGATAAATTTTCATGAAAGCAAGAGATCCGATGTTAGACCTCCAGAAGTCGATTGAATCGCCGTTGTTATCCCTTGACATAAAGATCTGTTTTAGAATTTTTGGTAGAGTATTTCATTTGAATGTATAGTCTGTTTGCATAGAAACCAGTCATAAATAGTAAGATCAAAACAGTCAAACTTATCAAAACTGAATTTTAGCTCACCTGAGCATGAAGTCGGCTGTCGTGATCGCTGGAGTCCTTTCTTGCCACCCTTCCACAATCACATACACAACTTCCCAGAAACAACCAGGTGAAATGAAATGAAACAAACTTCTTACATATGCATCCATTAAAGTTACAATATATTATACCTATTCTTTGCCTGATAATTAAGATATCAATACCATTTCCTTTTACATGAAATCTTTTGTTTCTGATCTGATTCTGTGTGTCTTTCAAAACTAGCTGGTCTAAGGGAGTCAGATGAATAGCATAACTAGATCAAGTCAGTGTCTTGAGAAGACACATGTTTCCAATCTTCACCAGAAGCAGAGCAGTTGTACCTATTATACCCCTGTCACACCACACTCGTTCTCACTCTGTTTCGACAGATTGGACGTATTAGCAACCTTTTACGATCTGTGTACAAACTTAATGGACAGGTTAGGACAGGAAGGGTACTCCAGAACTTTGAGCCTGCTCAAAATTTTTTGCCATCCATCCCGTCCTGTTATTAGACAGAGTGGTAACGTACTTTACTGGAGATGGATGTACTACAAACGGAACTGCTGTACTTCAATCCTATTAGTGATGCGGTGCAGTCGGGCATCAATTGGCAGTGTGTTTACATTTTACCGACTGAAATTACATGTCCTATCCAGACCGCAGCCTGTTTTACGATTTTATTGACTGGAGTAAGACTTTCTAAGAAGAGGTTTGGTGAGACAGGGACTTCAGGCATTATTAGATCAAAATTATACATTCCACCCCAACCGGTACCTGTTTTCCGATCATATCAGGACCGGGTAAGACGTTCTGAGATCTAGTTTGGTGTGATGGGGGCTTTACTTAACACCCACCCTTCACTTTAGACTGTTTGTTCATACAACCTTTTATGCTAAATCCCTTGTGGCCTATGACAATGTCAATGCATACGGCACATATTAATTATATATTGACAGTAGATATATGCACTATTGGAGACCTGGTGTAAATTGTTGCTATTCCAAACGATGGTTTTGATCTAAACACCAGCGCTTCTAATTCCAAACACAGATTTAAATCAAGTTGTGAAACCAGTTTTCAACCATTTATTTATCGGTGTACTTTCCAAAAGAAGGGTATGTGAGTAATATTGTTGGTGAAATTTTCAAGGACCAAAAACAAGAAGTAAAATCTGTCTACCTATCATAGGTCTACATTAAAGATTTTTAATGAAAGGGAATTCTGATATGATAAAAGGCAAAAACAAACATAAATACTGATGTAGATTGAAGCCACATACTTAGATCAAATTTACTGCTCTCTAGATCTGCAGTAAGATCAGTATTGTACCAAATCACTATCAAGAATATTAACCTTAAGCAATAAAACCCGAAAGAAAAAATACTTGTTCAAATTCCCCCCCCTTCCCCCCTTATTGCACTAAATATATGTTGGGGCCTTAACCCTTTACCACATGGCAAAATTTAAGACCTATCCAAATCGAAAGCATTTGCAGAAGACAATTTCATAGTGGCTCAAATGACGCAACTTTTCTTTGATAGGGTAGAAAACTTTGTGGGAAAAGGAGAAAATGCTGGTTACCAGCATTTTCTCCTTTTCCCACAATGTTTTCAAAAGGCCCCTTCTTCAGGGGTGTTAAAAGGCGTCATTGTGTGGTAAAGGGTTAAGGATACTAGAGACTTTGATAGAGCAATGTCAAACATCCTTAAAAATGGCTGGCAATAGAAAAAACAAGAGCCAGTGCGTGACAAGAACCTTACGAAACATTCAACTTCACACAGTAATATTGTCTTGTGTAATTTTACTAACTTCGATGGGCTAAATTGATACTTCAGATTATAGATCAGTTAAGAAGAGCATGACACTAACCAAAATGGCGAGGTCCAAGGAGATCAAAACCTAATGTCACAAATGTTACATCATAGAGTTAAACATTCTGGAATCCTTGTGAGGTGTCTATATCATTCAGATTTAGACATTGTTCGGAATTATGCTCAGCAGGTCAAGATTTTGGAAGAAACTGGCAGTTGCTTTGTCACTTCGTGCGTAGATGAAATCTTTGACTCAGTGGAAAGGAAAACACGTGTTCTATCTGTTTTCATTTGTAAAGGGGTCGCTAACAACATTAAGTATTTTATCAAAATTATCAATTGAAACAATGATTGCGGATTTTTTTACAATAGATTAGAAGTTGTATGCAATGTTAATAGAGTATGATTTTAAAACCTGAATATACAAACTGTAAGTTCTCAAGAGTAATGCTTGATTGTGGACAGCAGAAGAGGGAGTTTATTTCCTCATTTTTTAGAATCATCTAAATAGAACACCTCGGAGAAAATCTGGTTGTCCAGAAATGTGATTTGGTTACCTTCATTCATTCATTTTTAGCTCGGCAGTTTTTGAAGAAAATGTCGAGGTATTGCCATAGCCCTGACAACTTCTGCTTCATTGTCCAAGTGGTGTGAAAACTTTGATATTTTCAAAAACTTTGACATTTTATAATATCTTTGTCATTACTGTTGATATTTACTTCAAACTTGGAAAAGTTATTCACTATCAAATATGGGGGGGGGGGGGGGCTCATAAAACAAGAGCTTCGAATTTTCACTGAAAATCAAGCAACCACAGCCAAGTGTTTTCACCCTCATGCAGTGCTCTTGTTTGTACTTTGTAATTGGTCCATGAATATGTCATAATTTTTCCTGTAAGTTTATGCTTGTAATCTGTTTTTTTCTCTTAATTCTTTTTTCTTTCTTCAAAAATGTATATGCTTTGTTGCACATTGTGTATCAATATTGGACTGATCTGGAGGACTTGATCATGAATCATGCAATTTCTAGAAAAAATGGTGATGATATTACTCAAAGTAACAAAATATACAAAACTTTGGACTCAGTACTGTAATGATTGTTACTAATTTTCTGTGAGTAATATCTAACTGCATTTTATTCTTGTGGCTTTATGCCAAATATTACATAATGGTGAGTGCAAGGTTGTTTAGATTAAGACTGATAAAAAGTCTAACTTTGCATTTGCAAAACCAGGATTTTTCAACTGCCATTTTCAGACTTGGATGCATCTAAAATCTTGTCATGTGGTAAAGAGTTAAATAAAGCATAAATGAAAGACACAGGGGAAAACCTGAGAACAAAAGAAGGGGACAACATTGTCCATGAAGTAATCACAAGTTGGTGCCTATTTTTAGATGGAGATATACAAATGACTCTGTGTGAAATATCTATAAACTTACGTGACTTCCCACCATTGAATACAATTTTGTCTAATTCCCAGTATTTGCTTTAGCAAGATTTTTTTATGTATGAGAAATCTATGAAATTCATTTATTCTTTGGGCAATAAATAGTGGTAACTTACTTATGTAGACACAAAATAATGAAGTTCTGTAATTTATCTAATTCCACAAGTGTCTATCAGCCTGAATGCAACAACTTGACTGTACCCTTTAACAAACAGTCCCATGTTTTAGGTACCCTGAGGAAGATTGCTTCGGAAAACATGTGGAAAGATAAAAATGCTGGCAACCAGCATTTTCTCCTTTTTTTCCACAATGTTTTCTTCTGTTTTAAAGACAAATGCCACTATTTGTGCCACATTTAATTTGTTGTATAGACAACATCCAATTATTTTGAGGAGTTTCAAATCTTTTTGTTTGGTGAGATAACCACTCTTTTAACTGTTTTCCAAACAACAAAATTTTAGACTTGCCCATGTTCAAAGCATTTACAGATGTAGTGTTTTTTTCCTGTGTGTCTTTCAGCTAATTGTTTGGTTTACTATTCATAAAGAAGGTAAAAATATGATCTCATTAAATTAGACAAAGTTACTTATTGCAAGTTAACCACTGTTTTTTTTTTTTAACACCATCTTTGCATCCTTGTGCTGAATGTAACTTGTCCAAATTCTTTACATTTGTAGAGAAAAGTATGATTTGTACTATTTACCAGTGTTTAAAAAAAACTTTAATTTACTGCAGAAAAATCTAAAAAGACACCTGATGACCTACAACATAGATTTGTAAAAATTTAAAACTTATGGAAAAACAAGTATTGAAAATCATTGTGTCCCTGTTTCATTTTCTATACCCCCAATTTTTACCCACCCAAGAGGTTGAAAAACTTGAATTGAATTATTCAATGGACACACTGATGGTTTGCATGCTACATGTATTTGCATACTAAATTCAAGAATAAAACATGATTGAAGCTTGGTTTGATTATAAAAAAAATTGAATAGCTCCCTTTGACTGTTTTGTTTCACTCTATGTGGAATATACCGTTAGAAAAAAAATCGTGGTGAGACACCATACAGGAACATTGGTTTACAGCTCACTAATATTTTTCCAGGGTAATTGTGATTGTACGGAATAGCAAGAAGCGCTATCAGTTGAAGTGACTTTTTTGTACAGGCCACTGCATATAGTTTTGATAGAAACAAACAATATATCTCACGGTTTGCCCTAGAAAGGGGTAAAATAGGGTATTTTTCTCTCTGAAACAAAACAGCTGTAGTGTGATACCAAAGATAAACGCGGAAGTTAAAAGAGCTACAAAAGGCTGGTACTCGTCGTATCTCGCGTTAAACGTACCGTCTTATACGCAGATCGATAGCAAGCTGCCAGTGTTAATCGTCAAAAAAAAAAAACCAACTGTACACTCTACGATCAATTTGCCTGGATATTTTGAGAGTTTATAGGTAAGAACTTTAAATATTTTGTTTTTATGAGAACAAGACAATGCCAACCGGAATAGGATTTTGCAGCGTACATGCAGTGTATCGTTTAAGAACCCAGATCACCAAATAATTGAGAATGTGAGCACAGAACAAAGAGGGGGGTGCATATGGAAAACCGAATTTCACTCCTTGATGACCGTATTTCACCTCTCATGACCTTATTTCACATGAAATTTGACGTCGAATTGCTGGCCCTGGCAATACGCATTTAACTAACTTACGGAGTTAATATAGCTAACATTGACCAACCTGCATAGCTCAATTGGTAGAGCGTAGGACTTGTGAACTTGAGGGTGTGGGTTCGATTCCCACGGCTGGCCATCTAAAATTACTAATAGTCTTTTGGATGAAACATTAAACCGAGGTCCCATGTGATGGTGCTATACACTGAGCACATTAAAGAACCAGGGGAAACTTGGGATGGGTTTCGTCCTGTATACATGTATGCACTTTCCCCCGTAACAATACTAACAGCCTTCAGGGGGCGTCACCCATATGGGCAACCGGTTGCGACGATTAATAAACACAAAATCAATCAATATAGCTAACATGTCAAAAAAGTCTTTTCAAATGATATTTGTAAGGTTTTTCTGTAATCAGAGCTGTTATATTTCACCTTAGGTTACTATGCTGTAAGATTTACCCACTGAATTTTACTTTGTATGTTCCAAAGCTTATTTCAAACAATACTTAATATGTGTAACAGTTCTGACAAATAGCCTTTGAGAAAACAAAATGTGTGTATGGGGCATGGAAAAATAGATTGTGTTAATACGGGTAGTAAATCACTTCTGTTACACTTGCAACTTTATTTCAATAAAATTCATGTTTTAGGTTAGTATTGTGTGATTAGAATAAGAGTGAACAAAATGAACATGCATCTCACAAGTGAAATTTGGTTTGTAAATTTTATGGTATTGTCTTACAGTCACCTCTAAGAGTGAAATATGGTTCAGATTAAAGAAATCCTGACAAATTACTGTTAGAAAAAAAATTTTTCACGAAAATTAGCATAAAATTATGCTATTTATTAATACATTTCATTTCAGGCAAAAAGTTATCACTACGGCAAATGTAAGATTTGTCATTTTGGGGTGAAATACTGTCATCAAGAGGTGTAATTCTGTTTTTCCATGGACTGCAAAGAGCGGCACAATAGCACAGATCGTCAGATAAGAAATATTCTAAAAATAGAATGATGTAGATTCCTTTTATCAGCATGGTGCTTGAGGTTGTATAAACTGACAGACTGTCTGAACAATCCACCTTGCTGATCATGTTGCTCAGAACTGTTGAATTTATTTTAGCACTACTGTTGCAAAAATGGGTTTAATGCATTTCCTTGATACATTATACCAAGCAGGTCATCACACAATTATCGGATCCATTAAATCCATTATGTCTAACAACTCATTGACTCTGTGTGGACTGTGCAGTCTAACATGGGTTTATACTTTTTGCATATGTTTCAAACTCACTTTTCACAAAGCATGACCTATTTTCTTTTTGCAATTCTCTGTAATACTAGTAGTACATGTATTACAATAGTTTAACTCTTTACCAGATGACAAAATTTTAGCCTTAACCATATTGAAAGCGTTTGCAGACGACAATTTCATTGTGGCTCGAGTGGTGTAATTGTTCTTTGATAGGGTAGAAAACATTGTGGGAAAAGGAGAAAATGCTGGTTATCAGCATTTTCTCCTTTTCCCACACTGTTTTCAAAAGGCTTCTTTCCCAGTGTCGTTAAAAATCGGCATTGTGCGGTAAAGGGTTAAGGGTCAAGGCTAACTTAGTGTGAGTTGTATCACTGTTCTGAGGATATGGTAGCTTTTTGCATAATACAATGCTCATTTTGATTTGAGTTATTCTGATCTTTTAAAGAAGATTTGTAATTATGGTGAGATAAATTTGTATGCTCTGGAATCTTAACTACATGTACATATGTAATTCCAGAATGCAGTTTTTTTTTTTCAATTTCATGAAGAGTCAAATGCATTTTCTTCTTCTGCAAGCTGTACTGATTAGTCTGAACCTAATGTTTGGCTTTTTTTTTTTCCAGGTAAATCAACTACAGTCTACAGTGAAACTGTTCATGAACACAAAGATGTCATCTTCAATCTTGTTTTTGAAAACTTTTGTGATTTTACTGCGATGACTTTGTTGAAAAGATAGTGACTCTGTCACTCAGTGATTTTACTATGATTGATAAGAAATTTAACTTGTGATAAACCCTATTGTGTTGTGTTAAAGAGATATTGACTCAGTGATTTCATTTTGATTCATAAGGAATAGCGTCTCTTAATGTGAAGGTGTGCCTGGAGACAGCCTGGGTTCCATTCCGATCATTTGGATATTACTTTGCCAAATATATATATACAGAACCAATCAACAGTTTGCTACAGATCAGTGGAGATCCTGAAAGCCGATCGTGGAAAAGAGAGATTAAGAAATTATTTTGGCTTGGACCCAGGCTAGTCTGGAGACTAAATTTGGAAAACGTCATTGACAACTTGTAAGTTATCCTGAAATGATTAACAATCAATTTTAATCCTTATTTCTTCAACCATAGGTTCGAATCCTGGCTCAGCCAATTTCTTTACGAGGATTGATGATAGTCATTGTGACAGGATTCATTCCTCTCCCACTGCTGACCATTGTCTTGACGATGGTCATGTAGGAAAGCAGTCAGTGGCTTGGAAAGAAAATTGTGCAGAGTAATGATAAAAGAGACTCCAGGAAAGCATGGATAGGTGCACTGGCTGCCATGATATAACTCAAATAATGATGAAAACGGCATAAAACACCATACAATCAATCAACAATATTTCTTCAGCCTAGTTTTCTATACTGAATCGTATTACAAACACTGTACACATCAATCCAAGCTAACAAACACTGTACTAGAGATGACCCTGAGCATCGTTTTTCCATGGTCTTGACCTTTAAAGTGCCTTTTTCAACTAAAGTTGCCTCTTTGGCCAGTGTTGATCAAGATCAGACTCTGACTGCACAAAATGTGTAGTCTGATCTTTGATCTACACTATTGCCTTTGTGGAAACACAAGAGACAAAAATCATGAAAGCATACAGGTCAGATAATTGGTGCATATAATAGCTTCACCTATTTGCAAAGAAAGCTGACACTCTGGCGCTGAAAAGCTAGGTGGTCACATTGTTTAGTTGTATGGCCATCTTGAGATTTTGAAAAGTGGTACTACAGCTGCTGAAGGAATAAGGGGTGGGGGGGTAAGGATGAGAGGGGTCATAGCCCCCCGTCTGGTCAGAGGGATCCGGACACCTTGCCTGGGATAGATTTTAGCTTGACTGTCTTAGAAGAAAACATGAGTCATTGTGGTAGCCCAGGCCGTGCTCGTTGTACTGCAAAAGCTTTGACATTTTGTAATATCTTTGTTATTGCTGAAGATATTTACTTCAAACTTGGACAAGTTGTTAACTATCAAAAGGGGAACCCATACAACAAGGGCAGGTAACCATAAAAGTATTTTGATACAGTTATGACCCTTTTTCTGTTTAAAATTTTCACTAAAAATCAACTCTTAACTCTTTACCAGCTCACAAATTTTTAGACTCTTCAAAAAAGAAAGCATTTGCAGACAAAACATTTAAAATATTTTTAGCTCACCTGAGCACAAAGTGCTCAAGGTGAGCTATTGTGATCGCTCTTTGTCCGTCGTCCGTCAACAATTTCTTTAAACATCTTCTTCTCCTAAACCAATGGGCCAATCTTGATGAAATTTGGCAGGGATGTTCCTTGGGTGAAGCTCTACCAAAGTTGTTCAAAAAATTTAATTCCACACATAACTGTGGTTGCCATGGCAACAAAAAGGAAAAAAATGCAAATTCTTTGAAAATCTTCTCCTCTGAAACTGGAAGGCGTAGAGCTTTGATATTTGGTATGTAGCATCTCCTAGTGGACCTCTATCAAATTTGTTCATATGATGCCCCTGGGGTCAAAACTGGCCCCGCCCCGGGGGTCACAAGTTCGAACAAAGGAACAAAGAAGGAAAATATTAAAATTATTCTTCTCTGAAACTGGAAGGCATAGAGCTTTGATATTTGGTATGTAGCATCTGTTAGTGGACCTCTACCAAGTTTGTTCATATGATGCCCCTGGGGTCAAAACTGGCCCCGCCCCGGGGGTCACAAGTTCAAACATTAGAACAAGGAAGGAAAACTTTAAAATTCTTCTTCTCTGAAACTGGAAGGCATAGAGCTTTGATATTTGGTATGTAGCATCTGCTAGTGGACCTCTACCAAGTTTGTTCATACGCTGACCCTGGGGTCAAAACTGGCCCAGCCCCGGGGGTCACAAGTTCGAACAAAGGAACAAAAAAGGGAAAAGTTTAAAATTCTTCTTCTCTGAAACTGGAAGGCATAGAGCTTTGATATTTGGTATGTAGCATCTGCTAGTGGACCTCTACCAAGTTTGTTCATACGCTGACCCTGGGGTCAAAACTGGCCCAGCCCCGGGGGTCACAAGTTCGAACAAAGGAACAAAAAAGGGAAAAGTTTAAAATTCTTCTTCTTTGAAACTGGAAGGCCCAGAGCTTTGATATTTGGTATGTAGCATCTCCTAGTTGGCCTCTACCAAGTTTGTTCATACGATGCCCCTGGGTTCAAAACTGGCCCTGCCCCGGGGGTCACAAGTTTCAACATAGGAACAAAGAAGGAAAACTTTAAAATTCTTCTTCTCTGAAACTGGTAGGCATAGAGCTTTGATATTTGGTATGTAGCATCTCATAGTAGACCTTTACCAAGTTTGTTCATACGCTGCCCCTGGGGTCAAAACTGGCCCAGCCCCGAGGGTCACAAGTTAGAACAAAGGAACAAAGAAGGAAAACTTTAAAATTCTTCTTCTCTAAAACTGGAAGGTATAGAGCTTTGATATTTGGTATGTAGCATCTGCTAGTGAACCTCTACCAAGTTTGTTCATATGATGCCACTGGGGTCAAAACTGGCCCCGCCCCAGGGGTCACAAGTTTGAACATAGGAACAAATAAGGGAAAACTTTAAAATTCTTCTTCTGTGAAACTGGAAGGCGTAGCGCTTTGATATTTGGTATGTAGTGAACCTGTTCTAAGTTTGTTAGCCCACCTGAGCACAACATGTTCAGTGAGTTCAAAATTGGATCACCTGGGGTCATAAACTTGGTCACTAGGTCAAATTAAAGAAATACCTTGTGGGCACTCTAGAGGCTACATTTATTGCTCAAATGACCTTAAATTTGGTCAGAATGTTTGTCTTGATGAAATCTCGGATGAGTTTGGATTTGGATCACCTGGGACCATAAACTAGGTCACTAGGTCAAATTGAAGAAATACCTTTAGGGCACTCTAGAGGCCACATTTTTTCGCTCAATTGACTTGAAAATTGGTCAGAATGTTTGTCTTGATAAAATCTCGGATGGCTCTGAATTTGGGTCAACTGGGATCATAAACTAGGTCACTAGGTCAAATTAAAGAAATACCTTTAGAGCACTCTAGAGGCCACATTTCTTGCTCAATTGATTTGAAAATTGGTTAAAATGTTTCTCTTGATGAAATCTAAGATGAGTTTGAAATTGGGTCAACTGGGATCATAAACTAGGTCACTAGGTCAAATTAAAGAAATACCTTTAGGGCACTGTAGAGCCCACATTTATTTCTCAATTAACTTGAAAACTGTTCAGAATGTTTGTCTTGATAAATATTTTGATAGTTCTAAATTGGGTCACGTATGGTGATAAAGTAGGTCACTAGGTCAACTTACGGAAATTTTTTGTGGATGCTCTAGATGCCACATTTTAAGCTCAATTGACTTGACAATTGGTCAGAAATTAAATTTTGCATGTGGAGTGAAATTTCGCCCATTGACTCAGGTGAGCGATCCAGGGCCATCATGGCCCTCTTGTTTCAAATAATGGGATTCATGTTTAATAGGATGGAAAACAATTCGGGAAAAGGATAACATGCAGTTTACCAGCGTTTCCTCCTTTCCCCATAAATTTTTTAAATTATTCTTCAACAGTCGTTAAAACCCGGAATTGTGCAGAAAAGCCTTTATCACCACATTGAAAAGAAAAAGCAAAAAAAGAAAACTGGAAAAAAAAAAAGTGGCACAGCCAAAACCATATTTAACATGGTACAGCTATGGCCAGACCAGCAGGAGCTTAGTCATAAATCTTATTGTCTAACACTGATAGAAGTTATGCCTTGGACAAGAATAGGAAATACGGGTACAAAATTGCCCCTTATTGTCTTTGAAAAAAATAACCCTTTACTAAACAATTCTGAGTCCTCAGGACCTTGTGGAAGAAGCCTTCTGGAACATTGTGTGAAGCCCACAAAGGTAGCTCAGTGGTTAGTGTATCCGACTCGTGACCTGGTTATTGTGAGTTCAGTATCCGGCGATTTTTTGCCTAACACCTCAGACGCATGTGAGAAAAGTAGTAAGTGACTTGGAAAGAAAGTTGTATCAGTACCATGTGAAAAAGCCAGGAAACACATGCAAATGGGCACTGACCGCCGTGATATGACCTAAGCTGTTAAAATAGTGTTAAACTTCAATCAATCAATCATCAATCAATCAGTGTTATGTGAAAAGAAGAAAACGCTGGTAAACCAGTACTTTCTCCTTTTCCTATAATGTTTTTTATCCTGTCAAAGACAATTTCCATCATTTGAGCTACATTTGAATTGTTGTCTGCAAATGTTTTTAATGTGGACAAGTCTTAAATTTTTGTGATAAATAGTTAAATGATGTGCTCTTTTTACTTTCAGATACATCAACCAAACCCATGCCCCGTAAAAAAAGTTGGAAAATTAGTAAGGCTAGAAAAATTGTGCGGCTGCGAGAGAGAACCCAGGGAAAGCGTGTTTTGATCATACCAGCTTTCGGCTCAGCCCAGCCTGTACCTTCATATAGAACAGATGTAAGGCCATCTGTCTCTGTTGAGGAAATTTTTTATTTATCAGATGGGGGACTTGCCCACCGCTCCTAGTTCTGAAACCATCTGTGTCCAAGGGTGGGGTGAGTGTATGGGGGTGTGTGTCACTGAACTATCAGATGGCTGACTTATCCACAAACTAAAAGAATCAGTGACTAAGCCCCATAGTTCAGGTGGTAACATGTGGTTGAAGTTCAGGAGCCGCTAGATTTATTCCCAGCTCAGCCAAACTTTCTGAGGATTAATGATGGTCATTGCTACAGGATTCATTCCTCTTTGACTATTTGTCCTTAATAGGACAGAAATTGTGGGAAAAAGAGAAAATACTGGTTACCAGCATTTTCTCCTTTCCTGTAATGTTTTCAAAAGCAGTCTTTCCTCAAGGTCATTCAAAGTCAGGATTGTGTGATACAGGGTTAACTGCTGGACATTGTTCTGACGATGTTATGTGGGAAAGTATCTAGTGGCATGAAAAAAGTGTTATAAATGTGAAATTCTGGTTAAGGAAACTCAAGGAAAACATGGATAGCTGCACTTGTGACTGGCAAATGCCAATGAATGAATGTTGAAAAAGGGATTCAACATTCCCCAAAACAAATACACACAAAACCATCTGTGACTTTTGGAGTTGGCGGGTGTCTCTAAGCTGTCAGACACAAATGCCATCTGTATCATTTGACGGCATCACTAAGTGATCATATGGGAGACATGGCTACCCACCATAACCATCTGTCTTGATAGTGTCGCTCAACTATCAGATGGGAGACTTGGCCACTTATAAAAACCATCTGTGTCTTGATGGTATCACTGAACTATCAGATGGGGGACTTGGCCTCTCACAAAAATGATCTGTGTCTTTTGGGAGTGTCACTGAACTACCAGATGGGGGACTTGGTCATCAACAAAACCATCTATGTCTTTTGATGATGTCAGTGAAATATTAGATTGGGGGATTTTGCTACCCACAAAGACCATCTGTCTTTTGATGGTGGCTTTGAACTGTCAGATGGGGGACTTGGCCACCCATACTAACCATCTGTGTCTTTTGATGGTGTAACTGTAACTGAACTCTCAGATTGGGGACTTAACCACCCACAAATACCATCTACAAATTTTGGGCTTGTCACTTAGCTATCAGCTGGGGGACGTGGCTACCCACAAAAACCATCTGTGTCTTTTGATGGTGTCACTGAGCTATCAGATTGGCGACTTTGTCACCCACAAAAACCACATACGACTTATTGGCTTGTCACTGGGTTATCAAATGGGGGACATGGCTACCCACAAAAACCATCTGTGTCTTTTGATGGTATCGTCAAACTATCAGACAGGAGAGTTGGCCACCAATAAAAACCATCTGTGGTTTTTGATGGTGTCAGAGTCACTGAACTGTCAGATGGGGGACTTGGTCACCCATGAAAACCATCTGTGTCTTTTGATGGTGTCACTGAACTATAAGATGTCGAACTTAATCACACACAAAAACCATCTATGTCTATTTATGTTTTCACTGAAGTATAAGATCAGGAACTTTGCTACCCACAAAGACCATTTGTATCTTTTGATGGTGTTACTGAAATATCAGATGGGGGACTTGGCACCCACAAAAACAATTTGTGTCTTTTGGGTGTGTCACTGAACTGTCAGATGGAGAACTTGGCGACCCTAAAAAACCATCTTTATCTTTTGATGGTTTCACTGAACTATCAGATGGAGATTTGGCTACCTACAGAAGCCATCTGTGTCTTGAGGGTGTCACTGAACTATCAGATGGGGGACTTGGCCACCCTTAAAAACTGTCTGTGTCTATTGACGGTGTCAAGAGCTACATGTATCAAATGCGAGACTTGGCCACCACCCGCAATAGCCGTCTGTGACTTTCAGGGGTGTTACTGAGCTATCAGTTGGGGGACTTGGTCACCCATAAAAATAATGAATCTGTCTTTTGTAGTGTCACTGAACTGTCAGATGGGGACTTGGCTACGCTCAAAAACCATTTTTGTCCTTGATTAGTGCTGGGTAGTACTTACTGATAGAACTTTTGAACTGATCTTTGATTTTAGTTATTGTGAAAAATCGGATACATTTATTGAGAGAATGATTATCTGATACATCTGTAACCCTTTACCAAGCAATCCCGTGTTTTAATGACCCTGTGAAATAAAGCTTTTGAAAACATTGTGGGAAAAGGAGAAAATGCTGGTAACCAGCATTTTCTCCTTTTCCCACAATGTTTTCTATCCTTTCAGATACAAAATCCCATTATTTCAATCACATTTAATTTGTCAACTGCAGATACTTCCAATTTGTGCCAGTCTAAATATTTGCCATTTGGTAAAGGGTTTTCTCGTTACCAGACAACAAAAATTTGGGCTTGTTTAAATTGAAAGCATTATTGTTGCCGACAACAAAGTACATGTATCCAGGAAGGATGGCTCAAATGATGAGCTTTTCTTTGGAAAGGATTTAAAACAAGGTTGGAAAAGGAGTAAATGCTGGTTTGGTTACCAGCATTTTCTCTTTTTTCAGCAATATTTTCAATTGCTTTTTTGTTCAGGATCATCAAAATATGGGATTGTGGGATCGTTACCAAATAAAACAATTTTAGGCTTGTCCAAATTTGAAGCATATGCAAATGGCAAAATGTTGCTAAAATGTTAAGATTTGTCTCTTGCATGGTAGAAACAGTTATGGGAAAAAAAAGGAAAAAAATGCTGATTACCAACATTTTCTCTCTTTTATTCTTTACCACATAAAAATTTTGACCTGTCCATATTGAAAGGATTTGCAGACGACAGTTCAGATTTAGCTCAAATGATGGAAATTGTCTTTGATGTGGTAGAAAACCTTTTGGAAAAGGAGAAAATGCTGGATACAAGCATTTTCTCCTTTTCCCACATTGTTTACAAGAGGCTTTTTTCTCAGGGTTGTTAAAACTGGGGATTGTGTGGTAAAGGATTTTACCAACATGGGACACCAATCACTTCCTATTGTATCATTTAATGTTAATTTTGAAAATTATAATAATTGTGCATCCATTGAAGGCTAAATTGTTCAGTCTTCATAGATTTATATGAATGTCCATATTATATATAAACCTCTTTCCAAACCACCCTACCCCACCCCCCTTGTAAGTAGACCAATATTTAATACTTCACAAAAATCATAGTATTTTGCTTTTCATGTGTTAACCCTTAACCACACAATCCCGACTTTTAACGACCCCAAGAAAGAAGCCTTTAGAAAACATGGTGGGAAAAGGAGAAAATGCTGGTAACCAGCATTTTCTCCTTTTCCCACCATGTTTTCTACCCTTCCCAAAGCAAATTTCAATTTCTCAGTCAGATTTAAATGTCGTCTTCAAATGCTTTCAATTTGGACAAGTCTAAAACTTTGTCGTTTGGTAAATGGTTAAACTCTACCACACAACATAATTTTAGACGTGTACAAATTCAAAGCATTCACAGATGACGAAGGGTTTTTAAAACATGGTGGGAAAAGGAGAAAATGCTGGTAACCAGCATTTTCTCCTTTTTCCTCAATGTTTTCTATACTTGCTATCCTTTCAAAGCCAATTACCACCATTTGAGCAACATTTACTTTTTTGTCTACAAATGCTTTGGATTTGGACAATTTCAAAATATTGTTGGTTGATAGGGAGTGAAGCAATGTGATATATCCTGATATGCAGATCATGCACAAATTTTGTTTCAGTGTCAAAAGTGAAGGTCAGGATAACTGTTTCTAAAAACAGATGAATCTGAAATTCACTATTTTCAATTATAAACTTCGAATTATGTTAGTGAAACTTCACATCATACCCTGTACATGATGCTGTTACCTGATATAAGATAATAAAGATTTGAGCTCTCAGCCTATGATGGATTTATCTTTTGCCAAGCAATACTCACGGGCCCGATGGAAACCCATTACCACACAGTCCCGAGTTTTAATGATCTTGAAAGAGAAGGTGTTTGAAAACATTATGGGAAAAGGAGAAAACACTGGAAGCCAGCATTTCCTCCTTTTCCCCAAATGTTTTTTACAATATCAAAGATAGAAATCATCATTGCAGATTCAATTAATTTTTTGTCTGCAATTGCTTTAATTTTGTCGAATCTAGAATTTTATCATCTCATATAGGGTTAATCCTTTCCAGATCGACAAATTTTTAGACCCTTCCAAATTCAAATCATCTGCAGACAACAAATCTGAAAGTCGTACAAATAAACTACTGTTTTTGGAGGGGGCAAAATAAACATTTTGAGAAAAGGAGAAAATGCTGGTTACCAGCATTTTCTTCTTTTCTCACAATGTTTTCAAAAGGCCTCTTCCTTGGGGTCGTGAAAACTCAGGATTGTTTGGTAAAGATTAAGTCTTTCGCTTTAATTTGCAAGACAAGCACTGATATTTATTATTTCAGATGATGGATATAGGAGATGATACAAGCGTGACATACCAGTTTGACAGTCACATTAATCTCGATGATCTCATAGAGTCAGCAATAGAAGATCTGTGCAATACACGAACAAGCGAGGGGGTGCAAGAATGGCATGAAAAGCTATACCAGTTTCAGCCGTCCATTAGACTGATTGAAAGTGAGTAATAAACTACTCACTGTTACAAGGTGGTTGAGATATTTTTTGGATATGAACATCGAAAGCAGGCTGTGTGCTCTCTTTCTTATATCTAATTGAAAATTTTGCTTTTCAACAATATGCAAATCAATAAGCTAAAAGATGCAATTTCTGGCAAGGTTGTTTTTCATCATTTCTCTTCATATTAAACTACAAAAGAGTTTTGATATTTGTATCCCAGTGCCTCATATGCTACGTATCTTTTTGTAAAGATTTTTCTTTTATGTATTGGTATGTATGGGGAAGCCCCTTTAAACTGGTCACTAAACAACAAATGTTAGACTTTTCCAAGTTGAAAGCATTTGCAGACGACAAGTAAAATGTGGCTGAAATGATGGGATTATTAGGGTAGAAAACACCTTTAGAGAAGGAGAGGGTGCTGGTAACCAGCATATTAATAGATTTGTAGACCACAAACGTAATCAAAAACTTGAAATTTGTCTTCGAAAGAGCAGAAAAACATGGTGGGAAAAGGAGGAATGCCGTTTACCAGCATTTTCTCCATATCCCACAATGTTTTCAAAAGTGTTTTTCCACAAGGTTCTTAAAAGTCAGGATTTTGTAGTAAAGAATTAAATTTATTTGTGTTCATTGCAGGACGACAGAGAGAGATCAATAGGATCTTTAATGATTGCCAGTTACAGTTGGATAACTTCAAAGAAAATTTAGAAGAAGCTGAAAAGAATGACGAGTAAGATTATTTTCGAATTTTTAGCTGGGCTGTTTTTTGAAGAAGTGTTTTTGGCACCCACATGCACTTCTCTTGTTATATATGTACTTTTAATCCTTTCCTGAACATCCAAGTCCCGGTAGTGCAGTCGGTAGCGAACAGGGGGTCATTGTTTCTAATCCACAGTTTAGCCAATTTCTCTTCGAGGATTAATGATTGTCATTGTTGGAGGATTCATTCCTCACTCACTGCTGATAATTGTTTCGACCATGATTATGTCATAAAGCAGCCAGTGACTTTGGAAGAATATTGTTTGAAGAACTTGTAAAAGAAACTCCAGGAAAGCATGGATAGGTGCACTAGCCACCGCTATATAACTGAAATAATTTTCAGAATAGTGTTTAACACTATACAGTCAGTCAATCAACCTGTCACAAACAATCCTGTGTTGTTACAATGCAAGGGAAAAATACTTGGCAGATATTTTAGAAAAAAAGGAAAATGCTGGTCTTCTATCCACAATATTCGACAATGTTATCTATTATTCGAATGACAATTCACAATATACGAGCTATAATTGCTTGCTTTACTTTGTGCCATTTAAAATCGATAGTCCTGACTGACTTGTTACTTGTTACAGCAGAGGAGTGGAAATTATGTACCCTGCTAAATTTAGTGAACAAAAATGGAAGTTTGGTTTGAATGTAGAAGTCTGAATAGCCTCCTTTAATCCTTAATGACCTTGAGGAAAAACACTTTTGAAAACATTGTGGGAAAAGGAGAAAATGCTTGTAACCAGCATTTTCTCCTTTTCTAACAATGTTTTCTATTTTGTCGAAAACAAATTTTGTCATTTGAGTCATGTTCAGTGTCTTTTCTACAATTGCTTCCAATATGGACCTGTGTAGAATTTTTCTTTTTTTTTTGCAGGAAAAGGTTAAGAATGTATTTCCATTTTAGAAAACTGATAAAGAATATATAAATTGCTTTTTCAGAAAATTGTTAAAAGATGCAAAAAAAGCATTTGCTGAGGCAGCCTTATATCCGTCTGAACTCGTTATTGACGGATCAGATAAAGAAGACAATCAGGATGATGGGGATGATGAAGATGATGTACAAATTATCGAGAAAGCAAGCTCGAAAAGTCCAGTTGTCCATACAGTCCCCAAGCCAACTTCTGATAAAAAGTACTGCTCATACTCCTACACTTTTCTGTTTTAATTCTGTGTAATTTTTAGTATTTGACAAATTGTCATACCCAGCTTTTTTTGTAGACTATGTGGTTAACTTTTTACCAGACAATCCCATGTTTTTACAACCCTGAGGTAAAATGCTTTTGAAAACATTGTGGAAAAGAAGAAAATGCTGGTAACCAGCATTTTCTCCATTTTCCTCAATAGCTCAAATGATTTGAATGGGCCTTTAAAAAAAAAAAGATGAAATTTGCTTGTTGACTTGTTTCAATTGTTGACAGTAGTGAACAATTTATGATGAAAATGTGGAACATGTTATAGTAAAAATGCCCTCATTAAGGAATGAAGAGAACTTTTTTTGCTTTCATGGAGGTATGAAAAAAAAACCTAATCACATTGTATGAAACCGCTTCGTGGTTTCATACAAAAGTGTGATTAGGTTTTTCATTTCATACCTCCATGAAACAAAAAAAATTCTCTTCATTCCTTATAATTCAATATCACAGACAACAAATATGCACATAAATAATACTGCTTTTTTTTGTAAATCCAACATTGCATATGTATTTAATGTCCATTTCATTCATAATTCATAGCGCAGTAAAACTGCTGGTTCATGACGTAAAAATGACGTAAATTCGTGACGTCATTATACTATTGAACATTTGCAGGTTTAGTAGATTTATTATTAGAAGTTCAGTATGCTAGAACTAAGTTGAAAATAAGATTGTTAGAACCCAGCAAAGTGACAATGAGTTTTCAGCTCTCTCTTTGAATTTACTCTTGGATATTTTTGTCACTATTCAGAGAAAATAAATTCAGCTAGCAATTTGAACTTAGGACTCGATAAAGATCTAAAATCAGAAAGAAAAACATTATGAAATCTCGTATACATGTTTGTTTGCATTAGTTTGACTGCAAAAGTAGTTCTGGCACTATTAATTTTTTTTTCATGGAGCTATGAAAAATTTTTTTCAGCCAATCAGAACTCGCCAATGTTCATGAAAACAACTAATATTGAATTATTCAGCAATAATTTGATACCAAATCATGTGATACTGTATGATCATAATTATGACCTAACAGTAAAAATTGGTCACGATCCAACCTGCATCATGTTTTCAGACATAACTATTGACAATCTGATAATCTGGCAAACCATTGACATATATGTATATTTTTGCTAAGCTACATGCTATGGAGATATTGAAAACATTGTGGATAAAGGCTAATGATTGCATGTTAAAGCAATTGTTGATATAATGCTGTTATCGATAGTTGCTTGAGTATTATCCCGTTACCAAGCAGTCCCTGTTTTTTTGACACTGAGGAACAAGCATATTCTTCTCCCAAATTTTCTCACAAATCAGACAATCATATCACTGGAGCCATACTTAATTTATAATCTGTGAAAGCTTTCAATTTGGATGAGTAAAATTTTGTTGTCTGATTAAGAGTTAGTGTGACAAACTGATTACAGGTGTGTATAATTCAACAAAGCTAGGTTAAACCACTGTAGAAAAGCAGTTGCTTGTTATATCACTGTTTCTTTAGCTGGCTGATTGTAAACCCTTTTCCAGACTATCCTTTGGCACTGCAACCATGAAAAAAGACTTTGAAAACAGCAAAAAGGAGAAAATGCTGGGTACAATGTATTTACCCTATCAAAGATAATTTCCATATTTTGAATCACATGTAACATTCTGTCTATAAATGCTTTTAATACGAGCAAGTCTAAAATTTTGTTGTCTGGTAAAAAGTGTACCAGTTAGATTTATCTATTTTAGGCCTGGGGATGAAAAACCAGTCCCAAAAGATGATTCACTGAAAGCTCAAACCAGAGAGAAGCTGGCAACGGCTCTGAACAATGCCTCAGGTCAACAACAACCAGTAAGCTTAACATTTTTCATTCTCCGTATAATGTCAGCAAAATCTGACTCTTTCAGTAGACAAGGAAATATTATGGTGCACACAGCATTTATCAAAACTTGTTCATGCTCAGGGCTTCTGCCATTTATGGCCAACAGCGCCAACTTCAACAGTGGGAAAAATGTCTCCAAAATGATGTCTTAACAAAATGCACTGGCAATATGCAGTGTCTTTTTCTTACTCTTGAAATCGCTCAAACTCAACATTTTATGAGGCTTACTAGGGGTTTACAAAAAGTATCAGGAAAAGTATTAAGAAAGGCTTTTGAAAATATAATGGAAAAAGGAGAACATGCTTGCCCATCTTTTCTACCCTATCATAGACAATCTATTTGACACACATTTTATTTGTTGTCTGCAAATGCTTTCAATTCCAGTTTGAAATTTTGTGTCCAGTAAAGAGTTAAACATGAGAAAAAGATTCTGCTTAAACAAAATTCTTTCTGTGGACTTATTAACCCATTACCACACAATCCCTACTTTTGACGACCCTGAGAAAGAAGCCTTTAGAAAACATTGTGGGAAAAGGAGAAAATGCTGGTAACCAGCATTTTCTCCTTTTCCCACAGTGTTTTCTACCCTTCACAAAACAAATTTCAAATTTTCAGTCACTTTTATTTTGTCGTCTGCAAATGCTTTCGATTTGGACAAACCTAAAATTTTGTCGTTTGGTAATGAGTTAAACACTACCTAACATTGCTATAGTGATTAGAAAATCTGAATTGCAGTAATTTATCACATAAGCCCCCTTGTTTTCAGTGTAAGTAACAAATTACAAATTTTACTATCTTACATACATTTTAGATAAGCATTATATGATGTCATATGAGACATCATTTTATACTTTAAGAGAAGTGTGTCAAAATCTGTTAATAAAAGTTACCGCTTGTACATGCATGGTTTTGCATGTTCTGAACAGTAATTTGTTAACAATCGTTATGTGATAAAAAGAATCTGACATTTGTTGGCCTTTGAGGTAAAATTTTATTGAACTTGTCTACAAAAATGTTGCCAGAGGCTCACTTGATAACAATTTCCTAGATTAGTCTAATAAAATTACAAGCAATGTCTCCTTTCCCTCAATATTTTCAACAACTTTCTTCCTTGGGGTCATTTAAGATGGCCACTTTGATTTTTTGGGACAGTATTGATATGATCAATCTTGCAATCCTGTTCTTCAGCGAAGCATTCAAATAGTGAGAAAATTCCTGACAGATACGTTAGACAGACAATCAACTATTTCTACATCCAAACCAGTAAGATATCTGGACTATCAAATGCATGTTGTGTCAGATAGAGCAACCCTATCCCTTTTTATGTTTGTTTGTAGATTGGTTATTTTTTTGTAGTTTTTTTTTCCAAATAATATTTCACTTACACCAGTGCACCTATTAATGGATTTCTGGGAATTCTTAAGCCACAAACACAAGGATAGGTGCACTAGCTGCCATGATATTGTTTAAAATTGCATTGAAAATTAAAACAGAGTTAAACACCAGTACCAAATGATTCCATGTTTTTGAGACACTGGGCTATTGAAATTTTATGGAAAAATGTGAAAATGCTGGTAACAAGCATTTTTTGCTTTACCTACAGTGTCGTCTTCCCTCCTCAGAGACATCTGAACCAAATTTACTTTGTGGTCCAGAAAAGCTTTCAATTTGGATGTGTCAAAATTTTTTAATTGGTAAAGAATTAATGGCAAATTATTATTATTTTTTGTTTATGTAGAGGTTTACCTGTTGAGTTTGCATCACACAGGTATTTAACCCATAACTCTTTACCAAATGACAAAATTTTAGACTGGTCCAAATTAAAAGCACTTCCAGACGACAAAATAAACGTAACTCAGAAATTGAAATTTGTTTCCAGCACGGTAGAAAACATTGTGGGAAAAGAAGAAAATGCTGGTTACCAGCATTTTCTCCTTTTCCCACAATGTTTTCAAAAGGCTTCTATCTCAGGGTCGTAAAAACCAGGGATTGTTTGGTAAAGGGTTAACCAAACAACAAAATTTCAGACCATATTGTCCATATTTAAAAACTTTGCAGACAACAAATTAAATGTTGCTAAAAAAAAAAATTTGGGATCTTTTGGTAAATGGTTTAAGTGTTTTATAGATGTTAGATTAGTTTTCCTTCATCAGTGTTGTCTGTGTACTTTGTATTAAATAAGTAGTGGAGTGATAGCTGATATTATTTAACCCTTTACCAAACAGTCCCAAGTTTTAAAGACCTTGGGAAATTAGTCTTTTGAAAACTTTTTGGGAACAGGAGAAAATGCTGGTAACCAGCATTTTCTCCATTTTCCCACAATGTTTTCTAACCTTTTAGAGGCAAATCCAAACATTTGGGCCACATTTTGGATTTGTTGTCTGCAAATGCTTTCAGTTATGACCAGTCTTAAATTTTGTTGTTGTGTGGCAAGGAGTAAATTCTTTATCAAACAATCCCAAGTTTAAGCGACCTTGAGAAAGAAGGCTTAAGATAACACTGTGTGAAAAAGAGGTAGTGCTGGTAATCAGCGTTTCCTTCTTCTCTGATAATGTTTTCTGCCCCTTGACATACAAACCTAATCAGTTGAGTCACATTTAATTCTAAACTCCTGTTGTCTGTTAAAGAGTTGAGACTCTTTTATAAGTTTTTTTTTAGTAGTTGTGATATAAGTCTTAACAGTGTTACGGGAGACCACTCCTTCATGCATGGCTTCGTCCCGATTTAAATACAATACCTAACAGCTGCGTTAGGGAGATATCTCTTTAGCTCAGTGGTTATGGTATTGGTCTTTTAAACCTCGAAAAACGAGGTTATTTGTCCGCCATGGGTTTGAATCCCACCAGATGCGATTTGTACTGCCATGCATTTGTTCATTTGTTTCTTTGTTACGGACTTTGTTCATAAGAACAGGACTACAAAATTGTAGACTTATCTATAAATACAGCATTTGCAGAAGTCAAATGAATTATAGGTAAAAGGAATGGTCTTTGATGGGGTATAAACATTGTGGAAAAAGGAGAAAATGCTGGTTAATGTTGTTTTCTACTATTGCCACAAAAGCCTTCTTTCTCAGTTATGTACAAATATGGGATTGTTTAGTACAGGGTTAACCCTTTACGTACAGTAGTGAGTACCAGCACTGAGTAATAAGCAGAATTGTTCATAGTAAAAGTTACACCGTTTGAACACTCTGAGTGGAATCAAGCTCTGGATAGAATAACCCTTTATCACACAACAGCATTTTGGACTTACATTGTATTTCAATTCAAAGCATTTGCAGACAACAAATTATATGTCTATGAAATAGTTCTATGAAAGGGTAGAAAACATTGTGGGAAAAGGAGAAAATGCTGGTAGCCAGCATTTTCTCCTTTTCCCCAATGCTTTCTTCCTTTTTGTAGACTATTTTAACCATTTAGCCACATTTTGTAGACTTGGTGACAGTGAAAGCATTTTCAGCTTTTTAGACCCAAAAATTACCTGTGGCTTAAGAGATATAATTTGTCTTTGAAAATGTAGAGAAAATTTTGGGAAAAGGAGAAAATACCGGTTACTGACATTGTTCAGCCACATGGTTCCCAGCAGAGTATACAGAGGCCTGCAACACAGCCTTCAGATCGGGGTCCATCTTCATTGTCTGACCAGCATTTATCATCAGCATCATCATTGCTTAAATCACCATCATCCCCATCAACTGCTCTGCCATCAAAGACAATGATGTCGTTAAACTTGCTTTTTCCTGTAAGTTTTTTTTATTACAATGGTCTAACCCTTACCATACAATTCCATTTTGATGACCCTGAAAGAGAGGGCAGAGAAGAAAATGTAAGGAAACCAGTCTGTTTTTTTCTTCTCCCAGCAAAGTTTTCTACTACTACTTTCATCATGGTGCAAAAAATTGTCATCAGCTTACAAAAACATTTTCTGATACCTCTGTCATTACTGAATACGTTTAATTCTAACTGTAGTTAGTTTGTTCAATAACTATCAGAAGGAGAATCTATAGTTGTGTCCCTTTTATACGCCTGAAGGGATGTATTATGTCCCTTCTCATCCTTCCATATCTCTGTGTGTTCTGAGCAACTTTGTGTCTGCTCTATATTTCTTCAACCCTTTGTCTGATTTTGAAAAATTTCTCATAATGTGTGCATCTTGATGACATGATCTGTAAAGCAGAGCGTTCAGAGCCCAGGTTCAAAGGTCAAGGTCACAGCGAGGAGGGTTAGAGGTCACATGTTCTTACATCATGACCCTGCCATATCTCTTGAATTCATGGGCTGACACTGAAAATATTTTAACTCTTACCACATACCACAGAACAAAAAAAATGTAGAATTGTCCAAAATGAAAGCATTTGCAGATGACAATGTAAATGTGGCTTATAAGTTGTAATTTTTCATTGATGTGGTGGAAAACATTGTGGGAAAAGGAGAAAATGCTGGTAACCAGCATTTTCTCCTTTTCCCACAATGTTTTCAATAGGCTTCAAGGTCATTAAATTATGGGATTGTGCGGTAAAGGGTTAAAGGCACCTTGATGGAATGATGTACAGGGCACAGGTAGCAGAGCTAGGGTCCAAGGTCAAGGTCACAGCAGAGGGTCAAAGATCTTTAGCTGGTTAATTGTGATCTCTCATTAGCACTTGACCCCTGATCCAGTTTTGAAAATGTTGCACATTTGTGTGCACCTTGAGTCAATGTGAAGATTAAAGATTTCACAGTCCAGACTCAAAAGGTCATGGTCTCAGCAAGGGGGTCAGAGGTCACATGCTCTTAAAATCATGACTGTCAGCGCCATGTCCCTGTAACCCACGGTTCGATAATGAAAATATCCCATACAAGTACACACATTGATGGAATATGGCTTGGAACAAAATGTTGTACAAAGTTACTGTGACAGAAACTCCAGGAAAGCATAGATAGGTGCACTGGGTGCCACAATATCTCTGAAATAAGGTTGAAAACAGCATTAAACACCATACAAGAAATTAATTAAACATGTAAATGATAAAACTTTAATCCTTTCAGAATGAGCCTACTCCGACATCCACGACACCAATTAACCCTGAGACCCTTTCTGCACTACAGAAGAAAGCCACAGGCCAGGTGACACAGTACTCAACATCCTTGGCCAATCAGGAAAAAATGGAAAAACTCTACCTTGAAGATGTGAAGTATGTATTAACCCCTATACCAAACAATAATGAGTTTTAACCACCCTGAACAAGAAGGCTTTTGAAAACATTGTCGGAAAAGGAGAAAGTGCCTTCTTTCTCAAGGTATTTAAAACTCAAGATTGTGCTGGAAAGAGTCTATTATTGGACAGTGTTTCTCAGTCTTGAGTGTAAAAATGCATATGGAAAAAGATCCAGTATCTGGTAATGCTGATGGAAATGAATTGTTTGTTTTAGTGGTAGATTCTGAAACAGTTTTTTCAAAGGGTAGGAAAACATTGTGGCAAAAGAATCATCGCTTGTACCAGTATGGTCTCTAACCTGCAATTTTCTTTCCACACAGTCCTGAGTTTTAATGACCCTGAAGAAGAGAGATTTTGAAAATACTGTGGGAAAAGAAAAAGTGCTGGTAACCTGAATTCTCCCCTTTGCCATAATTTTTTATACTCTTTCAAAGGCAGATTCCATCATTTGGGCCACGCTAATTTATTCATCTGCATTTGCTTTCAGTTCGGACAAGTCTAGAACTTTGTCATCTGGTAAAGTGTTAAAATCTGTCTTTTCTTTAGAATTATTAACCCTCTAACAAGCAGTTCAAACTTCTGAGGAACTTGATGGAAAAGGCTTTTGAAAACATTTTGGAAAGAAGAGAAAATGCTGGTGACCAGCATTTTCTCCATTTCCCAAATTGTGTGCCTCCTTTTAGAAGACAAATTTCATGTTCTGAGTACTGTTTTATTTGTTGTCTAATAATGCTTGTAAATTGAACATGTCCAAAATTTTGTCGTTTGGTAGAAAGTTTGAGCACTGCCTGGTGTGTATGGTGAAGGGTAAATCATTTAACTGTGTTGTTGTTTTTTTACAGCAATATCAAACTCAACACTTTGGTACTGTATAAGAGATACCAAGACCTGTGGGACAAAGGTGTATTGTTAGAAATTCTGAATACACATAAGCCTGTGGCAGAGGTAAGACTTGCACATTTCTTCTGTAAGCCTTAGCTTCATCCCAAGACTTTTCAAACCTTTCCCTCATGAAAAATCTAAGCCTCCTGTGAATTCAAAACATCTTCAGATGACAAATTCAAATTAGATAGCAATGAGATTAAGTTCCCTAATAGGAGAAAAAACATAGTGGGAAAAGGAGAAAGTGCTAGTAGCCAGCGTTTTCTAATTTTCCCACAATGTTTTCTTCTCTTTAGAAGACACATTCCATCATGTCAGCCTCATTTGGTTTCTCATGTGCTAAATTTATCACTACTTTTCAGGCAATCTCGATTTGAATAAGCCTGCATTCTTTCTGCAGTCAGAGCTAAGACCTAGACTATAATTTGTTTTAGGCAAAACAGCGCTGATTTATTAATACTTCAATGGGCCTGTCCCTCTGACAGAAGAAAATAATGTTGAAAACTGTCAATTGCTATACAAACAATTTACATATGGTTCATTTGAATTGGAATCAGATTTGAGTATGTCTTAAACCTTATAGTCTTAACATTGCAGAGAAAGTATAAAGTGAAATGTGAATATAAGAAAGGTCCTAAGTGGTTAACCTCAAAGCAGATAGCATTTTCCTGGAGTATACCAAAGCCATTGACAGTTGGAACAAGAATAGTGGGTAAGCCACAGGGTCAGGGATGGCCTTTCACTCTCTTACCAAACAACAAAATTTTACACTCAACAAATTTGAGAGCATTTGCAGATGGCAAATTAAAAGTGGCTCAAGTGATATGATTTGTCTTTGAAAGAGTAAAAACCAGTATGCAGTATGGGAAAAGGAGAAAATGCTGGTTTTGTCAGCATTTTCACCTTTTCCAACAATATTTTCAAAAGCCTTCTTTGCCACTGTCATGAAAGGCATTTTTAACCAGATTTTGTGTTTCAAGTTTTTTTTAGAAAATCCTAAACAATATTTTGAACACCATAAAATGTTACTGGCTTCGTAGCTCAGTAGTTGAGTTTCTGACCATGAAATTGAAGGTTGTTGGTTTGAGTTCCACCTGAAGATTTTTTCAGCTTTTTACCTCGCCTGAGCACAAAGTGCTTAAAGTGAGCATTTGTGATCGTGCTGTGTCCTGCGTCTGACGTGCGTCGTCAACTTTGAGCTTGTGTACACTCTAGAGGCCACATTTTCAGTCCGATACGTATGAAACTTGGTCAGTATGTTTGTCTTGATGATATCTTAGACGAGTGTGAAAAGGGGTCATGTCTGGTCAAAAACTAGGTCACTTGGTCAAATCTGAGAAAAACCTGGTGTACGCTCTAGAGGCCACATTTTCAGTCCAATACTCTTGAAAGATGGTCAGAATATTTGTCTTGATAATACCTTTGACAAGTTCGAAAATGGGTCATGTTGGGTCAAAAACTAGGTCACTAGGTCAAATCTAAGAAAAACCTTGTGTAAGCTCTAGAGGCCATATTTTCTGTCCAATACTCTTGAAAGTTGGTCAGAATGGTTTTCTTGATGATGTCTTGGATGAATCTGAAAATGGGTCACATCCGGTCGAAAACTAAGTCACTAGGTCATATCTTAGAAAAACCTTGTGTACACTCTAGAGGCCACATTTTCAGTCCAATGCTCTTGAAAGGTGGTCAGAATATTTGTCTTGATAATATCTCGGACGAGTTTGAAAATGGGTCATATTGGGTCAAAAACTAGGTCACTAGGTCAAATCTAAGAGAAACTTTGTATAAGCTCTAGAGGCCATATTTTCAGTCCAATAAGCTTGAAAGATGGTCAGAATGTTTGTCCTGATGATGTCGCAGATGATTTTGAAAATAGGTCACAGTGGGTTAAAAACCAGGTTACTTGGTAAAATCTTACAAAAACCTTTTGTACCCTCTAGAGGCCACATTTGCAGTCAAATAGGCATGAATGTTGGTCAGATTGATTGTCTTGATGTTATCTTGAATAAGCTTGAAAATGGGTCATGTTGGGTCAAAATTAGGTCATTGGGTCAGATCTTTGAAAACTCTTGTGTATGCTCTAAAGGCCACATTTTCAGTCGTGTACACTTGGAATTTGGTCAGAAAATATATCTTTATGGTATCATAGATGAGTTTGAAGACAGGTTACGTTAGGTAGAAAACTAGGTCACTAGGTCAAATATTAGAAAAACGTTTTGTGCGCTCTAGAGGCCAGATTTTCATTCCAATGCTCATGAAATATGGTCACAATGTTTTTCTTGATGGTATCGCAAATGAAATTGAAAATGGTCACATCAGGTCTAAAATAGGTCACTGGGTAAAATCTGTGAAATATCTTGTGTACGCTCAAGAGGCCATCTTCTCTGTCCAATACTTATGAAAATTAGTCAGAATCTTTTCCTTGATAATAAATGATATTGGAAATGGTCACATTGGGTCAGAAAGTAGGTGGCCAGGTCAAATCTTGGAAAAACCTTGTTTTTACTCTGGAGGCCACATTTACCGGTAACTGTCCAATATTCATGAAAGGTGGTCAGAATCTTTGTTTTGATAATATCTGCAACATGTTGCAAAATTGGCTCTTTTGGGCTAAAAAGTAGGTCTTTGAGACAAATTCTAGAAAAAAAATTTATACATGCTAGGGGCCAAATTTTCAGTCAAGTACTTATGAAAGCTTGTTAGAATTTTTGTCATAATATCTTGGAAGAGACTGGAAATGGGTCATGTTTGGCCCAAAGGCTCAGGTGAGCAACTTCAGGGCCATCAAGGCCCTCTTGTTTTCTCTTTGTTGTTTTTCCCAGACTAAGGGTAAACAGTCATATCCAAATGATTTTTCTTTTCAAACGATTAACTTTCCAAATGTAAAAAAATTGGATCAAAATCTGGTTTAACTCTTTACTGTATGACAAAATTTTTTACTGGTCTAAGTTGAAAGCGTTTGCAGACGACACAATGAATGTGGATAAAAAATTAAAATTTACTTTTGGTGGGATAGAAAACATTGTGGGAAAAGAGCAAATATTAGCTACCAGGCTTTTCCAATGAGGTTTCCATAAGCTTTCCTGCTCAGGGTCATTGAAACTCGGAATTGTGTGGTTAAGAGTTATGGGGAAAAAGGGAAAAAAAGAATTTGGATGATCTTAAATTCGCAACTACCTGTCACTGATATTACCTAACATATGTTTGAGCTGGAGAGTTTATGATTAGAATTCCTCCCACTTATCAGGATCTATATATTCTTTTTCAGCTTTGTATAAAGAAGATGACTCAGAAGGAGCTTTCTATGCTGGAATCATAGCCGAGGCTCCAAATGGCAGAAATGACCACAGGTTTGTATGCATTATTGTTAGTTTTTTTTCTGGTAGTGCAGTCGCTAGGATGCAGGACTTCAAACTTTTCAAATCCCCAGCTTGGTGAATTTCAAGGATTGATGATAGCCATTGCTAAAGGATAGATCCTTTCTCACAGCTGATCATTGTATGGACTATGGCTATGTGGAAAAGCGGCCAATGGCTGTGGAAGAATATTGTGCTAAGTATTGGTGAAAGAAACTCCAGGAAAGCATGATTAGGCACGCTGGCTGCTGCAATATAACTGAAATAATGTTGAAAACAGTGATTAACACAATACAAACAATCAAACAAAGACACTTTTTTTCAGACAACAAAAGTTAAGATTTGTAAAAATTGAAGATGTTTGTAGAAGATGTATCAAATGTGGCTCATAAAGACGAAGACTAAGACGAATTTTGATTGCAAAAAAGTTTAAGACATTATGGAAAAAGAAAAAATTGCTGGTGACAAGTATCTTTTGTTCATTTTTGTTATTGAGAGCAAAGAGAAAACCAGGATTATTCTTACAGTATGCTTATCAAATTTTGTTTTGTAACTAAATTTCAGATATCTGGTGTTCTTTGATGATGGCTATGCTCAGTATTGTACATCAAAAGAGATCTACAAAGTATTTTACCAGAGTAAGTTTATTTCTGTGAAAGGGACTTCAATGCATTTACAAAAAATATCGACCCAGATCAGCCTGCGCTGACTGCATAGTCTTTGCAGGCTGTCCTGTGTCAAAACCTTTTACTTTTGGTAAGTTTTCTGCATGTCTAAGGAGCATTCTATCTTAGAATTCAGGTGGTTTGGGACAAAATGGATTTTATGGATCCATAATTATGTGAAGACTTGCTTAGTATAATGTGTCATGGAGATGCATTGAGCCCCCTTTGGCCAGAGTGTGGCTCATTATTGATTACTTTCAAGATTTTTGTTTCTATACTGTTTTATGTTTTATCATACATTTATTAGTGGTAGATTTTTGTAGTGCTTTAAGCAGTGAAGGTCAGGTGCGCAATAAATATAACAAACTTGTATGTTTCTCAGTTGTATGTGTTTACCCTTTACCACGCAATCCTGACTTTTAACAACCCTGACAAAGAAGCCTTTTGTAAGAAAAGGAGAAAATGCTGGTAACTAGTACATGTATAGATAGTGGTTTATGGAACAGGGGGACAATTAACTCGTTACCAAACAAATGCTGAAACTGAAAGCATTTGCAGTTGACAAAATAAATGTAGCTCAGGTGATGATTTTTATCTTTGATAGGGAAGAAAACATTGTTGGAAAAGGAGAGAATGCTGGTTACAAGCATTTTCTCCTTTTAACATAAATGTTTTCAAGAGCTTTCTTCTTCAAGGTCGTTTAAACTTAGAATTGTGTGGTAAAGGGTTAACCCTTTATCAAACAGTCCTAACTTAAAAAACCCTTAGAAAAAAGGCTTTTAATATTGTGGAAAAAGGTAAAAAAAAGATGATGGCAATCAGCATTTTCTCCTCTTCCCACTGCATTTTCTACTCTTCCAAATACAAATTTCAACTTTGGAGTAACAGGTGTTTTGTCATCTGCGTTTACTTTCATACAGAGATTTAAAAAATTTTTTCGTTTGGTAAAGAGTCAAGGATGTTTTCAAAACCCCAGTCTCTCAAGTTGTTAAGCAGAGTTAAGTTTGGGAAAATGGCTATAGGATAACTGAAATGTTTAAGTCTGAAGATTTGCTTTATTTTTTTCATTTGTTTGCGTCATTCTCTTTCAGGTAAACCTGTTTGGGTTGATATTCATCCAGATTCTCAAGAATTTGTTCGTGATTACCTGGCACGATATCCAGAGGTTTGCATTCTAATTTCTTTGACATCTGAAATCTTTCTGCTTCATTTATGGAGGTCCTGTGTGGCTCAGTGGTAAAGTGTTGGGACTTGTGACCTTAAGGTCCTGGGTTCGTGCCCCTTTAGAAGGGCTTGGTCTTTTGGTGGGAGTGTACCTGGGTAAGACACTTCTGAGCCCTAACCTAGTACTGACAAAATCCAGGACATACATAAATATGTGAACTGTGGCTATGATATGACTAAAGTAACGTTGAAAGAGGCTTAAAACACCTTTAAATCAATCAATCTGTAACTGAATACGCCTTGTGTAAATTATCATCATAATGTTCTTTGACCAATGGCTGCAGCAAACTCACACAGCAAGACACTGACTAGTCTGATAGGACTTCATTGCCTATCAAGAGTATTATATACATACAGGGGATTGAAATGCTCTTTGTGTGTTTTGCATTTATTATTGCAACCAGTTGCCCATGTGTGCAACAACCTCAGATGGGTGCCAGTCATTTTAGTGGGGGATTGTGCAAGATACATGACAAATGCCATTTAAGTTACACCTGGTTCTTTAAAATGTTTGGTGTATAGCACAGTCACATTTGGCCTCAATTTGAGGTCTCATTTTGAATACTGGTACACTTTTAGCCACATGTTGATTTAACAAAATCAAATTAAACATGGGCATTGGACACTTTCACTAGCTAGTTCACTGACCTTTATTTGGTCAGTCATCATTATTCTTTTTATTTTTACTTTGGCAGATAATTTATTTAGCATTATAAGAGTATAAGTATTTGAATTTGGAATTCATATTTGAACATTTGGCCATTTTTAGAATATTTGAATATTCGACTGTTTGGTCCCATCCCTAATTTAAATACTTCCATCACATAGTATCACTTGAGGTTAATTACATAATATGAGGTCTACATTAAGGGAGATAAAAGCATAACATGTGATTGACTTGGATATACATATTTTACAAAGAGACCTATGGTAAGACTACATAAGGGTCAGTCAGTCAAGACAGAATGGAATGGTAAATGGTGGAATGCTCGAGTAGAAGAAGTAGATGCAAGTCTGGTATCCATGTATTTCTCGGCTGATCAAAGATGTGAATGGATATATCGGGGCTCTACAAGACTAGAACCTCTGTATACTGCTTTAGTAAGTGTAGTTGGACTGATTTGTGAATTGGAGGAAGAAATTGACCCTATACTAAATGATCCCTTGGTTTGACGACTGAGACCCTGTGAAAAAAAAAAAAGGGTCCTGAATGTCTCAGTGGTTCAGTGTAGTACTATTAACCTGGAGGCTGCAGTTTCGAGCCTTACTGGAGTAACTGGGTTTTTTGTGGGAGTGTCCTTTAGCATAGTACTGGTGAAACCCTGAACATAGATGAATATGTGAGCTGTTGCCGTGATATGACTGAAATAATGTTGAAGGCAGCATAAAACAGTATTCAATCAATCAACCTGTGGTAAAAGCTGTTTGAAAACATTGTGGGAAAAGGAGAAAATGAGGTATCCAGCATTATCTTTCAAAGACATATTCTTTCATTTGTGTGACATTTAATTTTTCATTCACAAATGGTTTGCTGTCTGATAAAGAGCCCATTTAACCTTTTACGAAATGACATAATTTTAGACTAGTCCAGATTGGAAGCATTTGCAGACGACAAAATTAATGTGACTAAAATTGAAATTTTTAGGAAGGGTAGAAAACATTGTGGAAAAAGGAGAAAATGCTGGTTACCAGCATTTTCTCCTTTCCCAAAATGTTTTCAGAAGGCTTCTTTCTCAGGGTCGTGAAAACCCGGGGTTGTTTGTTAAAGGGTTAAGTCAGAAATATAAATGAATCTTTATCATGCACAAGGAGGACGGGTTCAGGTTATGTGGCAAGAAGTGTTCACTGAACAATCCCATGTTGTAGGAAGAAAAAAGTTTTGAAAAAAAAAAGAGGAAAAAGTTTTGAACTTTAAAGCATTTTTTTACAAAAAGAAAAATGTAGCATGTCTCAGATGATGTGATTCATCTCTTAAAGGGGACAAAACATGTTGGGGAAAGGACAAAATGCTTGTTACCAGCATTTTCCCTTTTGCCCACAATGGTTTCAAAAGCATTATTTTTTAAGGTCTTTAAAGTTTGGATGTGTGGTAAAAGGTCAATTCACATTGGTCAATCATATTTTATGACGAGGTTTCTACTCCAATATTTAGCCTGGCTGATTTTGAAGAAAACATCAAGGCATTGTCGTAGCCCTGGCGTCACTGTCATCTGTGTCGTTGCCGTGCTGCAAAAGCCTTGCTATTTTATATCTGTCATTACTGAAGATATTTACCTCAAACTTGGACAAGTTGTTCACTATCAAAAGGGGAACCTATGCACCAAGGGCAGGTAACTATCAAAGTATTTGATGCTTACTTTTTGACATAGTTATGCCCCTTCTTCGACTTCGAATTTTCACTGTAAATCAAGCAACTGCAGTCAAGCGTTGGCCCTTTAGCTATTTGTAAACTAGTCTTTATATTGATTATGATTCAAAGTTGTCTCCTGCAAATTTGTTTCACAGGGTAATGAGTCTCTAATGTTATTTCAGGCCAATGCTGAAGCCAACAGAAACGCAGGAAAGATTAAAAGACATAACTTGTGGAGCACAGGGCCGAAAACCCCTGTGGTAGAATACATGAGAAACATCAGCACTGACTGTAAGTATTGCAATGAGCTGTGTGTGAAATGTATAAGTCTTTTTACCCTTTACCACACAGTCCCAAGTTTTAACGACCCTGTGAAAGAAGCCTTTTGAAAATATTGTGGGAAAAGGAGAAAATGCTGGTAACCAGCATTTTCTCCTTTCCCCACAATGTTTTCTACCCTATTAAAAAACAAATTCTATCATTTTAGCCACATTTAAATTGTTATCTGCAAAATGCTTTCAGTTTGGACAAATCTGCATTTTTGTTTTTGTGGTAAAGAGTAAGAAAAATATACTTTAATCCTTAAAGTATACTTTAATCCTTTGCCAAACAGTGCCAAGTTTTAACTACCTTGAGAAAAAAGGCTTCTGAAAATGTTGTGGGAAAAGGAAAAAATGCTGGAAACCTAGCATTTTCTCTCTTCCCAACAATGTTTTCTGTCCATTCTAAAGACAAATCTCATCATTAGAACTACATGTACTTTGTTGTCTACAATCGCTTTCATAGTCTTAAATATTTTGTAGCCTGCTGAAGATTTTAGAAAATATTCTCTACTTTTAGTTTAAGTAAATGATATCAGTAAAAATCTTAAAAAGCAACTCCATAGAGTTGATTTGTAATATGAAAATATATACAGATATTTGTAGAACATGAATGAATATTAACCCTTTACCACATGACAAAATTTTAGACCTGTCCAAATTGAAAGCATTTGTAGATGACAATTTTAATGTGGCTCATATGAAATAATTTTTCTTTGAAAGGGTAGAAAACATTGTGGGAAAAGGAGAAAATGCTGGTTACCAGCATTTTCTCCTTTTCCCACAATGTTTTCAAAAGCCTTCTCTTTCAGGGGCGTTAAAAGTTGTCATTGTGTGCTAAAGGGTTAAGCGGATGAACAACACGTTTTATGTCATAGTCATTCTTCATTCTCATTTATGACATCATTATTACAGCTAGTTCAAATATAACTAAGATTGAGTAGATTTATTTTGCTTGAAAAATGCATGTGATGAGCAAAAATAAGATGGGAAAAGTTAAAGTGAAGAGCATAAAAGAAATAGGATAATTGTTTGTTTCAGTGTATGATCTAAATTTCTTTCATCTTTAATCAAAGGCCATATTTTCACTCCTGGCTTCATCCCTCATGAAAATATAGCTCTCGCTTTTCACTCGATCATACACGGAAACAACAATTATACTCTATATCTATATTGATGAATTCTCAGCACCTGCCAAGCCAGAGAAGGATAAGAAGAAACCGGTGGCCAGGAAAAGTACAACACCACAGTCAGCTTTAACCGCAGGTAAAGTGTGGGAGGCCCCATGGATGAAGAAGAAGTCTCCAGTAGATGTGAAACCTGCCTTAACCCCACCCTCCTCAGGTATTTACAATGTTAACTATTAACCCTTATCCTGCTCAGTAAGTGAAATGGAATTTTCATGCCAATAGTAAAAACCAAATTGTTGTTATTTTAAGGATATTTTTGGGAGGATAAATATCTCCATATTGGACAGTGCAGATCCAAGATCAGACTGCACGTTCTGTACAGTCTGATCTTGATCTACATTGTCCGCATAAGGTCAGTGAGTCGTGCTTAGCAGCCTAAGGGTTAAGTCTTCACCGCATGACAAAATTTTAAACCCAACCAAAATGAAAGCATTTGCAGATGACTAATTAAATGTAGGTCAAATGATGATTTCTGACTTTCATAGGGTAGAAAACATGATGGGAAAAGTAGAAAATGCTTTCAAATGTCTTGTGCTACAGGGTCGTTAAAACACAAGGTTGTGTGGTAAAGGATTCATTATTTACAACACAATAAATTATTTGCTATGACCTATGTGAAAGCATTTGCAGATGACAAATTAGATGTTACTCAAAACATGAAACTTGTCCATCCAATGGAGGGAAACATTGTGGGAAAAGGAGAAAAGGCTGATCACCAGATTGTCAGATAGTAATTCAGTAAAATGTGATTGTTTGCAGACAAATATTCCACAACAACCATCAGTAACAAGGCTACCAAAGACAAAGACATGGCCACTATCCTACAAGAACGACTTGTGTCCTCGGAAGATAAAGGAAATATCGGTAAGATGTTAAAATTGTCTTGTTATCTCTGTGAAAAGGGGTTTAATGCAGCTGCAAACATTATCGGCCCAGTCCATGCAGGGAGACATGGATGGAAACTATTTGCTATTGGTCAATTTCCTGCATACCAAAGTTTGCTCTACCACATAATTCAGTCGGTTGCTAGACAAAATGGATTTTATGGATCCATATTTATGTAATGTCTTGATTGGTACAGTACATTATGGAGAAGTTTTAACCCCATTTGTGCGGCTCATATCATATTAATTTAATACTTTACTAGACTAACCCATGTTTTTACCATCCTGAATGGAAAGTTTGACAACATTATGGGAAAAGTAGAAAAAATCGGTAACCAGCAATTTATCCTTTTAGGTCCAGTGCCCAAAGGCCAGTGAGCTCATGTCATGTTCATGTGCCTCCATCCATGTGTTTTACTTTTTATTTCAGACATCTCTGAAACAACCCATCCAATTTGACCAAATTTTGGACAAAAATCTTACCTTGGCTTTCTTCAGAATTTCTTCAACGAAAGTTGATTTTAATACGGCTCTGGTTGGCATGGCAACAGAACTGAAAAATTCTGAAAATCTTTAAAAATCCCCTTGTCTGCAACCATAAGGTTTACTGCTACCAAATCTAGCGTCTGGCTTCAACCAATGGATTTCTTCCTAGGTTTCTCAAATTAGAGCCCTGGGATCAAAAACGGTCCTACCATAGGGTCACAAGTTCTACATGGGCTTTAAGGGTGAAAACTTTTGAAACCTTGTTGTTCCTAACATTAGGGTATAGGGCTATCACCTTTTGCCTGTAGCTTTATCTAGTGGACCTCTACCAAGATTGTCCCAATTAAACCCCTGGAATCAAACTTGGCCAGGCCCCAGATTCACCAGTTTTACATCTAGGCTTATTGCCTGACCTAGGGAGTTACTTTCATAATGACTTTTATAAAGACAACTTTGAAAATCTTCTGGCCTTTTTGTTGGAAAAAATGTCATGGCAAAATACAATTTGTTAGAGTTCACAGATATTTATTATGATTGATACTCAATTAGACATGCTTGTGTTCATTGATATCATCCTGACATTTGAGAAAGATGGGGGGGGGGGTTAGACTTATTTTCTTTTTAAATTTTGTTGCAATACAGATGTCTTACAGTTTAATGACTGTCTATGAGAATTACATGTTATTTATAAGGCAGTGCAGCAATACAGGGCCATCATGGCCCTCTTGTTATCAAATTGATTACCAGGAATTATAGCTAGAAATCATTCATAATCCCTCAAATCATACCCAGTATGTGTGCCACCTTGATTAAGTCTATACCAATCAATCTCTTGTTTTACTGACCCTGAGGTAAAAAGACTTGAAAACATTGTGGGAAATGGAGAAAATGTTTGTAACCAGCATATTTTCCTTTTCCCACAATGCTTTGTACCCTTTCTAAGATATACCTCTTGATTTATGCCATGGCATCTGCAAATGCTTTGGGAGTGAACCAGCGTAATTCTTTGTCATTGGGTAAAGCAATGCAGGAAAGCTGGAGGGGATTTTAATACATGTAGTTATGTGCATAAAGTATACTCATTCACATATTGATATGCAGATTTACATATCCTAAAGTTCAACCTGCCCCCAAATGAGTCAAAGGTCATCCTACACTAATTATTTGGATAATATTTGCACATAAAGTACTCCTGATACCGATTGTAAATACCTTTGCGTATAGGGAAGAAAATGAAATCATATTTTTACATGTACCCACCCTGAAATTGCTGAAGTGCATAATTACAGTGTATACCCTGTTTGTAAATGTATGATTTTTGTATGAATGTGTGTGTGTGAGAGTTTGGGGATATGACTCAATGAGGCGAGTTATAGATGTACACATTCACAAAGCAGGGAGCAAGAATAATAGCACTACTTCTTCCTATTATCTTAGTATAATATGATAACCTCCCCATGTGTCTGAAACATGTACAAAACAATAAACCTAAAATTGGTTGTGTGCTGCCTTGCATTCTCAACTTTCGTGTGGATGCTGTGTGTAACTGCACACACTGTCATGCAATATCTGCTGACAGTCAATTTCGGACACATTGACTTGCGCAGAAGTGCTTGACATGCCCATCAGTACTGGAGGTTCAGGGAAAAAAAATGGTGGCTGAGTCGGGAAATCAGAAAATGTCATACCAAGGTAAGCAAACAGACATACTTTGTATTGAAAAAAGAAATCATTCGATGAATGATTGTGAGGTGGATGCCAATAAAATACATTATTAACCCTTTACAAGACGACATAATTTTAGATTTGCCAAACTTGAAAAGATTTTTAAGTAACATATTTTAGATTAACTCAAATGATGAAGACTACTTCAAATTGAAAGCATTTGCAGATGGCAAATAATCTGTGAAAGTGTAGAAAACGTGGGAAAAGGAGAACATGCTGGTTACCAACAAGGTTTTCAAAAGGCTGTTTACTCAGGGCCATTAAAACTCAATATTATGTGGAAACTTGAAAAATTGACTCCTTCAGAACCAGTAGGCATATTGCATTGAAATTTGGCACGGATAATCAATATCAGGAGTACTTAAACTCTTTACCAGATGACAGAATTTCGGACTGAGCTAATATGAAAGCATGTGCAGATCACAAAACAAATGTAGCTCATATAAAAATTTCAGTCTTTGATAGGGTAGAAAACATGGTGGGAAAAGGAGAAAATGCTGGTTACCAGTAATTTCTCCTTTTCCCACTATGTTTTCAAAATCCTTCTTCCTTCAGTGTGGGTAAAATTCTGGATTGTGTGGTAAAGGGTTTCAGAGCCTTCAAATGATTTGAGTAAGTTAACCTTTGACATGGTTTTGGTTGGTCTAACTTTCAGTTCTATCTGCTGTAATTATTTTTGTGATTTTTAAAGATTTATTTGTCTGAAACCGCAAGACCTGTGAAGTTGTTTTTTTTTTTTTTTTTTGACTTTTGCATTCTTTAGAGACTTTGTATTAGAGATGTTCAAGTTATGGCTCGAAAGGAAAAATTAAGACTGTTTTTCTGTACAGTTTTCCTTCTTTATTGCAGACTTGGATGTGGCAGGAAATCAGACTTCTGTCTTTAAAGAAAACAGTGATGTCACTGGTATGTATTGTGATTTGATTGTTCACATTTATGTAGAGTATAACTCCTTAGCTTATGGACCTTAACTCTTTACCACATGACAAAATTTTAGACTGGTCCAAATTGAAAGCATTTGCAGATGACATATTAAATGTAGCTCAAATGATGAATTCTGTCTTTGATAGGATAGAAAACATTGTGGGAAAAGGAGAAAATGCTGGAGTAAAGGGCAAGTTCTTAATCAAACAATCCTGTATTATGTACAAGCATGAGGAAAAGGGCTATTGAAAACATTGTGTGAAAAGGAAAAAATGCTGATAATCAGCATTTTCTCCTTTTCCCACATTGTTTTCAATCCCTTGAAAGACAAATCTTATCATTTGATCCATGTATGTTTTATCGTCTGCAAATGCTTTTCATATCAGCCAATGTAAAATTTTGTTGTCTGGAAAAGAATC
This sequence comes from Hippopus hippopus, assembly GCA_946811185.2. Taxonomy (NCBI): domain Eukaryota; kingdom Metazoa; phylum Mollusca; class Bivalvia; order Cardiida; family Cardiidae; genus Hippopus; species Hippopus hippopus. The sequence goes on along the minus strand of OX328107.1, from coordinate 45,001,636 downwards.
TAATGTAAATGTTTTATACCTCATTCTGTATTAACCCTTTACCAAACGATAAATTTTAGACTGTTCCATATTGAAAGCATCTGCAGATGGCAATTCAAAAAATTGTTCTTACGAGTTGCAGTTCTCTGTTAGGGTAGAAAACATTGTGGAAAAAGAAGAAATTGCTCTCCTTTACCCACAATGTTCTCAAAAGCCTTCTACATCAAGGTCTTGAAAACAAGGGATTGTTTGGTAGAGGGTTAAACAACAGTTTCATGGAGTTAAACTGATAAAGTACTGATGTCTTAAAACTGATAGTAGTCATTGCAATAGGATTCATTTTTCTTTTACTGTTTACCACACCACAAAAATGTAGACTCCTTCAAATTCAAAATTTGCAGACGACAAATTAAGTCAGGCTTAAATGAGTGGATTTGTCTTTAGTAAGGTAGAAAACATTGTGGGAAAGGGAAAAATGCTGCTAAGAGGCGTTTGCTCTTTTTTGCCACAATGTTTTCAAAAGGTTCTTTCTCAGGGATTTCGTGGTAACAGGTTTATGACTGAAACTTATCTTGACAATGTATATGTGGGAAAGCAGTCAACGGCTTGGAAAGAGTGTTGTGGAAAGTATTTGTAAGATAAACACTGGGAGTGCATAAATAGGTGCACTGCTTGCTTTGATGTAACTGAAACAATGTTGAAAATAGAAGTTACTCAGTGAAAGGCCACCTGAGGCTACTCAAAACTTTAGTAAGCTTTTGTGTTTAACTCTTTACCAAACGACAAATTTTTGGACTGGACCAAATTCAAAACACCTGCAGACAACAAATGAAATCTTGGTAATATGATGATTTCTGACTTTGATAGGGTAGAAAATATTGTGGGAAAAGGAGAAAATGCTGGTTAACAGCATTTTCTCCTTTTCCCACAATGTTTTCTATAGGCTTCTTTCTCCGGGTCGTTAAAAGTCGGGATTGTGTGGTAAAGAGTTAACTCTTTACTAGACAACAAAATTTTAGCCTAGTCCAGATTGAAAGCATTTGCAGACATATTGAATGTTATTCAAAACAGGAAATTTGTTGATCAAAGGGTAGAAAATAATATGGAAAAGGAGGTAATACTGGTTACAAGAGTTTTCTCCTCTTTCCACAACATTTTTAAAAGCCTTCTTCTTCGGGTTGTTAAAAGTCAGAACTTTGTGGTAAAAGGTTTAAGGACACCATGAAAAAAAGTATTTGAAGGCATTGTGGGAAATTAAAAGAAATGCTGGGAACCAGCATTTTCACCTTTTCCTGCAATGTTTTCGAAACCTTCCTAAGGGTGGTTGAAGCTCAGGATTGTGTGGTAAAGGATCAACAGATATAGATAAAAAAAAATCAGGTTTGAATATTTATCGACAGGAACTGATTAACATGATAATCAGGGGAATGCATTTAAGTTACAAACATGGGGTTTGTACAATATGGTCAGGTGAGCAATATAGGGCCATTATTGCTCTCTTGTTCCTAGTATCATTCAGGTTTCTGTGCATTTTTTTTTTTTTGTAGAATCGGACATGGATCAATATGATGAATCATTAGAGTTATGTTCTGGTGAGGAAAGTTTGGATGACAGTCTGGAAAACATAGATTATTTGTCAGATGTTGAGGGAGGTTCAGAAGAAGATGAAGGATTAGACTCAGAGACTTCCAACATAAGTGACCTTATCCCAGTCACAACTCTTCCTATTAGCTTAAACCAAAGTATTAAGACTAAGCACTACAAAGCTGAGGTTGAATTGACCAGTAGTATAAACCAAACCATTAGCACTGAGGAAGACAAAGCTGTGTTTGAATTGACAAAAAGCATAGACCAAAGCACTAGCACTAAGGAAGACAAAATTATGTTTGAATTGACAAAAAGAACAGACCAAAGCACTAGCACTGAGGAAGACAAAGCTGTGTTTGAACTGACCAAAGGCAGAGACCAAAGCACTAGCACTGAGGAAGACAAAGCTGTGTTTGAATTGACCAAAAGCACAGACCAAAGCACTAGCACTGAGGAAGACAAAATTGTGTATGAATTGACAAAAAGCACAGACCAAAGCACTAGCACTGAGGAAGACAAAGCTGTGTTTGAGTTGACCAAAAGCACAGACCAAAGCACTAGCACTGAGGAAGACAAAGCTGTGTTTGAACTGACCAAAGGCACAGACCAAAACACTAGCACTGAGGAAGACAAAGCTGTGTATGATTTAACCAAAAGCACAGACCAAAGTACTAGCATTGAGGAAGATGAAGTTGAGGTGGAATTGACCCAAAGCACAGACCAAAACATTAGCACTGAGCAAGACAAAGCTGAGGTTATATTAAGCAATAGTGTAGACCAAAACAATAGCACTGAGCAAGAGAAAGCTGAGGTTGAAATGTCCAAAAGGACAGACCAAAACATTAGCACTGAGCAAGACAAAGCTGAGGTAAAATCAAAGAAGCATGATTGCTCAGATAAGAAAGGGCTGGATGGTATCACTGTAAAAAGGAGCAACAACAGTAAAGGTAAAAGAGTGTGGGACAAAGTACACTACTGTGTTTTTTGTGGATTAAGCTCAACTAACATAACAAAACATTATTTTTGGCGCCACAAATCTGAGGCAGAGGTAAAGAAGATCTGTGATTTACGGCTGAAGTCAGAAGAAAGAAAACTTGAGCTATTACGCCTTAGAAATGCGGGTGACTTCAAACACAACACCGAAGTTCTGAAAAAAGGTGAAGGTGTGCTGGTAACACAGACGAGAAAGTGTGCAGGAGCTGCAGACGATTACCTGCCTTGTGAACACTGTCTGGGTTTTTTTCAAAGAAATAATTTGTGGCAACACAGAAAAGTGTGCCCTTTCAGGAAACATGAACAGAAGCCCAGAAAAATTCAAGCTGAAGCTTATTATCTTCTGCCTGCTTCCACTGAAACCAGCCGAGGATTGAGAGAAAATGTCATTAGCAAGATGGTACCAGATGAAATTGGCACAGTTGTGAAAGGAGACAGTACAATTCTGAAATTAGGGGAGAAACTTTATCAGCAGCATGCCAATCAACCTCGTCTCTACTCACATATCAGCCAAAAAATGAGAGAGCTAGGGCGTTTCCTTATCGTAGTAAGACAGTATGATACAAACATTACTCAAATAATTGATCTTATAAACCCAGAGAAGTTCCCGATAACCATTAAAGCTGTCAGGGATTTATGTGATTATGATGAAAAAGGTAACTCATTTGGCAACCCATCATTGGCTTTGAAAATTGGACATCTGTTGAAAAAATGTGCTAAAGTTTTAAAATCAGAATCTCTTGCCTTAAGTGATACAGCTCAAGCTAATAAGGCAGATGCATTTTTTACTCTTTGTGAAAGTGAATGGAAAGATGCAATAGTGAGTGCAGCAAGTCAGACATTGCTATCAAACAAAGCAAACAAAGGGGTTATGTTACCACTTTCTAAAGATGTAGTGAAGCTTCATTCATTTATGGACCAGAACTGCAAATTACTGACAACAAAACTTGAACGGTCTTTCACCAAGTCAGATTGGGAAATGTTTAATCAGTTAACCTTAGCACAGGTTGTAATGTTCAACTACAGAAGGGGAGGCGATATCCAGCAGATGACAGTTAGCAGTTATGTCCAAAGAAAAATTAATTATGATCAGGCATTAGACAAAATCCAAACTTCATTAAGCAAAACAGAAAAAGTGCTGATGAAGACTTTTTCGAGAGTTGAAATTTGTGATGAAAAAGGACATACTGTTCCATTTATGTTGACATCATCATTTCAGAGGAACATTGATATTCTTTTAAATTGGAGAAAAGATGCATGTGTGAACAAGGATAATCAATACTTATTTCCAAGACCAGATTTGAGTTCAGTGGAACCTCTAAGCCATTTGGATGTAATTCAGAAATTTGCCATTGAGGCAGAGTTGCAGCGCCCAGAAAATATTACAAGCAGACACCTTAGAAAACATGTAGCTACTGTATTCCAACTTTTGAACTTTGACAGCCGTGACCTGGAAGTGATAGCAGAGGTCATGGGTCATGATATAGCTGTACACGGGTCCTTTCTTCATGTTCCGCAGGAAGCAATACAGGTTGCAAGAATGGGGCACTTTCTGATGGCATTTAACAGTGGCACAATCAGACAGTACAGTGGAAAACCCATTGATGAAATCCATTTAGATGATGGTAAGTAATCCTTCTTATTCATGGTTAACTTGTTTTAGGAAGGGTCAAAAACATTGTGGGAAAAGGAGAAAATGCTGGTTGCCAGCACTTTCTCCCTTTTCCACAATGTTTTCAAAAGCTGTCTTTTGCAGGATGGTTAAATGTCAGGATTGTGCAGTATAGGATTAACCCTTTTCCAGGTGGCAAATTTTTAGACTTGTCCAAATTGAAAGCATTTGTAGACAACTTAGCAAATGAGGCATAGGTACGGCCAAGATTGTAATATTTATATGCACAGTGACAAGGCACGAAATGCCGATGAGGGAGGGAGCAGGAGAGTGTGCCCCTTGGAAAATTTTCAGAATGTACATGCGAAATGATGGGTTCTGACATGTTTTGACAGCATTTTTCTTGTAAGTAAGGCGTGCAGATGTAGAGAAAATCAATACATGCATATGATATTGTGATTTACAACTTTGGTTGTGAAATTTTTTATATGCACGAGCGTAATGGGCACTATGCCCTTGATATATTGGTTCTAAGAACCCTAGCTAAAGATTAGCAATCATTTGAATAGGCAAGCTCTTCAGCAAAGACTGAAAGACTGTCTTAGGTTTTAAAGCAACTTTCAAATAAACAAGTCATGCCTGATAATAGGCTTTTACCCCATTTTCCTACAATGTTTTCTACACTTTCAAAGAAAAAATTCATTCACCTAATCTTTTTTTTTTTATATGCAGATACTTTCAATATAATTATTTCACTCCATGTTGTGCTGTAAGGAGTTATGGCTGTAGTTGAAATAATACTGATTTTTCTCAATGTTATTTTTCAGACAAAGAGTCAAATGGTGAAGGAGAGGACAAAGAAAGCAATGATGAACTACCAACTGGTACATATAGCACAATTATTTAACTTTTTGCTGATATGAAAGTGTTCAAGAATGCATATTCTTATGTAGAAACCTATGCAGATGCCTGTTGAAAGCCATGCCTTAGCTCTATGCTTAACAAAAGAGTCTTGGACTCGTCCATATTCAAAGCATCTGCGGAAGACAAATCAAATTAGATTTGGCTCAAATGATGGGATTTACCTGTAATTAGCAGAAAACAGCATACCAGCATTTTTAGCTTGGCTGTTTTTGAAGAAAATGTCAAGGTATTTTCATAGCCCTGCCGTCATCTACTTTGTCATCTGCATCATCATGCAAAAACTTCGACGTGTGATATCACTGTTATTACTTAAGATATTTACTTCAAACTTGGTCTGGTTGTTAACTATTAAAAGGAGAACTCGTACAACAAGAGCAGGTAACCGTCAAAATATTTTTGACACAGTTATGCCCCCTTTTTTTTTTTGAAAAGGAAACAACTGCAGCCTAGAGTGAGTGAGAAAGATAATACATAAACACCCAGGGAACATTTTTTTAACCCATAGGCTACCAAGCACAACTCACTGACCTTTTACAGAGAGTGTAGATCATGATCAAACTGCACAGAATGTGCAGTCTGATCTTGTATCTCTTTACTGTCCGATATGAATGTATCTTTTTCCCAAAAAATACCTTTGAAATAGAATAACTTGGGTTTTACTTTTGGTTTGAAAGTTTCATGGTAGTTATTTAGTGGGATGAGGGTTGATACCAGATAAAGTTCTGTTTCATTTTAGGTCCACAAGCAGAGGATGATTTACCAAGCCAACCAAAACCAACAAAAGGTAACAAAGATTTCACCAATATACCATTCTAATCCTTTACCACGCGAGTTTTAATGACCCTTGATAAATAAAGCCTTTGAAAACATTGAGGGAAAAGGAGAAAATGCTTGCAACCAGCACTTTCTCCTTTTCCCACAATGTTTTCTACTCTTTCACAGAAATTTTCATCATTTGATCCACAATTAATTTGTCATCTGCAAATCCTTTAAATTTGGACCAGACTAAAATTTTGTTATGTTGTAAAGGATTAATCCTGGTAACCAGTATTTTCTTCTTTTCCTACAATGTTTACAAAAGTATTCTACACCAGGGTCGTTAAATTGGAATCATGCCCTATAAAAGTATGGAAATTATTGTGAAGATGACAATCTGTTAATGTGCAGTCGGTCCAAGTGTTAGTCAATGGCACTAAAATGTATTTTATAACTAGGTAAAAAGTTGCTAGTTTGCTCTATCTTTTGTCTACTGTACTACCTGGCTTTTCCCACGTTTCCTGCCCTATCAAAGACAGAAATCATCATTTGAGCAGCATTTATTTTGTGGTCTGCAAATGCTTTTAGTTTGGACCAGTCCAAACTTATGTTGTCTAACAAAGAATTATGGCATTCATTTATGTACATGGATGTCCTGCGTCGCTCGGTGGTTAAGTGTAGGACTTGTGTCTTTAACGGCTTGGGTTTGAGCCTCACTGGATCCACAGGGTTTTTCGTAGGATTGTCCTTTGGCAAGACACTTCAGAGCCCTTGCCAGGAAATACATGAATATGTGAGCTGTCACCATGATATGACTGAAATAGTAACGAAAGTTGGGTAAAAGACCAATCAATCAATCAATCAATCAATCATTTGTCAACTATATACATATTTTCTCTTTTTTCAGGGACAATAATATGGCTGACAGAAAACCAGAAGCACCTCTTACAAGAGCTGTTTAAAACGAATGTGGAACAAAGAAAGGAACTAAGACAGGAGGATTGTATACAGGCTATAAAGAAACATCCAGTTTTGAATGCGCTGCACTGGAGAAAAATTAAAAACACTATACATAACTGGATCACTGCTGATAAGAGGAGAGCCTCAAAGGCCTTGTCTAAGTCATGATTGATCGATTTTCTGTTGATTTATCCGCCACCGGTAGCCCATAAGGCATATGCCCCCAGAAGGCTGTTATGCTACAGGGGTAGTGCAAGATGCAGGATGAAACCCATTCTGATTTACGCCTGGTTCTTTAACATGCACAGTGTGTAGCATCATCAAACAGGACCTCGGTTTAAAATCTCATCTGAAAGACTTTTAGTAGTTTTAGATAGCCAGCAATAGGGCTTGAACCTACATCCTTAAGTGGTCCGAGACCTGATGTTTACAGGTCTCAGGATCCACCACTTGAGCTATTTTGATCTGTCTTATTGATGATATCAAAGACTACAGTTTGTTCGCTAGCTCATTGTTCTGACCTGTTACCACAATGATCTGTGCAGATATAAAAACTTTTTTTATGAAAATGTAACTTCTTCCAAACAATCTCATGTTTTAGGCAGGAAAAAAGGCCTTAAGAAACATTGTGAGAGGAGAAAAAAGTGTTGGTGACCAGTTATCTCCTTTTCCTATCAAAGGCAAAGCCCATCATTTGAGTCACATTTAAATTTTGTCTGTATATGCTTTCAGTGAACTCTTTACTGTGCAACAAAATTTTACTCTGGTTCAAATTTATAGAATTTACAGATAACAAATATTGATCAGATTGTGTGATTTGTCTGTGATAGGATAGAAACCATGGGAAAAGGAGAATATGCTGGTTACCAGTATTTTCTCATTTTTCCACATTGTTTTCAAAAGTCTTTTTTCCCAGGTCGTTAAAAGTCCGAATTGTGTTGCAAAGGGTTAAGACAAGTCTAGAACTGTGTGGTCTGATAAAAGATTAATCAACAGTCAAGCTCTTCCTTTTCTGAGAATTTTTTACATTTTCTGTGTCAAAAGTCTGTGAAAGACATTTGAATGAATTTTCTAAGTTCCTCAGTTATTGTTCAATTTATTTGAAATAAAGTACATTACAGTTTTCTAGTGAATTCTTGAAAACATTCTTCTGTATCTCTTTGATATGCTTGTGTTTACCAGTTAGATTTTTAGCTTTGCTGTTTTCAAAGAAAACGTCGAGGTATTGTTGTAGCAGTGGCGTCATTGTCCTAATCGACGTGCAATTAGTTTTTTATTAGGGAAGATATTTACTACAAACTTGGACAAGTTATTACTATCAAAAGGGGAACCTATACAACAAAGACAGGTAACTATCAAAGCATTTTGATACAGTTATGCCCCTTTTTTGACTTGCAGCTGAGCATTGGCACACATGTGCGGTGCTCGTGTTACCTTTGCTTGTTTTTTTCTTAGCTCGGCTGTCTTCAAAAAAATATTGTGGTATTGAAACAGCCCTCGAATAGTCTGTGTAATAGTGCAAGAACTTTGACATTTGTAATATTTTTTGTCATTACTGTAGATATTTACTTCAAACTTGGACTACTTGTTAACTATCCAAAGGGGAACCCATACAAGAGTGGCAGGTAACCATCAAAATATTTTTGACAGTTACCGCATTCCCAATTTTTGCCTTAGAATTTTCACTAAAAGCAACTAGAGTCATTTATTGTCACCTGCATGCAATGTTACTGTAAAGAAACGTTGAGGTTTTACCATAGCTATAACTACATGTTGAAACTTCAGATATACCTGTCATTACATAGATACAAGACAGTTTTGTCTAACTTGGACTAGTTTTCAACTATCATAAATGACATACGTATTGTCTTTGGTAGCTTGATAAGTAGTCATAAACCTCCACTTGTAGAGGCATTTAGTTTCTAAATACCTATCTGGGCTGCAACGAAGATGGCAAACATTTAGTTACACAAACAGTGCAACACTTTAACCCTTAATTAAAGCGCCTTTCACAATAATAGTTGCGTTTGTGGCCAGTGTAGATCAAGATCAGACTGCACACACTGTCCACTTCACTGAGGCATTCTAGACAAAATCAACCTTAACCTTGAATTATTTGTGACTTAATTCTAGATTTGAAATGCTTGTTGAGTTTATTTGGCACTATAAAGGGTAAGTTCTGAGTTTTGTATTTGTTTTGTGTATACACAGCATGCTGCTGTTTCATGTGAAGACCCCCCCCACTGAACATTTTCAGATGTTAAGTCTGCATGGCCGCAGACTGTCTTCAAAAGAATATCTTGCGACTTAGAATCTCACTGTTAATAAAATTTTGAGCCATGCTGTTTGCAAAAAGGGGCTTAATGCATCTCGATGATGCATTTTATTAAGCAAACCATCACATAATCATGGATTCATAATATAATCCATTATGTCAAACAACTGGCTGAATTTGGAAGTAAAATGATCCTATGACATGCATAAAATTTACAAATAGCAAAAAGTTTTGATCCATGTCAGTCTGATTACACAGACTGATGTTGGTCAATACTTTTTGCAGGTAGGTTAAGCCCCCTTTTCACAGAGCATGACTCAAATAATAATGCAACTCCATGCATTATACCATGCAGTTTTTCATATGATTATGGATTTCTAAAAGCCATTTTTTCTAACAATCAACTAAATCATGAGGTAGACTGGTCCTTTGACATGCAGGGCCAAGGTGAGCCTAAAAAAAAAAAAAAGAATTTTAACATTTATTTATTGGTTCCTCTTACAATAACATTTAACCCTTTACCACGCAATCCCGACTTTTAAAGGCCCTAAGGAAGAGGGCTTTTGAAAACATGGTGGGAAAAGGAGAAAATGCTGGTAACCAGCATTTTCTCCTTTTCCCACCATGTTTTGTACCCTATCAAAGACAATATTTGACATTTTGGCCACCTTTGATTTGTCATCTGGAAATGCTTTCAAGTTAGACCAGTCTAAAATTTTGGCGATTGGCAAAGAGTTAAAAAGACCTTTATTGTTAATCTTTTTTGTAGATCTGGAGGCACTTGGTACGAGGTTAAACCAGAAGGTACCCCTGAAGGATAAAGACAAGAAATTTTACAGTAAGTTTTAACCCCTTACCACGCAATCCAGAGGTTTAACAACTCTGTGAAATTCATATCATCAGTGATATCAGTGATATTTTCACAAGTGGCACAGCCATGACTAAAAATATTACTGATGATATTCATGAGATGAAATAAATTTTGATCTTTCACGGAAAAGAAAAAATATTGTATTTATTTCATGCTTCTAACCCCTGTTTTTGTTGGGACTTTCATCAAAATCCAGTACAGTTGTTTTTGGTAATTCCTTGTGGAGTACCCCTCTCCACAGAAAAAAAGCATGGTTACCAGTAAAAAATACCGATTTCATATTTTCTAACTCCTCAATTGAAGGCAGAAACAGTAGTTCCCCTGCACCAGTTACCTAGGTAAACTGCGTGTGCCAATTAACCAGAGGGAAATATGACATAATTTACATAATTGAGGAATTCGAAAATATGAAATTGGTTTTTTTTACTGGTCGTAACAATGAAATATCAAACCATAATCCACCATTGGTCTGGATAAACAATCGAAAAGCATGAAATAAATACATTTTAAACACCAAAGAGTAACTCTGGCCTTGATAGCTCAGCTGGTAGAGCCACTGAATTCTGGTTTTGAAGGTTAAGAGTTTGGATCCCAGCAGAGGCAAAATATATTTGGTGTATTTTTTGCTGTTGGTCTTTCCCAAATATGCGTTAAAAAAAAAAAATGAGCCATGCTCTGTGAAAAGGGGGTTTAATGCATCTGCAAAAAGTTTCCACCCATGTCAGCCTGCGCAGGCTGACACTGGTCAAGATTTTTTGCTATTTGTAAATTTTTTGCTTGTCAAAGGACCATTCTATGTCCTGATTCAGCTATTTTTTAGACTAAATGGATTTTATGGATCCATAACTCCGTGATGACTTGCAAGTATAATTCATCATGGAGTTTTGTGAAACCCCTTTTGTCAGAGCATGGTGCAATCTAGTTGTATACTCCTTTCAAATCCAGGGAAGTTCAAAACCTGCACATAGTAAGCTATATAGGATCTGACATGAGTTGGCGTTTTGAGATAAAATTTCACGAGTCTAGGAAAAATGTTATTAAGTGAACCTTTTCGCAAACGCAAATGTCAGATTCTTCTTATCACATAAAAATATTTCACAAATTATAGATCAGAAGATGCAAAACCATCTATAGATATCCATATAAAACCCTTTTTTTTCTATGAAATACGTAAAAAAGAACGTCAAAAATGAAATAACACAATTATGATTTCAAACATGTATAAGATAAGAAAATTTATAATGGGTATATTACACTGAAAACAAGGGAGGTTATGTGAAAAAAAAGTGTTTGCTGATTTATTTACAGTTGGTCATCAATGCAGTCCAAAATGCTCGTCTGGTGGGGAGAATCCTGAAAAGTTTAAAGGAACCAATCCACTTCTTGTTCCATTGTTTGAGGGCTGGGAAAGGTAAACTTGAACGGTTTAACTCTTTATCAGACGACAAACACTTTGACTTGTCGAAGCATTTGCAGACAACATACTATTAAATCGGGAGAAAATCCTGAAAAGTTTTAACACTTTACCACACAATCCCGACTTTTAATGATCTTTAGAAAGAGGCTTTTTGAAAACATTGTGGGAAAAGGAGAAAATGCTAGGAAAAAAAAGTTTTCTCCTTTTCCCACAATGTTCTCTACCCTTCCCAAAACAGATTTCAACTTTTGAGTCACATTTATTTTGTCATCTGCAAATGCTTTCAATTTGGTAAAAAGTGAAAGGAACCAATTCACTTCTTGCTCCATTGTTTGAAAGCTGGGAAAGGTAGAATTGAAAAGTGTACCTCTTTATCAGACGACAACATTTGCAAACGACATTAAATCAGGAGAAAATCCTGAAGAATTTAAAGGAACCCATGCACTTCTTGCTCTATTGTTTGAAAGCTGGGAAAGGTAAAATTGAAAGTGTTAACTATTTATCAGAAGACAAAATTTTTAACATGTCAAAACTCAAAGCAGTTGCAGACAACATGTAAGATATGAGTCAAATTAAACTCAGGAAAATCCTGAAAAGTTTTCCACTTCTTGCTCCATTGTTTGAAGGCTGGGAGGGATAAACTTGAAAGGTTTAACTCTTTATCAGACAACAAAATTTTTGACATTGTCGAAACCCAAAGCATTTGCAGAAGACAAACATGAGTCAAACAAAACTTGGGAAAATCCTGAAAAGTTTAAAGAACCAATCCACTTCTGGTCCCATTGTTTGAAGGCTGGGAAAGGTAAGATTGATCTGTGTCATGCAATGTTTGACTCCAAAATCATGAGTTTTAATGACCTTAAGACTTTTGAAAACATTGTTGAAAAAGGAGAAAGTGCTGTTTACTTCTACCACAATGTTTTCTTCCCTTTAGAAGACAAATTTCAAGTTTTTGGTTGAGTCTAAAATTTTGTTTTACGGTAAAGAGTTAAAAAAGTCTACTTTTTGGGGTCATTACATCAAAGAATTATTGGTAAAGGATTAACTCATACCAGATGACAAAATTATAAGCTTTTCCAAATTGAAAGCATGTGGAGATGATGAAATAAGGGTCAATCAAAAATTGAAATTCGTTTTGGGATAGGTAGAAAATATTGTTGTTTTCAAAAGCTTTCTTTCTCAAGCTTGTTAAAGGTTGAATGGTGAGATAAAAGTCTTTACCCGACAGTAGATTTTTAGGCTTGCCCAAATTAAAAGCATTAGCAGATGAAAAATGTGGCTGAAATTAAAGATTAAAAGATTCTGTTTTCCAAAGGGTTGTAAACTTGGGAATAAGAGAAAATGCTGGTCACCAGCATACTTTTTTTTTCTTTTTATATTTCTAAAAGCTCTTGTTTTCAGGGCTATTTAAACTTGCTTGTTTGGTAAAGGGTTAATTTATCAGCCATTGAAAAAGATTTGAATCAGTTACTCTTAACCCTTTACCATCGGATTCCCTGTTTTAACAACCTTGAGGAAGAAGCCTTTTGGAAACATTGTGGGTAAAGGAGAAAATATTAATAACCAGCATTTTCTCTGTTTCCCACAATGTTTTCTGTTCTTTCAAAGACGAATAGCATTATTTGAGCATCATTTGTCGTCTGCAAAGGCTTTCAGTTTAGACAAGTCTTAATTTGTCTTTAGTAAAGAATTACAGCATGTAAAGGCTTTATTTTAGTCATATGAAGACAATCAATATACCTATCCATTGGTTGCTGGAGTTCATTTTACTAGTACTTCATACACCACTCCTTCAAGCTACTGGCTCCTTTTCCACATAAACAAAGTACCCTTTACCAACAAAAATATTTTGGTCTTGTCTAAATTTAAAGCATTTGCTCCCCGTGGGGTCCCGGGTTTTTTTTTTTTATAGAATAGGACCTCGGCCTTTCTCTATGGCATGTCGTAGAAGGCGACTAAAATTAGAGACAAACGGCTGCTTTCCTCGTAATTTGTAGGATTGCAGCAGGCTGGGTAGTTCTTATTCCAAATCCTGTATTTTTTTCTCGATGTAAATAGGGTTTGGAATGGGAATCAATTGGCCTGTGGGACCCCGTGTGGTTTAATCGGGGGTATAAGAATAAACCACTGCAGTCCCGCGATCGTCACATCTGCCATTTCATCTGGCGGAACAAAAGTGACAGCATGCATGTCGTAAAAGGCGACAAAAGGGGCATCATTTTGTGTTTCGTCCATTCCTCATTTACCATGTTTGTCTTATGTTGTTGCACATGTATGTTATTTTCACCTCGCATTATTGTTTACTAAGTAAGTGCGCCCAATATGACCTAAGTTGTCGACGGGCCTTAAAACGCTATTCATCTTAAAGCATTTGCAGTTGACAATTTAAATATGGAATAAATGAAGGGAATTGTCTTTTAAAGAGTAGAAAACATGGTGGAAAAAAGAGAAAATGCTGGTAACCAACATTTTTTTGCTCGCTGTTTTTGGAGAAAACAACAAGTTAATGTCATAGCCCTGGCGTCGTTCGTGTTGTCGTTGCTGTTACTACTGAAGATACTGACTTCAAACTTTGGAGCCCTGCCTGGGTGGCTCAGTGGTGAGCGTGTCGGATTCATGACCTGGTGGTTGTGAGTTCGATACCCGGTTGAGGCGAACTTTCTTTCCGGCGTATTTTCGCCTCTCACCTCTGCTGAAGCATGTGAGAAAAGTAGTCGGTGGCTTTGGAAAGAAAGTTGTGTTAGTACTGGTGTGAGAAAGCCAGGAAACACATGTGCGTCACCGACCGCTATGATATGACCTTAGCTGTTAAAGTGGCGTTAAACCCCAATACAACCAACCAACCAATCAAACTTTGGAATTGTTTGGTAAAGGGTAAAAAAAAGAATTATATTGAAGTTTATCATGAATTGCCATCAACCCTTTACCACACAATCCCGACTTTTAACGACCCTTTGAAAGAAGCCTTTTGAAAACATTGTGGGAAAAGGAGAAAATGCTGGTAACCAGCATTTTCTCTTTTTCCCACAATGTTTTCTTCCCTTCTTAAAAGAAATTTCAATTTTTCAGGCATATTTATGTTGTCGTCTGCAAATGCCTTCAATTCAGACCAGTCTAAAATTTTGTCGTTTGGTTAAGAGTTAATATGTATATAGTACTAGTACTTCATAACTTTCATTGCTACATTTCAGACATGTTGCAAAGTTGAAGCCATCTGGCAGAAGAGTGATATTTTATCAAGCACCATGTGGGCGAAGACTGAGATCCATGGAAGAGTTGGACAAATATCTTCTCATCACTGATTGTAACTTTGCCATCGACAGTTTCTGTTTCGATGCAGAACTGCATGTCAATTACGAGTTCATTCCTGTGAAGGTATAAGTATTTTCAAACAATTGATTGTATGGTGTTTAACACCATTTTCAACATTAATTCAGTTTTATCATGGCAACCAGTGTGCTTATCCAAGCTTTCCTGGACTTTCTTTTATTAAAACTCTGCACAATGTACCTTCCAAGCCACTAACTGCTTTCCTACATAACCATCGTCAAACCATGGTCAGTGGTGAGAGAGGAATGAATCCTGTCACAATGACCTATCTTCAATCCTTTGAAATGAATTAGCTGAGCCGGGATCAAACCAGCGACCCCCTGTTCTCAAGTCCTTTACACTACCAACTGAGCTACTGGGGCTTGTATTTTCAAACAAGAAATATCTTTCTAAAGATAGACTGTGTAAGAGTTACTGGAATAAAACTATTGAAACTCTTGTGTTCTTTGATATGGAAACATAAAATGAATATTGGTGTCATAAATGTGCTGTATAGGCCTCCAGTGGCCCACCGAATGAACACGTCCACAATTTTGACCAATTGTAAATTAATGTTTATTCATTCCAGTCTATCAATTTTAAGAAGTAGGTCAAAGCCAACATATTCAGCTATGCCAGAAAATCTATCTTGGAAACAATCTGCCGGTTACAAATCCAATATATGTCCAATACATATTAGGCAGAAAATTTATCAAAATATTGTTGCAGAGAAAAATGATTCTCTCTCTGCTTATAGTGTTAGAGTTGCAAAGAAACTACCAGGAATGATGTAGATACCAATTTTGGTATAATGGTGCCTTTCAAGGCCATTCAGTTAGCTGTCAATTTTATTATTGGCCACAGCAACTCCAATGACCTATCATGTTTCTAAAATAGCACATTTGGTCATCACTTCTATTATTGTTCTTCAGATTTGGACAGGTTTAAAATTTTATCGTGTGGTAAAGAGTGGAAATATTCTTGTCTGGTTGTCAGTTAAGTCTTTACCAAATGACGAAATTGTTAGACTGGTTCAAATTCAAAGCAGTTGCAGACAAGATACTAAATGTGATACAATTGATAAAATTTATGTAAGAGGGGGTAGAAAACATTGTTGGAATAGGTGAAAATGCTGGTTGCCAACATATTCTCCTTTTCCCACAATGTTTTCAAAAGGCTGATTCCTTAGGGTCATTAGAACTCAGGATTGTGTGGTAAAGGGTAAAGCATTCTTCTTTATTTGATCTTTTCAGACTTTCTGTGACATTAAAGACATATCCTACGGAAAGGAGAATGTACAGATATCCTGTGTTAATGGTATAGACAGACAGTACCCAGATTATGTTGACTACTCCAACCAAAGAATTCCAGCAGCAGGTGTTAAACTGAATCTGGAACCGGAATTTCTAGTCTGTTGTGACTGCACTGACAACTGTAGGGTAGGTCATATAGCTTGTGATCTAACCTCTTTCAGGCATATTGTAAAGACATATATCATAGCAGGGTGAGGCATGTTTTTAAGGCATTTGTCATAGCAGCATTAGACATGTTTTAAAGGTATTTATCATAGCAGGGTTAGGCATGTTTTTTAGGAATCTGTCATTGCAGGGTAATGCATATTGTTAGGGCATTTATCATAGCAGTGTTAAACATGTTTTAAAGGCATTTATTAAAGCAGTATTAGGCTTGTTTTAATGGTATTATCATAGCAGCTTTAGGCATAATTTAAAGGCATTTATCATAGCTGTGTTGGGCATATTTTAAAACATTTATCATAGCAACATAAGGCCTATTTTAAGGCATTATCATAGCAGTGCAAGGCATATGTTAAAGGCATTATGATAGCAGCGTTAGTTATATTTTAAAGGCATTTATCATAGCTGTGTTAGGCATATTTCAAAGGTATGTATCATAGCAGTGTTAGGCATATTTTAAAGGCATTTATCATCGCAGTGCCATGCATATTTTAAAGGCATTTATTGTAGCAGCGTTGGACATTTTTTGAAATTCATTTTTCATTCCAGCATAACGCATATTTTAAAGGCATTTATCATAGCAGTTTAAGCAATGTAATGACATGATACAAAATCGTGTGTACAAAAGGAATTTCCTTGTGTTGATATAGTAACAAGATCCACGGTTTAGTAACAAAACCCTATGTTTGTCTCTATTGCCAGATTTCATGTTGAAGAGTTTCCAAATGAAACATAAATTTTGATTGTTTGAACATTCATTTATGTAGCCCATGGGATTCACCATAAAACGGGAAGAAAACATTATGGGAAATTGAGAAAATACTGGTTACCTGCATTTTCTCCTTTTCCCACAGTGTTTCCAGAAGCCTTCAAGATAACCAGTAATTTTTCCTTTTCCCACAATATTATCTACCCGTTCAAAAGCAAATTCATCAGTTGAACTACAGTCTGCAAATGCTTTTGAATTAGACGAGTCTAAAATTTTTTCGTACGGTAGAGTTTAAGAAATAATCATACTGGCATTAATTACTTTACATGTATATACTACAGAATAAGTCTAAGTGTGCTTGCCAGCAGCTTACAGTGGAGTCTTCTGCCATTACTAACGGGGGAAAACCCAATCCAGATGCCGGTTACAAAAATCGACGTTTGCCTGAACCACTCATATCTGGGTATGTATTGTATGATATGAATCTTTATCTTTATATTGAGGTATTTTGCGCTTGTCTGTATGTTTTATACGTTTAGTCTTTACCAAATGAGAAAAACACAGACTTGTTCAAATTGAACAATATGCAGACGACAATTTAAATGTGTCTCAAATGATGAAATTTGTCATTGATAGGCTAGAAAACATAATGTGAAAAGTGGAAAATGCTAATACCAGCATTTTCTCATTTTCAAACAATATTTTCAAAAGTCAAAGGGTTAAGGATCATTTACATATTAGTCACAATGTTTTTTAGGCTCTTATTATGCCCCCCTTCAACAAAGTGGGGGTATATTGCTTTGCTAATGTCGGTCGGTCCGTCCGTCGGTCGGTCGGTAGACCTTACCTTGTCTGGATGATAACTAGACACAGAATTGACCTAGGTTCGTCAAATTTGGCACAGACATGTGTCTCGGAGTGTAGATGATCCCTATTGATTTTGAGGTCAATCGGTCAAAGGTCAAGGTCACAGTGACCGTCAACATGTTGGTATATAGACCAAACCTTGTCCGGATGATAACTAGACACAGAATTGACCTAGGTTCGTCAAATTTGGCACAGACATGCGTCTTGGAGTGCAGATGATCCCTATCGATTTTGAGATTAATCCATCAAAGGTCAAGGTCACAGTGGCCTTCAACTTGATATATAGACCAAACCTTGTCCAGATGATAACTACACACAGAATTGACCTAGGTCCTTCAAATTCTGTACAGATATACATCTTGGAGTGTAAATGATCCCTATTGATTTTAAGGTTAATCCATGAAAGGTCAAGGTCACAGTGACCACCAGATGATTCAGGGCCGGCGCTGCCGTTCGCCACTTGAGCCATTTGCTCAAAAAAAATTCAAGTGTCTCAAAAATCATCATATGTGGCTCAACTTGTGGCTCCAACATTTTATTTACGTATTATCGGGGACGTAGTAAGCATCGAAGTCGACTGGGAAAAAGTGGAAGTCATACCCGCATGCCAGAAAGAAAAGCGATAACCCGGTCTGTGTATCGGTGACTTTTTACAATCTTGTATGTATACACACAGCGGTGTGTATAATTATGCGAACTGTTGACAGATTATCACGTTTAGCAATTGAAGTGGGCCATAAATCAAAAAGATGACATGGAGTTTTCCCAATCAATTCTTTTGATATCAGTTTATGGACTGTGCCACTTCCTGTATCCATGTGGCAGTAGGGGGGCATGACTGTTTTACAAACAGACATCATGTTAAGTAGTACATCCGTTCAAAGTTACAAATGGCTAACAAAATCATATTATAACACTGTTTTGAGCACAGCAATATTTGCAGATAGATTGTATGTAATATGGAGTGTTTGCTTGCTTTATCTTTCAGGGTGTACGAGTGCAATTCGCGATGTGCATGTGACAGTAGATGTGTAAATAAAGTTGTACAAAATGGTTTGTCCAACCGATTACAGGTCTTTAAAACAGAAAAGAGGTAAATAACTTGTCAATTTCGTCAATTTTTAGTTCCACTGGCCTAAGGTCAGAGAGCTTATGCCATGGCTCTGTGTCCGTCTTGCATCTGTTGGTCTCTGTGTGTGTGTCTGTCTGTCTTTTTGTTAACTTTTGTTTCAAACATCTTCTCTGAAACTACTCATCCAATTTTGATGAAATTTCACAGAAATGACACTGCTGTGGCCCTCTTCAGAATTGTTTGAAGAATTTGATCCCAGCAAAAACTCTGGTTGTCATGGCAACAAAACTGAAAAATATTGAAAAATTTTAAAAATTTTCTTGTTGGAAACAATAAGGCTTAGGGCTACCAAATTTGGCATGTAGCTCTGTCTTATAGACCTCTACCAAAATTCTTCAAATTAATAGTCCTGGGGTCAGAACTGGCCTCGAGTTTCACAAGTTTACTTGGGTTTATTAAGAGAAAACTTTGAAAATCTTCTTGTTCCTAACCATAAGGCATAGGACTATCAAATTTTGCATATAGCTTAATCTAGTGAACCCCTACTATGAATATTCAAATTATAGCCCATGGGTCAAAATTGGCCCTGTCACAGTAGTCACAAGTTTTACATGGGCTTATGTAGGGAAAATTTGAAAAATCTTCTTGCTCCTTAACGTAAGGCCGAGGGCTACCACATGTGGCATGTAGCTTCATATAGTCACCAGCACTTTCTCCATTTCCCACCATGCTTTCAAAAGCTCTGAGCTTCAGGATCATCCAAACATGATAAGGTAAAAATGTTAAAAAATAACACACATGATACGTATCTTTCTGTTTTTGTAGAGGATGGGGACTGAGATGTTTGGACGACATTCCAAGAGGAGGGTTTATATGTATATACGCTGGTCAGTTACTGACAGATCAAGGGGCCAACGAGGACGGTCAGCAATATGGAGATGAATATTTAGCCGAGTTAGATTATATGGAGGTAGAAATTGATCTTAATTTCTCAACCATGCAACAGATAGACTGGTGCATATTTAAGACATTTGCAGAGAAAGAATCGAATTTGGCTCAATTATTATATACTTTGATATTGTCCCCATATATTGGCACTGGATGAAAATATATAGTATTTTTCCATATTGCATACTTTGATCATATTACATAGTTTAGAGCTTTTTTCAGGTGCGTTGCTAAGTACGGAACCATTTTAAAACCCGCCATTTCTGTAAAAATCAAAATGTGAAAGGCGGCCATTATAAAAAATTTCAGCGTTAGACATCATGTTTTATGAACTTTTCAATGCATAGTTCTTATTAAAAACATGAAAAATAAACAGAATATTTGTTTCCTGAATATCAGTGACTACAAAGGTATGAAAAATTTGTCTATCGAACATGTTTATCGACGATGAAATTACAAAGCGATGAAAAAAGATCCTCGGTCGCCATCTTGTTTGTTTACATACCTTTAGCGACGGTAACGTCATCAAAAGCCATAGTAGAAAAGTCCACGAAACCACGATAGGTCGACAAAACGGATTTCTTATCGCTTTTGAAATTTTGAAACAAACAAAATAAATTAAGAAATTTGATAAAAACACTGTTAAATCAGGTGAAATTATGTAAACGATATCAAAGTATATAATAAAAAGGTTATTGCACTTGTATGGGGATATACTGTGTCGAACTCATTCTTTTGGTGTAGTTGCCCTCGCAAGCACGGGCTACTCTGCCAAAAGAACTTGTTCAATACAATATATTCCCATACAAGTGCAATAACCTATAATACTGAAATTTCTCTAAGGAAAGGTTGAAACATAGTGGGAAAAGGAGAGAATGCTGGTAAACAGCATTTTTTCTCCTTTTATAACAATGTTTTGAAAAGCCCTTTTTCTCACAGAATTCCATGTTCTAACAGCCCAGAGAAAAAAGCTTTTAGAAACAATGTGGAAAAAGGAGAAAGTGCTAGTAAACAGCATTTTCTCCTTTTCCAACAATGTTTTCTAACCTGTTCAACACAGATACCTTGACTTGAGTCAGGGTTAACTTGAACAATGTTTAAAATGATTGCTGAATAGCCCCCAGTTTTGTAGTGATAAGTAATTATCATTAATTAACAGCACTTTTTACTTTTCCCTTAATGTTTTTGCAACGTCTTGAAAATCGAGGATTGCCTTGTAAAGTGTCAGTGTAAATAATGCGGATGGTATTTTCATTGTGACAGGTTGTTGAACGTCACAAAGATGGTTATGAGAGCGATGTAGAGGATATAGATGAAGAACCAGAAAATGATGAGTTTGAGGAAGAAGAAGAAGAAGAAGAGGACGATGATGAAAATCAAGACACAGCAACAGCCTCGGATTCAGACGAGTATATATTTTTCTTCCCCAGTTTTATACTTGGCTCACAGATGTGATCCTGTATCTTTGTTTTCTATTTTTACATGTTTTTAGCCCAGGATGATATTAGATATTTGATTGAATGAATGTATTATTTTCAACACCTTTTTCAACAATATTTCATTTATAGTGTCGCAGCCAGTGCACCTATCCATGCTTTCCGTGAGTTTCTGTTACCAAGCATGGATATGTGCACTGGCTGCTAGATTTGACTGAAATAATGCCAAAAACAGTGTTAACTCTTTAGCACATGGCAAAATTTTACCTGGCTCAAATCGAACATGTTGGAAGACAACAAATTAAGTGAGGTTTAAATAATGGAATTTTTTGTTGATAGGGTAAAAAACATTGTGGAAAAAGGAGAAAATGCTGGTTACTAGCATTTTCCACTATTCCCACAATGTTTTCAAAAACCTATTTCCTCAGGGTTGTTAAAACATGGGATTGTGTGGTAAATGGTTAAACACCATACAGTTAATACAATCAATGTATGTGTAAAGAATGGAAGTATGCTCATATACTGTAATTTAGAGTTTTGACAAGAAATGTGAATATCTGGTGTTGGATTAAGCTTAACAAAACTCCATATTTCTTTAGAGATTCTTCTTATAATTGTAGATCCTTTACCTCAAATCAGAAAAGGAGTATTGCAAAGATAGAAGAGAAATCACATCAAACCAGGTACATGTATTGTAGTTTTCCATTGTACATGCTTGCTTCTGCCTTTACTAAACTGTGCTCGTCTTTACAATTCTAATGAAGAGAGATTTTCAATACATTGTGAGAAAAGGAGAAAATGCTAATAACCAGCATTTTCTCCTTTTCCCATTATGTTTTATTCCCTTTCAAAGACCAACTTGGCAAATGCTTTCAATGTGGACGAGTGTAAATTTTTTTGTTGAGCAAAGAGATATGACTTTTATTAATAGCATAGATGTGATCATAAGCCTTATATTGTCTTGGCTTACTGTTGTGTGTGTGTTTTTTTTTTTTTAACCCCCCCCCCTCTTTTTTTTTCCCCCTCTCTTTTCAAATATACTGTAAGATCTGGACCAGTATTCAGAAATCATTTTTCATGCTAAACTTGCCTGTGCATGAAAGCATCAGTTCTATATTTGAAGTTTAAGGTATTCCTACCCTGAAGTGGAACATCTATTTCCACTGTAATTTTACTCCGGAAAATATGATATCATTAAAAACATCACTATTGTAGCATCTTAACCGAGGCACTTTTGGAAGTATTGCCTTCATAGAATTACCATTTTCAATTCTAAAATCACTATATCCTCAATTCAAAGGGAGATTATTATTACTTCCCTTTACAAAAAAGTAATAGAGGTATGAACAGAAACTTTTTAGATAGACATTTCAAGAAATTCTGGACAGTTAAAAGTGTTTAGAATTATGGAATCACTATAAATTCTCAATAATCTAACAACAAAAAAAATTATGCCATGTTGAAACCCAAAGCATTTGCAGAAGACAAACATGAGTCAAACAAAACTTGGGAAAATCCTGAAAAGTTTAGAGGAACCAATCCACTTCTGGTCCCATTGTTTGAAGGCTGGGAAAGGTAAGATTGATCTGTGTCATGCAATGTTTGACTCCAAAATCATGAGTTTTAATGACCTTAAGACTTTTGAAAACATTGTTGAAAAAGGAGAAAGTGCTGTTTACTTCTACCACAATGTTTTCTTCCCTTTAGAAGACAAATTTCAATTTTTTGGTTGAGTCTAAAATTTTGTTTTACGGTAAAGAGTTATAAATGTCTACTTTTACAAAAAAGTAATAAAGGTATGAACAGAAACTTTTTAGATAGACATTTAAAGAAATTCTGGGCAGTTAAAAGTGTTTAGAATTATTGAATCACTATAAATTCTCAATAATCTAACAACAAAAAAAATTATGCCATGTTGACCAGAAGCTTCAGGAGAGGAAAGCTTTATCTCTTTACCAAACAACAAAATTATAGACTGGTCCAAATTGAAAACATTTGCAGACGACAAAGGAAATGTGATTGAAAAATTGAAGTTTGTTTTGGGAAGGGTAGAAAACATTGTTGGAAAAGGAGAAAATGCCGGTTACCAGCATTTTCTCCTTTTCCCACAATGTTTTCAAAAGGCTTCTTTCACAGGGTCATTAAAAGTCGGGATTTTGTGGTAAGAGTTAATACACCTCCTAGAGTAACAAATTGACTGGTACTATTTCTTAAAGGAGCATCCAGTTACCTTATGAATAATGAAAAATGAGGATTAATTTTCAAAATCGACAGTAAAGTGTATTTCCTTTTAGTGAAGGGTATTATGAGATGAGTCTGAGAAAGAATTAGGCGAAACAAAAAAAACAGGGTTGTTTTTACTGGAATTCCCTACACTTTTTCTACCCTGTTACAAAAGTTATAACATGTAAAGAGCATGCACATGATTTTTCGAGCATGCATTAGACAGATTCAAGACCAACACTACACATATTTCACCCAAGAAATCTGATAGAGAAAAATACCAGCATACTGTCTGCATACTGTAGGCTGATACAAATGCAAGCACTAAAGAAATGTTTGTGAGAAATATACCTTGTTTGGAAAATACCTTCTTTGAATGAACAGAAAACATTGTGGGGGGGAAAAAAGGCATTATTGGGACAAGCACCAGCCCCTTTCCTCAGTATTTTCAAAACTATCTATTCTACATAAAAAGTGCAATTGGAATGGAAAAACACAGTGTTTATCTTTCTGTTATTTGTTTTTGAATTCCACATTGCTTCGGTGCTTTAACAATAACTGACCAATAATCAAGGAAAAAGGGGTTTAATGCATTTCCGTGATGAATTATTCCAAGCAAGTCATTACATAATTAAAATTCATCTTGTCTAACAACCAATGAGATAGAATGGTCTTTGGACATGCAGAAAATTTACCAAAACAAAATGTTTTGACACAGGTCAGCCTGCCCGGACAGAACAGGCTGACCTGATTTGATACTTTCTGTAGTTGAACACCCTGAAGTGGATTGGTAGTTTTTGCAGATGCATTAAATTCCCTTTTCACAGAGCATGGCGCATAACTGTGTGGTAACAGATTTAACACACTTTTTATCATTCAGCATTTTGTTTATTTTTCAAGATTTGTTAGTTCATTTTGAGTACAATTGTCTTTATTGTCTCTGTGCTTTAACCCTGTACCACACAATCCTGAGTTTTAACAACCTTTGGAAATTGGACTTAAACAACATTGTGGGAAAAGGAGAAATTGTTGGTAACCAGCATTCTCTCCTTTTCCCACAATGTTTTCTAACCTTTCAGAAACAAATTCAATCATTTGAGCCACATATGATTTGTCATCTGCGAATGGTTTCAATTTTGTCTGGTCTGAAATTCTGTTGTGTGGTAAAGAGTTTATAAGTTGTATGGCATTGTGCATGGTTGTTTGCTAGGCGATCTACAAGAGGCATAAAAAGCAAAGATGAAAAGTCAGGAAAGTTAGAGTCTAGTCAGTCAGCAAGCAAAGAAAGTAACCTAGGGTACAGTTTGCTTTTTTCCTTTTCCAATTCTAATATGCTGTGTACAGTTGGCTTTTTGTCAGTTGATATTTACCAAGTGACTTTTGTTAAAATTAACATTTTCAGGATTTTTCAAGTTTCACAAAATAATTTGACTATCAGTTGAAACTCTCAATTCATTCCACTGTTTGAAACATTGTATATTTTTCGAGTTATTACCCTTTGATTATTTTCCTTCACAAATCGTATTCACTCTATAACTCGAAAACCTTTTAAGATATTTTGATAAAACTTCCCACATTTTTAAAGCACCATGAGACGAAGTGTCATGCATAAGAACCATAACTCTGGTTTGTATATTTTTCGATATATTTCCCTTTGATTATTTTCCTTCACAAATCGTGTCCGCTCTATAACTCGAAAACCTTGTAAGATATTTTCATAAAACTTCACACATTTGTAAAGCACCATGAGACGAAGTGTCATGCACAAGAACCATAATCTGGCTTGTATATTTTTCGAGTTATTTCCCTTTGATTATTTTCCTTTCTCATTTTATGTACAATTTCGTGTCCGCTCTATAACTTGAAAACCATTAGAGAAAAATGACCTCTATTTCAGTTAGAAATTGCCTTGGTGACATATCAATCCTTCTGACACCAAAAAGGGGGGGGAGACATCTGTTTTTTTGTAGAAAAACAAATTCTAGTTGAAATTTGTTTTTGGTAGAAAATATTGTGCAAAAAGAAGAAAATGCTGGTTTCCAGGAGGCCCCAGGTCCAGGCCTCACTGGAAGTGCTGGGTTTTTTGTGTTAGTGTCGTTGGGCTAAACCTTCAGAGCCCTAGAACTGGTGAAACCCAGGACATACAGGTACATGAATATGTGAGCTGTCACCTTTGGATATGACTAAAATAAAGTTGAAAGCTGTGTTAACCCTTTACCACACGGCAAAATTTAAGACCTATCCAAATTGAAAGCATTTGCAGACGACAATTTCATAGTGGCTCAAATGACGCAACTTTTCTTTGATAGGGTAGAAAACTTTGTGGGAAAAGGAGAAAATGCTGGTCACCAGCATTTTCTCCTTTTCCCACAATGTTTTCAAAAGGCCTCTTCTTCAGGGGCGTTAAAAGACGTCATTGTGTGGTAAAGGGTTAAACACCAATCAATTGTAGATCAATGGAATTCTTAGTAAGTTAAGTCTACATGCTTTTTGAACAGGAACTTGACATTTCCAACTCTTCAGTTTTATAACTCACACCTTAAGGTTTAACCATCTGTTCAGTTTAAATAAGTTTTGTTTGCGGCGTATAGACAAGTTTTCTGCAAGCAGTAATTTGTTAACTCTTAACCAGACATCAGAATTATAGACTGGTCAAAATCAAAAGCATTTGCAGACAACAAATTGAATGCTGGTTACTTTTCCCTCAAGGTTTTCAAATGGCTGTTGCCTCAGATTAAAAACTTGGGATTGTTTTGTATAGAGTTCAGTGTTGTCTCAACTTAAAATCTCTTATTCTCACATTTTAAAAAAAAAATCTCTTTGCTTTGAAGTTTGGAGAATGGGTATAACATATAACCGGTTGGTTTTTCTTGTTACAAATGATTTTGCTGTTCTTCAATCTTCTCCAGGTAAAACAGTCTTTCACTATACTCTCTGCCAAACAACAACTTTTAAGTCTGGTCCAAATTGAAAGCATTTGCAGATAACTGAAAATTCCAGTCTTCTGTTTCAGCGTGAATTTTGTTAAAGCACTGTGAATAGTAGCCTCATAGTACTTTATTCCAAGACAATGGCTTGACTTGGGATTCAGAATTAGAACTATAACTTTACCCTATACCAAAGATTTCCGACTTTTAACAACCCTTGGGAACAAACCTTTCAAAAACATTGTTGGAAAAGGAAAAAATGCTGGTAATGAGCATCTTCGCCTTATCCATCAGTGTTTTTTATCCAGTTGAAAACAGGTCTCACCATTTGAGCAATATTCATTTTTCATTTTGTCGTCTGCAACTACTTTCAGTTTATACAAGTCTAAAATTTTGTCATCTGGTAAAGGATTAAGAAGACAATCTTTTTTTGCATTTTTTCAAAGTAGTTTATTATTTATAGTTGTCACCTTTGCCATACTTAACATGTTCAGGAAACCTCTAAGCTTATTATATAGGCAACCATGATAACAACAGTGAAGTAAGCAGTGCACTATAACTGGATATACAGATATCTAGACAAAAAAAATAAATTTCTTTTTGAGAAGAAAATAGGAGCTTCATAAACTGAACAGTTTTTGATCAGTTCTTATACCAATGCTAGCCTTCTCGATGTCAAAGACAGAATATCGCAGATAATCAGATGGCTTGACTTGGGATTCAGTAATAGAATTGACTCTTTACCTAACAACAAAATTTTAGACTTATCCAAACTGAAAGCATTTTCTGCTGACAAAACAAATGTGACTGAAAATTTGAAATTTGTTTTTGGAAGGGTCGAAAACATTGTGGGAAAAGGAGAAAATGCTGGTTACCAGCATTTTCTCCTTTTCCCACAACGTTTTTCAAAAAGCTTCTTTCTCAGGCTCGGTAAAAGTCTGGATTGTTTGGTAAAGGGCTAATGCATTTGCGTGATGCATTGTACCAAGCAAGTCATCTCAAAATTACGTATCCATAAAAACCATTTTGTCTTACAGCAGGCTGAATCCTGAGGTAGAATGGTCATTTGACATGCAGTAAATTCACCAAAAGTAGCAAAAAGTATCAACCTGGGTCAGCCTGCGCAGTTCGCGCAGGCAGACCCAGGTTGATTCCTTTTACAGATGCATTAAACCCTTTTTTCACAGAGCATGGCTCAATTATATTAACAAAGGGTTTGTGAGTACCGGTACATCATCATGACGGGCAATATACAGTATTGTTAAGCATGAAGACACCTTTTCTTGATTATCATTACAATCATTTTTTACAGGTTCACACAGAAAAGGTCCAAACAGACAGCGCATAAAAGTACAACACTTCCACCCAAGAACAAACCATCCAGTTCTCCTGTTGATGAAGAATTGCCAGAATTAAATGATGCAGAACTGTCCAGTTCTAGCAGTAAGACATTTGTAGTTTATTGTCACACTTGTATATAGAGACTGCTTGTATTTAGCAAGACACTCATTTTTCTGATTCTACCTTCCACCTGAAGTAAACTTATTGAGCTGGTATTAAGTCTTTACAAAACAACAAAATTTTTAGATACATCCAAATTGAAAGCATTTGCACAGGAGTTATCAAATGCTGCTCCAATGATTGTATTTGTCTTAGAAAGCGTAGAGAGTATTTCGGGAAAAGAAAATATTGTTTACCACCATTCTATTTTTTTGCCACAGTGTTTTCAAAAGCTTACTTCTTCAGGATCATTAAAACACTGGCTTGTTTGGTAAACGGATAGGAGACTGCCTGGAACTGTATAAAATACCACTTTTTCACTTCCTTTTGGTATTTAATGACTACCTGTTGTAAGACACAATTTTTCTTACTTTGTGTAGTCTTTGGATACAGGGTTAACTGTAATATATATTCTCTCTATTATCATATATTTTTATGTACATTAACAATTAACCTTTTACAACACAATCCCTAATTTTAATGACCCTGAAAAAGAAGCCTTTTGAAAACATGGTAGGAAAAGGAGAAAATGCTGATAACAAGCATTTTCTCCTTTTCTGACAATGTTTTCTAAGCTATTAAAGGCGAATTCCTTCATTATAGCCACATGTAAACTGTCATTTGCAAGAGCTTTCAAGTTGGATAAGTCTACACTTTTGTCGTGTGGTAAAGAGTTAAACAAATAATTCCATGTTTTAACAACATTGAAGAGGAATGCTTTTGAAAACACTGTTGGAAAAGGAGAAAATACTATAACTAACATTTTGTCCTATTCTCAGGAAGTTCTCTACATGCAAGTAAAAAGATCCCAGGTAGAACCATGTTTAATTTGTCATCTGTAAATGCTTCTTTTTGTGGACATTTAAAAATTTTGTCATTGTAAAAGATCAAACCCTTCATGAGATAAGCCCTTGGTTTTAAGACCTAAATAAACCCATTATTAAAGATTCCCATTTTTCAACGACCATGAGGGAGAATGCTCTTGAAATGGAGAAGATGCTGGTAATTAGCATTTCTTCTTTTCCTACAATGTTTTCTACCCTTTCTAGGACAAATCTCATAATTTGAGTCATATTTGATTTGTCGTCTGCCAATGCTTTAAATTGTTACAAGTCTAAAACTTTGTTGTTTGGTAAATGTTTAAGAACCAACACAATGACGACTTAGCCATTTGGGTTAGCCAATCAGAGAATGCGTTCCTTTGCATTTAGAAACTTCTACAGGATTAGAAATATAAAACAGTTGAGAGTGGTTTGTGAATACAGTCCATGTATTTAATATGAAGAAACATGTTTTTACAGATGACCAAACAGAGGTAGAACCAAAGAAGAAAAGAACTGGTAGATCAACTGCAGCCAGATATGGAAGTATGGTGCCTACGAAAAAAGACAAAGGTAAAAATACATTGTAGTGTCAAATTTTGTCTGTTTAAAACTTTACTAAGCAACAAAATTTTAGACTTGTCCAGATTGAAAGCTAATTCAGACAAAAAAATTAAATGTGCCTCAATTGATGAGGACCTTTCTTTGCTTCATGAAAAGATTAATGAAAACTGGAGATTGTTTGGTAAAGGGTTAACCAGTATCAGATATCTAAGGTTTTGGTTCTTGATATTTTTGTAATGGTAGTAGAAGGTAGAAGTAGGGAGGATTGTTTGTCCCTACGTTAACTCTTTACCAAACAATCCCGGGTTTTCACGACTCTGAGAAAGAGACCTTTAGAAAACAGTGTAGGAAAAGGAGAAAATGCTGGTAACCAGCATTTTCTCCTTTTCCCACAATGTTTTGTACCCCTACAGAACAAGTTTCAGTTTTTTTTGAGTCATGTTAATTTTGTTGTCTGCCAATGCTTTCAATTTGGACCAGTCTAAAATTTTGTTATTTGGTAAAGAGTTAAAGAAAGATTTACAATTCATGTAAGATAACTTACATGCACAACTATCATTTCAAACCCTTAATCCTTCAGCAAACACCCAAGTTTTTGGACAGCACCAAATTCAAAGCATTTGCAGACAGCAAATTAAATGTTGGTTAAGTAATTATTTCTGTCTTTGATGGGTTGAAAATGTGGGAAAAGGAGTAAATGCTGTTTACCAGCATTTACTCTCTTTCCCACAGTGTTTTCAAAAGCCATCTCTTTCAGGGTTGTTAAATATCAGAATTGTTTGGTAAAGGGTAAACACTTTACCAAACAATCCAGAGGGCCCTGCAGAAAAAGGTTTTTGAAAACTTTGTGTGAAAAGGAGAAAATTCTTGTCACCGGCATTTTCTCCTTTTCTCTCAGTATTTTTCTACCTTGTTGAAGACAAATCTAATCAAATGAGTTTAATTTGTCGTCTGTAAATGTTATCAATTTGGACTTGTCTAGGTCAACAGTAATGTTGTTTGGTAAGGTTTAAGTACTGAAAAAATGATATGGACCTCTCAGTTTGGATCATCTGCCAAATATTCTAATTCATTGTTTTCTAGAGAGAATATTTCAAAAAAGGGCATACAGTATAGATAAAATTTTAGGCTGTATGCTTTGTGCAGTCTGATCTTTTATCTACCCAGTCAGCAAACACAATGCATGTTTCTTCTCCAAAGCGACTCAAAGGTTTACTATAACATTTTTTTCCCAGATGGCAATGATTCTGACGAACTGAAATTTAAACCTACAAGAGATTACTTTAGGGAAGATGATGATGAAGCCGACCCTTCCTGTTATATAATGGACGCCAAGTCTATGGGTAATATTGGAAGATACCTCAACGTAAGTCAAACTAGAATGTGCTGCTATTGCTGCACTTGTATTCTGTGTCTTTGTATAGCTTCTGTATCTTTTTAAAGCTTTACTCAAAGAGCTAGTGTAAATCAGTATGAGCCATGCTCTGTGAAAAGGGGGCTTAATGCATCTCTGCCATGCATTATACCAAGCAAGTCATCACATAATTATTGATCCATAAAATTCATTTTTTGAAACAACCGACTGAATCACGAGGTAGAATGATCCTTCAACATGCAGAAAATTTAAAGATCGCGAAAAGTTTCGGCCCATGTCAGCCTGCACGGACTGTGCAGGCTGACATGGGTGGATACTTTTCGCAAATGCATTAAGCCCCCTCTTCCCAGAGCATGGCTCATATATATTTGAGAGGTAGTCTGGCAAAAGGAAGTTTGATACATCCCCATGATGCATTATACCAAGCAAGTCATCACATAATTGTGGATGAAGTAGAATGGTCCTTTGACATACAGAAAATTGGCCAATAGCAAAATGTTTTTTGACCCAGGTCAGCCTGCATGGACTGCACACAGTGACATGGGTCGATACTTTTTGCAAATGATCTATACCCCCTTTTCACAGAGCATGGCTTATTTATTTAGTTCAATTTGAAATGTGCACATGCACATAAAATTAGATCTGTGACATCTTCATCAAAAGAAGATTGAAACAGTGTATAGGGGGAGTAGATCAAAGGATTTCCACATTTTATCAGTTTTAAATACATGTACCATTTCTGTGCATGTGTTTGATACCCAGTTGAGGCAAACTTTCTTTTCGGCGATTTTTCTCCTCTCACCTCTGATGCATGCGAGGAAAGTAGTCAGTGACTTGGAAAGACTGTTGTGTCATTTATGGAGTGAGAAAGCCAGGAAACACATGTGTAGGTGACCACCGTGATATGACCTGAAATGTTTAGTGTTAAACTCCAATACAATCAATGTCTGTATTTCATGTTGTTATTAAACTTTATATCCATAAAACTTTCCATATTTATATATGTCTTAGCAACAATGACATCATTTTCCCGTAAAATGGCAAAGTAGTATGAATTCTGACACATGCTGTAGGTCAGTCTTGCCAGCTTCACATGCTACAAATTAACAAGGAAAAGGATCATACACAATCCTGAGATTTAACAACCCTGAGAAAAAAAGCCTTTTGAAACCATTGTGGGAAAAGGAGAAGATGCTTGTAACCAGCATTTTCTCCTTTTCTCACAATGTTTTCTGTCCTAATAAAGACAGATCCCACCATCTTAGCCCTATCAAAGTTGTCATCTGCAGCTGCTTTTAATTTGGACGAGTCTAAAATTTTGTCATGTGGGAAAGAGTTAACTTTTCTTTATCTTACAGCATAGCTGCCAACCCTGTGCTTTTGTACAGAATGTGTTTGTGGATACACATGATCTCAGATTTCCATGGATTGCTTTTTTTGCTGGACAGTAAGTTTATATGTGTCTTAGTATTATGACTTTTCTGTCCAGTCCAGACTTTTAAGGACTCTGAGAAAGAAAGCTCAATTCTGCATAGTGCAATAACTTTGACATTCCATGATATTTTTGTCATTACTAAAGATATTTACATGTACTTCAGACATTGACTAGTTGTTTACTGTCAAATGGGGAACCTATACAAGAAGAGCAGGTAACCGTCAAAATATTTTTGACAGTTATGCCTCTTTTTGGACTTAAAATTTGTTGTGCAAAAACAGACATTTTATAATATTTTTGTCATTACTGAAGATATTTACTTCAAACTTAGACTTGTTAACTATCAAAAGAGGAAATTCATACAACAAGGTTAGGTAACCATCAAAACAATTTTTACATGGTTATGCCCCTTTTTCAACTTGGAATTTTCACTAGAAATCAATCTATTTCTAAAAGCAACTGCACCTGAAGCTTGGCACCCACATGAGGTGCTCTTGTTACATTCGGTCATGAAATAAAAAAAAAAGATAAATATTTACACCCCCGCAAAACGAATGTTTTGGGGGGGGTATACTGGAATCGGCCTGTCTGTCCGTGTGTCCGTCTGTGTACAAAATACTAGTAATTTTGTATCGCGAACTCCTCCCACAGTTTTGCTGCTATTGTATTGAAAGTTTGTTGATACTTTGATCGTATACTGAAGTTGTGCAAGACGCAGTTTTCAATCATCTACTCCCTATGATTCAAGGGTAATCTCCCCTTGAACTTAGAAAATTTTTTGTTAAATTGCCTGTTTCTGTCAAAGTGCTGGCGGGGATATTAAGTCACATTCAGTGACAGCTCTAGTTGATTTTGTCATTTTCAGATATATCTGTGCAGGGACAGAACTTACTTGGGACTATAATTACGAAGTTGGAAGTGTACCAGGCAAAGTACTGTATTGTTATTGTGGCTCTGCAGAATGTAGAGGCAGATTACTCTGATGGACATTTAATATTTTAGGGAATAATGTAAAACTGAAATTTTCAAAAATGTGATTGCATCATTGTATCATTAAATTTGATGAACACCATACAAACAACATTTTTACCAGCTCAACTTATATGAAAACAAAACCCAAATAGGAAACATTTACTCTTTACCACAACACAATCCTGACTTTTGACAACCTTGAGAAAGGAGTCTATTGAAAATATTGTGGGAAAAGAAGAAAATGTTGGTAACCAGCACTTTCTTCTTTTCCCACAATGTGTTCTACCCTATCAAAGACAAATTCCTTCATTTGAATAGTTAAATGGTCATCTCCAATTGCCTTTATTTTAGACATGTCTATAATTTGCTCATGTGGTAAAGGGTTAATGGAAAGGAATAATTTTTCCTTTTTTAAAGGCCTGCTCGCTGCCAAAAATAAACTACTTGGGGGCAAAATTGCAGACAAATTTAATTCACACTATTTTAAAATATGGATACTGTTATGAGTCTGATAATGTGTTACAGTGGTATCTGTCAAAGTTCCAGTCCCTGGCAGAATAATGTATTGTGAAACTAGAACAAAACTTGCCAACTGTTGTTCTAGTTTACCTATACAGTGTGCCTTTAATGACCTGGAAAAAGTGTAGGAAAGGAGCATTATGCTTAACTCTTTACCACACAGAAATAAATGTAAACTTGTCCAAATTTAAAGCATTTGCAGATGATAACAAAAACGTGGCTAAAATGATTGGATTTGTCATTTGAAGTTTAGAAAACATTGTTGAAAAGGGAGAAATTGTTGGTTACTAGCATTTTTTTTTTAATCTTTCCAAAGGCCTGCTTTCTTAGGGTCGCTAAAACTTGGGATTATGTGGTAAAGGATTAAGAGACTTACCTGTTCTGTATGATAAGGAGCAACTACTAATAGAAAGCAAGAAGTCCTTGTACAGTTTTCAAAATCAGCTGTAGGGTCTTAAAACTTGTTTTTAAAGATAAATTACATTAATTTTGTGTATCTATTTATCACATATTCAATATCTAAGTGTTGTTTTTATAATCCATAAACTGTGAAACCTGTCTTCATTGGCCACACAAGTGTACAAATAACTAACCTTTGAAAGCAAGTGGCTGGTGAATGCAGAAATTTTTAAAAAGAAGGATTTTGGATTGAAATATAATGGCTGCTGTAGCCTATAGAAGACAATCTGTTGGTTTTTCAACCGTGAAAATGAAGGCTTTCGAAAACATTGTGGGAAATGAAATAAATAGAGGATATTTGCTGGGACATGAAATAAATAGAGGATATTTTATTTTCCCGGTGAAAGATTGAAATTCATTTCGAGATAACATCATTTTCACAAGTATTGCAGCCACTCATCGTGAATCATGTCAATATTCATGTCATAAAACTGAAGTCACAAAACTTATGTCATTTTTCTCACATCATGAAACTGACTCAAGAAAAAAAACGATATCTAATTTTCTGTCAGCTCTAGATCTATGTTAAGTATTGTCTAGCATTTTCACATTTACAAGATGACAAATTTCGAGACTGGTCCTTATTAAAAGTATTTGCAGACAGCAACTTAGATGGGGTTCACATGATGGGAATTGTCTTTGAAAGAGAAGAATGTGGGTAAAGGAGAAAACACTGGTCACCAGGAAAGAGAAGAAAACATAATGGGAAAACGAGGAAACAATGTGGGTAAAGGAGAAAACACTGGTCACCAGGAAAGAGAAGAAAACATAATGGGAAAAGGAGAAAATGCTGGTCACCAGCATTTTCTCCTTTTCCTATCATGTTTCCATACATCTTACTTAGATTAAAAAACACTGGATTTTTTGGTAAAGGTTTTACATTATGATTGTATCTGCATTTTAAACTACCTATAAATAAACTTTATCCTGGTATTTGAACTTAGCGTCTAGTTGTGTTGCATTATTTTTCATGGCCTTGTGATTCCTTGTAAGTAAGCCATGCTCTGTGAAAAAGTGGCTTAATTCATCTGCAAAAAGTATCTGTGCAAGCTGACACGAGTCGAACCTTTTTGCTATTAGTCAATTTCCTACATGTCAAAAGAATAGTAAACCTCGTGATTCAGTCGGTTGTTTTACAAAATGTATTTTATGAATGCATAATCATATAACGACTTGCTTGGTAAAATGTATCATGGAGATGCATTAAGCCCCCTTTTGCCAGAGCATGTCCCAAGTACATATGAGCAGGACTCTGGACAAAGGGTATTAAACACAGTCTTCATTTTGGTCCTTTCACAGGCAGAAATTTTGACAGTAGCTGAAAGTTTAGATGTCAGACTGCACAGGCTGAAATGGGTTGATATTCAAAAGCATTAACCCCTCCCTCTTTGCAAAGCATGACTCACTTACATATACCAACTCCTTACGAGGATACCTATGTACATGTCAACAGATGGAGGGTTTGTTTGTATGGTGTTTAACCCTTTTTTTTCAACATTATTTCATTAATATTCTTGTGCCCAGTGCACCTATCCATGCTTTCTAAGAGTTTCTTTCACCATTCCTTCCATTGGCTGCTGCACACATTACTGTCGTGAAACCAATAACCTGTTGTGAGAGGGGAATGAATCCTGTTTCAATCTCTTAACATCAGTCCTCAGAGAGAAATTTGCTGAGATTTGGTTCCTAAAACAGAGGCAAGGTTAGACAGACAGGCAGATTCCAGTGTTTTCCTTCCTCCCTCTCTCCCCAATAAAAATCACAATTTTAAAATTTTAAAAGGTGTTGAGTCGAGCCAGTCAAAAAGGAAACCATAAGTTTTCAACTGAGAAGACTATTATTCCACAGAATATCATTTACTACCCTGGAGTGTAACAAAAAACTACCAACATTCATGTGTATGAAGTTTTTAATAATGTATCCTCATTAAATGCACTTAAATACAAACTTCTACCCTTTCATTTTCCTTGGCAACAAAAGCAGTTTAAGCGGAGATTGTATACCAAGATCAAACTGCTTGATTTTACACAAAGACAGAAAAAGTCTCCTAGTTTACAGTAGATATGAATTTTTAACCCTCAAAAAGGTTAAAATTTTTTTGAAGAAAGATATGAATATCACAAAAAAAATGGAGAAAAAAAATGGATTATAAAAAAAAAAGATTCTCTTAACTCTTTACTAAACGACAAAATTTTTGACTGGTCCAAATTGAAAGCACTTGCAGATGACAAAATAAACGTAACTCAAAAATTGAAATTTGTTTCCAGCAGGGTAGAAAATGTGGGAAAAGGAGAAAATGCTGGTTACCAGCATTTTCTCCTTTTCCCACAATGTTTTCAAAAGGCTTCTGTCTCAGGGTCGTAGAAACCAGGGATTGTTTGGGAAAGGGTTAACCTTTTACCACATAATCCAGAGCTTCAACGACTTTGTAAAATAAGGCTTTCAACAACTTTGTGGTAAAAGAAGAAAATGATGATAACCAGCATTTTCTCCTTTTTCCACAATATTTTCTACCTTTTCAAGGACAGAAATAACCAATTCAGCAACATTAAATTTGTTTTCTACAAATGCTTTCAATTTGATCCAGTCCAACATTGTGTCATTTGGTAAGGAGTTAAAAACTTTATTAATATCAGGTCATAGAATTACTCCCATGTTACCCTTAGAGTGCCAAGCACCAACAGCAATTCCAAGTGCTATGGAAGAAAAGTAGATGAGGATCAGAACACAAGAAATATACTGTCTGATCTTGGATCTAATTTTTACCAAACAACAAAATTTTAGACTTGCCCAAATTCAAAGCATTTGCCCACAATGTTTCCAAAAGCCCTCTCCTTTGGTGTTGTTAAAACTCCAGAATGTTTGGTAAAGAGAAAATAGGTAGAAAACATGAAAATATTGCTTAAGAGCCTTTCTTTCTCCCCAAAATGCTTTCAAAGGCTTTCAAGTTTTCAGACAAAATACCAAAGCTATCTGTATTGATAGTTTTCTATTTGAGCCATACTCTTTGAAAATGGGCTTTGATGCATCTGCAACAACTATCGACCCACGTCAGCATGCACAGTTTATGCAGACTGACATGGCTCAAAACTATTTCCTTTTTGTAAACTTTCTGCATGTCCAAGGACTACCTCGTTATTCAGTCAGTTATAGATAAGATGGATTATATGGATACATAATTATGTGATGTCTTGCTTGGTATAATGCATCACAGAGATGCATTAAACCCCCTTTTTCCAGTGTGCTGCTCATTTCTGTTGTTCTAATTTAACTCTTTACCAAACGATAAAATTATAGACTGGTCCAAATTAAAAGCATTTGCAGACGACAAAATAAATGTGACTTAAGAATTGAAATTTGATTTTGGAAGGGTAGAAAACATTGGGGTAAAAGGAGAAAATGCTGGTTACCAGCATTTTCTCCTTTTCTCACAATGTTTTCAAAAGGCTTCTTTCTCAGGGTAGTTAAAAGTTGGGATTGTGTGGTAACGAGTTAAACAGAATTTTACCCTCTTCCGTACCCTGTGCATAATATAATTGCCTTATGGACCAAATCTGCAGCAGCTCACTTAACCTTTTACCGAACAATCTCAAATTTTAACAACTGCGACAGAATCCAGTGTTTTAAGGACCCTGAGGTGGAGGGCTTCTAAAAACATTGTAAGAAAAGGAGAAATTGCTGGTAACCAGCATTTTCTCCTTTACTCACCACATTTTCTACCCTTGCAAAGGCAAATTCCATCTTTTAAATTTACCGTCTGCAAATACTAGTATCTAGAATTTGGACCAGTCTAAAGTATTGTCGCATGGTAAAGAGTTATGGAAGCTCTGATACATGCTTAATGAACTGAAAGATATTAAATGCATGAATTATAAAAATACTAAAACATTATTTCTTCATTATCACAGTTTATCACAAAATAATAACATCAGATTGTATCATATCACAGGCTTGCTTTTGATGATGCCTCAATATAGCTGTAAAAGTCCAGTCTTCTGAATATTGTTGACATGCTGACGATTTTTTAAGCTTAACTCCTTACCAAACTGCAAAATATTAGACTGGTCCAAATTCAAAGCATTTGTAGGTGACAAAGTCAGTGTGGCCCAAAAGCTAAAATTTGCCTATGGAATGGTAGAAAATATTGAGGGGAATGGAGAAATTGCTGGCTACCAGCATTTTCTCCTTTTCCCACACAGTTTCAAAGGCCTTTTTCCTCAGAAAAACTACAGATTGTGGGTAGAGAACAGATACTTTAAATAGCTAAACAACAAAATAGAGACTTACAGACATTATACATTATCCTACCCTAAAATACATTATGCTACCCTAAAATACAGTAAACATACCCTGTTTAGAACAAGCCACTACCCACCAATTCTGTATTTCTAAAAACTGAGGGGTCCTACCTGGCTCAGTGGTACAGTGTTGGACTTATAACCCGGAGGTCCCGGGTTCGAGCCGCACTGGATATAACAGGTTTTTCATGGGAGTGTCATTGGGCAAGACACCTCAGAGCCCTAGCCTAGTACAGGAAAAACCCAGGAAATACATGAATATTGGGCTGTTGCTGTGATATGACTGAAATAATGTTGAATGCAGCGTAAAATACCATTCAATCATTTAACCCTTTACCACACAATGACAACTTTTGACACCCCTGAGGAAGAAGCCTTTTGAAAACATTGTGGGAAAAGGAGAAAATGCTGGTAACCAGCATTTCCTCCTTTTCCCACAAAGTTTTCTACCCAATCAAAGCAAAATTGCACCATTTGAGCCACTTTGAAATTGACGTCTGCAAATGCTTTCAATTTCGATGGGTCTAAAATTTTGCTGTGTGGTAATGGGTTAAAACCAGAGGACGGCTTTTAAAACCATGGGGAAAAAGGAGAAAATGATGGAAACCATCTTTTTTTCTTTTTCCAACAATGTTTTCTAACAGATTCAAGACAAGTCTTACTATTTCAATGAAAAAAAATGTGTTATCAGCAACTGCTTTCAATAGGGACAAGTCTAAAAATTTTCTTGCCTGGTAACATCTTCACAAACCAAGGGTGACGATCACTATGTTGCTCTTTTCACCCTTGGCTGATTTGAAATTTTGTGATCCCTGCAATATGCAGCCCACTAGATTTGATAGTTATCCCCCTTAGAAATACATCATCGAAAACCAATAAAAAGTCATGCAACAGAATCCTTTCTGCAAAATCCATCCTTGTAATTTGACAGCTTATCATCTCGTGCTGGAATGCATCCTAAAATTCAATTTAACTGATTTGGTTAAAGTGAATGTTGAGGTAAATATTGTTCCTCAATATTTTTTTTGTAATGATTTCCGACAATTCTCTCCTGCAGCTGTCATTTCTATTTACTTTTTTGCCGATGATGGATAGCAATTGTAACCCCATATATTTGAATGATGCTTTTAATTACAGACTATGACCAATAACTATTCGTATCGCAGGGATTACAAATCTGGACTTGATCAACCAAGAGAAAATGGAGCAACAAAGATTGTCACCCTTGGCTAGTGAAGATGGCCTGGTAAAAATTTTACACCATGTCATTAAATCCCTTTTCACAAAATCCCGAGGTTTAATGACCATGCAAAAGATAGCTTTTAAAAACACTGTTGGAAGAGGAGAAAATGCAACCAGCAATTTATCCTTCTTCCAGATCGTTTTCTACCCTATGAAAGTCAGAAATCATTATTTGACCTCAAATCAATTTGTTGACCAAATGCTTTCATTCTGGTAGAGAACAAAATTTTGTCGTCAGGTACTGTATTACTTCATTTAACCTGACCCAGGTCAACATCATTTCCATAAATTGAAATTCTGTTTTTACCCTCGACATCGCACGGAGCCGCCTTTGGTTTAGTCCCGAATAGTCATGGAAAAAATCTGTATGGTACGCACAAATTGAATTGCTTACCTGTACCTTTCAGTGTATATAAAACTTCCCGAACAACAGTCGGAGTTCTATTAAAATACCTACTTATATATTCAGCATAAAGGTCAGGATCAGGTTAAATGAAATAGGTAATACAGACTTAGAATACCTGGTATGTCTAAAAATAAACTGCAGGGTAATGGATAAAACCATAATTATAATGCACTTGTATGTCCACATCATCTACATTTCTATTGTCTGTACTACAGGCATGATTGCCTTATACAATCAATCAACCACCTGGTCTAACATCTCAAATTTTGATTATTCTCTACATAGTAAAACCTGTATTACAGGACACCTTTATTAAGCAATCAATCTGTACTGAGCAGGAATTCCCAGAGAAAGCATATAATACTAGTATTAGGTTAAACCCGTTTCCAGTCCACAAAATTACAGACGCATCCAAACTTAAAGCGTCTGCAGATGACAAGCTAAATGTAGGCCAAGTGATAGGGGTCATCTTTTAAAGGACAGAAAACATTGTTTTCAAAAGGTCATAATTATCATCAAGAGCGTTAAAACTCAGGATTGTAGTAAAGGGTTAAATGTACTATGCTAACACCTGTCTTAGGTCTTTACCACACAATCCCAAATTTTAAAAATTCTGGGAATGAAAGCATCTTTAAGACACTGCAGAAAAGGATGAGAATGCCAGCAACCTGCATTTCCCAATGATTTTTACCCTGTCAAAGCACTTACAGTAAGTTTATTTGTATCTCTTTTGAATTTGGTTTGTTGTCTGCAAATGCTTTCAAAATGAACAAGTCAAAATCTTATAGTTTGGTAAGAATCAAAACTCAGAATTATGGTAAAGGGTTAAGCATTTTGAAAAAAAAAAGTAACAGTTTTTAATGTCCTAAGGTACAATAGTAGGTAGAAGATCTACCGTAACAAATAAAAAAATTGAGATGATTTGCCAGTTTAAACGTTATTATTTTTGCTGTTGTACAACACAAAAAATTCCTTTGGTCTTTTCTACAATGAAAGACACAAACCTGCAACAGTATTGTAATTAAAAACAGTGTGGTAACCAGCATTTTCTCCTTTTCCCATGATGTTTTCTAACCTTACAAGGATGAATTTCAATTCCTGAGTCACATTCATTTTGTCTTCTGCAAAAGCTTTCAATTTGGATGAGTCTAAAATTTTACCCTTTGATAAAGAGTTAATTAAGTCATAAAAAAGTCAATGCATACAGGCAAAATAACTAATGAACTATTAACAATTATA
Organism: Hippopus hippopus; assembly: GCA_946811185.2. Lineage (NCBI taxonomy): Eukaryota > Metazoa > Mollusca > Bivalvia > Cardiida > Cardiidae > Hippopus > Hippopus hippopus. Next base: position 44,960,466 of record OX328107.1, on the reverse strand, counting down.
AAACTTTAATGATTTTGATGTCAAAAGAATATCCTTTGATTGTTTGTAGTTCAATACTGATCTATACAACCTGCCAAAATTCTACAAGACAAAACATTTAAAAAAAAAATAGTGTAATAAAAATCAAAAAAAGTTACAACTAATGGTTTCATAAGGCAAATGTATTGATAGAACCAATGAGCTGATATTTTTCAGCCTACATGGGCATATATTTTACCCTTTACCAGATAATCCCAAATTATAACAACCCTGAGGTAACCAGCACAATGTTTTCTCACAATGTTTCCTACCCTTCCAAACACAAATTCAAATTTTGAGTCACACTTGTTTGTGGTCTGCAAATATTTTCAATTTAGACTGGCCAAAATTTTGTCCTTTGGTAAAGAGTTAACTCTGTACCACAGAATAAAATTTTAGACTGGTCCAATTGAGAGTATTTGCAGACGATAAAACAGATGTTTTCTCTAACAATGAGATTTGTCCTTGAGAAAACAAAAAATATTGTTAGAAAAGGAGAAAATACTGGTTACCAGCATTTTCTCCTACTCCCATAATGTTTTCAAAAGCCATCTTTATCTGAATTGCTAAAAACACATAATTCCATGTCTTTTTGACCCTGACAAAAACCCTTCAGAAAACATCAAGCGAACATGCTGATAACCAGCATCTCCTTTAAATGTTTTCTGTTCTTTCAAGAACAAACATATAGAGTTTATTTCATCAGCTTGTGGTTAATATGGGGAAATATTTGCCGAAAAAGGGAAAGGTATGCGAAAATAACGAGTGCCGTAAGGCACGTGTTATTTTTGCGGACCTTTCCCTTTTGATTATTTTGTCAACGAATGCCACTTTTAAAACTTAAAAACTTAAAAAACTTAAAAAAGTAGTTCCAGATTTTCGGCAGGAGGAAAATATTCACTGTGACTGGGAAATAATTCCCCCCAGCTTAAATTACGACATTTCTTTACCCATAACATTTCTAAAAATAGACACATGAAATATAATATAATCACTTTAGCCATATTTTATATGTCTGCTACAATTGCTATCATTATGGGCAAGTCTAATAATTCGTTGTCTGATAAAGACTTAATTGGCAAGAACAAGCTGGCATTGTGTCCATAATAGCTTTCTGTTATTTTTAACATAAGAATGATTTTTTTACAGTGGTTTTGGTGAAAAGAAAAGGTTTTATATCCTCAGTGAAATTAGAGCTATCACTAAACCTGATCATACCCCCCACCAGCTCCTTGTCACAAAACAGGTCTTTGTCACAGAATGCAGAATGGTTTAGTACAAAAGGAAGAGTTGAAAAAAGTTCAAGGGGAGATAATTCCGCAACAAATCGCAGCAGGGTCATGGAAATTGCACATGCACAACTTCATATATATAGGAACACTGTGTGTGAATTTGAGTTCAGTACCTGAAAAACTGTCAGAGTATTTTGCCGGACAAATTTGTGTCTACCGACAGATGGACGGACGGACCGACGGACGGACAGACAGCCATGGCAATTCCAGTATACCCCCTTCCACTTCGTTGTGGGGGGTATAATTATCTTTTAAATTTCTTTTTCCTTGCTAAGTATCTCCTCCAAGAGCGCTGAATAATTTCAGCTGACTGGCGCGCAAGTCTGATTCTGTTTACTCGACTCCTTTCAATTTGAGCTCGACTCATAAAGGTTTGTTCTCGCTCCTGTTCCTGCATTGCTTTCACCTTCCCATGATGCTCTTCCTCTATTTCCAGAGATGGTCCACTACTATTGAACATCGTGAAGGAGTTGTTACGGAGAAATTCGTCCATATTGTATCCATCAGCTGCAAACAACACAGAATAACTCTGATAATCAATGAACAGTATACGTGGCACAATTGTTTACATACAGAAAATTATATTGTAGTAACTTTCTTGTTGCTTTTATTTCTGTCCAGCCCTGCATGAAAAAAATAGATACATGTATCTGGCAACACCTAAGAGAAGCACTAAAGAAATCAAACTCAAGATTTACAAAAGAAAAAAAGAAATTTTGTTCTTTTAAATTTAACCCTTTACTACACAATGCCGAGTTTTAACGACTCCACAAAGAAAAAGCTTTTAGAAAACATTGTAGGAAAAGGAGAAAATGCTGGTAACCAGCATTTTCTCCTTTTCCAAGAATGTTTTCTATCCTTCCAAAGGTGAATTTCTATTTTTAAGTCACATTTATTTTGTCGTCTACAAAAGCTTTCAATTTGTGCAAGTCTAATATTTTGACGTTTGGGAAAGGGTTAAAACCTGGGCCTAGATCATTTTTAACACATTCTCAGTCTAATTAAAATTTTTTTTTTAAATTAGAAAGTATAAAAATTTCTGATTGGCTTAACCAAATGGTTTAGCCAATTAGAAATTGTACATGTTTTACTTTCTAAATCTAGCATAATACACCAAGAATGCGATTTAGAATGGTTTGTGAATATGATCCCTGTTTTTGGTCAGGACAATTCAATTGCATGCAACAGGAAAGTGTAAATCAAAGATCAAGCTTTTGTGCTATCTGATCTTGATCTACTTTTTTCAAAAACACCTAAAGTTACTCCTGAAATTCTGATGACAAAAAAGTTTGTTTGAAGTTTAACACACCATACCTTCATCTATATACTGCCTGATTCATACGTTTGATCTAGTTTCAGAAAGTAATGACTTTTTACAGTGGAAATTTTCTCATATTAATGACAGACTGTGAGAAAAAATGAACAAAATATAAAATATTTAGTGTTTTCTTTACCATTAAGTTGTATTATCACTGAAAAATCCTTCTGAGTAAACCTTTACACCTTAGATTGAAAAAACAAAGTATTATTTTTAACTTTGTGACTCTCACTTAAACAACTATGTCCACATTAATATTTTTGTTATAATATTTATTTTTAGAACAAAAATTTAATTTAATTAGTTTTATCTAAAACTTAACGAAAAATTATGCTCTGTGAAAAGGGGGCTTAATGCATCTGCAAAAAGTATCGACTCAGGTCAGCCTACGAAGAAAGGGGAGGCTGACCTGGACCAAGTTTTTGCTATTAGTCAATTTTCTGCATGGTCAAGGACTAGTTTACCTCATGATTCAGTCGGTTGTTAGACAAATGGAATTTATAGATCCATGATCATGTGATGACTTGCTTGGTATAATGCATCAGAGATGCACTAAGCTGCCGCTGCCTTTTGCCAAAGCATTGCTCATGTCTATTCACCACTTCCAGTAAGTAAAATGCGTTAACTCCTTAACAGACAACAATACTTGACATTCATCCAAATTAAAAAACATTTGCAGATGACAAATTAAAAATGGCTCAAATCATGTGAATTTAAAGGTAGAATACACTATGGGAAACACAGCGAACGTTAGTCAACAGCATTTGCTCCTCTTTTCACAATCTTTTAAAAAGCCTTCTTTTTCTTGGTTATTAAACCTCCAGATTGTTTATTAAGGGTCCAATCATTATGTAAGCTGCCCGTTTTTAACCCACAATCCACACTTTCAACAATCCTGAGGCTTTTGAGAACATTGTTGGAAAATGAGGAAATGCTGGTAACCAGTATTCCCTCCACTTCCCACAATGTCTTCTACCCTTTCAGAAAAAAATATTTTCACATGAGCCACATTTAATTTGTCGTCTGCCAATCCTTTGAATTTGGACCTGTCTATCTTTATGCTGTTTGGTAAAGACTTCATATTACAGATAAGAAAACATAAGCAAAAAAATAAAAATGATAAACAGCTGAAACAATGGTTTTAACTACCACCAAAACATGCCTACGAGCACAAAAACTTCAAATGAAATATTAAAACTTCATGCACATCCATTTCTCACTATATTCATTTCATTTAAAGTACAGTAATTTTATCTCATTTCCAATAAAAGCACTGCTTATTAGATGTTAACTCTAAAAAAAAAAACCAACAAATTTTAGACTTATTAATTTAGAAGCATTTGCAGATGAAAACTCAAATGTGGCTCAATTGATGTTTTTAGTCTTTGAAAGGGTAGAAAACATCATGAGAAAAGGAGAAAATGCTGGTTAGCAGCATTTTCTCCTTTTCCCATGAGGTTTTCAAATGCCTTCTTTTTCTGAGTCTAAAATCCATGACATTGTTCTGTAAAAAGTTAATGGCAACACACACACATTTAGCATCAAACCTATCAATTTGCTGTACTATTAGGAAGGTTTTGTACCTCCTTGCCAGTTCCAGGGAGTGAAGCTCTCAAATATTCCTATATATGAATATTAGAATAATTTGACTTTTAACCCTTTACCACACAATCCTGAGTTTTTACGACCCTGAGAAGTAGGCCTTTTGAAATAATTGTGGGAAAAGGAGTAAATGCTGGTAACCAGCATTTTCTCCTTTTCCCACAATGTTTTCTACCCTTCACAAATCAAAATTCACTTTTGGAGTCACATTTATTTTGTCGTCTGCAAAAGCTTTCAATTTGGAAAAGTAAAAGAATTTGCCGTCTGGTAAAGAGTTAAGCACTGAGTAACACAGATCAAGATCTAAATGTTCAGTTTGAAGTTGGACCTATACTATCTGATGCCATGTTGAGTTATTCTGACAATATCAGCACTGAAATAATAACATTTGAGCCACACTCTAGCTAAAGGGGGTTTAATGCATCTCTGTGATGCATCATATGTACACCAAGCAAGCCATCACATACTTACTGATCCATTATTGCCACTTTCTTTAACAACAGACTTAATTATCAGATAGGCTGGTCCTTGGACATACAGAAAATAGACCAATGGCAAAAAGTTTTGACCCAGGCCAGCCTGCGTTGACTGCACAGGCTGACCTGGATCAATACTTTTCGCAAATACATTAAGCTCCCTTTTCACATAGTATGGCTCATTTATGTCAACTTCTTTCAATTTTACAGCCTTAGAGCTACACTATATCATAACTGAATGGAGTATATACAAAATCAGTTCACATTTTCTGTGTATTTTGGTGTTGATCTGCACTATTTATATCATAACGGAATTGTGCTTGACATTCTTGGGGGCAGGAGGAAATTATGCAGAGAAGATGACAGGTAAATTCTGTTGCTTGGCAATGTGTGAAAGCTGACTTTCTCACCATCTGTGGCATTAATGAATTTAAAGGCTCAATAGCAGCCAAAAAGACAATGCATTTAAATTTAAATCATACTATTCAAAAGTATGGGAAATATTGTGAAGATGATAATCTGTTATTGTGTGGTCCATCATCCAAGTGTTAGTCGCTGGCAGAAAAATTAATTTCAAAATCGGGCAAAAAGTAAACAAAACTTTTAACCTATTTTTGAAATTAATTTCACTGCTAGCCACTAACACTTGGACTGACCGTACAATAACAAATTGTCATCTTCACAATAATTTCCACACTTTTACGTGGTATGATTTGAATTTAAATGCATTTTAACACCCGCACTGTTTTACTTTTGGCAGCTATTGTTATTTTAAGGTTGAGCATGAAAAAACTGAGCATAGTCTTAAGCTGACATTTGTAAAGCTTGAGCAACGAACAATATACTCACCTGTACCCTGTGAGGCTGGTCTGGACCTCTGGGATCCCTTACTGTACCTTTCTTTGCTAGGGGTCTGGTGAAGGTATTGGTTTAATTTGTCTGTTACTGCAGATCCCTTTAATATAGAAAAAATGGGTTTCCATTTTGATATTTAACAACTAGTCCAACTTTGAAGTAAATATCTTCAGTAATGACAGAGATTTTTCAGAATGTCAAAGTTTTTCCAGGAAGATAAGCCCATGCAGACGACGACAGAACTATGACAATACCTCAATTTTTTTCTTTGAAAAACGGCCAGAGTAATAATTATAATGAAAGATACAATTTATTGATAATGCATATAACCTTTTCAAACAGTGGTCAACTGGGGAAATGAAGTTACCCTTGATAAAAAAATCCCTGAGGAAGAAAATATTCTAAAATACTGTGAAAAAAGGAGAAAATGCAGCATATACTGAAGGACAGGTAAAAATTTTGTGTCACCTGGTATAAAGTTGATACTTACAGAATCTTGCACAGTTCTATCTTTGGTTTTTCTATCATTACTTCCACCTTCTCTAGGTTTTTGTTTATTGACTGTATCTCTAGTCGGAGGTCTTGAACTCTGTCGAGATTTCAGTCTTGGATGCGGAACTTTTTGATTGGCAGCTTCTATGTACGGATTTGGACGATACTTAGAAGTTCTCGCAAACTGTTCATAATCCTCATTCTTTGGATAAAAACCAGTATTATCCTGACCTAACATGGACGTCAGAGCAGAATCAAAGTTTTTAGCTGATAAGCCCATCCTTCGGGCATCAAATTGTTCAGGATTTGACATACCATACACATATTCACTTGGCATTTGAGTTGGCACATTCTGACCCGAACCTTTTTCATACAGAGCTTTATTTTTCTCCCTGAATCTATTGTTTTTACTTTTATAAAGCTCCTCCTCAATTTTTCGACTGTGAGATTCAATCATATCTTCACTTAAACCATTGGGTAGTTTTTGATGAGACTTCTCACGTCCATTCTCTGGTCTAACCCCCGTGATCCCTGTATCCGCTTTTTGATTGGTCGGTTTATAATCTCTTGACTTTTCCTGATTCTCAGCATCTTTAGAGTTTTTCAAGTCTTTATGAGCACCATTTGCTTTATTTACATCAGTGTCGGGTATTTTCAGATTGGACGGTGTGGTAGGGCGACTGTAATTGGACTCCCATTTTGTTTTGAGATCTTTGTCCTTCTTGTTATTGTTACTATCATTTCCTTGATCAAAAGAATCTGTGTTAAACGATTGTCCATTCTGATCAGGTTTGTTTTTGCCATTCTCAACAAAAAATGTGTTTTCTCTGACTTTAGAATCATTCAATCCATTAGTCAGAGCACTACTATTTACATTATTTTCTTTAGCAGAACTAACAAAATGTTCAGGTATCTTCCCATTAGTGTTTCTGTAGCCTCCCAAATCAGTTTTATTCTGTTCAACAGCTGCACCCAGTCCTGGTGTATTTTTCATTACTTCCTTCAGCTCTCTGAGTTTCTGTCTTGTAGCAAGCTCTTTAATTTCCATAAGATCAGCTGCTGCTTGAATTTTCTCTCTATCATAATGATTTTGTGCCTGTATGTAATGGTGAATGGATAATAAAATTTATTACACACCAATGAATTTTCCAGCTCAAATACATGCATTGCATATGGATAAAATCAGACATGGTGGAAAAAAAATACCTTTACAGTGTCAAATATGCTTCCAGTTATGCTAGATTCCCACTGTCACGAGATTAGTTACGAGACCCACGATTCGCAATCCACAGCTAATCGTGAAACTTTTAGGATTTTTTTGGTTTGGATACGAGATGATACGAGTGGATACGTGAGGAAACGATGAGTTACGCTTGGGTGCGATGTAAGTGCGATTGGTCAATTTCAGTTCACATGACCTATTACGATCTGGTCTCACATTTGTATACGATCCATCCCGATCCAATAAGATTGTCCCGTTCAAGTCTGTGATTGAATCCCGATTCGATACGATTATAACGAGCGGGGGTCATGAGTCATGATGATGTAATACATACAGCTACGTGTGGATAAGTCCAGATACGTTTATTGCGAACTGTTGCGATCTGTTTCGCTAAGATACAATTGTTGTCGCGATGCGTTTCACGATCAGATCCAAGGGAGAGCTGCAATTGAACCCCGATGAGTATATATGAACCACGACTGTCCACAGACTTCATTGTTTTTCGTGAAGACTGTTGAGGAGAGTGATAATGTGATATTTGCATTATTCATACATTATCGCCAGAGAGGAAGAAGACGAGCAATTGCCAGACCAGCAACAACAACAACCCGCAAGGGTCAGGAGAGCGGTAGTCAGACAGTTTTGGGCGCGACCATAGCTCACAGAAGAAAGTAGCCAACAATTTGATTCTAGCCTCATAGACACATCCTACAAAAAAATGAAGTTACCTTGATGATAGAAATATCAAATAGACCTAAACATAATGTTAAGTTGAGCAGTGATATATACAATACCACAATTTTCATTTTATCTTGATTAGATTTATATTTTCAAAATAAAAATTACTCTCTTTTACCATTCCTGCATACCATAGAAATGTTCCATTCTTTAAAAAAATAAGTGCATTCAATCATTTTTGCTGCATATCTTTGGGATAAATTAAACGAAATTACTCTTTTTTTTTTGGAGTGGGAAAGTGTGGTACTAACTCAGTTCCCTGGAATTCTCTATTTTCGACCTCTCCTTGTGGCCCAATCGATCCAGGCTTGCAGGCTTTTGGGAAGGCTTCTGGAGATGTTTCCAGAATTGTTGGTGTTGGAAAGCTGATACAAGTAGAGGATGAATGATTGATACTGAAGGGAGTATTTTCGTTTTCAACAGCACCTTATACTGCTGCTGCAAAGGAGGCTACATTTCTTACTTCGATTGTCTGGATGTGAGGGATCAAAAAGGAGAAATTATCCTATTTTATTATCCGGCAAATTGAAACAGAGCGTTGCCTTTGCCTTGTCCAAAATTGCTCCCGATCAACCCGATTTAGAAACAAGATTTGTTGCGATATGCTGTGTTTTGTTATGATTCATTACTATTAGATGCGATGATCATGATTGAAAATCAATCGTATTGATCGTAGAAAATTTTTTGACAGCCAAAAAATTTCGTACGATTAACATGATTGCCACGAGTAACATCAAGTTTTGATACGACCTAACAGGATCATCACGACTTGCTCACGATTAAGACCACGATTGAAATCATGGCGTGAATCGTGATAGTGGGAACCTAGCATTATGAAAAGATTATGTATTCACTTGCATGAGAAGTAAGTTCAGATTGGTTCACCATTTGATTGGTTAAAATATTACGCTATTATATTCATCCACCATTCATAAAAACAAAGTTATTGTCAACTAAGCCAGTATTCTTTGTTTCTTTTGAGTAAAATTGTAAATGATTGCAATATTTTGCTGTTATAATTTGTAAGTATATGATAAAAGAAAACTTATAATAATACTAAAATACTTGTAATATTAGCCTTTTTATGGTAATGATATATTTATGGTATTAATGATATATTTATTCTTGTTTTTAACCTCTAAAAACATTGTGGGGAAAAGGAGAAAATGCTGGGTACCAGCATTTTCTCCTTTTTCTCACAATGTTTTCTACCTTTTCAAGGTCAAATCCTATCATTTGAGTCAGATTTATCTTGTTGTCTACAAATGTTTTCAATTTGGTCAAGTCTACAATTTCATTATCTGTTAATGGCTTGCTGTTACCTTTATTTGTTTACGCTCCTCTTGTTTCAACATTTGGAAGACCTGGCGTGTATTCAAAGAACCATCCCTCTTCCTAAACTGTCCAAATTTTTCTTGTATTGAGGCCTGCTTATCACTTGGAACTGCACTTTCATCTGTCTGTTTTTTTAGCTGCTCTCTTCTGTACTCAATATACTCTAACTGCTTTGCATACTTATCCTGAGTTTAGGGAAAGAAGTGAAAAAAGCTGCATCAATAAAATAGGTTATACAGCAAAGGACCCTCATGTTGACATACTCGTAATTCTGACACCCCTTTCAAATTTTGAATTAAAAACCAATTTAATTTGGCTATTCGAACACTCCAACTAACTTGATTATGATGTCAGAGTGTATTTGACATCGTGAAAAAATCTTGGTTAGAAAAATGTTCATTTGTTCAGATATTTTGGATGAAGACAAATTTTATTTTACTGGGAAAGTACAGAAAAGAGGGTCTTAACCATTTCTATAAGGACACGCCAGTATGTTCAGGAAAGGGAATAATTTATTTTTCTAAAATTTTGTATTGTGAATATAGAAATATTCATTCTCATGTTTTTATAATCAGACTTTCTTTATCCACCTGAAATAATACTTTAGTGAGAGTGTCAAGATAAGGAAACAAAATTTCAGGAGGGTTCGCAATTTCAACACCTGGTTTTATTAATAAAACAAAATTATACAATAATTTTATCAAATTTACAATAAGATGTGGCGATGGCCGTGAGGTGAAAGGCCCAAGCTCTTTGTTCACAGACTCTTGTCAGCAAGGAAATCCCTCACTTGGCCATTAAATTTTTGCTTTTATTTTTCTTTTTTTTTTTAAACCTGTTTATAACTTAAGTCCATAACTTTTGACACTGATATAAATTGCCTTCTGAGACAGCAAAAAACATTGTTACACAAGAAAAACATAGTAAACTTGTGCAAAAATAACAAATGTGACTTAACCCATTTCCAAATGACAAAATTTTGGACTCAAATTGAAACCTAAATTGAAAGTATTTGCAGACAAAAAATCAGAAGCAGCTTTAATGATGATTTCTGTCTATGAGAGGATGGAATTTATTGTAGGAAAAGGAGCAAATGATGGATACCAGCATTTTCTTCAGTTCCATCAATGTTTTCAAAAGCCTTCTTTTTCGGCGCTGTTAAAACTTGGAATTGGCAGGTAAAAGGTTAAGCCCTGATTGAAAAAAAGATAAAAAAAAAAAAAGAAAATTAGAAGTGTAACAAAAAAGCCTTTTCTATGTCAGTTCCTTCCTAGCTTGGTCATTAGCAAAATCAGTGGCTTTTTTTGATTGCATCAAGCAAGGTCAAGACTGCAAAGATACTTAGAATGAGGTAGTCAACAGTGGTGATCCTAGATCAGACTGCAGGGTCTTTGCAATCTGATCTTTTTAACTCTTTTCCACACAGCAAGATTTTAGACTAGTCTAAACTGAAAACATGTGCAGACCACAAGTGAAATGTGGCTAAAATGACAAACTTTGTCCTTGAAAGGGTAGAAAACATTGTGGAAAAAGGAGAAAATGCTGGTAACCAGCATTTTCTCCTTTTCCCACAATGTTTTCAAAAGCCTTCTTCCTCGAGGTCCTTAATACTGTAAACTCTGTGGCAAAGGGTTAAATGTTTCAAACAAACATACCTTTCTTTTTCTGAGCTGTTTTTCCACTAACTTTTCTTGCTTTATCAGACCAGGATCAGCCTCTGTGCTGGTCAGTTGTTTCACATAAGCATGCTGATCTTCAACCTGAGCTGTTGTTACCCCTAGTTTAGTTCTGAAACATGAACATCAGGGTCTTTATTCATCAACCAACCTTAATTTCATTCTAAGTCTAATTCTACAACTCTACATTCCAAGTCTAATTCTACATTTATACGGTAAAACAACTTCTGATATGATTAGCATATCACAAATTGTGTTACTTTCAAATTTACAAAATTCTTGAGAAAAAGGACAAGAATATTCTTAAGAATGGTTAGTCAACACCTACCTAAAATGTAAATTTAACTGCTAACCTTTAGTAAGCAAAGTCCTTTATTCCTATTCTGTCTTCTCCAGTTAACTCTTTACAAAACAAGAAAAATTTGGAGATACCCAAATTGAAAGCATTTACAGATGACATTTTGAATGTGGCTTAAATTATGAGATTTGGCTTCAAAGGAGTAGAAAACGCTGTGGGATAAGGAGAAAAGGCTGGTTACCAGCATTTTCTTCTTTATCCACAATGTTTTCAAAAGCTGTCTTTCTCAGGGTCTTTAACACTTAGGATTTTGTGTAAAATGGTTAGATCTGTTATTTCCATTGGTTTCATTCATGGTTTATTTTGATTTCATCTATTCTTCAATCTTCCTGAATCAAAGATGAAAAATAGTTTTTCATTTCATGATTTTTCTATGAATCTGTATGCTATTTTGTATTTAGAAGCATCTTCTAGAATGTTTGGTTTAAACTATCAAAAATGGTATTTCTATCTGATTTAGAAAATGCTTGATGATTAGGCCAAGAATGTGACTTGGAATAACTGATAAACACTGGACTGAGGTCTGTATTCATCAACTGTTCCTACTAACATTCTTAGTCCATTTATCAAGAAAGTTCTAAATTTCAAGACAACACAATTTCTGATCTGCTAAGCCAAATGGTTTAGCCAATCAGAAATTGTGTTACTTTCTAAATCTAGATTTAGACCAAGAACACATTCTAGAAAAATAGGTGAATTCCAGGTCAGGTTTACTGACTTCATGTGTCGTTCCATAAGATCCAGCTCTTTTTCTGCCACTTGTATTTTAAGTTCCAAGGCTTGCTGTTCTTTCTCAACCTTTTCCGCAGACATTTTCTCCACCTGTTTAGTAAAGAAAGTTATAAAATTTATTTCTGGTTTAATCCTTTACCAAACAAGTTTAATGACCTTGAAGAAGAAGGTTTCTGAAAACATCGTAAGAGAAGGATAAAATGCTGAAAATAAGCATTTCCTCCTTTACCAACACCATTCTTCACCCTTTCAAAGACAAGTTTAATCACTTAAACTCATATAATTTGTCGTCTATAAATGTTATTGCTTTCAATATGAATGAGTCTAAAATTTGTTTTCTTGTAAAGAAGTTGCAAACCTTTGTTCTAATTTTACAATACATTTTTCTGCCATCAACTTGAACTTTGATAGTTGACACTGTAACACATTATCAGACTTATTATAATATCCACGCTTTAGATACGTTCAATGCTTTTAGGTAAGAACTAAATTTGTTTGCAATTTGATCCCACAATTCTTTACATTTGGCCTGTTTTAAACATTATTTTAGTAACATCACCTACTCAAACATTCCTGGAATCTTTCTACCAATACCTCACACAACTCTCTATCTATGCTACTGGCTGCCTTTTGCTGCATTTTCTCCTTTTCGCACAATGGTTTCTATCATCTCAAAGACGAATCCAATAATTTTAGAAATATTAAGCAGCCCTTTCTCCTTTAAGCACACTGCTTTCCATCCTATCAAAGACAAATCCAACAATTTAAGTTACATTAAATTGTTGTCTGCAATGCTTTCAATTTGGACTGGTCTACTATTTTGTAGTCTGGTAAAGAGTTATCAAAACTAGGCTAATATATCAAAGATAACATTTACCCTGTTGTTCAGTTTTTTTATTTCTGTGATTCTCTTCTGTTCAAATGGTGTTTTTACTAGTGTATCATTCTGTAGTAACTCAGAGAGAGTATCTGGATCCTTCTTGGTATTTGTGAACCAAATCTTCTCTGGAAAAAAAAAGATAAAATTGTTTTGGTGGAAATTTAAACCCTTCACCAAACAATTACGAGTAATAACCATCTTGGGGGAAAACGGCTTTATGGAAAAAGGAAAAGAGAACCCGGGTGCCAGCACTTGGCTGCGGTTACTTGATTTTCAGCATACTTTCCTTTTCTAACGACATAGTGATCAAACTTCATCTTCATGACTTGGTTGCTGCAGAACTTGTATATTAGAGGTTTTGTTTCATTGAAAACTTGAACGCAAATAACAAGGGCTGTTCTAAAAAAAAAAAGTAACAGCCTAGAAATACAGAATTAAAAGTAAACACCTTATTTTGAAGTATGTATCTGCTATAAAAGTACAAGTTTGTTTCTCTCTTTTTAAGAATAAATTTATTATTAATATCTTAATCTTGAGAACAAACAGCTAGACATCTCACATTAAACAAGACAAAGTATTGTTATCTATTGTTTGTTAGTTAGTTATTGGGTTGATAAAATTCTGTTGAGAGGAGGGGGAAATCAATTCTGTTGTCTGGGATTTATAAAACTTTAAAGATTTGCCAGACAGGAATCTAAAGAAATGTATAAAATGTGTGGGTTGCGTCTAATTCGTTTTTCTATCTTTTCTTCTACCACCCAAAGCCTTTATCCCTGGATGATCCCTTAGTCAATACCATCATATATTGGGTAGTTTTTGCTTAGAGTGGGGATGAAACACACAATCTTTCATATTGTAGGATAGGCAAACAACTGCACCTATATATTAGGAAGATAGCTCAACCCTTTACCGCACAATGCCGACTTTTAACGACACTAGGAAAGAAGCCTTTTGAAAACATTGTGGGAAAAGGGGAAAAAAAAGAAAAAAATCTGGTAAACAGAATTTTCTCCTTTTCTCACAATGTTTTCTACCCTATTAAAGAAAAATTGCACCATTTGAGCCACACTGAAATTGTCGTCTGCAAATGCTTTCAGTTTGGACAAGGCTAAAATTTTGTAGTCTGGTAAAGAGTTAACAACTAGGTCAGGCTGAAAACAGATATCAGAACAACAACTACAACACCACTTGTGTATTTTTATACCTGGTGAAGGTGTTACAGAGGACTGATTTGCAGAAGCTGACGAATGATGTGTTGATGCGGAAGTCTCTCGCACACCAACTCCTGATGGTCCACGTGACATACGAGATGGAGGTTCTGACCAAGCCAGTGTTGTGGAACTTGTTGTAGGTCGACTTGACCTTGAATCTCTGTGGCCATTTACATCTGCTGTTGACACCCTGAAACATAATCCAGATGCGACATTTTGTCTTCATACACAAACATACAGTTATGACTAAATGATTTGATAACTCTTTACCAAACAATCCTAGGTTTTAATGACCCTGACAAAGAAAGCTTTTGAAAACATTGTGAAAAAGGAAAATGTTGGCAACCAGCATTTTCTCCTTTTCCTACAATGTTTTCTTCCCTTCAAAAAACAAATTTCAATTTTTGAGTCACATGTATTTTGTCGTCTGGAAATGCTTTCAATTTGGACAAGTCAAAGAATTTGTCATTTGGTAAAGAGTTAAATGAGTACAGTCATGACAATAAACAAACAGTATATTGGGTTTGTAAAAAAGTCAATTTTTTTTTTTAAAGGATTTTAAGATACATGTATTTCATTAGATTCTTTGTCAATATACAGTAGTTCTGAATATAGCCATGATAATCATCTTCACGTTTTTTAAACAGCATGTACATTACCACAGCTACTGATACCTTTAATACACTTCATTTTGAAAACAATTCCATGATTCTAAGTGTCCGAGTGAGTATGCTAAAAGATACATCCTTACAGCCAGTCAGAAAAAACGCTGCTAAAATTTGGTAGACTGAAGAGTGGTTCAGATTTGTAAGCTGTGTAAACATAGATAAATTGCTGATATATATGGTGTAAGGTTAAATACAAATATCAGAAATCTTTAATTTAAAACCAGAAACATCACAACAATGATTTCTTGAATGGCCTCCAGAAAACGACATGCATTTTCTATCGGTTATAATCTATGCAACTTTGCAACTGTCAATGGCAACATTTGGCATGAAGATACAAGAATGATTACAATTCTATAAAATAAAGATGAAATGGGTAAAAAACTGGCTGAGTAATTATGTATCTTAAAGAAAAAATTGTTGGAAAGGAATAAAATTTTGATAACCAGCATTTTCTTTTTTCTCCTATTATGTTTTCTACCTTTCGAGAGACACATACCATCATTTTACTTGTCATCTGCAAATACTTTCAATGTGGATAAGTCTACCCACAATGTTTTCTACCCTATCAAGGTCAAATTTCACAATGTGTGCCATGTTCAGTTTGTCGTCTGCAAATGCTTTGAATTTGGACTTCAGTAGTATAAAATTTTGTCATTTGGGAAAGATTTAAGTCATCCACAAATCCATTCATTACGAAAACTGTTTCCTTAAGAGCTAATATACCTGCTATCTGGTTGTCCATCCACTTTCAGCTTCTGATAATTTCTTCTTTCAAATCTATCATTAGCTTTGACTAGTTCACCAACTTGATCTGCCTCATCACCAGGCTCTGGACTGTGTCTTGGTACAGTAACAGAGAGAGAGTTTCTTCTTCTTTCCTGCCCATAGCCATTTTGTGACACAACTCGTTTCAAGATTTTCAGGCATTCTCTAAACTTATATGGATTAGTTATACCTGAAGTAAGAAGAAAAGAATGGCAATGTTGCACGTGAATTTCTAAAATCATAACTCCATTTAGATGATTAGCACCACATCAAATGAATTTAACCCTTTACAAAACAGGTCTTTGTTTTCACCCCCTACAGGATGAACATCTTTGTCAACAAGGAGGGAAATGTAGAAAATGCTGGTAACCAAAATTTCCTCCATTCCTACAACATTTACTGTCCATCTATGTTCTTCACTCTTTACAACACAATCCCGACTTTTAACGACCCTGAGGAAAATGCCCTTTAAAAACATTGTGGGAAAAGGAGAAAATGCTAGTAACCAGCATTTTCTCCTTTTCCCACAATGTTATCTATCCTATCAATGAAAAGTTTCACCAGTTGGGCCACCTTTCATGTGTCGTCTGCAGATGCTTTGAGTTTAGACCAGTCTTAAATTTTGTTGCTTGGTAAAGAGTTAAACGACACCATTTACGCCAGATATAACTTGTCCAACAAATATAATGTGTTGCTTGACAACCTGTAAGCAGATAATTTAATCTTCCTGAGTCAGGCAATGTTTTATCATACTTATCAAGCAGATTTTCATACTGTTCCCTGTAATGGGGTCTGTAATTTTACGTAACAAATACTGCTAGACACCCTGTGTCTCCCTAATTCGAATAAAACTTCCATAACACACATCACAAATAACTACAAACCTGCTGTAACAGGATCTGTAATTTTTCCTGACAGGTACTGCTTGACAACTTGTGAGCAGATCATTATATCTATCAGTCTACTTTCAGTTCTATTGCACACATCACTAATACTAGTAACTACAAACCTGTTGTAACAGGATCTGTAATTTTTCCTGAGAGGTACTGCTTGACAACTTGTGAGCAGATCATTATATCTATCAGTCTACTTTCAGTTCTATTGCACACATCACTAATACTAGTAACTACAACCCTGTTGTAACAGGATCTGTAATTTTTCCTGAGAGGTACTGCTTGACAACTTGTGAGCAGATCATTATATCTATCAGTCTACTTTCAGTTCTATTGCACACATCACTAATACTAGTAACTACAAACCTGCTGTAACAGGATCTGTAATTTTTCCTGAGAGGTACTGCTTGACAACTTGTGAGCAGATCATTTTATCTTCCTCTGTCAACCTCATACTGTCACCATCTCCACCTCCTTCCTGTTGTAAATATAGATAAAACACAGACTTAATAAGATAATGATCTGACTGATAATATTGGTTTGGAATATCAGGTTCATATTTACTCTTCAACAAACAATCCTGAGTTTTAACAACCTGAAAAGGAAGACTTTTGAAAATATTGTGTGAAAAGGAGAAAACATTTTACTATCTTTTCAAACACAGATCCAATCACTTCTAACTCTGCTACATTTTATTCGTCATCTGCCTACATTTCAATTAATCTAAAATTATGCCAGCACACTTCTGACTAAGTTCGCAGGATTCAGAATAATTCATTACCACCAACAGCTGACATTTTTGTCTTACAGTAGACTACTTATGTGAACTATGTGGCAAAATACAAAAAGAAGGTAATTTCTCTATTTGTCACAATGATTTCACAAATAAGTATGTTTCAAACTTTAATTCATGATAACTTTCCATGTTATAACATTCTATGTTTTTAATGTGATCTGCTATAAGTCTGTTTTCAGAAAGTATAGAGTTAACAGATTGCGAAATAGAAGGACTGGTCCACATTCTACATTGCTCAAGTGACGAGATTTCTTCATAAAAGGGAGGAAAATATTGTGGGAAAAAAGGAAAAAAATTGCTGGCTGCTATTTCTTTTTCTTCAACAATGTTTTTAAAAGCCTTTTACCTCAGAGTTTTGAATTTGTTGGATTGTTTAGTAAGAATTAAATAAAATTTTAAAGTTCTACTACAGTGTATTTACCTTGGACAGCCTCAGACATGCAAGTTCAGCCTCCAGTTCTGCAATTCTTTTCCGTAACTTTCTGATGAGACTTTTATCATCTAACTGTTCATTTCTCCTGCAAAATACAAGTACAAATATCAAAAATGCAGTAAAAAATGCAGTCAATATGTCAAATACAGAAAAAATACAGTCAACAATATAGCTCAATAAGGATAAAAAAAAACATTGAATAATGTAGTCAAATATAGTAAAAATTACGGTCAATAAATTACATGTAGTTTAAATGATACAGTAAAAAAATACTGTCAGTGTAATCATAATATCATTCATTATTTCATGGTTTTTGGTAATTTATCAGGAAAATAATGGTGGATTATAAGGTTTGATATTGCATGGTTATGGCCAGTGGAATTAACAGTAAATATTTCTGTAACTTTTCAATTGAAGGTGGAATCAGTAGTTCCCGCTCACCTGTTACCTAGGTACACAGCGCGTACCATTCAACCAGACGGAAATATGACGTAATTTACGCACATTTACCCTACATTACTATTATGTAATGCGTTCCTATGTGGGGGAGGTACGCCACAAGGAATTACCGAAAACAGCTCTACTGAATTTTGATGAAAGTCCCAACAAAAAAGGGGTCAGATGCATAAAATAAATAAAATATTTGTTTTGTTTTTTTTTGGTGGAAGATCGAAATTTATTTCATCGAGTGAACATTATCAATAATTTTTTGAGAAGTGGCACAGCCACTCTATTTAGTTCCACTTAAACCTTTAGCAAACAAGCAGGAGTTTTTGCTTCTATGAGGTAGAAGGTTTATGAAAACATTGTGGGAAAAATAGAAAATGCTGGTGGCCAGTATTTCCTCTTTTTGATTTCTGGCTTTCAATAGACAAACCCACCCATCCGAGCCTCTCTTAATATGGTCAAGTCTAACAAATTTATCATCTGACAAAGAGTCATTTCATCTATGACCCAGAATATTCAACTATTATTTCAAAAGTCAAAACCATGTTTCACTGAAAAATAAATTGAGGATAATCAACTAGTGGTGTGTGATATTAAAAATCTGTCACTCGAATGGGGTGTGATGCGGATGAAAAACGAGTCCGAAGGACGAGTTTTTTAACCGTATCAAACCCCATTCGAGTGACAGATTTTTAATATCACACACCACCAGTTGATTATTCTATTCATTATATTCCTAATTCTCCCTTTGTTTGCTAACAATTATCAAGAATGGTAGGTATACATAGGACTTTTCTTTACAAACACAATCATGATCTGTTTTTGGCAGGAGCAGCTGATATAACAGATGACGTAACGATCGATGGTATGTTACGTCATCTGTCTCTCCATTTGAAGGGATGCATTGTTTTGCGCCTTTAAAATTTAAAACCAGCCATATGAAATTAGAAGAAGAGACAGTTAACCCTTTCCCACATGACAAGTTCAAGACTTTCCCAACTTAAAAACATCTCCAGGTGACAAATGCTAAATTGGTACAAAAGACGTAAGGTTTTCTGATAGGATAGAAAACATTATGGAAAAAGGAGAAAATGCTGGTCGGTAGTGTTTTCTCGTTCTTCCACAATATTTTCTAAGAGCTCTCTCCCACAAAAGCTATCTTCTTTTCTTGAAATGTTTTCAAAAGATTTCTCCCACAAGGTCGTTAATTCAGGATTATTTGGAAAGACTGTACCGAAAATATTTTCACTGTGCTAGACTCTATTGTCTACTAAAGATGTTTGAAGCAGAGACAGAAACATTAGACTGTGAGCAATATAGGAAAAAAAGTAGTTCCGGCAAACGTTCTAAAACTATATCATCACTAGTGATGATACCATATCGTCACTAGTGATGTTATACACTGTGAAAAACTGAAAAAATATTAAACTGAGAAATTCCAGTAATTCACTGATAGAAATGTAATAAAATGGCCTTTTAACCTTATTGCACTAATGCTCCTGTGACTGATAAGCCTTTATCTACTTTTCCAATATTGGTTCTAGGCATTACCTATCCTTACACAGTTTTACTAAATATCAGATTTTAGCATGTTTTATAAAGGGTGCGTTGTTATAAATGTAAATGAGGATATTTCTTATATTATAGTAAGGATTGGATTTTAAATAGAAGACAGTGTGGACTGATGACCAAACTCTATGTTCTGAGCAGTCTCTTGCTATTGGCTTATTACAAGCCCTATGGCTGCCAAAAGTAAACAATGTGGGTGTCAAAATGCATTTTAATTTAAACCATACCATCTGTTAATGAATGGTAGGTTCATGTGTTAGTCGCTGTCAGAAAAAGAAATCTAAAACTATGTTAAAATGTGCCAGGTCACTCTATCTTTCATTTGCTTTTTCCCTAAATTGAAAATTATTTTTTCTGCCATGGCATAACACTTGGACTAACAGTACAATAACAGATTGTCATCTTCTCAATAATCTTCACACTTTTAAATGGTATGACTAAAATTTAAATGCATTTTACTACCCTATTGTTAACTTTTGGAAGTTAGAGGGCCTTTAAGAGTTAAGTTAATTTTCCCTTTAAATGTTTAACTATAATTTCATGGTGTAAGGAATCAAATGAAGATATGATCAATGAAATAATTAAATACATATTTCTCTCTGTGTCTCTCTATCTGTCTGTCTGTCTGCCTGTCCTCTCTGTCTGTCTGTGTGTCTGTCTCTCTCTTCCCGCATTTCTTCCCTGTCTCTCTCTGTCTCACTCTGTCTGTCTGCTTGTCAGTCCATCTGTCTGGCCCTCTCTCTCTCTCTCTCTCACACTGTGTGTGTCTCTCTCTCCATCTCTCACACATACCTCTACTCATATTATCTAATTCATATCAGGTGACCAGTATTGTCTCCCTTTAGATAACTAAGGCGAAAAAGAAAATGTTTGAAAGTTATCGCAGTTGGACATACTAAACCATAGTTAAACATACGCTGATATACTCTAAGGATAGGGCACCCTAATGGTATTTGTGTAACATTGCCTTTCATAGCCGAAAAATGTGTACACAGATTCGACTAAGACTCAGGTGCTCCATAATCGAACGGCCGATAGACGCTGGTTTCCTACATTGATTACGGATTACCCACGTCTTAGCCGAATCTGTACAATATTTTGGCAATAAAAGGCGATGTTACACGAATCCCATTAGGGTGCCCTATCCTTAAAGTAATTTATTCAAATATAAAATTATGGTAATGTCCTGTTACATACTTTATTGTCCTTCAATCTATATCAGGTGACAAAAAATTAGAGTGATCAAAATAGCAATCAATCGCTGCAGAGTGTATGACTGGAAAAGAGTAGCCCCCACCTAGTTTACAAATGCTGCATTGTGAAATGTGCAATGGTCATTCTACAGTACTTCAGTGGACTTGAATGAATAATTCCTTGCGTAAGCAGGTCTAATCTAAGCATCTTTAACACACCTTAACACAATTTAATTTGTAAATGTTTTGTTTTTTCTTCTTAAACCTTTACCAGACAACAAAATTTTAGCCAACAATTTCAATGTGGCTCAAATGGTGCATTTTTTCTTTGATAGGGTAGAAAACAGTGTGGGAAAAGGAGAAAATGCTGGCAGCATTTTCTCCATTTCCCACAATGTTTTCAAAAGACTTCTTTCTCAGGGTCCTTAAAAGTCTTATTGTGCGGTAAAGGGTTAATACATGCCTGTTAAGCTATGTTATTCAACTTATACGTGTCCATAGCTTAACTCTGTACCAAACAACAGAGTTAAAGACTCATCCATATTGAAAGCATTTGCAGTTTACAAATTAGATATGGTTCTTATTATGGAATTAGCCTCTGAAAAAGTAAAAACACTCTAGGAAATGGAGAAAAATGCTGGTTACAAGCGTTGTTAAAACTCAGGATTGTTTGATAAAGTATGCAAGTGTTGCTTGTGTATGAAGTGATAAATTTACAAAATCAAATTTTGTAGAAAAGCATTAAACAAAGCATGCTGGGGGGAAAAAGTAGAAAGTCATAAAAAAGGGACTTAATAAAATGAAGTGCACGTACATGTATAACGATGCAATGAATAGAGGATGATTGTCTGTATCGGTGTATGATCGAAATTTCTTTGAGTGAAAAGCAAAGGCTATATTTTCATGAGTGGTAAAGCAATGAATGAAAATATGGCCTTTGCTTTTCACAAGATGAAAGAAATTTAGATCATACACTGAAACAAACAATTATCCATTTTCTTTTATGCTCTTTACTTTATCTTTTCTTTCTATAACATCTAATTTTTACTCATCGTGAAAAATATGTGTTTTTCAAGCAATATAGATCTATTCAATCTAGTCAGATACTAGCTGTAATAATGACATCATGAATGATGTTGACTACATGATAAAATGTGACGTTCATCGGCTAAAAATTCATTCATGTTCCATAAATAAATACGCATGGTATGTCAAAAAATAAGTTATAACATTCACCGGTGAATTATAACATTCACTGGTGAATAAATTATAAGGATGCAACTCACTGTTAGATTTCTATAAACTACTGAAAAGCATAAAAGAAATAAAGTTTTATTCCTAATAAAAACAAAAAAAATTATAGAATAACTAAATGCTATACCAGAAACTAAAAGCTTCATGCAAAGTGGCAAAACAAAACTTTATACTTTTGAATCTTGACAAGACAAGAATTTAGACAAGAATGATTCTAAAGATGACAATTAAACTTGATGAGATCTGAAAGGGAAGCAAACATTGGGAAAAAAGGCTACCAGCATTTTCTCCTTTTTCCAAAATTTTTTCAGATGCCTTCTTCCACAGGGCTGTTAAACTCAGGATTGTTTGGCAAACTGTTTACTGGTTGTGCATAATTACATCTCACATAACCTTTTACCACAAAATCCTGAATTTTAATGACTATGGTGAAGAACTTTTGAAAACATTTTGGTAAAAGGAGAAAATGCTGGTAAACAGCATTTTCTCCTTTTTTCCCAATGTTTTCTACCCACTCACAGACAAAATTAATCGTTTGAACCACATTTAGTTTGACATTGTCTGAAAATACTTTCAAATGGGACTAGCCTAAAATTTTGTTTTTGATAAAGACCAAAATAACATCAAAACTCTGCTTGTATCTACTAAACAAAACAAAAATTTTCTGTATGTGAAAAAGTCGTGGGCAATGCAATTTCAAGGTTCTGTTGCTAAATGCTAGACAGTGAACATCACTGCTCAATCTGTTCATCCTGTGCAGTCTGATCTTGATCCAGTAATATTGCAAAAAGCAACTAAAAGTGTGGATCTAACTTTTTTCCCAAAGTTTCAAAGCAACTATGTTAACCTTTTACCAAACAATCTAGTTTGTCCTCTTCCCGCCCGGGTGGCTCAGTGGTGAGCGTGTCGGACTCATGACCTGGTTGTTGTGAGTTCGATACCCGGTTGAGGCAAACTTTCTTTCCGGTGTATTTTCGCCTCTCACCTCTGCTGAAGCATGTGAGAAAAGTAGTTGGTGGCTTTGGAAAGAAAGTTGTGTTAGTACTGGTGTGAGAAAGCCAGGAAACACATGTGCGTCACCGACCGCCATGATATGACCTTAGCTGTTAAAGTGGCGTTAAACCCCAATGCAACCAACCAAATCCCGCCCCCCCTCTTTATTTGAATGCAACTAATTTAATCCTTTACCGAACAAATCCAGTACTTCAACAAACCTGAGCAAGAAGGCTCTTGGAAACTTTCTGGGAAAAGGAGAATACATTAGCAAACACCCTTTTCTCCTTTACCCACAATATTTTCTATCTCTTTAAGTATAATCATATCACTTGAGGCATAGTATTAAGTCTGTTGTCTGAAATGCTTTCAATTTCATGTAGATCTAGTCTAAAATTTGTCGCGTGGTACAGAGTCACTAACAGCTAACTGCATTTATTTTGCAAATATAATTATGTGCAAAAAGACATCCAGATAAGTAGAGGTATTTATATGAACAAATCATTACTTCTATGTTATTGATACTTGTATGAAATGTCCTCATGAAACAATTAATCTGAGTACCCACAACACAGTTTTTTGGCAAGGACCACAACACTTGTTTAAATTTAAGTCTTGACCAGACAATCAATTGTTTTCAAACACCTAAGGTGAAATGTTTTTTAAAACATTGAGTTGCTGGAAAAGGAGCAAATGCTGGTATAAAGCATTTAATCCTTTTCCCACATTGTCTTTCAAGGAAATGTCCCATCAATTCAGCAACATTTGATATGTCGTCTGCAAATGCTTTTGAAATTGGACAAGTCTAAAATTTTGTTGTCTGCTGAAGAGTTCAATCCCATAGTACCCCTGATTATCTGAAGCCTTATTTGAAAAAAAATCCAAGTACCTACCACAATTCCCCTCTGGGTTAACAAGAAAAAAGCAGAAGCAAAAATAAATAAAATTTCAATGTTATTTGATAGTTAACTCTTTACAAAACAATCCAATGTTTTAATCACCCTGAGAAAAAAGCATTTTGAAAACATTGTGGGTCAAAGAGAAAATGCGGGTAACCTGCATTTTCTCCTTTTCCAACAATGTTTCTACCCCATCAGAGACAAATCTCATCAAGTGAGCCACATTTTACTTGCGTCTGCAAAATGCTTTCAATATGGATGAGTCTAAAATTTTGTTGTGGGGTAAGGAGTTAGAAATTCAAACTTTCACCAAACACACTTGAAGCAGACAACTTCGAAATAGTCTTATAGCATATGGTTAATCTATTATCTAAAAGAATTTAGGTTTGATATAAAGAAAAAAAGAAAAAATGCCAAAACATTGTGGCAAAAGTAGAAATTCATCTGAAGGTGGTCATGTGATAAAGGCACATGTTTTAGATATCTGTAGTCTGTTCCTTCGAAAAGAAAAATTGTTACATAGGGGAAAATGGCTCTGTTTAACTCTTTACCAAACGACAAAGTTTTGGACTGAACCAAATTGAAAGCATCAGTTCTGCAGATGACAAATCAAATGTAGCTCAAGTAATAATTTCTGTCTTTGATAGGGAAGAAAACGAAGTGTAAAAAGGAAAAAATGCTGGTTACCAGCATTTTTTCCTGTTACAATAATATTTTCAAAGCCGCCTCTGTCAGTGTTGATAAAACTTGGGATTATGTGTAAAGGGTTAAGCAATTTTTCCATTTGTGACATTTCTTTTCTGCAAAGTCTGTTTCATACACACACACAGAACTATAGTGTTTTTTTTTTTCCTTCTGATATTTTCAGATGTTGTAAACAGACAAAGCAAGTAAACATTTAATTTGCTACAGTAATGTGTAAACAGTTAAGATTCAAATATTAGTTATGTTAAGGGAAAAAGTAAAACTATAATTAGTACTTAATAACAGATCATCAAAGGGAAAAAAAACTATTTTTTTGTATCAAATGATCACACACAAAAGTTCACTATTAGTTGTACAGATGTAGAGTGCTTTAGTATCTTTTTGACTAGAGCCAATTTAAAACTTATTAATGCAGACAACAAATGCCAGATACATGTATTTACTTACGCAACAGTATTGGCAATACAGGCTACCCGCCCAGCAAATCGACATGTGGAAATAGATTCTCCTAGGTTTGATATCTCCAGTGATATGGTTGCTATCATAGAGGTCATACAGTTTCCACCTATGAACATACAGATGTGTTGTGTATCAGAACTATTTTCAACCCATTATTGCACAGGCCAATTCAACTCTTTCCCAAATAACAAACTTTTAGACTTGTCCAAATTGAAAGCATATGCAGAAGACCAAAAAAATTTGGCTCATATGATGGATTTTTATGAAGGTACAAAACAAAGCAAAAAGGCAGCATTTTCTGCTCTTCTCACAAAATTTTCAAAAGCCTTCCCTTTGGGGCTGTAAAACATGTGAATGTTCGGCTAAGTGTTACACAACTCCAAAAGGAGTGTAAGTGGCAAGAAGAAAAAATATTCAAATGACAGGAATGCACCCTGTACTCTATTCTCTTTCAGAAAGATCTAAATATCAACTCTTGAAGCAGAGAATCACTCCTGTAATAAAGTTTAGAAAAAAATGCATTCCAAATCTACAAAAAAACCATTTAACGCTTTTGGCTCGTTACCAAACGACAAAAATTTGGAGCTATCAAAGTCGAAAGCATGTCCAGACGACAATTTAAATGTGTTTGGAATTATGCTATTTGACTGTGAAAGGGCAAAAAACATGTGAAAAAAAGGAGAAAATGCTGGTTACCAGCATCTTCTCCTTTTCCCACAATGTTTTCAAAAGTTTTCTTTATCAGGGTCATTAAAACTCTGGATTGTGCGGTAAAGGGTTAACTCTTTACCACACAATTCCAAATTTTGACAACCCTGAGAAAGAAGCCTTTTGAAAACATTGTGGGAAAAGGAGAAAATGCTGGTAACCAGCATTTTCTCCTTTTCCCACAATGTTTTCTACCCTTCTAAAAATGAATTTCAATTTCTGAGTCAACAATATTTTGTCCTCTGCAAATGCTTTCAATATGGGCAGGTCTATATCTTTGTCATGTGGTACAGAGTTAATTCAATTTATTACAACAAAACACTACTTGAGTGTTGGCTGTTTGTCTTTGAAATGTTTGGTAAGTATTTTGAATAGTTTTGAAATGCCTGTTTGGCAGATGTACAGCCTAACAAAGTTTTCAATCTGCTACTTAGCTGAAAAGTTTCAAAGTGAAAAGAGCCTTTTATCATTAAAAAGGCAAAAAACGCTCAAAATCTATAGAGTGATTTATATAAAGTTCTATGAAAAAAGACAGCATTCAGTCTTGATAATATAAGTACTGGGTGTATCTATGGTTCAACTCTTTTCCAGGCCAAAACCCTATACACGTCCAAATTCAAAGCATTTGCAGGCGACAAATTAGATTCAGTTGATATAATTTGTCCGTGAAAGAGTAGAAAACTTTGTCAGAAAAAGGAGAAAATACCAGTTACCAGTAATCCAACATTTTCTCTTTTTATACAATCTTTTCAACAGCCCTCTTTTGTTTGGTTCTTAAAACACAGGACTGTTTAGTAAAGGTTTAAGACTTACCTAAACTGTCCCTCAACAGCATTGTAAGCAGAGAGTTCCTATAAGGTACATGACGAGGCCCTCTGTTCCCTTCCGCACTGGAAGGTCTGGGTACAGGAGTGTATCTGTGAACAGTAGTTAAATGTATATTAACCCTTATCCTGCTAAATAAATTAAAACGAAACTTTCATGCCGATAGCAGAAACCTGATTGATGATATTTCAAATTTATATTTTGGAGAAAAGTATCTCCTTATCAAACATTGTAGATCCAAGATCAGACTGCATGTTCTGTGCAGTATAATCTTGATCTACACTGTCTGCAAAAGGTCAGCGAGTCCCGCTTAGCAAACTAAGAATTAATTAAACCTTTACCATACCACAAAATTTTACAACTGCACAAAATAAAAGCATTTGCAGATGACATAACCACATGTAGATCGAATCAAGGTTGTTACCTTTGCTTTGATGAAAAACATTGTGAGTAAAGAAAAAAATGCTGGTAAATTGGATTTTCTCCTTTTTCCATAACATTTTCAAAAGCAGTTTTCTCAGGGTCAAAAAAACTCTGGATAGTTTTATAAAGGGTTAAACCTTTACTTTGTCTTCTATCCTCCAAAGAACAAATTTTAGTTTTTGAGTCACATCTATTTTGTCCACACTAGATGCTTTCAATTTGGACAAGTCTAAAATGTTGTCATTCGGTAAATAGTTAATGAATGATTGATTGTATGGTGTTTAACACCATTTTAAACATTATTTCAGTTATATCGCGGCCACCAGTATACCTATCCATGCTTTCCTGGAGTTTCTTTTTACAAGTACTCTGCACAATATTCTTTCCAAGCCATTGGCTGCTTTCTCACATAACCATCGTCGAAACAATGATCAGCGGTGAGAGAGGAATGAATCCTGTTGTAATGACTATCACCTATCCTCGGAGGAAATTGGCTGAGCTGGGAATCAAACCAGCGACCCCCTGTTCTTGAGTCCTGTATGCTACCAACTACGTTACTGGGTTAGGCAGGTAAATAGTTAAAAAGATCTCGGAATAAAGTACATGTGTGTATGCTAAGAAAAATTCATAAGTCAAGAAAAAAAAATCAGAATTTTGTCATACTTTCTATTTCCACTGGATGTTTTTATCCTGTTTGACCTGTCTTTTGCCAGAGACTCCTGCTGCAATGCCACAATAACTGTCTCAAGATGATGGAGAGAAAGATTGATGGATTTAGCCTCTGTCAACTGTTGACCATGGACGCCAGTTTTAGCTACTCTCTCAGAACCTGCCAGGTCCACAAGGTGAAGCTTGGACCTGGAATGAGCATAACAAAAATAATGATTTTGCATATGCACAAAATACATGTATAGTATGTTGAAGAAAAATTTGTTTCATCCTTTGGCACACAATCCTGAC
Organism: Hippopus hippopus; assembly: GCA_946811185.2. Taxonomy (NCBI): domain Eukaryota; kingdom Metazoa; phylum Mollusca; class Bivalvia; order Cardiida; family Cardiidae; genus Hippopus; species Hippopus hippopus. Next base: position 44,932,268 of record OX328107.1, on the reverse strand, counting down.
TTTTAACAACAGCAAGAACAAAGCTTTTCAAAACATTGTGGGAAAAGAAGGAAAAGCTGGTAACCAGCATTTCCTCCTTTTCCCACAATTTTTTCTACCCTTCCCAAAACAAAATTCAATTTTTGAGTCTCATTAATTTTGTTGTCTGCAAATACTTTCAAATTGGATTATCCTAAATTTTTTTTCGTTCATTTAACTTAAGATTGTGTGGTAAAGGGTTAAGGACCCTGGGGAAGATGGCTTATAAAAATTGTTGGAATAGGAGAATATGCTGATAAACAGCATTCTTCATTTTTCCCACAATGTTTTCTATCCTTCCAAAGAAAAATCCATTCACCTGAGAATCATCTAATATGTCATCTTTAAATCCTTTAGAAATTTAGACAACTTTCAAAGTTTCAAAATTTTGTTCACAAAACTATATCTTTGACAAAACTTTAGACTCATCCGAATTGAAAGCTTTTGTAGACAACAAACCAAATTTGGCTGAAAAGATGGATTTGTTTTTGAAAGGGTAGAAAATGTTGTTGGAAAAGAAGAAATGCTGGCTACTAACATTTTCTTCTTTTCCCACAATGTTTTGAAAACCCTTTTTTGTCAAGGTTGTTAAAACTCGGAAAAACCAAAACAGTAACTATTTATTTAACAACAAAATTTTAGACATGTCCATATTGCTAACATTCCAAGACAATGACAAAAAAATGTCTCTATAATGCTGGAACAATTCTTGGAAAGAATAGAAACACTGTTGAAAAAGGTGAAAAAGCTGGATACCATTCCCATGTGTTTATACAAAGCAACCTTTGCCAGTGTTGTCAAACAGGTGATTCGATTAAAGGATAAATGAACAACAATATAATTATATGTGACTTACCCCACAATTTTCACTGATAAAACCCAAAGAATTCAATCATCAGACTACCTGACTATATCAAAGACTGGCAGATTTATACTGATACAACATGGGGAGCTATTTTTGTATGTGCAGGGATTAAAATTGTTCAATTTCGATAAGATTAGGTTTTACTACTGCAATTAATTCTTCACCATGTATAAATAATTTTAGACTTGTCCAATTTGAAACCATTTGCAGATGACAGAATAGATATGGCTACTGGTAAGTTATGGGATTTGTCACCTAAGAGGTAGAAAACATTGGGGGGGAAAAGGAGAAAATGCTGGTTACCAGCATTTTCTCCTTTTCCTAAAATGTTTTCAAAAGCAATCTTCCTCAGGGTCATTAAAACTTGGGATCATGTGGTAAAGGGTTAACTCTTCACCACACAGCAAAATTTCAGACTTGTCCAAATTCGAAACTATTGCATACAAAAATTTAAATCTGTATAAAACATTTGGATTTTTCTTTGAAGCGTAGAAAAGAGAGCAGATTACCAGAATATCTTTTCCCCATGGTTGTGAAAACACTGACTTGTTTGATAAAGGATTAAACACTTCCTTGACAGGTCCAAATTCAAAGACAGCCAATCAACAATCCAGTCAGTTTGTTTTTTTTCTCCCTCTTCAACTCATATCCTTTATTCAGTGTTTGCATTACTTAATCTTCACCTCATTTTTTTAATTTTCTCAATTCTATCTCCAGTCATATTAAATCAAACAAGCAGACATTGACCCCACCATCTAATTTATGAGCTTACTCTTTACCGAACAACAAAATTTTAGACTAGTCCAAACTCAAAGCATTGGCAGATAACAAATTAAATGCGATTCAAAAAATTTGTGAAAAATTTGAAATTTGTTTTGGGAAGGGTAAAAGACATTATAGTACAGGAGAAAATGCTGGTTACCAGTATTTTCCCCTTTTCCCAGAATGTTTTGAGAAGCTGTCTTTCTCAGAGTAATAAAAAGTTCGGACTGTGTGGTATAGGCATTTGACACTTTACCAAACCCCCTTTTGCAAGAGTGTGGCTCAAATTTGTTTCACTCATGTTATACCATTTTCAACACTAGTTTATTCAGTACATAAAAATTGAGCCATGCTCTGTGAAAAGGGGGCTTAATGCATTTGCGAAAAGTATCGACCCAGGTCAGCCTGAGCACTCTGCGCAGGCTGACCTGGGCCAAAACTTTTTGCTATAGGTCAATTTTCTGTTTGTCAAAGGACCAGTCTACCTCATGATTAAGTCGGTTATTAAAAAAAGTGGCTCCTATGGATCCATAATTATGTGATGACTTGGGCTAGCATCATGTATAACGGAGATGCATTAAGTCCCCTTTTGCCAGAGCATGGCTCAATTATTTTTTTCCAAATACTTATGACCTATGCTCTATGAAAACTTATTCTTAAAGGGGATTTGATGTATATACAAAAAGTATCAACCAAGGTCAGCCTGTGCGGTACGCTTAGGCTGACAAGGGATGAAACTTTTTGCTAACTGTAAATTTTCTCCTTGTCAAAGGATCAGTCTACCTCATGATTCAGTCAGTTTTTAGACAAAGTGGATTTTATAGATCCATATTAATGTGATGAGTTGCTTGGTATAATGCATCACAGAGGTGCATCAGATCCCCTTTTGCCAGAGCTTGGCTCATATAAATTTGCTTCACTCATGTATAATGCCTTTTTCAACCAATAAACTTGTTTCTTTCTAAGAAATGAGACAACTTTCTAACAAATGAAGACAACTCCTGTTCTAAACCACTGGCTTTATCTTACGTAACTAAAGCAGTAGAAGAAAAATGATTCCTGCCACACCAAATTCCAATATCCTGGGATTCAAATCCACAACCACTATATTGCACACTCTGAGTTCTAACACATCAGCTTCTGAAGAAATGCTAATTACAAATGGGCTATGCTCTGGCAAAGAGGGGTTCAATGCATCTCTGTGATGCATTGTACCAAGCAATTCATCATAAAATTATGGATCCATAAAATTGGTTTTGTCAAACAACCAACTCAATCTGGAGGTAGAATGGTCTTTCAGTGACAGAAAATTTAACAGAAGCTAAAAGTTTCGACCCAGGTCAGACTGCCCAGAGGGACTGCACAGGCTGACCTTGGTTGATACTTTTTGCAAATGCATTAAACCCGCCTTTTCCTAGAGCATGACTCAAATACAAAATAGCTGCAGGTAATTACATTGCACTGAATTTAAATCCAGCTCAAACATTTATGAAGTTTTGTGCTTTTAAATCATTCATCATCAACAATAAGAATACATGTCCATGTAACCATAGACAGTTATCATAGAATGATTTGTAACAGTTAATGCAGAAAAGCTGTAAGTGTGAATACAAACAGAATATACATGTCTGCTTTCTGCAATGACATCATATTTCTTAACCCTTAATCTGCTAACTAAACTGAATGAAACTTTCCGGCCGATAGTAATAATTCAAAGATTGCTATGTCAAAATTATTTGGGGGGGGGGGATCACTTTATCTGACAGTGTAGATCCAAGATCAGACTGCATATTCTGTGCAGTCTGGTCTTGATCTACACTGTCTGTAAAAGATGTTTGAGTCACGCTCAGCAGCCTAAAGGTTAGCTCTTTACAAAACAACAAAATGTTTGACTCAACAAAGTTCAGAGCATCTGCAGATAACAAATTCAAAATTAGTACAGATTAGCTGAAGATCTCTGATAGGGTAGAAAACAAATTGGGAAAAGAACAAAATGCTGGTAACATTTTCCCACAATGTTTTCAAAAGCTTTCTTCTTCAGGGTCATTAGAACTCTGGACTGTGCTGTAAAGCGTTAACTCTTTACCATACAACAAAATTTCAGACTTGTCCAAATTGAAAGCTTTTAGAGACAAAAATTAGCAGTGTCTCTATTAAATGAATGATAATGTCTATGAAAGGGTATGAAACAATCAGGGAAAAGAAGAAAATTCTGGTTACCAGCATTTTCTCCTTTTCCCAGAATGTTTTCAAAGGCCTTTTCCACAGGGTTGTTAATACACGGAATTGTGTGGTAAAGAGTTAATCCACTATCTATACTTTTTTTTTTACATTTCTACTGTGGAAAAATATTTTACCACAGGGAAAGATCAGAGTTAGAAGTAACCTTTACAAACAGAGAAAAGCAGTTTTTCAGTCACAAATTTCAGTTTTTGAGTCACATTTGTCGTCTGCAAATTGTTTCCATATGGAAGTATAAAATTTGGTCGTTTGGTAAAGGTTTAAGGCTTAGCTAATACTGAGTTAATGCTCTCTGCCTCAATGATTCTGAATGCTCCAGTCTGTATACAAGTAACTCAGACACAGCACATACATAATGAGTCAAAAGGTGAGTATCATCAATAGTACTCATTTAAACACAATGATTCTTTATCACAGACATAGACTCTAGGGCTTATCATGGGTAATCATTTTCTTAACCCTTTACCAAACAACAAAATTTTAGACATGACCAAACTGAGAGCATTTGCAGATGATGAAACATTTGTGGCTAGAATAATGGGACTTGCCCATGAAAAAGTTGAAAACATTGTGGGAAAAAGAGAAAAACCTGTTTACTAGCATTTTTTCATTTTCCCACAATGCTTTGACCCTTTACCACACAATCCCAAATTTTACTCCCCACAATACTCTTCCCAAGCAACTGGCTGCTTTCCCACATAACCATTATTGAAACAATAATCAGCAGTGAGAGAGGAATGAATCCTGTTGCACTGACTAGCATCAATCCTCTGAAAGAAATTCGCCAAGCCAGAGATTTGAACCAGCAATCCCCTGTTCTCAAGTCCTGTTCTCAAGTGCTATCCACTGCACTACCGGGGCTTGGCAAAGACTTAATAAATAACTTTCTTGCTAAGTAAAGGTTGCAAATATATAAGATTGTACTATGTTACGCCTACCTAACAATTGTGTCTGAATCAAGTTTCTTCGAAGTCAGTTGTATCGTGAAAACAGCATGTGACCTTGATGACCTATCATGGATTGCTGTAGCGGCTACTTTCCTATTGGCTTGTCCTTGTAACAGGAGACTTTGTGCTACATCCTCGCTGGCAGCCAGGTGATTGGACAAGTTTTTAACAATGCACATTCCATTATAACCTTCTAAAACCGACACCTAAACAAAAAAAGAGAATTGTTTTGTGTTCAACAGATGAATCTAAATAATCCTTAGTACCTATCACCTTATCTCTCTTAACTCTTTACCAAATGACAAAACTTTGGACAGGTCCAAATTCAAAGCACATGCAGATGACAAATTTAAGGTGGATGAAGTGACAAAATTAATCATTGATAGGGTAGAAAACATTGTGGGAAAAGGAGAAAATGCTGGTTACCAGCACTTTCTCCTTTTCCAACGATGTTTTCAAAAGCCTTCTTCCTCAGAGTCGTTTAAAGTCGTGATTGTTTGGTAAGGAGTTAACCTCTTAACCCTTTACCAAACAATCCCTGGTTTTTACGACTCTGAGATAGAAGCCTTTTGAAAACATTGTGTGAAAAAGAGAAAATGCTGGTAACCAGCTTTTTCTCCTTTTCCCACAATGTTTTCTACCCTGCTGGAAACAAATTTTAATTTTTGAGTTACGTTTATTTTGTCGTCTGCAAGTGCTTTCAATTTGGACCAGTCTAAAATTTTGTCATTTGGAAAAGGGTTAAAAAGAGAAAATGTTGATAACCAATCTTTTTTCACAAATTCAATTTGTGGTCTTCACATGCTTTCAATATCATGAAGTACCTTTTTAAAGTGATGAAAAATCATTAGATGTACATCATCTGCTATTCAAAATCTTCTTAGATCTATTTCTTTTCAATGAAAAATTGCATTTCAGGCAGAAATATCTGCAGTGGATTACTTGAAAAATTCAGTAATTAGCACTGTACCAAGCAAACAGTTCATCATTTTTCTTCAGAAATCTTCAAAATGAAATGTAAAACAAGAGGGCCATGATGGCCCTGGATCGCTCACCTGAGTCAATAGGCGAAATTTCACTCCACATGCAAAATTCAATTTCTGACCAATTGTCAGGTCAATTGAGCTTAAAATGTGGCATTTAGAGCATCCACAAGAAAGTTGCATAAGTTGACCTAGTGACCTACTTTATCACCATACGTGACCAAATTTACAACTCATCAAAATATTTATCAAGACAAACATTCTGAACAGTTTTCAATTTAATTGAGAAATAAATGTAGCCTCTAGAGTGCCCTAAAGGTATTTCTTTAATTTGACCTAGTGACCTAGATTATGATCCCAGGTGACCCAATTTTGAACTCAGCCAATATTTCATAAAGCAAACATTCTGACCAATTTTCAAGTCAATTGAGCAAGAAATGTGGCCTCTAGAGTGCCCTAAAGGTATTTCTTTAATTTGACCTAGTGACCTAGATTATGACCCCAGGTGACCCAATTTTGAACTCATCTTAGATTTCATCAAGAGAAACGTTTTAACCAATTTTCAAATCAACTGAGCAAGAAATGTGGCCTCTAGAGTGCCCTAAAGGTATTTCTTTAATTTGACCTAGTGACCTAGTTTATGATCCCAGGTGACCCAAATACAGACTCATGCGAGATTCAATCAAGACAAACATTCTGACCAATTTTCAAGTCAATTGAGCAAAAAATGTGGCCTCTAGAGTGCCCTAATGGTATTTCTTTAATGTGACCTAGTGACCTAGTTTATGATCCCAGATGACCCAAATCCAAACTCATCCGAGATTTCATCAAGACAAACATTCTGACCAATTTTCAAGTGAATTGAGCAAAATATGTGGCCTCTAGAGTGCCCTAAAGGTATTTATTTAATTTGACCTAGTGACCTAGTTTATGACCCAAGTTGACCAAAATTCAAACTCATGTAAGATTTGATCAAAACAAATATTCTGACCAATTTTCAAGTCAATTGAGCCAAAAATGTGGCCTCTAGAGTGCCCTAAAGGTATGTCTTTAATTTGACCTAGTGACCTAGTTTATGAGCCCAGTTGACCCAAATTCAGAATCACGTGAGATTTCAGCAAGACAAACATTCTGACCAATTTTCAAGTGAATTGAGCAATAAATGTGACCTCTAGAGTGCCCTAGAGGTATTTCTTTAATTTGACCTAGTGACCTAGTTTATGACCCCAGGTGACCCAAATTCAGATTCATGTGAGAATTGATCAAGACAAATAATCTGACCAATTTTCAAATCAATTGAACAATAAATGTGACCTCTAGAGTGCCCTAGAGGTATTTCTTTAATTTGACCTAGTGACCTAGTTTATGAGCCCAGGTGACCCAAATTCAGACTCATGTGAGATTTGATCAAGACAAATAATCTGACCAATTTCCAAGTCAATTGAGCAAGAAATGTGACCTCTAGAGTGCCCTAGAGGTATTTCTTTAATTTGACCTAGTGACCTAGTTTATGACCCCAGGTGACCCAAATTCAGACTCATGTGAGATTTGATCAAGACAAATATTCTGACCAATTTTCAAGTCAATTGAGCCAAAAATGTGGCCGCTAGAGTGCCCTAAAGGTATTTCTTTAATTTGACCTAGTGACCTAGTTTATGACCCGAGTTGACCCAAACTCAGATTTATATGAGATTTTATTACGACAAACATTTATTACGACAAAAATGTGGCCTCTACAGTGCCCTAAAGGTATGTCTTTAATTTGACCTAGTGACCTAGTTTATGACCCCAGGTGACCCAAATTCAGACTCATGTGAGATTTGATCAAGACAAATATTCTGACCAATTTTCAAGTCAATTGAGCCAAAAATGTGGCCTCTAGAGTGCCCTAAAGGTATTTCTTTAATTTGACCTAGTGACCTAGATTATGATCCCAGGTGACCCAAATCCAACTCATCTGAGATTTTATCAAGACGAACATTCTGACCAATTTTCAAGTCAAATGGGCAAAAAATGTGGCCTCTAGAGTGCCCTTAAGGTATTTCTTTAATTTGACCTAGTGACCTAGATTATGACCCCAGGTGACCCAATTTGGAACTCATCTTAGATTTCAACCTATTTTCAAATCAATTGAACAATAAATGTGGCCTCTAGAGTGCCCTAGAGGTATTTCTTTAATATGACCTTGTGACCTAGTTTATGATCCCAGTTGACCCAAATAAAGACTCATGTGAGATTTTATCAAGACAAACATTCTGACTAATTTTCAAGTCAATTGAGCAATAAATGTAGCCTCTAGAGTGCCCTAAAGGTATTTCTTTAATTTGACCTAGTGACCTAGTTTATGACCCCAGGTGACCCAATTTTGAACTCACTAAACATGTTGTGCTCAGGTGGGCTAACAAACTTAGAACAGGCTCACTACATACCAAATATCATAGCTCCAAGCCCTCCAGTTTCACAGAAGAAGAATTTTAAAGTTTTCCCTTTTTTGTTCTTATGTTCAAACTTGTGACCCCTGGGGCTGGGCCAGTTTTGACCACAGGGGCATCATATGAACAAACTTGGTAGAGGTTCACTGGGAGATGCTACATGCCAAATATCAAAGCTCTGGGCCTTCCAGTGTTAGAGAAGAAGAATTTTAAAATTTTCCTTCTTTGTTCCTTTGTTCTAACTTGTGACCCCCGGGGCGGGGCCAGTTTTGACCCCAGGGGCAGGGTATGAACAAACTTGGTAGAGGTCCACTAGAAGATGCTACATACCAAATATCAAAGCTCTATGCCTACCAGTTTCAGAGAAGAATAATTTTAAAGTTTTCTTTCTTTGTTCCTTTGTTCTAACTTGTGACCCCCGGGGCAGGGCCAGTTTTGACCACAGGGGCATCGTATGAACAAACTTGGTACAGGCCCACTAGGAGATGCTACATACCAAATATCAAAGCTCTGGGCATTCCAGTTTCAAAGAAGAAGAATTTTTAAGTTTTCCCTTTTTTGTTCCTATGTTCGAACTTGTGACCCCCGGGGCGGGGCCAATTTTGACCCAAGGGGCATCATATGAACAAACTTGGTAGAGGTCCACTAGCAGATGTTACATACCAAATATCAAAGCTCTATGCCTTCCAGTTTCAGAGAAGAAGAATTTTAAAGTTTTCCTTCTTTGTTCCTTTGTTCGAACTTGTGACCCCCGGGCGGGGCCAGTTTTGACCCCAGGGGCATCATATGAACAAACTTGGTAGAGGTCCACTAGCAGATGCTACATACCAAATATCAAGCTCTATGCCTTCCAGTTTTAGAGAAGAATTTTTCAAGTTTTCCTTCTTTGTTCCTATGTTCCAACTTGTGACCCCTGGGGCGGGGCCAGTTTTGACCCCAGGGGCATCATATGAACAAAATTGGTAGAGATCCACTAGGAGATGCTACATACCAAATTTCAAAGCTCTATGCCTTTTATTTTCAGAGGAGAAGATTTTCAAAGATTTTGCTATTTTTCTCCTTTTGGTTGCCATGGCAACCAGAGTTATGGGTGGAATTCAATCTTTTGAACAACTTTGGTAGAGCTTCACCCAAGGAACATCCGTGCCAAGTTTCATCAAGATTGGCCCAGTGGTTTAGGAGGAGAAGATGTTTAAAGAAATTGTGGACGACGGACGACGCACATTGGGCGATCACAAAAGCTCACCTTGAGCACTTCGTGCTCAGGTGAGCTAAAAAAAAACTGCAATTACAAAATGATAAATTTGCAGACAATGCAGGTCAAGATCAGCTTGTACATACCTCTAATCCACTGCTTGAGCAATTTCATCATTTGTCAGAATATTTTTGACATTTTACTAAACAAACCTGAGTATTAAAGACCCTAAAGAAAAAGCCCTTTGAAAACATTATGGGAAAAGGAGAAAATGCTTGAAACCAATCAAAAAACTTTGCATCATTTGTACCACTTTTGTCTTTGTTATCTGGTAATTCTTTTGCCCAAGATATCTCGGCAAAGGAGACAATGCAGATCAAAGACCAGAATGATAACTTGTGCAAACTGATCTTGATCTTCACTGACTGAAAAAGCAACAATAGTGGTGACAGGTGCTTTAGATGTTAACCTTACCTTTGGAAATGGTGTGACATAGGACTGAAGTCTAAGCCCCGGGTTCAACAGATCATAACCAATATCCTGGTATATCTCTATATAGGACAGGTGAATGCTCAAATCTTCTTCATTTCTCTTCTCTAATTCTTTGTAAATCATTGACAAAGCCCTGTTTAAAAAAAAAAACAAGCATATATAAAAGAACCAATATCCTGGGCTATAGATCTCCTGTTTAACTCTTTACCAAACAACAAAATTTTAGACTGGTTAAAATTGATAGCATTTGCTGAGGAAAAATCAGAGGTGGTCCAAATGACGAAATTTGCCCTTGATAGGATAGAAAAGATTGTGGGAAAAGGCGAAAATGCTGGTATCAGCATTTTCTCCTTTTCCCCACAATGTTTTCAAAGCTGTCTTCCTCAGGGTCATTAAAAGCGTGTGGTAAGGGGGCAGGATAGCTGAATACTCATATCTTCATTTCTCTTCCCCAATTCCTTGTATATCATTGACAGAGCCCTGTAAAAATAACATCAATGATCATTGATAGCCCTTTAATCCTTTGCCACTCAATCCCGAGTTTTAACGACCCTGAGGAAGAAGTCTTTTGAAAACATTGTGGGAAAAGGAGAAAATGCTGGTAACTACAGCCACACTGAATTTGTCTTCTGCAAATACTTTCAATTTGGACAAGGTTAAAATTTTCGCCTCTGGTAAATGGTTAACAAACAATCCCATGTTCTAACTACCATCAGAAAAAATTGCTTTTGAAAACAATGTGGAAGAATGAAACAAGAGCACCGCATGCAGGTGCCAATGCTTGGCTGTGAGTGTTTGCTTTTCGGTAAAAGTTCTAAGCCAAAAAAGGAGCGTAACTGTGTCAAAAATGGTGGTTACCTGTCCTGATGTATAAGCTCCACATCTGTGAACATCTTGTTCAAGTTTGAAGTCAATATCTTCAGTAATTACAGAGATGTTACAAAATGTCAAAAATGGCGATGCAGACGACAATGCTATGACAATAAGTCTTCGTTTTCTTCATAAACAGTCAAGCTAAAAATGCTGGTAACTGGTAATTCTCATAATCTGACACTGTTTTCTATCTATTACAAGGAAATTTCATCATTTTAGGTATGTTCCATTTTGTCATCTGCAGTCAATGCAGACCAGTCTAAAGTTTTAGTTATCTGGTAAAGAATTAATTGTTTACCAAACAACAAAATTTTTTAACTGTCACAATTGAAAGCATTTGTGGATGACAAATATGACTCAAAAATTGAAATTTGTTTTTGGAGGTCAGAGAACATTTTGGGAAATTTTCGGCATTTTCTCCATTTCCCACCATGTTTTCTACTGTATCGTAGACATACATCATCATTTGAGCTACAGTTAATTTGTCATCTGCAAGACCTTTCAATTTGAACCAGTCCAAAATTTTGCCGTTATGTAAAGAGTTAGACTTAGTTAACTACATACCTGGGTTCAATACCCCTTGAATTATAGGTTTTAGCGTTTCCTTCCATTGTGTAGGTTTTACCGGTACCCGTCTGTCCATAAGCAAAGATGGTTCCATTGTAACCTTCCAAAAATGCTGAAAAAAGTAGTAATGAAATTATAAAAGAGTTCGATAAGCCCTTATTTTGAATTTCCTCTACATAGAGCTAAGACGATAGTTCAAATTTCATAGAAGACATATTGTCAAATCAAATATTTAGATATCAACTGTGCTCTTTGAAAAGAGGGTTTAATGCATCTACAAAAATATCCATCCAGGTCAGTCTGCCAAGTTGATGCATGCTGACCTGGGTTGAAACTTCTTGCTTTTGGTAAATGTCCAAGGACCATTCTACCTAGGGGTCTGCAGGTTGTGAGACAAAATGGATTTTATGAATCAACAATCATTTGATGACTTGTTAGGTATAATGCATCACAGAAATGCATTGGGCCACCTTTTGCCAGACAACACTGTGGGAAAAGGCTACCTTCAATATTTTCCAAAACCTTTTCCTAAGGGTTGTTAAGGCAAGGGACTATGTTGTACAGGTTTAAAAGAGTGGAAAGTGTGGATCATAGATCACATTGCATGTTTATTTAAAGTCTTATCTTGATCTTAACTGGCAAAAAAGTTAGTTTGGTCATGAAGGCAGTCAAGAACTTTATCAATGACAAAAATTTGGACTGTAACAAATTGAAAGCATTTGCAGATGACATATTAAACATAATTCAATTGATGATTTCCGTCTTTGATAGTGTAAAAAACATTGTGGGAAAGGAGAAAATGCTGGTTACCAGCATTTTCTTCTTTTCCAACAATGTTTTCAAAAGCCTTCTTTTTCAGTGTTGTGAAAAATCACAATTGTGTAGTAAAGAGTGAAAAAAAGAAGACACAGTAAAATTTACATACCATTAACGATTTCCAATGCTGCCACATCAAAAATCTCTCCTTGACTAGTGGATTGTGGAAATACATGGTCAAAGTTAAACTCATGACTAATATATGACCTTGACCCTTTGTAGACATTTGTAAAATCTTTCAAAATCTCAGGAACTCTCAAGCGCAATGTGTCCTGAGTAGCTTCATGTTCCTCGTAAGTTTCGTTTGTAGGTTTAATACGACAAAATGTCTTGATGTTTGGCATTCTGCAGCAATTCTTTTTTTTCCTCCCCTGAACAAAAGGCTGCTGCTAATTTTTATCCAAAGTAAGTAGATAAATCAGCTACTCATTATCTTGACACAAAAAAGTTCCCAGTTCTCCACTGCACCCAGCTCAATCTCTGCAATCATCTTGACTGGTATTCCACTATAACATCACATCTGGAAAATAAATGTAACAAGATGTAGATGTGGCAAACAAACTATCATATCTCATCTAAGACATATAAATGACATGCTCTGTGAAAAAGGAGTTTAATGCATTAGCAAAAAGTTTCCACCCAGGTCAGCCTGCGCAGTCTGCTTGAACCCTGGGTCTGCAGATCACAAGTCCTACACTTTCCTACTGAGCCTCGCAGGACCCACTGTGAGAAATTAAGAAAATGCATATCAGTAGCATTTTCTTTTTTTTCCAGATTTTTTTAAGAGCCTTCTTCTTGTTAGTTTCATTTAAATACAGTTTGTAAGGTAAACTGTTGTAAGGTAAAGGGTTAACACGGAAACAAATATATAAACCTCTTTCAATGGCTGAAAATAAATGCACTGAAACTCAGAAAGATTCATATCTAAACAAACCAACTATATAGATGAGATATTGATCAGACTGCACATCCTGATCTGTGCAGTCTGGTCTTCATCTATGTAGTCCTACAGTGCCAAAAGGGTTGAAACAGCCTTTTAAAATTCAGACAGTTACTCTTTCTGGGTTGACAACAATCAGACTTGTTCACTTTGAAAATGAAGATGAGAAGTTGAAAATAGCAGTGGTCCAAATGAAAAAGTATAAAACTTTGTTTGAGAAAAAGAAAATGCTGGTTACCTGCCCTAGGTCTTTTTTCCTTATACTTTTTCAAAAGTCATAATTAAAATGGGACTGATTGCTAAGGAGTTATGGTGGCTTATAAATATTTCAAATTCTCCACCCTTGTTGTCCCTTATACACAGGACTCAATTCTGGACTCTTCCAAATCCAATACATTTGCAGACTACAGATTAAATGTGGCTCAAATGATGGAATTTGTCTTTGATGTAGTAGAAAACATTGTGGAAGAAGGAGAAAATGCTGGTTACTAGCATTTTCTCCTTTCCCACAATGTTTTCAACATTCTTTCTCAAGGCTGTTAAAACTTGAGATTATGTGGTAAAAGGTTAATTTCTTTACATGCTCGGTCTTTATTTCAAATATTTGAGGGTCATTAGTACATGTAATTATAAACCAAATAAACACATACTTCATGTACTTTGATACTTGTTTAGTATTGATAGCCATTTTTATTTGTTTTGCGTGTAATGCCATTTTCAATATCAATTATTCCAGTTATATTGCTGCGGTCACATAGTGCCCCAATCCATGCTTTCCAGGATTTTTTTCACATGTACTCTGCACAATATCCTTCCCAAGCCTCTATCTGCTTTCACAAACTAACATCATCGAAACAGTGATCAATTTAGAGAGAAGAATGAATCCTGTTGCAATGATCATCTGGTGAGAGTGGAATAAATGCTGTTGCAATGACTATCATCAATCCTCAGAAAAACTTTGGCACAGCTGGTGATTCCAGCTCACGATCCCCTCATTGCAGGTCCTGAACATTTTCTACCGCCCTACCTGGCTCGGCCTTGACAATGATGTAACAGATTACATAAACACGTAAATCATTAAGTCTCAACCATGTGACAAAATTTGTCCAAATTCAAAGCATATGCAGACAATAAATCAAGGGTGCTTCAAATGATGAAACTTGCCTTTAATCGAGTAGGAAACATCGTAGGAAAGAAGAAAATACTGGTTAACAGCATTTTCTTCTTTTCACGTCATGTTTTCAAAAGAATTCCTCATCAAGGTTCTTTTAGCATGGAATTATTTGGTAAACTCTGAACCCCTTGAGCACCAAATAATCTCAAGACATATTCAGTGTAGAAACAAGACACATTTATAGAAATGCCTTATCAAGTTTGTTTTAGTCTAGAACTTCTATGCAAAAAGCAGGTGATTGATTGATTGATTGGCTGACTGATTGATTGATATGATATGATATGATATGATATGATATGATTTGATTTGATTGGTTGGTTGATTAGTTGGTTGGTTGAATGAATGATCGATCGATTGATTGATGTTTTGTGCCGTTTACAACATTATTTAAGCCATATCATAACAGCTGGGTATCACCAGTACTAGGCTGGGGCTGTGAAGTGTCTTTCCAAATGGAATCTCTCACACACACAAAAAAAAAACAACAGTAGTTTGGTTCGAGGGAGGGACCCAGTGCTTCCAAGTTCCAAATTATACAGTCCTTACCTCTGTGCCATACTGGACCACATGAAGAAAAAGAAGCTATAGATCTAGCTATGATTAAGATCTACATATTCTTCCTTTGAAAAGTGCAATCTGTTATGTATATTGATTCTCTTTTTCTATACTTTTGCACATTTTCTTTTCTTTTAAGAAGTTCTACACTGTTGGGGGTGTAAAAATATATAATTATTTATAAACTGTATTGGATTGAAGGGTTGCATTGTAGATTGTGAAATAAAGTTTACAATAGAACACATACTGCATTCATCTCCATTGGTTAAATCTATTGAAAAGCAACTATCTGACCCAATGATCTTTTACCCTTTACCAGATCATAAAATTTTGGACTTGTCAAAGCTCGAAACATCTGTAGATGACACTTAAAATGTGGCTGAAATGATGGTGTGTGTATGACAAAACTGAAAACATGGTGGTAAAAAGAGAAAATGCTGGTATTGATACCAGCATCTTCTCTTTTTCACACAATGTTTTTAAAAACCTTCTTCCTCAGGGTCATTACAACATCTGATTGTTTAATATAGGGTAAACCCATTACTTTTTGTACACTGTAAAACTGTATCGAGTTTAACGCTGTTCTCAACATTATTTCAATTATATCGCTGCAGCCAGTGCACCTATCCATGCTTTCCTGTAGTTTCTTTTACCAGTGCTTTGCACAATATTATTCCCAAGCCACTGGCTGCTTTCCCACATAACCACCATCAAAACAATGATCAGGGATGAGACAGGAATGAATCCTGTCGCAACAACTATTATTCATAGTCGGAAAGAAAATGGCTGAACTAGGGATTCGAACCAGTAACCCCTGATTTCAAGTCCGGTTTGCTACCAACTGCTCTACCGGGCCTTGGCACCTCATGTACAACCGTTAATTTTATCAGCTGATTTGCAAGCTGACTGATCTAATCTAAAGGCTACAGAAAGACGATCATAATTATAACCTATACAAATAATTTTTCTATTGATAACCATTAAAACATTTCAACAAATGCAGAAACTGCTTTTTTTTGAAAATGAACTTCTCCAGTTTTAGATCTGTAAGATCTCAACCTGAACAGTGCCAATTACATTGAATGGACAGACTCAGTCACTGCAGAGACATATAGACTGTGAGACATTGTGATTAGGTGTCTTGCTCAGAATATCTAAAAAGAATTTGGTGGTGACGATCTAAGATCAGACTGCATGTCAATGAAATCTGATCTGGACACTACTGTCAGCGGAGACAGCTTTTTTCAAACCCTTTTACGAACAATCCCCAGTTTTTACAACCCTAACGAAGAAGACTTTCGAAAACATAGTGGGAAAAAGGAGAAAATGCTGGTACTCATCATTTTCCCTTGTTCCCACAATGTTTCCTATCCTTCCAAAAACAAATTTCAATTTTTGAGTCACATTTGTCTTCTGCAAATGTTTTCAGTCTGGATAAGCCTAAAATTTTGTCGTTTGGTAAACAGTAAAAACAAAAGAGTAAAAACAATCTATACCAGCCAACACAATATCCGACTTCTCCAAACTGAGAGCATTTGCAGACTACAAATAACATGCAGCTCAAATGATGAAACTTGTCTTTGAAAGGGTAGATCCCACAGCTGATCACTGTTTTGACGCTGGTTATGTGAGAAAGAAGCCAGTGGCTTGGAAAGAAAATTGTGCGGATCACTGGTAAAAGAGACTCCAGGAAAGCATGGATAGGTGCACTGGCCGGCACGATACAACTGAAATAATGTTGAAAACGGCGTTAAACACCATACAATCAACAATCATTGAAAGGGTAGAAAACATAGCTGAAAAAGGAGGAATGTTTTTAAAAGTCTTCTTATTGCGGCCTAAGTAAAAAAGCAAGGGATTGGTATAGAAATAATGAAAAGAATAAAACAAATATTTCATGAATATAGATTGACTCTGCTATTGAATGTTTATCTTAACAGTTAAGATAAACACTTCAACCTTTGACTTCACTCTTTACCTAACATGAAAATTTTAAAACTGAAAGAATTTGCTGACAGCACAATAAATGTGACCAAAAAATTGAAATTTATTTTGGGAAGGGTAGAAAAAATCATGGGGAAAGGGAGAAAATTCTGTTTACCAGCATTTTCTCCTTTTCTACATTTTTTTTTTAAAAAAACCTTCCTTTTTCATTCTGTAAAACTGGACAATCCTAAGCTTTTACAACCAAATGGAAAATAGGATTTTGGAAACATTATGGTTACCAGTATTTTCTCCCTTTTCCACAATGTTTTCTATTTTCCCAAACACACATCCTACCATTTGCACCACATTCAATTTAACATTTGCAAATTCTTTGAATTTGGACAAGTCTAAACTGATGTTATTTGGTAAAGAGTCACACTTGAAAAACATGTGCTATTGTGTAGTACATGCATTGATTGATTGAATGATGTTTAACACCATTAACAACATTATTTCAGCTATATCATGACTGGCAGTGCACCTGTCCATGTGATATAACTGACAAAACGGCGTTAAACAGCATACACTTACTATTTAACAACCTTGAAGTAAAAGGCATTTAAAAACATTGTTGGGAAAGGAGAAAATGCTGGTAACCAGCTGGTAACCAGCATTTTTTTCTTTTACCACAATGTTTTCTAGTACCCTCTCTGAAACAAATCCATAATCTGAATATCATAAATGATTTGTCATCTGCTAATGCTTTGGATTTGGACCAATCTAAAATTTTGTTGTTTGGCAAAGAGTTAAAGCACAATTTTGATTACTTTTGCAGACAATGTAGATGGAAGATGGAGAGAATGCCCAGTTGATCATGGATCTTACCGTCAAGTTCAACTTTTGATAAATATCTTTGAAAAACAGCCTTGTAATTGTTGATATTTAGCTCTTTTTTCAAGGCTTACATACCAATGCTTTTTGGGTGGACAAATAATAAGTTTTGTCATCTTGTAAAGAGTAGAGAGTTAAATGTCCTGCAGTCTGAGGGGCACAATAATGAAAGTTTAGAACTACCTGTTTGCTTATGAAAGATTGCAGCTTTCTTTGTTTAAAGAAAATCTTTAAAATCATCTGCTGCCATTCATTTTACCTACCTTTATTATCCAAAAATGGCTTCCATACAAATGAGCCTAAAAAGGTCAAGTTAAGAGTTTAACCTTTTACCAAACAATCCCAAGTTTTCATGACTTTGATAGAAAAGACTTTTGCAAACATGCTGTTAATCTGGTAACCAGTATTTTCTCCTTTTTCCACAATGTTGCATAACATACAGACAAACCCTACCATCCAAGTCTTTACCAAAGGACAAAATTCTAGACATGTCCAAATTCAAAGCCTCTGCAGACAGCAAATAAGATGTAGCTTAAAATAATGTAATCCGTTTTGATAGTGTGGAAAACATTCAGGGAAAAGGAGAAAATGCTGGTAACCAAAATTTTCTCCTTTCCCCACAATGTTTTTAAAAGCCTTTCTCCCTGGGGTCGTTAAAACTCAGGATTGTTTGGTAAAAGGTCAAGCCATATTTGATTAGTTGTCTGCAAATGCTTACAGTTTGAACAAGTTGAAGTTTTAGTTGTTATTAAAGAGCCTTTCCAGACCTCATCTAAATTTTAGAAGATTTCCTCGATGCTGCACATCCTTCTGACATAATTCCAAATACAGTGATTAAAATCACCAAAAATATTCCCCATACTGTGGTAATATCCGAAGGAAAAAGTGTACTAGTGCTGGACATGAGCCCCTGGTCTCTGATGACATGCAGACTGAGTGACCTAACCACTGTGCTGCCCAGAATGCAAGACATTGTTTCTATCTCATTGTCCCTTAACCTCTTCAAATTTAGGTTAGTTGAATTAAACCACTCCCCCATTCTTAGGGTTTTTGACCACATCTGACTTTATTGTGGTAACTGTCATGGGAAAAAAAGGCCGGTACGGAATTGAAACTGGTAGCTATCGCCTACAGGACGAGTGCTCTACTATATGAGCTTCAAGACCCTATCTACACGACTGGCATCGTATATCAGTGCAATGCAAGCTGAACTGGCACAACAAAAAGAACATCTTGATTCAGAACATACGAATGAGGCAAAAATTAGTAGAGTAAATTTGGGCAAACGAATTGGATACTATGGAACGTCTATACATTACCTTCTTACTTTAAAGAAATTGATCATTGAATCCTACTAAATTCTAATGGTCAGCTTCAACCTTTTTCCCTCACAACATCACTGCATGTTTACATTTGGAATCCATATTGTATCTAAGTTACTTACAAGTTTTAAAAATCATAATTGGCGGAAACTATTACTTTTTTAAGGAAATAGAAACTTTTAAAAATGTTATTTTTTCAGAAAATATCCTATTTAAAAAATTAATTATTAAAAAAAAGATGTTTTAGTGGTTGAAATTTTAAAAAAATTCATATACTTTTGGTAAAATTTCGTTAATTACTGTATTCTAGGAGTTGAAAAGTTTACTTACCCATCCGAAATTATTGATCAAAATCAGTGGACGCTCATAAAGATAAAACTTAACCAAGGAAGAAATGTCTGCAATTACATATTGATTATTCTTGGAGTTTCACTTGTCAAATACAGGATGTCACGCCATATGATGTTTGATTGCCCAACATGATCACGTAGATCGGTTAGAAATTGAATTTTTCCAACTGCAATGTTGAAAGTTACTGTAACAGGAATCAAGCTTAGGTTCATAATTACAGGAGTCTCTGTAACCTTTAAATTGCTGACCTTAACTCTTCACTGTCAAGTAAATAATTATCAGTTTCATTGGCTATAGATGTAGTTCCACTGCAAGATGAAGAGATAGTTTTGCCTTAATCTAAATTAAAATAGTGGACAGTGTTTATCAGAGATCAGACTGCACATTTTGTGCAGTCTGATCTTGATCTATAGTCGACCTCGCTGATAACGCGCCATCTGTGATGCCGCTGTAATCCAATAAATACCTAATTTGCATACGTAGCGCTACCTAACCACTGTTTACTCTGTCAAATCGAAAGCAGAAGTGTTTTTGCATCGCATCAGTAAAAAATTATAGATATGTCTTCATTAAGGATAAGTTACTTTCAGTATTCACGAATTGCAATAATAAAGCACAATGTGCCCCCATGTTTTGAAAATAATTACCCTCTATTCTTACTAAAACCGATAATTCATGTTTGACAAGTGAAGGTCGTCTGCTGTGGCGTCATAGCCCTTGCCGGAAACAAAAACTCTGGTACCTAAATCATTTTTTAAAAATAAAAATTACATTTTTTATAATTTTCCAAATTACAGGAGTTAAAGCGGTACCATAGTGGACTCCATTTGGAGCTCCTGTAGTCAACATGGTGGCTTGACCTAGATATTTTTGTCTGAAAAACACGACTTAAGCTTTGATAGCAACATTTATTGTAACTTTACATGCAACAGATTATCACAGTATTGGAAAATAATACATGTGAGTTCTCTCTTGTAGTAAATTTTCGGCGAAATTAAGTACCGGGGTACCAGCTAGGACCATCCTACACTGTCCACAAAAGCTTCTAGTATGGTCTATAGTAAGAAAAGAGTTGAATCTGCACCAAAAGATGAAATTTTAGACTTGTCTTATTTGTAGATTACAAAGTAAACATAGCTTAAATGGCAAGATTTTTCTTGAAGAAGTGGGAAAAGAAGAAAGTGCTTGTTACTAGCATGATTTACTCTTTTTCCCACAATTCTTTCATTCAAAAGCCATTGCTCTCAGGGTTGTTAAAACTTTTGATTGTTTGGTAATGGGTTAAAAGATAACAAGTCTAAGACTTGCTCATATTGAAATAATTTGGAAATTTTGCAGACGACAAATGCAATCCAAAGAATGGGATTTATCTTTGGAAGGATAAAACATTGAATGAAAAGGAGAACATGGTGGTTATTATCAATTTCTCCTTTTGGATGCATGAAAAAATTTAATTTCAGCAAATTTTACCATATTTAACATAAACTAAAAAAGTTTTACTTGAAAAATTTGCATTTTTATTGTGGTAATATGTAGATCTCAAACATAGCGATATGTGAATGGTGTCTTGGCCAAATTTCACCAGATGATGAACAGCAAAGATCAGAGTGCATGTTCTTTGTCCAATCTTTATCAATATGGTCCACAAATACAGTATGGACTCAATCTACATTACCTGCAAAGACAACCTAGATTTTGCATAGTGCCATGTGGGATTAATATTTGAGGTTGAAATTGTGAAATTTGGTTTTACCGTAGACTACCTCCTTTCCCTAAATCTTTTCAAAAGCTTTGAATATATTGATGAAAAAGGAGAAATTTTTCAGTGACCTTGGATCTTTAATGTGATATTCTGGCCAAGGTTACCATGGGGCTTTTTCTGCAATTCATAGACAACCATTCATTTTTGTTTGTAAGTCTTAGACTTAAATGAGGACAAAGACAAATAAAAAGTGTTATAGATCTTTTCATTTAGAACATGTTTTTATAGACTTAAGATTAATGAACAAGCTATTTCCAGTCTAGCCAAAGAGTAGTGCAAGTATCACAAAGGAAAAGTATTTCATCGTGTACCAAACAATCCAGTGTTTTAATAACCTTGAGGAGAAAAGCTTTTGAAAACATTGAAGGAGAAGGAGAAAATGGTGGCCGACAACATTTTCTCCTTTCCTTACAACGTTTCCTGCCCTTTCTAAAGACTAATTTTATTATTTGATCCATATTGATCATCTGGTAATGCTTTTTATTTTGACAAATTCATAGCTTTGTAATTTGGTAAGAGTGAAAGAAAGTTAATTGTAGAACACTGAGGAAAAGTGAGTAATTGCACATTTCATGCATTTGCTCCTTTTCCTTCAATGTTTTCAAAATCTGTCAGCTGCAGGGATGTAGCAAGTCTTATACTGAAAATGATTACACATCTGAACAAGTACTGGTATATAATGTCTAGGTGCTCATAAGCTTCAGAGAAGTTTGACTTGAAAAGTAAGCCTTTAGCACTGAATGCTACATGTTTATAGATAGGCAAGATGTTGAATTTCTTTGACCTTTGAGAGTTTAGTAATTGTAACAATTTTTTCCATGTTTGCAGGCGACATGAATGGGGGTATACAAACATGGGCAGTCATTTCTCGAGAGAACAGAGAAATTACAGAACTATTGTGGGTGATATTTCTTGCCTGTCTAGTCATGATCAAAAGATTTACAAACTTGGCTATTTAGCCTTGAATAAAGAAGATGCACTGATTGGGAAAGAGATTCCGCAGCTTGGTCTTAAAATCGTTGACTTAAAAGTCAACCCATATGAGGAGGAGTTGAAGGGGGTTAGCTCATCGGAGAAGGACAATGACAACGAAGAAAGCAAAGCTTTGAGCACAGTAATTGAAACTGATGTTAAACTGAATGAAGATCATAAAACTGTGCAAAGCTTATTTTCCATTCTTCTAACAGAGAAACCTATTTACCTGTCACAATCATTTACAGTTTGGAAAACATTGCATACACAAAATCATCTATTTTCATGCTGTGGACCTGATAGAAGAACCGTTTACATTCAGCCCATTGACAGTTTTCCAAGTTTCATCACCAAAGCTAACATTGAACTTAACGATGCTCATGAACAGTTCAACCTTTTTACACTCCTACAGGCATTCGCTAAAATCTATTTCCGTGGCATGAATGTTCGCGTTCGTCAGCCAGTAAGTATTACTGCTCAAAAATGGAAAATTACATCAAGAAATCATCACAAAACGGGGGCCAAACAATACTTTGTGAAGGATTTATTAAGGAACTTGTGTAAGGTCATTCCTCCAGAAGGATTTTGTATAATGGGCATATCATGGACAGATCTTTATCCAACGGAAGATCTAAACTTTGTTCTAGGAGAAGCGAACTACTCAGCAAAAGCAGGAATTTTTTGTTTTGGAAGATTTGAACCAAAGTCGTATGACCCCTCGATGCATGAAGACATTTCTGAGTTAGATGGGAAGGTGTTGTGGCGTGTCTTAAAGGTTTGTTTGTTGTGATATCAACTCTTGTCCAAATAATACGGAGTTTAAATGACCTTGAGATAGAAAGCTTTTGAAAACATGTGGGAAAAGGAGAAAATGCTGGTAACCAGCATTTTCTCCTTTTCCCACAATGTTTTATACCCTTTTCAAGAGAAAGTTCATCATTCTAGCCACATTAAATTTGTCGTCTGCAAATGCTTTGAACTTGGATGAGTGTAAAATTTTGTCGCTTGGTAATAGGTAAACCAATCCAATGGTTAAGGTAAGACAGTTTTTTTTCTTATTCTTTAGAGTGACAAATAAACCTAATGGACACATTCAGTCTAGAAATAAGACCTAAATAATTGCAGTTTCATGGTTGCTATTGTCCAGAACGTCTCAGCACTGCAGTCAGAGTAGATCAGAGATCAGACTACACTGGCAGCAAAAGCAACTATAGTTGTCAAAGGCTCTAAAAGGGTTGTAGCAAAAGTTTATCACAGAAACATATTTTGCAGATAATCATTAGCATAATTGATTGAGATGAGTGACCACAGCATTGGTTTTGATGAAGAAAAAAAAGTATTCTTACGATGAATTCAGGGTCCATATTCATTAAACACTCTATATTGCATTCTTATTCTATTCCTAAATCTAGAATGTAACACAATTAGTGATTTGCTTAACCCTTTACCAAACGACAAAATTTTAGACTTGGCCAAATTGAAAACATTTGCAGATGACAATTCAAAAGTGGCTCAAATGGCGGAATTTGTCCTTGATAGAGTAGAAAACATTGTTGGAAAAGGAGAAAATGCTGGTTACCAGCATTTTCTCCTTTTCCATCAATGTTTTCAAAAGGCTTCTTTCCCAGGGTCGTTATAACCAGGGCTTGTTTGGTAGAGGGTTAACCATGTGGTTTTCTAAAATAAGAAGTTCTTCCCTTAAGCTACATTGAATTTGTTGTCAATTTAGACAATAAAAGTCTGAAATTTTGTCACCTGGTAAAGAGTTAACCCTTTACTAAACAGTCCATTTTGCCATGTGGTAAAGAGTTAGTATGCTTTTTATCACATAACCTCCCTTGTTGTCAGTGTAAAATATCCATCACAATTTTTTTTTATTTTATACACATTTGATATCACAATTGTGTGACGTCATTTTGTACATATTTCATAGAAGTGAATGGGTTTTATGGATATTACTGCCTGTTAAGCTCTAGACGGTTTTGCATCTTCTGATCTAGATCTATAACTTTTGAGATATTGTTATATGATTAAAAGAATCTGACATTTTGATAGCATTTGAGATAAATTTTATTAAACTCGTCAAGAAAAAAATGTTATTAAGCTCTCCAAAGGGCAAGACTCGCTTAACAACATTTTCTCTGAACTCAGTTTTAAAATGAAATTTTATCTCAAATGCCAACTCATGTCAGATCCTGTATATCTGTTTTTACTCTTCCAACAGGTTTTCAGCCATGAGATGTGTCACCTATTTGGACTACAGCACTGTTGGTATTTCCATTGTGCCATGAATGAGAGCAACAGTATGGCAGAAGCAGCGTCACAGCCCCTGTTTTTGTGCCCTGTATGTCTCAGAAAACTTCAGCATGTGTGCAATTTTGACATCATTACGCGCTACAAGAAATTACTAGAGCTTTTAACGAAAGTGTGTGTTCAGTTTCCGGGACTGGAGTTCCGATATTCGGTGGCATGGCTAGAGAAATGTATTCTTTTCTTGGAGTCAGAAGAAAATATCATTTAACAAGTAACTGTGCAATTACAAATTTCAGTCCAGTGTATTTTGAAGGCTATTTAACCCTTTACCACACAATCCCAAGTTTTAACAACCTTGGGGAGATAGGCTTTTTAAAACATTGTGGAAAAATGAGAAAATGCTGGTAACTAGCACTTTCTCCTTTTAGCACAATGTTTTCAAAAACCCTTTTCCTTAGGGTCATTAAAACTGGGGATTGTGTTTTCTACCATTTCAATGAAAAAATACGTTATTTGAGCCACATATAATTTTTCGTCTAAGATTTTTTTGCGTGATTAAGAGTTAACATATTGTTGGAAAAGGAGCAGTTGCTCGTTTTTCCATTAATTTTTGCAAAACTATTGTTAACCCTTTACAACACAATCCTGAGTTTTAACGACTTTAACAAAGACGAAAACATAGTGAAAAAAGGAAAAAATGCTGGTTACCAGCTTTTTCTCCTTTTACCACAATGTTTTCAAAAGGCCTTTTCCTTAGGGTCATTAAAACTTGATATTGTGTGGTAAAGGGCTAATGCAGATCTTTGTGATGCATATTACCAAGCAAGTCATATTGTTATGAATCCATACAACCCTTTTTTTTTTTTTTTTAAACTGACTAAATCATGAGGAAGACTGGTCCTCTGACATGCAGAAAATTGGCCAATAGTGAAAAGTTACAACTTGGGTCAGCCTGCTTGCACTGCAGGTTGACTTGAATTGATACTCTTCGCAGATGCATTTGGCACCCTTTTCAAAGGGCATGGCTCATATGTAATTTTCAGTAGTTTTTGGTAGGCTTTATAGCTATGAAGTAATCTGTAGAGCACGAAGCACAAATTTTGTTGCTTTTTAAACAATGAATGTAGATCAAGATCAGACAACATCCATGAAACTGCAATGCTTTTGTCTACATCCCTGATTAACAGAGTCCATTTCGCTTATATAGGGCTATCAAGCTTAAAGGGGAAAGCTTGCAATGATTGTTAAGTTCTTTGCTCATATTTGTTGTCATATTTTTATAGGCCCAAATGTCAACAGTGGGGGTGTTAAATGCATTTGAATTTAAATCACAAAATCACACCATTTTTAAAAAAGTATGGAAATTGTTGTGGAGATGAAAATCAGTTATTGTCAGGTCAGTCCAAGTGTTCGTCACTGGCAGAAAAATGAATTGTAAAACTAAGCAAAAGGTTGTCAAGTCACTCTATCTTTTTTTTACTGTTTACCTGGTTTCAACCCGCAGGGCGCCGAATAAACCCGAAATACATTTGAAATTCAGAAAGTAGAATCAAATACATGTAATTGAAATTTAATGTTGTTTCGGTATACATTGTTTGAGCACAGCCGACAGTGTAGATCAAAGATCAGTCTACATGTTTTGTGCAGTCTGATCTTGATCTAAACTGGCTGCAAAAGCAACTATAGTAGTGAAGAGCGCTTTTTGGGTTGAAATTCAGTTTACTGCCAGCGAAATAGACTTGGATCAACTGTACAATGACAGATTGTCATCGTCACAATAATTTTCATACCTCAAAATAGTGTGATTTAAATTTGAATGCATTTCAACTACCACATAGTTTATTTTTGGTGGCTACTTGGCCTTTAACTTACATTTGCCATAATACATATTTAGGGAAAGTGACTGTCTCTGTGTGTAAGTGAATGCTATTTTTTGTCAGTAATTGACTAAAAAGTGAATCCGAGATAAATTTTGCATCCAAGTCTTATGCATTGCAAAGTAAGAATGCCATCATGGAAAGAGAATCCACCTTTATGTAGACAATTACAAGCAAATGAGGTCTACGGCCCCTAACTCTCATATTAAAAGACAGAAGCTGCCGAGATTGGCCATATAGCCTTTACGAAAACGTCGATGTTACAGGATATTACCGGATGAGTTAGGGGTTGTAATCCTTAAATGTAAGATGCCATTTGCCTTTTATTTCTTTTACTCCTATACAAAGTTTTTCTTCTAGTCAAATATAATGTTGTTGTTTAAAAAAAATGTCTCGATTTTCTTTAGCCCATTACCATACTAACATGACTTTTCATGCTGCTGTAAGTCACAGCTTTTAAATAATATTGTTGAAAAAAGAAGTAATTTCTTTTAGCGCTTCACCGAATGGGATTTTAGACCCTGTGTGCCATTTTGAAAGCATATACAGATGAAAAATATATGCTGCTAAAAATGTGGGATGTGTCTTGGAAAGGGTTAAAACACTGTGGAAAAATAAATAAATGTTGGTTACCAGCATTTTCTCCTTTTGCATAATGTTTTCAAATACTTCCTTCTTTAACCCTTTACCAAACGACAAAGTTTTAGACTTGTCCAAATTGAAAGCTGTTGCAGACCACAAATTGAATGTGGCTCAATTGACGAAATTTGTCTCTAAAAGGTTAGAAAACCCTGTGGGAAAAGTAGATAATGCTGTTTACCAGCATTTTCTCGTTTTCCCATAGTATTTTCCGAAGGCATCTTGCTCAGGGTTGTTAAAATGGGATTGTTTGGTAAAGGGTTTACAAGGTCATTAAAACAATGATGGTTGGTAAAACAATTGCTCCGTAGCCCACAGTGTTCTCCAAACCATCAGCCATCTACTGCTTTTCTTTCAAATATATGGTCCTTGTATATTTTTCATTAGTTTTTGATGGGTTTAAGGCTAGCCAGTACAGTAATGGATTAACCCTTTACCACACAATCCAAAGATGAAGAAGACTTTTGAAAACATTGTGGGAAAAGGAGAAAATGCTAGTAACCAGCAATTTCTCCTTTTCCCACAATGTTTTCTACCTGTCAAGGACAAATTTTGTCATTTTAATCATCTTTAATTTGTTGTCTGCAAATGCTTTCAATTTTGACTAGTGTGTAATTTTGTCGTTTGGTAAAGAGTTAAACACTAGTCAGTAGTTCTTGAGTAGACATTCTGTGGTTAGATTCTAGTATGTATTGAATGCAGTGCTAAAGGTA
Organism: Hippopus hippopus; assembly: GCA_946811185.2. Classification (NCBI taxonomy): domain Eukaryota; kingdom Metazoa; phylum Mollusca; class Bivalvia; order Cardiida; family Cardiidae; genus Hippopus; species Hippopus hippopus. Next base: position 44,904,702 of record OX328107.1, on the reverse strand, counting down.
ATTATTATACGGCCGTCGAAGACAGGACGTATTATTGGATCACCGATGGCGTACAGGCGGGTGGGTGGGCGGCGTCCAGTTCTTTGTCTGGAGCATAACTTTGTCATCTCCAGTCCGATTGACTTGAAACTTGGCATTTGTGTTTGTTGCAATAATACGGAGTGCAGTGCAAAAGAACCATAACTGTACCTGGTGCTGCCTTTGAGTTATTTCCCTTTGATCATCATTTTTACAGCATTTTCTGCTTGTGCGGAATATAACTGTCATCTCTAGTCTGAACATCTTCAAATTTGGTATGCATGATTCTTGAAAAATTACTCTTCCTAGCACGAATTTTGAGTTATTCCCCCTTTGATCTTCATTTTTATAGCATTTCTTGCTTGTCCGGAGCATAACTTTGTCACCTTAAGTAGGAATGACTTGAAATATGGTATGCTTATTTGTTGCAATATTTGGAAGTGCAGTGTGCAAGAATTGTAACTCTACCTCGTGCTGTCTTTGAGTTATTTCCCTTTGATCGTCATTTTTACAGCATTTAGTGCTTGTCCGGAATATAACTTTGTCATCTCAAGTCAGAACGACTTCAAACTTGGTATGCATGTTTGTTGCAATATTACGGAGTACAGTGCGCAAGAACAATAACTCTACCTAGTGCGGATTTTGAGTAATTCCACTTTGATCTTCATCTTTACAGTATTTCTTGCTTGTCCAGAACAGAACCTTGTCACCTCAAGTCAAATTGACTTGAGACTTGGTAAACATGTTTGTTGCAGTTACGAAAAGTGCAATGCACTGGAGCCATAACCTTACCTAATGCCCTTTCGGAATTATTCCCTATTCATTATTTTTTTTTACAGCTTTTCATGCTTCTCTACAATATAACTTTGTCTTTTCATGTTGGAATGACCTGAAACTTTATATGCATGTTTCCTTAACATTAGAGGAGACATTCATGCCTATTTCAATCACTTACATGATTTCTGCTGCACTACTATTTTCCTCTACCTGCCCTTTACAATTATTATCCCACCTCAACAACTGGAAGTGGGACAGGCATATCTTGCGATAATTTGCTGCTCTTGTTTTCCATATGTTCTGGTTTTTAAGACCCTGAGGAAGAGGCCTCAGTTGCCTGAAAAGGAGAAAAATGCTGGTTCCCAGCATTCTATCCTTGTCTAAAAATGTTTTTTACCCTTTCAAAGGGTTTTTTACCCTTTTATAAAACAAATTCCATCATCTGACCCTCATTTTGTCATGTCTACATGCTTTCAGTATGGACAAGTCTAAAATTTTGCAATCTGGTAAAGAATTCATTTACAATTGACTGCTTATTTATTACTGCAGTATGCATTCACAACTTAATAAATGGACATTGCCCTATCATCAGAATGATGAATATTATGTTGGTACTGTTATGTCACTACTCATTTTATCCTACATGTGCAGTTCTTTGAATATGCCATAGTTTTGACATTATTACTACTGTTTTGCTGTAAATCTGTTTAGATACGAGTATACATGAAGTTGTACTCTAGAAAAGGCTTTCATTTGGTTTCTTTGCAAATTAACGAAGTAATATGAGTAACTGGTTATCTTTAATTTTTAGCTACACTGGCTAAACTCCAGCAAGCTTATGTCTTGAGACTGTGACCATTGTGCATGTGTGTAAATGCAAGTGTCTGTTATCTTCTATTTCAAACATTTTCTCTGAAACTATTGATCCAATTCGATCAAACTTCACAGAAATGATCCTACTATGGTCCTCTTCACAATCACTTCAAAGAATTTGATCTTGTTGAAAAATTCTAATTGTCATGGCAACAAATTGGAAAGTCTTGAAAATCTGTAAAAACCTTCTCCTCTGATCCAAAACAGTAGATTTCACTACATATTTGCATAAAAGATCCATTGGTGAACTTCTTTCAGATATCTTGATATAATTTTGATCTGGTAGAGAACATGGCTGCTGTTGGCTATGCTTGATTTTAATTCACAGCAAGATATAGTTAAGCTCATACTGATCAAGCAGAGTAACTCTTGCCTTCTTTTTACATGGTTTACCATTTGTCTCCCTTGATTATCATAATGCACTTTAACATGATAGCCTTTGTTTATTCAAGTTTTTCGGAAAGAAAATTAGAAAATTTTCTGTTTCTATTGATTATGACTTAATTTGATGTTAATGCTAATGCTCAGATGAGTTAAGTACTAGTATTTAACATGATGTTAGATTTGTATTATTGTATTTTTTGTGCCAAATCATCACCATAAATGCCATAGAAAACAATTTTTTCTGCTACTAAATTTTTGGAAATCTTCTGGTGAAAACAGTTGCAAAAATGGATACAGGATAATTGTTTTTTACAGTGAAAGATTGAAATTTATTTCATCGAGTGAACATCATCGGTAATATTTTCACGAGTAGCACATCCACGAGTGAGAATATTACCGATGATGTTCACTCAATGAAATAAATTTCGATCTTTCATCGAAAAAAAACAAATATTCTATTTATTTCATGCTTTTAACCCTTTCTGGGGGGAACTTAATCAAAATCCAGTACAGTTCTTTTCGGTTATTCGCCGTGGCGTACCCCCTCCGCATAGCAACGCATTACAATATTACGTCAAGCGCGAGAAATGTAAGGTAAATTACGTCATATTTCCATCTGGTTGTGAGGCACGCACATTTTACCTAGGTAACTAGTGCGCGAGAACAACTGTTTCTGCCTTCAATTGAAGAGTTAGAATATAAAAATCAGTATTTTCACTGGTCGTAACCATGAGATATCAAAAAAATATTTCACCAATATTTCTCGATAACCTACCGGAAAGCATGAATTAGTAAGAGTTGATCGGTATTTGGTATGAATGATACTTGATTAGACCTGCTTGTATTGATTGACTTCATCTTTGCATGTGAAAAAGATGTGAGCCATGCTCTGTGAAATAGAGGTTAATGTGAAATAAGGGTTTATGCATCTTCAAAAACTATCAACCCCTGTGAGCCTGTGCCATCCTCGCAGGCTGACATGGGTGGAAACTTTTTGCTATTGGGAAATTTATTTATGGACCATTCTACCGAATGGTTCAGCTGGTCTTTGGGTAAAATGGGTCTGTTGTACACCACAATTTGCCTGGTATAGTGTATTACACATGCACTAAACCCCCTATTCACAGAGCATGACCCTCATGAATTTTGGGGCTAGGCTTATTTTTTACATGAAATTTTTTGATGTATGGCACATTTGTTTGTAAGGCACTGGGGCGATACAGGGCCATCATGGCACTCTTGTTATCCATTTTATTGCTCAGTAATACAGATGAATACAGAAAGTTACTCAAGACAGGGTAATGGGTCAGTAGGTTAGCAAGATGATATGCAAGGAAGATGAATATAGGCTTATGTGTAATTATCATTCCGTGTTGAGATGGACCAAGTACAATATATTGTGTTTATTAAGCCTTTACCACACAATTCCCAGTTTTAACATCCAAAGAAGGCTGTTGAAAACAGTGTGGGAAAAGGAGAAAATGCTGGTAACCAGCATTTTCTCCTTTTTCAACAATCCTTTCTAAAACAAATTTCACTGTTTGAGTGACATTGTATTCGTCATATTTGAATACTTTCAACTTGCCTAAGTCTAAAATTTCATCACCTGGTAAAGACTTGAAATTTTATCAGAGGGCAATATTAGTTGTACAGTCAGGGGGCAGGGGACTTGGAAACTTGTTCACAGCTGAAGGTGAGGTGGCAACATTATTCGCCACAGCCATGAACAAGTTTCCAAGTCCCCTGCCACCTGACCATACTATGAATTTATTATACTGCAAAGTTTTACCATTCCAACGTGTGTTAAGCGAAATTTTCCTGTTTTAAGGTCTTAAAAATTGAGTACACCGACGACATAGAATTTCTCTTTTGAGTGCCCCAATTCAATGAAAAATGACGTCACTGGGAACTGATGTCACTGACAACTTGGTAAAACATGCAGTGTGGTGCATAATCTTGATGATTTCACTGCGATAGACATTCATCGTAATTTTATTTAAATATGGATTTAAACAACTTCAAGAGTTTAATGATTTGTTGGCAAAAGTAAACGACTATTAATTGCCTCAAACAACCATTAGGTTATCCTTTTAATGTTATGCACAGTTTATGAGTTTAAACACTTCACAATTTGCTTACCTGACAAAGGGATGGCTCGTTTTAACCCCGCAGTGTATTTGTTTTAGAATGACATCAAACAATAATACATGTAAAGTTCTATATTCATTTATTTTCAAATAATCCATTCTTTCCGTTTTAATGACAACCATCAAGGGAAACTAGTAATAATATGGTGCATGCTACTCAGTATGTATGTCTTGTGGGCGGCTCATATCGACCGATTGACGCCACTATTTTGGATGTTGTGTTGAAAGTGTAGTCATGTATATGGAGCTCCCGAAAGGGAAACTGCTTTTATGTGGGTTTTGCCAGTGTACATTATATATATGTTCGGGGCATATTATCCAATCAGATTATGAGAAATTTCTTTGCAGTATGATAAAATTTTAGGGCCTATCTATCTTTAAAGCATTTGCAGACTACAAAATAAATGAGACTCAATTGTGATTTGTCTTTGAAAGGGTGGAGAAATTGTGGGAAAAGAAGAAAATGCTGATTACTAGTATTTTCTCCTCTTCCCACAATGTTTTAAAAAGCCTTCATCCTCTCGTTAAAAATACTGGATTGTTTGGTAAAGGGCTCAGATTTGCACTCATCACAATTTTCATGAAGTTGAAATTCTTAAACTTATCATGCAGGAAAGATCAGTTACTGCTTTGCATGCTTTAACCTAAGGAATATGACAAAGTTTTCAAGTTTTCATTTGAGCAGTTTCTCTATTAGGGACAACCACATAAGTTGTCTATCTCAGAGAAGATTGACTTTTTTGCTGTAAATAAGAACTAGTGTTAAAGATTTTTTTTTTATCCCTTTACCACATGGTCTTGAGTTTTTACAACCCTGAAAGATTTTTGAAAACACTGTGGAAGCAGGAAGAAAAGCTGGTAATCAGCATTTTCTCCTCTTCCCACTCTCTGTGCATCCAAAACAACTTTCAGTTTTTGAGTCTCATTCATTTTGTCATCTGCAAAATGCTTTGAGTTTTAACAAGTCTAATATTTTGTAAGTTGGTAAAGAGTTAAAGATAAAACAAGTTCTAACTGACAATACTCTTGGAATTACTTTTTTGTATCAATTTCATATTGTTCAGCTATTGTTAAGTAAGTCTGGTTGTTTTGGATTGCAATATGTGTATATGTTCATGTATATATGTAATGGTATACATGTATGATTATGTGGTAGGGTAAAGTGATAGTGAGTCAGACACCCTCACGCTATTTTCAGTGATTCTGTCTATCTTTGGAAACATATCGGAGCCTGGTTTTCACTGGTACCCAGCTTGATATTCCAGAAAGCATATGAAAGCTTTTACACTGGGAAATAAGCGTGTTTGTAGGGGAAATACGTGTTTAAAAGAGGCAACCCCATAACGATAATGACTTGGAAAAAATCGATAATGAGTCGGACATGCGTGATTTTGAGTCGGACAATAGGTGTTACTACTTTATTATACCTAATAAGTGGTTAAACCTTAATCAAACAATCCCGAGTTTTATCTATCCTGATACAGAATGCTGATTAACTAACATTTTCTTCTTTTCTTTCAATGATTTCAACGCTTTCTAAGACAAACTTCACCATTTTTGCACATTCAACTTGTCGTCTGCAAATGCTTTGAATTAGGTAAAGCTCTAAACTTTTCCGTCTGTTAAAGAGTTAAAACGGAGACAATGACCTATTTAAAACTTGAACAGGCAGAAGGGCGAAGGTGAAACCGTTGTTGGAAATTTATTTTTGTATCGAGTTGCCAACATGACATGATTTTTTCGCTCATCATATCGGTCTGCTTTTCATTGCCAAAATAGAAGGTGGACAGTCAAAAGCTACCAGTTTACGTTATTCAGGGTTGCGTTTGGAGAATTTATACTTTATGTAATGACCCACGACAACTTGAGGTTTCCTGCTCTGCATCTCCGCTACTCCAAGTAGGCCTACATTTAGCGGGGATAGAGATTCGGGACCAATCAATCAACCAATAATTGATGGACGTTAGCTAACGTATCTTATAGTTACATGTATTCCTATGCAATTAACTATAAGATATGTTACAGCCGATCTTTATTTTCGTGACTGCATTGTTGTCCAAAACATAGGCCAATAAGATACGGACATTGGAAGCAAATATGAGACTGTGTAATACATGCCATCTGATCTTTAAATACATAAGTCCGAATATTATTTCACCTACATGTACTTTGGGAAAAACTTTAGGATTCAGTGAACTATGTTTTAACATAGCGCATGGTGCGGCGCAAGTTCAAATTGCAAGTCCAGTGCAAGTTTAGTCGAATTGCTCCAAGCTGTCTGTGAAATGGCCTATAAATGAGTCAAATAAGAAGTTGAGCGTATAGGCACCTTTAAAACAAGAAAAAAAAAAGGTTTAATGGCTACTATAGTTGAATTCTTACTCCAAAAACGTTTTCACAGCCATGTTATGATCACGCTGACCTAATCACCGAATGCCATTTTTTTTTTAACTTTGTTATCTAAAAATAGTAAAAAGTTTGAAAAAGGTTCATGAGTTTAAATCATTTATAGATATAAAGTATTTTTAAAGTTTTAAAGTTACAACTGTTTTTATCAACACCATTTGCAGGGAATTTCGAAAAATTCAATCAGGCAAAAACGTAAGATTGATCATTTTGTTATTGGATCCTTACATTATCGTCCCAGACCATATTCTGATAACATTATTTCAAGAGGTTTTTTCCAGTTTACTTGATAATGAACCACACTCTTTAGGTAGGGGCCTCATGATTCTACGACATGTATTGACTCTAGCAGTCTGAGCAGACGGACTTCCAGTTGCATGACACCAGAACTGTGCATACTGACAGCGTAAACTTGCATTATATAACGTTCTTGAACAACCTATTTTGAGGAATAAAATGGCAAAACAGACAGCAGTAGAATGAAATGATAAGTGAACAGTTCAACTACAACAAAACCCTCTTCCACTGTTCTGAAACTTATAAAGCAACCGAGCTTGATTGAGACAACGTTAATGTGCCAGTGAAATGATGAATTTACCTTTGTGAAAAGGGGTTTAATGCATCTGCATGTAATGATTTGTCCATGCCCTTGGGGTGTGTTTGGGCTGGTAACTTTAAAAAAAATCATGATTAATCTGTAGAACAAATATAAAAATATAACGTTTTCTCTGACATTAGCCTACTCCTACTAGGACTGACACTTGTCACAGAATCATGAAGCCCACCTTTAAAGAGTGTGGTTCATATCCGATCAAGTTTTATCAAAAAGTTAAATATTACATATTGGGCTTTGTAAAACACATCAAGGTGAAATACTGATGGCATTTCATTTCATGATGTTTTCACCTGAAATGTTTTTGAAGTGGAAAAAGGTGTACACGAAACATGAACAGAGTGGATTTGAATGCGAGCACAAGTAGTGCTCCATTTTAATTTTCATTACTGTGGGTAGTGCTTTATCTATTGTATCCAGGAATGAAAATGTTAAGGGATGATCTGTCGAGTTGGACTGTCCAGCTCAATATCAAATCAGTACTTTTCCGTGTCTGACTCAATATCAAATCAGTGGGTAAAGTAAATTGGAGGGTTTGGCGTTTTCACACTGAAAAAACTTTCCCAAATGCCACTAAATGTCAAGTGAACTGAAAGATCCCATGTAATGATGTTATATGAGTGTTGTCCGGGACGGTTATCAGTGTAAATTTCGAATAACAAAATCACCAATCTTACTTTTTTGGCTGATTGAAGCTTCCAAAATTGACCAAAAACGGTGTTTATAAAAACGGGTTCAGCTAAGAGCGCAAATACGTCTCAAATTACAAACAACTTCTTCGCGGAGAATAAATACAGATGGGTATTATAGAGTAGCTTTTCTTATATTTCACGGCCAGTAACAGGTACAAATTTACGTTAAAAAATGTCCGACACTAGATCGTGTCCGACTCTCTATCACTTTACCCTATATGATTTAGAAATCTCTATAATATAGAGCTATAATATTATGCTAGTTCATCATAGTATTTGTAAAATATAAGTTTACCGCACACCATTGAGACTTATTAACTTTTTACCAGGGAAAGCAGTTTGACTCTTTACCAGATGACAAAATTCAAAGCATTTGCAGACACCAACTCAAAATTGGCTCAAATAATGAAAATTGCCCTAAATTGAGTTGAAAACGTTGAAGTAAAAGGAGAAAATGCTGGTTACCAGCATTTTCTCCTTTCCCACAATGTTTTCAAAAGCTTTCTTATCCAGGATGGTTAAATCTCAGGATTGTGTGGTATTAAGAGTTAAGACTTAGTCAGTCCAAAGTGAAAGCATTTACAGGCTAAATATAGCACATTAAAAAATGATGAGATTTAAAAAAGGGTAGAAAACATTGTTGGAAACGGAGGAAGTGCTGGTTACCAGTATTTTCTCTTTTTTGCCACAGATGTTTTCAAACGCCTGTTTCCTCAGAGTCATAGGAACGTGGAACTGTTTGGTAAAGGGTTAATTGGTTTGAAACCACCTATTCTTGCCCTTTCCCCCTGTTTATCCATTTCTTGGTATGCTTTTGATTATAGATGTATCTGCACAAATGAGTAGAGGTGTGATTGAGATCAGACCAAATGTTTTGCACTATAATTTTTGTCTACACAGTTTGCATGTATGGTAAAATGTTGCTTCTTTGAGATATTTTCATGAAAAGTATGTGGTAGGATTCGGATAAGATTAAATGTTTTGCACAATGATCTTTGTCTGCACAGTTTACATGTTTAGGAAAGTATCTGTTACTTGAGGAAGTAGCCCTTTGAAAACCTTGTGGGAAAAGGAGAAAATACTGGTAACCACTATTTTCTCCTTTTTCCGCGAAGTTTTCTACACTTTCACAGACAATTACCATCATTTCAGCTACATTTAATTTGTCATCTGCAAATGCTTTCAATTTGGACAAGTTTGGTAAGGAGTTAATAGTATTTGATTAAATAACTTGTAGTGTGATTCAGATCAGACAAGGGTTTAGATGGAAGTCTTTGACTAAAGAGTTTGCTTAACATGTACATGTACAATATGTTGCAATTGCAATTGCCATCATTAATTCTTTTCCAAAGGACAAAATTACAAACTTTATACAAATTAAAAGCAACTGCAGATGGCAAATGACATGCGACTTAAATTATGGAATTTGTCTTTGAATGGGAAGTAAACACTGTGGGTAAAGGAGAAAAATGCTGGTTACCAACCCTCCTTAGTAGGGTAGCTTAAGCACAGGATGGTTTGTTAGCATAGAATGTTTGTTATGGCTTTCTATCGAAGAAGATAACATTGTATCTATAGCTATCAATTTTCCTTGAAGAATAAACTCTACCAAACGACAAAAGTTTAGAACTGCCCAAATTCAAAGCATTTGCTGATGCCAAACTCAGTGGTCTTCAAACAATGAAATTTGTCTGTGATAGCTTAGAAAACAGTGTGGGCAAAAGAGAAAATGCTGGTAACCAGTATTTTTCAAAGGCCTTCTCTGTCAGTGTCGTTATAACTCAGGATTGTTTGGGTAAATCTTGAAGGCTTTCCCAGATGCGCCTGTGTTTTTACCATCAGGAGGAAGAAGGGTCATTGTTGGAAAAGGCGGAAATGCTTCTAACCAGCATTTTCTTCTTTGCCCACAATGTTTTCCATCCTTTAAATGACTTTGAATCTGATTTTTTGTCTGTAAATGCCTAAGAAATGGGCAAGTCTAAAATTTTGTACTCCAGTTAAAAGTTTACCCTTTCACAAACACAGATATTTGGCCCTTCAAAATTGAAAGTGTCTGCAGAGGATAATTTAGAAATTGATACAATTAGGCAGAAATTCTCTTGTTATATAGAAATCATTTAGGGAAAAGGAGAAAATGCTGGTTACCAGCATTTTCTCCTTTACCCACAAAGTTTTCAAAAGCCTGTTTTCTTCAGGGGCTTAAAATACATGATTGTTTTGTAAAAAGTTAAAGAAATGAGTTTCAATGAAAGATCAGTAAAAGAAAGGTTGTATAATTAGAATTAGTCAATAGAACACATTTTTTTAAATGTATTTTTCCACTATTTTTTATTAAACATGTAACATTTGACACTTTACAAGTTTACAAACCTTTTACAAAACCTTTTGTATATTTTACCTTTTAGTAGAACCTTATCACTTTGAATTTAATATGTAATAAATTTATAAATAAAATTCTATACTCTCTTATATCTTTAACTATGTACATTAATAAGTGATTTTTATCACAAATAGCAGTAAGCCTGCTACCTAACAAATATGACTCTTCATGTAGATTTTGAAAATGTTGTGGGTAAAGGAGCAATTACTTATCATATGCAACTGCTTGATTTGCCACAATGCTTCCAAAATTATTTTACTGTTTTAGCTCAGTTGTTTTGGAAGAACACATTGAGATTTTGTCATAGCCCTGCTGTTGTCTGCGTCATCATGGTACAAAACCTTTGAATTTTATAGTATCTATTTCATTACTGAAGATATTTACTTTAAACTTGGACTTGTTGTAAACTATATAAGGGGAACTCATACAACAAGGGCGGGTAAACATCATGATAATTTTGACACAGTTATGCCCCTGATTTTTTGGATTAGAAATTTTGCTGACAATCAATTTATTTCTAAAAGCAACTACAGCTGAGCACTGGTAACAAGCATTTTCTCCTTTTCCCAAAATGTTTTCTACCATATTAAAGGCCAATTCAATCATCTGAACCACATTTACATTGCTGTCTGCAAATGTTTTCAATTTGAGCAAGGCTATGTTTTTGTCATGTGGTAAAGAGTTAAATGGTAGAAAACAATTCTAAGAAATGAGATGATTATTTTAGTTAAGAAGTTAGAAGACAATGGTGTCACTATGGTAAAAGTTCAACTTTTATCGTGTAGACACTGGGGGGTTAACAGGGGACGGTGTCACCATTTCCAACTGATGTCCTGGACTGAACCGCTCTCTTTCTTTCAAATTGTCCTTTATTTCCTTTCTTTTCTTTATTTCCTTTTTCACACTTTCATATTCAGGATTATTGAGTTTATAAGACAATTTCCATAGGTGGGGGCTCCCCTTTGGCACATATCGCTGTCCAAGAGAGTCTGTTTTCTGGTTTGGAGGGGGTGGGGTTGGCGGTCGTTCTGGTGGAGGTACAAATCTATGCTCATACTTCTTGAAATTTTCAGGTGGTAAAATGTTACCTGTAAATTCATTCAAATAATTATTTAATTTAATATGTTGAAAATAGAAAAAAAATAGTACCAGTAACTCTTTTAACCCTTTACCACACAATCCCAAGTTTTAATGACTCTGACAAAGATGGCCTTTGAAAACATTGTGGAAAAAGGAGGAAATGCTGGTTACCAGCATTTCCTCCTTTCCCCACAATATTTCCTACCCTTTCAAAGAAAGATATTGTTACTTGAGCAATATCCTATTTGTGGTCTGCAAATGCTATCAAGTCTATAATTATGTCACTTGGTAAACAATTATAGAATGTTTTTATGAAGATGTGAAGTGACAATAATTACAAGATTTTGAGACAAAACATGTTTGTGGAAAATAGTCATAAAAAATGTTTCTAAGGAAAGTTCAAAGGATAGATACTTAACCCTTTACTCTATGGTAAAATTTCATACTTGTTTAAATTGAAAGGATTTACACACCGCAAATCAAATATAGCTCAAATATAGGCATTTGTCTTTGAAAGGGTAGAAAACATTGTGGCAAAAGGAGAAAATGCTGCATTTTTAACTTTTCCCACTGTGTTTTGAAAAGGCTCCTTCATCAAGGATGTTATAACAGGGAATTGTTACGTAAAGATTTTAAAGGTAGCTGCTTCGGATGTCTCACAGGATCGTTGGTCATTATGCACAATACGCATGTGCGTATAAAAAATTCGACGAACCAAGTTGTAAATCACAATATCATGTACATGTATTGATTTTTCTCTATATCTGCATGCCTTTTCAAACTAAACAGATGGATTGAATTGATACACTGATGACTAGAGAATTCCTTCAATTCATTTTGTTTATTTTGTGTACTTTCTACATTTCATGTTTGTTATTTCTGCCTATTGGTATTTACTCATAATTGATTAAGTGCTCATGATCCATTTCTTTCATTTTCAATTACATGTAAAACATACATTTTTCTGTCTTTAGAAAAACCTTGCACACAACTCAAATGTATGCCATCTAATTTTGAGGGATGTCCTTTGGCAAGCCACTTCAAAGACCCAGCCAAGCGCTGGTGAAAGCTATGAAATACATGAATAAATGCGCTGTAGTAGTAATATAACTAAATTCTCTCTTGGTCAACTGTTCAAGTAAGCGGTGTTTTCAAAAACTGCCCTGGCATGTATGGCTACATCATGGCAAAATAATAATACATGTAACAATAAATAATGATGGACATTTTCACCTTGAAAAAGACATTGCTGTATGAAGACTATTTTTGACTAGTAAATGTATATCCAAAGATATGTAATAGGAAAGTGCAAATTTGAAATTCTAACATGACACGCGAAATCGGCTCTATAAACACAGTGCAAGGAAAGCGTGGTAAAATCTGCGACATTCCACATGCAGAGTGGCGTCACTCTGTATAAAGTAAGTTAGTGAGTTATTCAATAGAACACAGTTGTCATCCGCGTTTTTACTCTAAGGATGAACTTGTTTTCCTTTCATAAAGAATTTGTCATGTTAGAATCGAAATAATCTTCTTTCTATCGTGGTTTATCGTTCAATAAACCACGTTGTGAGTTATGAGGCGCAATGAATAACCCACTCGGGCTATTGCCCGAGTGGATTATTTATTGTGCCTCATAACTCACAACTGTGGTTTATTGAACGATAAACCACGATAGAAAGAAGATTATTTCTTAATTCATGGTCAGTACTCCACCAAACAAGTCTCTGTTATAATGAACCTAAGGAAGTAGATTTGATTTGTTTGTTTGTATTGGAGTTTAACACCATTTTAACAGCTAGGTCATGTGATGGCGGCCAGTGCACCTACGCATGTGTTTCCTGGCTTTCTCACACCAGTACTGACACATTTTTTTTTCCCAAGCCACTGACTACTTTCTCACATGCATCAGAGGCAAAAAATTGCCAAAAAGAAACTTTGACTAAACCAGGTATTGAACCTACAACAACCAGGTCCTGAGTCAGATACACTGACCACTGAGCTACACTACCTTGCATAAGTAGATTTCAAAAAACTGTGGGAAACAGGTAAAATACCATAACCCACCATTTTTTTCTTGTATCACACAATGGTTTTTTTTTGCCCCTTCAAGCACGAGTCCCATCATTTCAGCAACATTTACTTTGCTGTCTGCACTTGCTTTCTATATGATCAAGTCTAAAATTTTTGACATCTGTCATACCTTTACCAAACAATCCCAAGGTTTAACAACCCTGCGAGGAAAGCTTTTGAAAACATTGTGAGAAAAGGAGAAAATGCTGGCACCAGCATTTTCTCATTTTTCCACAATGTTTTCTACCATTTCAAAGACAGACTTTGTAATATGAGCTACATTTATTTTGTTGTCTGCATATGCTTTGAAATTCGACTGGTCCAGAATTTTGTCGTTTGGTAAAGAGTTAGGAAGTCAAAAGTAAAAGGACTGAAACACAAATTACCAGATTCATCTAAAGGAGGATTTCTTCCCTGACTTTTTATCCGAAGCCTTCTAAACTCGTCAACATCGGCTCTTGTTCTTTCCATCGCCAAAGATTTGAACTTGTTACTCTGGAACAACCGGGTTTCTCGGATATATTTTTCAAAAGTATTTTCACCCACTTTTGATGGTGCAGGTATGTTGAGAGGATACATGGCTGCTATGACATCAGAAATTTTCCCACCATCAGCACTAGGGTGAAATCCGTACTGTCTTCTAAAATTACGCCAAACATTGGAATTGAAATTTTCATCTGGTCTTTGCGGGAATGGAGGACCATGTTTGCCCGCTTCAAGCCAAAGTTGATATTCAATCATGGGATGCCCATGGGTGAACTCAGATGTTGTCGATCGTAAATAGTGATTGCATTCAATGTTTAATGTGGTTTTGGGGGGTTTCCGGATAGCAAGTTTCTGTATTGGTCTCGGAATAAATCCTGGTTCTTTGACATCTTTTGGTTTCATTAGGTTTTCCCGCTCCTCCAAGGTGGGCATGGCTGTCTGTATCATTCTTACCTAGGAATAAGAAAATGTTAAGGTGGGATAAATTCATTCCAGACTTTTATGCCTAATAAAAAAGTTTTACTGAGAAAGCGAGTTTTAATTCACTTTTCTTCATTTGCACTGTTTTTTTCAATTATGATTATGTAAGAACAAGAAAAATAACCATTGAAAAAAAAACATGTTATTGCATAAAGTGCATAATAGACTTAATGAACATATTCAATCAATAGAAAAACCTAAATATTGCAATTTCAAAGCTGTGTTTGGATGAAATATAACTCAAACTCATATATTAGACAACACATATTGAAGATCAGACTGTTTATTCTGTGCAGTCTGGTCTTAAAAAACACTTGCTGGCAAGCAGCTATATGTTTAGGGTTAACTCTTTACCAAACGACAAAATTTTGGACTGGTCCAAACTGAAAGCCTTTGCAGACGACAAAATTAAGGTGACTCAAAAATTGAAGTTTCTAGTAGGAAGGGTAGAAAACATCGTGAGAAAAGGAGTAAATGCTGGTTACCAGCATTTTCTCCTTTTTCCACAATGTTTTCCAAAGGCTTCTTTCTCAGAGCCGTAAAAACCAGATACTGTTTGGTAAAGGGTTAAAACATGTTAGTGACTTAACTCTTATCGACAAAATTTTGGAAAAGACTAAATTGAAAGCTTTTCCAGACAACAAATTAAATCCAACTGAAACGGTGATTTTTGTATTTGACAGAGTGGAAAACATTGTGGTTAACAGCATTTTCTCCTTTTCCCACAATCTTTTCATAAGCCCTTCTCTTTCAGGGTCGTTAAAACTCGGGATTGTGTGGTAAAGGGTTAAGGACATTTTTGTACCCTAAAGACACAGCAATATATCTGCATATTTTTCACAGTCTATGCTTGTACACTTATCACAATTTATCTAAATGTATTATGCATCTAATTGACAGAGACATAAATCATGACAAGTCTGTGGGGCAATAGCCAAGTGCTCCCCTAGTTCCCAAACCCCCCCCCCCCCAAAAAAAAGTGTTTTTTTTCCCCCTTTTTCAAATGCAAAGAGATCATGTCACTCAGTGCAAACAGACCTAATCAAGTATCATTCACGCTATATATCAATGATCTCTAACAAAGAATGCTTTGTCAAGAAGATTTCCAAAACATTAACTACTAGTGTCAAAAAACATTTTATCAATGGTATGAATGGTAAAGTTCTGGAACAAAAAGCTAAATAGTACATATCTTGCTTCATATTAAAAATTGAACTCATCTGAACATAAAAATCAATATCAAAATAAATCACTCTCAAAACTGAGAATTTTTAATCCCCAAAACTGGAATACACAACACTAATCCTGAAACAGTGCAGTTTGATAATCAAGGGAGGTCAATAGTAACAAACTCTGTTATGATGGAACTACAGTTATTTCCCTTGTACTACAAAAGTTTTTCACTATAAACCCTTTGTAAAATGTGTAACTCCCCAGGGCTATAGTTTTAACAATTTTGCTACAGATCCACTAGATGAAACTACATGCAAAATTTGGTATACCTATACCTTACAGTACTGTTAGGAACCCCTTGATTCTTTTGATTTTCCGCTTAAAAGCCCATGTTTAACTTACGACTGGGCCAATTTTGACCCCAGAACTAAAATTAAGACAACATTGAAAGAGGTCTACTAGATGAAGCTGCATGCCAAAGTTGGTAGCTCTATGCCTTATGGTTTGGAACAAGAATGTTATTATGTTATGTTTTCACAATATTAGCTCATGTAAAACTTGTGACCCCCAGGGCAGAGCCAATTTAAGCTTTAGGGCTATAATTTCAAGGAATTCGGTAAAGGTCTATTAGATGAAACTACAAACCAAATAGCCCTAGGCCTTACAGTTTTACAGAAGATTTTTAAAGATTTTCAATATTTTTTCAGTTTTGTTGCCATGGGAACCAAAGTTTTAACTTCAAACCCCTTGAAAAAATTCTGAACACTGTTCAAAATCAATGCATCCTGCTCAAAATTTGCCCAGTTTCCTTTTAGCAATCTCTTCATACTGTATCCATGCAAACTGTTTATATTTAACCTCTGCACTCTTTTCACAAACTAACCCTGCAAACTGATCAAAACCGATCCCTGCACATTATTAACCATTTGTCCCTGCATACTGCTTGCAATCCAACTATGCACACTACTTATGACAGATCTCTGCATAGTGCTCATAATCTTACTGACCATACTGCTCAGAAACTTTTTCTGCATACTACTCACAATTCTACACTGCAAACCACAGATTATGAATGCCTGCATACTACTCATAACCTCTACCAGCACATGTTTTACAATCAATCTCTGCACACTCTTCACAGTCTCTCTGCATAATTTTCAAATCCCCTTTTCTGCACTTTCATAAGAATTTATCCCTGCAAACTGGTAACAATCTTAAACAGGACATTGCCCTCAGTCTATCCCTTCAAACGGTCTATATTCAATCTCTACAAAGTACACATAATGCACCTTTCATAATGTTCACAATTTGCACACTATCCATAACTCTGTTTCTGAGCAGTTCTCACATAGTTCTCACATCATATTCCCTTACACTGTTCATAGTCTATTCCTGCATCCTGCTAACAGTCTATCCTCAGTCCTGCACACCTTTTCAGTCTTTCTCTGAACACTCTTCACATTTTAACACCTGAACACCACTTAAAATATTTCCCAGCATACTGTTCAAAATCTATCTCTTCATACTTTTTTTTTTTCATTAGTTAACTCTGCACACTAATCATAACTTTATTTCTGCTATTTGCTAACAATCTCTCTCCTCACAAAGTTCACAGTCTTTCCCCTGAATAGTGACGCTATTCAGATTGTTCATAACTCTGTTTCTGCACACTGCTCACAGGCTAATCCGAGACGTCACTTTACGATTACATTAGGTTTTGTGCTACAGTAGATTTATGCAAAACAGAAAATAAAATAAAAACGGAAAATGTCGTTTCGGATTAGACTGTGCACAGTGCGCAGGTGG
Source organism: Hippopus hippopus (assembly GCA_946811185.2). Taxonomy (NCBI): domain Eukaryota; kingdom Metazoa; phylum Mollusca; class Bivalvia; order Cardiida; family Cardiidae; genus Hippopus; species Hippopus hippopus. The sequence goes on along the minus strand of OX328107.1, from coordinate 44,887,314 downwards.
ATCCGAAACGACACTTGACACAAATGTCTGAATGCCCCTTTTCGCGTGTTGCAGGCCATTTATAATCTATTCCTGCCTACTGCTTATAATCTAACCCTGAACACTGCTCACAATCTTATCCTTTCACTCCATTTATAATCTATTCCTGGATACTGCTCACAATCTTACTTTGAAAAATGTTCATAATATTGCTCATGCACATTGCATTCTATTCATAACTCTATTTCTGCACCCTGCTCACAATCTTACCCTTTACACCATTTATAAGCAATTTCTGCATACTCCTTACACTCTAAACCTGAACACAACTCACAACCTTACTTTGAATAATGTTCACAATCTTGCCCATGCACACTGTATTCTATTCATAACTCTATTTCTGCAATCTGCTCGCAATCCTAACCTTTGCACCATTCATAATGTAGTCCTGCATACTGCTCATAAACTAACCCTGAACACAACTCACAATCTCTTCCAGGGCATTGTTCCCAATCTATCCCAACATACTGTTTTCAAAAAGCAATCTCAGCAAACAAATATTCAACGTGGAGTCATGTTAGGGACAGGAGTATATCTTTATACGCAAAAAAAAAAGCAAAAACAATCTATCCCCTCATAGAGTTCACAACTTAACCCTGCAAACAACTCAAATGCATGCCATTTAATTTAGAGGGATATGTCCTTTGGCAAGCCACTTCAGAGACCCAGCCAAGGGCTGGTGAAAGCTATGAAACGCATGAATAAATGCGCTGTAGCCGTGATATGGCTAAATAAATTTTCAAATAGTCGTAAAACTCCATTCAATCAATCAATTAGTCATTAACGCAAACATGTTAAATTGGTCAAACCTTTACTCTCGACGGGCACCTGTCAAATCGATTAGCAATGATTAAAAATGATACAAGATGATAAATACACATTGTCATGTTTACCTCTAGTTGAAATCAGATGTATCTATCTAAATACCGTTTATTCTTAATTAATTGAACACTTATTAAAACACAGATGGGTGCTTTAATGTGTGTCATTCTATTTGAACACCCAAGACATCACAGAAGGACGCCATTTTGAAAGTTGTTTACGTTTCCTTGGTAGCGTAAGTTCTCGCGATAGTTTTATAAGACATTCCAGTTATACTAGAGAAATCGACAAAGTATGCTTAATATAGAAGAAAAAAATAAAAGCAGTTATTGATAGGGCTGAATAGTACAGATTTTGTACAAAATATTTATTTTGCTGGATAATACAGAAAATATTTAACTGTTCACCTTGAAATAAAGTTTTTAGTAGCTTTTCCACATAACTAAATGAGGGAGTGTATGCTTTAAAAAGAACAGCAAAACCGGTGCGCTGCTGGGAGCTTGTAAACAATCTTTCGCGATACACATGTATGTAGTTTTTGACAGATGAATAAGTTTATCAAGTCGACATAATTGCGCGGTTGCCAAGAAGTGTCATACATTATTTCAAGTATGGCAATTAAACTAAACATTTAAAAGGAGTTTAATTATACATACAGGGAGGAATAAAAGATTGAATGGTGAGTAACTTCGGGAATATTAAGGCACCAAACATGCCAGGTCTAGTTAGAAGAAACGTGATATTTGGTCCTTATTTCTAATGCCATTGTAAAATTCCGCTTTATATCAATAAGGCAATACATAGTACTGTTTATACAAGGATTTTGGATTGTTTAACTAGACCGGTACCCATCTAACAACTCGCCAAATATCGAATATCTATTTGGTTGTCAGGTAAAAAATTTTCATTAATTTGTAACGAAATCTTGTATTTATGATATATCAGGATTAACAAAGTAAACTTTTTATCCATATCATAAAACTGACTGTTTGTTTTATAGGTCACATAGATCCTTGTGGGGCTGAGAGGTTAACACTTTACCAAATGACAAATTTTAGACTGATCCAAATTGAAAGCAGTTGCAGACGACAACTCAGATGTGGTTGAAATGATGAGAATGATCTCTGGAAGGAAAGAAATATTGCGCGAGAAAGGAAAAAATGCTGGTAACTAGCATTTTCTCTTTCTTCCCTCTATATGCCTTTCGAAAGCCTGTTTGTTAGGGTCATTAAAACACTGGATTGTTTGGTAAAGGGTTAACCCTTTACCAAGTGAGCCCTTCACTTGATAAATGTGAAGGAAAAGACCCTTGAAAATATCATACACAGGAAAAGAAGAAGATGCTAGCAGTTTCTTATCTTTAACCCTTTCCCAAACAATCCGTGGTTTTTACGGGTCAGGAATAGAAGCCTTTTGAAAACATTGTGGGAAAAGGAGAAAATGCTGGTAACCAGCATTTTCTCCTTTTCCCACAATGTTTTCTACCCTATCATATAGAAAAATCATCTTTTTAGCAACTGTTAATTTGTCATCTGCAAAATGCTTTCAATTTGGTCTGGTCCAAAATTTGCCGTTTGGGAAAGGGTTAAGCAATGTTTTCTACATACTGAACAACAATTCCTATCAATTGAGCTACACATAATTTTTCTACGAATGCTATAATTTTTCTACGAATGCTATCAATATGGACATTCTAGAACTGGGAAATTTTCTGATGATAAAGAGTTTGGCATTGGAGTTCTAATCTTATTCCCAAATCCTTAACTCTTTACCACATGAAAAAAATGTAGACTTGTCCAAATTGAAAGCATTTGCAAACAACCATTTCTCATTTTCCCACAATGTTTAAAAAATGCTTCTTTCAAAGGCTCGGGAAAACTCAGGATTGTGTGGTAACGGGATACAGTGCCAAACCAAGGAAACATACATTATCAACTCAGAACAAAAACTGTTATATTTTTCAAGTGCTAAATCAAGATTGTGTGTTTCCAGAATGTCTCAGCAAGGCAAACAGTGTACAAAGAAGACCCAAATAGTTGAAATTTCAGTGTCACTTTTGCCAAGAATGGCTATACAAAAGCCGTCAGTGTAGATCAAAGATCAAACTGCATATTTTACTACAGTCTGATCTTGCTCTACACTGACTGCCTCAGTCATATACTGTTGAAACTTGGGAAATACAAGGAATTGTGTTCTGTATCTGTGATAAAACTGAAATGCTTTTGAAATTTGTATAAAGCTTTATTTGAATTTAAAGGTGGGTATTTAGATTTTTCACATCTCACCAAATTAAAAAAATATATATATCACTGAAATTTATATGAAAAAACAATACAAATCATCAATAATTAAGAATCATAAAATTACAAAAAAAAATTTTTTTTTTTTATCGTGTTCCCTTAAAAGGCTACGTAGCCTCTTAAGGTATTTTTAGATTTCGCACCAGAAATCAAAAAAGCATTGTGGGAATGTTAAGTGACTGGCACATGACTAATGACGCTTAAATTCCATAACATAACAAACATGTAATTATTTTCCATAGTGTCTTCTTCGGACGCTACGTTTCAAGCTTCGTCTGTGCATTTCCGGTACGTAAATGAGCGAGTTGCTCATGTAAAAATAGACCAGTGTTTCCCGTCAGTGTCGACCTGGGCCGTAGTAAATCTCTAAGTTTCTCTTGTTGTCGGATGGTTTTCGACTACTGGGGTTTTATGAATGAATAATAAAAGGCTTTGGGAGTATATGGATGATTTTTTTGTATTTTTGTAAAATTTTCGTCCCAAAATCGGAAGGGCCACCTTTAACCCTGTACCACACCATCCCAAGTTTTAACAATATTTTGAAAATATTGTGGAAAATGGAAAACAGGCTGGTTACCAGCATTTTCTCCTTTTCCTGCAAAAGCTTTCTTCCTCAGGGGTGTTAAGAGTAGGGATTGTGTGATTAAAAGGTTAACTTTCGACCGATACAAGAAGGTCTGGTTAACCTCAACTACAGTTGAGCATTGGCAGCGACATACTTTTGTTTAGCCCTTTACCACACAATCTTGTGTTTAAATGACCTTTAAAAATAAAGGGTTACAAAACATTACGTTAAATGTATTCATTAAATTTTGTTGTCTGAAAATGCTTTGAATTTGGGCAAGTCTAAATACACGTATTCGTCATGTGGTACTGAGTAAATCACGCCTTCAAGAAATTAAAAAACCTTTTCATTCTACTGACAATGGTTTATTGTGTATGTGCACATTTCCTTTGAAGTATGACTATAAACATGGACCTGCAAGCACCACATAAGCTACCTGAAGATGATTAGGATACCTGTTTGTGGGATATTAGCTTGTCTGTTTTCAAAGGAAAAAGGTTGTGGTGTTGTCATTGCCCTGTTGACATTGTCACACATTGTTGTTGCAGTTTGACAAAAACTGACTATTTTCAAATCATTTGCAGACAACAATTTAAAATGTGGCTTAACCCTTTTCCAAACGACCCTTGGAGAGAAGCCTTTTGAAAACATTATGGGAAAAGGAGAAAATGCTGGTTACCAGCATTTTCTCCTTTTCCCACAATTTTTTCTTCTCTATCAAGGACAAATTCTGCCATTTGAACAATCTTTGTCGTCTGTAAATCCTTTCAATTTGAGCCGGTCCAAAATTTTGTCGTTTGGTAGAGTTAAATGACAGTATTTCTTTTTGATAGGATAGAAAACATTCTGGTAACCAGCATTTTCTCATTTTCTCACAATGTTTCCAGATGTCTAATTTCCCGGTATTATTAAAACTCAGGATTGTGCGGTAAAGGGTTAAGATTTTTATTTCAAAACTTGGACCAGAATCTATTGCAGAAGGGCAAGTGAACCTTAAAATATTTTTGACATGGTTATGCCCCTTTTTCAACCTAGAATTTTCACTGAAAAAAGCAACTGTAGGCAAGCATAAGCACTCACATGCAGTGCTCTTGTTTGTTTTGTGTGAGCTTACTAATGATCATGGAAATGTGCAAGGCTTTTCAGTGCTCCAAGCCATTTCTGACGAACCATAATAATATGTAAGGGGAAAAAGGTTGAAAGTGGCATAAATACACCATTCGATAATTCAGTCTTAATTAAATTTTGATTATCCAAAGTTAAGTCATTGTTATTCAAATAAGATCTTTTCGTTTGCTTCCTATAGCAGTTGTTATTATTTTTGTCGAAACTTTAATGTACAGTAACATTTGAGCCATGCTCTATGAAAAAGGGGGTTTAGTTCATCTGTACAAAGTATCAGTCTGCGCAATCCACACAGGCTCACTTGGGTCAAAACTTTTGCTATTGATCAATTTTCTGCAAGGAAAAGGGCTGGTGTACCTCTTAACTCTTTACCAAACGACAAAATTTTGGACCAACCAAATTTGCAGACTACAAATTAAAAGTGTCTCAATTTATGAAATGTGTCTCCGAAAGGGTATAAAACATTGTGGGAAAAGGAGAAAATGCTGGTTACCAGCATTTTCTGCTTTTCCCACAAGGTTTTCAAAAGCTTTCCTTCCCAGGGTCGTGAAAACCAGGGATTGTTTGTTACAGGATTAATTCAGTTGGTGGAAAAAATGGACTTGAAGGATCCATAATTATGTGATGATTGGCTCTGTATAATACATCACAGAGATGCATGAAATCCCCTTTTGCCGGAGCATGGCTCATTGTTTTGTTATGAATTACCTGGACTTGAATACATTTTGTCAGGATATCTAACTTAAAAGATGTTGAAAAAGACTAAATTAGATCCACTGCCAAGCAGCTTTTACAAGCATCATAGGGAAAGGAGAAGTGCCAATTTAGCATTTTTATCCTCTTCCTGCAATATTTCCTACCCTTTCAAACACAAATCCCATGGTTGTGAGGTAGAGCGTCGGCCTCGTAACCATAAGGTTCCGAGTTTGATACCTGGGAGCGGGTGTCAACTTTGGGATCGTTCATTGGCACACACATTCGTACATGAGTACTGGCGTATTTCCCAGGAAGCAGAATCAAGAGAGATTAGTATAAGTTAGGACTTGTTTCTCAATCGATGTAAAATAAATACATTTAAATTTAACATAAAATCCCATAGTTTGAGTCAAGTAATTTATTGACTGCAAATACTTTCAAAATGAATAAATGAAAAATTTAATCATCTAGTAAAGTGGTACCTGTAATATCAATTGATTGGGGTAATCAATACAAAATCTATAAAATAAATAGATTTTATTCAATAGACTCTGTCATGGTTTATGACTTTAACTCTTAAAGCGCCTTTCGAAACTATGGTTGCCTTTGCGGCCAGTGTAGATAAAGATCAGACTGCACAAAATGTGCAGTCTGATCTTTGATCTACACTGTCCGCTTTATTAAGACATTCTGGAAAGAGCTACCCTTAAAATTGCAATCATATGGGTCTTATATCTAGAATGTCCTCATAGTTTATTCGTTGCTCTAAAGTCAAGTGCTGCAGCTTTATGAGCAAACTTCTCTACCCTTTGTACTGTGCCTGATAACTCAGTTGGTAATATACAGGGCTAGTATCGATAATCAGTGAGATTGAATCCCAGCTCAGCCAAACTCTTTTAACTCTTTACCGCACAATGCCGACTTTTAACGACCCTAGGATAGAAGCCTTTTGAAAACATTGTGGGAAAAGGAGAAAATGCTGGTAACCAGCATTTTCTCCTTTTCTCACAGTGTTTTCTACCCTATCAAGGAAAAATTGCATTATTTGAGCCACATTGACATTGTCTGCAAATGCTTTCAATTTGGACAAGGAAAAAATTTGTCATCTGGTAAAGGTTTAACCCTTTACCACACAATCCCGACTCTTAATGACCCTGAGGGATTTGGCTTTTGAAAACATTGTGGGAAAAGGAGAAAATGTTGGTTACCAGCATTTTCTCCTTTTCCGACAACGTTTTCTACCCTGTTAAGTACAAATTTCGTCCTAATAGCTACCTTCAGTTTGTCGTCTGCAGATGCTTTCAATTTGGACGAGTCAAAAAATTTGTTGCGTGGTAAAGAGTTAAAGTCGAAATTGGAAGCTTTTACAGATGACAAATAAAATGTGGCACAAATGATGATTCCTGTCTTTGGAACACGTGTCAAAGGCAAATTCCATTATTTTAGCCGCATTTCGTTTGTTGTATGCACATGCTTCTAAAGGGACATTAACCATTTACAGCACACTGCCGACTTTTGACGACCCTTGGAAAGAAGCCTTTTGAAAACATTGTGAGAAAAGAAGAAAATGCTGGTAACCCTATTAAAGAACATTTGCACCATTTGAGCCACACTGAAATTGTCGTCTGCAAATGCTTTCAATTTGGACAAGGCTAAAATTTTGTCGTCTGGTAAAGGGCTAAACCAGATTTTGACCCAAAATATTTTGGGAGACCTGTAGAAAGAGTATATTTTGAAAGTAAAAATCTGAAAGATGTGATTGCCCTGAGATAGGGAAAAATAAATAAAAAACATGCTGGAAAAAAATTACCTTTGGAGAAACTCAAAACAAAGCCCCAGGCCCTATCAAATGTGCTATAGAGGCAAGTAATATTTGCTCGTGTTTAAAATGTAATTACTCCTTTTTATGCAATAATAGTTATGCTGTTAGTAACAGTAGTAACAGCTGTAACAGTTAAAATACAAAATTCTGGGTAATGCCTAGTGTTTGCTATACGTTTTTCTATGTATATTTAGAGCCATTTTAGTATGCAAATGACAATTGGCCGTCTGTGTTAAGATTTACTAACAAAAAAACTTGCACAGCAAAATTTGATATAAATTTTAACCGGCATCCTGCTAAATATCTTATATGAAACTTTCAAGCCGACAGTAAAAAGCCGAATGTTGCTATTTCAAACATATTTTTTTTGAGAAAACATCTCCTTATCGGACAGTGTAGATCCAAGATTAGACTGCACGTTCTGTGCAGTCTAATCTTGATGTACACTGTTCGCAAAAGGTCATTTAGTCGCGCTTAGCAGCCTAAGTGTTAATTTTAGAGCCATTTTTGTAAACAAATGAAAAATGGCTGTCTTTGTTGAGATATAGTAACAAAAAACTTGCAAAGCAAATTCTGATATAAGTGAGTCTTACATTTACTTGGCCAGTAAAGAGTGTCGGTCTCAAACATCACTTGGTTGGATTGATTTCAATTTTCCACTCTTTTGTCGTTGTGTGTATGAACAAGAAAAAGCAATTTTCTTAACATAGTTTTTCAGAGTGAAATGTTAACCCTAGAAATGCAATAAATCACTTTATTATACTCTTATCAGTGAATTACTGGAGTTTCACAGTGAATAACACCACTAGTAATGACAATTATGGTATCATCACTAGTCATGATATGGTTTTAGAATGTTTGCTGGAACTACTTTTTTCCTATATTGCTCATATTGTACCATTCGTGATAACTATTTGAATGAAAAAGGGTGAATTAAGAATATAATAAATAGGATAATCAACTGGTTATGTGTGATATTAATGATCTGTCACTCGAATGGGGTTTGATGCGGTTAAAAAACTTGTCCTTCGGACTCGTTTTTTCAACCGCATCACACCCCATTCAAGTGACAGTTTTTTAATGTCACACGCAACCAGTTGATTATCCTCTATGTCTCCAATGTAACAAGAGTTGCTTTTTCTAGATGAAGATTAGCTGAGCTTGGTGGTGCAGTTGGTACTGGCACAGGGTACAGGACTTGAGGACAGGGGGTCGCTAGTTTGAATAGCTCAGCCAATTCCTTTCCAAGGATTAAAGATAGCCATTGCAATAGGATTCATTCTTCTCTTACCACTGATCATTGTTTCAATGATGGTTATGTAGGAAAGCAGCCAGTAGCTTTGGGAAGAACATTGTACGGAGTACTAGTAAAGGAACTCAAGGAAAGCATGGAAAGATGCACTGGCCACTGCAATATAACTATAAATAATGTTGAAAATGCCAAGAGCAATGAATCCTGATGCAATTACTATCAATATATCTGCAGACGACAAACAAAGTATGTAACACATGATGTTGAAAGTTTGAAAACAAATTTTCTCCTTCCTCATAATGTTTTCAAATGCCTTTATATTATATTTTGTGTGTCTATTTTTAGAAATGTTATGGGTAAAGAAATGTCGTAATTTAAGCTGGGGGGAATTATTTCCTCGTCACAGTGAATATTTTCCTCCTGCCGAAAATCTGGAACTACTTTTTTAAGTTTTTTAAGTTTTAAAAGTGGCATTCGTTGACAAAATAATCAGAGGAAATATAATATATAATTTATTTCATCAGCTTGTGGTTAATATGGGGAAATATTTGCCGAAAAAGGGAAAGGTATGCGAAAATAACGAGTGCCGTAAGGCATGAGTTATTTTCGCGGACCTTTCCCTTTTGAGGCAAATATTTCCCCATATTAACCACAAGCTGATGAAATAAACTCTATTTCTTTCCTCTCAACGTTTTCAAAATGCCTTGTTTGGTGAAGGGTAAAAAAATATACTGTGAGGTAAAGGGTTACATTCACAAAGTTTTATTGCCTACAAACTGATTACATCCATAGCTTGAACCCTTAGTCAAACATTCCCCTTGATTTTCACATCCTGAGGTAGAAGGCTTCTGAAATCATTGTGGGAAAAGATAAAAAGCTGGTAACCAGCATTTTTTCCTTTTTCCTCAATGTTTTCTACCATTTCGAAGACAAATCCAACCATTAGAGCCACACGTTTTGTTGTCTGCAATTGCTTTCAATTTGGACCAGTCTAGAATTTTGTCATATGGTAAAGAGTTGAGATTTTCTCTCTCAATCTGAATAATTTAAGACATGTTAGTGATCACAGAAATTTCTGTAACCTTTCACATATTGTGACTCTTTACTAGACGACAAAATTCTGGACCCTTCCATATTGAAACCATTTTAAAAAGGACATGTTTAATGTGGCTGGGATGGCAGGATTTGCCTTTGGTAGGATAGAAAACATTGTGGGAAAAGAAGAAAATGCTGGTTACCAGCATTTTCTTCTTTTCCAACAATGTTTTTGAAATCTTTTCTACAAGGGATTGTTTGGTAAAGGGTTAAAATATTTTTTCCTCCTGAAACTATGCAGCAGACAACTTTGAAAATAAAGTCCAACCAGTGTATTTCATCATGCCAAGCCCTGGTAGCTCAGTCAGTGGTGTACAGGACTTTAGAACATGGGGTCGCTGGTTTGAATCCCCATCACGGCCAATTTCTTTCAGAGGATTGACGATAGTCATTGCAACAGGATTCATTCCTCTCTCATCGCTGATCATTATTTTGACAATGGTTATGTGGGAAAGCAGCCAGGGGCTTAGGAAGAATATTGAGCAAAGTTATTGTCAAAGAAACTGGTGCGGTGTAGTGGCTGCAGCGATATAACTGAAATAATGATGAAAACTGTTAAACACCATACAATATCAATCAAGTATTTCAACATAATTATTTTCCATCTCTGGGAAGCAATATTACCAGTATGCTAGCTTAAGTCTTAATCATATGAAAAAATTTTGGTCTCAACCAAACTGAAAGCATTTGCAGACAACAAAATAAATGTAATTCTAGTGATGATTTCTGTCTTTCATAGGATAGAAAGCATTGTCAAAAAAAATAAGAAAATGCTATTTACCAAAAACGCTGTTTTCCAAAGCCTTTTTAAGGGTCGTAAACACTAGGGATTGTGTGGTAAAGTCTTAACCATACGACAAAATTTTTAGACTTGCCCAACTTGAAAGAATTTTCAGATAACAAACAAAATGCGGTTCAGATGATTAAATCTGTCTCTGAAAGGTTAGAAAACATTGTTGGAAATAGAGAAAATGCTAATAACCAGCATTTTCTCCTTGTCCAACAATGTTTTCAAAGGCTTTCTTTCTAAGAATCGTTAAAACTTCTGATTGTACTGTATAGGGTTTTTACAGGTTGCTTGCTGAATACAGGTGGCCAGAGCCAGGTTTCACAGTATCCTTTACTCTTTAACACACAATCCCAAGTTTTGATGACCCTAGGAAACAAAACTTTTGAAAATATTGTGGGAAAAGGAGAAAATCCAGGAAACAAGCATGTTATCCTTTTCCTACAACATTTTCGATCCTGTCAAAGGCAAACTGCATCATTTGAGCCACATTTGAATTGTCCTGTACACGTGCTTTCAATTTGGTTAATTAAATAACAAATTTTGTCATTTGCTAAAGGGTAAACTCGTTACCAGACAATAACATTTAAGTTTTTACCAAATTGAAAGTACATGAACTTGCCTACGACGAAATAAATGTTACTAAAAATGAGAGTTGTTTTTGAAAGACTAGAAAACATTAAGAGAAAAGGAGAAAATGCTGGTTACCAACATTTTCTCCTTTTCCCACAATGTTTTCAAAAGCTTTCTTCCTTATAGTCAGTTTTGTCTAGTAAAGGTTGATACAAATGAAAACACTTACAAAAGGAGCAACTGTTCATTTTTAGCCATTTCTGTGTCTCACAATATTTCTACATTGTCTTCCACTGTAGGAACACCAAAAAGAGTTAATGTGAGGAAATTTCTGTTTTTTCTCATGTTTCAGAAATGATTGCCTGACTACATGTCATGAGTGATCCTGGCCTTCCACCACGGCCACCAAGTTTGAATCTCTTGGCATCCCTCGTTAAAGAGGAGGAGTCTAAGGAAAATCTACCATTACAACAACAACAACAAGGTTCACTGAGCAAGTCACAGGAGTTCTATGATGCTGATAAGCAACAGATAACTAGAGAAGTCAGTGCTAGTTCTTTCAAAGAATTCAAAATGAAGAGTGAAGATACGCCCAAGACCAATCCAAACTCGGGATTTAGGGGTAAAAAAATTTCTAAACAAAGGTCCAGTTCGACAGATGATACAGTTAAAGTCAGGAGACCATTTTCTGCAGATTATAATCAGCAGAAAAATAGTAGACTCAATGGTACAAAGCAAAAGAAACGCCCAAAAACATCAAAAGGCACCAGGGGTCAGAAAGGTCGTGGCTCACCAGCTCAGGGTCAGAGGCCAAGGTCACCACATGCCTATTCATCTGATACATCATACTCATCTGACCCAGAGTACATCATGAGAGCTAGTAAGACAGAGAATAAATTCAATCCTGACAATTTGAGTGCAAAGAAGGCTGAAACAGATTCGTTTTTTGATTCAGACAATGAAAGTAAAAAAGACAAGCTTGACCAGGTAGAAAATAGAAAGTCTGATACTCACAGCTTCTTTGACTTAAACAGGGAAACTAGTACAAAAACCAATGGATTTGAAGAAACTAAGTCACATGAAATTAGGGTGGAGCACCAGAATGGCAATAGACCAAGTACATCTGGATACAACAGAAACACTGAACAAGAATATACCAAAGAGAAGAGTAGAGAATATAAACATTCTACTAGCACATCTGATACATACACTTCAGATGAAGAAGAATGGAAAAATGATAGTAAGGAGAGTAGTGAAAATATTAAAGGACATTATTCCCGAAGTTATTCGCAAAACAGGAAACAGCGAAATTCGAAAACTGTGTATGTCAACCAAAATGGGGAACACAGAGATAGCGGCAATTCCAATGAAAGAATGGTGGTTGTGGAAGATTGTTCTTCTTCTTTCAGTTCTTCATCAGATGAAGAAGAACCACCCAAAGTGAACCGAGATCTTCCCCAAAAGCCGAAAAGTGCACCACTATTGAAAAGAAAAAAACAGAAAAGCTTAAAAGTCTTCCAGGTTAGTCCTGATCAGTATTTAGAAACCAAACTTCACCAGAAATATTGTGAACTTGAAGAATTAATGAACTGCTCATTTGTTGACCAAAAAAGTCATGTGACCAGATATCATCTGTATCAAATGGAACTGTTAAATAACCAGTACAAGAGTGTCAGCCACGGTCTTCAATCCAGTGGGGTTATAATTCCTCGCAGTCTTCCTGGCGATGTCAGACAACGTACATCTAGACCTGGCTCAGCGAAAAGGCCAAGTTCTGCAAAAATGTATTACAACAGAGAAGGAGAATTAGATACAAGTGAGTACCTGTTTAACCCTTTACCACATGGCAAAATTTTAGACTGATTCATATAGATTAAAGTTTCCAACAATAATCCAAGAGTTTTTTTTTTTTTATACATTTTAGAGAAAACATTGTTGGAAAAGGAGAAAATGCTGGTTACCAGCATTTTTTCCTTTTCCAACTATGTATTCAAAAGCCTTCTTTCTCAGGGTTGTTTAACTAGGGATTTTGTGGTAAAGAGTTTATTAGTCTGGTTCTTAGCTCATAGGAAAATGGTATCTACCCCTTTCTGGCATAGATTAACTTTTTACAACACAACAAGATTTTAGACTTATTCAAATTGAAAGCATCTACAGATGACAAAATCAGTATGACCCAAATGATGGGAATTGACTTTGAAAGGACAGAGAACATTGTGGAAAAAAGAATGCAGGACCAGAAAATTAACCAACAACAAAAAGTTTCCACCCATGTCAGCCTGTGCATACTGCATAGGCTGACCTAGGTTGATACTTTTCGCAGATGCATTACGCCCTTTTTCATAAAGCATGGCTCATTTATTTGTCTATCTAAGGCTCAACTCCATACCAATCGATGTTTTTTAGCTCCACTGGCCGAAGGCCAGCGGGCTTATGTCATGGCCTGTTGTCCGTCGTGCGTCCGTCCGTCCGTCCGTCAGTCCGTCCGTGCGTCCGTCCGTCCGTCCGTCCGTGCGTTAACTTTTTTTTAAAACGTCTTCTTCTCTGAAACTACCCATCCAATTTTGATGAAACTTCACAGAAATGATCCTGCCATGGTCCTCTTCAGAATTTCTTGAAAGAATTTAATTCCTTCAAAAACTCTGGTTGTCATGGCAACAAAACTGAAAAATTTTGAAAATCTTTGAAAATCTTCTTGTCTGAAACCGTAAGGCCAAGGGCTACCAAATTTGGCATGTAGCTTTATCTAGTGGACCTCTACTAAGTTTCTTCAATTTATAGCCCTGGGGTCAAAATTGGCCCCGCCCCGGGGGTTACAAGTTATACATGGGCTTATTTAGGGAGAACTTTAAAATTCCTCTTCTACCTAGCCATAGGGCCTAGAGCTACCAAATTTGGCATGTAGCTTTATCTAGTGGACCTCTGCCAAGATTGTTCAAATTATAGCCCTGGGGTCAAATTAGGCCCTGCCTGGGGGTAACAAGTTTTACTTGGGCTTATATAACAAGTTTTACATGGGCTTATATAGGGAGAACTTTAAAATTCTTCTTTGACCTAGCCATGGGGCCTAGGGCGACCAAATTTGGCATGTAGCTTTATCTAGTGGACCTGTACCAAGGGTGTCCAAATTATAGCCGAGGGTCAAATTTGACTTCGCTCCGGGGGGTAACATGTTTTACATGGGCAGGCTTATATAGGAAAATCTTTCGCATCTAGCTATAAGGGCTAGGGCTATCAAATTTTGCATTTAGCTTTATCTAGGGGGTCTCTATCAAGGGTGCCCAAATTATAGCCCAGGGGGTCAAATGTAGCCCCACCCCAGGGGGTCACAAGTTCTACATGGTCTTATATAAGGAAACTTTAATAATCTACTTGTACATAGCCATATTTAGGCCTAGGGCTACCAAATTTTGCATGTAACTTTATATAATGGGCCTCTACCAAGAGGGCCCAAATTTTAACTTTGGGGGTCAAGTTTGACTCCACACCAGGGGTCACAAGTTTTACATTGGCTTTTATAGTGAAAACTTGATAAACCTGTGTCATGGATCACATATTTAACAGGGCCTTTTATTCAGCAAACTTGTTTTACATGACTTTTTATTGGGCAAGATTAAAAAATCTTTTTGTTTATAACCACACATTCTAGTTTCATATTGTAGGTCTGGGGTCAAAATTGCCTTCATTCCAGGGATCGCAAGTTTAACATGGGCTTCAAAATATTGTCACTTCAATTTAAACATTAATCAAGGGAAATGGCTTACAACATGTCCTTTTCTCAGGATGTTTTTTTGAAAGCCTTCTCTTTCAGGGTCATTAACACTCTGATTTGTGTGGTAAAGGGTTAAAAAGCCAGTGGAGCGATACAGGGCCATCTTGGCCCTCTTGTTTATGACTTTATGGGAGAAGCCATTTTAAAAACATTATGGCAAAAATAGGGAATATAGGTAACAGTCATTTTTTCTTTATCTTATAATGTTCCAAACCCTACCAAATAGCATACAAATTTTATCATTTGAGCCATGTATCACTTTGTTGGATGCAAACACTTTTATAATAGAAGAGTCTAAATTTTGTTAGGTGGTTAAGAATTTATTCTTTAGCAGACCTCAAAATTTGAGTTTTGTCCAGATTAGAAGCATTTGCAAACTGCAACTTGAATGTGTGTCAAATGATGGGATTTCTCTTTGAAAGTGTTGAAAACATTGTGGGGAAAGGAGAAAATGCTGGTTACCAGCACTTTCACCTTTTCCCACTATGTTATCAAAGGCCTCCATTCCAAGGGTTGTTTCAACTCAGTATTGTGTGTTAAAGGCTTATCCCTTTACCACACAATCCACAGTTTTAATGACCCTGAAAGAAAAGGCTTTTGAAAACAATGTTGGAAGAGAAGAAATTGCTGGTTACCAGCATTTTTCTCCTTTTCCCACAATGTTTTCTATCCTATCAAAGACAGAAGTTATCTTTAGAGCTACACTTGTCTGCAAATACTTTCAATTTGGTTGAGACCAGATTTTGTTGTTTGGTAAAAACTTAATATGTGTCCATTTCAGATGAGAGTGCCTATAGTACCTTGAGAAGTGTGATGGCAGCAGAACATGCAAGAAAAACAAACAAAATACGCACAGATATCAATGCTGACAGACCACCAAGTGGAAAAAAGACAATGAAGAAGAAGATCAAGATAGAAGCAAAGCTGAAGACTGAGATGATTGATGAAGAGGAAGAAGATGTCTCGGAGAAACCAAGCATTGGAAGTCGTGGTAGCAGCAAAGATAGTTCTCGATCTCTATCACAGCATGATACTCCCCGTGGCGGAACATCCATAGATCATCATATTAAATATACAGATAATGAGAAATTAAAGAAATGGCTGAAAGAAAAAGACAAACTGTACAGAAAACAGGTGAAAGAGGAAAGAAAAAAGAAGAAAGATGAAAGAGAAAAACTGATATCTGAAGCCAATCAAAAGTTAGAACGCCGGATCAAATCACAGAAAGCAGTTAAGAAATGGATGCATGCAAAAGACAAGGAGCTTCGGAAGAAACATAAAGAGGAAGACGAAAGAATGAATCGGGAGTTAGAACACATAAAGAAAATGGAGATAAATTTGCCAGGGGATACAATGAAAATAAGACCTCAATCTGCCCCTTCCACTGGTAGATCAGATGATATTAACATTGATAAAGGGAACTTGAAAGGAGGTGAGACTCCAGAATATGTGAGAAATCAGATTCACCAGAAGAGAGAAATTGAGGAAGAAAACAAACAGGCTAAGAAAGCTGTGAAAACAGACCCGCATCCACCCCAAACCAAGTTTATATATAAAAGACCTGTTGCTGGAAAAATAAAGTTGAAGATGGAAGTTAGAGGTAAAAGTCCAGTTGCAAAAGAACCTGTAGAGGAAAAGGAGGATCCTGAAGATAAAGCAAAAGAAATGAGATTATCATATGATGATTGGTTGAAAAAGAAACGAAATGATGATGCTTTGAAGAAGAGTATGAAAGAAGCCCAAAAAAAGAAAGAACTTGCAAAGTCTGACCCAGAGTTGGATAGGATGATTCCAGATATTGCAAAGAAAAGAATAGAGGAAAAGTTAAGCTCAAGAAAAAGGGTAAATACAGGTATCAAAAAGTTTGACGATAAGGCAAACAAATCCTTTGGTGGAAGTGAATTTGCTGGTGAGATTGAGGACGGGCCAAGAAATTCATACAGACTTGAGGGAGATAACAGAGGGAGTAAGCAATCTAAGAGACCTTCCACTGCACCTGCTAGTAGAAGCAGGGTACCTCACCCGACAAAATCTGCCAGCTCTCCTCGAAAAGCTGTCATACCACAGAAAGTTGATAAAGTAATGGCAAGTAATGATCAGTCTAATCCTTACACAGTTCCCTTTCCTCCAGAGAAAGGAGTCCCTCAACATGTAGCAGCAAGACAGAGGAAGATATTTGCTGACAGGGTAACAGAAAATCTAAAGGAAATTGAACAAAGAGCTCTTCTTAATTCTGAACTGATTAAAGAGGGCTTATCAGAGTACACTGAAGGCTATACTATGCAACAACAAACTGATACAGAAAACCTTGAACAAGAACACCAAGTGGATGATAAAAGACCTGGTATATCTGAACTGATGTACTCTCCAAGACAAAGAGAGGAGTCATCAGAATCATCAGATGATGGAACAAAGCCTGTAGAAGCTGATGAGAAAGTAGCAAACATGTTAGATAATGAAGATCAGATAACTGTTGTAGGAAGTTCAAAAGTAACCGACCAGAATGAAAATCAGACCAACAGTGAAAAAAGAGAAACTACAGATACAAGTGAAGTTAGTGAAAGCAATGCAAATACAGCTGATAATGTTCACAATACTTTATCTGAAAAAGAAATCAGACAGACTGAAATCGAATCACAGGAAAAACAGGCAATTATTCCTGAAAATGATACTGCAGAAAGTACACCTGAAACTGTTGAGAAAAACATGTATAGGTCTTTTGATAACCTGAATGAGTTGACAGCCAGTGATATGAAAAGTGAAGAGTTTGAGAACATAGATACAAATAGTGAGAAACCAAAGAATGATACGGATGATGATAGTGCTCACGAAGGGAATGAAGAAGTTTTTTATGACCAGCCCAGTGAGTCTAACAACAGAGTTGAAAATACAGATCCTTCTTCTATTGAAGTAGTTAATGATATTGACTATAATTCAAGTCTGATTAGCATTTTGAAAGAAAGTAAAAGATCTGAAAATATTCCTGCCCCAGAGTTAAGTGGTGAACCAACCAAATCTGAGCAGATTAATGAAGAACAAGATGAGTTTCTGTTACCTAGGGATGAATCTGAGAGTCTGAATCGTAAACGAGTATCTTTTAACGAGAAAACAGAAGTATTTCAGTCTTTTGAGTCAACATCCTCAAGTACGGATACCTTAACACCCGAGCCTTCAGAGTTTGATGCAAACTGGGAAAGTTTAGAGACCTATCCTGATGAACCTGATCCTACAAGTGAGACTGATGAAAAGGTTTCCTTTAATATTGCAGGATTTGAACTGAATCCTGTAATCATCAATGGCAATGAAGAGAGAACAAATAATGAAGATGCTGGAGAAGAGAACAAAACTTTTATTACTGATTCTACAGCATAAATTGCTCATTATTTAGTCAACCTGTGTATTCTCAAAGTTAGTACACATGTATATGCCATGCTCTGTGAAAAGGGGGTTTTGTGCATTTGCATGCTGCACAGGCTGACCTGGGTCAAAACCCTTTGCTGTTGGTCAATTTTCTGCATGTCAACTTCATGATTGAATTTGTTGTTAGACAAAATGGATTCTATGGATCAATAATTATTTGATGACTTGCTTGGTATGATGCATCGTAGAGATGCATTAAACCTCCTTTTCACAGAGCACAGCTTATCTGTGTAATGATTCATATCATAGGTATTTTTCTGTCAAAACAAATATCCACGTTATCTAGTGGCTGTTTTCAGGGAAAAAAGTGTGACTTAGACATCACACTACTTATTTTTGTTAGAAATTTGTTAGGATCGCAAGAATGCATAACACTGGCCTAACATATAATAATTCATTGTGATACATACTGGTACATGTATACAAAAAATGTGTTGATTTGCTCTGGTACTGCATGTAATCTCTGCACACTGCTTCAACAGTAACTCCAGTTTATACCTGCTAAAGATTTAAAAACCAAAACATTTGTTAGTTATTTACAGAAAATGGTCTGCATTGGTATTATTTTGTGTTAAAAAATATTAGACCTATATAGGATTTTCTTTGTTTAAGAGAAAACTTTATTATAATGAGTATGTCTTATTTCCATTAGTGCTACTCTTCAAGTAAAATGCATGTTTAGACCTATTATCAGGACCACACGTAAACAAAATCAATAGCAACATATACAACATACAATCAAACAAAACTTTCTATACTAACAGAGGCATGCTTCACTGCGATACAGGGTCTAATAAGTATACAGCTAATTTTCTTTTGCGTAATACCAGCATCCACAACATGTGCCAAGTTTTGATCGACTTCGCTCCCCAGAGGTCCCATTTCTCAAAGTCCCCTCCGAGTTTGATCGACATTTTCCGTGTTTCACTTTCTTAAGATAGATCAGAAGTATTCAGTGCACTGACGCTAGCTTCTGATCTTGACTCTCAATCTCTGTCTACCTCGCTGTCAGAGTCCGAGACACTCTCACAACAAGTTTGCGGAATGTATTTGTCGTTGTCAGCAGTAGCAGGGGTCGAAACTAATTTAGAAAGATTGTCAACTTTGTCTATTAATGTCTGAAAAAGTTTTTGTTGCCAACTAATCAGTTTGTGGTTCCGTCGGATCTGCTTCTGCAGACTTCTGTCATTGTTTTTGTTTCATTTATCTGTGTGTGTGATCCCAGAATTCCCGGGCACACCTGCTCTAATACGTCTTTGGGGCCCTTGAAGGGACTCCCAACTCAGCCGATAGTGTTTCCATTGTCCGTGGATCTCTCGAGGGAGAATCCGTCTCGACTGATCGATCTTGTATTTCCCACTCCAGCAGTCTGGGCCATTGAATCTGAAGAGTGGCACTAGTCCCAATCGCAAACAAATCAAATGCACTCCTAGATACATTGGCGCTTTCCTGTGGCGTTCCCGCTAATTCACGTATTTCTGATTCTCCTTGCACTTGTCAGTCGCACTAACAAAGCACAATTCCTCTTTCACAATAATTCCTAACACTGTAATAATCCATGACAGAAATCACTAAAACCTCGTAAATCACCAACTTATGATAAAATTTGTATATGATTTATTCCCGAAAATGGCAAATTAATTAATATTTTTTGAAATTGATTTTCCATTTATTAATCCAAGATTTGGTGCTTTCAAAGGTCATACTCGTTCTGAGGTTTTTGTTATGTGATTGGTCAGTGTTAACTCCAATGATTAGACTGTGAAGTGGTTCCAACAGAATAAGTATTGTGCAACAATTATGATGGAATTGCTTGAAAAATTACATAAATCTGTACTATGGTTAAGTTAGGATAGAACACAGTATTCAATCCTTTACCAAACAATCCAGTGATTTAACTCTTTACCAAACAACAAAATTTTAGACTGGTCCAAATTGAAAGCATTTGCAGACGACAAAATAAGTATGATTCAAAAATTGAAACTTGTTATGAGAAGGATAGAAAACATTGTGGGAAAAGGAGAAAATGCTGGTTACAGTGTTTTGCGAAAGGATTCTTCCTGAGGGTCGTTAAAAGTCGGGATTGTGTGGTAAAGGGTTAATGACCGGAAGGAAGAAAAATTCAGAAAACATTCAATAATGTTTCCCAAGGCCGTCTTTCTAAGGGTTGTTAAAACTTGGGTTGTGTGGTAAAAAGTTAGTACATATCTTAGAAAAGTCATACCAAGAAGCTGTGATATTTATTGTTTTAATCATCAGTTTAAATGTGTTGTTTATTCTGTATATGAAATAGGTTTTGATTATTTATTTTTTCAGCCTTTTAGCAATTTAGCACTTTAGCCATGGGGGATAAAGATTATTTTAGTAGGTTATATTTTCTTTTTAATTTTTCTTGGATTTCCTAATCCTTTAGTGTTTAACTTTTTTCAAAATATCAATAATTTCATTAAATTTCATTCTTTTTCTTTTTTTGTTTCAGTACTTTAAAACCCTTAAAATACTAAATAAGTGAGCCATGCTCTGTTAAAAGGTGTCTAATGCATCTGCAAAAAGTATCGACACGGGTCAGCCTGAGCAGTCCAGGCAGGCTGGCGGGGTCAAACTTTTTTGCTATTGGTCAATTTTTGGCATGTCAAATAACTGGTCTACACTATGATTCAGCCAGGTGTTAGATTTGGAGTTTAAGGGTCCATAGTTATGTGATGTCGTGCTGGGTACATTGCATCATGAAGATCCATTAAACCCCCTTTTGCCAGAGTATGGCTCAAATACATATGAAAACTGTATTAAGCAGTTTTTTTTTTCCTCAATGTTTTCAAGATGGTGTCTGCAGCCGGATGCTAAGTGTCATCTGCAGGAGGTAATGATTAATCCTTTACCAAACAGTCTTGTGTTGTAAGGACCCTTAAGAAGGAGAAGACTTTTGAAAACATTGTAGAAAAAAGAAGAAAATGCTGGTAACCAGCATTTTCTTCTTTTTTCCACAATGTTTTCTACCCTTTCAAAAGTGAACATTCATTTTTTTTCTGTTACATTTATTTTGTTGTCTGCAAATGCTTTCAATTTGAAGAAGTCTAAAATTTTGTCGTTTTGTAAGGATTTAAACCTTACAGGTCATACTTATTCCTCTTTACCAGACAACAATATTTTAGACAAGTCCAATATGAAAGTATTTCCAGACAGAAAATTTAACGTGACTTGAATGATGAAATTTGTTTCTTGAAAGGTATAAAACATTGTTGGAGAAAGAAGAAAATGCAGCAAAACGGCATTTTCTCTTTTCCCTTAATGTTTTGAAAAGTCTTTTTGATGGATGCATATGTTGTTAAAATGGGATCTTGTTTGATGAAGGGCTAGGTATATGGATACTCACTAGCATTCTCGTATTTATTGAATTGCGTCTATATAACTCATTTCCCATCGTCTTGGTCAGTTAGCTTTAAAACATTTCATATAAAGCAGCAATTTCTAGGAATAGATTAAATACATACTCGTCTTTATGGTTATAGAATAAGTATGATTGATTATTCAAGAGTTTTAATTTTTTTGTTGATTTCTCTAAATGAACATTTACCCTTACTGAACAAAACGTATTAACCCATGACCCTTAGGCTGCTAAGCGTGACTCACAGACCTTTTGCGGACAGTGTAGATCAAGATCAGACTGCATAGAATGTGCAGTCTGATCTTGGATCTACACTGTCTGATTAGGAGATATCTTTGGCCCAAAAATACCTTTGAGCTAGCAAAATCTTAGTATTTACTATCGGCCTAAAAGTTTCATTTTATTTATTTTGCAGGATAAGGGTTAAAGCGTTAAAAAATGGACACTTTCTGTCTAGAGTAAGACCCAGATAGTTGTAATTTCATACTTACTTGTTGTCTTTTGTGTTTCAGCGAAGTGGACATTGTAGATCAAAGATCAGATTGCATGTTTTGTGTATTCTGATCTTGATCATCACTGGCCACAACAGGAACTAAAGTACCGAAAGGCGCTTTAAGGGTTAAGTCGGTATGCTGGTTGCCAGCATTTTCTTCTTTTTCATTGTTTTCAAAAGGCTTCTAAATTATACATGCAGTCATAATAGAACATGTAGATTATGATATTGGTGACATGGAAAAGTTTTGTGCTAGATTTAATTATGGTTTTTCTTAACAATCTTAATTAAAGAAGAATCTAAGAGCACTTATGTCTTTTTTCTTTATACTGTTTGTTTAACCAGTTTGATTGATAGATTGTATGCTAATTTATGCCACTTTCAACATCAGTTCAGTCATATCACAGCACCAGCTTTGGATTGATTATTTTATTGATTAAATGTTGTGTTACACCACTTTCAACATTATTTCAGTCATACAACAGAGAAATATTCATGCACCACAGCCTTGGACTGATTAATTGATTGATTGATTTAATGGTGTTTTACACTGCTTTCAACATTCATTCAGTCATATAACAGAGAAAGCTCACATATTCATGTATGTCCTGGGTTTCACCAGTAATATAATAGGGCTTTGAAGTGTCTTGTCCAAGGACACCACCACAAAGAACCTAGTGCTTCCATTGAGGCTCAAACCTGGGGCCTCCAGGTTACAAGTCCCAAATGTACTTTATGTCTGGATCCCAACAACTTTGGAAAGCATTGTATAGCAAAGGAGCAATAGCCAGAAGGTAGCAGTAATAGTACCTGCGGACGGGCAGGCAGGAAGACAAATGATTTTTGCTGTATTTGTTTTTCCCATCTAGAGCACTGGGCCCAGTTTCACAAAAGAACTTGGGTCTACTATTTTTCTCAAATCCCCTAAATGACTCATTTACCGACTTCAGTTGAGTTTATTTAAATGCATGTCTCTAACATTACCAGAGCCGGGCTGGGTAGCTCAGTGGTAAGCATATCTGACTCGTGACTTGGAGGTTGCAGGTTCAACACCCGGTTGCAGTGAACCTTCTTTCTGGCAATTTTTCGCCTCTCAACTCTGATGCATGTGAGAAAAGTAGTCAATGGCTTTGAAAAGAAAGTTGTGTCAGTACTGGTGTGAGAAAGCCAGGAAACACAGTCATTGGTGTGTCACTGACCGCCATGATATGACCTACCGGTAAGCTGTTAAAATGGCGTTAAACTCCAATACAAACCAAACAAACCAAACTAACATAACCAGATGTTTGTAACATTCTAAAATCCAGAGTTGACACAATGTTTCAAACTTTATTCAGCAAAATAGTGGACTTAAGTCTGTTAACTGAGTTCCGTTAGTTTATTTAGCTGAGTTGAGTCTGGAATGTTGGGTTACCTCAAGATCTGAGGATGTTACTAAAGTCTGTAAATGTTAGTTTAGCGCGTTTTAAATAATGAACTCAACCTTAGTGAGAAAATGAGCCTGTTAGTGTTAGCAGATCTGAGCAAAAAAGGGGACTTACGTTTTTTCGTAAAAGTGGGTCCTGGTAAACAGACACGTCCCTATGAGTTTTCCTTACTGAATATTAGGTTTCCTCCTTCCAAAAACTTTTGGGTATAAAATTTATTTAACATTTTATCACACAATCCCGACTTTTAATGACTCTGGGAAAGAAGCCTTTTGAAAACATTGTGGAAAACTAGCATTTTCTCCTTTGCACACGATGTTTTCTACCCTTTCATAGAAAAATTGCACCAATTAAGCCACATTGAAATTATCGCTTTCAATTTGGACAAGGCTAAAATTTTGTTGTCTGGTAAAGGGTTAAAAACTCTTAAACTAACAACAATATTTTGGACTCGACCAAGGTGAAAGCATTTGCAGAAGACAAATGTAGCCCAAAAGATGACTTGTATCTTGAATAGGGTAGAAGACATTGTTGGAGAAGGAGGAAATGGTGGTAACCAGCATTTCTTTTCCTTTTTCCACAATTTTTTCTACACTTTCAACGAGAACTGTCAGTCTTTGAGTCACATTTAATTTTTTTCTCTGAAAATGGTGTGAATTTGGACTGGATATAGAATAAAATTTTGCTGCTTGGTACATGTATTTTAAAGAGTTTACTTATCTGTTACCGAAACATCTGTCACTCAACTCATGTCCTTGCCAAGTTTTATGAAAAGCACCTTACATTAAACAAAATGCGCCTAGAATTTTTATTTAAAGGAAATACAGAACTGATAAAGGATGTATTACCGTCCATAGAAAAGTACCTAAATACCTAAGTACTTAGTGTCCTTTGATTATAGACACCCGCCCCCGCCCCGACGACCTTATACTTAAATCAACAAAATAAAGTTACTTCCCTTATTATGTAAGCCGCCATTGACCATGTTGAAATTTAGCAATATGACTTAAAGCGCTCATCAAAAAAAGATTTAAATGCCAGAAGTTACAGAATGACAGTACGTATCACTTACCAGAAAGCTCTTGAAATGATGAAAGATGAGAAATCATTACTGGCTCTAAACACTCGACAAGAACACATCGCTTTACAGCCAAAATATATGGGTAACCTTAAAGAGGGAGTGAAGGCGATGTTGGATTCATACATGTCTCTGTATCAAGAACGGTATCTATACAATACACTTATTTATACATGCTCACTGACTTTGTTTAACCCGTTTCCAGACCACAAAATTTTCGACTCACGAAAGCACTGCCAGACGACACATCAAATGTGATCATCAAAGAGTAGAAAACATTGTTGGAAAAGAAATAAATTGCTGGTTACCACTCCTTTTACTACAATGAGTTTTAAAGGCATTTTTTCAGGGTTGTCAAAACACAGGATTATGTGATGATGGGTTACGATAATACTAGTAGATTTCTTTTTCAGGATTGATGATCTCTCATGGCTGACCATTGTTTCGACGATGGTTATGTGGGAAAGCAGCCAGTGGCTTGGAAAGAATATTGTGCGGAGTAGTGGTAAAAGAAGCTCAAGGAAAGCATTGACAGGTGCACTGGGTGCCATGATATAACTGAAATAATGTTGAAAACAGCGTTAAACATCATAATAATTATTATTCATCATAATACTAGTCTTGCCAGAGTTATATTTGTGAAATTTATAGTACATGTATACCTTTTTTTAGGTAAAGAAATGAATATGTATCTCTGTTCATAGGTTTGATGGAGTACCCATGGCATACAACAATATCAAAATGGTGCAGCATACAGCCAGAAAGATAGCCTACCAACCATACTTACATTTTGACGTAACTGTTGACTTCATTATTTTTAAACCCCATGTTGACTGTTGCTTGAAAGGTAAGTCAATTTATTTCTGTTGCAGATCACCTCAAAATTGATTTTTCTTTTGTATTTTTCAGTTTTTTTATGCTTGAGCCGTGCTCTAGCAAAATGGGGTTAAATGCATCTCTCTGATGCATTACACCAAGCAAGTTGTCACATAATGATGGATCCATAAAATCCATTTTGTGTAATAAATGACTAAATCAAGAGATAGACTGTCCTTTAAAATGCAGAGAATTGACCAATAACAAAAATTTTCAACCCAGGTAAGCCTGTACGGACTGCATTGGCTAACCTTGGTCAAAACTTTTGCAGATGTATTTAACCCCCTTTTCATAGATGCATTAGGTGCCCTTTTCACAAAGCAAGGTTCACTTTCATATTTTACATCAGTACTGAAATATTTTCAAGTTTGATCAACATTTTACCTGTAGAACATGATTTTTTGCCTGTTGCATGGGAAATAGTTTGAGCCATGCTCTGGGAAAAAAGGAGTTTAATACATTTCCATAATGTGGTATACCAAGCAAATCATAACATAAGTATAGATCCAAAAAAATCTACATAGGTAGAATGGTCCTTGGAGGTGAAGAAAATTGACAAATAGTAAAGAGTTTCAACCCAGGTCTGCCTGGCAGACTGACATGGGTAGATATTTTTTGCAGATGCATTAAAACCCCTTTTCACAGAGCATGAATTGCTTACCTTGTGCAAACCCTCTCCTTTTGCCACAAAATTGTTGATTTATTGAACCTGAATTTGTTTTTGAGTTTCCGTATCTAAACCTTTTGCCCCTTAATTTTAAGTACCCTAGGAATGCCATTATTTTCTCTTTTTCCCCAAGTGTTTTCTACTCTCTACAGAGAGAAATTAAATCCTCTCAATTGAACTACATTTAACCCTTTATATCCAGTGCGAGTCAGAAAGCCTATAAAAACATTGTGGAAAAAGCAGAAAATGATGGTTACCAGCATTTTCCTGGTTTTCCATGATGTTTTCTACCCTTTCAAAGGCTAATTTTATAATGTGACCAAAAGACATTTTGCTTTAACAACAATAATTGCGGATAACTTTCCTATTTTTCACTCTTCTCTTCTACAGGGGTCATTCAGAAGGTTGAAAAGAACCATATTTCTTGTTTAGTACATGGTGTGTTCAATGCTTGGTGCCCAAAAGATCCCTTACTGAATGCTGTTGAAGACCCGAACCCCTTGGCTCTGATTGGCAGTGAAATTGAGTTCAAGGTCAAAAAGTTATCTTCTAGTAATGGGGTCTTATCAATAAGAGGAAAATTTCAGAAAATACTGAAGAAGAAGTAAGCATAGAAGAGTTTGTTTTTGAATAAGATCTAAAACTGATTTATAGAGCGTTCTGTATTAACCTTTGACCACACAATCACAAGTTTTAACAACCCTGACGGAAGAGACATCGTGGGAAAAGAAGGTGCTGGTATCCAGTGGAAGAAAATACTGGTAATCAGCATTTTCTCTTTTTCCCACAGTGTTTTCTACCCTTTCAAAGACAAACCCTATCACTTGAAGCACCTTTAGATTGTGGTCTGAAAATGCTTTTGATTTGGACAAGTCTGAAATGTAGCTGTGTGGTATAAAGCTAAAACCTTTGCCATAGACAACTTGGAAAACAATCTTGAAAACATCATTTTAAAATATAGATACTCAACATTGATAAAAGATTGCATTGGAGGTAAATACTGTTTTAACAGCTTAGGTTGTATCAAGGCGGTAAATGCACCTATGCATTGTGTTTTCTTGCTTTCTGACACCAGTACTGACACAACTTTCTTTCCAAGTCACTGACTACTTTCTCACATGCATCAGAGGTGAGAGGAGAACAATCGCCAAAAAAGGAAGTTAGTCTAAACCAGGTATCAAATCCACAAGCACCAGGTCAAGAGTCAGACATGCTAAACACTGAGCTACCCAGCCAGGCCTGTACCAAACAACAATGTTTTAGGCTTATCCAAATTGAAAACATTTGCAAAAGAAAAAATAAACATCACACAGAAACTGAAATTTGATTTTGAAAGGATGGAAAACATTTTGGGAAAAGGAGAAAATGCTGGTTACCAGGGTTTTTTATAATCAGGATTGTGTAGTAGAGAGTTAACCCTTTACCAGACAACATAATTTTAGCCTTGTCCAAATTGAAAGCATTTGCTGACGACAACTTCAGTGTGGCACAAATGGTGCAATTTTTCTTCGATAGTGTAGAAAACATTGTGGGAAAAGGAGAAAATGCTGGTTACCAGCATTTCTCCTCTTCCCACAATGTTTTCAAAAGGCTTCTTTCCAAGGGTCGTTTAAAGTCGTCGTTGTGCGGTAAAGGGTTAATTCATTTCCATGATTTATTATACCAAGCAAGTCATCACATAATTATGTATCCATAAAATCCATTTTTTCTAACAACCAACTAAATTATAAGTAAAAATGATTTTTTTGTGACATGCAGAAAATTGACCAATAGCAAAAAGTTTTGTGTGTGCAGACTGCACAAGGTGACCTTGGTCCATGCTTTTTGCAGATGCATTAACTCTTTACCAAACAACAAAATTTTAGACACATCCAAATTGAAAGCATTTGCAGACAACAAAATAAGTGTGACTGAAAAAATGAAATTTGTTTTGGGAAGGTAGAAAACATTCTAGGAAAAGAAGAAAATGCTGGTTCCAGCATTTTCTCCTTTTCCTACAATGTTTTCAAAAGGCTTTTTTCTCAGGGTCATTAAATGTCGGGATTGTGTGGTAAAGGGTTAAAGCCCCTTTACTCAAATGTAAAAAGCTGTTATTGAAAAATAAATTTGCTTGCACAAACCCTTTACCAGCCACAAGAGTTTTAGGCCTGTCTAGAATGAAAGCATCTGAGGATGACATTATCAAGTATGACTAAAATCGTGTAAAATGCTCTTGAAAAGGTAGAAAAAAATACGGGAAAAGGAGAAAATGCTGCTCACAACCATTTTCTCCTTTTTCCACAATGTTTTCAAAAGCCCTCCTATCCGGGGCTATTAAGCATTTACTCCCTTTGCTTCTGTACTTTTACTCTTTACAACACAAACCCGAGTTTTAACAACCCTGAGGAAAAAGCCTTTTGAAAACATTGTAGGAAGAGGAGAAAGTGCTGGTAACCAGCATTTTCTCCTTTTCCAGCATTGTTTCTCTTCCCTTTCAAAAATAAATTGGATCATTTGAGCCATTTTCAGTTTGTGGTTTACATAGGCTTTCTGTTTTGTTTAGTGTAAAATTTTGTTGTTTGGTAAAGGATTAAATTTCAGTAACAATGGCCAGACCTCTACCCTCAAATTGTGCTCTCAAAACTTCCACACGAAGTTTGTTTATATAAAGTTATCCCAAGCAATGAGTTCATTACCTATATAATTCAGGTCAATACAGATTGAAACAAATACACAGAGCACTCCACTGAACAAGAAAGTAAATTTTGAGGTGGAGGAGGAGAAGGAGGAGGATAAGGAGGAGGAGGAGGGTGACACACATGACTCATCAGACATGGATAGGTCATTTTGCCCGGCTCTAACGAGCACACAGATAGAAACACCGTATATTTCAACCAAACAGGGCAGAAAAAGGAAACTTTCAGAAGTGATCGAGGCAGATCTCTCAAACGAATTGAGTAATTCCGGAGAAATTGAAATGGACAACGATAGTCAATCTAACAGTTATACAAAACTTAAGAAGAAGAAAAGGAAAAAAGAAAAACATGACATGGAAGTGTCTAAACAGACAGAAACAGAGGGATCTGTGGATGATAAAGTGCCTGATACATCCAACAGTAAACACAAAAAGAAGAAAAAACATAAGCATAAGGAAAGGCGTGACTCTTAACTGTTCAACATACAGATTTTAGACCGATTGAAATCGAAGGCATGTGCAGATGTCAATTGAAATGTTTCTCAAATGAAAGTTTTTGTTGTGAAAAGGTAGAAAACTTTGTTCGAAATGGAGGAAATGCTGGTTACCAGCATTTTCTCCATTTCTCACTATGTTTTCAAAAGCTCTTAAGCTTTTGGCTGTTAAGAGATTTGATCATTTGGTAAAGGGTACCCTTTTACCAAACAATACTGTGTTTTTATACCCTCAAGACCTTCAAGGAAGAAGGAGTTTGAAGACACTGGGAAAAGGAGAAAATGACGGTCACCATCCCTTTCTTCTTTTCCCACATGGTTTTCTACACTAGTACAAGCTCAGTCTTTATAGTGGCTTAATTTCAATATTGACAAGGCAAAGATTTTGTCATCTTGTGAACAGTTAACTCCTTACCAAACAACAAAATTTTGGACTGGACTAAATTGAAAGTATTTGCAGACAATAGACTAAATACTGTTACAACGATGATTCTTGTCTTTGATAGGGTAGAAAACTTTGTGGGAAAAAGAAGAAATGCTGGTTACCAGCATTTTCTCCTTTTCCAGCAATGTTTTCCAAAGCCTTATTGTTCAGGGTTGTCAAAGGTGGTAAACAGTTGAAAGACCAAGTCAATGTTGTAGCTATGCATTGCTTTCTTGACTGCATTTCATGTAGCTTGTAAAAGCATCCTTTTGTTAATGCAGGGTTTTTTTTGTTACCCTTTACTAAACAATCAAGAGTTTAACCCCAACTTTGGGAAAAAGACGTGAAAAAATTGTGGGAAGAGGAGAAAATGTTGCTCACAAGCATTTTCCTTCTTTTTTCCCACTGTTTTCTTCACCTACGAAGACAAATTTCATTTTTTTTCTTATTCCCACAATGGTTTAAAAAGCTGCTTTCCCCTGGGTCATTAAAATCTCAGGATTGTGTGGTAAAGGGTTAAAAATTCGTTGTCTGGCGAAGACTTACCGGTACTGTATGTCCTTTTTACTTACACAAAGCCATCGGATCTAACATTAGTGGATTGTGAGTAAACAGCGACTGCCCGGCCATTAAGTCTTTTATGCATTTCAAGATTACACATAAGGTTTCTTCATCTAAATACTTTTGCACTATCAGTTCACCATTTTGTTAAATTTGTTCAATGATGATCTTAACTTTTTCATTTAACCAGTTAACTCTGAGTGGGCAGGGACTGCCTAGTCACTCAATTAAGTCTTTTATGAACATCAAGATCACACACAGTCTTTCTTGATTTAATTCTTTACCAAATGACAAAGTTTTGGACTTGTCCATATTGAAGGCATTTGCAGACAACAAAATAAATATCCATCAAAAATTAAAATCTGCTTTTGGAAGGGTAGAAAACACTGTTGGAAAAGGAGAAAATGCTGGTTACCAGCATTTTCTCCTTTTCCCACTATGTTTTCAAAAGCAGTTTTCCTTAGGGTTGTTAAACTTGGGATTGTATTGTGAAGGAAGAACACATTTTACAATCATCATTTTGTTCTGTCTTTGTTCAATCCTTTTAAACTCAGAAATTCCACTGCATCATATCACGATACAGATATGCACACTAAATGACTAAAGCTTTTGATACACCATAAAACAACATTCATTCATTCACTAGTGGATTTTGTTACTGAGTTTTATTGAAGGTTGACATGAACAGCACCTACATACCTTTGCAGATAGGCTCTGCAACCTGTTTCTGAATCTACATTGTAAGATATGTTTCCAGCAACTGGGATTGTATTTATCATTAGTTCTACATACATGCAGTTTGGTTGGCTAAAGTTCTGTCTGAGCCAATCAAGAAGCTTTGTCTTGGAATTAACCCTTTACCACACGACGGAGTTCTAGACTTGTCCACATTGAAAGCATGTGCAGATGACGAAATAAGATTAAAATTTTTTAACAGGTCTTTGAAAGGTAAGAAAACATTGTGGGTAAAGGAGAAAATGCTGGTTACCAGCATTTTCTCCTTTTCCCACGTTTTCAAAGCTGTCTTTTCTTTAGGGTTTGTTAAAAGTTTGGATTGTGTGGTAAAGGGTCAACATGAATTCCAGGATCATTGGAGTACAACCCCTTTTTTCCTCTACTGCTCCTTTGTCCTTATTGAGGCACTCTAAAATTTACCCTGTACCAAACAATCCCAACTTTTAACGACCCTGAAGGATAAGGCTTTGGGGGGGGGGGGGGGGGGGGGAAGATAAAATGCCATTAACCAGCATTTTCTCACTTTCCTCTCAATGTTTTCTACCCTATCAAAGACAGAAATCGTCAATTTAGCAACATTTGTTGGCTGTAAATGCTGTCGATTTGTTCCAGTCCAAAATTTTGTCATGTGGTATAGGGTTTTCCTCCTTACCAAACAGCAAATTTTAGATCTGCTCATACTGGAAGACAGCAAATTAAACAAAACAATGGGATTTATCTTTATAATGAGTAGAAAATATTGCTACAGGGAAAAAATGCTGGTTACCAACATTTTCTCTGTCTCACAATGTTTTCGAGTTTTGTTTCTCCCAGTCTTTAACCCTTTACCAAACGACAAAATTTTAGACTGGTCCAAATTGAAAGCACTTGCAGACGACAAAATAAACGTAACTCAAAAATTGAAATTTGTTTCCTGTAGGATAGAAAACATTGTGGGAAAAGGAGAAAATGCTGGTTACCAGCATTTTCTCCTTTTCCCGCAATGTTTTCAAAAGGCTTCTATCTCAGGGTCGTAAAAACCAGGGATTGTTTGGGAAAGGGTTAATACATAATTAATCTTTGCGTGCAAGGTCCCTTACAGATTGGCAAATTTTATTGTTTGTTAATTAAACACTTTTGAAGCAGAAATAATTTTGACTTCTCTGGTTCCAATCTTCTTACTCGTGATTCCTTCCGGCAAATTTTTGTCTCTCACCTGTGATGCACAGAGGAAGTAGTCAGTGGCTTGAAAAGAAAGTTGTCTTAGTACTGGTGTGAGAAAGCCAGGAAATACATTTTAATACAATTTAAACGACACTAGGAAAGGAGGCTTTTAAAAATATTGTGGGAAAAGGAGAAAATGCTGATAACTTAAATTTTCTCCTTTTCCCACAATGTTTTTTACCCTGTCAGAGACAATTTCCAGCATTTGAGCCGCATTTACAATGTCCTCTGCAAATGCTTTTCTAGTCTATCAAAGGCTTCAAACATTGTGGGAAAAGGAGAAAATGCTGGTAACCTGCAGATTTCTCTTTTTTCCCCACAATGTTTTTTTCCCACAATGTTGTCAACCCTGTTAAAGACAATTTCCAGCATTTGAGCCGCATTTGATGTGTCGTCTGCAAATGCTTTTCTAGTCTATCAAAGGGTTCAAACATTGTGGGAAAAGGAGGAAATGCTGGTAACCAATTTTCTTTTTTCCCACAATGTTGTCAACCCTGTCAAAGATAATTTTCAGCATTTGAGCTACATCTGATGTGTCATCTGCAAATGCTTTTCTGGTCTGGTGAGAGTTAAAGCATTTAATTTAATTGGGAGTTTGAGTATAAAGCATTGCTCCTCTAATCATTTTGGAAAGCGTAACTCTTTCCATATCACTGACAAAACAAGAGGCTTTTGTGGACAGTGTAGATCAAGGTCAGACTGCACAAAATGTGCAGTCTGATCTATGATCTACATTGTCCACTACATTAATCTACATTATGACAAAAAAGGGTTGTTACAAAAACTGATTTTATGGATCCATGATTAAGTGACAATTTGCTTGGTATAATGTATCATAATTGCATTAAACTCCCTTTTGCCTGAGCATGGCTCTTGTAGAATTAGCATAGAGAAGTTATATTTTAAGGAAGACAAGTGACTCTAAGAAAAGGAGTAACTCCTTACAGTTGCTTCTTTGCCTGAAATTTTTCAGAAATCTATGACTATTAGAGGCATAAAACATCCAAAGGCATTGAGTTTACAAGGAGGCATGGGGAAATAAATTACACAAAAATATCAAGAAAAACAGAACTCAACAAATTTTCTTCTGCTGCACTGAATTTCATATTTATTTCTCAAATCAACTCTCACTTGACAAGAAACGAAGAAATTCCAAGTTGATAATGAAAAGGAAGTAGTACACGCAAAAGAAAGAAAAAAAAAAACGGAAATGTTAGCGCTTTCTGCGCAGACTGAGGGTATTGTTTCTTCTCCATGCTGCTCTGCGTGAACCACCGATAGTTTTGCTGTATCCATGGCCCTTTCCAAGCCCTCTTGAGGATTTGCCAGCGGATGTAAGCCCTCGGTTTTCTCTGTGTTTCATGTTTGCACTACAGATCCATTGTATTTTTGGATCCCTGCGGATAGCTTTGTGGAATGGATCCACCAGAATTATTTCGAAGTATTTATATGTGCAATCTTGGGACACCCAGTATGAGCTCAGTACTCGGAGAGCTCCGCAGTGTCGACCAGCTCGTTCCTGAAACCAACAAAATCCTCGCTACAACACTATGTCTTGGTCTATAAACCATTAACCCTCTAAAAGTATGAAATGGACATTGCATCACCAATCTTTATTCTAACTCTTTATCACATGACATTTTAGACATGTTCAAATTATATGAATTTGTAGATGTTACTTGAAAAATGAAATTTGATTTTAGAATGGTAGAAAACATCGTGAGAAAAGGAAAAAATGCTGGTTACCAGCATTTTTTTCCTTTTTCCATGATGTTTTCAAAAAGCATTCTCTCTCAGGGTACTTAAAACTCAGGACTGTTTGGTGAAGGATTTATAACCCTGAGGAAGGAGGTTTTTGACGTCATGGGAAAAGGACAAAATGCCAGAAACCAGCATTGTGTTCTTTTCCCACATTTCTTCCTTTTCAAAGACAGATCTAAACCATCTGAGTAAAAAATTTAATTTGTTGTCTGTAAATACTTTCAAAAGTGACAAGTCTGAAATTTTATTATCTAGTAAAAGTTTACAGTTAGAGCTCTAGATAAATGACATGGACTGTAAATGATAAAACAAACATGCAAGCCCGGTTTCACAGAAGAAATTGAGTCTCTTATTTTACTCATATCTGTTATCCGACTTATATTCTGACTTCAGTTGAATTCCCTATTTGAGACACATTTTACTAACATTAGACTATACTCCCAAATCCTCAGCTGACACAGCATTTAAGACTTTTACTTGGCAAAATAATGGACTAAAGTCTGTTCACTGGGTCAAGTCTAATTTGCTCAGTTGAGTCTGAAACAATGTGTCAACTCAGGATTTAAGAATGTTACTACAGTCTGTTGATGTTTGTGAAATGTGTCTCAAATAAGGAACTCAACCAAAGTCAGAACCTGAGACTGTTAGTACATTTGAGTGGAACAAGCGACTTAAGTTTCTTTTTGGTGTGTGTGTGAGACCGGGCCCAGGTTATAGTACCAATCCAGTCATTGCAATAACATCTATTCCTACAAAAGCTAATGAATTAAATTGGCATCTATTATAAGACAGGAAACGGCTTACAAATTTGTCCTTGCCCTTTAGCACAGAATTCCAAGTTTTAATGACCCTTTTTGAAACTTTGTGGTAAAAGGAGAAATATATTTTGTCCTTTCCCACAATGTTTTCTACCATATCAAAGACCTATTTCCTCACTTGAGTCGCACATAAATTGTTGCTTTCAA
Source organism: Hippopus hippopus (assembly GCA_946811185.2). NCBI lineage: Eukaryota > Metazoa > Mollusca > Bivalvia > Cardiida > Cardiidae > Hippopus > Hippopus hippopus. The sequence goes on along the minus strand of OX328107.1, from coordinate 44,852,303 downwards.
TTTAGACAAGTCTACATTGTTCTCATATGGTTAAGACAAAATAGTCACTCAGGCAGTATCATATTTCACCAAACCTTGCAAGACAGTAATTTAGAAGATTTTTAGGTTACCTCAGCAACTGAACGTAGAGAACGGGCAAATTTCAGCTGGTTAACACCATGGGACTTGGGCTTGCCGTAAGTGGCACCTTTTGGAACTGGCTTCTTACGGTTTCCACGTCTTACACGAACTCTGTAAATGATGTAACCTGAAACAATGTAACACTATGCTATAAATATAGACTTAGGGAGTACTTTTCCTTTTCAATGCTTGACATGATTATCACTTCAGTATGAAGTATGAAATTGAGCTATCTTTTCTAAGAGTTGATTTTTGTCCAGAATGCATGCTTGTATATGACTAATTTGAGGGGTCATTCTAGACAAAAACATAATGCTACAATGTCACCTTGACTCCTGTTGCACTCAATGTCTAGGATAGCAATATGTTTACAGTAAGTTTAACTCTTTACCGACTGATATTTTATACTTGTCCTAATACTAAACATTTGCAAATGACAACATAAAACAAGAGGGCCATTGGCCCTAAAGTGCTCACCTGAGTAAAGACACCTAGGATAGATAGAACTGACAATGTCCTGGTTGTGATGATGCAAAACATGCGAGTGTTAGTGAACTACTTCTGTCCAATATATCATCAAGAAAAATATTCTGGCCATGTTTCTTGAGTATCAGGCTGAACATGTGGCCTCTAGACTGTACAAAAAGTTTTTCTAAAATTTGGCCCAGTGACCTACTTTCTGACCAGAAATGACCCAATTTCAAACTTCTGAGATACCACCAAGACAAACCTTTTGACTAGTTTTCATGTGCATCAGGCAGAAAATGTGGCATCTAGAGTGCATACAAGATTTTTTTAAGATTTGGCCTGGTGACCTACTTTTTTGATCAACATGACCCAATATTGAACTTGTCCAAGATATTATCAAAACAAACATTCTGACCAAGTTTCATGAGTATTGTACTGAAAATGGGCTTCTATATTGCACATGAGGTAATTATTGAAGCCTGGATAACGGACACAGCAATATCACAAAAGCTCACCTTGAGCACTTTGTGCTCAGGTGAGCTAAAAAGGAGAAATGCTGGTTACCAGCATTAACTCTATACCAACCCACAAAATGTTATTCTCTTCCAATTTTAAAGAATTTAGAGACAACTCACATGCTGCTTACATGAGATTCATCTTTGATACACAAGAAAACATGGTTACCAGCATTTTCTCCACTTCCCACAAGGTTTTCAAGTCCGTTTCATCAGGGTCATTAACATACTGTTTGTAAAAGGGAAAAAAATAACACAGTATGTACATTACCTTGTTTAGCTCTGTATCCAAGATTTCTTGCTTTCTCTGGTCTGCTTGGTCTTGGGACTCGATGAATTGCAGCCAACTGACGATACTGCCAGCATCTTATACGCAGCAGAAAACGCAGAACATCACTCTGTTTCTTGCGGTACATTTCTTGCATGTATTTATAGGCCCCCATTTTCTGTAGATAAGAAAATAACCATTAATTAATACATGTGTACGAAATTCTCGAAATTTATCGTGAACTCAGCCACATTTACTGCGGGCCTAATGTAGTGACGTCAGCGAATGGCCTCCTCGATGGCTTGTAATTGTCAAAAAAGCTGTAAAAAATGACGGATATCTCCGGTGAAAGGTGTCTACTTAGGGATCACCGAATGTCACAGGTACATTTTGGTGTTATCTGTTACAAGGGTAAAGGATATTGTGATCACTCTTCGATTCGTTGGTGATTTTGGGTGGATAAGGCATTTTTGTGTTGTTGCTATTAATCAAGGCGTTGCATTCCTTGTGTTTCTTTATATATAGGGGAGTATTTTTTTCATATTTAATCATATATTTTCACTACAGAATGTCAAATTCCTGTGATTATGCAGTGAGAAACACAATTCGTTTTTTGGGAATTTTCATGGGCAATTTTGGGAAAAATGGTAGCATTTTCAGATTGGGAATGGGTCCATTTTATGGACCCGTTCAAAGAAGGAGAAAAAATGCTGAACGCCATTTTCAATATTATGTCTGTGCAGCCAGAGCACCTATCCAGGCTTTCCTGGAGCTTCCTTTACCAGTACTCCATATATTTACAAAGACACTGGCTGCTTTCCCACATAACCATGATCAAAACAATGGTCAGCAATGAGAGTGGAATGAATCCTGTCACACAATCATTACTCTTCAGGAATGAAACTGGCCTACCCTGTAATCAAACCAGCGATCCTAGTTCTTAAGTCTTCCACGCTACCAACTGACCTACCGGGGCTCGCCTCACTCGCCGTGTTCGCCCGTTCGCGGGTGGTCCCGGGTTCGAGACCCGTCACGGTTCCCCAATTTCCCTTACAAATTTTAAGCACCATGGACTGATCTTGGATTTACATAAAACTGTATCAACTGTGTTGTCGTCGCAAAAATGAGTTTGAAACTGTCATGCTTTAGTCTTTTCTTCAGCTCGAGTATGTCAATTTCTCTTTCCCATTCTTGGACTAATAGATCTCGTATTGAATTTATCAAAGTGTAGAAATACACGTTGTATAAGGCAAATAATATTAATGTAAGGAAACAAATATGGTTTGTTTCAATTTAATGATGGTGTTCAAGTAAGGGATATTTCTGTCAGTAATGATTGCAGTAGATAATTCGAAAGTGGCCTTACTTCAGCCTTATAGAAGCCGACGACCCGGCGGAAAAGGAAGTAGGTATTGCAGACTGGTTCATGCTTTTTTTTTCCCCCGGCTCATATCCGGGTATGGGATAATAACCCACATAACGAACCATAGCACAAAATACGCACATTTAATTAAAGTGAGAAATGCATCTCTAATAGTCTAGTTCTAATAATACAATTTTGTAAGGTAAAATGTATAGTCTCTCATGTGATAGCTAGAGGCTATAGAACTGGGATGTACACGCATTTCTAATGAAATTATCAAATTTAATTTCAGACCCTGAAAAATTATGAAATCAACTTCACAATTTTTATATTTTATAGTAGACATTTATCTTAACAAATGACAACACAACCTGGATATGATAAACCAAACGGCCTTGAGCACCGCATGTAGGATCCCAGCTTGGGTTCCAGCCCGATTATTATTATTATTATTTTTTTTTTTTTTTCTTTTCTAAAATCGGGCGTTACTTTGTCAAAATGAGAGGATATTTATGAAAACAATAAACCATTTGCCACAGATCTGGATGGACTGTGAAAGGAGACTGCAATAAGGAGTGATTAAAAGATTATTACTGCCTGAACCCAGGCTAGTCGGATCCCTGTTTCTTAGGTAAGGTCAGCTGAGGATCTGTATTCACCAACCCTTCTGTAATTTCTCTTCAGTCTAATTCTAGATTTGGAAAGTACCACAACTTTTGATTGACTACACCAATCACATGTCTTGTTATTTTCAAACCTAGAAAATTTATAATAATAAGACTAAGTGTGTTCTTAACCCTTATCCTGCTGAATAATTGAAATGAAATTTTCACGCCAATAGTATGAACCAAAATTTTGCTATTTCAAGTGTTTTTTTTTTTGTAAATATTTCCTTATCGTACAGTGTATATCGAAGATCACACTGCACATTCTGTGCAGTCTGATCTTGATCTACACTGTCTGCAAAAGGTCTATGAGCCGTGCCTAGAAGCCTAAGGGTTAAGAATGGTTAGTGTAAACAGACCGTGGAAAGAAAACAATCTGCATTAAGGTCCTAAGTAAGGTGACTCATTAATTCATTCAATGAATCCTGAAAAATTGCTGTTTTATGATGATCATGATAGGGAATTCCTATTACTTTTTACTCTTTGCCAGACAACAAAAAATTAGACTAGTCCATTTTGAAAGCATTTCATAAGGACAAAACAGAATTAGTCTAGTGTTGATAAGGGTAGAGAATATTCCTGTAGAAATAAGAAAATCTTGGTTTAATACCAGTATTTTACGGAATACCGTTAGAGCCATCGCCTATGAATTTGTTGATTTTCAGCGCGATGCTCGATAGTACGATGGTGATAACGCGACAGTACTATGACAATAACATGATAGTACAATGATGATAACACAATGGTACGATGACGATAACGCGATGGTACGATGATGATCATGTGATAGTACAGTGGTGATAACGCAATAGTACGATGATGATAGAATACCGTCATGCCATCGCCTATGAATTTGTTGATTTTAAACGCGATAGTATGATGGTGATAACACGATAGTGCGATGATGATAACGCGATAGTACGATGGTGATAACGCAATAGTACGATGGTGATAACGTGATAGTGCGATGATGATAAAGCGATAGTACGATGATGAAAAGACGATATTATATCGCCCTATCATCATCGTACTATCGTGTTATCACCATCATATCGTGATTTCGCGTTATTACCATCATACTATCGTGCATCGTGTTTAAAATCAACAAATTCATAGGCGATAGCCCTAACAGTATTCCGTAGTATTTTCCTCTTTTCAAAAGTGTTCTTCCTTTGGGTCAAAGGATCTTTTGGTAAAGGCATACGGCTATCGATAGAATCTAGGACAATTTGTCTCAGAGACACCTCTTAATACAAAAAAAAAAAATCCACACAAATGATGCAATTAATCCATGAGTATTGTTAGACATGTATTACTTTACCTTCAGTCTGAAGGCTTGCTCCGATGCTATTTTTGTTATTTGGTCTCCGCAAGCCTTCACAGCAGCCCTTCTTCAAACACACCTGGACATATTTAAAGAAGGGCTGCTGTGAAGGTTTGCAGAGACCAAATAACAAAAGTAGCATCGGAGCAAGCCTTCAGGCTGAAGGTAGTATTACTTCAGCAATGAACGGAAATGACCGGGGCGAGTTTGCAAAGACATCTGGCGATTTGTGTCTTTTAAAGTTCGGACGAGTTGTCTTTGGGATGAGTTAACTTTGGACGTGTTGTCTTTGGGACGACTTGTGCTGCTGACACCTAAAAAAAATGTAGAACCAGACAAATCTCAAAGTCAGACGATAACTTCCGGTGGATTTATCCTCACTGATCATCTGGGGACTGTTGCACTGGCATCGTTGCATGCATACTGACCAGTTTTTCCGAAGAATAGAAGCTGCAGCTACAATTCTTATATTTGCATTAGAGTAGAGACCAAATCAACATTATAGATTGTGTTTGTAGTTAATCATGTAGATTTTCTGATTGACGTGCTAATTTATTGGTAAATGTGTCGAGTGCACAAACTTGGATACGAATGGTTTCGAGCGCAAATTAATAGAGGAGGTCGGTATGTATGTAAATTAGCATATTTACAGTTGTTTCTATCGTTTTGAATTTAGTTTAAAGTCATTTATTATCTGTCTCTCTGGCTGTCTTCCGGTCAAACCTTTGCCATGGTTTGATACGTAAATTACCGTATGTCATTCCAGGCCTGTGTAAAGATTATCTAGGACAATATAATGTGACCTGTGAGATTTGCTTACAGATCTTAACAGTGTAATCTTTTACCTTTGAATAACTAAGCATTTTGACAACTCTAGGGACAGTGACTGTGAAACATTGGAGGAAGAAAAGAAAATCTTCTCACTTAAGTGTTTAAATACCCAATTCTTTCACCAAAGTAGGTCATTCAGGCTGGACTGTAGGGATGGATGGTTTGTGATACTTTGAGTGTGTCACTTTGGCCTAGGTTGTTTTGGCTAGAGTAGTTTTGCCCAAATCGTGACTATTACATTGGCCATGTCAAAGACGAGCTTAGCTACAGAAATTTATATGTTTATTTCATTGGACGTTAAGAACAATGTTGGAACAATACATGTCATGGTAAGGAATTTTATGTAAGCTTTTTGGTAAATAGTCCTGACCACATATGGAATGACAGCAAATAGCAGTGTTCTGCCGAGGCTGCATATTTGTGATTTTCTCGCTAAAAAATTAAAAATGTCGCAGAAAAAAATTGGTAAAAGGCGATTCCTGTCGCATATCAAAAATCTCAGAATCAGTCGCGTAACTATTACAATTTTCATGGGCGCCAAAGGTGCGTATATGCAAAATGAAATTTGATTGGACGCAGACTGAAAACATCAACCAAGTATTGATCATGTACTTTACTGTCATGACGTAGTATCTTCTGCAATCTCAGTCTGAAAATGGTTTCTTCGCCACGGCAAATAAGCCAGGTATTATCGTAAGCTTCTATGGTCAGCCAAAGCATACCAACAATCAGGGAGCTCAAAGTCCGATAATGTCCTGATGCCCAGTACCACTCCAACTCAATCAACATTGTTGGAAGATAGTAAAAAAATACCTGTACGACAGTTCTTAGTTAGTATTTAAAAATGTAAAAGAATATTCATTGGAATATGATCGCAAAAGCAACTGTATGGGTTGTAAAATGTGTTTAAAAAAAGCAAAAAGTATGCATTTACTGAGAAAAAAAAATGTAACTTTAGAGCTACTACTCTTATGTATGACGTGCAGAGAACGTCTGTCGTAGATCAGCCGTCATGGCCGAGTCTTTTCAGGGGGATTTTAAGAAATCTGTACGATAGGGAAAGTCTCAATGAGAAATATTCAGCCGTGTTAGTTGTATTTAAATCCACATTTTGGCTAGTGAAAGAGAACATAGCACTTAACAAGTATGGGTATAGGGGAACTAATTTCAATTTCTTATTTTTAAACCATTTTAATGCATACTAAATTTTGTCCCAGAATTTTTAAAAATGTCTCAAACTTTTCTGGATGAGTGAGACATTTGTCTCTACTTTTTAAAATCCGTAGCAGAACACTGAAATAGCAACTAATTGTGACAAAACTCAAATCTCAAGGAGTCACAGTTGTTTCAGCCCTGAGTCATTTTGGCCGAGATGCTTCTGCCTGGATAGTTTCAGCTTAATTTCTGAAAGGGTTTGTTTGGCCTGAATTGTTTCAGCGTAAGCTAAGGATGGATTAATTCAGACTTATGTAGTCTACTTGGACAAAAAATGTTGCGTCTCTGTCCACAAGCAGAGTTAGGTAGATTGCTGTGGCCTGTTACCTATTGTTTAATCTTTAACCAAACATCCCGATGTTTTAAAGACCCTGTTATTGCAAGCATTTGAAAATATTATAGGAAAAGGAGAAAGTCCTAGTAACCAGTATTTTCTCCTTTTCTCACAATGTTTACTATCCTTCAGATGTAAATGTCATTCGGATCAGTCTTCAATTTGGTATACAATTTTCTGTTTGGTGAAGAGTTAAACAAGCATAATAAGAATACTTGCAATGATCAGGTTTACAGTTGGCACCAACAGGAAGGTGTGACCAAGACTTGCCTGAAATCACTATAAAGGTGATTTTCCTTATATTGTAAGACTAATCTTTTCAAAACCATAATTCTTGCAAACAGTGGCTTCAAATGATGTTTTTTGTATCGAAAAGTATGTCGGTAATATTCACAACATATTAAATCTATATTATGATGTGAATTATTTATCTTGATACAGTGTTTTGCCCAGAGCGCGTTTCTTGCGTTTTTGACTCAATGATATCTTTGCAGATGCTCTAAAATTCGTCCTGCACGTCTTTTCTGATGCAACCAAAAATGTCAGTTGAATCAAAATAGTTTATAATGCACACCATGACATCGAGCTGAAATACTAAGGGGCAAAATAAGGTTCATATATGCATAGAGAGAAGATTTCGTATGCCATGATTATTTATATTGGGAGTTTATGATATGGTGCCCAGTGTTTGAAACTGATTTTATTAATAATTACCAATAAATATTTGCCCATATTGCACAAAAAATGGATTAAAGAACACAAATTGCTACCAACTGGCTTCTTTCTGACACAGTCACACATTTGGAGCTCTGTTTAGTAATAAATAACTAGGTACGGGATAACTATAGGAAGGTCAATTTGTCGCCGCGCTTTAAACGTGTACGGTCTGTGTATTCTAGACCCTTTCTGAAATAGAATAAAAGATGAACCGAGAAAGAAAAACAGAAAGGACTTGCAGACTGTTTTGCTGTCTCTTCCACAAGTAAACACCTCGAAAACGTGAAAAAAGAAAAAACAACGAATGCAACAAATATCAGGGCTTGTCGGACAAAGTTCTGGTTCCAAGTCCACGGAGTCACAGGGAAAGGTCCAAAAACGTGAATTTAAGTAGCTTTAAAAAGGCATTTAAAAAAGTGACCCTCAATTGTTTTGCATGACCCACAAAAATTAGTAATAGGGGTCACAAATAACCCTCAAAAATTTGAAGCTGGCATAAACACTAATGATAAGCAATCAAAATGAAATATTGGATGATTTTTTTTTTTTGAGGGGGGAAATGAGTTTGTTATGGATGAGATTGTGTTGAACCTCTATGACAAACAAAAGAGGATGCATCTTATCTCTTCACCACACAGTCCTGAGTTTCAGCGACATTGGGAAAGGGGCATTCTGAAAACATTGTGGAAACCAACATTTTCTTCTTTTCCTACAACATTTTTTAACCCTTTGAAATTTTTTTTTGTTTTGAGTACAGTCGAGCCGCGTTAATCGGGGCTCCAAATTTCCGGAAATCTCAAGATCCGGAAAGAAACATCAGGGAACGAATATTTTCTGTACAAATTTTACTTTTTATTCCGGAAATCCGCATTCCGGAACCGGAACGAAAAAATCGGGAACGAAGGGTTAAAAAACAATGTAACTCTTTATCAGGTAAACCAGACGTGGCCTGACTGTGTATCACACAATTTCCCCGGTGCGTGATTTTGGACTGGTGAACAGTATGCATTTGTAACACGAGTATCAGTCTAGTATCAATTTATTTCAGATGGTTTTCACACATTTGAAAACAAACGTCTTAATTAGATGTTGTTTGGGAAAAGTGTTAATAGACATACACGTGCCATCGTTAAGTGTCAGTTTGACAGATTATCAATACCTTTTCAGATCAAAGATCAGACCAAATATTCTGTCTGCACACTGATCTTGATCTACACAGGCCGCATATAAGCAACTTATGTTTTGAAAGGTTTTTGAAGGGCTTAATCTTTTCTGGCTCTTTGATGCTATACAAGCAATTTCTCCTTTTTTCGTAATGTTTTCAAAGGTCACCTTCTGCAGAAGTGTGAAACTGTGACTGTGAGGGAAATGGCTTAAGTCGTAACTGTGTTCTCCCTCTTAGAAAAATAGATCTAAATAGAAATAAAAAAATACGCAACCTCGTATTCCCTTTCTTTATTTATCAGTAATCCATTTATATTTAACACCAAAGCATTTATTATCGTATGCATTTTTTTTGTTTTGGCTGCGAGCGATTTTTATATGAAAACAGCCAAATTTTTTTTTCTGCCGACTACACAAAACACGTGACATGACAGCCCAGGTGTTCAAGTAACAACCTTTACTAGATGCAAAAAAGCATTAGCAGCTAATGTAAAGCAGGCATGATATTAGCTTATTGTGTGGTCATTTTGTATTGACTGGCAGTCTGCTTGTAGCAGGGTGTAAATTTCTTGGAGCAAAACAGCTGTAAATATGTACAACAAACGCTTTCACTACAACCCTCTCGCTTCGAATTATTTGCACATTACATCAGACCCATGATCTTAATATTAACTTTTTACCACATGACAAAAAGAGAAATGACTGGTCTAAATGCAAAGTATTTGCAGAAGACAATTTAAATGTAGTTAAAATGACAGAATTTGTCTTTAATTGTGTAGAAAACATTGGAAAAGGAGAAAATGCTGGTTACCATCACTTTCTCCTTTTCCAACAATGTTTTTGAAAGGCCTTTTCCTCAGGGTCTTTAAAACTCGACATTGTGTGGTAAAGGGTTAACACTTGTGTACCCGCAAAAGGCGTGAAATCGTTGACAGATGGCTTGTTTTACATTTTTGGTTATTCAAAATTACTCTGCCGATTGCAAGATGGCGGACGGTGTGGATAGACATCAGACTAAACAGAACGCGCTGTCTGATCTTAGATCTACACCATCCACAGCTGAACTATGACTTAACTCGTATCGGAAAGCAACTTCTTGTGGGCCAAAAGTGGTAAGAAAATACTTAAAACGTGTAGATTATTTCAAAACTGAAAACACGCCGAATCTGTTGATCATCTACAGTTATGATCCCGTCACCGGTTGTAAAAATAGAACAAAATTTTGTTGGATATTACCCTTATTATTTCGGACACACATTCCATACAAGTCTCTCGAAATAGAAAAATCAACAGTAATACTGTAATAAAAAAAGAATAATTGTACTTGTGTTTCGCCCCCCCCTTTTTCGTGGCGTTTTTAAAAGTCATAATGTGCCTAGCTTTACAAGCTCACCCGTTTGTACAAAAGTTATACATGTACATGTGTATGCAATAAGGTATAAAGGGAAATTCGTGTACAAAAACACATTAAAAAAATGGCAAAATGCACATTTATGACATTTTATTCTATTATATATCTGAACAATCGTAGGAAAAATACAGAGAAGTGCTTGTGTAAATCATACGCTATTGTAATTCCTACGATGCACAGTGTCCCTTATCAACATGGAAGTTGTGGGATCCCAGTTCATTAGTCCGGAAATACAGCTTATCCGGAAACATTCGTAGGCAACAGAAGCGTACGGATAAACGAGGTTCGACTGTAATGCTTAGTATCTTGTGGTAAAGAGTTGTGTAAGTTATAGAAGCCAACAGGAGCAGGCATGATATGCTGGGTCCCTATTTACCAACCATTCTTAATCCTCAGAGAGCCTTTTATGATTATAGTTGGCTTTACAGCCAGCATAGACCAAGATCAGACTGCACAAAATGTGCATTCTGATCTCTGATCTACACTGTCCGCTTTGCTAAATCTTTACTGACAAAAGCAACCATGAAATTACAATCATCTGGGTCTTATTTTAGGACTGAAAATGTTTGTGAGGTTTATTTGGCGCTCTAAGGGTTAAGAACATTCTTTGTCTTATTCTCAAGAATTTCTCTAGAATTTTATAAATTTGAAAGTTACAAAACTTCTGATTGGCTAAACCATTTAGTAGTCATGTTATATTCTAAATCTAAAATTAGGCTTGAAAAGAAATTAAGAATGGGTGGTGAATACATAGACCCTGATAATTCAACCATGATGCTCATCATAAGCCCCACTTCTAGTCTATGCTAGAAAAAAAATGTTACCTAATTGTGGAGATTTTTTTTTTCTTCTTCTTGCCTCTTAGAATTTTTTTCATTGTATGTACCACAAACTTGATTAATTCACCACAAATTATCAGTGGTAGAATAAGCTACCGTAAGTTCCAGCCCTGGTCACAACATAGAATAATCTATAGATTAACCCTGTACGTAACAATCCTGAGCTTTAAGGACCCTGGGAAAGTTCAAGCCTCTTGAAACAATTGTTGGAGATGGAGAAAATGCTGGTAAGTAGCATTTTCTCCTTTTCCCATAATATTTTCTACCTTTTTAGAATCAGGTGTCATCATTTGAGCCCCACGTAACTTGTGTTCTGCAACAGCTTTGAGTTTTGAAAAGTGAAAAGGGTTAAGGTCTTTTATTTGTTAAAATTACAAAATAGAAAGAGAAAACAATCTTATTTATTATTACCCTATAGGATAATCTTTCACCTTACTCTGAGCCAGGCAAAAAAGTATTGTACTTGTCAGGATAGAAAATATTTACTGGCAATAAATTAACCCTTTATCACACAATTCCAAGTTTTAATGACCCTGAGAAAAGAGGCCTTTGAAAACATTGTGAGAAAAGGAGAAAATGCAGGTAGCCAGCATTTTCTCCTTTTCTCAAAATGTTTTTGACCCAATCAAAGATAGAAATCATCATTTGAGCTACATTTATTTTTTCATCTGCACATGCTTCCGACTTGGTCGAGTCAAAAAGTTTATTGTTTAGTGAAGAATTAATTCCCTACCACACATTCCTGATTTTTAAAGACCTGAGAGAGAAGCCTTTTTGAAAACCTTGTGGGAAAATGAGAAAGTGCTGTTAACCAGCGTTTTTTCATATTCCCACGTTTTTTATCCCATCAAAGACAAATTCCATCATTTGGACAAAATTCAAATCATCATCTACACATGTTTCTAATTTGTTGGAGTAAAAAAATTGTCGTTTGCTAGAGTTAACCCTTTACCAAACAATCCCTGGTTTTTACGACCCTGAGATAGAAGCCTTTTGAAAACATTGTGGGAAAAGGAGAAAATGCTGGTAACCAGCATTTTCTCCTTTTCCCACAATGTTTTCTACCCTGCTGGAAACAAATTTCATTTTTTGAGTTACGTTCATTTTGTCATCTGCAAATGCTTTCAATTTGGACCAGCCTAAAATTTTGTCGTTTGGTAAAGAGTTAAATATGGCTCTGATGATGGGCTCTGTCTTTGAAGCAGTAGTAAAAATTGTTGAAAAAAAGAGAACAATTAATGCTGGCTACCAGCATTTTCTCCTTTTTCCATAACATTTACAAAAGCTTCACCTCTCAGTGTTGTTATAACATGGGTTTGTTAAGTTAACCTTTTACCACACAATCCCGAGCTTAAATGACCCTGGGAAAGAAGCCTTTTGAAAGTATTGTAGGGGAAGGGGAAAATGCTGGTAACCCACATTTTCTCCTTTTCCTCCAATGTTTTCTGCTCTTTCAGAAACAATATCCATCATTTGATCCACATATAATTTGTCGCCTGCAATTGCTTTCAATTTGGACCAGTGTAAAATATTGTCTTTTGGTAAAGTGTTAACTCTTTCCATACCATAGATGACACCAAAAGCTTGTGTGGACAGTGTAGATCAAGATCAGACTGCACAGAACATGCAGTCTGATCTCTGATCTACACTGTCCACTGCTATATTGTAGATAATGTTCGAACTGTCTATTGATCTTGCAGAGGAAATGTATTTTTAGCCTTTGAGAAAATGCAATTATTTATTCAGTGAAAGAGTTGAGGATTATGGATTATCAATTTCTTAAGAAAGAATAGTACATGTATAAAGGATACTATTTATCTTTAGTCTTTTTTAACCCTTTACCAAACAATGCTGGATTTTCATGACCCTGGGAAAGAAGGCTTTTGAAAACATTGATGAAAAAGGAGAAAATGCTGGTAACCAGCATTTTCTCCTTTACCCACCATGTTTTCTTTCCTATAAAAGAGCATGAGCTCATTTATATCAATTTTGGATGTGTCATCTGCAGATGTTTAAAACTTGATAGAGTGTGAAATTTGTTGATTGAAAAAAGGTTAATTCTTTACCAGTAGACAAAAGTTTAGACTTGTCCATGCTGAAAACACTTGCTGTAGAAAAATCAAATGTAGTTAAAATGATTGGATAATATTTGAAAGGTCAAAAACATTGTGGGAAAAGGAGAAAATGTTGGTTCTTCCCAGAAGCCTTCTTCCTCAGGGTAATTAAAATTCAGGATTGTATAGTACATGTATAGTAATGGTGATTTATAGTAACATCTTAACTCAGGCAATCCTTACCTCTTTCTTGAACAATACCATGTATCAACAACCTTGAGGAAGAATTCTGTTCGAACACATTGTTGGAAAAAAAAGAAATGCTGGTAACCAGCATTGTAACTTTGGCATACTATGTCTTGTAAGGCATTATTCATCAGGGTTGTAAATTAACATTTTTCCTGTGGTTCAGTAGCACAGCCTTATACCCTGCCTTGTTTAAGGACACATCAATGTGAAAAGAAGTGCCAAGTCAGCTCAATCTCTAGCTGATCAACACTTAGTCACTGTCCCAAACTGCAGTGAGGTCAGGACGGGTGTATTTGTGCCTTGTAGGCCAAAAATCAAAGCTAGATACATATCAGCAATAGGTCACCTGGTCGCAGTTCATACCTCATACTACAGTTCATACCTCTACCAGTTTATAATTGGCACCTGAGGGGATGAGGGATAGTTTTTAGCTCCACTGGCCGAAGGCCAGAGAGCTATTGTCATGGCGTTGTGTCCGTCGTGCGTCCGTCCGTTCGTCCGTGCGTGCGTCCGTAAACTTTTTCTTTAAAAAACTTCTCCTCAGAAACTATTGACTGGATTTTTACCAAATTTCACAGGAATGTTCCTTTGGTGGTCCTCTTTCAAATTCCTTCAAATAATTGTGTTCCATGAAGAATTCTGGTTGCCATGGCAACCAAAGTAAAAAACCTTTAAAAATCTTCTCCTCCCAAACCGCTATTTGGATAGCATTATTATTTTGCAGGAATGTTCCTTAGATACAGGTTTACAGAATTCCTTAAAAAAAAAAAGATCTGTCAAAAAACATGGCTTTTATGGGAGACTCATTTTCCTTTTATGGTATAAAGTAAAATCTTTGAAAAATTTCTTCTCTAAAACTATTCATTGGATTTCATTGTTGTTTTGCAGGTAAGTTCCTATGGTGGTTGTCTACCAAATTGTTTCTTCAGTGAGCTAAAATGCAGGATTGAATGATAATTGTTAAAAACTTCCTTTCGCCATTATAGAAATATCAGGCCTGTGGAGCGATACAGGCGCTCAAGCGCCTCTAGTTTCTTTTACTTGATTCTATTTTACTTCTCATCCTAGATGGAATAGTTTCTCCATAAATTTTATTTAGCCCTTTATCACACGATCTGGAGATTTATCGACCATGAGGGAGGTGGCCTTTGAAAGCATATGAAAACATTGAAAAAAATGCTGGTTACAAAAGTTGTAATGGTCATATGTGGTTCAAATGATGGGATTAGCTTTTGAAAGGGTAGAAAATAATGTCGAAAAAAGAGAAATTGCTGGTAACCGGTAGCATTTTTCCTCTTTGGACAGTATTTTTAAAAGCCTGCCCCGTTAGGATCATTAAAACTTTGTATTGTAAGGCAAAGGGTTAAACCTTTACCAGACAACAAAATTTTAGCTTTGTCCAAATTCGAAGCATTTGCAGACAACAATATCAGTGTGGCTCAAGTGGTGCCAGTTTACTTTAGGGTAGAAAACATTGTGGGAAAGGGAGAAAATGCTGGTAACCAGCATTTTCTCCTCTTCCCACAATATTTTTAAAAGGCTTCTTTCCTAGGGTCTTTAAAAGTCGGCATTGTACGGTAAAGGGTTAAACTCCTTGCCGTTAACTCTTTACCCCATAATCCAGAATTTTAACAACACTTCTGATTGATTGATTGTATGGTGTTAAATGCCGTTTTTAGCATTATTTCAGTTATATGACGGAGGCCAGTGCACCTATTCATGCTCTTCTGGAGTTTCTTTTACCAGAATTTGGCGTAATATTCTTTCCAAGCTACTTGCTGCTTTCCCACAAAACCATTGTTGATGCGATGATCGACAGTGAGAGAGGAGTGGAGAAACCTTTTGAAAATGACTTTTGAAAACATTGTGGGAAAAGGGAAAAATGCAACCAGCATTTTCTCCTATTTTCACAATGTTTTCTACCCTTTCAACCATAAATTGCATCATATGCACCACATTGACTTTGCCGCCTGCCAATGTTTCCAATTAGGGATGATCTAAAATTTAATTGTTTAGTAGTTAGTTAAATGAATTATTTCATTCTTTGATGGCTGATGAACAGAATAGACTTTTAGCTGTAATATTAGAATCATATTCGCTTTGAAGTATAGATCGTTGGCAACATATGACTGCATGGTCAGTCCTTACCTTATCTTGCTTGATCTGTACAATCATGCCTTCCCATCAAAGGTGAAATGGTCAACAGTATTGACTTAACCCTTTCCCAAACTATCCCTGGTTTTTACGGGTCAGGAATAGAAGCCTTTTGAAAACATTGTGGGAAAAGGAGAAAATGCTGGTAACCAGCATTTTCTCCTTTTCCCACAATGTTTTCTACCCTATCATATAGAAAAATCATGTTTTTAGCAACTGTTAATTTGTCATCTGCAAAATGCTTTAAATTTGGTCTGGTCCAAAATTTGCCGTTTGGGAAATGGTTAACTCTTTATTAAACATCAGAATTTTACATTTATTCAAATATGGAGCTGTTGCAGTTGACATAATAAAATATGGCATAATTGGTGAAACCCGACTCTAAAAGGATGGAAAACATTGTGGGAAAAGAAGAAAATGCTGGTTACCAGCATTTTCTCCTTTTCCCACAATGTTTTCAAAAGGCTTCTTCACCAGGGTCATTAAAAGCCGGGGTTAGATATTGTAACATCATTTAACCGATTGCCAAACAATCTGGTTTTTAGCTCCACTGGCCGAAGGCCAGCGGGCTTATGTCATGGCCTGTTGTCCGTCGTCCGTCCGTCCGTCCGTGCGTTAACTTTTTTTTAAAACATCTTCTTCTCTGAAACTACCCATCCAATTTTGATGAAACTTCACAGAAATGATCCTGCCATGGTCCTCTTCAGAATTTCTTGAAAGAATTTAATTCCTTCAAAAACTCTGGTTGCCATGGCAACAAAACTGAAAAATTTTGAAAATCTTTGAAAATCTTCTTGTCTGAAACCGTAAGGCCAAGGGCTACCAAATTTGGCATGTAGCTATATAATGGACCTCTACCAAGTTTCTTCAATTTATAGCCCTGGGGTCAAAATTGGCCCCGCCCCGGGGGTTACAAGTTATACATGGGCTTATTTAGGGAGAACTTTAAAATTCCTCTTCTACCTAGCCATAGGGCCTAGAGCTACCAAATTTGGCATGTAGCTTTATCTAGTGGACCTCTGCCAAGATTGTTCAAATTATAGCCCTGGGGTCAAATTAGGCCCTGCCCGGGGGTAACAAGTTTTACATGGGCTTATATAACAAGTTTTACATGGGCTTATATAGGGAGAACTTTAAAATTCTTCTTTGACCTAGCCATGGGGCCTAGGGCGACCAAATTTGGCATGTAGCTTTATCTAGTGGACCTGTACCAAGGGTGTCCAAATTATAGCCGAGGGTCAAATTTGACTTCGCTCTGGGGGGTAACATGTTTTACATGGGCGGGCTTATATAGGAAAATCTTTCGCATCTAGCTATAAGGGCTAGGGCTATCAAATTTTGCATTTAGCTTTATCTAGGGGGTCTCTATCAAGGGTGCCCAAATTGAGAAAAATTTGAAAATCTTCCTGTTTATAACATTCAAGAACTGAATTATTTGGTATGGAGCTTTATATTGTGGACCTCCACCAGGATTCAAATAATTATAGCTTTGCGATCAAAATTGGCTTTGCCCATGGATCACAACTTTCTCGTAGGATTAGATAGAAAAATGTTTGCATGTCCTCGTGTTTGAAATCAATTTGCTGAATATTGTAATGTTTGGCTTGTAGTGTTTTTACTTAATAGCCAGTGGAGCGATACAGGGCCATCATGGCCCTCTTGTTTTCACAACCTGAAGAAAGAATACTACGGGAAATAATTTGGAAAGAAAATGCTGGTAACCAGCATTTTTAGCTCGGCTGTTGTTGTTTCTGCCTTGCAAAAATTTTTACATTTTATAATATCTCTCTTATTAATGAAGATAATTTAATCTTGGACAAGTTGTTAACTATCAACAGGGGTAAAAAGTTTTGACACAGTTATGCCCCTTTTTCGGCATTAAATTTTCACTGAAAATCAATCTATTTATAAAAGCAACTGTAGCTGAATATTGGTATCCACATATCGTGCTTGTTTCCCTTCCCACATTTTCCATCCTTTTGATGACAAATCACATTATTTGTATTCTGCATGCTTTCAATTACAACCCAACTAAAACTTTGTAGTTTAGAAAATGGTTATGGCACTTTTCACAACTTCAGGTGCCTTTGCAGCCAGTTTAACTCTTTACCAAACGACAAAATTTTGGACTGTTCCAAATTGAAAGCATTTGCAGATGACAATATAAATGTGACTCAAATTTTGAAATTTGTTTTGGGAAGCATAGAAAACATTGTGGGAAAAGGGGAAAATGCTGGTTTCTAAGGGTCGTTAAAAGTCGGGATTGTGTGGTAAAGAGTTAAATTAAGATCAGATTGCACAAAGCATGCAGTCTAGTCTTTGATCTACATTGTCCACTCTGCTTGGCCTTTATTCAGATCTCATAATTAGACTGAAAATATCCACTTTGTTTAAATTTTTACCAAACAGTCTCTAGTTTTAATGATCCTGTGGAATACTGCCTTTGAAAACAATGTGGGAAAAGGAGAAAATGCTGGGTGCCAGCATTTTCTCAACTTCCCACTAAGTTTTCTACATTTTTTTGAGACAAATTATTTTAGTGTAGCCACATCTTACATGTCGCCTGCAATTACCTTGAATTAGGATCAGTCTAAAATTTTATTATTTGGTAAAGAGTTGATATTTTGTGCCCCAAGGGTTAACCCATCACCAAACAACAAGTTATATAAACCTGTCCAGTTAAAAAGTCTTAGATGTGACACAAATGATAGGATTTGCCTAGGATATGGTTAGAAAACTTTGTGAAAAAGGTAGGAAATGCTGCTTACCAGGATTTACTATGTTTCACCCACAATGTTTTCAAAAGCCCTATTCCTTAGGGTCATTAAAACAGGGGCTTATTTGGTGAAGGGTTAATAGTACTTCAGTGGTATCTTAGCAACAGTATACTTATACACTTGTTTTTTTGATCATATTCTGGTTTTAAGGTTATGACAAAATGCCTTACCCAGTGACACTTACTTTGACCATCTCCCGTTGGGAACAAATTCAGGAACATACTATGCCAACTTGGGTTTTTAACCCCTAAAGCACCTTTCACAACTTAAGTCATCTTTGCGGCCATTGACAGTGTAGATCAAGATCAGGCTGCACAAAATTTGCAGTCTGATCTTTGATGTACTCTGTCCGCTTTGCTGAAACACTAGATATACAGAGAAACCCATGAAATTGAAGTTATTTGAGGTTTAGTTCTACACTGGAAATGCCTATTGGGCCTATCATGGCTCTATGGGTTAATTCCTGACCTGTAAGTGCAACCCTATTAGAAACTTTAACCAAAATGGTCAGACTAAGGTGTCCTGAGTAGTGTTAAATAATGGCTTGGGGACACCTGCCCTTACAAGTGCCTAGCTTTGAATGTATGAGATAGGCAGGAAACATTTGTTTGCATTGTAATCTTTACCAAACAGGCCTTTGTTTCTACAATCCTGGGCGAAGGCTTTTGAAATCGAAGTTGTGAGAAGGAGAAAATGCTGGTAACCAACAATTTCTCCTGTTCCAAAAGTGTTTTCTACCCTTCTAAAGACAAATTTTATCATTTGAGCAACATTCAGTTAATTTAATTTGGACCTGTCTAAAATATGGTCATCCGATAAAGGTTCAACACTTTACGCAACCATACTATCCACAATATGGTTACTTTTGTCTGAAATAAAGCATTTGCCAGACATTAAACTTTATATGAACCAAGTGATTGGATTTGTGTCTAGAGGGGGTTAGGAAACATTGTGGAAAAAGGAGAAAATGCTGGTTACCAGCATTTTCTCCTTTTTCCACCATGTTTTCAAAGGCCTTAATCCTCAGTGTCATTAAAACACAGGACTGTATGGTGAAGTGTTTAAAGAAAATGAACCTGGTCATGGGTGAAGAGAAAAAATTTGAGTTTATCAAACTTCATATCAGATTTTGTTGATAGAACCATGATACATGACTGACACGCCAAGTCACTCTTAGCATGACTGGTGTGTAGGGTCACCAGCTTTATGCAGATCAAGTGCTTCAAGATCAGACTGCACTGTACTACCATACTTTCCTTTATTAACACTTTCCTAGCCTGTTTTTTTCTAACTGAAAATGGACTTTCCTAAAGGCCATTCCATCGATAAATTTAAAATAAATCAGCTGGAATAAGCTAATGGTATCAATAGTCCAAATTAATACTTCAAATTTTGATGTGCATTGTATATGAAAATGCATACACTTCGAATATACATACACTTTGATATCATTATAAACATCCGTTGACATAAAGTTTGTCATCTTACTTGGAAGAACTTTAAGAAAGAGGAATATTGTGTCCCGTATTTAGTGTGAATGCTATTTAATGTCTAAATGAAGACCAGAGGTAAAGTACACTGCATGAACTTAATACAGTTGGTTTCTCACATGGCAATCACTTCGCCACTGGCACTGACTGAATCCTGAATGACAATGTTTTTGTTGCTCTCAGGAAAATTCTCTGTCATTTTACTCTATTAATTACCTCCCTTTCAGAAAATGTAACACCCCAAGGGGTGTTAAAAAGAGACAATATGGTAACAATATGAACTTTGATTTATCATTAGCTCCACTGGCCAAAGGCCAGCGGGCTTATGTCATGGCCTGGTGTCCGTTGTGCGTCCGTCCATGCATGCATTAACTTTTATTTCAAACATCTTCTTCTCTGAAACTACCCATCCAATTTTAATGAAACTTCACAGAAATGATCCTGCCATTGTCCTCTTCAGAATTTCTTGAAAGAATTTGATTCTTTCAAAAACTCTGGTTGCCATGGCAACAAAACTGAAAAAAATTGAAAAGCTTTTAAAATCTTCTTGTCTGAAACCACAAGGCCTAGGGCTACCAAATTTGGCATGTAGCTTTATCTAGTGGACCACTACCAAGTTTCTTCAAATTATAGTCCTGGGGTCAAATTTGGCCGAGCCCCGGGGGTCACAAGTTTTATATGGGCTTATATAGGGAAAACTTTAAAATTCCTCTGGTACCTAGCCATAGGGCCTAGGGCTACCAAATTTGGCATGTAACTTTATCAAGTGGGCATCTACCAAGAGTGCCCAAATTATAGCCCTGGGGTCAAATTTTGCCCTACCCCGGGGGTCACAAGTTTTACATGGCCTTATATAGGGAAAACTTTGAAAATCTACTTGTACCTAGCCATAAGGCCTAGGGCTACCAAATTTTGCATGTAGCTTTATCTAGTGGGCCTCTACCAAGAGGGCCCAAAATATAATCTTGGGGTCAAGTTTGGCCCCATCCCAGGGGTCACAAGTTTTACATGGACTTTTATAGTGAAAACTTTATAAATCTTCTTGTTACTAACCATAAGACCTAGGGCTACTAAATTTAGCCCTGTCTCAGGGATCTCATGTTTTAGAGGGCCTTTTTTAGAGGAAACTTTGAAAATCTTCTTGTTTATAACCACACATTCTGGACCTGTATCATGTGGTATGGGGCTTTATTTTGTGGACCTTCACCAGGATTCAAGTAATTGTAGCTTTGTGTCCAAAAATGGCTTTGCCCTGGGGTCATAACTTTCTCATAGGATTTTATAGAAAAAATTTTGTATGTCTTCTAGTTTAAAACCAATTGGCAGAGTATTGTAATGTTTGGCTTGTAGTGTTTTGACTTATTAGCCAGTGGAGTGATACAGGGCCATCATGGCCCTCTTGATTTGTATGATATTCTTGCAAAGTCAACTTGAATATTTTACTTGTACAAAACTTACCTGTGTTTTTTGGCCCTGAGGAAGATGGCTCTAGAAAAAAAATTTGAGAAAAAGTGAAATTTTAATGCTCCTTAGACCATGTTTTCTACCCGCTCAAACACAAGTCTTCAGCATTTGGATTGAATTTGATTTGTTGTCTGCAAATGTTTTAAATATGGATAAATATTCTCTGATCTGTAAACTGTTTACAGAATGTCAAAATTTTAGACTTGTCCAAATTAAAAGAATTTGTGGAAGACACATTAGAAGTGTCTTTAATGATTGGATTTGTCTTAAGATGGGTAGAAAACATTATGAAAAAAGGGAAAAAAAAATGCTGGTCACCATTATTTTCTTCTTGTACTTCAATTTTTTAAAAAGCCTTTTCCCTAAGGGTTTTAAAGAGTTGGGATTGTTTGATCAAGGGTTAGGGATGAATACATGAAAATATTGTGGCCAAAGAGGTGAATGCTCATAATGAGCATAATTATATGAGCCATGCTCTGTGAATAGGGGGCTTAAAGCATCTGCAAAAAAGTATCGACACATGTCATCCTGCGCAGTCCGCCAAGGCTGACATTGGTCAAACCTTCTTGCTATGTAAATATTTTGTATGGCAAAGGGCTGTTCTACCTCCAGATCCTTTTGATTGTAAGACTAAATGGATTTTAACAGAGCAATAATTTTGTGACAACATGATTAGTAGTATGCATTAAAACCCCTTTTGCCAGAGCATGGCGCGTTTCCTTTTTGCACATTGTCTAACGAGATGGGCAGCAAGGTAGGAAAAAAAGTCGTAAGGAGGAGGTGTTGTGCAGTCAACCCTTTATGGAAACAGTCCTATCATTTTACAATGCTGGGTTTGAAGGCTTTGGAAAAGACAGTGGAAAAAGGAGAATGATTGCTTCTTGACTCATTTTCTTTTTTTCCAACACTGCTCTTAACTCTTTCCATAGCATTGACGTCATCATCAGCTTTTGTGGTCGGTGTAGATCAAGATCAGACTGCACAGAACGTGCAGTCTGATCTCTGATCTACACTGTCCACTGCTTTATTCTGGATTATGATTGAACTCTCTCTTGATCTTGCAACAAAAGAGTATTTGTAGTCTTTGAGAAAATGGAATTGGTTTATTCAGTAATGAAATAGTTAATCCTTTCACAAGACAGACCAAACCTTTTGACCCACATTTGATATAATCATGGTCTTCAAATGCTTTCAGTATTGACATGTTGACTATTTTTTGAGTGTCTTGTCATAACCCTATGCCAAAGAAGCCTCAGTTTTAAAACTTGGGGAATAAAACTATTGCATGGATTTTGTTGGAAAAGGAGAAAATTCTGGAAATTATTATTTTCTTCTTTTTTCCCGATGTTTTCATCCCTATCAAAGACAAATTTCACCATTTGAGCCACATTTGATTTTTCGTTTGCTTGTGCTTTCAATTTGGACAAGTCTAAAATTTTGTTGTGTGATAAAGAGTTGAAAGTTTAAACTCTGCCAAAGGACAAAATTTTGAATTTGCTCAAATCTGCAACACTTGTAAAAGGCAATGGATCAAATGAGGGAAATTATCTTAGGATGGATAGAAAATATTGTAGAAAAAGGAGAAAATGCTGGTTACCAGCATTTTCTTTTCTGAAATTGTTTTCTAACATCTTCCTCAGGTTCATTAAAACTCGGGATTGTCCTTGACAGGATAGAAAATGTTATGGGAAAGGGATAACAAATTAGCCTGAAACGATTGGATTTGTCTTTAGATTGGTAGAAAATATTGTGGGAAAGTGAGAAAATGCTGGTAACCAGCATTTTCTCGTTTTTCCCAGATAGTTTTCAAAAGCCTTCTTCCTCAGGGTCATTAAAACTCCAGATTTGTGGTAAAGAGTGAAGATGGTGTAGATAAGGGTTGGCCCATTCTTCTCCTGGCCTACTTTTAAGCCATCGGCCCTTTTCCTAGTGACAATCCATATTGTTTTATGCACTGCGACTGATGTCGCCGTGCAATTAACTCTACCAAACAACAAAATTTTAGATTTGACCAAATTCAAAGCAATGCAGACAACAAAATAAATGCGACTTTAAAATTGTGTTGGAAAGGGTAGGAAACATTGCAGGAAAAGGAGAAAATGCTGATTAAGTTTCCCACAATGGTATCAAAAGCTTTTTTTCTCAGTGTTGTTAAAACTAGAGATAGTGTGGTGAAGGCTTAATTGTTTATGAAGTAGCAGACAATTTATTTTGCAGGAAACTCATTAATTTTGTATAATTTCAGATTTTGTCATCTGAAGAATTCTTTTACATGTTTTTTAGGAGGAGTCAAAAATATGTTGTTCAGGAAAGGGTTAACTCTTTACCAGCAGACAAAACTTTAAGACCTGTCCAGAATTCAAAGCATTTGCTGACAAAAGGTTAAATGTGGCTTGAACGGTGGGATTTTGTGTTTGAAATATTGTTGGATAAGGAGAAAATGCTAGTTACAAGCTTTTTCTCCTTTTTCCACAGTAGTTTTAAAAGCGTTTTTTTATTACTTAGGGTTAGCTTAATCCTTTCCCAAAACAATCCCGGGTTTTTACGACCCTGAGAAAGAAGCCTTTTGAAAACATTGTGGGAAAAGGAGAAAATGCTGGTAACCAGCATTTTCTCCTTTTCCCACACTGTTTTCTACCCTTCTCAAAACAAATTTCAATTTTTGAGTCCCATTTATTTTGTCGTCTGCAAGTGCTTTCAATTTGGACAAGTCTAGAATTTTGTCATTTGGTAAAGAGTTAACTCTTTACCACACAATCCCGACTTTTAACGACCCTGAGAAAGAAGCCTTTTGAAAACATTGTGGGAAAAGGAGAAAATGCTGGTAACCAGCATTTTCTCCTTTTCCCACAATTTTTTCTACCCTTCCCAAAACAAATTTCAATTTTTGAGTCCCATTTATTTTGTCGTCTGCAAGTGCTTTCAATTTGGACAAGTCTAGAATTTTGTCGTTTGGTAGAGTTAAACTACTCTGGATTGTTTGATAAAGGTATTGGTCAAAAGGTCAAATTGATCAAAGTACTGAGTCCTCTGAGGTCACTGTTTTCACAAAAATCTCCCTCCAAAACTGTCTTATAGGATGCTAAACCCAAGTTTGAAATGAAGTCATGTGCCATCTTTGCAAAAACTATGTCACTAGGTGAAGTTATTGAACAGTTTTAGTCAGAATACATGTACATGGGCCTGCAGTTTTCTATTGATCAACATAAACACTTCTTCCCAGATAGAAAGAGTTGCTTTGAAATTGGGTCACAGTGTTCTGCAATGGCGGCCATTTGTATGACCGGCTGGTAACCCTCAACATGTCATCAGAAAATGCAGGTCTTTCTTTGCCAGTCTATAATCCGGGTCTGTATTCACCAGCCAGTCTGAATTCTTTACCAAACGACAATATTTTAGACTGGTCAAACTTAAAAACAATTGCAGACGTTATATCAAATAGTGCTCAAATGGTCAGATTTGTCTATGAGAAAATATTGTGGGAAAAGGAGAAAATGCTGGTAACCATGATTTTCTCCTTTTCCCACATTTTTTTGAAAAGCTGTCTTCCACATGGTTGTTAAAAATCAGGATTGTTTGGTAAAGGGTTAAGAACATTCTTAGTCTAATTTTAGATTTAGAAAGTAACACTATTTCTGATTGGCTGAACCAGTTGGTTTAGACAATCAGAAGTTCTGTTACTCTCAAACTTAAAATATTCTTGAGAATGAGACTAAGAATGTTTGTAGAAATGGTTGTTGAATATGGACCCTGAGGTCTAAAACAGGGTTGCATGCAAAAATAAAAGAAAAATTTAAAACTCTTTATCAAATGTATATTTTACAAGCAGACCAAATAGGAAGCATTTGTCAATGATGTATTATCCCTGTATACAAAGCCTTTTGAAAACATAATGGAAAAAGAAGAAGATGCTGATAACCAGAGGAAAATGTCATGGTTTGATTCACATGCAATTTGTCATCTGTAAATGCTTTCAATTTGTTGTTTGGTAAAGAATCCAAGTTGTTAATCCTTTATCAAACAATCATAGGTTTTCACGACTTTGGGAAAGAAAGTTTTGGAAAAAATTGTGAGAAAAGGAAAAAAATGCTTCTAACTAGCACTTTCTCCTTTCTCCACAATGTATTCTATACTATCACAGAGCTTAAGCTCATTTGTTCCAATTTTGAATTTGTCTTCTCAGATGCTTTCAATTTGAAAGAGTCTAGAATTTGTCGTTTCAGAAAGGGTTAATGAGCCTTTTGAAATGATGAGAACTTGATCAGATATGATTGTTGCTATACAGATTTCTTTTTCTCTGGAAACTTTTAACCCTTTACTGCACCAGCCTGAGTTTCAAAGAAGAGTAGCTGTTAATCCGCCTTGTTTTCTACCCTTTGAAAGACAAATTCCAGCACTATACTCCCAGTCCCCCACAAACAAAAACCAGCATTTTCTCCTTTTTCCTCAATGTTTTCTGCCCTTTCAAAGACAATTTTTTGCTGTTTGAGCCACATTAAATTGTCTTCTTCAAGTGTTTCGAATTTGGCCAAATCCAAAATTTTGTTGTTTGTTAAAGAGTTGAACCTTACCTTAATAATTCAGTGTTTTTACGACCCTGAGGAAAAAAGACCTTTGAAATTGTTTTTCAGAAAGGGGAAAATGCTGGTTCACCTTTCCTCAAGGTGTTTTCTACCCCTTCAAACACTAATGCTATCATTTGAATCATATTTAATTTGTCACCTTCACCTGCTTTGAATTTGGACAAGTCTTAAATTTTGTCATCTGTACCGAAGGACAACTTCAAACTTGCCCAAATTGAAAGCATTCGCAGATAAAAAGATGACTCAAAAAAACCGAAAATTATCTTTTGAAGGGTAGAAAATATTGTGGGAAAAGGTGAAAATGCTGGTTATCACAGCAGTCTATCAATTACGGAAGAGGCATTGGGTTTGTTACTAATGATCATGATTTCGACCCTTACTGTACTGAATGTAATGAGCCATGCTCTGTGAAATTGATTGATTGTGTGGTGTTTAACGCTGTTTTCAACATTTTTTCAGTTATATTGTGGTAGCCAGTGCACCTATCTGTGCTATCCTAGAGTTTCTTTTACCAGTACTCAGCACAATTTTCTTGCCAAGCCACATAACAACCATTAAGACAATGGTCAGCGGTGAGAGAAGAATGAATCCAGTCAAAATTACTTTCATCAGTCCTCGGAAAGAAATTGGCTGACCTGGGGACGGAACCAGCGACCCCCGGTTCTCAAGTCCTGTATGCTACAGACTGAGCAAGTGGGGCTTGGCTTTGAGGAAAAAGACCTTTGAAATTGGTTTTTGGAAAAGAGAAATCGCTGGTTAGAAGCATTTCACCTTTTCTCACAGTGTTTCCTACCCTCTCAAAGGTTAATCCTATCATTTGAATGACATTTGTCTCCTGCAACTGCTTTGAATTTGGACAAGCCATTGTGTTGTCTGTTAACTCCTTACCTCACAATCTCGAGTTTTAACGACCCTGAAAAAGAAGGCTTTTGAAAACATTTAGGGAAAAGGAGAAAATGACAACCAGCATTTTCTTCTTTTCCCGCTATGTTTTCTACCCCATCTAAAAATCTGTCATTTGAGCCACATTTGAATTGTCGTCTGCAGTTGCTTTGAATTTAGACTAGTTCAAAATTTTGTTGAGAGGTAAAGGGTTAACTCTTTACCAAACGACAAAATTTAAGACAAGTCTTAATTTAAAGCATTGGCAGAATCTTGGCAAAATAAATGTGACTCAAAAATTGAAATTTGTTTTGGGAGGAGTAGAAAACATTTTGGGAAAAGGAGAAAATGCTGGTTACCAGCATTTTCTCCTTTTTTTCAGAATGTTTTCATAAGGCTTTCTTTCTCAGGGTTGTTAAAAGTCGGGATTTTTTGGTAAAGAGTTAAAGAGTTGATTAGTTGAATCACAGTCTATCAATTACACAAGGGGGTATTGGGTTAGTTACTAATGATCATGAATTCAACCCTTGTAATGCTGAATTAAAGATCCATGGTCTGTCAGAAAGGGGCTTAATCACGGGTAGGAAACTTCATATTCAGAGCCAATGGCTCCGACGAGAAAATGTTGTGTTGGTCTTCCGTTTCTGAAGATGTCGGCTGAAAAACAACCAAAAAAACAGGCAAGCTTGTCATTATTTGTAATCATGTGTTCTTATACCTTTGAAATTCCAAAAAAGGAGAATGTCATGCAATGCTCTGGTCTTTCGTGTTTTCTACACTACGGAAAGTTGTAACAAGTGTACGATGTTGTCTGAATCATTTGTGGCGTGGGTTGACCTTAGCTAAAATAATACGTCACGGACCTAAATTCAGTCTATTATTGCCATATAATTGGCAATCAAGAGGGTCTTGCTGTCCCAAAATCATTAATTAATGTCTTGAAATGTTACATTCACTGCTGGTAAAGAATTGAAAAGAAATAGCACAAAAATGATGAAAATAAAGAAGGGCTCCGATTATGTGGGCCGGCTCTGAATTTGTAAGTCGGCACCAATTGATGAGGGCTTCATTTCAAAACTTTAGTTTTCTGTAAAAATTTGCTTAGAAAGTAGGCTTTGTTTTTCCGTTAATACCTTTTAGTCCAAAATGTATTACTTTTGTTGGATGGAACATGACCGAATTTATGAACATACAAATGACTGGTATTGTCACGATTGAAAAATGCTGTCGAACATTAGTCTATCTAAATTTTGAAAATACTTTTATGTAGCTTTAGATTAACGGAATGGTCTATACATAT
This sequence comes from Hippopus hippopus, assembly GCA_946811185.2. Classification (NCBI taxonomy): domain Eukaryota; kingdom Metazoa; phylum Mollusca; class Bivalvia; order Cardiida; family Cardiidae; genus Hippopus; species Hippopus hippopus. The sequence continues at coordinate 44,824,116 of OX328107.1, read as the reverse complement.
ATATAACATTTGTCATGCTTTCGTCTTAAGTGCAGCCCACATGTAAAAAAAAAGAGAAAAATATCTGGCATCTTTGGAAGACTATCTGGTCTTGAAACAGTCATTAAAAAGCTAGATGGAAAATGTACCGACTGTAGCAGAGATGATGAATAGAAAAAAAAAAACTTTTACAAAGCGTGAGAAATACAATTGACCTATTCGCATTACACGCCTAGGGTATATATGTAACCACTCTGAACTCTTCTCAACACCTAAAACGACACAACAGTATGCCGGGTGGGTGGGGTATATACAAGTCTTTAACAAAAACAAAAACAAAAAAACTCAATTTCACAAGCACGCCAAGACCAAAAATGTTCATAGATCCCTGATTTTGATTGTACTCACTCAGATCTTTCAATGCAGAATATGTTATATATTAGTTATTTTCTAAGCCTTTTTATCCTAAATAATGACTCAAAACAGCTAATTGCATACACCATCAGTAAATCATGATATTGGAGCTGCAAACTCAATCTAATTACGGCGTAAAGTGAATGATTTCTAATGATTACATTCAAATATGTAGGATGGAAAAAGAAAAGTAAATAACTCAAAGCTATTCATTATGAACCCTTAAAGTGCCTGTCACAACTTAAGTTGGTTCTGCAGCCAGTATAGATCAATATTAGATTGTACAAAACGTGATCGTTTGTTTGTTTGGATGAATATTTGTTTATCATTGGCTTAAAGATAACTGATACACTGTATGTGACATTTTCTCATCTAATATGCATCTGGTTAATTGAACATTGAAAGATCTGAGTAAGTACTGTCAGAATCAGGGATCTATGAACATTTTTGGTCTTGACGTGCTTGTGAAATAGATTCTTTTTCGTTGTTAAAGACTTGTATATAACCTACCCACCTGACATACTGTTGTGTAGTGTTAAGTATTAAAAAGAGTTAAGAGTGTTCACACATATACCCCAAGGCGTGTATTGCGAATAGATCAATTGTATTTCTCACGCTTTGTAAAAGTTCTTTTTCTTTTCATCATCTCTGCTACGGTCGGTACATTTTCCATCTAGCTTTTTATGAGTGTTTTAAAACCAAAGAGCCTTCCAAAGATGCCAAATATTTTTTCATTATTTTTGCTTACGTGTGGGCTGTTATTATGACGAAAGCATGACAAATACTATATACTTGTATAGACCATTCTGTTAATCAAAAGCTACATAAAAGTATTTTCAAAATTTAGATAGACTAATGTTCGACAGGATTTTTTCAATCGTGACGATACCAGTTATTTGTATGTTCATAAATTCGGTCATGTTCCATCCAACAATAGTGCTATATTTTGGACTGAAAGGTGTTAACGGAAAAACAAAGCCTACTTCCTAAGTAATTTTTTTACAAAAAAACTAGTTTTGAAATGTAGCCCTCATCAATCGGTGCCGACTTACATATTCAGAGCCGGCCCACATAATCGGAGCCCTTCTTTATTTTCATCATTTTTGTGCTATTTCTTTTCAATTCTTTACCAGCAGTAAATGTAACATTTTAAGACATTAATTCACGCTTTTGGGACACCAAAACTCTCTTCTAATTGCCAATTATGTGGCAATAATAGACTGAATTTAGGTCCGTGACGTATTATTTTAGCTAAGGTCTACCCATGCCACAAATGATTTAGACAACATCGTACACTTGTTACAACTTTCCGTAGTGTAGAAAACACGTTGAAAGACCAGAGCATTGCATGACATTCTCCTTTTTTGGAATTTCAAAGGTATAAGAACACATGATTACAAATAATGACAAGCTTGCCTGTTTTTTGGTTGTTTTTCAGCCGACATCTTCAGAAACGGAAGACCAACACAACATTTTCTCGTCGGAGCCATTGTCTCTGAATATGAAGTTTCCTACCCGTGTTAATGCATCTGCAAAAAGTATCAACCCATGTCAGCATGTGCATTTTGCTTTTTGTATTTTTTCTTCATGGCAAGGGATCATTATACCTGCAGGTCCACTTGATTGTCCTGGACAAAATGGATTTTATGGATTCTGGGTATAATATATAAGGATGCATTAAGCCCCATTTGGCCAGAGCATGGCCCATATGCAATTGACATTCTCAGTCAATGTTAAAGATGCAGAAATTGTGATTTCAATGCAGGTTTCATCAAATCACCTGGCAAAATGGTTGACAGATATATAGGAGCAGACAGCATCTTCTTTGCAGTCTGATCTTGATCTATTTTGTCCACACAAAGTCATATCTGGGTCCAGTATTACAAGTGTTGACATTTATTTCAACAATGCAATGGTGATGTTATGACATAATGAGTTGCAATGTAAAACAATGGCAAGGTGACTGAGGATGTTATCAACAGAATGATATGAACCATGCTCTGGTAAAAGGGGGCTAAATGCGTCTCTATGATGTATTATACAAAACAAGTCATTTCATAACTATGGATCCATTCTGTCTAATAACCGACTGAATCATGATGTAGAATGGTCCTTTGACATGCAGAAATCAATACAAAAAACAAAAAGTTTTGACTCATGTCAGCCTTCACAGGCTGACATGAGACGATACTTTTTGCAGTTGCATTAAGCCCCCTTTTCACAGAGCATGGCCCATATAAATGATACCCAGTATCTATGTATGAGAATTGAACCTGATAAAAAGCCTATCAGTATAACCCTTTATCGCACAAACCCGACCTTTAATAGCCTATTGAAAACATTTTAGGAAAGGAGAAAATGCTGGTAACCAGCATTTTCCCCTTTGCCCACAATGTTTTTTACTCGTCCCAAAACAAATTTCAATTTTTCAGTCACATTTTATTTTGTTATCTGCAAATGCTTTTAATTTGGACAAGTCTAAAATTTTGTTGTGTGGTAAAGAGTTAAAATGCTTACTCATCAACTAATGCTGAGTTCATTGAGTAAGCCTTTACCAAACAATGAAATTTTAGACTGGTCCAAATTGGAAGTAACTGCAGACAACAAATTATATGTTCCTCAAGTGATTGGATTTGTTACTGAAAGGTTAAAAACATTGTGGAAAAAGGAGAAAATGCTGGTTACCAGCATTTCTCCTTTTACCCACAATGTTTTCAAAAGTCTTCTTCCTCAGGGTCTTTAAAATTAGGATTGTGTGGTAGTGGGTTAACCCTTTACCAGATGACGAAATTTTAGAATAATTCAAATTGAAAGCAATTTCATACAAAGATTTAAATGTGGGAAAAAGGCTGTTGAAAAAAGTTTTTGATAAAGGAGAAAATACTGTAAAAAGCAAAAAAAAATCACTTTTGAAATCAGCACTTTCTCCAATTGCCTTGATGTTTTCAACCATTCAAAAGCCAAACCCCATCTATTGATAGACATTTGATTTGTCATCTGCAACTGCTTTCAATGTAGACAAGGCTAAAATACTGTCATTTGGTAAACAGTCAACTCTGTATCATACAAGATTGAGTTTTAATGACCCTGATTAAAAAAAAAAAAGGGCTTTTAAAACACTGTTGGAAAAGGAGAAAAATGCTGGTTTCCTTTTCCCACAATTTTTTCAACCCTTTCAAGGACAAATCCAATCATTTTTAACCACATTCAATTTGTCGTCTGCAAAGGCTTTCAATTTGGACAAGGGTAATGTATGACAGAGTTAAAAGGAGCAAAATTCACAAATCGGTCACTTTGTTTCAAACTTTTCTTTTTTTACATTTTTCAGAGAGTAGTGGTGAGACATGGGGAAATATTCAGGAAAGACATGTCGTCTTCTGACAATGCTTTCAATGACAGCATCGTTCTTCCTCGTGGAAATCATTGTGGGATATATCACCAATTCTATAGCTTTAGTGGCAGACTCCTTTCATATGCTCTCAGATGTTGTGGCTCTTATAGTGGGATTTGCGTCTGTTCGGGTAAGTTGCTTTTATGAGCATGGCTGTTTTTCGAAGAAAACATTGAGATATTGTCATATGTATAGCCCTCATATTGTCAACTGCATTATGGTTATGCAAAAAACTTTGACAATTTATGATATCTGAGCTATTATTGAAGATATTTCAGCTGAAACTCAGACAAGTTGTTAACTATCAAAAGGTGAACCTATACAACAAGGGCAGAAATCCATCAAAGTTTTTCTGACACAGTTTTGCCCCTTTTTTTGACTTAAAATTTTCACAGAAAATCAAGCAACTGCAGCCAAGCATTGGCACCCGCATGTGGTGCCCTTGTTTACGCTTGCTATTGTTACAGAGTGTAACCCTTTTTCAGACAACAAAACTTGTAGACTAGACAATAGTGAAAGATTTGGAGACAAAATAACTGATACAAATGATCGGATTTGTCTTTGAATGGGTGGGAAAGCAGCCGTGGCCTGGGAAGAATATTGTGTGACATACTGGTTAAAAGAACTTCAAAGAAAGCATGGATAGGTGCACCTGCTGTTGCTATGTAACTTAAATAATCTTGAAAATGGCTTTAAACATGGTACAATCAATCAATCAATAATTTGTCTATGACGGTGTTGGGAATTGGGATTGTTTGGTAAGTTAGATATTTTTAATGTATGACAACACTAAATACACATCATATTTATCTTTTAATGTTCGATTTATTGCTGTTTATTATTTCTGTGAAAAACACAAATTTAACATTTTTGCAGATGAAATGGATATGGGCTAGCTGTAACAATTATGTAATGAATGATTTTGACTCTGTGATATAACACGATTTTTACTTGCAGAAAATTCATTCATGTTCATAAATGAAATATCTGTTGTATATCAAAAAAATGTTCCATAGATATCTGTTCTATTAAAAAAATAAAGCATAGGTATTATTGCATGGATATTTGATTAGTTGAAAGATAAATAAGTGATATTTTACTCTTGATTCTTCTCTCTCGGAACAGATATCCAAGTGGCGAACACAGAAGAACACATTTGGTTGGGCAAGAGCAGAGGTGCTTGGGGCATTAGTGAACTCCGTATTTTTAGTGGCATTATGTTTTTCAGTCGTTGTGGAGGCATTAAAGCGTTTAGTTGACCCGGAGGAGATAAAAAATCCCAAACTGATGCTTATAGTTGGTGGAATAGGACTCTTGGTGAATTTTATCGGACTGGGTCTTTTTCATCAACATGGTAAATATTTTACAAGTCTTTTTTTGTGTGTGTGAGTCAGGTGAAAGCCTGATTTCAACTTTCAACAGAATTTCAGACTTTCCCAAACTAAAAGCATTTGCAGGCGATGAAATAAACTCAAATTTTTTCAAATTTTGAAATTGTATTCTGTAGGAAGAAAAACATGGTTGGAAAGGGAGAATATGTTGCTTACTGGCATTTGGGATTTAAAATCGCTTCATGCAAGTTAATGCCTTTTTGAGAAAAAAGGTGAATAAAACAGCTGAATATTTGAAGCGCAGTCCAGCTTCTTCTTTGCTACATCCCTGCCCCTGTGTATGTGTGAAAGAACATTATTTTTGTGTAGATAGTGATGCTTTACAACAAGGATTCGTGTTGTAAAAATCTTGGGGAAGGCGGCTTTGAAAAGACATTTTTAGTGAGAAAAGGATAAAATACTGGTTACTGGCATTTTCTCGTTTTCCCACTAAGTTTCCAACAGCCATCTTCAGTGTTGTCAAAACTTATTATTTTGTGGCAAAGGGTTAAACCACTGTTTGTATGGACATGTTCACAAATGATAAGATTACATTATGAAAGTGTCATGAAAGGGCATTGTTTATCTATTCAAATGCCACATTGTTTTGTGTGTATGAATATATTCAAAATCTGACCTTATGCACCTTTGATAATCACATGTACATTCAACTTTTGATTAGGTAAACAAACGATAATTTGTATCCTGTAAAACCTGTTCTATGGGCCACCCCTTCTAATCTTTAACCACACAACTACCTTGAGCAGGAAGGCTTTTGAAAACATTGTGGGTAAAGGAAAAAAATGCTGGTAACCAGCATTTTCTCCTTTTCCCACGAAGATATCTTTCTTTCAGACACAAATATCATCATATTAGCCACATTTAATCTGCCGTCTGCACAAACTTTCAATTTGCACCAATCTAAAATTTGTTTGTTTGGTAAAGAGTAAACATTTATATTAAGCCAAAACAAAATATAGGTGTGGTTCCGGTTATATACTTTGACAATTAGGGTCGGTAGGTTGGAAAATTATTTTAAATTATTTTTTATGGTATTTGTCGAAGACAATACCACTCACTATGAGTTCAGTATTGAATTTTGAAGACCATGTATCGTATTTTGTGCAAAGCCGAAGGAAATAAACCCAATGAAACTCATTTTTTCTCGGACAAATGAGTTTTTCTGTAGCACTCAGATATGTAATTGGAAATGGCATGTTAAAATACACTGGGTGAGGACATCGATCGTGGAAATACTAACCCGCTCATAGCCTTCTATTGGCTCAATGATATACACAAAATTTGTCTACTGATTGCTTGGTCCTGGGCTTTCTCGTTCCAAAACCAGTTTGTCCCTGGGCTTGTTCGTCCCATGATTGCGCGCTACTCCATTTGATTGTTCATGAATATTCATAGATTGAAATAATTGATTGCAATATTGGAAATTAAATCTTTACGGCTAAAGGTATCTCAAAATCATAGTTTTCAGGTACAAACTGAATTTTAGAAGATATATTTACATGGTTTCTCTCTCTATCCATCATGCATTCTACTGTCAAGGGACGTTACTGTTGACTCCTCCCAATGATCAAAGGGAGACCACCAATACAAAAATAATCCTAACTTTGTCATGAGTACTCTCCCTTCAACCAAAAAGGTATTCATTTGCATAGTAGGTTGACTTTCAAGCAAATATTTGAATAATATTTCTCTTTTTCTTTCAAATTATTAATTCCACACAATGGCTTCCATGACAAATACCACTCCATGGTTCTCAGCGCTTTGATTTTTTTTCCACACATGCCCCTGGGGCGATTAATAGAGGTAAAACGATGCAGAATTTTCCAAATTTTCAAGGACGATAATAATATGGTGTGATAAAATATCAACGATCAAGAGGTGAAAAAAATTTTTAGGGTTGGGTGTAAAAAATGAGACACAGTTGGGTAACTAGGACCATATATATTGTTTTGGCCTTAATGACCATTGTAGAGCTAAAAAAAAATGGAATTGACTGATATTTTCAGTCAATACATGTACTAAAATTGCAGATACTGCAATTTTAAAAAATGAATTAATCAGAATAGCTGGCAAAGAGATAATCAGTACAGATCTAAGATCAGACTACACATTCTCTACAGCGTGATATTGATCTACACTGTCTGTATAAGGGATTAAATCTACCTTCAGCGCTACAAGAGTCAAGTAAGTACATGTAATATTCCAAGAGAAGGCAAAAAAGTTGAAATGTACATGTTCTAAGTAAGCACCAGTGCTGTCTTACACAGGTAGGGCATGCTCTGTGAAAAGGGGATTTTGATGCATCTGCTATAAGTATTGATTCAGTCCATGCAGGGGGAGTGGATTGTAACTCTTTGCTATTAGTCTGTTTTCTGCATATCTAAAGACTACTCTATCTCATGATTCAGGCTGATCTGGGCCAAAATTTTTGCTATTAGTAAATTTTCTGCATGTCCAAGGACCACTGTACTTCATGATTCAGTTAGCTGTTGCACAAAACGGATTTAATGGATCCATAATTATGTCATGTCTTGCTTGGTATAATGTTTTGATGACATCTTGATATATTACATAAACACTGATATCGGAGGTACACAGGCTCAAGTGAGTGATTCAGGGCCATCATGGCCCACTTGTTTTTTTCCCCTGACTGAAGCTGTCCATTTTAATCATACAGTACCCTAAGGGTTCAGAATATCTTCAGACAAATTAAATATTTTATTACAGAGGGTGAATTCATAGGATTTCGCTCAGGTAAAGTTAAAAATTCAGCCTCCACCCTTTAACCCTTTCCCAAATGAAGAATTTTTGACTCTTCAAATTTTTAAACATCTGCAGATATCTATTTCAAAATTATTTCAATGAACATAAGTCCTCTAATAAGATTGAAAAGTTTGTCGGAAAAGGAGAAAATGCTGGTTACCAGCATTTTCTCCTTTCCCAACAACGTTTTCAGATTTTTTTTTTTTTTTTTGTAGGGTCGTTAAAACTTGGGATTGCTTGGTGAAGGGTTAATCATATACAAGTATCATTTATCAACACATTTTCTCTTGCCGATAGTTTTTAACTCGACTGTTTACAAAGAAAACTTTGGGGTATTGTCATTATGGCATCATCATCATGATCGTTTGCATTGTCATTGTTGTGCAAAAACTTTGACTTTGTGTAATATCTCAATTATTACATAAAAAATTTACATGTATTTCAGACTCAGACAGGTTGTTAACTATCAAAAAAGGAATCCATACATCAAGGGCAGATAACCATCGAAGTATTTTTGAAACCCCTTTTTGGACTTTTTGGAATTTACTGAAAATCAAGCAACTGCAGCAGAGTGTTGGCACCTGCATACACTGCTCTTGTTTGCCTCTTGCATCTTGCTGCAGACAACCTCTGAAAACAGTGTGGAAAAGGAGAAATTGCTTCCAATAAGTAATATCTTCTTTTATTTCAAAGTTTTCATGTGCAGCCACATGTTTAACCTTAGCACTTCTTCAAAATGACAAAACTTTAGGCTTGTCCATATCCAGAGCATTTTGCAGACAACAAATATGATATGGCTCGACTAATAGAATTTGTTGTGGAAACATTAGGAAGTATTCTGGAAAAGAAAATGCTGGTTACTAGCATTTTGTCCTTTTACCACAGTGTTTGTAAAAGCCTTCCTCCTTAGGGTCATTATCAACAGGTTCTCTTTATCAACTCTTTACAAAATATTTCCTTATTTCACGTATCCTGTGGAGGTCTTTTGAAATAGTGTTGGAAATAGAGAATGGTTACTAGCAATTTTCCTTGACTCAAAATGTTTTGTACTTTTATTCATGAATTTCTTCACTTGAGCTTTATGAAATTCAGTGTCTGCAAACACTCTTACTATGGATATGTATAGACTTTGGTTGTGTTGTTGAGGGTTCATTCATGTCACAGGCATTTGATTTTTCCTCTTTATAGAGGATTTCCACCCTGTGAAACTAAAACTGAAAATATTACATTATCCCAGCTCGAAAGAATCTGCTTGGAAATGCTGTCTCATACTGATGAAACCCAGAACTTACATAAATATGCAAATTGTTACTGTAATATGACTGAAATAATGTTGAAAGCAGCATAAAACGCCATTCAATCATTCAGAAATTGTTTTTACTGTACATAGTTAACCCTTAGGCTGCTAAGCGCGACTCACTGACCTTTTGCGGACAGTGTAGATCAAGATCAGACTGCACAGAACGTGCTGTCTGATCTTTGATCTACACTGTTTGATAAGGAGATATTATTCCCCAAGACATACCTTTGAAATAGCAATATTTGGGGTTTTAATGTCGAAATAAAAATTTCGTTTTAGTTATTTAGCAGGATAAGGGTTAAAGGGAAGGTGGGGGGGGGGAGAGCTCAGGACATTTTCCTCCCATCTCATAATCACACCCCTGAGGTTTAACATCCCTATTTTAGAATGATACCTTCAAAGTGGTCTGCTGCAAAAGAGATATTAGCCATACTCTGGCAGAAGGGGACTTAATGCATCTCTGTGATGCATGGTACCAAGCAAGTCATAGAGTCCATTTTGTTCAACAACCCACTGAATCAAGAGGTAGACTGGTCCTTTGGCCAATAGCAAAAAGTTTTGACCCAGATTAGCCTGGGCAGGTTGACATAGATCAAAACTTTTTGCAAATGTATTAAACCCCCTTTTCAAATAGAGCGTGGCTCATATATTCTTCTCTGTGAAAAAGTGGTTGTAAAGGCAAATAAAGTTGTGAAAGGTGCTTTAACCCTGTACCGGACAATCCCAACTTTGAAACGACCCTTAGGAAGAAGCCTTTTCCAACAATGTTTTCTACTGTAAAAGAAACAAATTTCATATTTTGAGTTAAATCTAATTCATCGTCTGCAAATGCTTTCGATTTCGAAAAGGCTTAAATTTTGTTGTTTGGTAAAGAGTGAATGGTTAAAATATAGATTACTGTCAGTTTTAAAACCCTTTACCAAACAATCCCTGGTTTTTACGACCCTGAGATAGAAGCCTTTTAAAAACATTGTGGGAAAAGGAGAAAATGCTGGTAACCAGCATCTTCTCCTTTTCCCACAATGTTTTCTACCCTGCTGGAAACAGATTTCACTTTTTGAGTTACATTTATTTTGTCTTCTGCAAGTGCTTTCAATTTGGACCAGTCTTAAATAAAGAGTTAATGCCTTTCCAAACAGTCATTTTTAACGACCCTGGGGAAAAAGGCTTTTGAATACATTTGAGCCACCTGTAATTTGTCGTCTGCAATTGCTTTCAATTTGGACATGTCCAAAAAATTTGTCATATGGTACAGAGTCAGTATGTCATCATGAGTCAGACTCCTAACACTTAATCCGTCTATCAAACTATCCTATACTTCAACGACCCTGAAGAAAAGAAGCTTTTGAAAACATTGGCGGAATAGGAGGAAATGCTGGTAACCAGCATTCTCTCCTATCACCGCAATGTTTTCTTCCATTCCAATATCAAATTTTGACATTTGAATCACAACATGACTAGTCATCGGCAGATGCATTCAGTTTGAAGAATTACTATATATTACATGCTTGAATTACTGTCCAAACTTAGGTTTGGCTATTTTCGTCTGAATGCGGAACTGTGAACGGTTTTCAACTCTTTAATCGGCTAGTAGGTTTTTAACGACCCTGAGGAAGAAGCCTTTTGAAAACACTGTGAAAAAAGGAGAAAATGCTGGTAACCAGCATTTTCTCCTTTTCCCACAACGTTTTCTACCCTATCAAGGAAAAATTGCATCATTTGAGCCACATTGAAATTGTCGTCTGCAAATGCTTTTATTTTGGACAAGTCTGCATTTTTGTCGAGTGGTAGAGAGTTAAAGAATACTTAAAATACCTGAAATAAACATGATTTTGTTGGTTTTAATTGGGAATACTTGGCGGATGACATTGATCTAAGATGCACTTTCTATGCAGTGTGATCTTGATCCATGTCATCCGCAAAAGCTTCTTATTTTGACTATGGCACTGAAAGGGTCAAACCCGACATTTATTGTTAATCGAATTTCCGTACCTTCCGATTAGATGTGATGATTAAAATATTCACATTCTAATTATTCGTTTCATAGAGGTCAATTTCATGTCAATTTGTTCAAGTAATATAGAGTGAAGCATCAAGATTTAGCACAAGAGTGCCAGATAGACAAAACTGAAATTTCCTGTGTGGAGCAAACACATAAATCTTTTCTCAAACAAAAAGTTTTAAGATTTATCCATATTAAGATTGTTTGCAGACAAAAATATGGTAAATGATTGAATTTGTCCTTGATAGGATAGATACCATCGTGAGTAAAAAAGGGAAAATGCTAGTAAAATGAATTTTGCCCATTTCAGAATGGAGCCTTTAGATGTAAAATGAGCCAAAATATTTCAAATGTATGACATTTTCTTGCTACACATTTTCACGCAATCATTGGAAATTATTAATCTAAGTTCAAGCTGTATTTCTAAGGGCTTATCATAATTAGCACTCTAGATAAATTTAGATTTTCAGTCCCCCCAAAAAAAGTCTGAAATATGTCAATCATAAGGCTTTTGTTTTTTTTGCTAGAATATAAGACAGGAATATTGAATAGTATTAATTTAAGTTCAAGCTGTATTTATACCCTTTCGTTCTCAGCATTATTTTAGAAATATTTATAATATCATCTAGAATATCTCACCCTTCAATCCATCATTTGCCTTGAAAAAACCTCAAAAGATGGAATTTTTGTTTTGTTTAAAATATTTTGTGGTTTAGGAAAGAGTAAACAAGGTCTTTGATCAATACTATCTGAAAGTCATGCGAAATATTCCAGCAAGGAAATAAATTATCATCGAAATATTTTTTGCCCTTTTTTCATGGGACCCAAATTTTCAACCTATCTTCAGTGATAATTATGATAAACCCTTTAACCCTTTCATTCTCAAGGGTGCATTTATATATACAGTAGATCTATTACCATACCAGACAATTTTAATGGGTGAACTTGTACTACGACACCTTGTAACCAAAATTTTATGTCCGCATAACTAATCATGTCAAAACAAAACAAAAAAAGTAGGTCACTGGACCATATCTTAGAAAAACCTTGTGTGCACTCTAGAGGCCACATTGTAAGCCTGATACTCATGAAACTTGGTCACAATATTTTTCTCGATTATATCTTTCTCTTGTGGTAAAGAGAAAATTTTTGTCTCAAATGCTCTCAATTTGTCTAAAATTTGAGTAAAGAGATATCCGTGATGGTAATCATTGGCACAGGAAACATTATTCTCTCTCAGACGTTGTTTGCTCTGTATTTAAGGATAGGGCACCCTAATGGGATTCGTGTAACATCACCTTTCATACAGATTAGGCTAAGACTTGGGTAATTCATAATTGATGAGGGGAACTAGTGTCTATCTGCCAATCGATTACGGATTACAAGAGTCTTAGCCGAATCCTTATGTTACACGAATACCATTTGGTGCCCTATCCTTAATTCAAACAGCAACTATTATAGGCCTTGAAAAGGCCTTAAAACCCTTTGGAAACAACATTTGAACTTTGCTCAAATGACGGAATTTCCAAGCATAGAAAACATTTTGGGAAAAAGTAGAAAAATGCCATCATTTTCTTCTTTTACCACTGTCTCTCTCAGATTCTTAAACCTTTATCCTGCTAAATAAGTTACATAAAATTCTCTAGCCAATAGTTAAAAACCCAAAAAATGCTGTTACAAACTTATTTTTTGGAGAAAAATATCTCCTGACTGGACAGTGTAGATTCAAGATCAGACTGCACGTTCTGTGCAGTCTGATCTTGATCTACATTGTCCGCAAAAGGTTAGTGAGTCGTGCTTTGCAGCTTAAGGGTTAAAACTCGAGATTATTTCGTAAAAGGTTAAGTAGAAAACCAGCTAGTTAGCAGTAAGTAGCTTTGAAATAGTATCTTTGCATAGAAGTCCTATTACAAAAAAAGTAGAAAGGTGAAAATTGTTTATTAAATACCAAAGAAACAAAAGTATTGCAATATTAGCCGGGCAGTTTTCAAAGAAAAGGATGAGTTATTGTTGTAGCTCTTGCATCGTTGTCTGCATTGTTGTCGTCGTTAAAAAACTATGCCATTTTGTAATATCTCTGTAATTACTGAAGATATTTACTTTAAACTTGGACAAGGTGTCAAGTATCAAAAGAGGAACTCATACATTAGGGTTATATAACCATCAAAGTATTTTTACATAGTTATACCCTTTTTTAGAATTTTCACTGAAAATCAAGCACTTGTAGCTGAGCGTTGGTGCCAGCATGCGGTGCTCTTTTGTTATTTATTGTACATTCAAACTTGCCCCAACATTTGGGGTCCTGCATGGCTCAGTGGTAAAGTGTAGGACCCACAGCCTGGAGGTCCCGGGTATGAACCTCCCCGGAAGCAGTGGGTTTTTCGTGGGAGTGTCCTTGGGCAAGACACTTTAGAGCCCTAGCCAAGCACTGGTGAAACCTAGGACATGCATGAATATTTGAGCTGTTGCTGTGATATGACTGAAATAATATATAAAACACTATTCAATCAATCAGTCAATTACTGCCCTGAAGTTTACTGTTACTATGTGTTACAATGGTGCAATGAGCAATTGTTCATTTTTAGCTCCATTGGCCGAAGGCCAGCCAGCTTTTGTCATGGCACTGTGTCTGTAGTGTGTGCATGCATTCTGTTTGTCCAATCACCCATTCATCTGTATGTCTATATGTTTACTTTTTTTCAGATATGTTCTTTTCAGAAACTACCCATTGTTTTTTGACCAAATGTCAGAGAAATCATCCTTCCATGACCCTTTTCAGAATTTCTTCAAAGAATTTGATTCAGACGAAAACTCTGGTTGCCATGGCAACAAGTCTGAAAAATATTTTAAATCTCTAAAAATCTTGTTCCCTGAAGCAATTAGGCCTAGGGTTACTAAATTAGCGATGTAGCTTCATTTGATTGGTCTATACCAAAATTTTTCAAGTTAATCCCTAGGGTCAAAATTTGCCTCGTACTGGGGGTCGCAAGTTTTACATGGGCTTATTATTGTGTAAACTTAAAGATCTGATGTAATTATGGATCTATGATGAAGCCTAGGGCTATCAAATTTTGCATGTAGCTTCATCTAGTGGACCTCTATAAAGATTGTCCCATTTATAGCCCTTGGGCAAAATTTGCCCTACCCTAGGGGTCACAAGTTTTCAGATGACTTAAAAATCAAAATTTAAAACATTCCTCAGTTCCACAAGGCATAGGGCTACAAAAGTTAACATGTAGCTTCATTTAGTGGACCTCTTTCAAGGTTATTCAAATTATAGCCTTGGGGTTAAAATTTGCCTTGCCCCGCACTGCTTGGTAGTCACACCTTTTAGATAGACTTATATGGTGAAAAGTTTATAAATGGTCCTGTTCCTAACTGTGAGACCTAGAGCTACATGTATAATATTTTGCATCTGTTGTCATGTATCAGGCCTCTACTAAGATTGTTATAATTATAGCCTTTGGTTCAAAATTGGCCCCACTTGGGGGTCACAAGTTTTACATTATGCTTTTATTACAAAAACTTAATCATAAGAAAATCTTCATGTTCCTAACCATAAATTCTATGGCCACTACCAGTTTTATTCAGAATTTAGCTCTGGGATTAAAATTGGCCTGCTATGAGTGTCACACCTTTTACAGGGGCTTTTCATTATGGAAACTTTAAATATCTTCTTGCTTATAACCATTCTGCCTAGACCTGAATTATTCAGTATACAGTTTCATCTAGTAGATGTCTACCAGGATTCAACTAATTATAGACCTTGGGTCAAAAATGGCCCAATTCTGGGAGTTACAACTTCCAAAGGGCTATAGAGAAAACTTTGAAAATCTTTTGGCCGTCTTGTTGAAAGTTGTTGGTCTAAATACTCTTTGTCAAAGTTCATTGATATTTGGTATAAATGATACTTGATTAAATCTGCTTGTATTTATCAACATTATCTTAGCATGTGATAAAAATATGACTTTTTTTTTGGGGGGGGGGTATTATCTCTGAAATTTTATTGTTGTACTGATTTTTTTTTACAGTTTAATCACTGTTGATGTCAAATATACATATATTGCGCATTTATTAGGCAATGGAGTGATACATTGCCATCATGGCTGTCTTGTTCCACAATGTTTTGAGATAGTTGTGTGTTACGGGTGTTGAATGTCATACTTTTGCATTATTTGTTAGCTCACCTGGGCATGAAGTGCTCACTGTGAGCTTTTATGATCGTGCTGTGTCAGTCATCAGGCATGCGTCATGCGTTTGTCAACATTTACCTTGTGTACTCTCTAGAGGCCACATTTTCAGTCAGATACTCATGGACTGATTTCTGTACCATTCTAAATTGTTCGAAATTTAACAGCGTTTTTGCTCATCGGCTGTAGACGGGCATCTTTAACCACAAATATTTTCTATGCTGTTCCTTACAATTTCAGTCACTTGGGGATCAACAGGTTTGTCATCTGCAATTGCTTTCAGAGTTGACAAGTCTGAAATTGTGTGGCCTGATAAAGAGTTGAATTGCGTGACTAATAACTGTGGTGTGGGGTTTCTGGGACTTTTAACCTAAAAACAGTTTGTTTTTTTTTCATTTATTTTCCACAAAATACATACATAGTGCATACTGCAATACAGCATTCAAAAACATTGGTATATTATTATTTTTTTAAATACAATTCATTTGAAAATGATATGTTGTATCAGTATACAATATTTATATACATTGCTATTTTTTCTAACTTAAAAAGAAGAGAAAAGGGGAAAAAAAAAATAGGGAGAGAGATCCTGAACTGTGACTAAGAGGTTTATTCACTTTATGTTATGTTATGTTTACTTTAAAGCAAAGAAAAATTCTGAATTACAAAAAGTTTGCCCATTTGTTATTAAATTGGCTTAATTGATCTTTTGATAATGCTACGGCCTGTTCTATTTTTAGATGTTTGTAAAAGTAATTGATAAACATATGACAGTTTGGTACCTGGTTTGTTATTTTCATTTTAAATAGGAAATATTTAGCAAGTATAATTATGTAGTTTAAGACAAAGTGATTTACTGTAGTACCTGCAATTCCAAGAATTATATCTTTTAATTGAAATTTCACGTTTATTTGTTTACTTGTAAGAAAGTTAGTAACACCATTCCAAATTGTTTGAGCATGCATACACTCCAAGAGTAAATGTTTTATAGTTTCCACATTACTTGCACAAAAATTACATAAATTGGAAAGTTCAATCTTTTGTCTGAAGAGCAGTTTGTTTGTTGGAAGGATTCTTGTCAAAAGTTTGTATTGGAAACATCTTAAAGTTGTATCTACCGTTATTTCATAAGGTATTGTGTATGCACTTTTCCAGTTAACTTTCCCACTTTTCTTTGGATTTTGTTGATGAATTATTTCTTTTTAATTGGATTTTATATAATAACTTGTTTGCTTTGTTTATTCCCCTAATTTTATTAAGCAATTGCTTATTTTCTACGTTTACCAGTAGTTGTTGTTTTATTTCATTTTTCGTTCTAATGGGTATGCTACCAATCAAGTTGTAATATTTCAAAAAGTCTTCAGGTTTAATGTCATAAAGATTTTTGAATGTTTCAAAGTCATAAAAGATTTTTCTTCGAAAATCAAACAATTGTTCTAAAAATTTTATTCCTCTAACATACCATTTGTTGTGAAAGATATTTTGCCATTACATTTTATATTTGTATTATTCCAAATTATTTCTTTCTTAATGTTATTGTTGGCTATATTATTTTTAATTTTATTCCATGCTTTTAACACATCTGTAAGAAAAACATGGTTGGAGCAGATCTTTTTAATATCCGTTTCCTTTAGATTACATTCAAAAATCAAATTACCTCCAAAATGTTTTAGGAATTTAGAGAAGAATATTTTCCATTGTCCTGTGTTATTTTCATCAAAATATCTTTTAATCCAATTTGCTTTCAGTGATTTAACTAGTGCATATATATCTGGAACTGCTATTCCACCATTTTCAACTGAAAGTGTTACTGTTGATCGTTTCAGTTTATCTGGTTTGCTGTCCCATAAGAAGTGAAAAATACTCTTATTTATATCGTGCAGTATGTTTTCTGGTGGATTTTGTAATACTGTAATGGGGTAGATGATCTTGGGTAGTGCAAAGGTTTTTATAACTGTAACTTTTCCCAATAGTGTAAGTTTTCTATGTTGCCACTGCTTTAAAACGGTTTTAAATTCTTGAACTTTTGGAATGATATTTTTCTCTATGATGACATCTGCATAGTTTGAGAAGGTAATTCCTAACGTTTTTGCTGAATATGATGTCCAGACGAATCGTTTACCTTTGCAGAACTGTAATTGCATATCATTTAGGCTACCTACTCTTAGAATAGTTGATTTCTTTGTATTAAGTTTCAAACCAGAAATTTTACCAAACTCTGTTAAAACGTTGATTAATGATTCAAAAGAATTTTTTGATCCGTCCGTAAGAAATGTAGCATCATCAGCAAACATAGTTTGCTTTATTTCGATATTTTCCACATTAATTCCCTTGATATCTTTATTCTTTTTAATGTTACTTGCTAGTATTTCCAAACAACATATGAATAATGAACATGATAGTGGACAGCCTTGGCGCACTCCACGTTCAATTAAAAAGCTTTCCGACATTTTACCATTATTTATAATTGTACTATCTATATCTTTATAAAACACTTTAACCCATTTTATAAGATTTTCACCAAAATTTAATGTTTCTAGGCATTTGTACATAAAGTCATGATCTATACTATCGTATGCCTTTTCAAAATCGGCAAAGAATATAAGCCCTGGTTCATTTACTATGTTGAGGTATTCAATACATTCTTGTATTTTTCGTATATTTTCCCTGATGTATCTACCTTGGATAAAACCTGTTTGTGAAGAATTTATAATTGAAGATATTATTATTTTAATTCTGTTTGCTATTGACTTTGTTGCAATCTTATAATCAGTATTTAACAAAGTTATTGGCTGCCAGTTAGTAAGTGTATCCAATTCTTTTCCCTCTTTTGGAATTAAGGTTATTTAACCTTGCTTTTGCAATGTCATTAAAGAACCTGTTTTGAAAGAGTAATTCATCGAGTTAATGAAGTAAGTACTTAAATAGCTCCAAAATGCTTTATAAAATTGTACAGTCAATCCATCAGATCCCGGGCTTTTGTAATTTTTCATAGAAAATAAGGCCTCTTTACATTCATATTCAGTTAATATACCTTCACAAATATTTTTTTCATCTTCTGTCAATTGTTTTAATTCAAAATCAAGAATAGAATTCTCATTGTTTGGAGCAGATATGTTTTGTTTTTTATATAAGTTACTATAAAATCTCTTTTGTTCTTCTATTATATCTTTTGTATTTGTGACTTCTACCTTATCAATTAAAAGTTTATGAATAGTTTTTTGTTCTATATGTCTCTTTTCTAAATTGGCAAAATATTTGGAATTTTTTTCACTATATTCAATTTGAGTTGCCTTTGCTCTGATGATATGACCATTTATCTTTCTGTCATTTATGCATTCAAGTTCTTGTTTTAAGAGATTTAAATTATCCATTTTAACATCTAAATCATCTGAAGTTGTATTTATAATATTTTCAACTTTTTCAATTTCTTTAAAGGTGGCCCTTCAGATTTTGGGACGAAAATTTAACAAAAATAAAAAAAAATCATCCTTATACTTCCAAAGCCTTTTAATTTTCATTCATAAAACCCCAGTAGCCGAAACCCATCCGACAACAAGAGAAATTAGAGATTTACTACGGCCCAGGTCGACACCGACGGGAAACACGGTCTATTTTTAAATGAGCAACTCGCTCATTTACATACCGGAAATACACAGACGAAGCTTCAAACATAGCGTTCGAAGAAGACATTATGGAAAATAATTTCATGTTTGTTATGTTGTGGAATTTAAGCGTCATTAGTCACGTGCCAGTCACTTGGCATTCCCACAATGCTTTTTTGATTTCTGGCGCGAAATCTAAAAATAACCTTAAGAGGCTACGTAGCCTTTTAAGGGAACACCATCAAAAAAATTTTTTTTTGTAATTTTATGATTCTTAATTATTGATGATTTGTATTGTTTTTTCATATAAATTTCAGTGATATATATTTTTTTTAATTTGGTGAGATGTGAAAAATCTAAATACCCACCTTTAAGGAAAAAGATTTCCCTATCTGTTGTATGTTTTTTCCTTTGTGTAGAATATTTAATTGATTCATTTCTGATATTACCTTTCATAACTTCCCATAATGTGTTTGGGTTACAATTGTTATTCTGTACTGTTTCATTAATACAATCCTTTATTTTTTTAATAAATGTTTCATCAAGTAGTAAGGAATTACTGAATTTGAAATATCCAGGTCCTTTAGTGGGTATGTTGCAATTAATATGTAATAAAACAATGGAATGAGCCGATTTGTATCCTGGTTTTATTTTACAACCTTTCACAACATTCTTCAAATAATTTGAAGTCAAAAACTAATCGAGCCTACTAAATATTATTGGTTTTGTATTTGAATGCCAAGTATATTGTCTTGTCTGTAGATTTTTAACTCTCCAAATGTCTACGAGGTTATAATTTTCAATAATTTTGTTCATTTTATTTCTGCATTTTTTATTTGTATCGTCCCTACCATTTCTCTTATTGATATTTGTGTTTGAAACTGTGTTGAAGTCTCCTCGAATAATAATATTTTTATCAATGTCAATAATTTCATTAAGTTTTTCAAAAATGACATTATCATTATCATGATTTGGTCCATAACTATTTATTATTACGAATTCTTTTTCCTGGATAGTTACGTCCATGGTCACCAAATGCCCTACAATAATTTCCTTACATTCTTCAATTTTAACATTAAACTTTTCATTTACTAGAATGGCTATGCCTTGTTTGTTTTGGTCCCACTGAAAAAACATTTCCCATTCCATTCTTTTTTCCAGTGTTTATTTAATGGGTATGCAACATGAGTTTCTTGCAGCAAACATGTGTAAAAATTACTGTCTTCTAACCATTGAAAGATCTGTATTCTCTTTTCTTTATTTTGCAAGCCTTTTACATTAAAGGTACATATTGTTATACTCATTTCTATGTATAGAAAAAGAAGATATCCTTAATAGTCACAGTCCAGGATGAAGTATTCTGATAAATACAAAACAAAAGGTTCTGGAAAAACATAATCAATTCTTATATAATTGCGTCAAGTTTTAAGCTCCACTGGCCGAAGGCCAGCAAGCTTATGTCATGGCCCTGTGTTCGTCATCTGTCTGTCCATGCGTTAACTGTTATTTCAAACATCTCTGAAACTACCCATGCAATTTTGACCAAACTTCACAGAAATGATCCTGCCATGGTCCTTTTTGGAAACTTTTAAAATAATTAAATTTCTTGTAAAGCTCTGGTTGCCATGGCAACAGAACTGAAAAATATTGAAAATGTTTGAAAATCTTCTTGTCTGTAACCATAAGGCCTAGAGCTACCAAATTTGGCGTGAAGCTTTATCTTATAGACCTCTACCAAGTTTCTTCAAATTATAGCTCTGGGATGGGGTCACAAGTTTTACATGGGCTTTTAAAGTGAAAATCTTTGAAAATCTTTGTCTGAAGCCATGAGGCCTAGAGAGCTACCAAATTTGATATGTAGCTTCATGTAATAGACATCTACCAAGTTTCTTCAAGTTATAGCCCTGAGGTCAAAATTGGCCCCACCCTGGGGGTCACAGAAGGGATTTTGAAAATTTTGTGGGAAAAAGAGAAATTGCTGGTAACCAGCATGGGCTTATACGGTGAAAACTATAAAAGTCTTCTTGTTCCTTATCATAAGGCCTTGGGCTACTAAATTTTGCATGTAGCTTTATCTTATGGGCCTGTACCAAGATAGCCCAAATTATAGCCCAGGGGTCAAATTTGGACCTGCCCTGGCAGTCACAAGTACTTAGGGTTATAATTATAGTGAAAAGTAGGGCTACCAAATTTTGCATGTATATTCATCTAATGGATCTCTACCAACTTTGTTCATTATAGGCCTGGGGTCAAATTGGCCCCATCCCAGAAGTTACAACTTTTACATAGGCTTATGTAGTGAAAATTTTAAATATCTGACTTGTACCTCACCTTGAGAAACAGCTGTAATATTTTATGAGTGTTATCATCCAAGAGGCCTCTTCCAAAAAATGTTTAAATTAAAGCTCTGGCATCCTAACCACAAATTCTAGGGCTACTAAATTTTGTTCACTTCTGAATTTGACCAAAATTTAGTCCTGGGATTGAAATAAGCCCCACCTTAGGGGTCTCATGTTTTACAGGGGCTTTATAAACTTTGAAAATCTTCATGTTTTTAACCATAAAGCTTAGACCTGTATTAATTGGTAAGTGGCTTTATCTTGTGGATCTCTACCAGGATTCACATAATTATAGCTCTGTGGTCAAAAATGGCTTCGCCCTGGGGTTACAACTTTCACATGGGCTTTTGTAGAGGAAACTTGGTAAGTCTTCTTGTTCAAAACCATTTGGCCTAGAATTGTAATTTTTGGTATGTATGGTTTTGTATTTATTAGCCAGTGGAGCAATACAAGGCCATCATGGCCCTCTTGTTTTATGAAAGTTAACCCTTAACCAAATAATCTAGAGTTTTAACAACCCCAAGGAAGAAGGCTTTTGAAATAATTCTGGAAACAGAAGAAATTGCTGGTTACCAGCATTTTCTCTTATTCCCACAGTGTTTTTTACCTTATCAAAGTGATAAAAGTCATCATTTATACCTTTTCGAAACATTCCCAAGTTTTACAACCCTATGAAAATTGGCTTTTGAAAGCATAGTGAGAAGAGTAAATTTCATTTTTTTAGTCATGTTTATTTTTTTGTCTGCAAATACTTTCAAGTTGGACAAGTCTAAAATTTTGTTGTTTGGTGAAGAGTTAATCCTATACCAAACAACAAAATTTTAGACTTTGCCAAATTCAAAGCATTTGCAGACAACAATTTAAATGTTGCAGGAACTATGGGATATGGCCGTGAAAGAGTAGAAAACATTGTGGGAAAAAGAGAAAATGTTGCAACCAGCATTTTCTCCTTTTCCCACCATATTTAGAAAAGTTTGGGTTTTTTTTCAGGGTTGTTAATACTTGGGATTGTGTGGTATAGGGTTTTATCTTTCACTTAACCGAATATCCATGCAATGCGATATTTTTTATATGTACCACAGATATTTATACAACATGAATTGATATACCACGGATATTTATAGAATACCAATGAATTTTTTACAGGTAAACGTCAGGTTTTATGACATATTCAACATCATTCATGACGTCATTATTACAGCTAATTCATATCCGACTAAATTGAAAAGATCTTTTTCGCTTGAAATTACGCACATATTTTTCACATCTTTTGCACGATGAGTAAAAATTAGATGTTGAAAGATAAAGAGAATACATATATAGTGTTGTCGTATATCAAAAATATCTAACTCGGTTGTGAGAATCGATTATTGTCTCGCCAAGGCTTGACAATTACCAATTCTCCCAACCTTGTTAGATATTTTTGATATACGACAACACTATGTACATATTCTCTATCAGCCATATGTTATGCGTTGTTTGCAGATACCATCAATACGGATGAGTCTAAATATTTTTTGTCCTGTAAATAGATTGTGTCACAGATTTACCTAAGTATTTCAATGTGACTTTTGTATACTAGGAATTTTTTTTTTTCACCTTTTAGGAGAGTGTAGATCAAGATCAGACTGCTCAGATAGTCCTCCCCTCTCATAGTTCATCAATGAAACCCCTGATAATTCACTGTAGCTCAATTGATGAGATTTGCCCGTGAAAGGGCAGAAAACTTGTGAGAAAACGCTGGTTACCAGCATTTTTTCCTTTTCCCACAGTGTTTTTGAAAACCTTTGTCACTAAGGTCTGTTGAACAGGAAATTGTTCGGTAAAGGGTTAAAAATTCCAAACGAGTTATGATGCAGACTGTATGGAAAAATGGTACATAAGAAAGTCCTACAACTACATAACTTCCTTTGTCAATTAAACGCGTTACAAAGCTATCCTGTTTTAAAGGTCCTGAGGAGAAACGGTGTGAGAAAAGGGAGAAATCTGTTGTAGTCGTTTTTCTCATCTTTTCTTAAAATGGTTTTTATCCTTCCATAGCAAATACCATGACATAAGCCACACTTGATATGTAGTTTGCAGATGCTTTCAATTTGCACAGATCTAAATTTTTATACCCCCGCAAAACGAATGTTTTCGGGGGTATACTGGAATCAGCCTGTCCGTCCGTGTGTCCGTCTTTGTACAAATAATTGCCTGTTTCTGTCAAAGCGCTGGCGGGGGTATTAAGTCACATTCAGTGACAGCTCTAGTTTTTGTCTGGTAAACATTTAACACATTAGGGAACTAGCTGAATCAGACCAAAATTTGCACAAAGGAGAAAAAAAATACTTTTCCTGAATTGAAAGGAAAATACTGTTGGAAAATGTGAGCTATGGCCATGATATGACTAAATTTTTGACTGTTCAACATTCAGAGCTCGCTTGATGGAGTTCAGATTTTGGGAAAAAGTGTAATTGCTGGTTACCAGCATTTCCTCCTTTTCTCATGATGTTTTCATATTAAGATGTCTAAATGTCAGATGTCATGGAAACTTTTTTTCCTAAATTAAACCTGCATATGATTTTAGTCCTGATATAATAGAGTGACATTTTCATTTGTTCTGTTTTTAGGTCACAGTCATGGCAGCAATGAAGGTCAAGGACATAGTCATAGTAACCACAATAACCATAGTAATTACCACCCTGCAAATGATGGTAACTCAAAATCTCCAGAAGATACGCCAATGCATAATTGCACGAAGGAGAGCGAGAAACTCATGGATGATACCTCACCTACCAATAATGAGCATGTGACTACACTGTTTGATAATGAATGTGATTCAGAAAACGATCCAAATGAAGTTGTCATAGAGTTTGACAGAAAAAGAATGTGTAAGATATTGTGTTTTTCTCATCTTGGATTCGACAGTAGAAAAGTGTTTAATCTTTTACCACACAATCCCAAGTTTTAACAACCTTGAGGAAGAGGGATTTTGAAAACATTGTGGAAAAAAGGAGAAATTGCTGGTAACTAGCATTTTTACCCATTCCTACAATGTTTTCTACCCCATCAATTACAGAAATCATTATTTGAGCTACATTTAGTTTGTTGTCTGCAAATGCTTTTAATTGGATTGAGATCAAATTGTTGTCATTTGGTTTACAGTAAACCCTTTCACAAACAACAAACTTAGACACTTCCAAATTGGGAGCATCTACACACAACAAATTTGAAAGCAGTCAAAGGAAGTTAAGTTCTTTGACAGGGTCAAAAAAATTGTGGGAGAAGGAGAAATAGCTGGTTTCCAGCATTTTCTTCTTTTCCCACAATGTTTTCAAAAGCTTCTTCCTTAGGGTCTTGAAAATACAGGATTGTTTTGTAAAGGTTAAGATACTGTGGCATTTTCTCTTTGGTAATTAAATTATAAAAAGATGTGCAAGTCTTTAGAAACTTTTCTCACTTGCAATTTGACAGGAAAAGCATTTATCACATAACCTCCCTTGTTTTCAGTGTAATATACCCATTACAAATTTTCTTATCTTATACACGTTTGATATCACAATTGTGTGACGTCATTTTTGAGGTCATTTTGTACATATTTCATAGAAGTGAATGGGTTTTATGGATATCACCGCGGGTGCATCTATAGATAGTTTTTAGCTCCACTGGCAGAAGGCCAGCGAGCTATTGTCATGGCGTTGTGTCCGTCGTGCGTCCGTCCGTCCGTCCGTCCGTTCGTTCGTCCGTGCGTGCATCCGTAAACTTTTTCTTTAAAAAACTTCTCCTCAGAAACTATTGACTGGATTTTTACCAAATTTCACAGGAATGTTCCTTTGGTGGTCCTCTTTCAAATTCCTTCAAATAATTGTGTTCCATGAAGAATTCTGGTTGCCATGGCAACCAAAGTAAAAAACCTTTAAAAATCTTCTCCTCCCAAACCGCTGTTTGGATTGCATTATTATTTTGCAGGAATGTTCCTTAGATACAGGTTTACAGACTTCCTTAAAAAAAAAAAAGATCTGTCAAAAAACATGGCTTTTATGGGAGACTCATTTTCCTTTTATGGTATAAAGTAAAATCTTTGAAAAATTTCTTCTCTAAAACTATTTATTGGATTTCATTGTTGTTTTGCAGGTAAGTTCCTATGGTGGTTGTCTACCAAATTGTTTCTTCAGTGAGCTAAAATGCAGGATTGAATGATAATTGTTAAAAACTTCCTTTCGCCATTATAGAAATATCAGGCCTGTGGAGCGATACAGGCGCTCAAGCGCCTCTAGTTCATCTTCTGATCTATAATTTGTGAATTGTCGTTATGTGATAAAAAGAATCTGACATTCGTAGGCGTTTGAGACAGAATTTTATTAAACTGTTCAAGGAAAAATGTTATTAAGCTCGCCAAAGGCTCGCTTAATAACATTTTCCCTAGACTTGTGTAATAAAATTTTATCTCAATACCGACTTATGTCGGATCCTATATGTGTAAAATACCTCAGCCCTCCTCATTTTGTAATTTGACACTGAAAGCATATGTAAGATTCTGTAGGTTTCTCATTTGCTATTTGACATTGAAAGCATATGTAAGATTCTGCAGGTTTCTCATGTGCAATTTGACAGTCAAAGAACATGTAGGATTCTGTAGGGTTCTCATGTGTAATTTGACAGTCAAAGAACGTGTAAGATTCTGTAGGTTTCTCATGCATAATTTGACAGTCAAAGAACGTGTAAGATTCTGTAGGTTTCTCATGCGTAATTTGACAGTCAAAGAACGTGTAACATTCTGCAGATTTCTCATGTGTAATTTGACAGTCAAAGAACATGCAAGACTTGCAGTTTTCTCATGTGCAAGTTGACAGTCAAAGAACGTGTAAGATTCTGTAGGTTTTTCATTTGTAATTTGAAAGTTAAGGCATATGTAAGAGGTTGGTTTCTCACTTGTAATTTGACACTCAAAGAACATGCAAGATTCTGTATGTTTCTTATTTGTAATTTGACAGTCAAGGAATTTGTGAGATACTTTAGATTTCTCAACTGTAATTTGATAGTTTTATATTAAAAAATATTTATTATACATTAGCATCTCTCAATTATAATTTGACAGACAATGAATACATAAGATACTGCAGGTTTCTTGTTTGTAATTTAACTGTCAAAGAATGATTAAAATACTGTAGATTTCTAACTTTTTATTTGACAGTTAAATATTCTGTAAGATATTGCAGGTTTCTTGTTTCTTATTTGACTGAGAAAGAATGTTTAAGATACTGTAGGTTTCTTAGATAATTTGACAGTTTAAGAGTGTCTAAGACACAGTAGCACTTTATTTTGTAATTTGACAGTATCATATGTAAGTACTGTAATTTTTTCAACAAGTATTTTTAGCTCACCTGAGCACAATGTGCTCAAGGGGAGCTTTTAGGATCACCCGGTGTCCATCGTCTGTCGTCAACAATTCTTTAAGCATCAACTCCTCCTAAACCGCTGGGCCAATTTGGACCAAACTTGGCTGGAATGTTCCTTGGGAGGTCCTCTTTAAAACTTGTTCACAGAATTGGATTCCATCAAAAACTCTGGTTGCCATGGCAACCAAATGGAATTTTCTAAGGAATTCTTTAAAAATCTTCTCCTCTGAAACCGTTGGTCAGATTTTGAAATAATTTCACAGAGGTGTTCCTTGGGTGACCCTTTTCAAAAAGTGTTCACAAAATTTTGATCCAGTAAGAAACATGGCTCTGGTGAATGGGGGCTTCTTGCACTATACAGAAATGAAGAAATTCTTAAAAATTCTTCTTCTTTGAAACGGCTGGTCAGATTTTGAAATAATTTCACAGAGATGTTCCTTGAGTGACCCTTTTCAAAAACTGTTCGCGAAATTTTGATCCATCAAGAAACATGGCTCTGGTGACTGGGGGCTACTTGCACTATACAGAAATGAAGAAATTCTTAAAAATTCTTCTTCTCTGAAACGGCTGGTCAGATTTTAAAAAAAATTCACAGAGATGTTCCTTGGGTGCCCCTTCTCAAAAACTGTTCGCAAAATTTTGCTCCATCAAGAAACATAGCTCTGGTGACTGGGGGCTACTTGCACTATACAGAAATGAAGAAATTCTTAAAAATTCTTCTTCTCTGAAACGGCTGGTTAGATTTTGAAATAATTTCACAGAGATGTTCCTTTGGTGACCCTTTTCAAAAATTGTTCGCAAAATTTTGATCAATCAAGAAATATGGCTCTAGTGAATGGGGGCTACTTGCACTATACGGAAATGAAGAAATTCTTAAAAATTATTCTTCTCTGAAACGGCTGGTCAGATTTTGAAATAATTTCACAGAAATGTTCCTTTGGTGACCCTTTTCAAAAATAGTTCGCAAAATGCTGATTTGTTAAGAAACATGGCCCTGATTGGGGGGGGGGGGGGGGCACTTGCACTATATGGACATTAAGAAATTCTTAAAAATTCTTCTTCCCTGAAACGGCTGGTCAGATTTTGAAATAATTTCACAGAAATGTTTCTTGGGTGACCCTTTTCAAAAAGTGTTCGAGATATTTTGATCCATGAAGAAATATGGCTCTGATGGCTGTTGGCTATTTACACTATACAGTCATGAAGAAATTCTTAAAAATTATTCTTCTCTGAAACCGCTGGTCAGATTTTGAAATCATTTCACAGAAATGTTCCTTGGATGACTCTTTTCAAAAATTGTTCACAAAATTGTGATCTGTCAAGAAACATGGCTCTGATGGTGGGGGCTGTTTGCACAACAGGGACATGAAGAGGAATTTCTTAATTCTTCTTCTCTGGAACGGCTGGTCAGATTTTGAAATCATTTCACAGAAATGTTCCTAGGGTGACCCTTTTCAAAAATTGTTAGGGAAACTTTATCCGTCGAAAAACAACAGCCAATTGTTGGCACCAGCATGTGGTGCTCTTGTTCGACTTATGTTTTTAGTCACTATTGAGAATGTGCTCTTCTTCAAGAAATTGTCCTTGGGTGATCTATCCCAAAATTTATTTGCAGAATTTTGATTCATGAAAATTATTGCAGTGGTGATGATTGTAGAGGTGGTGACAGATTTTGAAATGACTTTTACAGATGACCTTTTCAAAATTGCTTGGCAAAATAATGATTTTGTTTCGAAAGTTTCAATACCTCAAAAAAAGATTTGGCTATGGTCCTTGCAAAAATTCAGGTGAGCGATCCAGGGCCATCTTGGCCCTCTTGTTTTAATGAACTCTGAGGAAACAGAGAACAGCTATTGTTGTCTCTCTAGATCAAGATCAGACTGCAGAACAACTGTAGCTTTTTCAGAAAGATAATCTGGGAAGTAGTGACAAAATGGGTATATTTGGTAGGTAGTAGTAGGTTTGCTATCTGTAACCCTGTACCAAATGATCCTTTGTTTTAACTGTTTATCACATGAGAAAAAATTATACTTGTACAAATTGAAAGGATTTGCAGACAACATTTAAATGCAACTCAGATGATGAAATTGGTCTTTGATAGGGCAGAAAACATTGTAAGAAATGGAGAAAATGCTTGTAACCAGCAATATCTCCTTTTTCTCAAAAATTTTTCTACCCCATGAAAGACGTAAAATTATGTGATCAGTTGAGCCACATTTGCTATGAGCATATTCTTTAACTCATTACCAAACGACAATATTTTAGGCTTGTCCAAATCGAAAGCATTTGCAGACGACAAAATAAAAGTGACTGAAAATTTGAAATTTGTTTTGTGAAGAGTAGAAAACATTGTGGGAAAAGGAGAAAATGCTGGTTACCAGCATTTTCTCCTTTTCCCACAATGTTTTCTAAAGGCTTCTTTCCCAGGGTCGTCAAAAGTAGGGATTGTGTGGTAATGGGTTAAAAATAGAAGGGTAGAAAATTGTTGTCTGGATGGTCTTCACACAAACGTGTGAAACCTCTACCGAATCAAAAAACCAACTGTTGATATTATTACGTGTCAAAACAAGTCTGATATATATGAATTATTTAGCAGAAAACAAAAATTTAGACTTGTCCAAACTAAAAGCATTTGCAGACGACAAATTATATGTGGCTCAAATGATGGGATCTGTCTGTCCTAGGATAGGAAAAGTTGGGAAAAAGAAATGAGAAAATACTGATTACAAGCATTTTCTCTTTTTCCTACAACTTTTTTCAAAAGCATTTTTTCTCAGGACACTCGATGGTATAGAAAAACATCTGATGTTAACCCAAAAAGCGCCTTTCATGACTATAGTTGCCTTTGCAGCCAGTGTAGATCAAGATCAGGCTGCACAAAATGTGCAGCCTGATCATTAATCTACACTGTTCACTTTGCTAAAACACTTTCAGACGAGACCAATTTTGAAATTGTGATCATTTGGGCCTTGTTTTTAGACTGAAAATAAAATCTGGGTTTATTTGGTGCTCTGAAGGTTAAACGGTTGAAGTGTATTTTCTGTTTTCAGCAAGCAGTGCTCATTTAAATATGCGGGCTGTATTTTTACATGTATTGGGCGATGCCCTGGGCTCTGTTATAGTAGTCATTAGTGCGCTGATGATATGGTTTATAGATGCCAAATGGGTGTTTTATGTAGATCCAGCCATGAGGTAGGTCTTGACTTTTCACCTAACAAACCTGTTTTAACCCTTTACTGAACAATACAGAGTCCGTTTTTACGGACCATTCTTGAGAACATTCTTAGTCTTATTCTCCAGAATTTTCTAAATTTGAAAGTAAACCAACTTCTGATTGGCTAAACCATTTGGTTTAGCCAATCAGAAGTTATTTTACTCTCAAATTTAAAAAAATCTCGGATTTATAGACTAAGAATGTTCTCAAGAATGGCTGGTGAAAATGGCCCCTGAATTTTGTCGCTACAAGATGAACAACCTTTGAAAACATTGCGGTAAAGGAGAAAATGCTGGTAACCAGCGTTTTATCCTTTTCCCTCAATGTTTTCAAAAACAAATGCTTCCAGTCTGTATCGGTCTAAAATTTTGTCATGTGATGAAGAGTTAATAATCCCAAATAAAGCTTCTTAAAGTGTGGAAGAAGGAGAAATTCTGATTTCTAGCATTTTCTCCTTTTTCTTTAATTTTCTAGCTATTCAAAGACTGATTCCATTATTTCAGTCATATTTAACTCTTAACCCAAAGACAAAATTTTAGACTTTTCCAAATTGAAAGCATTTGCAGACAACAAAATAAATGTGATTCAGAAAATAAAATTTTCACTCAAAAGGTTAGAAAACACTGTGGGAAAAGGAGAAAATGCTGGTGACCAGCATGTTCTCCTTTTCCCACAGTGTTTTCAAATGTCTTCTTCCTCAGGGTCGTTCAAAGTCGGAATTGCGTGGTGAAGAGTTAAACTGAGGGGTTGATGGTTCAGTTTTCCAGCTTTTTCAAACTCTTTTCCAGGTTCGATAATTGTCATTGCAACAAGATTTGTTCCTCTCGCACCGCTGGATATTATTTCAGTGTTGTTTATGTGAAAAGGAGCCAGTTGCTTTGAAGAAATGGTGTATGAAGTACTTACAGAAGAAACTTGTGGAACAAATAGATAGGATCACTGGGTGCCAGGATATAACTGAAATAATGTTGAAAACCTTTGAAATGAAATAATTTTGATTTCCTAACATGTTACCATGTGGGGAGCAACCAAGGACCCTCAGGCTCCTGTTTTTAGCTCACCTGAGCACAAAGTGCTCAGGATGAGCTATTGTGATCACTCACCGTCCGTCGGCGTCCGTCCGTCTTCCGTCCGTCCGTCGTCCGTCTGTTCACATTTCTTTGTTTACACTCTAACATCTACAAATATTAACCAATCAGCACCAAACTTAATCAAAATATATATGACCATAAGATCTCGGATGAGTTCGATTATGGGTCTAATCGGACCGGGACAACTGGAGTTATTTGCCCTTGAATTAGAAAAATTGCTATATTTGACTTTGTTTACACTCTAGCATCTACAATTGTTCACCAATCAGCCCCAAACTTGGTCAAAATATATATGACCATAAGATCTCGGATGAGTTTGATCATGGGTCTAATCGGACCAGAACAACTGGAGTTATTTGCCCTTGAATTAGAAAAATTGCTGTGTTTGACTTTGTTACACTCTAACATCTACAGTTGTTCACCAATCAGTCCCAACTTGGTCAAAATTATATATGACCATAAGGTCTCGTATAAGTTTGATTATGGGTCTAATCAGACCAGAACAACGAGTTATTTGCCCTTGAATTAATAAAATTGCTATATTTGACTTTGTTTACACTCTAGCATCTACAATTTTTCACCAATCAGCACCAAACTTGGTCAAAATATATATGACCATAAGATCTCGGATAAATTCGATTATGGGTCTAATCGGACCAGAACAACTGGAGTTATTTGCCCTTGAATTAGAAAAATTGCTATATTTGACTTTGTTTACACTCTAGCATCTACAATTTTTCACTAATCAGCCCCAAACTTGGTCAAAATTATATATGACCATAAGATCTCAGATGAGTTTGATTATGGGTCTAATCGGAACAGAACAACTGGAGTTATTTGCCCTTGAATTAGAAAAATTGCTATATTTGACATCGTTTACACTCTAGCATCTACAATTTTTCACCAATCAGCTCCAAACTCAGTCAAAATATATATGACCATAAGATCTCAGATGAGTTTGATTATGGGTCTAATCAGACCAGAACAACTGGAGTTATTTGCCCTTGAATTAGAAAAATTGCTATATTTAACTTTGTTTACACTCTAGCATCTACAATTTTTCACCAATCAGCACCAAACTTGGTCAAAATTATGTATGACCATAAGATCTCGGATGAGTTTGATTATGGGTCTAATCAGACCAGAACAACTGGAGTTATTTGCCCTTGAATTCGAAAAATTGCTATATTTGACTTTGTTTACACTCTAGCATCTACCATAATTTGCTTAACTTTTGGGGCAGTAAAAAATAATTAATTTTTTTTGTGTCCCAATACTTTGGTCTACAAAAAATAATTATTTTGTCAGCTGTCCCAAAACTTATGGTCAAACAAGACAATCTGTCATACTGAAAGTCAATGGCCGCTAACCCGTCGAATATTGCCGATGTTAAAATATTGCTACGTCATTGATGTCGATAAACATCAAATCATATGCAGGTTGGTCTGTTTTTAGACAGATTGGAATTTCACTGATCAATTTGAGCACTAAAAGCTTAAAAACTTCGCTTTTTCTCATTGTTTTCGTTGATGATTAACTTGTCACTCATTACTGTCTGCGTCCTGGGATCGCGATGAGGATGTTATTTTGCGTTTGTAGATAAATTCACAACATATTTTACCTGCTTACATGTACGTGTGGTGAACGACGTTAATTCCACTCTGACAAGTACCTGCTTGGACCGTTCTCAAATTTGATTGGTTCGTCGATCTTCGATCGATAAACCTTGGGTAAACTAGAATGCTGTACCTTGATTTCTATTTATAAACAACGAACTCGATTGACCGTGAATACATGCGTGTCAACTCTGTCAACTTCGGATGTACATATACACGTTATACACGTTATGTATCTTGGATACAAGTTTATCACACCCTTTTTACACTTACGTCGGATTTCTTTTTGAATTGGGGTTTAAATTAGACTGTCGGGTGATCAAGTTTTTTGTCTTGAATCAGGAAACTCCCATTGAAATCGGGAGGGTTGGGAAGTATGCTTACGATGTTACGTGTGTAGAAATAAAACTGCGTGAAATAAATAGTTGCAAACAAAGGGTATCAAACGGATTGAAAGACTTTTTTTTTAAATAGATATTCACTGTCCCAATTCTTTGGAACAAAAAAATACCGATCTTGCTTCGCAATTTTTAGTATGTCCCAAATCTTTGGGTCATGAAAAATAATTATTTTCGTGATTTTTTATGGTGTCCCAATTCTTTGGGTGTCCCAAAACATACGCAAAATGCGGTACAATTTTTCACCAATCAGCACCAAACTTGGTCAAAATATATATGACCATAAGATCTCGGATGAGTTCGATTATGGGTCCAATCGGACCAGAACAACTGGAGTTATTTGCCCTTGAAATTGAAAAATTTCTATATTTGACTTCGTTTACACTCTAGCATCTACAATTTTTCACCAATCAGCCCCAAACTTGGTCAAAATTATATATGACCATAAGATCTCGGATGAGTTTGATTATGGGTCTAATCAGACCAAAACAACTGGAGTTATTTGCCCTTGAATTAGAAAAATTGCTGTGTTTGACTTTGTTTACACTCTAGCATCTACAAATATCAACCAATCAGCTCCAAACTCAGTCAAAATATATATGACCATAAGATCTCAAATGAGTTCGATTATGGGTCTAATTGGACCAGAACAACTGGAGTTATTTGCCCTTGAATAAGAAAAATTGCTATATTTGACTTCGTTTACACTCTAGCATCTACAATTTATAACCAATCAGCTACAAACTTGGTCAAAATACTTATGACCGTAAGATCTCAGATAAATTCGATTATGGGTCTAATCAGACCAGAACGACTGGAGTTATTTGCCCTTGAATTAGAAAGTTCTTTAGAATAGTTCTTTGTCCGGAGCATAACTTTGTCATCTCCAGTCCGATTGACGTGAAATTTGGCATTTGTGTTTGTTGCAATAATACGGAGTGCAGTGTGAAAGAACCATAGCTCTACCTAGTACTGTCTATGAGTTATTCCCCTTGATCGTCATTTTTACAGGATTTTCTGCTTGTCAGGGATATAACTTTGTCATCTCTAGTCTGAACATCTTCAAATTTGGTATGCATGATTGTTGAAAAATTACGGAGTGCAGTGCACAAGAACCATAACTCTTCCTAGCACAAATTTTGAGTTATTCCCCCTTTGACCTTATTTTTTTGTAGCATTTCGTGCTTGTCCAGAGTAAAACTGTCATCTTAAGTAGGAATGACTTGAAATATGGTATGCCTATTTGTTGAAATACTTGGAAGTGCAGTGCACAAGAATTGTAACTCTACCTCATGCTGTCTTTGAGTTATTTCCCTTTGATCGTCATCTTTACAGCATTTAGTGCTTGTCCGGAATATAACTTTGGCATCTCAAGTCAGAACAACTTCAAACTTGGTATGCATACTTTTTGCAATATTACGGAGTACAGTGCGCAAGAACAATAACTCTACCTAGCGCGGATTTTGAGTAATTCCACTTTGATCTTCATTTTTTAGCTCCACTGGCCGAAGGCCAGCGGGCTTATGTCATGGCCTGTTGTCTGTCGTCCGTCCGTCCGTGCGTTAACTTTTTTTTAAAACGTCTTCTTCTCTGAAACTACCCATCCAATTTTGATGAAACTTCACAGAAATGATCCTGCCATGGTCCTCTTTAGAATTTCTTGAAAGAATTTAATTCCTTCAAAAACTCTGGTTGCCATGGCAACAAAACTGAAAAATTTTGAAAATCTTTGAAAATCTTCTTGTCTGAAACCGTAAGGCCAAGGGCTACCAAATTTGGCATGTAGCTTTATCTAGTGGACCTCTACCAAGTTTCTTCAATTTATAGCCCTGGGGTCAAAATTGGCCCCGCCCCGGGGGTTACAAGTTATACATGGGCTTATTTAGGGAGAACTTTAAAATTCCTCTTCTAACTAGCCATAGGGCCTAGAGCTACCAAATTTGGCATGTAGCTTTATCTAGTGGACCTCTGCCAAGATTGTTCAAATTATAGCCCTGGGGTCAAATTAGGCCCTGCCCGGGGGTAACAAGTTTTACATGGGCTTATATAACAAGTTTTACATGGGCTTATATAGGGAGAACTTTAAAATTCTTCTTTGACCTAGCCATGGGGCCTAGGGCGACCAAATTTGGCATGTAGCTTTATCTAGTGGACCTGTACCAAGGGTGTCCAAATTATAGCCGAGGGTCAAATTTGACTTCGCTCCGGGGGGTAACATGTTTTACATGGGCGGGCTTATATAGGAAAATCTTTCGCATCTAGCTATAAGGGCTAGGGCTATCAAATTTTGCATTTAGCTCTATCTAGGGGGTCTCTATCAAGGGTGCCCAAATTATAGCCCAGGGGGTCAAATGTAGCCCCACCCCAGGGGGTCACAAGTTCTACATGGTCTTATATAAGGAAACTTTAATAATCTACTTGTACATAGCCATATTTAGGCCTAGGGCTACCAAATTTTGCATGTAACTTTATATAATGGGCCTCTACCAAGAGGGCCCAAATTTTAACTTTGGGGGTCAAGTTTGACTCCACACCAGGGGTCACAAGTTTTACATCGGCTTTTATAGTGAAAACTTGATAAACCTGTGTCATGGATCACATATTTTACAGGGCCTTTTATTCAGCAAACTTGTTTTACATGACTTTTTATTGGGCAAGATTAAAAAATCTTTTTGTTTATAACCACACATTCTAGTTTCATATTGTAGGTCTGGGGTCAAAATTGCCTTCATTCCAGGGATCGCAAGTTTAACATGGGCTTCAAAATATTGTCACTTCAATTTAAACATTAATCAAGGGAAATAACTCTTTTTATGAAAGATAAAGTTCGTTACTATTTACCTCCCTTGATTATTAAGCTGCAGTGATACATGATTGGTGCTAGACAAGTTTTTTAGCTCCACTGGCCGAAGGCCAGCAGGCTTATGGCCCGTTGTCCGTTGTGCGTCCATCCGTATGTTAACTTTTTAGCTCACTTGAGCACAACGTGCTCAAGGGGAGCTTTTAGGATCACCTGGTGTCCGTCGTGCGTCGTGTGTCGTCAACAATTCTTTAAACATCAACTCCTCCTAAACCACTGGGCGGATTTGGACCAAACTTGGCTGGAATGTTCCTTGGAAGGTCCTCTTTAAAAACTGTTCACAGAATTTGATTCCATCAAAAACTCTGGTTGCCATTGCAACCAAATGGAATTTTTTAGGGAATTCTTTAAAAATCCTCTCCTCTGAAACCACGGGTCAGATTTTGAAATAATTGCACAGATATGCTCCTTGGGTGACCCTTTTTAAAAACTGTTCGTAAAATTTTGATCCGTCAAAAAATGTGGCTCTGGTGAATGGGGGCTTCTTGCACCATATAGAAATGAAGGAATTCTTCAAAATTCTTCTTCTCTGAAACCGCTGGTCAGATTTCGAAATAATTTCACAGGATTGTTCCTTGGGTGACCCTTTTCAAAAACTGTTCGTAAAATTTTGATCCGTCAAAAAACGTGGCTCTGGTGAATGGGGGCTTCTTGCACTATACAGAAATGAAGGAATTCTTTAAAAATCTTCTCCTCTGAAACAGCAGGTCAGATTTTGAAATAATTTCACAGGATTGTTGCTTGGGTGACCTTTTTCAAAAATTGTTCGTAAAATTTTGATCCGTCAAAAAATGTGGCTCTGGTGAACGGGGGCTACTTGCACTATATGGAAATTTAGAAATTCTTAAAAATTCTTCTTCTCTGAAACGACTGGTCAGAATTTTACTTAATAGCCAGTGGAGCGATACAGGGCCATCATGGCCCTCTTGTTTACAGTATTTCTTGCTTGTTTGGAACGGAACTTTGAAGTCTCAAGTCAAATTGACTTGAGACTTGGTAAACATGTTTGTTGCATTACCTGCCCTTTGCAATTATTATACCTCCTTGACAACTGGCGGTGGGACGGGCATATCTTGCGACAATTTGCCGCTCTTGTTTCAATATCATTTGGCCTTGAACCTCGATATTTGGTATTTATCTTCATTGTAGACCTTTACTGCTTAGTACTCAGGTGAGCGATATAGGACCATCATGGTCCTCTTGTTATTAACTCTTTACCAGACAACAAAAATTGTAGACATGTCCAAATTGAAACCATTTTCAGATGACATATTGAATATAGCTATGATAAATTGAATTTGTCTCAAACAGGGTAGAAAACATGGTGGAAAAGGGAGAAAATGCTGGTTACCAGCATTTTCTTCCTTTCCCACAATGTTTTCAAAAGCCTTCATCCTCAAGATTATTTAAATATAGGATTGTCTAGTATAGGGTTAAGTACAATGTTTTGTTGAATTTGGAACGAGTTTCCTCTTGTTTCTTAGCGCACCCAAGCATAACATGCGAACAAATCCCGTATTTTGAGCCACATTTAACTTGTTTGTGAATGCTTTCAATTTTGAGAAATGAAGAATTTTTTTTCATTTGGTTAAAAGTTCATAAACCGGTAAAAAAAGCCCTATTGTGGTTTTTTCGAAGGGCTTTTGGACTGAAACCTCAAAAACAGTGTAGATCCTTGTTAGCAACATGAGCATGGAATTACAGTGTCTTAAAATGCACTTCAACTTTAGTGTTCTGAATGGGATGGGATATTTCTGCAATATCTCAGTTTCAGCAAGGCAAAAGTTCACTTTTTCATTTGTTTCCTTGGTTTCACAAGTAAATGGCTGGAGCTCTGAAGTGTCTTGCCCCAGGACATTCCGATGAAAAACTCTGGGCCTTAGATGAGGATTGAGCCCAGGAATCCTCTGTTGCTTGATCAATATTTTGACCACAGAGCCATGCAGGACTCTGGTAATTAGTTCAGATCAATTGCTAATTAAATTTGTTGTTGTTGTTATTGTATTTTATTGTTATTCATATTTTTATTTTCAGTGTAATAATGGTGGTCATAATTCTTTGTACAACCATTCCATTGTGTAAGTAGTATTCTAAATATCATTTACTGGTACTTATCATTCTAAAATTGACTAACCAATCTTAACTCTTTACCACATAACCCCATGTCTTAAGGATCTTGAGGAAGAAACTTAGAAAAAATTGTGAAAAAGAAGAAAATGCTGGTAACCAGCATTTTCTTCTTTTTCCACAATGTTTTCTACCTTGTCAGAGAACATCAGCTGACTGTATCGGGAAGGTTGATACTGTTGACTGTAGACACTTTCCAGATTCACTGAAGTCCAGAGTCCAGAATTTATTGTTTTGGAAAGGGTTAATATGATTATTTTTCCTTCCAAAAGTAAGGATCTCATTGACTAAAAATTTTGTCTCGGCCAATCAGATGGGGCTATTTTTACTCTATATCAAACCATTCCAAGTTTTTTCAGTCCTGAAGAAGAAGGCTTTTGAAAATATTTTGGGAAAACGATTTGTTTGTTTGATTGTTTGTAATATCTTGAACACTATTTTCAACATTATTTCAGTTACGTTGTAGCAGCTAGTGCTTTTCCTGGAAATTCTTTAACCAGTACATAGCACAAAGCTGCTTACCGGCATTTTCTCCGTTTCCCACAATCTTTTCAAAAGCCTTTGACCTGGGGATCATTTAAACATGTGATTGTTTGGTGAAGGGTAATGTCTATGTCAGTGCCAATTATGGCTCATTTATCAATAAGGTAGTGGAGCGATACAGGGCAATCATGGCCCTCTTGTTAGCTCACCTGAGCATGAAGAGCTCAGGATGAGCTATTGTGATCACTCACCGTCCGTCGGCGTCTGTCCGTCGTCCGTCCGTCCGTCGTCCGTCCATCGTCCGTTCACATTTTTTTGTTTACACTCTAGCATCTACAAATATTAACCAATCAGCACCAAACTTGGTCAAAATATATATGACCATAAGATCTCGGATGAGTTCCGTTATGGGTCTAATCGGACCAGAACGACTGGAGTTATTTGCCCTTGAATTAGAAAAATTGCTATATTTGACTTTGTTTACACTCTAGCATCTACAAATATCAACCAATCAGCACCAAACTTGGTCAAAATATTTATGACCATAAGATCTCGGATGAGTTCAATAATGGGTCTAATCGGACCAGAACGACTGGAGTTATTTGCCCTTGAATTAGAAAAATTGCTATATTTGATTTTGTTTACACTCTAGCATCTACAATTTTTCACCAATCAGCACCAAACTTGGTCAAAATATATATGACCATAAGATCTCGGATGAGTTCGATAATGGGTCTAATTGGACCAGAACAACTGGAGTTATTTGCCCTTGAATAAGAAAAATTGCTATATTTGACTTTGTTTACACTCTAGCATCTACAATTTTTAACCAATCAGCTACAAACTTGGTCAAATTACTTATGACCATAAGATCTCGGATGAGTTTGATTATGGGTCTAATCGGAACAGAACGACTGGAGTTATTTGCCCTTGAATTAGAAAGTTCTATAGAATAGTTCTTTGTCCGGAGCATAACTTTGTCATCTCCAGTCCGATTGACTTGAAACTTGGCATTTGTGTTTGTTGCAATAATACGGAATGCAGTGTGAAAGAACCATAGCTCTACCTAGTACTGTCTATGAGTTATTTTCCTTTGATTGTCATTTTTACAGCATTTTCTACTTGTCTGGAATATAACTTTGTCATCTCTAGCCTGAACATCTTCAAATTTGGTATGCATGATTGTTGAAAAATTACGGAGTGCAGTGCACAAGAACCATAACTCTTCCTAGCACAAATTTTGAGTTATTCCCCCTTTGACCTTCATTTTTATAGTATTTCTTGCTTGTCCGGAGCAAAACTTTGTCATCTTAAGTAGGAATGACTTGAAATATGGTATGCTAATTTGTTGGAATATTTGGAAGTGCAGTGCACAAGAATTATAACTCTACCTCGTGCTGTCTTTGAGTTATTTCCCTTTGATCGTCATTTTTACAGTATTTAGTACTTGTCCGGAATATAACTTTGTCATCTCAAGTCAGAATGACTTCAAACTTGGTATTCATGTTTGTTGCAATATTACCGAGTACTGTGAGCAAGAACAATAACTCTACCTAGCGCAGATTTTGAGTTATTCCACTTTGATCTTCATTTTTACAGTATTTCTTGCTTGTCCAGAATGGAACTTCGTCACCTCAAGTCAAATTGACTTGAGACTTGGTAAACATGTTTGTTGCATTACCTGCCCTTTGCAATTATTATACCTCCTCGACAACTGGCGATGGGATGGTCATATCTTGCGACAATTTGCCGCTCTTGTTTCATTATCATTTGGCCTTGAACCTCAATATTTGGTATTTATCTTCATTGTAGACCTTTACTGCGTAGTACTCAGGTGAGCGATATATGACCATCATGGTCCTCTTGTTTTCTTTTCACATGTTTACACATGCATTCCTGTATTAAAACCTAATTTCTTTTCCATGCTTTTTGGTAATCTATCAGGAAATAATGGTGGACTATAAGGTTCGATATCTCATGGCTATGACCAGTGAAGTTAACCTTAAAAATTTCCATAACTCTTCAATGGAAGACGGAAACAGTAGTTCCCGTGTACTGGTAACCTACATGTAGGTAAACAGTGCGTGTCATTCAACGAGACGGACATATGACGTAATTTACATGCATTTACCGTACATTTCTTGTGTTTAATGTAATATTGTAATGCAAGAGGGGGGCGGGGGTATGCCACAGGGAATTATTGAAAACACTTGTACTGGACTGAAAGTCCCAACAAAAAAGGGGTTAGAAGCACAAAATAAATTGAATACTAGTATTTGGGGTTTTTTTTTGTGTGTGAAAAGTTGAAATGTATTTCATTG
The DNA here is from genome assembly GCA_946811185.2 of Hippopus hippopus. Taxonomy (NCBI): domain Eukaryota; kingdom Metazoa; phylum Mollusca; class Bivalvia; order Cardiida; family Cardiidae; genus Hippopus; species Hippopus hippopus. Next base: position 44,783,251 of record OX328107.1, on the reverse strand, counting down.
AGTGAATATCAATTTCATCGAGTGAATGTCATCGGAAATATTTTCACTTGTGACTGTGCCGCTCATGAAAATATTACAGATGATGTTCACTCAATGAAATAGATTTCGATTTTTCACCAAAAAATACCCAAATATCCACTGTATGTTTATTATCCATATTTTACCAAGAAGTTTTCAAAGCAGACTCCTAGGACTTTGTTCCAGGTCTTAATGAGTAAGGCTCCTTCCAAACCACATTTTGTACACATCTTTTTTGAAGGCATTTGAAGATGACGGATTAAATGTACCTCAACCATTGGCTTTGTCTGTGCAAGGGTGGAAGACATTTGGAAAAATAAGAAAATGCTTGTTACTAGCATTTTCTACTTATGCCATAAATTTTTCACAGGGTATCTTACTCTGGGTCATCAAAAGAGAATTGTTTTGTAAGAGGTTACAAAAGAAGGGATAGTTAATTCCTAAAGTGATGTACATTTTATTTCAGTGAAAGAAGCTGCCCTCATATTAATGCAAACAGTTCCTACACACATAAAAGTCAATGATATTAAAGTCAAAATTGAACAGGTAAGTTGATTTTTGCTAAACTCTTAATCAAACAACAAAATTTTTTATTCAACCAAATTGAAAAGCATATGCAGATGACAAATGTAGCTCAAATGCTTACCAGCATTTTCTTCTCTTCGCACAATGTTTTTAAAAGCTATCTTTCTCAGGGTTGTTAAAACCTGGGATTCAGTGGTAGAAGGCTAAAGGTGAGGTACAAGTAGTGCTATTAGTAGAGTTTTGAAAGAAATACATTTCACTGAATAAATGAATAAATACAGAGCAAGTATAGTTTTGCTAATTTTCAACCGCAGATTTTGTTTAACTCTATACCACACAACAAAATTTTCATACTTGACTTTATTGAGTGACCTGGTGGTCACATGTTTTGAGGCAATTTTTCTTTGTGGCAAACTTTAGCCTTTCACCACTGAGACTGCTGAGAAAAGCAGTCAGTGACTTGGAAAGAAAGTTGTGTCAGTACTAGTGTGAGAAAGCCAGGAAACACTTGCCTATGTACACTGACCGCCATGATATGACCTAAGCTGTTAAAATGGCATTAAACTTCAATTCAAACCAAAAAAAATGACCTTACTGATACCATTTTCAGATGACAAATTGAATGTGGCTCAAGTCATGGAATTTGTCTCAGAAATGGTAGAAAACAATGTGGGAAAAGTGGAAAATGCTGGTTTGCAGCATATTGTCCTTTTCCCACAAAGTTTTCAAAAGCGCCCCTCAAGTCAGTTTAGTTAAAGCTCAGGATTGGTGGTAAAGGGTTAAAACTAATTTTAACCAATTACATGTATTTTTGTAAATTTTACTGAAGGTAGATAATTCCTCACTACATTTGTAATCAAAATAGAGTGTTTAATTTTAGCTAGGCTTTTTTTGAGGAAAACACCAAGGTATTGTCGTAGCCCTGTTGTCATTGGCAGCGACATCATCCTCTTGCAAAAACTTTGACATGTTGTAAAATCTCTGTCATTACTAAAGATGTTTACTTCAAACTTGAACAAGTTGTTAACTATCAAAAGGGGAACCCTTACAAGAAGACTTGTAACCATCAAAATATTTTTGACACAGTTATGCCCCTTTTTTGACGTGGAAATTTTACTGAAAACCAAGCAACTGCTGCCAAATCTTGGCACCCTCATGCAGTGCTCTTGTTTAATAAATGATAATTTATAGAAAGCCAAACTAAAAACAGTGGCTTGCTTAAGGTGATGTATATACATCTCAAATTTTAATATTATCAAAATCTTGAGGATGCTATCACGTCAAATTTGTTGTGTCCCGTTACCTATATCTGTTCCCCAAAAGCCAAGTCTCAGTAGCTCGGTCGGTAGGGGACAGGACTTGAAAACAGGGGGTTGCTGGTTTCATCCCCGGCTTGGCCATTTTCTTTCCCAGGATTGATGATAGTCATTGCGACAGGATTCATTTGTCTCTCACAACTGACCATTATTTCGATGATGGTTATGTGGGAAAGCAGCCAGTGCCTTGGAAAAAACGTTATGCGGAGTACTGCTTAAAGAAACTCCAGGAACCAATGGATAGGTGCATTGGCCACCGTGATATAACTGAAAAGATGTTTTTAAATGGCGTTAAAATCATACAGTCAATCTTTACCCAAAAATAACTGCTTTATTTTACATGTTTCAGATTGCTGGGGTCCAGGGAGTACATGAGTTCCACGTATGGCAGTTAACAGGGGACCGTTTAGTCGCTTCAGCTCATGTTCGCTTTCATGCTGCACAGGAATTCATGAACATTCTTGCTAAAATCAAACTACTTTTCCATAATGAAGGCATTCATTCTGTCACCATTCAGCCAGAGTATTCAGAGGTTGGTATTCAAAACATGTATATTCAGTATGTATTTTCATAGATAGAAAATGACAGTAATGCGATGTAGTACTTGTTTTGAACATTTTTTTTTTGTCTAATTTTTCTTCTTTCATTTAAGGTCCTGCATGGCTCAGTGTTAGATTGTAGGACTTGTTACCTCAAGCTTCCAGGTTGAGCCTCACTGGAGGCACTGGAATTTTCATGGGAGTGTCTTGGGCAAGACACCTCAGAGCCCCAGCCTAGTACTGCTGAAACCCAGGACATACATGAATAAGGTAGCTGTTGTTGTGATTTGACTGAAATGATGTTCAAATCAGCATTAAACAGCATTCAATCAATTCAATCAATTTCCTTACAGTTGCATAAAATATAACAGCCACACTCTGGTAAAAAGGGGTTATAATGCATCTCTGTGATGCATTGTACCAAGCAAGTTAGTTTAGATTAAAGTTTAAACATATATATTTTACATCGATTGAGAAACAAGTTCTTACAACTTGTACTAATCTCTCTGATTCTGCTTCCTGGGACCTACACCAGTACTCATGCCGAAATTTGTGGGCCAGTGAAAGATTCCAAAGTTAACACCTGCTCCCAGGTATCGAACTCAGGACATTATCATGTATGGTTACAAGGCCGACGCTCTACCTTACAACCACGGACACCACCCAAGCAAGTTATCATTATAGAGCCATAAAATCCATTTTGTCTTACAACTAATAGAATCATGAGGTAGAATGGTCCTTTGACATGCAAAAAATATAACAATATTAAAAGCTTCGACCCAGGTCAGCCTACACCGACTGCGCAGGTTGCCATGGGTCACTATGTTCTGCAGATGCATTAAACCCCTTTTCCACAGAACATGACTCATATTTTTCCCTTGCGCAGATGATGTCAATGGATACAGGCAGGCTTAACCCATTACCACACAATCCCGACTTTTAAAAACCCTGAAATAGAAGCCATTTCGAAAATATTGTGGGAAAAGGAGAAAATGCTGGTAACCAGCATTTTCTCCTTTTCCAACAATGTTTTCTACCTTATGAAAGAAAAAAATCATTTGAGCTACATTTATTTTGTCATCCGCAAATGCTTTCAATTTGGTGGAGCCCAAAGTTTTGTTGGTTGGTAAAGAGTTAATCGGGTGCCATTCATACCAAATATCACTGAACAATGACTTAAGATGTTTTTACCATGTGTACACGTGAGTCCAATACTCACGAAACTTTGTCAGAGTATTTGTCTTGATTATATCGTGGACATATTTCAAAATGGGTCATTTTGGGTAAAAAAGGTCACCAGTCGAAATCTTTGAAAAACCTTGTGTTCACTCTAAACGCCATATCTTTAGTACAACACTTAGGGTAGTTGGATGAAATAATTGTCTAAACCCTTTACCATATGACAATATTTTAACCTTGTCCAAATTGAAAGCATTTTGGACAACAAATCATTGTGGCTCAAATGGTGCAATCTTTCTTTGATAGGGTAGAAAATATTGTGGGAAAAGGAGAAAATGCTGGTTACCAGCATTTTCTCCTTTTCCCGCAATGTTTTCAAAGGCTTCTTTCCCAGGGTCATTAAAAGTCGGCATTGTGCGGTAAAGGATTAATGATATCCAGTACAAGGTTGAAAATGGGTCATGTTGGGTAAAAAAGTAGGTCCCCAGATGAAATCTGTGAAAAACCTTGTGCACACTCTAGAGGCCATATTTTCTGTCCAGTCCTTAAAGAAATTGGTCAGCATGTTTGTTTTGATGACATCTCACAATTGATTGAAAGTGGGTCACTTTCAGTCAAAAAGTAGGTCACAGTGTTAGATTGTTGTTAAACCTTGTATACACTATGGAGGCCACATTTTCAGTCCAATACTCATGAGAGTTGTTTAAAGTGTTTCTCTCAATCTTTCAAAAATCTTGTGTACTTTCTAGAGGCCACATTATCAGCTAAGTGGTCCTGAAAGTTGATCAGAATGTTTTTCTTGATGATATTCTGGATGAGGTTGAAAATGGATCATGGTGGGTCAAAATATAGGCCACCAGATAAAATCTTTGAAAACCCTTGTGTACTTGGTCAAATCTGAAAAAAAAAAAAACTTTGTGCGCACTCCAGAGACCACATTATCTGTACCATACTCTTAAAAGTTGGTCAAAATGTTTGTCTTATGGTATCTTGGACAAGTTTGTAAATAGGTCACTTTGGGTCAAAAAAGTATGTTGTGGGGTCAAACCTTTGAAAAACTTAGTTTACAATGTAGAAGCCATAATTTTAGACAAATGATCATACAATTTGGCCGGAATGTTTGTATTGATGATATCTTGGACAATCTAGAAGAAGGGTTATGTCGGATTAAAAAGTAGGTCACTGGGACAAATCTTAGAAAAACCTTGTGTGCACTATAGAGGCCATATTTTATTTTTAGTACTCATGAACCATGGTCAGAATGTTTGTCTTGATGTCATCTCAGAAGAATTTGAAAATTGGTATAGTAGGGTCTATAAGTAGGTGACTGGGACCTATCTTAGAAAAAATCATGTGTACACTCCTGTGGCCACACTTTCAGCCCATTACCCATTGAAGTTGATGAGAATGTTTGTCTTGACGATATCTGGGATGAGCTTGAAACTAGCTTATTTCAGGTCAAAAAGTAGGTCACAGGGACAAATCTTAGAGAAACTTGTTTACACTGTAAAGGCCACATTTTCATCATTCAGAATGTTTGTCTTGATAATTATTACCTCAGTCAAGTTTTAAATTTGTTCTTACATTGTTAAAAAGTAGGTTACTGTAACAAATCTTAGAAAACCTTGTGTTCTCAATGTTTTTCTTGATGATATTTCGGGCAAGTATGAAAATAGGCCAAGTCTAGTAAAAAAAGTACAATGTAGGTCACTGGGACAAATCTTAGAAAAACCTTGTGTACATTCTAGAGGAAATATTTTCAGTCCAATACTCATAAAAGTTGGTCAGAATTTTTTGTCTTGATGATATTTCGGACAAGTATTAAAATGGGCCAAGTCTGGTAAAAAAAGTAGGTCACTGGAACAGATCTTAGAAAAACCTTGTGAACACTCTAGAGAAAACATTTTCAGCCTAATACTGTTGAATGTTCTCAAATGTACATAGGCCCAGGGGAGTAATTCAGGACCACCATGCCCCTCTTGTACATGTATTACTATATTTTTCTCCTTTCATTTTTCTTCAGAATGGATTCATGTTTTCATCCCAAGACTGCATGCTTGCATGTGGACCAGATAACCTCTGCAACCCAGATACCTGCTGTCCGAAGCCCAAGCGACCACCTCCCACCAGCCAAAAGTGAAATTTTCAGTCAAGATCCACAATAAAGCTCTAAATCTGATATAGTGATTAAAGTTTGTACATTTTTTGGTAACCCTTATCCTGCCACATGAGTGAAATAAAACTTTCAAACCGAAAGTAAAAAGCAAGATTTTGCTATTTCAAATGTATTTTTGGGGAAAAGATATCTCCTTATCAAACAATGTAGATCCAAGATCAGACTACATATTCTGTGTAGTCTGATCTTGATCTACACTGTCGGCAAAAGCTTAAGAGTCACACTTAGCAGCATAGGGGTTAAATCAGTGAAGCTTAAATCTTTACCAGACAACAAAATTTTAAACTCTCACTAATTGAAAGCATTTGCAGATGACATATCAGATGTGCCTTAAATGACCGGATTTGTTTTTTGTAAGGGTAGAAAGCATTGTGGGAAAAGGAGAAAATGCTGGTTATCAGCATTTTCTCCTTTTCCCTCAAAAGCTTTCCTTCCTGTAGTCATTAAAACACAGGATGTTTTTGTGAAGGGTTCTTTGCCAAAGAGACCAATGTTCTTTATTCTTGGTAACTGCTGTTTTCTCCTTTATCCACATTGTTTTCTCTCCTTTCACAGTCAAATCTTTTCAGTTGAGCTAAATTTAATCTGTCGTCTGTAAATGCTTTCAATTTAAAAAAGTTTAAAGTTTTGTTATTTGGTAAAGTTTTGAAAGCTCTAAAGCCAATGAAGTGATTGAAAATTTTTATATTGTTTTTGAAGATCAGTGAAGCTTTTTTGTTAAGAAAGATGTACAAGGCTTTTAAAAATCAGGGCCAGTTTTAAACAACCATTCATAATTGCATTCTCAGTCTCATTCTGCATTTGGAAAGTTACACAACGTTTGATTGGCTGACATGATTTTCCATTAGCTAAATCATTTCCAATCAGAAATTGTGTTACTTTGAAGTCTAGTTAACCTTTTAACACATTTGAAGTTTTAACTACTTTTTTAAGGAAGAAGCTTTTGAAAACATTTTTGGAAACATTTTGAAACATTTTTCGAAAAGGAGAATATGCTGGCAACCAGCATTTTTTCCTTTTCCCACAGTATTTTCTTACTTTTCAAAGAAAACCCAAACCATTTGAGCAAATTTAATTTCTTGTCTGCAAATGCTTTAAAATTTGGACTAGTACAAAATATTGCTGTTTGGTAGAGAACTATGTTTAGACCTAGAATAAGAATGCAGTTTAAAATGGTTTGTGACAGTGACCGCTGATGAATTGATTTCTGCAAAGGTGCTATTTTGTGCATGCCTACAAACTGTGTTGGATCCGTACTATATTTCAGTATTAATGCTCTGCTGTATATACTTGTTGTGTGAAAGAAAAAGTATAGACTTGTTCCCTCTCCTTTTGGAAAAAAAAAAAGAGGTGGGGGACTGCATGCATGTAAAGGAACATAAATTTTCATGTACTATTAAGGGCAATACAGGGTGTTTCATAATATGTTATACTCTCAGATATACTTAAGGTATTCCAATAAAATTCACACCTTTTGATAAGTCAAAGAATACATTTCTGTTACATGCCCAGAATGTAAGGTAACATACAACATTAGAGGCAGCAAGCCCGTTTCAAAACATACATTGAATTACATTAAATGTGCAAAATGACATCAATTTTTACATTGGAGGGCATTCAGTCTGTTTGTAAAATTTGGTTTTATGGATTAGCATGTCTAGGTTGTGATCGTTCTCATCTCTAGAACTACTGATGCTCATATGTTGTCTGAGGCTGGACTTTCTGCACATTATATGGGTATGGGATACTTGGAGTGTGATCAGTGTAATTGGGCGTTTCTTTTTGAAGACAGTAATGAAGACCCTGCAACAATTACAGGAATGATATTTGCAGGTTTTTCATTGAAACAAAAGTTTATGCCAGTACTTTGTGGTAGGGTATATAGTACTGGAGGAAATGCTGTTTCAGCAAGATGGTACAACACCATACACAGCCCATGTAGTATTGAAATGGTTGTAAAACAAGTTTGATTCAAGTGTGATCTTGAAAACAGTGTGACCTTGACCCCCTAACTTGCCAGATATAAGCCCATTGGACTTTTTCTGTGAGACTATGAGGACAAATTACATAAAGTCCAGCCTCAGGCAACATATGATCTTAGTAGTTCCAGAGATGGGTTTGATTACAACCCAAACATGCAGATCAATGAAAAAGTGAATTTCATGAAGAGACAGTATGCCCTGCAACATAAAAATGGACGTCATTTTGAACGTTTGATGTAAATAGATGTTTTTATTGAATATTACCTTACATACTAAAACTTATTAACTCTTTACCAAATGACAAAATTTAAGACTCGTCCAAATTGAAAGGATTTACACGAGACAATTTGAACATGGCTCAAAGTCTGAAATAAGCCTTTGGAAGGGTAGAAAACGTTGGAAAAGAAGAAAATGCTGGTTACCAGCATTTTCTTTTTTTCCCACAATGTTTTCCAAAGCCTTCTTCCTCAGGTCGTTAAATGTCAGGAATGTTTGGTAACGGGTTAATTGGTATAAATGTTATTGCAATACTTTTATAAATAATGTACCTTTGGCATTTTTTAAAGTGTAAAATATATTATGAAACACCCTATATTTATCCCCCTAAAATCCGTCTGATTGGCTTAGACAGACATGTGTTTGAACCAATCTAAAGGCTTGTTTTAAAAGTTTGTTGCATTTTGATCGGCTGCTGAACATGAGCTTTATTTACAAGTGAAGCATTTGATCTCTCAGGAAATATTTATCAATGAGTAGTCAGTTTTATGTATAGGTTTAACCCATTCATGTAAAGACTATTAGATAGATTTTTACCCCCATGTGCAAGTTGCAACAATGTTTTTCTTTTTTTTCATCAGAGTTTGTGCAAATGTTTTCAATTGAAAGAGTCTAAAAAGTTGTAGTTTGATACACAGAGACAAACACATGATATTTGAAACTATTTCATAGGCTATTGTGGTCTTCTTGTGCCAATCCTTTGTCAAACAACAACTTTTTAACCAGCATTTTCTCCTTTTCCCACAATATTTTTTACCCTGTAAAAGAACTTAAGTTCATTTGTACCACTTTAAAATTTGTCGTGTGCAGATACTCTTAGTTTGGAAGGGTCTAAAATTGATTGTTTGGGAAAGGGTTAATTGATTTTCACCAAAATGTGCCTCAAATGATGTTGAAATTGGGTTAAAATACTATTCAATGAAAAACAAAAGACTCAATGGATAAAATATTTAAAGGAAAAAGTAATAACGTTTTTGTATTTTGTGGGAAATATTACTGGGAAAGGATTCAAATGAGCAATTGCTCCTTTTCTAAAATATGTTTTTTGAAATCTTATTTATATATTGCTGCTGCAGACAACTTTTTAAAAACATGGCAAAAGTAGAAATTGCCTCCAATGAGCAACTATTATTTAGATTTAATCAGTCATATCAAGCTTCAAAAATGTTTTACGACTTAACTCTTCACAATACAATCCTGAGTTTTGAGGAAAAGGACTTTTGAAAACATTGTAAGAAAAGGAGAAAATGCAGGTGACCAGCATTTTCTTCTTTTCCCACAATTTTTTCTACCCTGTCAAAGACAAATTGCATAATTTGTGATAAATTTATTGTCTGCAAACGCTTTCAATTTTGACCAGTCGAAAATTTTGTCATTTGGTAAAGAGTCAATTTTTATTTAGTATGCCAATGGTTTGCAAAACACTTAGAAATAAGAAACACCAATGTAGGGGAAAAAAATTGTCATTGGTATTTCTTTAAAATGTCACGTAACCCCTTGACATGTTCTTAGATTTTCGAGTCAGAATTGGGCTTGTTTTGAATGTCACGTGATTAAAAACATGCATTAGTTATGGATCAAAGTCATAATACATGTAGAAGATTCCATGAAAGATCAAAATTTATTTCATCGAGTGAACATCATCGGTTTATTTCAGGAGTGGCACAAGACCACTATTCCATTATTCTAAATGCCAGAATCGCACCTTTTACCCATTGTAACCGTCCAGTGTCTGTAGGCTTACAGAGAAAAAATATATTTTGTAATATTTAGCAATGTTTTATAAGAAACTTTGACGCACTGCAAAATAAAAAAAACTAAATATACCTGTTTAACCCTTTACTAAACAATCCTGTGTTTTTTACAGCCCTGGAAGACAAGGCTTTTGAAAACATTGTGGGAAAAGGAGAAAATGCTGGTAACCAGCATTTTCTCCTTTTTCCACAATTTTTTTGTACCCTTTTACAGGAACTCTCATCATTTCAGCACACATTTAATTTGTTGTCTGCAAATGCTTTCAATTTGGAAAAGTCTAAAATGTTGCCGTATGGTAAAGAAATAAGCCAAGACTGGACAGTTTGAAATTTTTCATACATGTGAAAGGGGCTACTCAGCTTTAAATGCTTTTTCATACCGAGTAGATAAAAAATCAGTTTTCGCAGACTGTTCTTCAATATAAACTGCCTTTTTTAGATAATTGTGGCTAAAACAATCATGTATTTTCAACTTGTAAGTTTTCATTTTCCATTATAATGTAATTGCTCTTTTTGCATCATCATTTTTAACGCTTTACCAAAACATCCTGTGTTAACAACATTGATGTAAAAAGTTTTTGAAAACATCGTTGGAAAAGGAGAAAATGCTGGTTACCAGCATTTTCTTCTTTTCCAACAATGTTTTCCATCTTTTCTCGTCCAAATCCCATCATTTGAGTATCGTTTTATTTGTCGTCTGCAGATGATTTGAATTTGGACCAGTCTGTAATATTGTTGTATGGTAAAGAGTTAAATCATGTACCCTCTTTGCTAGTAAAAGGTTGTGAATGTGGTAGTGGTTGACCCTTTACCTAACAATCCCTTGTTTTAATAACCCTGAAGAAGATGGAGTTTTGAAAACATAGTTGGAAAAGGAGAACATGCTGGTAACCAGCATTATATTCTTTTCCAACAATGTTATCTACCCTTGCAAAGACAAATTCCATTATTTGAGAAGCATCTATTTTGGCGACTGCAAAATGCTCCGAGTTGGGACTAGTCTAAAAATTTTGTTGTCTGGTAAAGTATGAGTTATGTATCTGGCTTTCTGACATGAACATTTTTTTGTGTGTGTTGTTCGGAGGTAAAAGGCCTTTTAATCCTTTGCCACAAAATCCCGGGCTTTAACAACCCTCTGAAAGAAGGCTTTTGAAAACATTGTGGGAGAAGGAGAAAATGCTGGTAACCAGCATTTCCTCCTTTTCCCAAATTGTTTTCTACAATCCAACAACAAATTCCAACGTTTGACCTACATTTGTTTGTCATCTGCAAATGCTTTGAATTTGGACAAGTCTAAAAATTTTTTGTTTGGTAAAGAATTTATTCAAATCTGTTGTGTTTATTTTTTGTTCAATTCTTATCTGCCATTTTATTGAGCCTTGGCTTTTGGATATTTTAGAAACAAAAAAAGAAAAGGAATGACTTGTATATATGAAAAAATGTTACTTGTATATATAGTTACTTGTATCAGTGAAGATTAGTGATTTAGATTAGAGATTGATTCTGCGTTTTAGAAACCTTGAAGAAGAAGAGATTAATTCTTTGTTTTATCAACCTTTAGGAATAATTTTTTTAGAGAAAGTTAAGAGAAATGGAGGAAAAAAAAGTCTCCTTTTTTTCCACAATTTTTTCTACCATTTTTAAAAGCCATCCTTAGGGTGGTAAAAGTCAGGGGTTTGGGGTTGTCAGAAAGATTTAAATTGTGACAAATAATTCTGTCTGTGCCAGATAATTAGACTGAATTGGAAGTTTTAAAAGTTGTGAAGTACAGATTGAATTTATAGAGTATGAATCTTAATAAGTTTCATGAACCCATTTTTACACAATCCTGAGGTTTTACAACCCTAAGATGGACTGACTTTGAAAATATGTTGGAAAAGGAGTAACCAGTATTTTCTGTTTTTCCCACAATGGTTTTTAAAAAAAATCCAAACATTTGAACTTCATTTAAATTTGAGACTGAAAATGCTTTCAGTTTTGTCAAGTCTAAAATTTTGTCATCTGATAAAAGAGTTGAATATTAATGCGTATTACCAAGTTTCCATAAAACTTTTAAACATTTTGGAAGATGAATAGGATATTATAGATAAATGTCTAAAAATATCAGTGTTATCGAACATAACTGGAAGAAACAATCATAGCTTGCCATGCCATGTCATGATAAAATCTCCCAACCTTGTAAGTTAACATATATTAACATAGAAGATATTCCTAGACAGAAAGATATTTTCCCTACCTCGTTATATTTATATCAAGCATTCTCTGTTCCTTAAACCTATGCCAAACTCCCGAGTTTTAACGACCCTAAGGAAGAAGCCTTTTAAAAGCATCGTTGGTAAAGGAGAAAATGCTTGTAACCAGCATTTTCTCCTTTACCCACAATGTTTTCTACCCAAAATGTTTATATGTGGAACTAATTTCAAATTTGTCGCCTGCAGCTGCTATCATTTTGGTCGAGTCTAAATTTGTTGTCCGAAAAAGGGTTAAATTTTTACCGGAGGCTAAAATTTAAGACTAATTCTAATTGTAGGCCCTTGCAGAGGACAGTTAAAATGTGGCTCACAATAGGACTTGTCATTGCAAGACTAGAAAACAGTGTGGGATGTGGAGAAAATTGTATTTAGCAGCATTTTCTCCTTTTCCCACTATGTTTTCACAAGTCGCATTCAGGGATGTAGAAACATGGGTTTGTTTAGTCACATGGTATCTGTTGTTAGTTTAATGCTTTGCCACACAATCCAGAATTTTAACAATCTTGAGGAAGAAGCCTTTTGAAAACATTGTGGGAAAAGGAGAAAATGCTGGTGATCAGCATTTTCTCCTCTTCCCACAATGTTTTCTGTCCCTTCAAACACAAAATTCATTTCTTGAGTCACATTTATGTCGTCGTCAGCAAATGTTTTTTAATTCGGATTGGCCCAAAATTTTGCTGCTTAGTAAAGAGTTAAGGGCTGTCATGACCCTCTTGTCATAAAGTTTTTATATACTGGTCTTCCGAAACCCTTTTCAAACAGTCCATAGTCTCAATGATCTTCAGAAAGAAGGCCAATGAAATCATTGTGAGGAAAGATAACCAGCATTTTCTTCTTTTCCCATATTAACTGCCTCTATCTAGATGTTTTAAAAGTTTTCTCCATCTGGGTTGTTAAAACTTGGCATTGGTGGTAAAAAGGTCAAAGTGAAAAAATTGATCAAGGAAAAATATGTTGAAACAAAAAAGTTTGCCTATTCTATTAATTTTTTCCCTAGTTGTCTTTAGCAGTCCCATAAAAGGTATGATCTTAGGTTAAGAAAAATGTCTGTGCTGTGTTCTTTTAGTTGTGTAGTGAGTAAGTTGTGTTTGTGTTAAGGTAGCCAGTGTTTTAATCTTTACCAAGTGACAACATTTAACATGTGTCTGTATTTAAAGCACTTGCGGACTTAACAAAAAATTTGCTCAAATGGTGGGACTTGTCTTTGAAAAGGTAGGAAAAATTGTGGAAAAAGGAGAAAATGCTGGTTACCAGCATTTTCTCCTTTTCCCACAATATTTTCAAATGCCTTCTCTGTCAGGGTTATTAAAACTCAGGATTTTGTTGTATAGGATAAAGAAGATATATAGTGAAATGCTGGTTTGTAACTCAAGGATAGGCTTCCAGTCAGTTTTCAAAAACTGTTCTGAATATTGTTCTTGAACTATATGCATGTACTAAGACTACCCATCTGATTGGCTGAGACAACCTACCTTAGCCAGTCAAATCCAGTGTATGAATTTTGAACTTTGTTTAGAGATGTTAGTGGATATAGCCTCTGACAGCTTGCCATTGCACATACCAGACATTTAACTCTTTACTACACAACAAAAATGTAGACTTGTCAAAACTGAGGGCATTTGCAGACGGCCATTTAAATGTGGTTCAAATGATGGAATTTATCTTTGATAGGGTTGAAAATATTGTGGGAAAAAGTAAAAAATACTGATCACTAGCATTTTCTCCTTTTCCCACAATGTTTTCAAAAGGCTTCTTCCCCAAGATCCTTAAAACTGGGGATTATTTTTTTTTTATTTACCGTAAGGAAAAGTGCTTTTGTAAACTCAATGGGAAAAGCGGGAAATGCTGGTAATCAGCATTTTCTTTTTTTTACCGCATTTTCTACCTTTCCTCAATTATGAATCCTATCATTTGAGCTATATTTGCTGTCTGCATGTGCTTACGATTTTGACAAGTATAAAAATTTTGACCTCTGGTAAAGAATTACCCATGCATCTAATGAACTTGCCATTTTTAAATTTTGAATGCTTATAGATTTTTTTTGATGTTTATAGAAATGAGTCATGCTTTGTGAAAAGGGGGTTTAATGCATGTTAAAATGTATTGACTCTCGTCAGCCTGTGCAATCCGCACAGGCTGACATGGGTCAAAACATTTGCTTCTAGAAAATTCTCTGCATATCCAAGGACATTCTTCCTCAAGATTAAGTGGGTTTCTATACAAAATGGTTTTGATGGATATATTGTTATACGACAATGCATAAACTCTTTAACAGACAGTCCCAACTTTTAACCACCTTGATAAGGAAGGCTTTTGAAAACATTGTGGCAAAAGGAGAAAATGCTGGTAATCAGCATTTTCTCCTGTTCCCCCACTGTTTTCTGCTTTCTCAAGGAACAAGTCTATCGTATGGGCAATCTCTAATTTTTTGTTCGCAAATGCATTCGAATTCCACAAGTCTAAATTTGTTGGGTGGTAACTCTTTACCAAACGACAAAATTTTGGACTTGTCAGAATTGAAAGCATTCACAGGCAGCTCTTTAAATATGACTTAAATGATGAAATTCGTCTTTGAAAGGGTAGAAAACATTTTGGGAAAAGGAGAAAATGTTGGTTACCTGCATTTTCTCCTTTTCTCATAATGTTTTCCAAAGGCGCCTTCCTAAGGGTCGTTAAAACATGGTTGGTTTAAACCCCCTTTTGCCAGTGCATGGCTCAACTGTTTCAGGGAAATATTACCGCATGATTTCATAATGAAGTTTTGCAATCATTTCACAGTGAAATTATTTGGTAGTGATTTAAAAGCTCATATGTTGTTTTGTTTTTGTTTACAATGTAGAGATGTATAGCCATGTACTATTACTTGTTTTTAATGTTGTGTTAAATTTTACCACAAAATCCCGAGTTTTAATGACCCTAAAGAAGGCTTTTGAAAACATTGAAGGTAAAGGAGAAAATGCTGGTAACCAGCATTTTCTCCTTTTCCCACATTGTTTCCTACCCTACCCGAGAATGTGAGCTTATGTGAACCAATTTAGAATTTCTTGTGGAGATATTTTGAATTTGGAAAGGTCTAAGATTTTGTTGGGTGGGAAAGGGTCAAATTTTAAAGGGGGATTTTCAGATTTCTATAGTCTCATCTTACTTAAAAATGATTCATCACTGAATTAACCCTTTACCACATAATTCCAAGTTTTAACAACCTTGAAAAAAAATAATACTTAAGAAAACATTGTGGGAAAAGGAGAAAATGCTTGTAACCAGCATTTTTTCCTTTCCCATAACGTTTTCTACTCTTACAGACACAAATTTCAATTGTTTAATCTTTTGTCTGCAGATACTTTGAATTTGGACCAGTCCAAAGTGTTGCTGTTAGGTCAACTCTTTACCACAGACAAGAAAATGAATATGACTCAAAAATTAGATTTGTTGTTGGAAGTATAGAAAAGATTTTGGAAGAAGGAGAAAATGCTGGTCACCAGCATTTTTTTCTTTTACAACAATGTTTTCAAAAGCCTGCTTTTTAGGGCTGGTTAAAACTCGGGATCATGACCGTGGTAAAGGATCAAACATCAGTTTGATCTAAGCATGAAATAGAAAAGCATT
Organism: Hippopus hippopus; assembly: GCA_946811185.2. NCBI lineage: Eukaryota > Metazoa > Mollusca > Bivalvia > Cardiida > Cardiidae > Hippopus > Hippopus hippopus. The sequence continues at coordinate 44,767,628 of OX328107.1, read as the reverse complement.
AGAGAATTAGAATACAAAACATTAATTTTGACACAAACATAAAGATCTTTGATTTTAGAAAGGTATATTTTATTTTCCGTTTTATCTTGTTAGATTTGAAAGACACGAATTTTAGAAATCCAGGAGCCTAACTTCACAACCAGTCTTAAAATCACTCTTAGTCTACTTCTCAGGGATTTTCTAATTTTGAATGCAAGACATTTTCTGATTGGTCATATTATTTGTTGTAGCCAATCAGAAATTGCTTTACTTTCTTAATCTATTATTTGACAGAAAAAGCTTTGAGAATGATTGATGGAGATGGCCACAGATGCTGTATTCAACCAATCTAATGCTAATTCTGAACAATTTTCTTTATTTAGAGGTATGAGGGCTGATAGATTAGTTGTGATCCTTGTATTGAAGGAGTTATGCAGGGATGTCCTTTCTTAGCTTTTCTTTCCCTGACTATATAAGGCTGTGTAAGGCAGTATATCCAAAGATTAGTGTCATTGGTCAGTCTATGTAAATGAGGTAGCACACTAAAGTAAACAAGGCAAGTGACTTGGTAAAGGTGTGTTGTTCCACCAGGGTGATTCCCCTGTTCAACAAGTATGTTGAAACAAAAAATGCAATTCTGTCCACCAAAAACCAAACCCTTACACATGAGGCTCACAACTTATCAATTAGCCCTTGTAATATGGCCTGCAACAGTCCGCAGGCTATTCTGAGACGGCACATTACCACCACATTAGATTTTGTGATACAGAAGACTTCCGCAAAACAGAAAATTACATAAAAACGGAAAGTGTCGTTTCGGATTAGCCTGCGCGGACTGCGCAGGCTGATCCGAGACGACACTTTACGCAAATGTCCGAATGCCCCTTTTCGCATGTTGCAAACCAATATAGTGTCTGACTGATTAAACCGTTCTCGGCAAAACCAAATGGTTTAGTCAATCAGAAATAATGTTACTCTTTACCAGGTAACTAAGTTTAGGCTTGTCCAAATTTAAGCCATTTGTAGGGGACAAATCAAATGTGACTCAAAGCATGAAATTCATCCTTCAAAGGGTAGAAAACATTGTGGGAAAAGGAGAAACACTGGTTACTAGCATTTTCTTCTTTTCCTACAATGTTTTAAAAAGCCTTTGTCAGGGTTATTGAAATTCAGTTTGCTTGTTAAAGGGTTAAATTTAGAATTAGATGAAGACTGCTTTACAGAATGGTTTGTTAATTTGGGCTGAGACTCAGTTGCATTATACTGGTATGTGCTATTTCCTTTATAGAGAAATTTTTTCTCTTCTTTGTTGCAGAGATCAATTTTGATACAAATTATAGCGATGCTTTAATTGATACTAATGCCTCTGCGGATGTAATTGCATAATTCATGAGATTTTACTTCACCTTAGGGCTGCTGAATTGGATAGTTTAGATCCAAGATCAGACTGCATGGCCTGTGCAGTTTGATCTTGGATTTACACTCTCCACATAGGTACATTTACTAACGCTTTGCAGCCTAAGGTTTTAAGTAAACTTAGTTTTGATTGGTTGCTACATAAATCTACTGAAAGTTTTATAACATTTCAATATTTTCCATGATTCAGTTGAAAAAGTTCATATCAATAATTCAGGGCTGTAACAGTTAATAGAATTCAGTTTTAGTGTTTACCACAATGTTTTGAGTATTCCAAATAGATGTTCTCCTTTCCTTCTGATACATGTATTTCTCTTGCGTGTTCTTTGTAGAACTTTGTAGCAGTATATCTACATTTTCTGTACAGTTAATGGATTAACTCTTTATTAAACTACAAAATTTTAAACCAGTCCAGATTGAAAGCATCTGCAAACAACAAATTGAATGTAGCACAAATGATGATTTCTGTCTTTGATAGGGTAGGAAACCATGCGGGAAAAGAGGAAAATGCTGGTTACCAGCATTTTCTCCTTGTCACACAATGTTTTCAAAACCCTTCTTCAGGGTCATTAAAACCAGGATTGTGTGATAAAGGGTTGACTACTTACCAAATGACGACATTTTTAACCAGTCCAAATTGAAAGCATCTGCAGACAACACATTAAAACATCTATGGCTAAAACACTGGGATTTGTTTCTGAAAATGTGGAAATCATTTTAGAAAAGGAGAAAATGTTGGTTTCCAGCACTTTCTCCTTTTCCCGTAATCATTTTTAAAAGCTTTCTTTTTTAGAGTTGTAAAAACTTGAGATTGTTCCGTAATGGGACAAATCAATAAATATGTGAAAGGCGAGCAACAAATGAGTTATGAACCCAACTATAACATACCTTTAAACCTTTAATCACACAATCCCAATTTTTTATGACCCAGAGATAGAAAGCTTTTGAAAACATGATGGGAAAAGGAGAAAATGATGGTAACCAGCATTTTCTCCTTTTCCAACAATGACAAATCTAACAGTTTGAGTCATATATAATTATGTCATCTACAAATGCTTTCAATTTGGACCAGTCCATAATTTTGTCATCTGGTAAAGGGTTAACCCTTTACCACACGGCAAAATTTAAGACCTATCCAAATTGAAAGCATTTGCAGACGACAATTTCATAGTGGCTCAAATGACGGAACTTTTCTTTGATAGGGTAGAAAACTTTGTGGGAAAAGGAGAAAATGCTGGTTACCAGCATTTTCTCCTTTTCCCACAATGTTTTCAAAAGGCCTCTTTTTTAGGGGCGTCAAAAGGCGTCATTGTGTGGTAAAGGGTTAAGCCTTTACCAGACACCCACCCAGTTTTTTTCATAACTGTGAAGAAGAAGGCTTTTGAAAACATCGTTAAAGTGGAAAAATTGCAAGTTACCATTATGTTCTCCTTTGCTTAACATGTTTTCTACCGTTTCATAGACAGTTTTCATTGTACGAGTCACATTCAATAATTGTTACTGGCTGTTTGCTAATGCTTTCAATATGAATAATTATAAAATTTTGCTATCTAGTTAAAGAGTTACGATGTAATGCATTAATATGTGTGAAAACATTGTAGCAAAAGGGAAAAAATGTTCATTTATTTTTTGCAGGACAAAAAAACTGCCTACTGTTAGTAATATTACATGTACTTATGTTGTGACAGTAAGCTTAACCTTTACCTAACAATCATGGGGATGAAGCCTTTTGAAAACTTCATGGCAAAAGGAGAAAATGAATGTAACCTACATTTTCCCCTTTTTCCACAATATTTTCTATCCTATCAAAGATAAATCCCATGATTTGAGCCATGTTTAAATTGACGTTTGCAAATGCTCTAAATTCGGACATGTCAATACTTTTGCCGTTTGGTAAAGAGTCGACTTTTAACCAAACGACAAAGTTTTAACTCAACCAAATTGAAAGCATTTGCAGATGACAAAATAAAGGTAGCTCAAGTAATGCTTTCCGTCTTTGATAGGGTCGAAAACATGGTGGGACAAGGAGAAAATGCTGTTGCAAGCATTTTCTCGTTTTCCCACGTTTTCAAAGCCTTCTTCTTCAACTAAAACTCCAAATTGTGTGGTAAAGGGTTAAATGAGGAAGAAACACAGTGAAAGGAGACGTAACTAAAATGAAATCATGCATGCTAACATTTCTATATTCCATATTACTAGACGAAGAACTTTTACACTTTTCCATATTACTAGACGAAGAACTTTTACACTTGTCCAATTTAAAACCATTTGCAGACAACAAATTAGATTTTACTTAACCCTTTACCACACAATCCCAAAGTTTTCATGACCGTGAGAAAAAGAGGCTTTTGAAAACATGGTGGGAAAAGGAGAAAATGCTGGTAACCAGCATTTTCTCCTTTTCCCACCATGTTTTAAACCCTATCATAGACAACAACCATTATTTGATGCACATTTAGTTTGTGGTCTGCAAGTGCTTTTAATTTGGACAAGTCTAAATTCTTGTCTTTTACTAAAGGGTTAACTCTTTACTACATAAGAAAAATGTAGACTTGTTTAAACTGAAATCATCTGCAGATGACTACTTGAATGTGACTCAAATGATCATATTTGTCTGTGATAAGGTAAAAAACATTGTGGGAAAAGAAGAAAATGCTGGTTACCAGCATTTTCTCTTTTTCCCAAAATATTTTTCAAAAAAGCTTCTTTTGCAGGGTGTTTAAAAGTTGGGATTGTGTGGTAAAGGGTTAGTAGATGGGATTTGCCTCTGACAGGATAGAAAACGTTGTGGAAAAAGGAGAAAATGCTGGTTCTCAGCATTTTCTCCTTTTCCTACCATGTTTTCAGAAGTCTTCTACCTCAGGGTTGTAAATACACAGGATTGTTTTCAAAGAAGTTAAAAGATTAATAGGGCTGTCAGCTGTGTGTTTAGTCTATGTTAATGTTTTAGCTGTAATGATAAATATTGTTGTGTTAATGTATGTTACATGCTAAAAGAATATAATAAAACAAAATTTTGTCATATTTGTTTATGTTATTTATTTCTCTTTCCCCCCCCCCCCCCCATTTCTAAGCTCACCTGAGTGCAAAGTGCTGAAGGTGAGCTTTTGTGATTGTTCTGTGTCATCAAATTTTACCTTATGAAGCTTTAGAAGCCACATTTTCTGTCCAATAGTCATGAAACTTTGAATGTTTGTCTTGCAATATGTCAGACAACTTTGAAAATGGGCCATGTCTGGTAAAAAAGTAGGCTACTCGGTCAAATCTTTGAAAAACCTTGTGTACACTTTAGAGGCCACATTATCAGTCCAATACTCATACAAGTTCATCAGAATGTTGGTCTTGAAGATATCTCGGACGAGCTTGAAGATGGGTCAATCGGATCAAAAAGTAGGTCACTGAGACTGAAAATGTGGCCTCTAGAGTTTACACAAGGTTTTTGAACGATTCGACCCAGTGACCTAGTTTGTGCTCAGGTGAGCTAAAAAAGTGTCAAGAACTGAATGCATTACAAAAACCCTAAGGAAAAAGCACTGATACTTCAAGTGGGGATCAAACAAAAATTTGCCAATTAGAAACCTTAAACCTTTACCAAACAATCCCGAGTAACAACGACCCTGCAACAGAAGCCTTTTGAAAAGATTGTGAGAAAAGGAGAAAATGCTGGTAACCAGCATTTTCTCCTTTTCCCACAATGTTTTCTAACCTTTCATAGAAAAGTCATTTTATCCACATTTAATATATTATCTGCAAATGCTTACATCTTGAACATGGGTAAGATTTTGTTGTTTGGTAGAGAATTAACTACTGAGCTATTAAGCAGTGAGACATAAATCCTGTAGCAATGACTGTCATCATCCTGGTAAAGCTGAAATTCAAACTTGCAACCCCACCTTTACAAGTCCTCTGTGCTACCCACAGAGCTATGGATACCAAACATTGAACAAAAGCTTTGTATGGTGTTTAATGCCATTTTCAATGTTATTTCAGTTATGGCGGCCAGTGTACATATCCATGCTTTCCTGGATTGTCTCTTTAACAGTACTGTCACAATATTCTTGCCAAGCCATTGATTGCTCTCTCATATAACCATCATTGACCAATTGAATTTGTGGTGTGGCTTGTACCCATTCCCAAATGATCTGTTGCTTTTACAACATGAGGACTAATTACCAACAATACAATGTTTTCATGACCCTGAGAAAGAAGGCTTTTGTCAACATAGTTGAGAACAGTATATCATGCAGGTAACCAGCAACTTTCCCTACATAGAATGGGTGGGCATTAGCCCCACACTCGGAATAGAATGGGACAACATTAGCCCCACCCTCTTAATAGAACTGGAAGATTAGAGGTGAAAAAGGAATGAATTCTGTGGCAATGATTATCATCAGTCCTTCAAAAGAACTTTGCAAAAGCTGGAGGGGGCGTTGGGGATTCAATCTAGCAATCCACGGGATGTTACTGATGTAAATCCCTGCATGTTACTGAATGAATGAAGGGGCTCAGCTTAATAAAAGCACACATAATTACATTGTTAAAAGTTTAATCAGAACTGAGACTACATGAATGTTGATACTATTTCCAAGCATGCCATACTTCTGTTTGTCTGTAAACCCATCAGGAAAACCTGCAATGAAGAAATGTAAACAGTTAATCTATACCAAATGACAAAATTAAGACTTCTCCAAATTGAAAGCATTTGCAAACGACAAGAAAAATTTGACTGAAAAATTAAAGGGCAGACAACATTGCAGGAAAAAGGAGAAAATGCTGGTTACCAGCATTTTCTTTTCTCACAGTGTTTTCAAAAGGCTTTTTCTCAAAGTCGTTAAAAGTCGAGATTGTGTGCTAAAGGGTGAAATCTTTACCAAATAATCTCAAGTTTTAACAACCCTGGGGAAAATTATTTTTGCAAACATTTTGGGAAAAGGTGAAAATGCTGGTAACCAGCATTTTCTCCTTTTCCATATATGTTTTCTACCCTTTCACAGACAAATTCTGTAACTTCAGATACATTGAACTTGTCATCTGCATATACTTTCAGTTTGGACAAGTCTGAATTTTTTGGCGTCTGGTAAAGAATTAACTCTTCACAAGACAAAATCTTACACCTTTCATAACTGAAAGCATTTGCAAGCAAAAAATGCATCTTCAATTCAGAAAAGTTTTTGATGGCGTAGAAAATGTGGGGAAAGGAGAACATGCTCTTTAGCCCTTTACCGGTATTTTCTCCTTTTTCCTCAATCTTTGCAAAAGATTTTTTTTCCTCTGAAGCATTCGAAATAACATTTGTTTGTCAGAGATTTAACCCTTTTTCACACAACAAAATTTTAGACCCATCCAAATTGAAAGCATTTGCAGACAACAATTTCATTGTGGCTCAAATGATGCATTATTTCTTTGATCAGGTAGAAAACATTGGGGGGGAAAAGAAGCTGGTTACCAGCATTTTCTCCTTTTCCCGCATTGTTTTCAAAATGCTTCTACCTCGGGGTTGTTTAAAGTTGGCATTGAGTGGTAAAGGGTTAATTCTTGGCTGTTCTGGCCATTTTTGATAATTCATTACACGTAAATGGGGGGACAAAAGGAAGTATTTAAAAGGAAGAAAACTGGCATATTTGAATAAAACTGAAAATATATTGACAAAAAGGACTGAATGCTGTTAGCCCTTTACCAATCAATCTTATGTTTTAACTCTTAACCAAACAACAAAATTTTGGACCAGCCAGAATAGGGACTATTTGCTGATGATAAAATAAATGTGACTTAAAAACTATCAGCATTTACTTCTCTGCCTACAATGTTTTTTTTAAAAGCTTTCATTCTCGGGGTTGTTAAAACCCAGGATTGTATGGTAAAGAGTTAAATAAAAAAAACTTTAAGCTTACTAAATGACTTTGGGAAGCACATAAGATTAGCAACTTCTCTGCCTACAATGTTTTTTTTAAAAAGCTTTCATTCTCAGGGTTGTTAAAACCCAGGATTGTATGGTAAAGAGTTAAATAAAAAAAACTTTAAGCTTACTAAATGACTTTGGGAAGCACATGAGATTAGCAACTTCTTGTGGCGTGAAATATCTCAGCCTTAACTGACGTATTATTTCAAATTCTTCTTCTCCCCAACTGTCCCTGTTCTGTTTTTCCATTACTTGCTGTTTCAGATTTGATGCTGCTTCAATAACCTGAACGTATAAATCAAATCTTGATAAATCAACATTTAACTCTTTACCAAACGACAAAATTTTAGCCTTGTCCAAATTAATGCATGTACAGACATGGCTTGAATGATGAATTAAGGGGAGAAAACATTGTAGGAAAAGGACAAAATGCTGGTTACCAGCATTTTCTCCTTTACCCATGATGTTTTCAAAAGGCTTCTACCTCAGGGTCATTAAAAATCATGGTTATGTCGTAAAGAGTTAAACTGCTAAATGAATTAATTAAATGGAAGAAAAAAACATAAAAAACATGTATTGCAACTTTAAAGTTCAATGAAAAAATCCACTTAATTTTTTATGAAGTGACAGAATTTTAGACTTGTCTAAATTGAGAGCATTTGCACGACGAAAAATAAAATGAAACTCAAATGGAAATTGTATCAGAAAGGGTAACATTGTGAGAAAAGGAAAAAGTGCTGGTTAGCTGCATATTCTCCTTTTCCCACAATGTTTCCAAATGTCTTTTACCTCAGTGTAGTTAAGACTTGGGAATGCGTGATAAGTGGTTCAATTAAGATCGACGATCTAATAGATTGATTGTATGATGTTTAACACTGTTTTAAACACTGTTTCAAGATGGCCAGTGCACCTACCTTTGCTTTCCTGGAGTTTCTGTTACCAGTACTTCACACAATATTCTTCCTTCCCAACCCACTGACTGCATTCCCATATAACCAATTAACCATGGTCAAAACAATGATCAGTGGTGAGAGAGGAATGAATCCTGTATCAAAAACTATCATCAAACCTCAGAAAGAAATTTGCCAAGCTGGGAATTTAAACCAGCAACCCCCTGTTTTCAAGTTCAGTATGCTACCCTGCTACCTGGGCTCAGCCAATGATCAGACTGCATGCTCTGTGCTTTCTGATCTTGACTTTGTCTGTACAAGCTAGTTGGGTTATGCTTTGCACCCTATTGCTTAAATACAGTATCATTCTTATAGTGAGTTCAGACTATCAGTGGATATGCACTTAGATCAAACAAGAGCACCCCATGCGGGTGCAAATGCTCGGCTGCAATTGCTTGATTTTCTAGTGAAAATTCTAAGTTAAAAAATGGGTTCCCCTTTTGATAGTTAACAACTTGTCAGAGCTTGAAGTAAATATCTTCCGTCAAAACAGAGATATGGTAAAATGTCAAAGTTTTTGGATGCAAGGGCTACGACAATAACTCAGTGGTTTCTTCGGAACCAGACGAGCTAAAAGTGAGACTTTACTTCCAATCATGCTTCATCTCTTTACCAGACAAGGGTCATGCATGGTTCAGAGGTAAAGTGTTGGACTAGTAACCTTCAATCACCATGTTTGAGCCTCACTGAAAACACTGGGTTCATTTAAGAAGTGTCCTTGGGCAAGATATTTTAGAGTCCTAGCCTAGTATTGGTGAAACCCAAGATACACATAAATAAGTAGGCTGTTGCCATGTATGACTGAAAAAATGTAGAAAGCAGGTTATAACAGACAAAATTTAAGATTTATCCAAATGGAAAGCTGTTGCAGAGACCAAGTCAAATGTGGCTGTAATGATGGGAATTCTCTTTCAAAGGGTAGAAAACAGTGTGGGTAAAGCAGAAAATGCTGGATACAAGCATTATCTCCTTTTCCCACAATGTTTTCAAAAGATTTTATCCCAAAGGTTTTTTAAAATTTGAGAATAGTATGGTATAGGGTTAACTTACATCAATATCTGTCGTCATGAGAAACAAAGATCCACCCCCAGTCACGTATTTACCATATCTGTCAATGAAAAATGAAGAATATATAGTTTTAAAACACTAGTTAACTGCAGGAAACTCATTTTGGCATACCACTATGAAAACGCTCTTGTAAAATATGAACAGATTAGAGCAGAAACCTTAACCGTGGCCACAACTTGAACACATAGCTCTAACCATGAGGAAAACTTGAACACATAATCTCTCTCCCACCGACTCTTTCCCACTGACCCTCCCTCCCTCACTCACTCACTACTTGACCCACTCCTTTACTCACCCACTCCTTCACTCACTCATTTCTTCGATCACTCTCTCCTTCACTCACTCACTTCTTCACTCGCTTGCCAATCCACCCACTTTTTTACTCACTCACTCACTCTGGCTAGCTCACTGACTGACTGGCTCACTCACTCACTCAGGTGCCTCTATACCTGTAAGTATACAACAAAAGCTTATGTCTTATGTCTTAGAGGATTGCCCATTCTGTTTAAAGGGTTATTCATTATTTAGAGGGTGCGGGCTAGTGTTTACCCATTTCGAGGGTGGGACTTACATCTGCGTAGTATGTTTTAATAGGGGGTTTGGCTTACTTCTGCTTGTTCTATTAAGAGGGTGTTGCTAATATCAGTACCAATACCATTCTGTTCTGAGGGTAGGACTAACATCTGCCCATTTCATATAGAGGGTGGAGCTAATTTCATCCCATTCTATTTTGGGGGAGGGACTTATGTCAGCTCAATGTGTTAAGTAGGATGCACTTATGTCTGCCCATTCTGTATAAAGGATTGGACTTATTTCTTTCCATTCTATCTAAAGGATGGGGCTAATGTTTGCCAATTCTATTCTGTGGGCGATGTTATGCCCACCCATAATATGTAAGAAAAGTTGTTGGTTACCTGCACTTTATCCTTTTCTCACATTGTTTACACAAAAGCCTTCTTCAGGGTCATAAAACACTTGATCATTCAGTAATTAGTCCTCAAGGTTGTAAACACAACAGATCATGTGGAAAAGAGTGCAAGGTACATCACAAATTCAATCTCCCGGAAAAGGGGGTTTAATGCATCTTCATACTGTATTAAAAATAGCAAGTGATTGCATGATACAGATCTAATTTGTCTAAAAATCAGCTGAATCACAAGGTAGAATAGTTCTTTGACATGCAGAAAATTTACCCATAGCAAAGTTTCAAACAGTCTGCGCAGGCTGACATGGGTAAGCAAATGCATTAAACCACCTATTCACAGAGGGATGCATCCTTGCAGCCAGACAGAAAAGACGCTGTTAAAACTCAATTGTGTGTAGAATGGTTCATAATTTAGTCAGCTGTGTAAACAAAGATAAATTACCGATATATATGGCGTATGGGTTATACAAACTCAAGGGATTTGTCTTCCATTTAAAATCGGAAATGACAACATTGATTTCTTTGAAGGCCTCAAGAAAATGAAATGCATTTCTATTGGTCTTAATCTGTGCACCCTTGCAACCGTCAGGGGTTAAATTTGGCATGATGAAACAAGCATGATCATAGTTTCATAAAATACAAATTAAATGGGTAAAAAACTGGCTAAAAACGAATATAGATGTATCTTTAAATTATTTTTCAATATCATGACTCACCTCTTCGTGAAACATGCAGTCTTTCTGGTGCATGGATTAACTATGTCCATTGGAACTAATTGTCTGAAATATTTCTCTGGCACAATGTAGTCTTTGAACTTTTCGACATTTTGCCAGTCTGATTCTAAAAAATGTCTCACTTTCAAACAAACACCATCTGTAGCATCCCTTTCTTCTGCTAACAACCGCAACAAATATCCATAATTTTGAAGGCAATTTTCATTATCTATCTCTTCAACAAGTCCTGTTTCAACTGGTTGCTTGGCGTAAGTGCTAGTCTGTTTCTCATTATTATCTGGTGTATCACATTTTGCTTCGTCACATTCGTTCGACGTATGAGATAACTCCGTAGCACTGTCATTAAATGACTTCTTTTCTATTTCATTACTAGTTATTTCAGAAACTCTTTCATTTGGATCTAGCTTCAAATGTTTTGAACCAACATCACAAATGTCATCTGAAGGTCGTTTAAGGTCATTACTTTTTTCACCTATTTTAGTAGTAAGTGGCTTGAAATGTTCCGAATAAGAATCATGAAGATCATGTTGCTCAAGGTGATCATTTCCATGTGATTTACTGCCCCTCCTGTTTCCATGGTGACCACTGCAGACACAGGTGTACTGTTCATGTGGGTCAACTTTACCTTCAGTTGCTTCTGCTGCAAGTTTGTAAGGTAACCAGTCTTTTGGGCAGTCTGGCAAGGATAACACGATCTGCAAAAGTAAATCAGTGATCACAAAAATACAAAACTGTCTGGTGTTTTAACAATCCTATGAAAGACGTATTTTGATGACACTGTTGGAAAAAAAAAAAAAAAAGATGCTGGTAACCAACGTTTTCTTTTCTCCTATAATGATTTCTACTCTTGCACAGACAAAAGGACATCATTTGAGCATCAGCCATATATTTTTTGTTCTCTGCAAATGCTTTCAATGTAGTCAGTCTAAAACTTTGTTGTCTCCAACAGCTAACCCTTTACCACACAATCCCATGTTTTAACGATCCTGAGGAAAAGGACTTCTGAAAAATTGAAAATAGTGTGGGAAAAGGAGAAAATGCTGTTACCAGCATTTTCTCCTCTTCCCACAATATTTCCTACCCTCTCAAAGACAAATTTCATCAACTGAACCACATTTACCACATTTAATATGTGACCTGCAAAAGCTTTCAATTTTGACAAGTCTAAATTTTTTTCATTTAGCAAAGAGTTATATACCATAAACTGGTGCAACTAATAGAAATTTCACTCTAACTTTTCCTAAGACTTGTGAGAAAATTGTAATTTCCATATTCTTAGCAATAATCAATTTTTGTCAGTAAGAATTAACCCTTTGCCAAACAATCCTGTACTTTGAGGACCCTGAGAGAAGACTGATAAAAGTATTGTGCGTAAAGGAGAAAATGCTGGTAGCCAGCCTTTTCTCCTCTTCTAACACTGTTTTCTACCTTTTCTTTAACAAGTATCATATTCGTAGCCACATTTGATTTGTTGTCTGTAAAGCTTTCAATTTTGACCAGTCTTAAATTTTGTCGTCTGGTAATGACTTAACATTCAGTTTAACTCTTTACTGCACAACAGTATTTTAAACTCTACCAAATTAAAAGCATGTGAAGATAAGGAATAATTATTATACTGCAAAGAAATTTCTGGCGATCTGATTGGATAATATGCCCCATACGTACAAGTCATGTACATTGGCAAAATCCACGTAAAAGTGGTTTCCCTTTCAGGAGCACCAAATACATGACTACACTTTCAACACAACATGCAAAATGGCAGCGTCGACCGATACAAGCCGCCCACAAGACAAACATACTGAGTAGCCTGCACCATATTATTTCTAATTTCCCTTGATGGTTGTCATTAAAGCGGAAAAAATGGATTATTAGAGCCATCCCTTCATCAGGTAAGCAAATTAAGAAGTGTCGAAACTCATTCATTGTAACGTTAAAAGGATAACCACATTGTCATTTGTGGTAACTAATGGTCTTTTACTTTTTGACAACAAATCATTAAAATGCTTAGTTACTTACCTTGAGGTTGTTTAAATCCATGTTTAAATAAAACTATGACGAATGTCTATCGCAGTGACATCATCAAGTTCATCCACCAAACTGCACGTTTTACCAAGGTTTAAGTGACGTCATTTCTCAGTGACACCAGTTTTCATTGAATTGGGGCACTCAGAAGGGAAATTCTATGTTGTCAGCGTACTCAATTCGTAAGTACATAAACAGGGAAAATTCACTGAAAACACATTGGAATGCTAAAACTTTGCAGTATAGTAAATTTATTGTACGATCAGGTGGTCGGGGACTCGCCTTCGGCTCTAGGCGACATGATTTGCCACAGCTGTGAACAAGTTTCCAAGTCCCGGCCACTTGACCATACAACTAATAATGTAACTCATGATGATTTCTGTCTTTGATAGGGTAGAAAACATTGTGGGAAAAGGAGAAAATACTTGTAACCAGCATTTTCTCCTTTTCTCACTATGTTTTCAAATGCCTTCTTTCTTCAGGGTTGTTAAAGCTTTGGATTGTGTGGTACAGAGTTTAATTTCAATCTAGTTCTTACCTCTTCCGTTGACTTGAAGCTGAATTGAAGAGGTTTCAACTTGGCCAAAAGATAGTATCGAAGCCTACAGTTAGGTACTCCAAACTGTTTGGGAGTTAAAAGCATCTCCTACAATGAAAGAATAAAACCAAAAAACTTGTAAACCTTGCCAAACCCTGACAAAGTGAAGAAAGAATTACACACAAAAAAAAAACAATAAACAAAACTTATAGTTGTATGGAAAACATTGTAACAAAAGGGCCAATGCTTGTATGAGCTCCAAGAAAAAGCTCTTTTCTCTCAAATGTTTTCAATATCCATACAATGCAGGGGCACAAAATTTGTATCAAAGTATGCTACAGACTTAACCTTTTACCAAACTTCAAAACTTTAGACATTTCAGATTTGAAACCTTTTGCAGACAACAAATTAATTACATGTGACCAAAGAACTGTCTTTGGAAGGCTAGAAAACATTTTGGGAAAAGGAGGCAATGCTGCTTACCAGCATTTTCTTCTTTTCCCGCAACATTTTCACAAGGCTTTTTCCTCAAGCTCGTTTAAACAAGGGATTGTGTGGCAAATGTTAATCTTAACTCTTTACCAAACGACAAAATTTTAGACTGGTCCAAATTGAAAGCACCTGCAGACGACAAAATAAATGTAACTCAAAAAGTGAAATTTGTTTCCAGCAGGGTAGAAAACATGGTGGGAAAAGGAGAAAATGCTGGTTACCTGCATTTTCTCCTTTTCCCACAATGTTTTCAAAAGGCTTCTATCTCAGGGACGTAAAAACCAGGGATTGTTTGGTAAAGGGTTAAAGATGCATTTTTACTCGTTTTCATCCAGTTTTGTAACCAATTTTATCTTTATCTTCTGAAATTATAATCATTCTTGTACCTTCGTGCCAAATGTTGCCCCTGATGGTTGCAAGGTTGCACAGATTACGACGGATAGAAAATGGATTTCATTCTATTGCGGCTAGCCATAGACACTACAACCACATTTTCTGGTTTAAATTGAAGACAAATTCCTGGTGTCTCTTTATCCCATACACCTTATATCGATTTTTTATCTACGTTTACATGGCTATCTAGATTCTACACACTGTAAAGTTTTAACAGTGTTTGTTTACTCTCTGGCTGTAAGGGTGCATCTTTAAGCAGAGAGCATTATTTTATACTTTTCCATAATGAAAGCATAATTACGTAGAAGAAAAATCAAACCTGGCTAATATATCAGAACTTGTCCTTGATAGGGTACAAAACACTGCTGGAAAAGGAGAAAATGCTGGTTACCACTTACATGTTTTTCCTTCTACCCCACAATGTTTTCAACAAGCTTCTTTAGAGTCATAAAAACATGGGGGTCATTTGGTAAAAACTTAACACTTTACCATACAATCATGAGTTTTAAGGACCCTTACAAAGAAAACTTTTTGTGGGGAAAGAAGAAAATGCTGGTAACAAGATAGTTATTGTCATTGATGTGAAAAAACTTTCAAATTTTATAATATCTCTGTTATTACTGAAGATATTTACTTGTAACTAGGAGTAATTGTTAACTTTCAAAAGGGGAACCCATACAACAGAGGCAAGTAACCATAAAACTATTTTGCAACAGTTATGACCTTTTTTCAACTTTGAAGTTTCACTAAAAGCCACTACTGTCAAGAGTTAGTACCGGCATGTGGTGCTCGTGTTCCCCTTTTGCCAGAATGTATTCAAAAATTTTCTCAAACTGGGTCATTAACCCTTAAGGCGCCTCTCATAACTAAATTTCAAGCTGCACAATACATGCAGCCTGATCTTTGATCTATGCTGACCGCTTTGCTGAAACATTGTGGACAAAAACGAACATGAAATTGGAGTTATACGGGTCGAATTTCTTGGATGAAAATTTGTAAGAGGTTTATTAGGCGCTCTAAAGGAAAAAACATAGGATTTTTTGTGAAGGGTTAACCCTTTGCCAAACAACAAAATTTTAGCCTTATCCAAATTGAAAGCATTAGCAGACGACAATGTCAGTGACTCAGTGTGGTTCAAATGGTCCAATTTTTCTTTGATAGGGTAGAAAACAATGTGGAAAAAGGAGAAAATGCTGGTTACCAGCATTTTCTCCTTTTTCCAAAATGTTTTCAAAAGGCTTCTTTTCCGGGGTCATTAAAAGTCGGCATTGTGTGGTAAAGGATTAATTCAAGACAAAAAATTTAGAAAAAAAAAAAGGAACTTATACCTGGTAATTATACCCACATTCTGTCAGTGTATCAATCAACTGACTCCTTGTATTTGATGTTTCAAAACCTTTCACGTTCTCCACCAGGAAATACGATGGATGCTTGGAAACTCTATAGATAAAATACATTAACCCTTTACCACACAATCCCGACTTTTAACGACCCTGAGAAGGAAGCCTTTTGAAAATATTTTGGGAAAAGGAGAAAATGCTGGTAACCAACATTTTCTCCTTTTCCCAAAATGTTTTCTATACTTCCATAAAAAAAGTCAATTTTTGAGTCACATTTATTTTGTTGTCTGCAAATGCTTCCAAATTGGACAAGTCTAAAATTTTGTTGTTTGGTAAAGAGTTAAATTTTGTTGATATGGTATTTAACCCATTACCACATAATCCAATCTTATAATTTTAAACACATTTGTTGTCTGCAAATGCTTTAAATTTGGACCTGGCTAAAATTCTGTTGTTTGTCAAAGAAATAAGGTATTTCTAACTCTTTACCACACAATCCTGACTTTTAACAACCCTGAGGAAGAAGGCTATGGAAAACATTGTGGGAAAAGGAAATGGTAACCAGCATTTTCTCCTTTTTTTAACAATGTTTTCTACTCTATAAAAGACAAATTTCATTTTTTTAGTAACAATTAGTTTGTCGTCTGGAAGTCCTTTGAATTTGGACAAGTCTTAAATTTTGTAGTTTGGTAAAGAGTTAAAGCCTATGAAAATCAGATGAATACATATGCTTTCAGGAAAATTTTGCAATCAACGAAAATCTATTCTCTATGAGAAATTTCTACATCTGTATATACAGATACTCAAGCTGTATGGTATAAAGGTATTAACCCTGTACTAAACAACAAAACTTTACACTCATCCACATTCAACACATTTGCAGATGACAGATGTTGCTTGGAGACGACATATTAATTGTAGCTCAATTGAAGTGATAGAAATTATCTTTTGAAGTGTAGAATATGTGTTAAGAAAAGGAAAAAATGCTGGTTACCAAAAACCCTACTGAATATTCCTCAGGGCTTTAAAAACTAGGGATTGTCTGGTAAAAGGGTTACATGTTTACCAAATAATCCTGGGTTTTAACAACCCTGATGGAGAAAATTTCATGAACTGTTCAAGGAAAAAGAGAAATTGTTGGTAACCAGCATTTTCTCCTTTTCTCCCAAAATGTTTTCTACCCTTCAAAAAAATATCATTTTTCCCACATTTAACAAGTCATCCGCAAATGCTATTAACTTGGAAGAATCTAAAATCTTGTTGTCTGGTAGTTAACCCTTTATCAGATAACAAAATTTTAGAACTGCCCAATTTTGTGACATCTGCAGACTACAAATTTAAAAGTTCGCACAAATGAGCTGACAGGGGAAGAGAACATTGTGGGAGAAAGGAGAACATTCTGGTTGCTAGCACTTCCTCCTTTTTTTCCCACATTGTTTTCAGAAGCCTTTTGCCTGAAGGTCATTTAGACATGCGGTTGTATGGTAAAGGGTCCATAAAAGACTGAGGATACACCGAATACAATTGTACTCACTTTTTGAAGATGTTCAGAAAATGAAGGAATGAATGTGTACGTAGGTCAGCTTTGTCTTTCTTATTGCCCATCCTAGTAAAGGGTTGACAAGGGGGGCTCATTACCATCATATCAATGTTCATCTCCTCCAAATCCTTTGTCTGTAATGCCTAAGAAAAAACAAGAGTACTGCATGCAAATGCCAACATCATTCAAGCCTTTTAACCCTTTACCACACAATCCCTACTTTTAATGAACCTGTAAAAGAAGCCTTTTGAAAACATTGTGGAAAAAGGAGAAAATGCTGGTTACCAGCATTTTCTCCTTTTTCCACAATGTTTTCTTCCCTTCCTAAAAGAAATTTCAATTTTTCAGGCACATTCATTTTGTCGTCTGCAAAAGCCTTCAGTTTCAAACAGTTTGGACTAGTCTAAAATTCTGTCACTTGGTAAAGAGTTAATAGAAGGACCATGATTTCCATTGAGAGTCTTAGCTGGGTGTTTAACCCTTTCCCAAACTACAAATTTTAGACTCTTCAAAACTGAAAGAGTTTGCATACTACAATTTTAGATTACTTGTTACAAGCAATTTCTCCTTTTCCCACAGTGTTTTCAAAAAACATATACTGCAGACACGTAAAAACACATGTTTGTCTGGGAAAGGATTAACACTTTACCTAACAACAAAATTTTAGACTTGTCCAAATTGAAGGCATTTGCAGACGACAAAATAATTGTGACTGAAAGATAGAAATTTTTTTGGGGAAGAGTAGAAAACATTGTGGGAAAAGGAGAAAATGCTGGTTACCAGCATTTTCTCCTTTACCCACAATGTTTTCAAAAGGCTTCCTTCTCAGGGTCGTTAAAAGTCGGGATTATGTTATAAAAATGCTGTCATGTTGAACCGAGGTGAAAGGATTTCAAAGTGAACATATAAAACATCTGGTTGATGATAATTCAACTGTACCAAATGACAAAATTTTACACTTGTTGTTGTCAAGACTCTTTCAGCAAAGCAGACAATGTAGACCAAAGATCTGACCGCATGTTTTGTACAATTTGATCTTGATCTACACTGGCCACAAATGCAATTGAAGTTATGAAAGGTGCTTTATGAGTTAAAATCCTCCATATTTTTTAAGTATATTATCCCCCCAGTCTGTTTAAATCCTGGATGAAACGGTGACAAAATGAACATGTTACTTACTCCGATAGACTTCGCACTCACAGGTGTTTCTGGAAAATTAATCCGATAAACTTGGTTTGTGTGTGTATTTATATCCATTGCTTTGACCACATGATATAGTATACCACTCTCTGGAATATTTAAAATAGAAATCTGACACTTGTGAGTAGAAAGATAAGATTGTCAACAAAATTTAAATGAAATCTAATGAAGAGATAGAAAAAAACAATTTTGAAGGTAAACTACATTTCTGATGTTAAGCAAATGGAATCATGATTAAAAAGAGTAAGATAAATCTATATTTATTTGTCCTACCATATTTAGTTTGTTAGCAGACCATGAGTTGCTATGGGGAATAACTGATTGATTAATTGATTAACTCATTCATTCATTGGTGTTTTACACTGCTTTCAGCATTATATTTCAGTCATATAATGGCGAGAGCTCACATATTCATGTATTTTCGATCAGAAGGTAGGCTCCAATATTATTTTTTTGATTGCGGAGACACAATAAAAAAAAATAACATCGGAGCAAGCCTCTGTATCAGGAGTAAACCCCCTCATAGTTGTGTTAGTTGTCTTTGGGTGGACTCACGACAAGAATGAAGATGCCCGGCTAGCTCAGAAGGTAGAGCTGCAGTACTAGTGTTCCAGGGGTCGTGGGTTTGAGCCCCATGTCGGGCACACATTTCTTCCTTAATATACTTCATTGGCAACGAGGTCAATTGGTGAGCGTTGGTAAGCGGCACTGGCAGTCTGTGGGGACTGACGGGGGGGTTGGTTACTCCCAAAAAATGAGGAGGGGGAGGAGTATTGTGACAGTTGACGACAAGACGCCCGGCTAGCTCAGTTGGTAGACCTGCGGTACTAATGTTCCGGGGTTGTGGGTTCGAGGCCCACGCCGGGCACTTTTTTCCCTTGATTGGCTACTTCGCAGTACAGATAAATGTCCCCGAGGGCGATTGGAGTTTTTGCCTGGTCTCCTGCGGTGCGGTGCACAGTAAATGTCCATATAAGCACCATAAACGTCTCATTATTGAGACTAGACCCCCTCGCAGGGAGGAAAGAAAAACAATGTTACGATACAACTTGAGTACGAATTACCTCTATGATTTAGAACATCATATTGGGTGAGGTAAGTCGATTCAAACGAGTAAAAATCTCACAAAATAATTACTTACCTTGAAGAGCAAAATGCATGCCTCCAATCCCACTATAAAGCTCTAATACACGAAGCGGTAGGACCATATTCACCCGAGTTGACTCCAAATCCAAAATGGGAGAAAGTACTCGGAATTCGTCTAAAACGCTGCGATTTATCTTATGCTAGATTCATATAATAAGTTTTCTACCATTTGTATCAAGTCCCAAGTGGTCTAGTGGTTAGGATTCCGCGCTCTCACCGCGGCGGCCGGGGTTCGATTCCCCGCTTGGGAAAATTTTTTTTTTCTCCTCAATTGTTTCAATGCGAAGTCAAAAGTTTGGAGTACTGTCAATTTCTAGTTGTATTTTCTTTATGAGCTACACGGCCTTTTAAGAAACGATTTAAGAATTCCCTAGAAATTTGCAAAGGTTTTTGGTAATGTCACAACATTAACACGATCGTGTTGATTATATGTGTTCATATTTAGATAAAATGAATACTTCTGAAACATTGTGGGAAAAGGGAAAAAACTGGACAACAGCATTTTTTCCTTTTCAGACTATTTTTCAACCCTTTCAAAGAGATATGTAATCATTTGAAATACAGTTATCCCTTGCAACTGCTTTCAATTCAAACCAGTCTAAAATTTTGTCATTCGGTGAAGTGTTAACTCTTTACCAAATGACATAATTTTAGACTAGTCCAAATTTGCAGACAACAAAATTAATGTGACTCAAAAATTGAAATTTGTTTTGGGAAGGGAAGAAAACATTGTGGGAAAAGGAGAAAATGCTGGTTACCAGTATTTTCTCCTTTTCCCACAATGTTTTCAGAAGGCCTCTTTCTCAGGGTCGTGAAAACCAGGGATTGTTTGGGAAAGTGTTAACTGCTCATGTGCAATTCTCACATTAGGCCTAAGTGTTTACGATCTGACAAATTTTACGCTTCCAAATTGAGAGCATTTGCAGCCGACAAATCTATAAGTGGTAAAAATAATTTTAATTTACATGTAGTTATACATGGATGATGATGATAATGATGATGATGCTGATGATATTGATGATGATGAAGTCATTAACTCTTTCTGATGATGATGATGATGATGATGATGATACTAATGATGATGGTGGTGATGGTGATGATGCCTGATGTAAAGAAACAAATGTTTTTATTTTGATTTACACTTTGACATTGACTTTGATGGTAATAATGATGATGATGATGATATTAATGATGAAGCTACAGATTTCAAAGAGGATATTTGTTTTTTACAGTGAAAGACCGAAATTTATTTCATCGTGAACATCATCGGTAATATTTTCACAAGTGACGCAGCCACGAGTGAAAATATTACCTATGATGTTCACGAGATGAAATCAATTTCAATCTTTCACCGAAACTAGAGGCGCTTGAGCGCCTGTATCGCTCCACAGGCCTGATATTTCTATAATGGCGAAAGGAAGTTTTTAACAATTATCATTCAATCCTGCATTTTAGCTCACTGAAGAAACAATTTGGTAGACAACCACCATAGGAACTTACCTGCAAAACAACAATGAAATCCAATGAATAGTTTTAGAGAAGAAATTTTTCAAAGCCATGTTTTTTGACAGATCTTTTTTTTTTTAAGGAATTCTGTAAACCTGTATCTAAGGAACATTCCTGCAAAATAATAATGCTATCCAAATAGCGGTTTGGGAGGAGAAGATTTTTAAAGGTTTTTTACTTTGGTTGCCATGGCAACCAGAGTTCTCCATGGAACACAATTATTTGAAGGAATTTGAAAGAGGACCACCAAAGGAACATTCCTGTGAAATTTGGTAAAAATCCAGTCAATAGTTTCTGAGGAGAAGTTTTTTAAAGAAAAAGTTTACGGACGCACGCACGGACGAACGGACGGACGGACGGATGCATGACGGACACAACGCCATGACAATAGCTCTCTGGCTTCGGCCAGTGGAGCTAAAAAACAAATATTCTATTTATTTCATGTTTTTAACCTTTTCTGGGTGGAACTTAATCAAAATCCAGTACAGTTCTTTTTGGTTATTCCCTGTGACGTACCTCCTCCGCATAGCATTATAATATTACGTCAAGCGCGAGAAATGTAAGGTAAATTACATCATATTTCCATCTGGTTGTGAGGCAAGCGCATTTTACCTAGGTAACTAGTGTGCGGGAACAACTGTTTCTGCCTTCAATTGAAGAGTTAGAATATAAAAATCAGTATTTTCACTGGTCGTAATAAATAATGAAAAATATTTCACCGATATTTCTCAATAACCTACCGGATAGCATGAAATAAATTTAGATATCACACAACTGTTTCATGTGTTTGTATTTGGTTTGTATTGGAGTTTAACGCCATTTTAACAGCAAAGGTCATATCATGGCTGTCAGTGACGCACCCATGTATTTCCAGCCTTTCTCACACCAGCACTGACACAACTTTCTTTCCAAAGCCAAGGACTACTTTTCTCACATGCATCAGAGGTGAGAGGCGAAAAATCACTGGAAAGAAAGTTCACCGCAACTGGGTATCGAACCGTCGTGAGTCAGATACGCTATTCACTGAGCTACCCGGCCAGGCTGTTTGATGTAGTTTTTTTTACAATTCTATATGTATTTATTTTGGGCAGGTGGCCTTTACTTACAAATACTAGTAAATGATTTGACAAATGAACTGAAGTACTTCAACAGGGTAGAAAATATTGTGGACCAGCAGTTTCTACTTTTCCCATATTTTCAAAAGGCCTCTACCTTGGGGTCAATTAAACTCCAGATTGTTTGGTGTAGGATTAAGTCATACAAATTAAACCCTTTACCATGTAATCCCGAGATTTAATAACCCTGAGGAAAAAGACTTTTTGAAAACATTGTGAGAAAAGGAGAAGATGCTGGAAACCAGCATTTTCTCCTTTTCCAACAATGTTTTCTACTATATAAGAGACAAATTTTGTCATCTGAGCCACATTCAACTGTTGCCTGCAGATGCTTTCAATTTGGACAAGTCTTTACCACACAATCCCAAGCTTAAACCACGCTTATGAAAAAGGCTTTTGAAAACGTTGTGAGGAAAGGAGAAAATGCTGGAAACCAGCATTTTCTCCTACTCCTACAATGTATTCTACCCTATCACAGACAAATTATGTCATTTGAGCCACCTTCAACTGTTGTCTGCAGATGCTTTCACTTTGGACAAGTCTAAAATTTTGTTGTTATATAAAAGGCCTAACAAAACAAAAAGTGAAGGACGTGTAATTCAAAAACAATCAGAATATTGAACCACCAAGGGAGATAACATAAATAATTCAAATAACTTTTGATTTCCTGCCCCTAGTTGTTATCTAACATAAAGAGAATCTCTTTATGTCTTACCAAAGGATGAATATTTAGAGTTCTCTAAATTGAAGGCATTTTACAGATGACAACTAAAAAGTGCCTGAAATTATGGAACCTGCATTTTACAAAGATAGAAAGCATTGTAGGAATAGGAGAAAATACTGATATACCTTCCAAAACAAGATGATACAACAACCAACAAAAATGCCAATACTTTTTCATGCATTCTTTTAATACTTGGAGTAACAGAAATTCATGCCATAATATACCTTTCTAAGTCATAAAAATAATTTCAAAAACAACACTGTTTCAGCCAGTCAAAAACAGGTTTTTCTTTAGCAGATGACAAAAATTTCAAACTTGTTCATACTAAAAGCATTTGCAGACAATAAATCAAATATGGTTGAAATGACGGGATTTGCCTTTGATGAGAGTTGAAAACATTGTTGGAAAAGGAGATGATGTGTACCATCATTTTCTTCTTCTTCACCAATAATTTCAGATGCCTTCTTCTTAAGGGTCACTTATCATCTACCAAATTCTAGACTGGTCCAACTTCAAAGCATTTGCAGACAACAAATAAAATTATACTCAGATGATGGGACTCGTATTAGAAAGGGTTGAAAACATTGTTAGAAAAGGAGAAACCATCATTTTCTCCTTTTCCCACAATGTATTCAAATGCCTTCTATCTTCGGTCATTAAAACTTTGGATTGTGTGGTAATGGATTAAAGCATGGAACTGTTTAACCCATTACCACACAATCCCTACTTTTGACGACACTGAGAAAGAAGCCTTTAGAAAACATTGTGGGAAAAGGAGAAAATGCTGGTAACCAGCATTTTCTCCTTTTCCCACAATGTTTTCTACCCTTCACAAAACAAATTTCAAATTTTCAGTCACTTTTATTTTGTCGTCTGCAAATGCTTTCGATTTGGACAAACCTAAAATTTTGTCGTTTGTAAATGAGTTAAGGTTAAAGGTTAAAAGTCCTGTAAGAACTTTACCAAACCACTGACAGTATTTCAGTCATACCACAGCACCAGTGTACTGGATTGTTAGATATAAGGTAAATTAAACATACTTTCTTATCTTTTCTCTCTTTAATCATTTTCTCAAACCATATCTAACCTACAGTGAGTGGCCATTAATATTTCATCAAATCCGAATCCCCATTGACTAAAGTGTATTTTCAACTTTACTTTTTAATCGAATGTGAGTTAGAAAATGAAGCTATAGTTACAAATTTTATATGAACAAAAAAGCAAAATAAATTTTATCTTTAAATGTATAATTTCTGACTTGATACAATGAAATAAGATATAAATGCAGCCATTTAAAAAGTGATCAATATTTTTTAAAAACATTTTGACGTCAATGGCGACGTCGCAAAAATTAAGTGGGAAAAAAAAACATCACTGGATTTTAGACAGCCACAACTTTTATGTCAGGCTACAAACGCTAACAGAATATAAATAGCTCCAGTAACCATGCTTTCTACCAGTATAGTTCTCCGAATGATTGTGTGATCTGAAGCAGTGTAATAAATTTTCTAGCACACTGAAAAATACATGTAAGTCTATGGGAATTTTGAATTTGATGAAATATTTATGGCTATTTACTTTATTTACATAAAGGCTCCTTTAAGAGTTATTAAATTCAAGAGCACCACATTCTGATGCCAACACTAGGCTGCAGTTGCTTTTCAGTGGAAATTTTAAGTTGAAAAAGGGGCATAACTGTGTCAACACACTTTGACGGTTATCTACCCCTGTTGTATGGGTTCCCGTTTTGATAGTCAACAACTTGGCCAAGTATGAGTTATATGTCTTCTGTGATAACAGAGATATTATGAAATGTAAGAGTTTTTGCACGACTACTCAAATTATGACACAGATGACAACGATGCCAGTGCTAAAACAATAACTCAACTTTTTCTTCGAAAAAAGCCAAGCTAACAAGTACAAGTAACACAGAGTATAAAAAGTTATTGTTCCTTTATCTAAAGGCTGTCCCCTTTAGGGATCTTAAAAAGTCATAAAAAGTTGTGGTTAAAAAGCTTGACTCATCGCAAATATCCCCCCATCCAGAAACAAAATCAACAGTGAAACCTTATGTAGATCTATACATGTATTTATCACAAAACCTCCTTTGCTTGCAATGTTATATACCCACAACAAATTTTCACATCTTATAAACGTTTGAGATAAGCATTATGTAACATCATAATCTGCTTAACTCTTTACCGCACAATGCCTACTTTTGACGACCCTGAGAAAGAAGCCTTCTGAAAACATTGTGGGAAAAGGAGAAAATGCTGGTAACCAGCATTTTCTACTTTTCCCACAATGTTTTCTACCCCATCAAAGAAAGTCGCACCATTTGAGCCACGCTGAAATTGTCGTCTGCAAGTGCTCTCAGTTTGGACAAGGCTAAAATTGTGTCATCTGGTAAAGGGTTAATAAAAATAAGAAAATGCAGCAAAAACTATTTGAAATCAGTAGTTGTGGTAGAGGGTTGGTATCTGAAATCAACAAAATTGCGGGAACTTACCCGCAACTTATCCCCTTTAGAAACTGTCTCATACTACATAAGCAGTGACTGGGAAAGGCTTGCGCCATGCGCCATAGTCACATTAAAATCCAAAATGTCACATCGTTTTTGCCAATGAGTGCGCCCTTGTCCCATCCAATTTTCGACGTCGTAAAAGTACGAAATTTAGTCAGACGAATCTCCTTTGATCGGCGCCGATTAGACGCTCTATAAAATGAGTAGCTATGTGCGTGTGACATCATGTTTTCAATCATAAAACGCTTATTGAATATTGAACCTATTTTGTCGTCTTGATGAAACTGCCCTGATTTTGCCGTAAAATTCAAATTCAACAACTACCTAAGCATTAGAATATACCACCGAAAATTTAAAATTGCATGAAGGTCAGGGCTCCATCAGTAATTTCTTTCCCACAATGATGGTTTATTAATAGACTCATACAGATGATCCTAGCGAGAATCAGAGCAACTCTCAGATCACATCTCTCTCCGAGCCTACCCCAAGCATATACATGGACATGCAGCAAACGTTTATCAGTGTATATCATGCTGATTGAGAAGGCCACTTTTTTTTCATCATGAATTAGATAGGTAACATTCTCAATCAGCTTATGGTCCAATAGTATTTATGTTCCCTGCTACCCCAATTGATAAGTTCATTTCAATCATCATGCTATAATACTGCTAAAAGAAATAAAAAGATATGAAAGTAGATTGCTGAAAAAAAAAAAAACGCAAAAACCCATGACACAACAACGGTCAATTTGACACCGTCCGATCAGAGTTGTCTCAAATTGTTTCTTCATCATTTATAATGAATTTAAACAGTGAATTTACATAATTATATGTAAAGAATGATAATGAGAAAAAAACTTATTGTTTTTTTTTCTTTAATGAAATGAAAATAACAATGAAAGGGGGTGAAGGTCAGACCTTCGTCTTATGGAACAATGAAAGGGGGGTGAAGGTTAGTCCTTTGTCTTTTGGTGTCATCCTTATATTTCCATAATAACCAAGTAATTTTGACCCTTGATCGTTTCTCTTGGACGCTTGGAAATTTCATTTTGACTCTTGAAAATTTCAGCCCAAGATTCAATGACTCTTGGGATTCAGGACCTAATGAGAATCCAGATGACTATGTTTGAATCCAAGCATTAAATATAGAACCAGCATAAGCATTTAGCTACATTTTGACTTGCATTGGGATAGTACTATTTTAAAAAAATAAATGAAAGCAATTAAAAGATTCTGTGTTTTTTCCTTAAATTGTCACATTGGTTTTCAAAATGTCACATTGATTTTCCTGGAGGAAGGGACATTGTCCCATTGAAAATAATTCTTTCCCAATCACTGCATAAGAGAGGGTTAACTCATTACCAAATGACAAAAATACAGACTTGTCCAAATTTAAAGTACGGTACTTGCAGACAACAATTTAAATGTGGCTCAAATGATGGAACTTGTCTTTGATAGGATAGAAAACATTGTGGGAAAAAGAGAAAATGTTGGTTAGTAGCATTTTGTTCTTTTCCAACAATGTTTTGAAAGACTTTCTTTAAAAGGGTCTTTAAAAATTGGGACTGTGTGGTGTCCGTGGTTGTGAGGTAGAGCGTAGACTTCGTAACCGAAAGGTCCCGACTTTGAGACCCAAGAGCGGGTGTCAACTTCGGGATTTTTCAGGCCCACACAATCGGTGCGAGTACTGGTGTAGTTCCCAGAGCAGAATCGAGAGAGATTGGTGTAAGTTATAAGAACTTGTTTCTCAATCCATGTAAAATAAACATGTTTAAACTAAACAACTGAAAGCATTTATTTTGAAGACGGCAAAATGAATGTGACCCAAAAACTGAAATTTGATTTTGGCAGGGTAGAAAACATTGTTGAAAAAGGAGAAAATGCTGGTTACCAGCATTTTCTCCTTTTCCAATAATGTTTTCAAAAGGCCTCTTTTTTTTTTTCAGGGTTGTTAAATCTTGGGATTGTGTAGCACAGGGTTGAGGTTGAACACATTAAACATCGTTCATCTCTTCAGTAAACTTTAGACTTGCCCAATCATGTGAATCTCTGTAGTGCACTTTAGCAAGCAATTCATCGCATAATTATGGATCCATTAAATCCATTTTGTCTAACAAACAACAGAATCCTTATGTAGAATGGTCCTTGGAAACACAAAAAATTTACCATAAGCAAAAAGTTTCAACTCAAGTCAGCCTGTGCAGGCTGACCTGGGTCAATACTTTATGCAGATGCATTAAACCCCCTTTTCATAGAACATGGTTCATATGAATTGTCAAAGTTTCACCAGATAAAGTTTTCACGAACTATTCTGTGGTTTCATAAGAGTCATTTTCTTCATCAGTGTGTGATGTATTGAAGTTAGGGTCCCACCATGGATACACCCTGACCTCATAGACAGGATCTATCAATAACTCAGTCATTCCTTGTTGATTTCGTGCAGTGGTAACTTTATAACTGGAGTCCAGTATAAGTTTAATCTTATGGTATCGCATGCTCCCCGAACTTACGTTGAAATACACTTGATTTAGAATCATACCCATCACAATAGGCTGGGGTGAAAAATTAGGACATGTGACCTCCAAAACCGAACACTTTTCATCCGGGTTAAAAAACAAGTCTTGGTGCCACTTCTGAAATGAAGGAGAATTTATACTCCTTCGACAGTTACTGCTCAGGTCCACAACATCCCCTCTACGGAATTTGAAATAGAACTTCCATGTGTTTTTCACTTTTTTATGCCACGTCAGCAAGCACCTCTGTCCAATTAATGCGTGTGGCTCATCTTTGAATGGAACAGTTGTTTTGATTCGATCACTTAAAGGTTTGTGTATGTGGTATAAGAGTTTGACAGTGTTTGTTCGGAGCCCGTGTATAGTGTCCACATAGTTGTTCATTCGTAACTGGTCTGGCAAGTCTGGAATGTCTCTGTAAAACCTGAAACATGATAACAAACAGAGTGCCAGATAAGAGGGAGTGATGGTATTTTAAATCCATTATTTCTCTTCAAAACCCTATGTTGTGGGTACTCATTAGAATCCTCTCAATGAGACCATTCTAATGAGTACCCATAACATAGGGTTCAGTGGAGAATAATTTATATTTTCAATTTTGAAATCAAAATCACTTCCTGTTTGTGAAGCTCTGAACAAAGTTTTTTCTTCAACCTTTCCCTTATCATCTTGTGTTAATGACCTGAGAAAAGCAGCTTTTGAAAACACTGTTGGAAAAAAGGTAATCAGTAATTTCTTTCTTTTTTCACAATGTTTTCTTTAAGTTTTTTCATACAATTTCATTATCTAACACATGTTAAATTTCTCATCTGTAAAGGCTTTCAATTCTGAAAATTCTAAAATTCTTCTCTACTTTTTCTCCTTTTCCCTAAACGTTTTCTACCCTTCCCAAAACAAATTTCAACTTTTGAGTCACATTTACTTTATCATCTGTAAATGGTTTAAATCTGGGCTTTTCTAAGATTTTGTCATTTGGTAAAGGAAGTACCATTTTACCTTAGGATTCAGCTGCTTGTTAGACAAAATGGATTTTATGGATACAAAATTGCTTGATGACATATTTAGTATATTGCATCATGAAGATGCATTAACTCTTTACCAAATGACAGTCCAAATTGAAAGCATTTGCAGACGACAATTCAATTGTGACTCAAATGATAGAATTTGTCTTTGACAGGATAGAAAACATTGTGGGAAAAAGGAGAAAATGCTGGTTACCAGCATTTTCTCCTTTTCCCACAAGGTTTTCAAAAGGCTCCATCCTAAGAATTGTGTGGAAAGGGTTTAACCACCATTTTTTTACAGCATGGCTCAATTTTGAGTTGTTGATAGAACTGTACAGTCATACATACCTTCTGAGCATGTTTTTCCAGAACTGTACTGTATGTATGACGCAGTTAGCTCCCTTACAAATCCTAGCGAAGGCTCCAACACACTCGGGTTGTATGTATCCTGACAGGATGATCCACAAATCTATTGGATATGTTAGCCCAGTCTCATCTTTGTTTACTTTTCTTTTGTTCTTCTTAGGTTTTACATTATTTACTGAAATCAGAGTTGTACATATACATGTATTTAAGCAGCTTTTAGTCAAAACAGGGGCATAAAGGACCAAAAATAGTTTGATGGTTACTTGTCCCTGTTGTATGGGTTGCTCTTTAGACAGTTAACAACTAGTCCAAGTCTGAAGTAATTACATTGAGTAACAACAAAGATATTATTAAATGTCAAATTTTTTGCACAACAATGCCGACAAGAACGCAGACAACAACAGGCCTGGACAATACCTTGACTCTTTCTTCGAAAACAGTTGAGCTTAAAATCAGATTTTTGAAAAATCCTTTTCCACTTTTTTAATGACACATTCATTGTGTTTATTTCTTTCTAATGGTACTTTGTTGTTGATATATCCTTATTTTACAAAGAGGTTTTCAAAGCCATCTGCTGCAAATCGCATATTACCCTTTACCACACAACAAAACTTTACACTTGTCCAAATTGAAAGTATTTGCAGACAACAAAATAAATATGGCTCCTATGGTAGGACTGGTGTCTAAAAGAGTAGAAAACATTGTAGGAAAAGGAGAAAATGCTGATTACCAGCATTTTCTCCTTTTCCCTCAATGTTTTCGAAAGTCCTCTTTCTTAGTGTCGTTAAAACTCGAGATTGTGTGGTAAAGGGTTAAAGAAGAAAATGTTGACGCACAGAAATACATGTATTTTTTTCTGAAGATGCCAATATTAGCTTTGTTTCCAGTGAAATATTTAACTTAGTCGTGTATTATTTGTAAATGAGAAATACGGTTAATAGAAAAGATGGCTATGTCTTCGCACGGTTTTCACTACATCCAAAATCCCAAGAGTCATTGACTCTTTGGACCAAATTTTCAAGAGTCAAAATGGAATTTCCAGGAGTCGAAGAGAATTGTTTAAGGGTCAAATTACTTGGTTATAACGGAGATATAAGGGTAAAGTAAAGACACTTTTACATTTATGTCCTTTATTCATGGACAGAAATTAGACAAGAAACACCTCATCTTGTGTACATAATTGTTAGAATGAAGTGGATAGATGAATTTTAACTTGAGCCCTAGCATGCAATTCATCATTATGAATAAACAGACACAAACAATCTTTTTAACTGTTTACCAAACAACAAAATTGTTTAGACTCGATTATGTTTTAGGCATTTGACGATGACATTCAAAATGTGGCTCAAATAATTTGATTTGTTTTTCATAGCTTACACATTGAGGAAAAGGGAGAAAATAAGGGCCACATTCATTAAAGAGTTATTTCTTTGAATTTTAGTATTCTTTTTTTTTGTCCAATTACTTCTTCTGTCACCCTTGTTCCAGTGCTAATACTGTCAGACAAGAAGGTCTAACCTCCATCTTTCCCACATCCCCTCCCCCCACTGTCTAATCTATTTTCCCATCCCCCTCCCCCTACCATCAAATCTATAGGGTGTTTCTAAATCTGTATTTTTCATTTCAAAACAAGTTTCCCCTTATTATTAACAGAGATCTTAGCTTCCACTTATTGTTTTATACAGAAACTAGTGTAAATTCACTCTTTTAATTATTATCGAAGATTAAAAGATAGTTTGAAGTGCCTCTGATCAGACTATGTCAACTGACTTTAGTTGTGTCAAGGGTTTTCATTTTTTTTTTTTTTTCAGATATCTTTTTTTATGTCAGTTAATTTTTTCAGAAGTATTACTGCATGATTTGACATGAATTTATCAATTTGGGTAGCAGGTAATATAAAAACCCAGTGTTCCAGCTAGCGGGGAATAGAAGGGCGCGGCGCCCTGCCCCTTCTTCTAGACGCCCTGCCCTTTTTCTGGACGCCCTGCCCTTTTTCTGGAAACCCTGCCGTATAATAGCACCCTGGATTGCCTTATGTTCAATATTGTAACCTCTAATCTAAACTATGCCACGAGTCTGTTTGAGACATCATGGATATCTGCCTCCGAATATACAATCCAATTAACAGCGTGTCACTAATCCCCTCCAGGCAGCTGAGTGTGGAAAGATCGACCCCGACTGTATATTACAAGTCCGTCAGAGTACACAAGTGCTGAGAACAATAGAGGCAATTATCCATCATTGTCTTTTATGTTCTATTTAAACAATTTATCATATCTTTTCAACAATATTGGAGGCTGTCTCCGAGGACTAGTTTTTTTTTAAGTTTGTTATGAATCGCGATTTATCGTTAATGGCCAAAATCTTGCTTAATTTCTGGTATCAAATTACATGTTCAGAGTTGAATCTAAGGTGCATGATTAGTAAAATTACCCTTTATGTAGCGTTTTCTGTTCATAAACAATTTTTTTTTTTTTTAAAGATTTACTCTTGGTTTCAATATTAACTGATAAAGTTATGTTAACACTGGGGCAGGACTGATGAGTCAGCAAATTAATCTATCGTAAGTCGGAAAGTGGCGCATTCCTAAGGTGGACGGAGAATAATACCAGAGCATGTTGTTGACTTACATTTTGTAGAATGTTTGTCAAAATGTCCATAAATACCTTCCAAATATTAAAATACATGGAAAATGGACCGATGCAAAGAACACGGAAACCCATGACAGAACAAATGTCAACTTCACATCAATCCGATCACAGACATTTCAAACTGTCTTTCGAGCTTGAATAATGTATTTCAAAAGGAGATTTGCTTATTCACTGCATTAAACATAAAGAAGAAGCTAAAATCTCCCCTTTATTTTCTATAATGAAAGGATCTGGCAAATTCCATTTGGAGCGGGGGGGGGGGGGGGGGCTGTGGAGTCTTGCCTTACCACACGGGCATGTAGAAACAATTGTAATGAAAGGAAGAATGCAACATTTAACATTTATCCACGATGTTAAATTATTGAATGGCATGTAAAGTAATAATTTACTCTGTGAAGGCCTGTTTTTTCCTCATTTCACCAACCTGTACAGATTTGAACCCCTTTAAATCAAATAATTAAGTATCAGAAAAATGAAAGAGTTGAATGGCATGAGGCTTTAGGAAACATTGTGTGAAAAGAAGAAGATGCTGGAAACTCCTTCTGTTCATCAATAGCTTTTTAATTTGCCAAGTCTGTTATCTGGTAAAGAGTTAATGAGGATTATTTTATGACCTACATGTACTTATATTGCTCCTGGACTTAGCTAAACTACTCATACTGAAAAATAGTTTTCTTGTTAAGATGAAGCTGGAAGATCCATATAAGCCAATATAAAAGAATTATTTCTGTTGTGAAAATCCTTACTTTTACGCAAGAAATTGCAGAAGAAACTGTCAATAGGGTTATGACAAAAAAATTTTATCCCCCTTCCCCCCTGAGAGAGACACCCTCTCCCACTCTTATGTTCCCTCGCCCCGGCGCTTTATGCCTCAAAGTGCCCTTCTGAGCAGAAGCACCCTGCCCTTTTTTTACCCTGGTTGGAGCACTGAAAACCTGTCTTTTTACACTAGATAATGGGATTAACACCTTTATCACGTTTTCAAAAATGACTCGCCGCTCGCCAGCTTGATTAGCTATGAAATACAGAGCTAGGTGCATCAGACTGACGCTTAGGTAGATATTTTTGAACGTCAAAAACGGGTCATCCCAGATTTCTAAGCATCATACCATAGGGTCCCAGGTCAAGTAAGAACCCTGCTACGATTGGGAAATTTTAATGGGCTTGGCTCTATAACTTTATCCCATTTCCCTTCAGCTCACAGAATAAAATTTTAACACCTTGCCCAAAGACAACAACCATCTATTCTCTACATTTTTCATATTTCACATAAGCACTTTGAGATCATGTTATATCTACCAGTGATAATTTCAAAATACTTTTATCGAAATATGGTTACAATTTAACCCTGAGGAAGAAAACAATGTGGGAAAAAGAGAAAAATGCTTTTCCCACAATGTTTTCTACCCCACATTTTAGAAAACTCCTATCACAAAGTGAACTGTCAAACCTATGACCACCTGTATGCTTAAAACTATACTTAACATGTATGCTTAAAGCTATACATGTGGGGTCCTGCATGGCTTAGTGGTGTAGTGTATAGCTCATGACCTGGAGGCCCCGAGTTCGTGCCACACTGGATCCACTGGGTTTTTCGTGGGAGTGTCCTTGGGCAAGACACTTCAGAGCCCTAGCCTAGTACTACCAATCAATCAACTATACATGTACTTACATTTCTCAGTTGGTTTTTCTATAAGTTTTCCATCTTTGGATTCTTCTTCAAGGTCAAGGTCGAAGTCATCCAGATCCTTCTCGAACCAGGACAGCTGTTCAATCCCTTCATTCATGGCTGTGAATTAAAAAAATTGCAAAACTCTTTAACACATGAACTGATTGATTGAATAGTGAATGTTCATTCATTTGGGCCAGGTATCAATTACCATTTACAAAATTTAACTCTTAATGAAACAGCAAAATTCTGGACTGGTGCCAACTCTTCATGAAACTGCAAAATTTTGGGCTGGTCCAATTCAAGGCAATTGCAAAGGACAAATTAAATGTGGCTCAAGATGATTGGATTCGTTTCTGAAAGGTTATAAAACATTGTGGGAAAAGCACAAAATGCTCGTTACCAGCATTTTCTTATTTTCTACTCTTTCATAGGCAAATTCCGTGATTCGATGCAACCTTTCATTGGTAGTCTGTAAATGCTTTCAAAGTGGAAGAGTCCAATGTTAGATGTTTGGTAAAGTTAATTGGAATATTTCCACTCTGTGTTTTTTTTTTCAGTCAAAAATTTTGCAAATTTAAACTGTATTAAATGAAACACTGACTTTACAGCCTTAAGGAAGAGGGCCCTTGAAACTGTTGTGGGAAATGGAGAAAAATGCTGGTGATTCTCCTTTTTCAACTTTTTTTCAACCCTTTTCAATAAAAAAAATGTCACTATTTGTGCTAAATTATATTTGGCAGCTGCAGATGCTTTCCCTATAGATAGTGTCTAAAGTTTTGTCATCTGAAAACAGTTATATCATGACATTACCTTTTTTGTCCAGGACATTTAAAGAGGTACTTTTCCTTTCTCTTGTTCCAGTAAGTTTACCCGGGTCAGAATTTGCAAAATCGTTGATTGTGATATCTGAAAATACCGAAAAAAAAAAGACCTAGGGCCTATATCACATACAAACGGAAAAATATGAATCAAACAACTTGAAAATAACAATTTATTATCTAAAACTTGGTGTAAAGTCATAGACGGCTCTGGTGCATCCGAGTTTTATTACAGAATTTGTAGCACTGTTTTAATTCCCTGTCACACTCTCAGCAAATGCATACAAATAATTACCTGAGTGAAACACTGCCTTGTCCTTCCTTTTTCTGGCATTTCTGTGTCTTTTGTGCATCGGACTGAAATATATTGTACTAAATATAGCTGTCTCACGTCAAATTTCACAATCGCCGACAAGCACGGGAGATAACTCTTAGTTCTTATAATGGCGTAGTCAATACAGCGGGTCTGGTGCCATGCGAAGACATACCTGTTTATTTTCTTTTGCATTTGCTTTCGTTAGATCTATGGTTTTTGGTGAAAAATAAAATAGGTTCTTATTCATCGAGAGCAGTCCAAATTCTTAGGACCACAGCACCTGGATCTACAGCATTAATATTTTAATATTTTTTTAACTTAGGAGCAGAAACGAGAGAGATTGGTGTAAGTTGTAAGAACTTGTTTCTCAATCGTTGTTATATAAATACTGTATGTTTAAACTAAACTAACTTAGATTACCCCGTTACCCCTGAAAGAAACTTCATGTAGCCGACTTCGAAAAACATTCATCTTCTACATGGTTACTGGAAAAAAAAAAGAGGAACGGTTTGCATATGATAGGCCTAATGTTCACGAAAGAAAGGATTCGCCATATTAGCGCATACCAGTAGATCTATATAGATCTACTCTTTTTTTTTTTTTTTTTTCAGGCCCGTAAAAAGAGATAATGCTGTGATCACTCTTTCTTCAAGCTGACCAAAACAACAAAAATTTTGAACTGTCAAGATCCAAAGCAAGTGCAGACGACAAATTAAATGTTGGTTGCTGAAATGTTTGGGTTTGTCTTGGAAAAGGTAGAAAACACTGTTTTAAATACATGTACTGTTTACCAGCATTTTGTTCTATTCCCACAGTGTTGTTAAAAGTCTCCGCCCTCAAGATCCTCAAAACTCGGGATTGTATGGTAAAGGGTTAAGTTTGCTTTTGTCACAGTACCTAACAATATTTGACAATGTAGATCAAAAATCGGAATGTACATCTTAGTGTGATCAAGGATCTTATATACGATCCCTGGTCTGATTCTACACTGTCCGACAAAGCAACAGAAGTTGTGCATAGCTCTCCACGGGTTGCCGTTACCAAAGGAAGGCACTTTGGTAACTCTTTACCAAACCACAAAAATTAAGATTCATCCAAGTTGAAAGCATTTGCAGGCGACAAATCTCAAGCGGCTAACAACAAGCAATTTGTCTCCGATAGCGTAGAAAATGTTGTGGGGAAAAGGAGAAAATGCTGGTTACCAGCATTTTCTCCCTTTCCCATAATGTTTTCAAATTTCTGAGGGTCGTTAAAATTCAGGATTGTGTGGTATGGGGATAATTTTATCGTGGCGTTTGACGGTCTTTTTTGGCTTCTGAGCAGATAAAATGTCTGTTAACACCACGTCAACTCTTTCATTGTTGGTGGCGACTTTATAGACAGCGTAGATCTAAGATCAGACTGCACAGAACGTGAAGTCTGATCGTGAATCTACGCCGTCCGCTACGTGACGCTATGCTAGGACCAAAATAGACTTTGAACAACTGCAGCGGTAAGTACCTAAAGGCTTGGTCAGACCGGCTAACGGATATGTAACGGGGGGGAAACGGACAAAAATATGCAGAATTTGGTTATCCGGTGACAAAATTCATCTCCTCTGCCGCTCGAGACTCACGCAATCGGTGTGTGGAGCGAGGAAGCCACACAATGACCGCACGAGTACCGCACATGTAACGGAAAAAAAAAACGCACGTTTAACGGATATGTACAGGATAATAAACGGTCTATTAACGGATATCACTGTACGAATAAGGGACTTGTACCGGATAAAACGGAAGTGCAACGCATGAGAACCGGACAAAAAATACGATGAACGGAAATGTACCGAACACCAACGTACGAGGAACGTACCGGTCACGTGACATGGCGAGAGTATAAATTTTCAGATGCATCCAAAGTCTATCATTTGCATGTCTCTGTCCGTTTTGTCCGGTGGAAAGTTTTTAACATGCTCAAAACTTTCCACCGGACAGAACGGACATCGCCGGACAAGTAGCGGATTCACCGGATAAGAAACGGACATAAAACGGATACGAACGGACACGAACGGATGAAATGATTTTTTATCCGTTACTCGTCCGTTAGCTCGGTGTGACCAAGGCTTTACTTTCAGTATCTGGTTAGAAAGCTTCCTGGTATTCAGACAAAATATGGCATACATACTCGTACTTGAACCTGAGGTTCTTTTTCATATCTACTTAAGAACATGTGTGCAGTTTGCAATAAACTGATAGAGAGCAAAAGCAATGAATTGATAATCTATTGAAAATATACAAATAGTACACATACTTTGATAAGAGATTTGTATAAACCAGGTATAATATATATATCTTTTATATCTATCCGTTGTGTCATGTTGACCCCAAAAAAAGAAGAAATCTGACTTCGTCATTGATCAAAGGTCGTGTAGATCTATATACACTCCCTGATTCATATTTTCAAGAATTATTGACTATACTCTCAATGGTCCTGTGTCCAAGTGTGATTGTAAAGGATTCACATTTTCTTCAAGAATCCTTGACAATACTCTCAATGGTCCCATGTCCAAATGTGAATGTAAAGGATTCACATTTTCTTCAATATTCTGAATGGTCCCGTGTCCAAGTGTGGTTGTATATTACGACTTGACATTCTATTGAACATTTGACAATGCTGTATCCGTTTCAGCTACCACACAATCCCGAGTTTTCACGACCCATGACAGAGGAGGCTTTTGAAAACATTGTGGGAAAAGGAGAAAATAATGGTGACCAGCATTTTTCCTTTTTTCCACAATGTTTTCTACTCTGTCACTCTTTCAGAGAACCTCGGTTCATTTGAACCACTAACGATTTTGTCATCTGCAGATGCTTTCAATTAAATGAGTCTAGAACCTCTCGTGTGGCAAAGATCCCTGAATTCAGGTGGTAAAATTATGTTTGTGCGTATTTTATTTTGTTTCTATTGGAGTTTAACGCTGTTTTGACAGCTTAGGTCATATCACGGCGATCAGCGCACCTAAGCATATTTCCTGGCTATCTCACACCAGTACTTACCCAACTTTCTTCCCAAGCCACTGACTACTTTTCTCACATTTATCAGAGGTGAGAGGCGAAAAACCGCTGCAAAGAATGTTTGTTCAGCTGGGTATCGAGCCCTCAACCACCAGGTCATGAGTCAGGTACACCAACCACTGAGCTACTCGGCCAGGCTGTTTGTCTGTTACAGACTAATCTAAGGTATGTCACACGCACTTAGGTTTTCTTAAAGGCGTTTCAGCGAGTTATTTCTAGCACAGAGAATTTCGTGAAATTTGACACAGAAACACTTCAAAGTATGTTCTTTCAATATGCGAAGAGATAATCAGACGTTGCCTGATGAACCAAAAAGTTCTGAGCCCACGAAGAACATTACCCTTTTTTCAAATTACACAAAACCCAATTATTGCAGCATACGTCAGAATTTTGAGATTAAAATCTGTAATTTCAGTCAAATCATGTTCCCTGTGTTTTAAATTCATAGCGAAACAATGGATCCTCTGACTTTTATGAGAAGTTAACAGATATTTCAAATTAATGATACGCTATCTATGTTTCAGTAAAACCCTTAGCCCACAAAATTGCTTATTTTATCACAGAAAATCAGGACATCATTTGACCATCAAAAAAATCTAGCGCAAAGATTTTTCTCATTTTTCTCAGAAATATACATGATTATATCCTTTATCAAAAAATGCAAAAAAAAAAAAGATAGGTTGCCAGGCTACTTTTCCCAATATTCGAACACAGTTACCTCCCTTAGAACAAAGAAAGTGACACAAAACACCCAAGATTTCAAATTACTTAGTAAGATGTATTATTTCTAGCACTAAATCATGTTTTCTTCACAATAAAGATTGTACTCTGTCAACCCTTTCCTTGATATAGTCTCGATGTAACATTGGTATGGGACGGCTTTGGAAAATATTTTGTTAAAAGGGGTAATTGTTCATTACAATCAATTGTTCCTTTCCCCGCAACCTTTTCTGCACAAACGGTTC
This sequence comes from Hippopus hippopus, assembly GCA_946811185.2. NCBI lineage: Eukaryota > Metazoa > Mollusca > Bivalvia > Cardiida > Cardiidae > Hippopus > Hippopus hippopus. Next base: position 44,728,760 of record OX328107.1, on the reverse strand, counting down.
TTTTAATCTCATTTAAACCTTGTTTAATTTGTCGTCTGCGGCTTCTTTCAATTTTGAAGTTCCAATTTAATTCATTTAGGAAAGGGCTAATACCAAAGACATGTGGTATATTTTAATAGATGGGAGAATGGAAGAACAATACAAGTAGAACTGTCCAGAATTACTCAAAGGCATAGATTACTTACGAGCCTTATAGCAAAATGAATCAAACGATCCTGATTTCTATCAGTACCCAGGAAAGAGGGTTAGAAAACGTTGAAAAGGAGAAAATACTTGTAATTTTCTCTTTTTACCACACTAAACCTACTATCCGGATAAGTAATGTCCGACAAATGTACATGTTCCGTTTTCGCTGTTTGGGAATGATTTACACCTTCATAAACTGATCTTTAAAAAAAAAAAAATGTATCTACCACTACTTTCTCCAAGTCTTGCAGCAAAAATCAGTAGTCCAATAATAGTACTACAATCAGACAAAGTTACGCGCTAGAAAACAGAGAAGCGAAGAGACATGCGCAAAAATGTTGCGCACTGACAACCCGATGAAACGTCGTATACGGCTGGCAAAATGAGAGGACATATTTGAAAGGGAATGCTTTAACTTGTACAAGTTTCAAATATTTGTTTTCAGTATGAATTATGCGTGTTTGAATGAAAATACAACGGGCTGATATAATCTTTATCGATATAAATGTCCGATCGAATTGAAATCTATGTACGATAAAATTTACATCAATCTTTCTCTTTTTAATCTTCAGTTATCAAACGATCCCGTGTTTGAACGATATAAAAGAAGGAAGCTTTTGAAAAGAATTTTGGAAAGGGAGAAAATGCTGGTAACCGGTATTTTCTTCGTTACCCGAATTGTTTTCTACCCTTTCAAAAACAAATCCCATCATTTGGACCTGATTTAATTTGTCGTCTGCAAATATTTTCAATTTGTAAAGATGTAAAAATTGGTCGTCTGGTCAGGAATCCAACGAATGTTTTAACAGACCGAAAGAAGATGCGAGGATCTGTAGCCTTTAAAATATCCTATATTGATAGTGGGCTATTTAACAAACGACAAAATTTTAGACTGGACCTTATTGAAAGCCCTTGCCGACGATAAATTAAATCTGGCTCAAATTCTGGAATTTTCTCAGCGATAAGGGTAGAGAACATTACCAACATTTTCTCCTTTTCCCGCAATGTTTTCAACCTTTTCCTTTAGGTCGATAAAAGTTGGGATTGTTATGCAGAGAATGAATAGATAGCATCCAACTCTGTGTAGTACATAATTAACCCTTAGAGCGCCTTCCACAGCTTTAGCCTTTGCGGCCAGGGTAGATCAAAGATCAGACTGCACTAAACGTGCAGTCTGATCTTTGTTCTACACTATTTGCTTTGCTGAAACATCCCAACAACTGAAACCCTGATATAACATTTATTTGGGCAACATACTTCAAGACCAGAAAGGTCTGATTAGGTTTATTCGGCGCTTGAAAGGTTGAAATATTGAATTGAGCTATGCTCTGGCAAAAGGAGGCTTAGTGATGCATGATACCAAGCAAGTCATCACATGATCATGGATCCGTAAAGTCCATTTTGTCTAACAACCGACAGAAGCATAAGGTAAACTGGTCCTTGAATATGCAGAAAATTGACCGATAGCGAAAAGCTTCGATTCAGCTCAGCCTGCTCGGAGTGCGCAAGCTGACCTGAGTCGATACTTTTTTGCAAATGCATTAAGCCCCCTTTTCACAGAGCATGGCTTAATTTGTATGTGCAAGATTTAGTTCATGGGGGAATGGGAGTCCGAGTGAGGATCAGATATTGGCTTCTTCAGATTAAAATTCGGATTTTGTAGCGAGTCCATACTCGCTCTAATCCGAACAAAGAGAACAGTAGATTTCTCGTCGTGAATCGAGCGTTTTGATTGGTTGAAATTTATATCAATGAAACGTCACGCAACATGTCCCTATTTGCTCTTAACATGAATGGATTCAGTTTGACGAAGGAAGTCGAAAAGAAAGCAAAATTTTACAGCAAACAGTAGATAAATTGTGGATTTGAAGACCCAAGGAGCTGGAAATTGTGCTAATAACAAGGATTGTGGTGTCTGTTGTAATAGAAGTGAGTAAAAACGATTTTTATCGACTTTCTTTTTTTAGGTCCATCTGAACCCTTAACTTTAAATATCTCACGTAGTTGTCTAACTTTATTTATTTACGCAGGGTATTTGGTCAACTTTTTTATGGCCGTTTCGATGTTGAAAATGCATAATTCATTCCGAATTTCGCTGTTTTGACTGAATTATAAGACTGGTTTATCTATTTTTACTGGCTTATTAATTTCGTTGTTATCTAAAGTTTGACAGATAATTTTCATCGAACGTCGAGATAGAAGGTAGATATGTGAAATATGTTAGGAATGATCTATCTTTGAAATGCAAAATTATACATGTAATGAAGGAATGGTTTTTGACCTTTTGATTTATGTATTTTATATTTTTTATACGTCAGAGCAGAGTCTGATCTTTGATCTACATTGGCTGCAAAATCAACTATAGTTGTGAAAGGGGCTTTAGGGGTGAGAAAGGCATATGTCACAGTAAAAATCTTTAATATTCCATCCTAACAATGAAATGTCAGACATGTCCAAATAGAAAGCGTTTGCAGAGCACAAACTGAATGGACTTAAGAGATGGTATCTGGCTATGCAATAGTAGAAAACATAGTGTAAAAAGAAAAAAAATGCTTGTAACAAAAGCTTTCTTCTTCAGGGTCGTTAAAAAACGGGGTTGTTTTTGTGGACGGCATGGACAAGATCATGGAGTCTGATCTTGGATCAATACGGGACGATTGTTGAGTCAAGCCTGGAAGATAGAAATGAGCCAAACTCTGTGAAAAAGGGGCTAAGTGCGATCTGCAAAAAGTATCGACCCAGGTAGCCTGTGCACTTCGCGCAAGCTGACCTTTATCGAGACATTTTCCCTAAATTGCTCTCTTGATATGCATATCCAAGGACTAGTCTACCGCATGATTCGGTCGTTAATTTTTTTTGGACAAAATGGATTTTATGGATGCATAATTACACGGTGACTTATTTGGTATCATGCATCACGAAGATGCATTAGCGCCCCCTTGTTTTGCCAGAGCATGACTCAAGTACATCGGGATTTCTATGGATTGTATCATCAAACGTTGAAAGAAGTCGAATTTTTATATTTTGCATTGAAAGGGGTAAACCCTTCACAAAAACACACAAAAAAAATGGACTTTTGTAAATTCGAAGTATTTGCTGACGATAAAATAGATGTGGCTCACATGCTTGAAGTTGTCTTTGAATGGTAAAAAAGCATTGTGAGAAAAGGAAAAAATGGTGAAAATCAGTATTTTCTGCTTTTCTTACAATGCTTGCAAAAGCATTCTCCTTCAAACTCGGGGCTGTAGGATAAAGGGTTCCTAGATAACGTTTTGCAATGTGTTCAAGGTATTTAACCCTTTCCCAAACGACAAATGTTAGACTGGTCCAAATCAGGGATCCTATATATATACATAATGTGTATATACGATCCCTGTCCAAATTGAAAGCACTTGCAGACTGACAAAATAAACGTAACTCAAAAATTGAAATTTCTTTCAAGCAGAGTAGAAAACATTGTGGGAAAAGGAGAAAATGCTGGTTACCAGCATTTTCTCCTTTTCCCACAATGTTTTCAAAAGGCTTCTATCTCAGGGTCGTAAAAACCAGGGATTGTTTGGTAAAGGGTTAAATATTTATAGGTACATGAAACCCTTCGCCGAGTTTGACTTTATTTACAATTAGAACTAATCAGTAATACATAAGAATGACTTTTTACGCTTGTGTGTTTAGTGTTCAACGTCTTTTCTTTCAATCCCGACTTTTAACTTCCCTGAGAAAGAAAGCTTTCAAAAAAATTGCGGGAAAAGGAGAAAATGCTGTTAACCAGCATTTTCTCATTTTCCCACAATGTTTTCTACCCGCTTACAAAGACAAAATTCCATTATTTGAACCATATTTTAGTGGTAAATCTGCTTCGAATTTGGACAAGTCTATAATATTGTCGTTTGGTTAAAAGTTAAACATAATTGCACTGTACATATCCATGCTCTCCAGAAATTTCTTGTACCAGGACAACATTCCCGTCAAGCCACTGGCTGCTTACCTACATAAACATATCCGATAAAATGTTTAGCGATGAGAGTTACGAGTAAGTGTATCTTGTCGCAATGACTATCATCAATCCTCGGAAAGAACCTTTGAATCAGACCCGCAACCCTTTGATTACAAGGCCTGTGCATCGCGACGAAACGAAATTAACAGCAAATAAATCGCAGTGTTTTGGCCTAAGCACCTTACTGTAAATGCTCGGTCCATATTTTGGGAGGTTATATTTAGGGGATGAAAGTGGTAACAAGAAAAGTTGAAAAGCGGTGTTTGCTAAATCTGATGAATCCGCGGCGAGTTGGACAGATTTGCTGATTGTTTTTGATTACAGAAAACCTTTCTAATCTAGTCTACCTTTTGTTCGTGGAAGTGAGCAAAGGCGAAAACCTAATCCCATTAAGTTGGTTTTGTCCATGTAAATTTAAAGAAAAAAGACATAAAGGAAGAAAAAAATCTTTGCTTTCCTTGAATTTCAATTAGAATAATCGGAAGATGAAGACTTTTAGATTTATTGGAGAGATTTATCTTCCTGCTAGACGCGGAGTACCTATAACCCTTTTGTCAAATAATTCCGAGTTTTAAAGACCCACGACAGAGAACTCTTTTGAAAACACTGTGGGAAAAGGAGAAAATGCTGGTAACCGGTAGCATTTTCTCCTTTTCTCCACAATGCTTTCTACGTCAACAAAGACAGTTCCTACCTTTTTATTCACATGCAATCAAGTTGGTTGTCTGCAAATGATTTTAATATGGAAGAGTCTAGTTTGCTATCTCGCAAACAACAACAACAAAACTTAATGGTATACTTTTTTATATTGTATTTCTATTTGTCTTTTATCTTGAAAAAAAAAAATAAATAAATAAATAAAATAAATAAATAAATAAATGAATTAATTAATAATAACAACAACAACAAATAAAATAATGATAATGATAATAAATAATAATAATAATAATTACACCTACAAAACATCGAGAAATTATATAACATGGAAAGTTTTTTCTGTTTGACTCTTTTATTTTTAACCAAATCCCCCATTTTATTTGTGTTAATCAAGCTCTCTTTCCTAAAATCTCCCAAATTTTAAAAATGGATTTTGCAGGACGCACACTATGCGATAATTTTGTGAACATACTTTTGATTGATAAAAAAGTCCCAAGTCTTTGACCCGGTGATTCTTTTTAAAATTTGTGATTACGGGAGTACAATAGAAAACGAAAATTTGAATATTTAACTGATTAATACGCGGAAAGCTGTTGATTGTTTTTGATTGCAGAAAATCTTACATGCTTTGTTCGTAGGGGTGAGCAAAGGCGATAACCTATCTCCACAGTTTTCTCCGTGTAAATTGTGAAAGAAAAGACTTAAAGGAAAAAATCCTTCTAGTCCTGACACCCTTATCAAGATAATCAAAAGATCAAAGCCAATATTGTTTTTTGGAAGATAAATGTTGAAACTAAGTCAATCTTATTTCAGTTCATGGGGTACATTAAAAAGAATCATTTGTCTGTGGATCGACTATCAGTAATGTAGTGTTAAACGTGGGGAAAGTGCGTACTTGTTCTGTTGTTGTGAGATATATATTTTTTTTTACATTTTTCCTTTGCTTTAATTTTTTACGAGAAAGTTAAAATTTTAGACTCGACAAAATGAAAACATGTGCAGACAAAAGTTTAAATGTCGCTCAAGTGATAGAATTTGTCTAATTTGATAGAAGTGATAGGGTAGAAAAGTGAGAATTTGTCTAATTTGATAGAAGTGATAGGGTAGAAAACATTGTGGGTAAAGGAGAAAATGCTGGTTACCAGCATTTTCTCAATTTACCACAATGTTTTCAAATGGCTTCTTTCTCTGGGTCATTAAAACCCGGGATTGTGTGGCAAAGGGTTATAAAGAAACAGTTAAGATCGACTGTAATTAATGTGGTGTAAAAGGTTGGAAAAAAGTTGTTTTGTTATTGTGAGCTATTTTTCTACCGTGCTTTTTCTTCGCTTTAACTCTTTTGACAGACGTTAAAATTTTATACATGTTCAAATTGAAGGCAATAGCACACGACATATCAAATAGGACTGTGACAATGAAATTTCTCTTTGTAGTGGTAGAAAACATTGTGTGAAAAGGAGAAAATGGTGGTCTGATCTTCAGCCCTACATTGCTGCTCGATCAGGTTGATGAAATGGTCCAATAAACAGTCTGTAAACCCCATGAGTTTGGTATATGCTTTGTTTTTTTTTTGTTACAGACAGTATTTTTTACTCACTCACGTATTTGTCGCTCGAAAAGATCGGCTAATGTTTCATTATACTTACAGCTGCGCCAGTATCGAATTTATTAAGACTGCAGGTAGATTTTTATTTATTTGTCTAATAGTCTGCAGACAGATATATTGTATTTCTTTCCTTCATATCCTGCTCACTGCGACTTCTGATGCCGTTTGCAAAAAATTGTAGACAATATCCGACTGCTTATCCACGCAGTCTGATCTTGATATATTATTCGATTTTTAAGTGACTATGTAAGTTTAACGATGTCCAATGAAAATCGATCAATGCATTCCGTAACAATGGTCGTTTCTTCTAAGTATTTGAATGTAAAGTTTCTCTCCTGAAACAAATACTAGTAAGTTGCAGACGACTTCGTATATTAAGGTTTGGTATATTAATCTTTATAATACTAAAAAAAAAATTCAGGCTAGTCCAAAGTGAAGGCGTTTTCAGACCACAAAATAAACGTGGGTGAAATGACAGAAGTAACCTTTCAAAGCGTAGAAAATATTGTTGGAAAATGAGAGAATTCTTGTTCCCAGCACTTTCTCATTTTCCCACACTGTTTCAATTACCCTCCTGTCCTCAAAGTCTCAAAACACGGGGTTGCTTTTAAGACTGTTAACCCTTTATCGTACAATGCCGACTCTTAACGACCCTGGGAAAGAAGTCTTTTGAAAACATTTTTGGGAAAAGGAGAAAATGCTGGTGACCAGCATTTTCTCCTTTCCCCACAGTTTTCTACCCTATCAAAGAAAAATTGCACCATTTGAGCCACATTGAAATTCTCGTCTTCAAATGCTTTCAGTTTTTTACAACGTTAAAATTTGTCGTCTGGTAAAGAGTTAATACAACCGCCAGTTGAAAATATTGTGGCAAAATAAGAATTTTCTCATTATGACAATTTTTCTCACGCTGTTTTCAAAAGTGGTCTGATTCAGTCATATACATAGGCGAATAAATGAAGCAGGATCACGCAAATTATGAATCTTATTAGATTAAATTAAATGACGACGGGTAAATATGACAACACAATGACATGTTTTTTTTTTCAACCCCTCCTCTCGCGCAAGAGACAGGCAATGAAAAGGTTGTGATATCACTCAGTTCATTTTTTGAAGACAATTAGGTCTAGAACTGGAATGCCACGAATCTCTATTTGAGAAAATGTTAAACCATCGATACGTCTTTCACAACTACTAGTTGACTTTGCGGTCAATGAAGATTAAAATGCACAAAACGTGCAACCAGGGTCCGTACTCACCAACCATTCTTGAAAATATTCTTAGTCTTATTCTCCAAGATATTCATAGTTTGAAAGTAACACAACTTCTGATTGGCTAAACCATGTGGTTTAGCCAATCAGAAATTGCGTTACTTTCAAATATAGAAAATTTTGGAGAGTAAGACAAAGAACGTTCTTAAGAATGGTTGGTGAATACGAGCCCTGATCTTTGATTTTGGGAAAATTCGTGCTGCCCCACTGTCCGCTTTTCGGAGACATTCTGGGCAAGAGCAACCTTGACTAATTATTTTTTGGGTCTAACTTTGGACTGAAAATGTCCGTTGGGTTTATTCGGTGCTGTTGGGGTTAATTTTTAGGGTTAATTTGTTTTATTTTCAATTTCAGATCACAGTGATAAATGAAAAGCCACCGATTGAGACATTAGTGCAATATTTAAACTTACCTGAGTACAGAAAATGAAGCTGACGATACTTTGCTTGATGCCACTGGTGGCGCTTATTGATCATGTGACCTCGGAAGAGACATGCGCAGTAGGAAAATTTTACGATAGAAAAACATTTATGTGCAAAACTTGTACCGCTTGTCCAGAAATCACAAAAAGGGTGTGCCATCAAGATAAAGACAGCGTTTGTGCATCTTTTAAAGAAGTTTTTTTGTTTAATCCTCGATTTTTCATGTACAAAGACAGTGCAAAACCTTCCGTCCAGAGTACTTTGAATGCACGAGAAAAGACTCACGATGTTGACGTCATACAAGAATACCGGTGGCAGCACGTGACTTTAGCCCTCACATGCATTTTGTGTACTTTGAGTACGATTCTAGTAGTACTGATAGTCGTTGCTTGTGTTTTGTACAGAAAACCTAGAAAAGAATCAACTCGTCATATTATTCCAGGTGAGTTTCGAGTTCAACTCACTACGTTAACTCTTTTCAAGCCGTCTGAATTGGAAGCATTTGTAGACGACTCATTAGAATGTGCCGTAACTGTTGAGGTATGTGTTTGAAAGGGTGGAAAACCTTGTGGGAAAATGAGAAAATGTTGGTTATCGACAGTGCTTTTATAAGCTCTCTTCTCCAGGTTTGTATTTATATACAACGCAAAACTGTTTTGAAGAAGGGTCTGTTCTTCAGAAATCTTTAAGATCAGTCTAACTTCACGTCACTGTGCAAGTAGATCAAATATTAGTAAAACTTTGCTATTATACATGTGAGCGGCAGTCTGGCAAAAGGCGGTTTGATGCATCTTCGTAAAACATTTTCATCAAAATACCAAGCAGTTCATTGCATAACTTGGATCCATTTTGTCGAAAAAGGGAATGAGTCACAGGGTAGAGTGGTCCTTTGACATGAAGAAAATTTACCAGTAGCAAAAAGTTTAAATTCATGTCAGTCTGCTCAGACTGCACAGGGTGAATTGGGTCGATATCATTAGCAGATGCATTGAACCACCTTTTCAAAGAGGATGGATTTGTTAGGTTTTTTAGAATGGTGTTTTACACAGCCTTTTCTGTTTTTGATGTCACAAGTACGAGGCTTGGATCTTCACTACCTTGCCCTAGGATACTCCTTCATGACTAGCACCGCCAACTGGTTTTTATTTCAAGATTTCCTTGTTACAAATCCAATGTCATTTTATTGAATCATAAAGGACAAGAATATAGGGTGGTGGAAGACATGACATTTTGTCTTTATAAACTGGCGATACATATTTTATCCATTTACTCAGTGCCAAACATCGAACTTTTAGGCTTGTTTAAACAAAAGTATTCGTAGATGGTAAAGTAAATGTGGCTGAGATGGTGGAATTTTTTCTCTGAAAGACTAGATACTGGTCACCAGCATTTTCTCCTTTTCCCAAAATGTTTTGCAAAAGCCTTTCTCCTCACGGACATTAAGCTGAGGATTGTATGGTAAAGGGGCAATACCTAGTAATGTAAAATTTTCCCTTTTGTTCTTTCCAGCTTTCTACAGCAAAATTAAGAGCAAGAGCTTTCCAAGTTACATTGTGGAGCCTAGAGAAAAGATGTCTCTGGTAACAGACTCATGAATATAGGGGAAACAGAAAATGTTCCAGTGCAGATACTACTGTTAATCCTTTACCAGACGACAAAATTTTAGCCTTGTCCAAATTCAAAGCATTTCAGACTACAATTTTAATTGGGCTCAAATGGTGCAATCTTTCTTTGATAGGGTAGAAAACATTGCGGGAAAAGGAGAAAATGCTGGTTACCAGCATTTTCTTCTTTTTCCACAGTGTTTTCAAAAGCCTTCTTTATTAGGCTTGTTAAAACTCAGTTAAAAGATTAACAGTAAAGACTAAGAACTTTAATATGGATGTACGCATTTCAGTTGTTAATCGAACAAGTCTTAGATAAATGACTCATCAAGTGCTACTTTGTATTCAGATGTGACCATTTTCTAGGGGTTTTATCACAATAAAGGAATGACAGTATTCCTGATATTTTTTTCTCTCCAAATTTCATGGGTATCTGAGAGAGAGAGAGGGAGAGAGAGATGTTGTAGTTGTTGTACAGATTGTTTACAGAATTCCTGATACATGTATTATTTCAAGTTTTTCTCTCTCTGAATTCCATTGGTATGTGAGAGAGAGAGAGAGAGTGAGAGTGTTGTTGTACTATGTATTGTTGACAGTTTTCCTAATGATATTTTCTCACAGAATTCCATTGTTATCTGAGACAGAGCGTTGTTGTTGTTGTACTAATTGATTGATGTTTTACACTGCTTTCAACATTATTTCAATCATATCAGATGGACAGCTAACTTATTGATGTGTTTCACCAGTATTAGGCAAGGGCTCTGGACTATTTTGTCCAAGGACAGTCCAACAAAAACCCTGGATTAAAGTATTGTACCCAGATATCTCACTCTGAATTTCATTGTTGTGGGACATCTACTTCAAACATTCTATAAGCCTTGTACTTTAAAACTTTAGGCTAACCTGGTGACAGTCATTTGTTTTATGTGTCTATACAGTCAAACTTACTTTAGGTATCGCTTGAGTAAATAAAGCTCTTGTCTTTAAAAGACCACTGTGTTTGTGACCTGTGTTTCCATGCTTTATTAAGCCTTTACCAAACAATCCTGAGTTTCAAATGACCCTGACAGGGAAAGCTTTTGAAAACATTGTGGGAAAAGGAGAAAATGCTGGTAACCAGCGTTTTCTCCCTTTCCCCCAATGTTTTCTACCCTTTCAAAGAAAAACTGCTTTATTTGAACCTTGTTTGGTGGCTGCAAATACAACCATTTTGGACCAGCCGTGTGGTAAAGAGTTAACCTGCGTTTAAACTCTTTATCAAACATCAATACCACTGATTTGTCCAAATTGATAGCACTTGCAGACAACACATTGAATATGACTCAAACAATGAGATTTGTCTTTAAAAGGTAAGAAAACATTGTGGAAAAAGGAGAAAATGCTGGTAACCATACCAGCATTATATCCTTTTCACTCAGTGTTTTTTAAAACCTTCCTATTTAGGGTCGTTAAAATTCAGGTTATTTGTAAAAGGGTTTAAACCATGTATTTCTTTCTATTACAATATGAAATTTTGAGAGACAATTATGATTTTTGTTCAATTGCTTTATGATACCCTCTTTGTATACACATTTACACACACAAAAGATCTGATGTATTTCATCATTCCATAATTTTATTACAAAATTATATACACCATAATGATAAAACTATAATCCTAACAACATGTGGATATATCTGCCACAGTCAACAGTCACAATGATCATGACAAACAGAGATATTGTTCGGACAGGAAAATACCTCTATTTGTCACAATGTTCTCTTAACACTGTCTCTCTAAATTAAGATCTTAAAATCAAGACTAAATAACCATTGTTAAAATTATCCTTTACCAAACAATCCTGAGCTTTAATGACCCTGAGGAAGAAGGCTTTTGAAAACATAGTGGGAAAATGGGACAATGCTGGTAACCAGCATTTTTTCCCTTTTCCATCATTTTTCCTCTGAAGATAAGACACCATCATTTGAGTCACATATTCTTTGGTGTCTGCAAATGTTTTCATTTTTGACATGTTTTGTATTTTCACCCTGACGACTTTTTTTTAATTTACACAGATGTTTTGAAAGTCGACTACTGCTTGTTCCGGCATGTCAAGTCATTTCCACACAGGCTGTTTCTAGCAATACAGTTTATTCAGGAAAGACGTTTACACAGTTCTCCTTTATGGCACTTTTACAGATAAACTCTTTACCAGAAAACAAAACATTAGACTGCTAAAAGTTGAAAGCAGCAACAATAAAAAAAAAAAAAAAAAAAAAAAATGTTGCTCAAATGATGAGAATTGTCTTTTTCTCGATAGAAAACACTGTGGTAATAAGAGAAAATGCTTGCACCACAAATTTTTCTGTCAATTAACTTTTTTACCACACAATCCTTTTTAAGAAGTTTTAACAACCCATAAAGAGATGCCCTTACCAGCATTTTCTTCTTTTAAAATAACGTTTCTACCCTATCAAAGATAGAAATCGTCATTTTATTTGTATGCAATTTTTCGTCTGCACATGCTTTCAATTCAGCTGAGCCCAAAATTTTGTTGTTTGGTAAAGAGTTAATTCACAATCAGTTGGTCACCTGTAACAGCTTTCAAACTGGGCAAGTGGAAACTCTGGCAATCTGGTAGAGGGTTGAAATACAAACTTTTAGTTCCTTCTACAGCTGTCTATACTGGAGTTCCTCCCCCACCTAGTAAACCACTGTCTGGAGCTTGGTCCCAAATAATTTTCTGTAGCTCCCTAAAATTGGGATGGTCTGATCCACCACATATCCCAAGTATGGCACTTTCACTTGTTGTCAAGAAGGCACCTGCCTCTTTCATTCTTTGTAAGGAAAACATTCTGAAAAAGAACAAACAATCCCACATTTTAAAGACCCTGTGACAGAAGGTTTTCGAAAACATGGGACAAGGAGAAAATGCTGGTAACCAGCATTTTCTCCTTTTACCACCATGTTTCCTGCAGTTTCAAAGCAATATTCCAACATTTTAGCCATGTTTGATTTGTTGTCAACAAGCACTTTTGAATTGGGCAAAACTAAACATGTTCTCATAAAGTGATACTCTGTACCTTTTTACCAAAATATGAATTCATATTGAAAGGATTTTGAAGAAAACATTAACTACTCAAATAATCACATTTCTTATTCTTAAGGTAGGCTGCATTGTAGGAGAAGGAGAAAATGCTGGTTACCAGCAATAATACAGTTTCCCTCAATAGTTTTGAACACTTACCTCCTCTAGGTCATATAAACATAGGGTTATGTCTTGTAAAGGGTTAAAATTCATTGAATTACAGATTATTCTTACATCAAGTAATACCCAAGAACTGATATATCTTGGACATGAACAGAAAAAGAGTAGTATTGTATAAGAGTTTAACGCTGTTTTAACAGCTTAGGTCATATCACAGTCGTCAGTGCACCTATGCATGTTTCCTGGCTTTTTCACACCAGTGCTGACACAACTTTCTTTCCAAGTCACTGACTACTATTTTCACAATGCAGCAGAGGTGAGAGCAACAGATCTGATTACCCATATGAACAATCAGAACAGCTAGAGCACAACTGAGAAAAAGTGTTATGTGTTACATCATGACCTCTTTACAGCACTGCTTCCAATAAAGTACAAATGGATTTTGTTTGATTTGTTTGAATGGTGTTTTACGCAGCTTTCAACACTATTTCAGTCATATCACAGCGACAGCTCATATATTCATGTTTTCCTGGGTTTGACCAGTACTAGGCTGGGGCTCTGAAGTGTCTTGCCCAAGGACACTTCTGTGAAAAACCCAGTGGAGCCAGTGAGGCTCAAACCCAGGGCCTCCGGGTCACGAGTCCTACACTTTACCTCTGAGCCACACAGGACCCCAGTACAAATGGAAAATGTGTGGACTACATAGGATAAAGAGGGTATGATAATCCAAATATGGAATCAAACACATTCATTTTAGCGGGTAAAATGTCTACACTGCATTTCTTTTACTATTGGGTATATCATTGTAGTGTACTGGTCAATCCTACAAATACCTAATTATAAATGAGCCATGCTCTTGTAAAAGGGGGCTTAATGCATCTCCATGATCCACTGCACCAAGCAAGCCATCATATACTTAAGGATCCATAATATCCATTTTCTGGAAAAACTGACTTAGTCATGAGGTCAACTGGTCCTCGGACATACAGAAAATTGACCAATAGCGCAAAGTTTCGGCCCAGGTCAGCCTGCGCAGGCTGACCTGGGTCGATACTTTGCGCAGATGCATTAAGCCCCCTATTCACAGAACATGGCTCAAATGTATAACTTGTGTTTGTATTACAGGACACTTATAATACCTTATTAGCTGCATGGTAGAGCATTTGCCTTGGTACCTAGTAGTCCTAAGTTCAATCCCTGCCCTGGAAGGTTATTTATCACAACTTTTACACTATTACCTGTCTACCATGCTTCTTGATGATACAGCATCCACTATAACATGTACATTGTACCCTTGTTCTTTAAAATCTAACACTGTTGACTGCACACACACATGACTTTCTATACCACATAATATCACGGAATTCAAATCTGGAGGGAAAAAATACATATCCTTAATCCTTACCAAACAATCCAGAGTTTTAATGTACCTGAAGAAGAAGGCTTTTGATAACATTTTGGGAAAAGAAGAAAATGCTGTTGACCAGCATTTTCTTCTTTTTACACAATATTTTTACCCTTTTAAGAATGAATCTCTTAATATGAGCCATTTCTTCTTTCTTTGTCAAAAAAATAATTTGGCCTTGAGCTAAGATTCAAACTCTCCACGTCTGGATTCCAAGCTCTGTATGTTTCTGACTGAGCTACCAGTGTGTGCAAACAGGAGGATGAACAAGACTCAAATTCACCAACCAAGACCCTCAAGAACCTTTCACAACTATTGTTGCCTTTCTGGCCAGTGGAGATCAAAATCAGACTGCAAAGTGGTGCACTAAGGGCTATTAAGAGTCATGGTCAAATTCTTGAGAAATTTCCAAATTACGATATAACACAACTTTCGACTGGCTTGACCATTTTGTTTTAGCCAATCAAAAATTGTGTTGCTTTCTTTCTAAATCTACAAAAATTTAGTGAATCAAAAATTGTGTTACTTTCTAAATCTAGAAATAGACTAGGAATGCAAATTAGAAAAAAAATATACACAAACTTGGGATACTGGTATCTAACATTCTCAGAGAAAATATTTTTACCTGGAAATTGTTTGATATGTTCCATAACTTCTGGTATCATCATAGAGAATTTCATTTTTGGGAATACAGCACACTTGCTGACATCAAGTTCTGATACTGTTGGCCCAAGACCTGTGTAAAAATAGGCATCCAATTACCATAAATGGGGAAAACTTAAGTTAAACTTTACAGTGTTAACTGTAAACAACATACTGGTATGTTAATTACCTGAAATTTCTAAATTTGATGCATTTATGCAGACATTTTTTTTTCCCCAAATTTTAAGGCTCTAGAGGCCATGTGAATGTGGTTGGTTGCCTGTCGCAATGACTATCATCAATCCACAGAAAGAAACTGGCTGAGCCCTGGATCAAACTAGTGACCCCCTGTTCTCAAGTTCTGTGCCCTATGGGTATCCCACTGAGCTACTGGGGCTCGACGCCAGGTGAATAAAGGTAGGAAAATCCCAATAAGTACAGGGAAAATCAGATGTGACTGTATATACCTAGTTTTTAATGTTTTAACAGTTAAGTTACAACCCCATGTTTTCACAACCTTGAGGCAAACAACATATGAAAACATTGTAGGAAAAGGAGATCATGCTGGTAGCCAGCATTTTCTCCCACAATGTTTCCGAACATTTCATAGATATTTCCACCATTTCAGCAACATTCATTGTGTTGTCTACGGAACCTTTAGATTTAGACAAGTCAAGAATTTTATCAAGTGGAAGGTAAACTAAAAGTCTCCCTTTTCGATGAGTCCAAAGTTTTCTCTGTTGGAAGGTTAACTAAAAGCCATTGTCTCTTCAATGAAGCTAAGTTTCTCATAGTATTTTCAAATTCCATTATCGATTTAGAAATGAATCAAGAAGTAGCCTAGACCGACCTGTTTTTGAGGGGCTTATTTAACAATTCTGTTTCACGCATATTTAAAATTAATGTTCTGATTACCAAATTTTTTTATAAACCCAAAAGATCAATTTTAAATGCCATAATCTCTGCTTGAATCATGCATATTCAATGATAACAACATATTTCACCCTTCAATCTTGTGCAGAAAGCTGATTTTGGTAATGGGAAAACCTGAGCTCATTTTGTGGCTTTCAATATCCACTGAAAAGTTCATGAATAGAGAACTGAAAAACATCATGTGTACCAAAAACTCAACTAAAATTTTTCCTATCACTAGAAGGAACTGTTCTAGTAATACAAATTAACAGTTCTAAGTCAATCATCTTCAGTTTTAGAAGCGCGATGAACAGTATGGATGAATGTCATGGCGGCCATTGGCCCTCTCTTGACAGCAGCACTAGAATACCAGAAAAGCAAAAATTAATGCATTTTGCTCCCTTCTATCAATTTATTTGCACCTATGAGGGCAGATTAGGAATTTTTTTACTTTGTCATAAAACATCTAAAATATTCAGTTATTAATAAAAGGGTTGGAAACATTTACTCTCAATAACAGCAAATGTTCTGGAAAAGTTTTTCCGTCGTAAGTGACCGAATGAAATAGGTCACGAAATTCTCTGATCTAAATATAGATCAGACTCTTGTCACATTATTCCAGTATGTTCACATGACGTTTTTGCATCAACACTGTGTCACATGTCGGGAGTTTCTCAGGATCAAAATTAAATTTTAAAACGAGAATTTAAATTGGGCATGTATGGCATTGTTGCCATTCAAAAAAAGCGGTTCACACAAAACGGTGACGTCATTCACTCATAGTTCGCAAAAAAACTCGGATATCATTTCGGGTTCGAAAATGGGTACCCCTCGAAAACAGGTCGGTCGACGATAGCATGAAAAACTTTGACAGCTACAAAGCATTTTGAGACGACCCCGCGGGCCAGATTATAACCTTTAGGATACTGCTCCGTCACAACTACAGGCATTTCCAGGATCTGAGCGGCTTTCAGCATTCTTGAAGATACTGCAAGAATCTGAGGATAATATGAAATAGTTTTTCTGAACTTTTCTTGCATGTCACACAAGAAAAGTCCTGAATTTTTTACGGTGAGACGTCCTACACATGCAGCCGCCATTCTTAATACTGTCTTTGAAACCGAATATACGTGTTTAGATCGTGCAGTAATAATTTGTGGTCTTTGAATTTACAATGCCCATTACAACGCAGATAATTCTATAAAAGTCCACTAGACATTTATTCACATAAATACAGAATTATATCATGTTCTTTTGCGCCCATTTCGGTTTTTACGATGTGGTATCTATGTCGTAACCGAAAGTTCGAATTCAAAATGGTGGTCTGTTGAAAGATAACCTGCCGGTAAACTAAATTCGTTCGGTATACGAAGGTTATCGCTTCAAAGAAGATAGGTCGCCTAGGATGGCTTTTGAAACTCAGAAGTACAAAGGTAAAAGAATTTGCGAGATTAAAACAAAAGGCAATTTTGTTTCATAGACAAATGTTGTTACAAAGTCAGTGATTCCGGGAGATTTCGGCCCATTATAATTTCGACCACAGGGACTCGATCCAGTAATTTTTTTGGTATCTTGTAAGTAAATAAAGACAAGGGGTCGAACTTGGCCGAAGGGCAGATATTATCAGGTTCGAATTTATGCCCAATTACAAAGTCAATTTTGATTCAATTTTGTCATGAAATGTACCAAATCACAGCTAAATGAATACGTTCTTTGATGATGCTACAGATTATAACCATAATCAATCCGTTTACCGAACACAGATCGAGATATCGAGCAAATTAGGGTCAATTTCACAGGTCGGACCTGACCGTGCAACTGGGACACCACTCTACTTTCAGGGCTAAATGCCACATCTCAGGCATTGACAATCAGTTTTCCTACCACGCATCGATTAAAAACATGTTAATAAGTAACTTACAGACGACTATTTCTTTCCACATTGATCAACCAGGGAACAAAACCAATTATTAATTACCTTATCGCAACGAATTTCCAATTAACGCCATACTAGACCGAAACGATGCTTTTGTAAAACGAAATTTGATTGGTTGATACTGGACCCGGCTCAGTCTTACTACAGCTACGAAGCGGGGTTCATGTTATGATGTCATTTACCGTGAGTTTTGACTTTTAATCATAGAAATCCGGAATGCATGTTAACTGGCTCTTTAGATAATTTTCTTCACTTAACTAAAACTTTTATTCGAAATCTACCCTCAGTAAGGCAAAAGAAACCCAATTCCTACAGAGAAATCTACTTTCAGTTTCACTTTCGACCAGTTGCTCTACTGTAAGAGTACCGGCTTTGTAATTGATAATTAGTGGAGGGCAGAGAACCAGCAACGCTGACCAATGAAATCATCCCAAGCATACAGATGAAAGCTTGTCAAAATGGCATTGGTTTCGATTTGAAAGATTATAAACCTGAAAATGCTGTTGACTTCGGAGGAAACAGAAATTTATTGCCTGTGAGTTATTCATTAACATGTTTTTAATCGATGCGTGGTAGGAAAACCGGCTGTCAATGGATGAGATGTGGCATTTAACCCTGAAAGAAGAGTGGTGTCCCAGTTGCACGGTCGTGTCCGACCTGCGAAATTGACCCTAATTTGCTCGATATCTCTATCTGTGTTCGGTAAACGGATTGATTATGATTATAATCTGTAGCATCATCGAAGAACATATTCATTTAGCTGCGATTTGGTACATTTCATGACAAAATTGAATCAAAATTGACTTTTTAATTGGACCTTAATTCGAACCCGGTAATATCTGCCCTTCGGCCAAGTTCGACCCCTTGTCTTTATTTACTTACAAGATACAAAAAAAATTACTGGATCGAGTCCCTGTGATTTCGACCAATAACAACTTCGGCTCATTACAATTTCGGCTCATCGTCTGTACTATACCAATATTGAACGACATTTGGGTGTTTTCTATCATGTTTGTCTGTCACCTTGCATGCTCCTACCTGTCTGACAAAGTGTTTCTCCTGAAATCTTACACGTAAAGGTATTCTCCAGGATGATAAAGCATTCGCTTACAGTCTTTAACTTTATTGGAAATTAAGTGCCTGAGTATGTAGATGTAGATTTTGATGGGATTGTCCCCGCAGTTCCTCATTGAACATGGTGTCTGTTACCCCGATTGGGAGACTAGCTCCGATGTTATTTTTGTAATTGTTTCTCCGCTAGCCCCCACAGCAGTCTCTCATATGTCCCATCTGGAGTGAAAAATCAAAATACAGGCATTGTTTCAAAAGGCTGTATGCGCCAATCTGTTCTTTGTTAGTGAACAATAAGGTCCATAATCGATAGACTAATGATTAACCTTTATATGAAACACCAAAATAGTTAAAAAATGTCAGTTTCACCTCCTTTTAATTTCATTTTTTTGGAATGTAAATATCCATTGACCCTTTTCCAAGGAAATCAAACTAGGCTTGACATTTACTGCGAATGTTTCGGGAGTCATTTCCAGTACAGTAACGTTCTTTTTTTTCACATTTTATTGGCTTCTGTGTTATCAGCCTGGGCATTGAAAGGAAAACTAAAATGTACTGGATGTATTTCATTTACGAGGAGTCATGCTTATCACTTAAATTGCAGCTCACACGATTTCATTTTTTCAAATCAAATTGACCACGCAGGCGCAGTTAACTGAATTTATAATGAGTGTTTGTTTACAAATTAGCCAGATGTGTTTATGTCAAAGAACTAGTAAATTACAAAAAGATCAATGAAAACCTTGCACTAAACTTGGTGTTAACGTAAAGTTAAATCATTTATCTATGAATTCATGTCCATTTTCATAGCTGATAAGCAGATTAAAGACACATTAAGCCGACTAAAAAATGACGGGTAAGATTTTGAAATTTCCAGATGGTATTAAAGAAGGACTGCAATGAAGGGGTGCGGAGAAACAATCACAAAATTAACAATGGAGCAACCCTTCAGACTGAAGGTAGGAGTCCGGCAGTCTGCAGAGGACCCAAGTACATGTACAGATTACGGTTCCCAAATGCAATTGGTCCAATAGGATCAATAGTTGTGACAGTTGGTCAGAAACTTTGTCTTGGTAACATCTGGGATATCATAGAAAATGGTTTACAATGGATCAAAAAGTATGTCATTTGGACAAGTTTTAGAAAAACCTTCTGTCGACTAGATAGAGACAGGCCATATTTTCAGTGCAGTACTCAGAATGATGATATCTAGCAAGAGTTTAAAAGGTCATGTCAGGTGAAAAGTACTGGTACCCAGTGGTAGGTCACTGGGAAAAATCTTGGAAAGCACTCTAGTGGCCAATTTTTAGTCAAAAACTTTATGAGTCCCAAATAACTTTACTCGGGTGAGTACTTTAGGGTCAATGACCCTCTAGTTACAAGTTGTTTCTAACTCTTTACCAAATGTTTATCCCATGTTTTACCAACACTTAAAGAGAAGGCTTTTGAAAACATTGTGGGAAAAGGAGAAAATGCTGGTAACCAGCATTTTCTCCTTTTCCCACAATGTTTTTTACCCTATCAAAGACAGAAATCGTAATTTTAGCAGCAGGTAGTTTATGGTCTGCAAATGAAATATTGTCTTTTCAAAAATTTTGTCATTTGGTAAAGGATGAAGGCATACTGTTGTAAGCTACAATTGTAAGTAGGTCAAAATAAGTGCATGTTTACTATTTACTGAACGACAAAATTTTAGACTTGTCCAAATTCAAAGCATTTTGTCCTTTTTCCATAATATTTTCAAAGGCTTTTTTTCTCAGGGTCATTTAAAGGACTTCAAGATTATGTGGTAAAGGGTTAATCTGTTAAATTGCAGGAGAAATGATGTTCATGCTGATGACTCTTCTATTCCTTGTACAATATTTCACACCTGTGGGAGCAAAGCAGCACACAGATTTCATCATCATCGGTGGGACAGGAGATCTAGCACGTAAATATCTGTGGAGAAGTGCCTTGAAACTTTACATTCAACATTCTGATGAGAGCAACACTTTTGCCTTCTTTGCTGCATCAAGGCTTCCAGAAAATGAAGGAACATTAGTACTCAATGAGATTATAGATAAAATCAAGTGTTTACCAAGTGATGATGAGTGTATATCAAAAAGACTAGAATTTGTTAAGAGACTAAAATATGTTCAGTTGAAGTCTGCAGAGAATTACACATCATTTTGTCAGAAGTACGGTGCTTTTTCCCAAGAATCGCCTAACGTCTTATATAGGCGAATATTTTATTTGTCCATTCCATCATCTGCCTATGAGAGTGTGGCTAAGAATATTCGAGAGCAATGTCGTGATGGACTGCAACCTTCAACTCAAGTTGTCCTTGAGAAACCATTTGGAAGTAGTAAAAGCACAGCTACCAAACAAGCAAACATCATTGGGAAATATTTTTCTGATGATGAAATATTCAGAGTAGACCACTATCTAGCAAAATCTGTGACCAAACAGATTTTGAAGTTCAGGTAATTTTTGTATTTATGTTCTTACGAACAAAGTCTGTAACAAAGAAACAAATGAACAAATGCATGGCAGTACAAACCGCATCTGGCGGGATTCGAACCCATGGCAGACAAATAACCTCATTTTTCGAGGTTCAAAAGACCAATACCATAACCACTGAGCTAAAGAGATATCTCTCTAACGGAGTTGTTAGGTGTTGTATTTAAATCGGGACGAAGCCATGCATGAAGGAGTGGTCTCCCATAACAATGTATTCATAATTGACTGTTTACCACACAACCAAATTTAAGAGTGGTCCAAATTAAAAGCATTTGCAGACAACAAATTAAATATGGCTAGAACTATGGTAATTGTCTGTGTAAGTGTGGAAAACTTTGTGGGAAAAGGAGAAAATGCTGGTTTCCAGCATTTTCTCCTCTTCCTACAAGGTTTTCAAAAGGCTGTTTCCTCAGGGTCTTTAAATTTATGGTTGTGTTGTAAACGGTTAATGGAAATGGACTTTTTTAATCAGGGGAAAAGCCAAAATACTGCAGTTTGAAGGTTGTTCTGGCTAGAATATGGAATAAAGGAGCAGACAGGGTAGATCCAAGATCAGACTACTTATTCTTTGCGTATACTCTGTCTGTAAAAGCAACTGAAGCCATGCTCAGTGCTCTTAGGGTTAAAAAATGAATTTTTGTTCAACAATAGGCTGTAAAATTATCTCCCAGAGAATTTAAGGCCCGATAGCGGCCAAAAGAAAACAGTCTAGCTGTTAAGATGCATTTAAATTTAAATAATTTCAAAGTATGGAAATAACTGTGAAGATGTGAAGATGACAATCTGTTATTATACTGTCGGTCAAAGTGTTAGTCGCTGGCAGAAAAATTAATTTTGAAACTGGGTAAAAAGTGGCCAAGTTGCTCAATCTTTTGTTTACTTTTTACCTCATTTTTGCCGCATTTGATCGACATATGTTTTCATCTGGGACAACTCTAAAATTTTGCTGTCTCTCTCTAGTTAAAGGGTTAAACTACATGTATTTTAAACAATAAAGAGAAGAAAATAATTTGAAAATATTGTGGATAAAAAAGTAACAAGCAATTGCCCCTTTTCCACAATGATTTTGGAAGGTATCTGCAGGGATATTTGAATATTTGTTGGATAATAAGGCCTAACAAAAAATGTCTGTGTTTAGGGTTTGGGTCTGAGATGCTGTAGGAAGGGTAGGTAGGGATTTTTTTTTTTCCAGAAACTTTTTACATGGACCATGTACTGAAATCACACCCAACAGAATTTTTTTTTCCAATTGTAGTGTAAAAAGTTTAGGGTCGGCAGCATTTTCTAGGTAGGGTTGGGAAACCCTAAACACAGATATTTTTTAATAGGCCTAAAAGAATCTAAAAGGAAATACACTTTTCATTGTTTCAGGCAAGCAAATCAAAATATTTTGAAGAAGTTACAATCCAGGCAGTTTGTTGATAGAATTGAAGTTGTGATGAAGGAAACCATTGGTGTAAAAGGTAATCCAATGTGACATGACACCTCTATGCAGGATCCAAAAAAATCCACTCGTCGGCTTGTCCTTACAAGTAAAAATTTGGTGAGGGCAAGTGGATTATCCTTCTTTGTCTAACTGTAGGACGAGTGCAAAATGGCAGGACAAGTAAGAATTCTGAAATTTTTTGGACCCTGCTTTGGCCCCTTGTCTTACAGCCCTTGTTTTAACAACCTTGAGAAAACAGTATGGGAAAAGGAGAAAATTCTGGAAACCAGCAGATGTAGTTAGATCAAAATAAACTACTGTATATGCAAATGTAACACCGAAGGTATTATCCGAGGCGAGAGGTGTAGGGGGGGAAAAGATTTCCCATGAGAGTCTTGAGGGCCTACCCCAAAATATTTTTGAATTGTAGAGGCTGTTTGGTCGTCTATGGTGACATTTTTCAGCAAAATTATCTTTTTTTCTCAAAATATACACTACAGTATGTGTTTCTGCGTACTGGCAGCTATGCCCCTGACATGGATGAGTCGAAACTTTGTTGTAAAACAACAAAATTTTGGACTTGTACAAATTGAAAGCATTTCCAGACAAATAAGAAGCGGCTTCAATGATGAGTGACCAGCATTTTCCCAGTTTTCCCATGGTGTCTTCAACTCTTTGAAAGATGAATCCCTCCCATCATCTGCAAATACTTTCAAAGATTTGTCACTTGGTAGAGTTGTTTAACTCTTTACCAGACGACAAAATTTTAGCCTTTTCTAATTGAGAGCATCTGCAGACGACAATTTCAGTGTGGCTCAAATGGGTCAATTGTTCTTAGATAGGATAGAAAACATTGTGGGAAAAGGAGAAAATGCTGGTTACCAGCATTTTCTTCTTTTCCTGCAATGTTTTCAAAAGGCTTCTTTCCTAGGGTTGTTAAAAGTCGGGATTGTGTGGTAAAGAGTTAACTCTTTACCAGACGACAAATTAAAGGTGGCTCAAATGACAAAAGTAGTCCTTGATACGGTAGGAAACATTGTTGAAAAAGGAGAAAATACTGGTTACAAGCATTTTCTCCTTTTCCAACAAAGTTTTTAAAAGCCTTCTTTCTCAGGATCGTTAAAAGTTGTGATTGTTTGGTAAGGGGTAAAGAAGATTGTGAAACAGTATTATAGACAGTAAAACCTGCCTTATTGGTCACCTCTGTTAAGCAAGCAACCTGTATTAGGCAAGCAAAAATTTAGTTCCTAAAGAGGGCACATACATTGAAATGTACCTGTATTCAGTGAGCACCTGTGTCACTGGGGTGCTTTCTTAATACACATTTGTATTGTACTTATCTTCCTTCATTAGCAATTGTGGTTTACTTCTTTCATTCATAGACAGAGTCGCAAGCAAAAATTTAGATCTTAAAGACAGCAGATACAATTGAGCTATGCTCTGTGAAAAGAGGGTTTAATGCATCTGCTAAAAGTATCAACCAATGTCATAGGTCGAAACTTTTTGCTATTGGTCAAATTTCTGTATGTTAAAGGACCATTCTACCTCATGATTCGTTTGGTTGTTAGACGAAATGGGTGTTATGGATCCATAATTATGTACAATGCATTAACCCTTTACCACATGGCAAAATTTAAGACCTATCCAAATTGAAAGCATTTGCAGACGACAATTTCATAGTGGCTCAAATGACTCAACTATTCTTTGATAGAGTAGAAAACTTTGTGGGAAAAGGAGAAAATGCTGGTTACCAGCATTTTCTCCTTTTTCCACAATGTTTTCAAAAGGCCTCTTCTTCAGGGGCGTTAAAAGGCGTCACTGTGTGGTAAAGGGTTAATGTACAATGCATTAAGATAAACCCCCTTTTGCCAGAGCATGACCCCAGTGCATGTTGAAATGTACCTGTACTAAGGATGCACCTGTGTTAAGCAAGCAAATTTTCAGTGCCCAGGGGGTGCTTCCTTAACTCTTTACCAAATGACAAAATCTTAGACTGGTCCAAATTGAAAGCATTTGCAGACGACAAAATAAACATGACTCAAAAATTGAAACTTGACTTTGGAAGAGTAGAAAACATTGTGGGAAAAGGAGAAAATGCTGGTTACCAGCATTTTCTCCTTTTCCCACAGTGTTTTCAGAAGGCTTCTTCCTCGGGGTCGTTAAAACCAGGGATTGTTTAGTAAAGGGTTAATACAGATTTGTATTGTATTTATCTTTCTACATTAGTAATTGTGGTTTACTTCTTTTATTTACAGATAGAATTGACTTTTATGACCAAAATGGGGTGGTGAGAGATGTAATGCAGAATCATCTCACAGAGTTAGTTGCTCTTGTTACCATGGATATTCCCTCTGATCTCAACAACAGTAATGAAATAGAGGAAAAGAAACTAAGTTACTTGAGGCAGATAAAACCTGTATCATCAAATCACATACTGTTAGGACAATATGAAAACTATCTGAATGAGGCTTTAGCTGAGAAAGGAAATATTAGCCAATCAATAAACACGCCGACATTCGCTGCGGCTCTCCTTCAAAATTCAAATATTCGGTGGAACGGAGTTCCAATGATTTTGATGTCAGGCAAACACTTGGATGAAAGATCCAGTTATGTCAGAATTTTGTTTCGGGAGAGAGAATTCTGTGTTAGTGGGTGTGTAGGCGGTAATTCCACTCTGACCAAATATCCAAGGCAGATTGTTTTCCAGATTGGCCATGGTGATGTTCCATCTGCAGGTATCTTGGTGTCCAAGTCTCTATTTAAACCTGTTTGGCCTTTGGAGATGAAGGAATTGTCACTGACATCAAAAGATACGCTGATCCATGGTCAGAATCCAGGAGATTTTCATTATGGTGTTCCACTGGATGATATGCAGGCCTATGATGCAGTGTTTCAGGACTTGTTTATGAATGTCAAGGACACATTTGTGACAACTGAAAGAATGCTGTTACTGTGGGATATATGGGATGGTGCTATTGAAGAAGCTTCTAGAATGACTCCAAGAAAGTACTTAAAGGAACAAAATGGTAATTTGAATTTTAAAGTTGAAGATTTGGCTCTTCAATACACATATACACATGAAGATTCCATTTTGGAAGTGGAGGAGTTGCAGAAACCATTATATTCCATTCCTAGTACTTACAGGAATCAGTCTTTATTCTGTAGACAATATAGTGACATTATCAAACTACTGGCAGAGCATATCTATAAGCTTGCAGAGTCTAGTGTGAATCGGGGAAATGACTTTCACATAGCTTTCTCAGGTGGGAAAACTCCTATCGATTTATTTATGGAACTTGCATATAATTTTCCCATGTTTCCATGGCAACAGACACACATATGGCAAGTAGATGAGAGGTGTGTTTCACATAGACACAAGGATTCCAATTTTTTATCCATTCATGAGAATTTGCTGAAATTTGTACAGGTGCCATATTTTAATATCCACCCAATGCTTGTCAACTTTGCAGGTCAAATCTGTGATCAGAACGATAGTGGTGACAAACTTTACGAAAGTTCTGTTAAACACTTTATACGAGAACAGAAATTTGACGTCATCGTTCTAGGTTTAGGTACAGACGGACATATAGCGTCTATATTTCCAAACAGTGAGCATTTACATACAGCTGATAAACTTGTATCATTCACAAAGTCTAAAAAGGGAGGTAATTTGGATAGAATTAGTTTACTATTACCAGTGATTAATAAAGCAAAGGAAGTTATCTTTCTTGTGACTGGTGTTGAAAAACATGAAATTATTGAGAAAGTCAAAGATATAGGTCATCAAGATGAAAATTTTCCAGTTACTTTTGTAAATTCTAATACAAGTGAAATATCTTGGTATATAGATCTCAGTGCATGGACTGGTGTTGTGTAACTCTGTACTTCAGTGTTTTCCAAATGATTTTTTTGCTTTTTATGAGACTGAGGATGAATACATTTGAAAACTTTGCGGGAAAAGCAGAAAATGCTGGTTATCAGCATTTTCTGCTTTTCCAATAAAGTTTTGTACTCTTTGAAAGACAAAATACCTTCATTAGATTTGAACCATGCTCTGTGACAAGGGGGCTCAATGCATCTACAAAAAAGAATTGGCCCAGGTCAGCCTGTGCAGTCCATGTAGGCCAGCATGGGTTGACACTCTTTGCTATTAGAGAGTGAGTCAATTTTCTGCATGTCAAAGGACCATTCTATCTCATAATTCCGTAGGTTGTTAGACAAGATGGATTTTAAGGATCCATAATTATTTGATATCTCGCTTAGTATAATGCATCACAGAGATGCATTAAACCTCCTTTTGCCAGATCATTGCTCATTTGTAAATTAATTTTTTGAATGCAAATACTCTCAGTTTGAACAAGTCTAGAATTCTGTGATCTTCTAAGGAGTTAAACTATTGCCATATGTGTTTTAAAGTTATTCAATGCGGGTGATTCATTGGAAGAACATTGGAGAAAAGTAAAACTACATGCACCAAAATACCTGTTGTGAATGGAAAGCATTTTTGAGAAAAAACAAAGCACTTAAATTGGTTGATCTTTTCTGTTCATTGAAATCAGGGATCTAAAAAATTATTAGTGCTTGGAAATGTATCAGCCTATTCTTGTGCAAGTGTTTGTGCAGAGGAAAGTTTTTGAAAATATTTCGACAAAATGGAAGATTAATTGAAATGAGCAACTTTTCATTTGTCTTATTGTTTTCTTGTCTTCTATACTGAAGGTTTATTTAAATAGTTTATACACAGATTTTACTCTTTACGAAATAATCTTGTGCTTTTATGGACCTGTGGAAAATGGCTATAGAAAACATGGGAAAAGGATAAAAGTGCTTGTAACCAGCATTTTCTCTTTTTCCTGCCAGGTTTTCTACCCTATCAGAGACAAATTTCATCATTTGGTACACATTGAACTTGTCACCTGCAACTGCTTTGAATTTGGATAAGTCTCGAAATTTGATGTATTGTAAAGATTTAATCCTTTACCACACAATCCCAACTTTTAAAACCCCAAGGAAGAAGCCTTTTGAAAACATTTCGGGAAAAGGAGAAAATGCTGGTTAACAGCATTTTCTTCTTTCCCCACAATGCTTTCTACTCCATCAAAGACATATACCTTTATTTGAGTTATATTTGAGTTGTCATCTGCAAATTGCTGTCAATCTGAGCAAATCTAAATTTTTCTCGTGTGGTAAAGAGTTAATCCAATTTAAACATGAGTTCAACAGTATGAGTGTTCATTTTTAGAAAATCACAAGTGTTTAGATGCTATATTTGTCACAAAGGTTTCTAGTCAATGTCTTTTAACCCTTTTGGCGCCACTGGCAAAAACAGTGACTTTTACGGACGGCATAGATCAAGATCACACTGCACAGAACATGCAGTCTGACCTTTGATTCATGCCGTCTGCTTAATTGGTCAAGTCTATACAATCAAAATCTTTGTAAGTTTCAATGAATTATATTTTTAGCCGTTAAAAGAGGGCTTAGCAAAAAGTTCCTAGAATTCTGTGTAAACTTCTGGCATAGTTTACTGAAACGTTTACTTTATTAAAAGAAGCTGGGGTAAAGCCGCAATTGAAAACATTTGCAGTATTCAAGTGGCATGCGCGGTTTAAAAAGTGACAAAAGAGCTTTGAAGATGATCCAACAGAAAGCACACACATAATATTAAATGATCTTAACATCTTGGGGTCCTCAGGGTAACAACTATGATTGTTGCAAAAGTAGTCATATCAACTACGTTCTAAATCAATTTTGTCTGAAACTTTCCATTTTTCTCTACTATGGATGGATCTTAAACATGTGAAAACGTAAGTGTAATAGCACCTGTACTTCTGTTTTATTTAACAAATTCCACGAACCTTTAGCTCAGCCCTCGTACATCATTACATATATGGCCACCAGTGAAAGTTCTTAGTTTGTCCTTTCAAAGACAAATGCCATCGTTTAACCCTTTACATGATCAATGCCACTCTTTACCAAACAATAAAATTTTAGACTGGTTCAAGTTCAATGCAATTGCAGCTATAAACTAAAAGTGGCACAATTGATGAAATTTGTATCGGAGAGGGTGGAAAACATTGTTGGATAAGGAGAAAATGCTGGTAACCTTTTCCCACAATGTTTTCAAAAGGCTGTTACCCTAGGGTTGTTAAAACTCAGGACTGTGTTGTAATGAGTTAAGACACCCTACACTGACTTTGTTGTCTGTGAATTTCTTCATTTGGGACAAGTCTTTATTGTCTGGTAAAGAGTTAAAAGACTAATTAGTTTAAAGGCCCATTAATGGCCAAAATGTTCTTGAACAGTAATGACAATCAATGATACAATTTTATCTTTCTGCTACAATATTTTCTAACTTTTTAGTCTACTGCCAGCCAAAGGAACTTGATTGCAAGAGGAGATCAGTAGTTTTGCTGACTTCTGATGGTTATCACTTTACCACGCAATCCCGTTTTTTAACGATCTTGAAGCAAAAGGTTGTTGAAAACATTGTTGGAAAAGGAGAAAATGCTGGTTACCAGCATTTTCTCCTTTTCTCACATTGTTTTCAATCCTTTCTGATACATTTCCATCATTTGTGCCACATTTGATTTTTAGTTTGCAACAGTTTTAAATTTTGACAAGTTTAAGACTTTGTTGTATAGTAAAGGGTTCTTACTGTGAGGATTGTCTATTTAAATAGTATTTCTCCTTATTGTTTTTTATAGAGCAATTTAGTGATAATAAAATGTGAAATTCATGTAGAATACATGTTATTATTCTCATTTTTAGCTCAGCTGTTTTGGAAGAAAACATTGAGGTATTGTCATCGCCCTGTTGTCGTCTGCGTTGTCGATTTTATCTGCGTTGTAGTGCAAAAACTTTGGCGTTTTGTAATATCTATGTTATTACTGAAGATATTTACTTCAAACATTTTGTAATATATCTTATTACTGAAAATATTTACTTCAAATACTTTGTAATATCTCTGTTATTGCTGAAGATATTTACCCCAAACTTATGCAAGTTGTTAAGTATCAAAAAATGGAAACCCATACAACAGGGGCAAGTTACCATCAAAATATTTTTGACACAGTTATGCCCCTTTTAAGACTTAGAATTTTCGAAATCTTTGACATTTTACCATATCTCTGTAATTACTGAAGATATTTACTACAAACTTGGACTACTTGTTAACTTTCATAAGGGTGGGCTTTTAATTTGTATCGTGTTAAATATCGTTTTCGACAAATTTCAGTTGTATCACAGTGACATCTACCCATGCTTTCCAGGAGCTTCTTTGACCAGTATTATGATGATTGCTTCATGGAAATTCTAACATTTTTCCACACAATCCTGTAATTAACAACCTTGAGGAACAAGGCTTTTGAAAATGTTGTGAGAAAAGGAAAAAAATGCTGGCAACCAGCATTTTCTCTTTTTCTCACAATGCTTTCTACCCTTTCCAGAACGAATTTAGTTTCCTGATTGACATTTATTTTCTGAGTTGCAAATTTGGACATGTCTTAAATTTTGTCATTTGGTGAATAGTTAAGCAGTAATGGTGCAGTAATGCGGGTAGTTCTAAAAGTTGACCTAGCTCATCACAGGATTTGTTAGTGGCCAATGCTCTACCTCTATACTGCAGTCTCTAAATATAGGTTGACAGGTTAAAGATGCATCCTTACACTTAGAGAGAAATCTTGAAAGTGTGTTGAATGGATCAGATGTGTAAACATAGATAAATTACCAATAATATGGTGTAAGGTATAGAAAAAACCCAAAGGATTTGTCCTCATATATTACTGGAAACAACAGGCCTCCAAAATATGAAATGCATTTTCTATCCGTCGTAATCTGTGCAAACTTGCAGCCATCAGGAGCAACATTTGGTAAAAAGATACAAGAATCATTTTAGTTTCAGAAAATAAGGATGAAATGGGTTAAAAACTGGCTGAAAACAAGAATAGATGTATCTTTAAGGGAAGTTTCTTTAGTAAACATGAAATTTAGGCCCTCTTTCTGTCCAAGACTCACTACATAACCCTTTACCAAGCAATCCTGTGTTTTAACGACCCTGAAAAAGAAGGCTTTTGAAAACTGGGGGGAAAGGGGAAAATGACAGTCAACAGCACTTTCTCCTTTTCCTACATTGTTTTATACCCAGTAAAGAACAAATCCCAATGCTCTATCATCTCCAAATGCTTTCCAATTGTACAAGTCTAAATTTTGTTGTTCTGCAAAGACATAACTGATCTTTGCAACAACAATCAAACCTCTGTCAACACAGATTCTTTGCAGACTATTTCATCTATTGAAAAAGCTAGCCACTAAGTCTTGTAGTTTGCACATAATACAGGTACCAGTGACACACAATGAAAATATGACATGGTTGCTTCTAGATTAATGGGCCCACTAGCTGCCATATATGAACAATCTGAGGTGTCAAATTACAGAAATCTATAATTTATACCATTCAAAAGTATGTATACACACTGTAACACATTATCAGACTCATAATAATATATCCATACTTTTAAATGATATGAATAGAGTTTGTCTACATTTCGACTCCTGGACTGTTTACTTTTAGCCATCAGTGTGCCTTTAATGAATTATATCTTCTATTGAAAAACATTAAAAAGAGTTGTCATTTATCATCCATTGAAGTTTATTGGAATTATCATATTTTACATCAAAATGAACTTGAAGCAACAAAGAAAAGGCTATTCTATTTTTTACAAAAGAATTCAAATCAAACCAAAGCATTGCAATTTCAAAGGTATAGAACAAACTGCATCATCAGTGCAGTCTGGTAATAATCTACTGTCCACAGAAGGCAGTCTGGTTGTGATCTACTATTTCTACAAAAAGAGAACAACTGAAGTAGTGCATAGAGCCTTTGCACAATTATGGCCACAAACAACAAAAAAGTTAATAATTGTCCCATGGATTAGAGTGCCCTTGTGTAAGTCCAAGAATTACAAGTTTATCTGTTGGTCAGAAAGACATTGCCTAAATGTTGTAAGGAAATATTACAAATAGCATCCAGAGGTTTACGGTTCAGTAAGTTGAATGCCATTGCAAGGGCAGTAACTATTGCATGTTTTGCCTTTTTGGTAGGGGAGACAATCAGTATAGAGACTTTTGATATTTTCCCTTAAAAATTCTGGCCAATCATTTCAGTCGTAACAGGAAAACTGACCAATGGCCACGCCTATTGCATTTCAGCCATCTTTCTTTTTGACAGTATTGTACCCGTAGACAGGCAATATTCAAGAAAGTGTCCTCTGGCATTGGGAAAGTATAGTTCATTGCTTTTGTACTCTCGAGTCTAGAGCTTTTGCAGGATTTTCACTGCGAAGGACAACCGGATAGTTACTGACTAAACCGTAAGTTTACATGAGTCGTATTGTTTGAAATTTTTGGGTTTGGGCCCACACCTGGAATTGTTGGCATTTTTAGAGGTGGGTGTAGCTCAAGAAAAACAAGGTTTTGCAGTATTTTTACGGTTAAAATGAAAATGACAGTGAGTTAAAGGACTTAATTAGGTAATGACATATAACACTGAATAGAAATATGTCACTTTTGGTTTCCCTAAACCATTTATAAAGTGCATGTATTGCACAGATGGTGTTGTCATCGAATTTTTTCAGCACTGCATATTCTTTTGAGGGTTAAGTTACCCCCTTTTCTGAACAATCCCAAGTTTAAACAAACCAAAAGGAGAAGGCCAATGAAATTATTGTTGGAAAAGGAGAAAATTCTTGTAATCAGCATTTTCGCTTTTTCCCACAATGTTTTCTACTGTATCGGAGACTTGGCTGCAGCTCATTTGTACAAATGTCGAACTTGTCATCTGCAAATGTTTTGAATTTGGAAGAGTCTAAAATATGTCATTTGGGACTTTGGAGAAAGGCGCCTTTTAGCTCTTTGCATCAAAGGACAGTTTCAGACCAATCCATTTATTGACAGCATCTGCAAATGACACAAATGTGGCTTTAATGCTGAAAATTGTCTGCAAAAGGGTAGAAAACATTGTGAAAAATAGAGAAAATGCTTGTAAGAGCAAACTGGTTATCAGCATGTTCTCCTTTTTGTTTACAATGTTTTAAAATGCTGTTTTCCTTAGGGTCTTTAAAACAGTGAATTATGAGGTAATGGGCTAGACTACAGTTAAATTTTGCCATTTAATCATGCAAACAATCATTGACAATCATGTTCAGTTGTTCTTAACCCTTTACCAAATGACAAAAAATTTTGGACTCGACCAAATGGAAAGCATTTGCAGACGACAAATAAAATGTAGTTCAAATGATGACTGCTGTCTTTGATAGGGTAAAAACATTGTAAGAAAAGGAGAAAATGCTAGTTACCAGCATATTCTCCTTTTCCCACAATGTTTTCAAAAGGCTTCTTCCTCCTGGTGGTTAAAACTTGGGATTGTGTGGTAAATGGTTAAGCATTATAGCATTCTCCCAACTAAGTTGCTTAGACATCTGATATTTTAGAGCCACTTTAACTCTTTACCAATCAACAAAGGAGCAAAGGTTGGCCACCAGCATTTTCTTCTTTTCCCACTATATCTCCTAAAGCAGTCTTTCTCGGTTGTAGAAACGCTGGATTATTTGGTAAAGGGTTAAATGACTTTCAATACATGTCCGTTTCATTTAGTTAGCATTCAAATGCGTAAGCACAGCATGCATATGTTAATCTATTTCATACATTTTTGTGTTTCACAGGAAGGGCGTTTATGCTGATAAACAGTTCAGTTAGACCTATCACAGATAAAGGCTTCTGTTTGAAATTTCTAGTCAATGAATAGGAAAAAAAAACTTTTTTATTATTGACAGCTATTTTCTTTACTCCATGTTTGATAATAATGAAGCGAAAAAATTACATTAAAGACAACTCAGAGTTTTGCTGTTAATGTAATCTGTATGAACGCCCAACGGTAAATCTATTATCCTTTTCGTAAGCATTTTGGACCGGACCAAAATGAAAGTTTTTGCAGACAACTAACTAAATAAAGCTTAAATGGTGATTTTTGTATTTGAAAAGGAAGAAAACATTGTGGGAAAATGAGAAAATGCTGGTTACCAGCATTTTCTCTTTTTCCCATAATGTTTTCAAAAACCTTTTCTTTCAGGGCTGTTAAAATTCAGGATTGTGTGGTAAAAAGTTAATTTCTGATATTAGGAACCTTACTTGACTAGATATTTTGATATGGACAAAACGCATCAGCATATGAAAATAGCCTGCTATGTTATTATCTGTATAACCCTGTACCAAACAACGAAACTAGGCTTGAAATTGAAAGCCTTTTTGTAGACTACAAAATGTACACAGCTCAAGTGATGTAATTTGTCTTTGAAAGGATGGAAAACATTGCAGAAATGGGAGAAAATCCTGGTTACTAATATTTTCTCCCTTTTTCATGATGTTTTAATTTTTTTTTTCTTTAGGGTAGTTAAATCTCCCGTACAACTTGAGAGCTTGAAAGTCATACTATGGTCTGACACAATTTTTATGAGCATGTGACAAATTACTGAAATATTTTAAAATGATACTTCCTGGTCATCCCTTGCAATGCAAAACGAAAAGGAAAAGAATAATTCTGTGTATGTTTGATGCATTCTGATTTCAATCTACAATGTCATCTTAGGCAATTTAACCCTTTACTACACAGTCCCAAGTCATGACAACCTTGAGGAAGGAGGCTTTTGAAAACATGTGCGAAAAGGAGAAAATGCTGGTTAACATCATTTTCTCCTTTTCCCACAATGTTTTCTACCTCATAAAAGACAACTTCAACAGTTTGAGCTAAGCTGAATTTGTCATCTGCATAAGATTTGGGTTTCGTTAAGTCTAAAATTTTGTTGTGTGGTAAAGGGTTAACTCTTTACCACACATTCCCAAGTCATGACTACTTTGAGGAAGAAGTCTGTTGAAAACATGTGGGAAAAGGAGAAAAGGCTGGTAACCAGGATTTTCTCTCTTGCCCACTTTGTTTTCTATCCTTTCAATTTATAATAATTTCTCCTATTTGAGTCACATTGTATTTGTTGTCTTGCAAATGCTTTTGACTTGGACAAGTCCAAAATTTTGTCTTACCATGTTGTCTTGTAAAGGATTAAGTTAGGATGATGTCCTAAGGGTTTGAAAGGTCATAGTACACCTATCTTTGCCGATAGAGGAAATGCACATAGTTAACTCTACTAGGTAACAAACATAAGACTGGTCCAAATTGAAAGAAGACAATTTTAGCATGATTCCAATGGCAAAATGGGTCTCTGGAAAGGAAGAAAGCATTGTTAGACAAGGAGGAAATGCTTCCAGCATTTTCTCCTTTTCCCACAACATTTTCAAAGGCCCTCTCTTCTTCAGTGGTGTTAAAAGTCAGGATTGTTTGGTAAAGGAGTTGCCTTCTGTTTTGAACTTGAACCACTTTGTATACCTGAAGACAGTGTAAATGAAGATCAGACTATGCAGAATGCTGATGTTGTGTGCAAATTTTTCTACTATTACCTGTACTGTCAAAAAGTCAGAAAATTACATTCATGCCCTCTGACTATGTGTGAGTTAACCATTTACTACACAATCTGGAGTTTTAAACTGACACTTAGAAGGCTTTTAAAACCTAGGTGGAAAAGAAGAAAATGCTCGTAACCTTTCACAAACAAATTATATCTTTTGAGCTACAATTAATTTGTCTCAGTGTTCTCAAGTTGGATGAGTCTTAAAATTCTTCGTATGATAAAGGGCTAAATTTGAAGGGATCTCTATCGATAATAAAAGTTTAGATAATCATCTTTTAAAATTTCATTACAATGTGTCTGGAAAGAGTATGAACTTTTTATTGTAAACACCATAGTTTGTATGATTAAAAATCAAATACACGTTAGCTAGAATATGATGTATCAAAAGACTAGTGGTAGAAAAGGTCATTTACCATATAATTTTGTAAAAATTCCAATTTTTTGTGCAACATATCAAAACAAATCAAAGCGTTGAGAACGCTGAAGCGGTATTTGTCAAGGAAGCCATTGTGTGGTATTAATAATTTGAAAGAAAAAGAGAAATATTATTCAAACATTGGCTTGAAAGTTAACCTACTAAGCAAATGAATACCGTTTTGGTTAAAGGGAGAGTACTCATGACAAAGTTGGGATTATTTGTGTATTGGTGGTCTCCCTTTGATCATTAGGAGTCAGGAGTAACGTCCCTTGACAGGATGCATGATGGATAGAGAGAGAAACCATGTGAATTGTGAATATATCCAATAAAATTAAGTTTGTACCTGAAAATTATGATTTTGAAATATCTTTGGCCATTAACATTTAATTCCCAACTTTACAATCAATTATTTCGATCTATAAATATTCATGCCCAATCAAATGGAGTAGGGCGCAATCATGGGTCGAACTGGTTTAAGAATGAAAAAGCCCAGGACCAAGCGATCAGTAGACAAATTTTGTATATCATTGACCCAATAGAAGGCTATGAGCGAGTGAAGCTATTTTCAATCAAAAATTAGTATTTCCAGGATCGATGGCCTCACCCAGTGTATTTTAACATACCATTTCCAATTACATATCTGAGTGCTACCGAAAAACTCATTTGTCTGAGAAAAATTGAATTTAATTGGGTTTATTTCCTTCGGCTTTGCACAAAATACGATACATGATCTTCAAAATTCAGTATTGAACTCATAGTGGTATTGTCTTCGACAAATACCACAAAAACCATGTATGGGTGTTCTGCAGAGGATGATCTAATTGTAGGACAATTGTCCCATAAACTTTAAGAAGTAAGAGACATTTTCAAGTTAGTCAAACAAATGCACTCAAAACTAATTCTCAAATGAATTTTAGAAAAGGAGAAAGTCCCAACAGTGTGCAATATGATGGGACATTGATTTAGTTTATTAGGAGGGTGTCTCAGAATCTCCCTCCTGGAAAAACACTGCATGTTATAGCCATGTGTTTTCAGAAGCCTTCCTCCTCATCCTCCGAGTTAAAATGGCAAGAACTTACAGTAAAAAGATCAAATTATAATTCCACTGTTAAAGACTTCCTGTAAAAAGATCAAAATATAATTCCAAGTTGTTAAAGACTTCCTGTTTGCCCATTACCAGAAGACAAAATTTTACACTTGTCCAAATTGAAAACGTTTGTAGATGCAGACGACAAATTACATGTTACTTGAAATAGTAAATATGTCTTTCAAAGGGTAGGAAACATGGTGGTAAAAGAACTAAATGCTAATTACCAGGATTTTCTCCTTTTGCAACACTGTTTTCAAAAGGCTTCTCCCTCTGGGCTGTTAAATGTCGGCATTGTGTGGTAAAGGGTTAATGTAAGTAGTTAAGCTGCCCCATTCTGCAACAATTACAGCAAGTCATGGATATAATCTTCCAAATATGAACACCTATCTCTCTCTTCACAATGCTGAACTATATAAACTGTTTTAACCCTTTACCATACAATGCAGAGTTTTGATGACCCTGATAGAGAAGGCTTTTGAAAACATTGATGGAAAAGCAGAAAATGCTGGTTAAAAGCATTTTCTCTTTTTCCAAAAATGTTTTCTACACTTTCTATGACAGATCTCACCATATGAGTCACATTTTGTCGTCAATGAATGCTTTGGATATGGACAAGTCTAAAATGTGACCATTTGATAGTTAAAAACACTTTCTTCTGCTAGACTACTGGCTTGTTAATCCGTTGATTTAAATAGGAACTCACAATCTTAACACTTACAGCGCTCATTTAATACAATGGACCATTTCAATTATGAAAAATATCCAAAATACCAAATTTTCATTGTTATTAGAGCCAGAATATGTAACAAAGTAGCAGTCAGTGTAGATCCAAGATCAGACTGCACATTCTGTGCAGTCTGATCTTGATCTACCCTGTCTGCAAAAACAACTTAATTTGGTTCCAGTGCTTTATGGGTTAGGTAAAAAAAAATGTTCAGGCTTCAAAAATCCATCACATTTGTAGCAAAATTTTAACATTTGTTACATGAAGTGTGTTTAGTCCTCCTAACACAAAATTTGGGTATGTTGTTGTTACAGGATACTTTCAAGTGCATCGGAAGTTGAAATGCTTAACCCATTAACTCTTGTCCAGAGAGTAAACTTTTTACACAAGCTTATTAACCTAAAGGAATTTGCAGATGACTAAACAAATGTTGCTCAAATAATGGGCAAGGAAGAAAAAACTGGTGACCTATTCCCACGATATTTCCGTTAGCCTTCCGCTTCAAGATCATAAAAATATGGGATCATTTGAATTTCAGTAAAAGGTTTTATGAAAAGAAAAAGACCACATTAAAAACATTTGCAGATGACAAATTAAATGTAACTCAAAACTTAGAAATTTGTCTTCTGTCATAGAGTTGAAAACATTGTGGGAAAAGGAGAAAATGCTGGTTACTTTTTCTCGTTTTTCCACAATGTTTTCAAAAGGCTTCTTCCTCAGGGTCGTTTAAACTCTGGAATGTGTGGTGAAGGGAAGTGAGACAGAAATTTACTTTCCAGAGGTACAGGTCAGGGTAGAAGTTTGTTACTCAAAGAGTTGATATTATTCCTGTATTTAAACCTAAATAGTGGATATTTAGTAGAATTGTATCAGTGAGAATGAGTGCCCCTAACTCCTTACCAAATGATAAAATTTTGGACTTGTCCAAAATTTAATTGAAAGCATTTGATGATGAAGTAATAGGGGGTGAAATGATTAAATTTTCATCAGACAGGGTACAAAACATTGTGGGAAAGGGAGAAAAACTATGGGAACCAGCATTTTCTCCTTTTCTGACAATGTTTTTAAAAGTCTTTGTCCTCGAGGTCAGTAAAACTCTGGACTGTTAGGTGAACAGTTCAGATGGGTTTATGAGAAGACTTGACATTTTTTTGGATTGGAGCACCACACCACCACTTGCATAAAACCCAACTGGAAGAGATCTGTACAATACGGGAAATTAATGCTTAGGATGTAAATTTTATGAAGCTTTGAAGGAGAGAAGGTAAAGCCGCATTTGACATTGTAGTCTAAAATGTAAAGTGCTGATTTCCTGATACTTGGTTTAACGTTTTCCTTGGATTTCTTTAAGACGTTCTCGTATAGGTGTTTAATACGATACAGAACTGGTTTAACAGAATGGAGAGAAATATTATCTAGAGCCCTAGTGACTCCTTCAATAGCTTACATTCTGTTGTTTAATGCATTAAAGAAAAAAAGAAAAAAGGTCCTGCTCAGTACCCTCAGTGCTTTGATTCTGTGAACTCTTTTACTGCTTTTGGAAATATAATAGATTTATTGCTTTTTGCAGCTTTCATCTGTATTTCAGTCATAAGACAGGGACAGCATACTTTTGATTTCCTGGGTTTCAACACTACAAGTTTGGGGTTCTGAAATGACTGGCCCAAAGATACTGTAGCTCAGTGGTTAGTGTATCAGACTCGTGACCTGATGGTTGAGGCAAACTGTCTTTCCAGTGATTTTTTGCCTCTCGCCTCTGATGCAAGTGAGAAAGTAGTGACTTGGAAAGAAAGTTGTGTCGGTACTGGTGTTAGAAAGCCAGGAAACACATGCATAGGTGCATTGACCACAGTGATATAACCTAAGCTGTTAAAATGATGTTAAACTCCAATTCAATCAATCAACGCAAAGATACTTCCCACGTAGAACCCAGTGCCACAGTTAAGGATCAAATCAAGGACCTCTTTGTTACTATCCGAACAGGACCTAACAATTTTAAATGCAGAAGAACTTTATTGATTCAGTCATATCAGGACGATAACTCACATAATCATGTATATCCCCGGTTTCGCCAGTACCAGGTAACCAGCATTTTCTCTTTTTACCA
Organism: Hippopus hippopus; assembly: GCA_946811185.2. Classification (NCBI taxonomy): domain Eukaryota; kingdom Metazoa; phylum Mollusca; class Bivalvia; order Cardiida; family Cardiidae; genus Hippopus; species Hippopus hippopus. The sequence continues at coordinate 44,689,084 of OX328107.1, read as the reverse complement.
CAATGTTTTCTATCCACTCAATGACAAATAGTATAAATGAAAAACATTTAGATTGTTGTTTGTAAATTCATTCAATATGAATGAGTCTTAAATTTTGCCGAAATTTTGTCGCCTGATTTACCAAACAGTCCCAAGTTTTAGCGACCCTGCATAAGAAGCCTTTTGAAAACAAGATGGGAAAAGGAGAAAAGCTTGTAACCAGCATTTTCTCCATTTTCCACAATGTTTTATATATAATAAAAGACAAATTCTGTCATTAGAGCCACATTCTGCAAACGCCTTCAATTTGGAAAAGTTAACATTTTTCGTTGTGTGGTAAAGGGTATATTTACCTTTTCCCAAACGACAAATTTTAGACTCTGAAATTAAGAGCATCTGCAGCTAACAAGTTTGAAAGTGGTAGAAATGAACTAAAGTTCTTTGACATGGTAGAAAATACTGTGGGAAAAGGAGAAAATGCTGATTACCAGCATTTTCTCCTTTTCCCACCGTGTTTTCAGAAGGCCTCTTTGCCAATGCCGTGAAAATATGGAATTGTTTGGGAAAGGGTATATTAAGGCTGAAAGTGTTAACTAGATGTTTTATTTATAGATGGGCATAATGGGAGGTTGAAGTGTTGGTGTGAAACAGGATTTTTTTCCCGATCAATTATTGCTTTTTTACTGGGTTAACATACTTCCACCTGCGTTTTTCTTTTTCCCGTGTTGCAGCCGACTACTTGTGAAAACAAAAAAAAACATTGTGGCTAAAGGAAAATTTTGTTGTTATAAGTTATTTGTCCTCTTTGCCTCAATAGTTGACATTTTTATCGATATATCTTACCTAATTTATTTTGGTTAGCCATTCGTAACAAGGATTTTTTGTCGTCAATTTTCATTTTGCAAATTTGCTGGGCTAGGAAAATGTGTGATAATGTAAAATGGATTTTAAATTTTGTGATTAGGTGAACCTAATAGAAGCTATTAGAAAGCTGTTTGTAATGTAACAAAATTTTAGACTGGTTCATGTTGTCTTTACAACACAGTTCTGTGTTTGCAAAACTCTGAGGAGGAAAGCCTTAAAAAACACCATGGGAAAAGGAGAAAATGATGGTAACCACCATTTTCTCCTTTTTCCACAGTTTTTTCTTTTTATCAATGACAAGTTTCATTGTTTGGTCCAAATGTATGCAATTGTCTCCAATATAGAATAATCTAAGATTTTTAACTCTGGTTGAAAGCACTTGCAGGTGAGAAAATTACTGTTGCTCAATAATTGATGGCATTTATCTTAGAAAAAAGGAAATGTAGCAATCATTGTTAGAAAAGGAGAAAATACTGGCAAAGAGTTAAAGAAGTGTCTCAAAGGGACATAAAAATCCCATAGTGTGTTAGTGTATAAACTCTTTACCAAAAGACAACAGACAAAGTTGTGGGCTTGTTCAAATTGAAAGCATTTGCAGATGACAAAATTTGTGTTGCTAAAATGATATTTTGATATGGTAGAAAACAATGTGGGAAAAAGGAGAAAATGCTGGTTACCAGCATTTTCTCCTTTTCCCACAATGTTTTCAAAATGCTGCTTCCCGAGAGTCGTTAAAAGTCAGGGATTGTGTTCGTGTGTTAATTGGTTCATTATCAAGTCTTGTGTTTGGATTAATTACCATTTTCCTGTATCACAGTGACTAAGTCCTGTTGGTATTATTCAGAAACTTAAAGGTCTCCTTATTAGTGGTGTTTTGTTAGTGTGACATGGATGGTGCTTGAAGCTTTTGTAATTTTCTTTCTTTGATGGATTCTATTTAGTGTGATTCGTTGGATTTAGTTTTGTTTACTTTTTTCGAAGCGAGAAGCTCTTGTGACCAGTGAAGATCAAGATCAGTCTGCACAGAATGTGCAGTCTGATCTCTCATTTGCACTGTCCATTACTGTAGAATATGACTAAACTGTCTCTTCATCTTGCAGCATAACTATATTAATTTTGTAGCCCATGAAAAAAATTTAATTTGATTGTTTGGTAGTGAAAGACTTAAGTCTATACCAAACTATAAAATTTTAGACTTCGAATTGAAAGCATTTGCAGACGACAAATTAAATCTAGCTCAAAAAGGAAAAAAAAGTTGTCTGAGAAAGGGTTGAAAACATTGTGGGAAATGGAGAAAATGCTTGTTGATACCAGCAGATGGGTTAGTAAGGTTGTAAGTGCAGTGATTGTGGATAAAATTATATAAGGGCGGCACTCTGGCAAAGGGGTTTTATGCATCTCTGTGATGCATTATATCATGCAAGTCATCATATAATTATGGATCCATAGAGTCCATTTTGTCTTACAGTCAACTCAAGCATGAGGTAGACTGGTCTTTTGACATGCAGAAAAATGACCAGTAGCAAAAGGCTTTGACCACCAGGCTAACTAACCTAGGGTTGATACTTTTTTACAGACGCATTAACCTTTTACCACACAATCTCGAGTTTTAACAACTCCAAAAAAGAGATCTTTTGAAAACTTTGCGGGAAAAGGAGAAAATGTTGGTAACCAGCATTTTCTCCTTTTCCCACAATGTTTTCTACCCTATCATAGACAAAATTCAATCATTTGAACTGCATTTAAATTGTCGTCTGCAATTGCTTTCAGTTTGGAGGAGTCTGCATTTTTTTTTTATGGTAAAGAGTTAAGAGTTAGATTTCATGTATTCCAGAGTTCTATGTGGAAGTTTTTTATGTCTTTATTTTGTGTTTTGTGGATTTTTTCCTCTTCTCACTGACAAATGCTTGGGAAAAAATGGTTTTTTGATTTCTGTAGGGTATAATTAACATTTTTCACAGGATGTATGTTTGAAATGGAATAAGAAAACCAACAATTGAAGAGAGCATTGGCTGATGTGTAGCAAAATATTGTTACTCTTTACCAAACGACAGAATTTGAGACTTAACCAAATTGAAAGCATTTGCAGACGACAATTTAAGATGGCTCAAATGATGGGATTTTTCTCTGAAAGGGTAGAAAACATTGTGGGGAAAAAGGAGAAAATCCTGCTTACCAGCATTTTCTTCTTTTCCCCAAAGGTTTTCCAAGGGCTATCTCCTCATGGTCGTTTAAACACATGCTTGTTTGTTTAGAATAATAGATCTAACAATGACAGAAAGTATGGGCTGATGTGTAGCAAACTAGTCTTAAATGTGATTTATAAGTGTCATTGAATGTGTTGAGTGGTTTGTTCCATATGACTGTGAGTTTGGAGTGAAACCCAAGTTTCTTACTGTGGTCTGCACATATATTTATTTACAAACAAGATGGCTGCCATCATTAGGAGGTTGTCAAATGTGGATAGGGACAGGGACAGGTTTGTTTTTGTTTTTCATTGATTTTATTGATTCACTCTTTACCAAATGACAAAATCTAAGACATGATGAAATTGAAAGCATTTGCAGATGATGAATTAAATTGGGCTCCAATTATCATTTCTGTCTATGATAGGGTAGAAAACATTTTGAGAAAAGGAGAAAATGCTGGTTACCAGCATTTTCTCCTGTTCCCAAAATGTTTTTCAAAAGCTTTCTTATTTAGGGTCTTCATGTCTTGAGATTATGCGGTAAAGATTTATTGATTGTGGTACAGTCTTTTATCCCAGAATGCTTTTCATAACTTCAGTTGCTTTCGCAGCCAGTTTGGATCAAGATTAGACTGCATGAACCAAGCCCCGGTGGCCGAGTTTGTAGCATAAGGACGTGAGAACAAGGGGTCACTGGTTCAAATCCCCAGTTCGAGCAATTTCTTTCAAAGGATTGATGATAGTCATTGCGACAGGATTCATTCTGCTCTCACTGCTTATCATTGTTTCAACAATAGCTATGTGGGAAAGCAGCCAGTAGCTTGGGAAGAGGATTGCGTGTAGTATTTGTAAAAGAAACTCAAGGAAAGTATGGATAGGTGCACTGGCTGCCACAATAAAACTGAAATAATGTCGAAAACAGCTTAAAAACCATAAAATCAATCAATCAGACTGCGTAACACATACCATCTGATCATGGATCCACACTTTCCAATATGCTGAAAGGAACTTAGAAATTGTAATTTTTTGGTTTTTTCTTAACTCTTTACCACACAGTCCCGACTTTTAACGACCCTGAGGAATAAGCCTGTAGAAAACATTGTGAGAAAAGGAGAAAATGCTGGTAACCAGCATTTTCTTCTTTTCCCACAATTTTTTCTGCTCTATCAAGTAAACATTGTGTCATTTTTGCCACCTTTAATTTGTCGTCTGCAATTGCTTTAAATTTGGACAAGTCCAAAATTTTGTCATTTGGTAACCTCTTAAGGTTGAAAATACAAATATTGCTTACATGGAAGTCTAAAGATGAACCCTTTACCAAACATTCCTGACTTTTAATAAATCTGGTGGAAAGAAGGCTTTTGTAAAAATTGTGGTAAAAGGAGAAAAAGGAAAATGCTGACAATTAGGCTAAGGATTCAAGAAAAAATTTACCAGTCATCTGTTTTCAGTGCCTTTTTGCCTCATTTCAGCAAGAATCAGATTAGAGAGACCAAGTTGCAGTATTCTTTTTAATTTTTTCCTCAGAATTAGGTTAACTTTTCCATGATAGACGGTGACATGAAATAATCGATTATCAGAGATAATCAGTGATACTGACGAACTGATTAATTGATTATTTAATTTGAACCGATTACAATCACTAATTTTTTCAACAGCCTTCTTCCTCAGGGCTGTTCAAATACTGGAATGTTTTTAAATGGTTAGAATTAAATGGTAGTGGGTAAAAAAATGGGTTTTATTCATAAGGAGTGTTTGCTGACCATATCTTACACTTTTTCACAACATAAAGTAGTTATTTGACTGGAGTAGTTTTATGTTCTGCATGCTTGAATGACATTGGACATTATCTTCTAACCAAATGACAAAATTTTAGATTGGTCCAAATTGAAAGCATTATTTTACAGTCAACAACTTAAATGTTGCACAGATTATGAAACTTGTCTTTGAGAGGGTAGAAAACATTGTGGGAAAAGTAGAAAATGCTGGTTACCAGCATTTTCTGCTTTTCCCATAATGTTTTCAAAAGTCCTCCAACATAGGGTTGTTAAAACTTGGGATTGTGTGATAAAGGATTAAATCAAGATCAGACTAGAATGAAACAGTGTTGATTTTGGATCTACTCTATTGAGAAATGGGGTGACCCATTACTATACAGGCAATGTGTAGACACGCCGTAAAGTAGTACAAGTGGAACAAGGGAAAGATCATTCTGTTTTTATACAATATAGAAAAAAGTCATAACGTTTAAGGTTTAAGGTTTAAGTTATAATGATGTCCCAGCTACAGGTTCGCTGGAAGCATTAGGTTTTTCATGGCAGTGTCCTTGGGCAAGGCTTTTCAGGGCCCTAGCCTAGTACTAGTGAAACCTAGGACAAACATGAGTAAGTGAACTGTCATCATGTTGTTACTGAAACATTGTTGAAAGTGGTGTAAACCACCGTTCAATCAATTTTACTGTAATATTTTAAAAACAGACTCGCTGCAGGGTTGTTTGTTGTATTTGCTCAGGCGTCCTGCGTGGACAATTTAGACTAGAGCCCTAGCCTTGTACTGGTGAAACCCAGGGCACACGGGAATAGCTGTCTGGCACTCATCAATATGTGAGCTGTAGCCACGATATGACTGAAATAATGTTGAAAGGGGTATAAAACACCATTGAGTCATTCAGTGTATTGCTTAGTTATATGGTCTGAAAGGAGTGTTGAAAAATCACTGTTTGTTTTGGATAAAGGGTGTATAGTTTAAACCCTCTACCAAACAAGCCCATTCTTTGTACAACCTTGAGGAAGAATGTTTTTGAAAACATCGTGGCAAAAAGAAGAAAGTGCTAGTAACCAGCATTTTGTTTTCCCACAATGTTCATCCTGTGCAATTAATGCTCTCAAGTTGCGCAAGTTCAAAATTTTGTGGTCTAGTTAACCCTTTACCAAACAAAAAAAAATGTAGACCTGTCCAAATTGAGAGCACTTGCAGACAAAAATTTAAAGGTGACTAAATGATGATGATGGAATTTGTTCTTGATAGGGTAAAAAACATTGTGGGAATAGGATAAAATGCTGGTTACCAGCATTTTCTCCAGTTCCCACAGTGTTTTCAAAAGAATTCTTCCTTAGGGTCCTTAAAACTTTATAAAACTTTTGTGTGGTAAAGCGTTGAAGTGTATAAAACTTCACGGTATGATCAGGAATTTTATTCAGCTTGCTGTCACTAAATTTACAAGGGTGAAATACAATACAGCAAGAATGCCTAGACCAGTAAATACACCTTATAATTCATCTTCTCTGGGCTTGCTCGACAGCAGGTTGTTGTTATTTTAAAGGGTCAGCAAGAAAATACATTGTGTGCTTTTCTATTGTTACTGAGTGGGTGGAGTAATGGTGCTTCAGGAGTAAGTTCATTAAAGATAATTTGTTTGTTTTGTACATATTTACTTTGCATAGTTTCTTATACTTGATTGTTTTCATAACCCAGGTTTTCATGACCCTGGGAAAGAAGGCTTTTAGAGAATATTGTGGGTAAAGGAGAATATTGTGGGAAAAGGAGAAAATACTGGTAACCAGCATTTTCTCCTTTTCCCACAATGTTTTCCGTTGTCAGTGAGCTTAAGCTCATATTTACCAATTTCGAATTTCTTGTTTGCAGATGTTTTCAATTTAAAAGAGTCTAAAATTGGTAGTCTTGGAAAGGGTTAAACATAATTATGAAAAGATGATCTGCTGTAATTTGCGATGTTTTTGTATATCTCTGTGTTTTTATACAAGAGAAAAAAAAATCATAACAATTTACACTTTTCAAAATAGGATGGTTTACTGAAATACCATACTGTAATATTTTATGAAGATGATACATTCTCAGTTTTGGGTTGGGTCCTGCATGGCCTAATGATGAACTCCATACCGACAAATTTTGGAGTTGATAGCATTTCCAAATGACAAATATAGCTCAAATGATGATTTGTTTTTGATAGGGTAGGAAATATTGTGGAAAAGGAGAAAATGCTGGTTTCCAGCATTTTCTCCTTTTTGCAAAATGTTTTCAAAACTGTTTGCCTTCAGGGTCATTGAAACTCTGGGTTGAGTGGTAGAAGGTTAAGGTTTTAGATTAGTGATACAAAGGTCGTAAGTTTGATCTCTAGTACCCATAACTGTCCCTGAAAGCAATTTAAGTTTTTGACGGTATGCATCCAGGTACATAGGTGATTATGAAAACTTGAAGGTATGTCAGCAAAGATTTTGAGCGCACATTTAAACTCTCATATTTTCACAAACTGACAAATTTGAACATATCTGTTGCATGCGTATTCAACAATTCTTTGTTTCTGTATAAATGATTTCAATTTAAACAAAAGAAAAAAAAACACCTTAACTGATTTTTGCTCGAGGTTTTTACTTCTTCCAAAATAGAGGCAATAGATGGCTGCCAAACACCCTAAATTTTGTGTTTTTTTTTTTATTTCTAAATTTCACATGGTATAAATGACTTCTAAAAGTGCTATAGGTAATGAAATGTTTAATAATTTGTCCTTGGTCATGGGTGTCATTAAAAATTAATTGCATTTGGCTGCAATAGTGATTATACCAATGAAATAGAAAGTCAGTACAGTACTTTTCTCCTGGAAAATTCATGATGGACTTGAGCGATGCCAAATAAATGTCCAAGTACATGAAAAAGAACATCATAAACCTCTCATTATTGAAACTGGCTTAAGTCAAGGTGCTGGGTCAAAGGGTTCCTTGGGTAAGAATTTGGGATGCTGGGAATCAAACTTGAAACCTTTGGGCTTTAAGCCCTGTTTGTTACCAACTGAACTACTGGGGTTGGTGAGTTTCTGCCTGTCACATCTGATGCATGTGAGAAAAGTAGTTATGGGTTTGGAAAGAAAGTTGTGTCTGTATTGGTGTAAGAAAGCTAGGAAATACGTGCATAGGGCACAGACCTCCATTATATGACCTAAGCTGTTAAATAGGGTTGAACTCCTATATATGAACAAACAAGCACTGGGCTGAAAGAAAGCTGCATTTAGCGGTGGTTTGAAAATTTTGGGTGGCACAGTCTCATATCCCCTAAAGTGATGAACCCTTTTATGCATGCAGAAAATATTTTATACCTTGTCAGACTAAACTAAATCCAGGGTTCTTATTCACCAACCGTTTTTATGGGCATTCTTTTTCCTGTCCTACATAATTTTCTAAATTTGGAAGTAAAACAACTTCTGATTGGCTAAACATTTTGGTTTAGCCAAAAAGGTTTAGCCAATCAGAAGTTGTATTACATTTAGATTTAGAAACTTCCAGATATAAAGACTAAGAATGCCCCTGAGAATGGTTGGTAAATACGGTCCTAGGTTCAACCCTACAAGGGTTAACCCTTTACCACACGGCAAAATTTAAGACCTATCTAAATTGAAAGCATTTGCAGACGACAATTTCATAGTGGCTCAAATGACGCAACTTTTCTTTTATAGGGTAGAAAACTTTGTGGGAAAAGGAGAAAATGCTGGTTACCAGCATTTTCTCCTTTTCCCACAATGTTTTCAAAAGACCTCTTTTTTAGGGGCGTCAAAAGGTGTCATTATGTGGTAAAGGGTTAAACCAGTTTCACAGATGATTATTTTTGTGTCATTGGCCGTGGGGCAAACTTTAATGACTCTATTTTGAAGATAGTAGGTGAAGAGGCAAAGATGAATGATAGAAAATAGGTGATCTATTTGTTTGCAACCCTTAAAGTGCTCCTACAACTTTATATGCCTTTTTGGGATAGTGTAGCTCAAGACCAGAGTGCAAAAATGTGCTGTGCACTTAGATCTTGATCAACACTACAAAAACAAGTAAACTTGTAATCATTGTTTTTAGGAGTAAGCCTAGCCCTCATGATACCAAATTTGCTCAGTTGGTCTCTCACAGGTTTGATAATGTAGTCATCTGTTATCTTTGGGAGTTTTCAGTAAAAGTAACAGTCACAAACAGTTCTCCTGCACAGCTCAAGACAGTTTGTACCAGTCCGTACAAGAATGATATTACGAAAATTGATTTAAAGCTGTTTCAAAATGCTTTCAACATTATTGCAGTCATATCATGATCACATCTCATTCTACACATCTGATTAGATGCACTGGGTTTTTGTAGATTCTTTGGGGAAGACACTTCAGAGCCCCACCTTGTACTGTTGAATATCAGGAAATACATGGATATGTGAGCTGTCACCTAATATAGTTGAAACAGCCTAAAACACCATTCAATCAATCAGTCATTGCACATGTCTGTCCTCAGTTTCACCAGCTAGAACTCTTAAGTGTCTCGTTCAAGAGCACTCTTGTGAAAAATGGTACCCAGGGCCTCAGGCAAGGCTATAATCCAGGATTGCCAGATTATGAAACTTCACTACAGTGCAATGCAGATAAATGCTTTTTGTAAGAGCCAATGAATTCTAGAAAAAAAAAAAAGTACCCAAATACCCACACCCTCCCCTTCCCCCCACCAGACTGCCCCCCACACCCATTACTGACCTGAATACTTGATAAACTGTGACAGGTCATTTTTTTTATGCCCTGTGTCAGATGAGATAAGTATAGATCACCATTTAATTTGTCAATTATTACCACTTTGACAGGCGAATTGTTTCGTTTAATGTCGAGATTTCCTTTTCATTTCATAATGTCATGCTTCTGTAGTTTGGAGAAATTCAGGTGTTTTATCTCTGTACCAAACAGCCCCGAGTTTTAACAACCCAAAGAAAAAGGCTTTTCAAACATTGTGGAAACGGGAGAAAATGCTGGCAACCAGCATTTTCTCCTTTTTCCACAATGTTTTCTACCCTCTTCAGAGGCAAATTCCATAAATTGAACCACATTATATAGTTTTTCACCAGTAACAGGTTTGAATATTGACAAGTCTATAATTTTGTCATCTAGTGAAGAGTTACGGTAGATATATACATGTATTACTTTAACCCATAGGCTGCTAAGCGCAACTCACTGACTTTTTGCAGACAGTGTAGATCAAGATCAGACTGCACAGAATGCGCAGTCTGATTTTGGATCTGCACTGTCTGAGAAGGATATAATTCCCCAAAACATTATTTTGAAATAGCAATATTTGGGTTTTTACTATCGAATCAAAAATTACTTTTTAGTCATTTAGTAGGAAATGGGTTAATACAGAATGTGATTCAGTTTGCACTAGTATCAAAAGTTTCATCAGAACTTTAATTCTCCCAACCTGTGAAGTATTTCAGTTGATACTCTGTACCAGATGACAAATTATACTCGCCAATATTGAAAGCATTTCCAAATGTGGCTAAAATACCGGTAATAGCACTTGTTGTCTTTGACTGGATGGAAAACAATTTGTGTGAAAATGTTGGCAAACCGGCACTTTCTTGTATTTCTGTGATGTGTTCTACCTATCGGCAGACAAATCTTATGATTTCAAAAATTTTTTTTGTTGTCTGCAGATTCTTTCATTTTGGATGAGAGGGGCCCTGCATGGCTCAGTGGTAAAGTGTAGAACTTGTAATGTAGAGGCCCCAGGTTTGAGACTCACTGAAAGCTCTGGGTTTTTTTATGGGGTTATCCTCGGGCAAGACACATAAAAGCCCAAGCCCAGTAGTGGTGAAACCCAGGACATATATGAATATGATGGCTGTCAGTGATATGACTGAAATAATGTTGAAAGCTGCATAAAACACCATTTAGTCAATCAAATAATTTGGATGAATCTATTATTAATTTTGTCGTTTGAAACAGAGTCTGGGATATTTTATCAAAAAACTAAAGTTAACTGTAGCCCTCCTCGCAAACCCATCATACTAGATACACTGACATTATAACAGCCTCAGGGCAAATTTAATTGTATGTAAATGAAACCTGAATTTGTGAGCTTTTTAAGTTTGTGACACTTTAGGTTTATGAAGCATGTGTTGTTTTTAGGTTCAACTTCTCTCAGGCATGAATTAAAATTGTGTTTCATATATGAGGCATTCTCTGTGAAAAGGTGGCTTAATGTATTTGCAAAAAGTATTGACTGTGTCGCTGCCTGCGCAGTCTGATACCTATTTCTTTTTATTATTCTTTGGATCTCAGAGGATCATTCTACTTCATGATAGTCAGAAGTTAAACAAAATGGATTTAATAATGGATCCATAAGTATGTGATGACTTTCCCGGTATTGTGCATCACAGAGATGCATTAAGCCCCCTTTTTCCAGAGTATGGCTTATCTATAAATTGCATATACATGCAGAGTTTACCACAGTTTAGATGTCTTCTATACAATTCTGCATTTTTGAATGACACAAAGAAGTATACCCACAATGTTTTCTTCTTATTCAAGGACAAATCCTTCCAAATATCTTTTCTAGAGCTGAATTTAATTTGTTGCTTGCAAAAGTTTCTAATGTGGACTAATCAGGTTAAGATTTGATCAAGGGCCCAATAGCAGCCAAAAGTAAACAATGTGGGTGTTGAAAAAACATTTAAATTTAAATCATACCTTTTAAAAGTATGGAACATACTGTGATGTTGACAATCTGTAATTTTACGGTTGGTCAATCCGTTAAATTCTGGCACAAAAATGAAATTTAAAATCAGATAAAAAGTATACAGAAGACAGAGCAACCTGGCAACTTTTAACCTAGTTTCAAAGATAATTTTCTGCAGCCGATTAACACTTGAACCTATAGTACAATAAAAGATTGTCATCTTCACCATAATTTCCATACTTTTAAATTGTATGGTTTAAGTTTAAGTGCATTTTTATACTGGCTTTATTTGTAGAATTGTTGGTTAGTGCTGACCCAGAACATGCTTTTTGTACCATATACCTTTATCACACAGAGGAAAGTTTTTGCTTGTATTTGAGTTTAATGCCGTTTTAACAGCTTAGGCCATATCACGGTGGTCATTGCACCTTCACATGTTCCCTGGCTTTCTGACACTAGTACTTACACAACTTTCTTTGCAAGCCACTGACTACTTGTGTTAGAGGCAAAAAACAGCCAGAAAGTTTACAAAAACCAGGTATCGAACCAGTTCTGATATACCCTTCTGGGCACAGAAGATTGATTTATTAATTCTATGGTTTTTAACACCGTTTTCAACATTATTTCAGTTATATCACGGCGGCCAGTGCACCTGACCCTGCTTTCCAGGAGTCTCTTTTACCAGTACTCGGCACAGTTTTCTTTCCAAGCCACTGGCTGCTTTCCCACATAACCATTGTCGAAACAATGGTCAGCGGTGGGAGAAGAATGAATCCTGCAGCAATGACTATCATCAGTCTTCGGAAAGATATTGGCTGAGCCAGGGATCGAACCCACAATCCCCTGTTCTCAAGTCCTGCACACTACCCACTGAGCTACCAGGGCTTGGTGGGCACAGAAGAAAGATTGACGAATGTTGTGTTCTGTTTCCTTAAAAGTGCTTCTTTCCCAAAGTCGTCAAAACATGGTCGCATCTTTTGTATGTCTTAACCCTTAACCATACAATCTCCCTTTAACTCTTTACTAAACAACAATGTTAGACTGATCCAAATTGAAAGCAGTTGCACAGACAACAATTTAAATGTGGCTCAAATGGAGAAAAATTGTCTTAAAAAGGGTAGAAAACAATTGTGGGAAAAGGAGAAAATGCTGGTTACCAGCATTTTCTCCTTTTCCTACAATGTTTTCTAAAGACTTTTCTTCTTCAGGGTCGTTAAAACTCAGGACTGTGTTGTAAAGAATTATGGGGGTCTAGCCAATATCTAATTTCTGTTGTAAATAGAGTACATGTATTGATTTTAACACTCTACCAAACCATCCTGAAATTTTTATGAATGTTTACCAAACAACAAAATTTTTGACTTGTCCAAATTTAAAGCAATTGCCGATGACAAAGGTGGCAAAAATGACACCATTTTTCCTTGATAGAGCAGAAAACATTGTGCAAAAAGAAGAAAATGCTGATTGCCAGCATTTTCACCTTTTCTCACCAGATTTTCAAAAGGCTTCTTCCACAGGGTCATTAAAAGTCGGGATTGTGGTAAAGTGTTAAAACATTGTGGGAAAAGGAGAAAATGTTGGTAACCAGCATTAAATATTTCTTGCCCATGTTTTCTACCCTATCAGAGAACTTTAGCTAATTCATAAAAATATCGGCTATGTTGTCTATAGATGGTTTGAATTTGGAAGGGTGTAAAATTTGTCAGTTGAAAAAAGGTTGTAAATGGGAAGTAGTATTTTGATCAATTCAAAATGTTGACCCTGATAGACACAGATCTTTTGATCAATCCCTGTACCCTGTTAAATGTTTACCAAACACCAAAATTTTAGACATGTCCAAATTGAAAGCACTTGCAGACAACAATTTAACTCTATATCACACAATCCCGACTGTTAACAACCTTGTGGAAAAAGGCCTTTAATAATGTTGTGGGAAAAGGAGAAAATGCTGGAAACCAGCATTTTTTTCCTTTTCCCACAATGTTTTCTACCCTTCCCAAAACACATTTTAATATTTTAGTCACATGTACTTTGTCATCTGCAAAGGCCTTTCATTTGGACAAGTCTAAATTTTTGTCATTTGGTAAAGGGTTAAATGTGGCTCAAATGATGGAATGATCGGAGTAAGCTTTTTGTAAACATTGTGGGAAATGGAGAAAATGCTGGTAACCAGCACTTTCTCCTTTTCCCACAATGCTTTCCAATGGCTTCTTTCACAGAACTTAAAAGGGTTAAGTCTTTACCAAACAACAGAATTTTAGACTTGTCTGAATAATTGACTAAGAATTCAAAATTTCTCCTTGGAAGGGTATAAAACATTGTGGGCAATAGGAGAAAATGCTGGTAACCAGCACTTTCTCTTTTTGACAAAATGTTTTCAAGAGGCTTCTTTTATAGGGATGTTAAAACTCGGAATTGTGTGGGAAAGAGTTAACCCTTTACCACACAATCATGACTTTTAAAGAGGAAGAAGGCTTTTGAAAACATTGTGGAAAAAGGAGAAACTGCTTGTAATCACCTTTTCCCATAATTTTTTCCACTGCTCTGTTCACAAATTGTAATGTTTGAGACACATTTATTTTGTCGTCTGCAAGTGCTTTGAATTTGAAAGAGTCTAGATATTTTTTCATTTTGTAAAGAAAAGGGTTACGGTAATCATTAACTTTTTACCAAACAACAGAATTTAGGATTAGTCCAAATTGAAAGATTTGCAGATGATAAAATAAATGTCACTAAAAAATTTAATTTTTCTATGGGCAGGATAGAAAACACTGTGGGAAAAGGAGAAAATGCTGTTTACCAGCATTCTTTCCTTTTCCCACAATGTTTTCAAAGGCATTCTCTCTTAGGGTTGTTAAAAGTCGGGATTATGTGGTAAACAGTTGATCATTAAAGCCCCTTTCACTACTACATTTGCCTTTGCGGTCAGTTTAGGTCAAGATCAGACTGCACAAACGTGCAGTTTATTCTTTGATCTAAACTATTTGCTTGTGAAATACTATAGACAGAAGGCAGCCACGAAATTGCAATTATCTGGGTATTATTTTACAGTAAAAATGTCCATTGGGTGTATTGGGCGTGTTTAGGGTGAAGGATTGTAAGATAACAGTTTTGTCTATTTTCGTGTTGACAGGTCCTCCTCTGCTATATGAATAATTTTATCTGATATTTTCCTTATGTCACACTGTCATGTCATGATTAGTTCATGTGTATCTATTCTTTTGCCTTCAGGGTTCTTTTTTGTGTTTAAACCATTACATCCCGAAGTTTTTACGGCCCTGTACTGGAAGGTTTCTGAAAACATTGTTGGAAAAGGAAGAAAATGCTGGTAACCCAACAATTTTCCCCATTCCCATAATGTTCTCTTCTCAGTCAGAGACTGAAAATCATCTTGGGAGCTGTATTTTATTAGTTGTCTGTAATTGCTTTTAGCATCATCTCCTTTTCTCAAAATGTTTTTTCTTTGTTTAGCTGATCAGAAGTTGTGATACTTTAAAACACAGAAGATTTTGGAGACTAAGAATGTTCTCAAGAATGGTTGGTAAATACGGACCTTGATGTCAGTGCTGTCACTTTAGAATTAGCCTTTTACTAAATGACTGATTTTGGAAAATTTTTGGAAGTATCTGCAAACAACAAATTAAGAAACGAATAATTAGTCCTTAGACAGGATAGAAAACATTGTGCGATTAGAAGAAAATACTACTTATACCAGCATTTTCTCCTTTTCTTAACACTTAACTACACAATCCCGACTTTTAACGACCCTGGAAAAGAAAGCTTTTGAAAACATTTTAAGAAAAGGAGAAAATGCTGTTAACCAGCATTTTCTCCTTTTGCCACAATGTTTTCTATCCTTTCCAAAACACATTTTAATTTTTGAGTTGCATTTATTTTATCGTCTGCAAGTGCTATCAATTTGGACTTAAGACTAAAATTTTGTCGTTTGGTAAAGCGTTAAATTGTTTTCAAAAGGCTTCTTCTTCTGTCTTGTTAAAATATAGGATTATGTGGGAAAAGGAATGACTGGACTTTCCAGTTATGACCATGATAAACTTTGCAAGCTGTGAAGATTTAACTCTTTGCTATGTAACAACATTTTGGACTCAACCAAATTGAAAACATTTGCAGATGACAAATTAAATGTTGCTAAAATCATGATGTCATTTCTTGATATGGTAGAAAACATTGTGGAAAAAGGAGTAAATACTGGTTACCAGCATTTTCTCCTTTTAACACAATGTTTTCATAAGCCTTCACTTTCAGGGTTTGTTAAAAATCAGGATTATGTGGTAAAAACTTAATAGTCTGCATGTAGAAAGGTTGTGCAGGGAGAGAATGGAGGTGCTTTGCTTTCAAGATTAATGCAAACAGTTGTGAATGATCTTGAGGATCTTCTTGTTTATTTAACCCAATACCACACGATCCAGACTTTTAATAATCCTAAGGAAAGAGCCTTTTGAAAACATTGTGGGAAAAGGAGAAAATGCTGGTAACCAGTATTTTCTCCTTTTCTCACGATGTTTTCTGCCCTTCTATAAACGAATTTTGTTTTTTAATTCTAGTTTATTTTTTCGTCTGCAAATGCTTTCGTTTTGGACAAGTCCAAAGTTTTGTCATTTGGTGAAGTGTTAAATCCTTCCAATTGTTATTATCTCTATATGTCTGTCAGATTATAACAGGAGTAGTAACAGTGAGTTACTTGGTCCTTTGGTAGCTCAGTCAGTAAATTAAATAGTTTAAGAGCCGAAGGGTTGCAAGTTTGAGTTTCCTGCTTAGACTGAAGTCTCATCCACTGGTTTGATGAATGTTGTTTCTAATTTGCTGAACTCTGTTTATTCCCTAAAAGCTAATACCATGAAAGAACAACAGTTGATTGATTGTATGGTGTTTAACACTGTTTTCAACATTACATGTATTTCAGTTGTATCATGGCGGCCAATGCATTTATCCATGCTGCCTGGAGTTTCTTTTACCATTACTCCGCACAATATTCTTTCCGAGCCACTGGCTGCTTTCCCACATAACTGTTGTCAAAACAATGGTTGGTGGTGAGAGAGGAATGAATCCTGTCGCAATGACATTCATCAATCCTCGGAAAGAAATTGGCCGAGCTGGAGATCGAACCAGTGACCTCCTGTTCTCAGGTCCTCTACCCTACCGACTGAGCTACTGGGGTTTGGCACGAGTGGCATTTGCTGTTTTAATCATCGATATGAAGAAGGTTTTTTTTTTAAAAAGTAAAGAGTTTGAAAATGATGTGGTAAAATGAAAAAGGTTACTGGTATTTGACAAAGGTGATAATTGACAGGTGAATAAATGATAAAATTCTTCATAGTTCAGTTGTTATATCTAGGACTACAGCTTGAAGCCCTTTAGTTTGCTATACAGACATCTTGATCCAAGTTGGGGTCATGGTGAGACTGTTGTAATGAGTACCCACAACATAGATAACTGTGTTAATTAACCATTTCCTGAACAAGAAGCTGTTGAAATTGACTGCAGGCAACAAATTGAAAATTTGTACAAATGAGCTGTAGGACTCTGATATGGAAGAAAACATTGTTGGAAACAGAGAAAATGCTGGTTACTAGCATTTTCTCTGTTTTCCATAATGTTTTCTAAATCATTCTTCCTCATGGTTAGAATTCAGGCTTGTGTGGTAAAGGGTTAAAACTGAAAGATATCACTCATAATCCTGAAATTAAAAGAAAAACTTTGTACATGTAATTGAAAGACTAAAGGTAATGACGGGAAAGTTATATTTGGAGGGTTTCTATCACAACATGGCAGAAAAAGAAGCTATTGTTTATTTGCGATTACCTATAAATTTACATAATATATTTTGTAATATTTATTTTCTGAGGCCATATTTTGAAACTCGGCTGTCCTTTGACCAAATTCACCAACCATTCTGAATTACATTTTAGTTCTCAAAGATTTTATTTATTTCAAAGGAAAATAGTTTCTGATTGGCTTAATTATCTGGTTTAGCCAATCAGTAACTGTCTTATTTTTTCTGAATCTAGAACTGATAGCTCAGTCGGTAGTGTGCAGGACTTGAGAACAGGGGATGGTGGGTTTGATCCCAGGCTTGGCCAATTTCTTTCCGAGGATTGATGATAGTCATTGCGACAGGATTCATTCCTCTCCCACTGCTGACTATTGTTTTGACGATGGTTATGTGGGAAAACTGCCAGTGGCTTGGAAAGAAAATTGTGCGGAGTACTGGAAAAAGAGACTCCAGGAAAGCATGGATAGGTGCACTGGCTGCCATAATATAACTGAAATAATGTTAAAAACGGCGTTAAACACCATACAATCAATCATTAAATTTAGAACTACACGGGAGAATGTAATTTCTGAGGATGCTTGGTTAATACAAGCCATGACCCTCGTCGAAGGATATACTTTGAATTGTCTGTGGCTTACATAGGCCTTTCGATGAAATACTGGATATAAAAGTTTGACATACCTGTTTATCATAGAACTTTGGCAATGTGGCCTGTACTTATCAAAGTTTTTACAAGTCTGAGTCATTGTAAACCAGTTTAACCAAATTACCATAGACATATGTTGTGAATTATAGCCAGTTAACAAATTTGCAGCAGAAACCAGACAGATCTGACCAAATTAGCCTCTAACTTTCAATATTGTAACATTTTCCATTGCAGACTTTACCATATGACAAAAGGAGCCACTGCTGGTAACCTGCATTTTCTCCTTTTCCCACTATATTTTTAAAAGCCTACTTCCTCAGGGTAGTTAAATGTCACGATTGTGTGGTAAAGGGTCAATAACTTTGGGGTTTTAGGATTTGATTCAAACCCTCTACATCTCACGGCTGATCATTGATGGTCATGTGGGAAAACAGCCAGTGGCTTAGGAAGAATGATGTGAAAAAAGCAGTTCACATGGTGTTTGCACTCCAGAGGCCACCTTTTCAGTCAGATACTCATGAAACTTGACTAAAATGTTTGTCCTGATGATATACTAACCCTTAGGCTGCCAGTCGCCA
This sequence comes from Hippopus hippopus, assembly GCA_946811185.2. NCBI lineage: Eukaryota > Metazoa > Mollusca > Bivalvia > Cardiida > Cardiidae > Hippopus > Hippopus hippopus. The sequence continues at coordinate 44,670,555 of OX328107.1, read as the reverse complement.
CTTGCTGACTTTTTGCAAACAGTGTAGGTCAATATCAGACTGCACAAAATGTGCAGTCTGATCTTGGATTTACACTGTCGGATAAGGAGATACTTTTCTTCAAAAAATGCTTTTGAAACAGCATCATTTGGGTTTTTACTATTGGCTTGAAAATTTCATTTAATTTATTGAGTAGGATAAGGGTTAAATAAGTTTGATTTGATACTGGGTCACTGTGACAGATCTTAGAAAGACATTGCATGTACTCTAGAGACCAAGTATTCATTATTGGTTAAAAAACTCAATGTTATACATCATCACAACCAAGAGCTCATTAACTATTAACCCTTTACCACACAATGACGCCTTTTGACGCCCCTAAAAAAGAGGCCTTTTGAAAACATTGTGGGAAAAGGAGAAAATGCTGGTAACCAGCATTTTCTCCTTTTCCCACAAAGTTTTCTACCCTATCAAAGAAAAGTTGCGTCATTTGAGCCACTATGAAATTGTCGTCTGCAAATGCTTTCAATTTGGATAGGTCTTAAATTTTGCTGTGTGGTAAAGGGTTAAATCCTTGATGATGACTTTACTTAGGTGGGTGCTATAGGGCCAATGGCCCTCTTGTTAAAATTCAAATTGAAAACTGTATGGTCCAAGTTGTCCTGGGTAAATCTTCTTGGCTGTATTGCCCTACGTTCATTTTTTAAAGCGTAAATGTAGAGCACTACAACTATCGGTAACTTTGTGCTTTGTAATATACAGTATACACTGAAAAAGTTGAAATGGGATATTGGTATATTATGTTTTCAAAAAAGCCATTGAATAAGAACTAAAGAAGGAAGTTAGTTCATTAATGTAATCCAAAAAAAGGGGCAGTTTAATTTTTTTTTAAAAATGATTATGTAGTTTTAACTGACCCAAACACTATTTGCACAAGGTGAGCATTTGTGATCATGCTATGGCAGGCATCCACCATGCCTTTTGCATTGTCAACTCTTAGTTTGTGTGCACTGTTTAGGCCACATTTCCTTGTAAAATATTGATAATCAGCATGAAAGAGCCTGTTTCCTAAGAATTCTCTTCAGGGGGAATACTTTTACAATGTGAGAAAAGGTGAGAATCTTTGTAATTAGTAAATACATAGAGGATAACTCTTTGTGTCAGCGTATGATCAAAATTTCTTACATCAAGAGAAATACAAGGGCTATACTTTCACAAGCGGCAAAGCCACAAATAAAAATAGATCTTCTGCTTTTCAAGAGATGAACAAAAAAGCTATTTTCTTTTACACCTCATTGTCATCCTGGGTAGCTCAGTGGTTAGTGTATTGGAATCGTGACCTGGTGGTCACGATACCCAGTTGAGGCAAATTTTCTTTGTGACAATTTTTTGTCTCTGATGCATCTGAGAAAGTAGTCAGTGACTTGGAAAGAAAGTTGTGTCTATACTGGTGTGAGAAAGCCAGGAAATACATGCATAAGAGCACAGTGACCACCGTGATATGACCTAAGCTGTTAAAACGGAGTTTAACTCCAATTCATTCAATCAATCAATCAATCAGTCAATCAATTTACATCTCATTTGATTTTTTTGTCATGAATGCTTTCAGTGCGGAAAAGTATTCACTTTGTTCTCTGATGAAGAGCTTAGTTTTAAGACAAGAATACATGCAAATTCTCCTGTTACCACAATGTTTTCTAAAGTGATGTGTTTGCAGGATACGCCAAGTTGTCTTTAGGATGTATAATGAGTTAACCCTTGGAGCAAAAAATAAATTAAACCTACACTTTCAGTCTAGAAATAGGACCCAAATTATTGAGCCATGCTGTGGCAAAAGGGGGCTTAATACATCCCTTTGATGTATGAAACCAAGCAAGTCATCATATGATCATAGATTCATTAAATCCATTTTGTCTAACAGCCAAATAAATGATGAAGTAAACTGGTCCTTTGACGTACAGAAAATCGACCAATAGCAAAGTTTTGGCCCAGGTAAGTCCATGCAGGCAGACCTAGATGTATATTTTCGCAAATACATTAAGTCCCCTTTTCACAGAGTATTGGGTAAATTGTAATTTCAAGGTTGCTCTTGTACAGAATGTCCTTGCAAAGCAGACAGCAGCGATCATACTGCATGTTTACTGTTTAGTGCAGTCTGATCGTGATCTACACTGCCCGTCTGATCATGATCTACAGTGCCGACGAAGGGAACTATAGTTTCAAAAGGTGCTCTGAAGGTAACAATCCAATTATGTGTACATCATTATATCGGACAAGAGACAAACAGTTTTATGATCATTCATTTATATGCATGTCCAGACAATTACTGTGATTTGCCATCAGCTCAGAGACTTACTGCTATTTGATTGTTGATTTCCCTATTCAACCATGACTCTATTAAATTTCTATTAACCATAGAACATCAGTGTTTAACTTAAATATATTTCTTATACTTTCTTAATTGAGAACAGAAAAATTTACCTTCTCCAGAGACCAGATGCCAAACTTCTAGATGCTGTTCCTTTAACCCTTAGTGCAAAGAAGAGATGCATTCAGTATCTTTTTCATGGCCTTAAAGGGTTAGGATTAGGTTTATTCAGATTTTTATAATCCCACCTGATGTAAGAAGTGATTTATCCTGGAATTAAGTAAGGTGTATTTGGGAAGTCATCAGTAAAGAAGAAAGGCATCATAAGTATATAAGAAAAGAATATTTTTCAGTGGTATGTCCTCAATGGGCTATGTAGCCTCTCAAGGTATTTTCAAGTTTTGCACCAGAGTTTTGCAAAGACTTTTGAGAAATTATACATAATTGATTGCATATGTTGGTACCATGATGCATTTTCAAATCAGTATGATGACTTCACATGTCTGATGTGATAAAACTAGTAGATTACTGATTGCAAGATGACCGTAATGTTTATTTAGACCCCCAAAATTGAACCTTTTTACTGAATGTACCAATACAGTTTATACGATTACAAAGAAAAAATATTTAGTTGTATTTTTCAATGTTTTTAGAAGAAACTTAAATTTTCAGAATTCAATCCTGATTTTAACCAAACCAATTAGGCTTTTAAAACATTGTGGGAACAGGAGGAATGCTGGTAACCAGCATTCCAGCATTTTCTCCTTTTTCCAACAATGCTTTCCAACCTTCCATAGGCAAATTCCATCTTTTATGTTACATTTTATTTGTCCTTTGCATATGCTTTCAATTTGAACGCACTAAAATTTTGCTGTCCGGTAATGAGTTATGCCTCTGACAGATATACCTAGTATGCAACATAGATAAATCTGACTTTTCAGTGCAAATGAAACAAACCTTGTGAAGGCTAAAAATTAGGCTCCATGTTCTGTGCAGCTTATCTGCAAAGGCTCCGTATACCCTCATAATCCTAAAAGTTGATCTGACCTTGTCTGAAACCACATGCTATTAGCGTGGGAGATACTTTGACCGCAGTGTCAATCTGGCATGCAACTGTGGTCAAGGACAATCTTTATGTGTGGGGAAATGGGTTCACTGTAGACCTGTGTATATGATGCAGCATATGAAATCTTGGAATCTGCAGCTGGTTAGCAGCTTCAGCAGTGCTGCTGCAGCCACTGACAGCAATGATGTTCTTAAGGGAGTCATTTCTTCCAAGCTTAAGGACTTGAAGATGACAGTGGGAGGCATGGTTAAATGTGCCATCACAGCCATGTAACTTAATTTCATGTACTGTTGAAAATTGCATAAATCTTTGCCTTCAGAGAACTTAATAACTGGAACTGGACAGAATAGATGTAGGATCAGATTGTGAGTGCTATGCAGTTAGATCTTTTTCTTTACTTTCTGCAAAAAGCAACAGAAGTTGTGCCTTGTGCTCTTAGGAGTTAAATTCCTGAAATCACATCATGGACAGGAAAGGTTGAAACAACTGTTTTATTGCTGTGGTTAATGACCATAAATGACCGCTTTAATGACTATCCAGTGTTAAACCATATAAGTAGTAGTGTCTCCTATATATCAGATAAAAAATAACATGGAATGCATGTAATTACTCTGTTGTCAGTCATTACTTGATACAACCCTCTAACAACCCAGGCGAAGCCTGGTAGGTAGCTCAGTGGATAACATACAGGGCTGGAAACTTTGGGGACACTGGTTCAGTTTCATAGGCCAATTTCTGTCTGAGGATTGATGATGATCATTGCAACAAGACTCACTCTTTTGACACTACTGATCATTGTTTGGAGGATGGTTTTGTTTGAAAGCAGCCAGTGGCTTGGAAAGAATTTTGTGTGAAGTGCTAGTCAAAGAAACTTCAGGACAGCATGGATAGGGGGGATTAAGTGCACACTGGCTGAATACCTGGTTTCAAGCCCTAATTATTAACCCTTATCCTGCTAAATAACTAACATCAAACCTTCAATTCCATAGTAAAAACCAAAATGTTGCTATTTCAAAGTTATTTTGGGGCCTAAATATATTTGTATCGGACGGTGTAGATTCAAGATCAGACTGCACACTCTGTGCAGTCTGATCTTGATCTACACTGTCCGCAAAAGGTCAGTGAGTCGTGCTTAGCAGCCTAAGGGTTAATGATTAAGCTACTGGGCACTGCACAGTTTCATGAGGGAAAGAATGTGAAAATGAAAATTGAAATTACACAGTAGATCCTATATACAGATAAAATGGGGTGTTTTCCCTTAAAGTACTGAGTTGAATGATACAGGGAGAAAATACCTGAGTATCAAATTAATTTCAGTGTTATTTTGGCTAGAATATTGTACAAGAAATTTGACAGAAAAGATCTTAAGATCAGAATGCACATTCTTTGCTTTTGTACTGTCTGATCTTGATTTACATTATTAGGGAAAGTAACAAAAGTTGTGCTAGCCACTCTATGGATGAACTTTTTCACTTGTGAGAATGTAAAGTTTAGACATATCCATATTGAAAGCATTTCTCCCTGATAAAAGAAACCCAAGTTTTTCGAGTTTTCGTTTTAGGGGATAGAGAACATTGATTTTGGGAAAAAATGAAACTGCTTGTTGCCAGCATTTTCTCCTTTTCCCACAATGTTTTCAAAAGTGTTTTTCCTCAGGGCTATATAAATACATGACCATCTTTGCATAGAGTTAAAAGTTCATGTTATTGAAATAAGAGTCAATTGAATGGTTGGGGATGGACTCTTATCACATTTTAGGCCATCTATACATTGTGATTTATCTTAGATAAATAACATTCCAACCCTATCCAATCCTTTTGATGTGAGCATAACCTAGTTATACCCCCACAAAACGAATGTTTTTGGGGGTATACTGGAATCAGCCTGTCTGTCCGTCCGTCCGTCCGTGTGTCCTTCCGTCCGTGTGTCCGTCTGTGTACAAAATACTAGTAATTTTATGTCACGAACTCCTACAGTTTTGCTGCTATTGTATTGAAAGTTTGTTGATACATTGATCGTATACTGAAGTTGTGCAAGACGCAGTTTTCAATCAACTTCTCTCTATGATTCAAGGGTAATCTCCCCTTGAACTTAGAAAATTTTTTGTTAAATTGCCTGTTTCTGTCAAAGCGCTGGCTGGGGTATTAAGTCACATTCAGTGACCGCTCTAGTTATAGACTGGTTTTAGTCTGTTCAGTACAGCAATTTCATAAAAGGTCATGAAAATGAAATGAAATGAGAGACACACTAGGAAAAGCAGTTTCAGTTCAAAACTCATGAAAGTAGGTCAGACTGTTTATCTTGATGTTACCTCAGACAAGTTCAAAACCCGTTGAAGCAAACTTTCTCTCTGACAATTTTTCCCCTCTCAACTCTGATGAATGTGAGAAAAGTAGTCAGTGACTTGGAAAGACGGTTGTGTCAATACTGCTGATAGAAGGCCAAGAAACACATGCTTTGGTCCACTAACTGCTGTGTCGATATGACCTACCCTGTTAAAACGGCTTTAAACTCCAATACGATCAATCAATCAAACAAGTTCAAAAACGAGTCATGTCTGGTAAAACAGGTAGGTCACTGGGACCAATCTTAGAAAAAAACCTTGTGACCATGCCAGAAGCCACATTTTCAAGGCTATAATGATGAATGTTCCCAGAGATACACAGGTGTAGGTGAGCAATTCAGGGCTCTCATGGCCCTCTTATTTAGAATCACTTGGATTAAGAGCCTAAGACTAACGAGTGCTAGAATAGAAATTTTAGCTGAGTTTGTAGCCTCTTTAGACCTGAAGAAATTCTCAATGTAAACAGTTCATGACACTTTTACAAATGGACCAGTTACTGAATGTTACAGGGAATCTTTCCTATTAGAGCATTGTTTTAACCTTTTACCACACAATCCCGAGTTTTAACGACCCTGAGGAAGAAGCCTATTGAAAACATTGTTGGTAAAGGAGAAAATGCTGGTAACCAGCATTTTCTCCTTTTTTCCTCCACAATGTTTTCCATATTTTTTTTATCAGAGACATATTAACGATGTTCGGGACAGTTTCCATTTTCATGCTTCTTGTAACTATCATGCTCACCTTTCACTCGAAAAATGGTGAGCACCTAACACAGTTGATTTTGCCATACTTGTCAATGTCTGCAGAATGGATTAACCAAGAACTAAAACGGGTCGTTTCATGTTAGCAAAATGAAGAAAAAAGTATTTGAATCAATCCAAATAATTATATGCGAGACAAGAATCCAAAATTACACTTTCAAAAGATGGGACTGAAAGTCAAAGTGAATCACCTAACTACGTCGCCTAACAATGGAAATATGGACACAGATCTATGCTACTACTAGCACTCTGTCTGGCAGACGTATCGTCGGGCTAAAACATCCTTTCAGATGCATATGCTTTCAGTTTGGTCTAGTCCAAAATTATGTCACTTGGTAAAGACTTGCAGAAAACGAGGAGCTGTACATAACTCTTTCTCCTTTACCATGTTGTCCCTTAACTTGATGAGTCTGCAGCAGACAACATTAGAAAACATTGCTGTCAAAAGGATAAATTGCTCCTAATGATTGATTTCTCCTTTTCGCACAATGATTTCTGACCCATCAAAGAACTGTAACACATGAATACCAGGTTTTGGTGTAGCGTAGACTGCAAACGCGTCAAATTCAGAAGAGTCTAAAATTAGTCGTTTGGAAATGGGTTAAATGCTAACATCTGTATTACATTTACATGCTATGAATTGGTTTATTGTGACCAACAAACTTGATTCTTATAAATATTGTTGTATTATTGAAAAAATTGAGATAATTTACTTCATATAATGTCTATGTCTTTGACAAATCCTATATTTACTCATTAGTTAGTGCCCCACCCACAAACTTAAAATGTATTTTCTTAAAAAATAAGGTTGGTGACCTATTTGTTTTAAGCCTGATTCTTTTAGTTTAGTACCTGAACATTATTTATAGAAAAAATAAGAAAAATCTGAATGTTAGAACATTTAAAAAAATAACTTTAAAAGATACTCTTTGGTTTTTATGTTTTTTTCCAAAATAAAAGTGTTTTAGCTATAAGTTAAGGTTTTTTTTTTTAAATATTGATACTCAGTATACTGTAAATTATTTTTTTCATTAAATTTTATGCTTCACCAATACGATGACATAAAATTTGCTTATAATTGTTGTCATTTAAAAAAATATACATAGACTTAGTTTTCATAGGTGAAATTTCATCCTGAACTGCCGCAGTGCAGGGTGTACTAAAAGAAATATTCATAGAATTTTCCCAAAGCTGGTGACCCCCTTTTTTCTCTCCAATTTTTGTAGATAAGATAATAAACTATCATTAAACAAAGTTTCATGAAATTCTGAATGTTTTGAAAAAATGGTGAAACTGTGGTGATTGTCTTTAATTCCATCATTTGAGCCACACGCAAATTGTGATCTTCAAATGCTTTCGATTTGGACAATTCTCACATTTTGTTGTTTGGTAAAGAGTTAATCCATCAAGCCCCTTTCAAACCTTACCAGCCATTGTTAATCAAGACAAAAAGTGACCTTTGATTTACATTTGCTGGAATATTCCAGATAAAAACAACCCTGAAATTGAATTAATTTAGGTTTTATTTGCTAGACTGATAATGTTTGTTGCATTTATTTGTTGCTCTGAGATTTAATAACAGTCATTCAAAAAAGTCATTTTCTTTTCTTTTGAACGTTTCTTCACTGTGTCACTTCCACTCCATGATGCAATATTCTGCAGAGTCTGCGATTCTGCTACATATTTGCAGTTTGATCTCTGCCAGTATTGACCACAAATAGCATCTTTAGTTTTTTAGAGCATCTTTGCCGGTTACTGGTAGTGAAACTTATTATGAAGTTTAAAGGCTTGAGAACTCTATATACCAAAGAACCAAATTCTGTGCTGGTCGAAATTGAAAGCATTCACAGACCACAAATGGGGTGTGGCTCAAATGTTGAGAGTTGTCTTTGAAAGGGTAGAAAAAATTGTGGGAAAAGGAGAAAATGCTGGTTACCAGCATTTTCTCCTTTTCCCACAATGTTTTCAAAAGGCTTTTTCCCCAGCATCATTTAGCAACAGTCGTTTGGTAAAGTGTTAAAGATAGTGATTGTATTGGTCTTGTTTGTTCCTGTAATTGAAGGACACTCCCAGTAGATAACCAATTAAAACTACTTACAATGTCTCTGAAGTTGGACAAACATGTGCAATTAACCCTTTTACCATACAAATTATTTTGTCTTTGGATGCACAAGAGCTGAATAACCTTTTATGAAGATATCCAAGAAAAGGAGCAGTTCCATGTTAAAATCTGTGATGAAGTAGAGGGCAGGTTTACACTTCCTGAAATGACTTTTTTAGCTTCCTCTTTCTGTTTGTCCATCTGTTGGTAATACTTCCTTATTCTCCCGAACTTTGTTGAAAGATTTTTATGACATTGAATCAAATGTTTACCATGGTGAAACTGTGTGTTGAATCAGTGATTCCATGATTCATCCATGCTGATCGAAGGTCAAGGTTACGATTGATCGTCACAAGTTTTAGCTATGGATTCTGTGTTTGCACAGTATCCCCATTATCCATGGAAGAACTTTGGTCAAATGTGTTAGCGCCATATCTCAACCCCTAGAGGGATTTTCATTAAACTTAAATAAAATAATTGCCTCAGTGAGGCAATGTGCAGAACTATTAAGTCAGCCATGCCAACTCAAGGTCAAGATCACAATTGAAGGTAAAAAGTTTGAGATTATTTTGTGTGTACTGTGTACCTTGTTTATCTCTGTAATGATTTCCACAAAATTTTGATCAAATGTTTATCTCGGTTAAATGAAGTACTGACCTAAAGACTTAACAGAGGGGCTCAGGGTCAAGGTCACAACTAAAGGTTGTTGCCCTTAATCTTTGATTTCCTACTGGCTCCATATTTCCTTTACCTTGTGAAGGACTTTCAATACTTTTAAGTCAAATATTCATCATAGTGATTCTGTATGCAAAACTTATTCTCAAGCATTCTTGCTCAAGGTTAGATTTATAATTGAAGGTCAAGTTTGAACTGTATACTTCATGTTTACTCAATATCTTTACCTCTAAAGGATTTACATGGTTATAGTAGAATCTGTTGGGTCTATCATTTGATCAGTCTGATGGAGTAATGTTTAAATAATGAATGAACTTGATACTTCATTTTCCTGTTTTACTTCCCATGATATGTAAATTAACCTGATATTACACATTCCTGAGTTTTATTGACCCTTAGGACGAAGGTTTTTGAAAACATTATGGGGCAAGAAGAAAATGCTAGTGACCAGCATTTTCTTCTTTTACCACAGTGTTATCTGCTCCCTCAATATAAAACACTAACATTTTAGCCAGATTTGTTTTATTTGCCTGCAAAAGCGCATCCAGGCTTTTTGCTTGGCTCAGAGGTAAAGTAAAGGACTTGTAACCTGGAGGCCCTGGGTTTGAGCCTCACTGGAGGCACTGGATTTCTCATTGGAGTGTCCTTTAGCACGACACTTTAGAGCCCTAGCCTAATGCTTGTGTAACCTAGGATATACATGGGTATGTGGGTGGTGGTTATGATACGCCTGAAACAATGTTGAAAGCAGAGGAAAAACACCATTCACTCAATCAATAAACAAATCGAATCAATTGAAACCGTGTTGAATTTGTCATTGGCAAATGTTTTTAATATGGACAAGGTGGAAATTTTGTTGTTGGGTAAAGAATTAACCCTTTACCACACAATCCCGAGTTTTAACAATCACAAGGTCCTTTTGAAAGCATTGTGGGAAATGGAGAAAATGCTGATAACGAGCATTTTCTCCTTTTCCCACAATGTTTTCTATACTATCACAGACAAGCTTTACCATCCTATCAATATTTAATTTGTTGTCTGAAGTTGCTTTTATTTTGGGTCAGTCTAAAATTTTTTTGTTTGGTAAAGAGTTAAACAGTATGTTAAGTCCTAAAAATAAACAGAAATAATGAGGAAGAAAAAGAAAAATCATTAACCCTTTCCCAGAATGGCACAATTTTCGACCTACCCAAATTTAAAGCATTTGCAGACGACAAATAAACTGTCGCTAGAATGACTCAATTTTTCTATGAAAGGGTAGAAAACATTGTTGGAAAGGAGAAAATGCTGGTTACCAGCATTTTCTCCTTTTCCCACAATGTTTCAGAAGCTTTTCCTGCCAAAGTCATCAAAACTTGGGATTGTATAGTAAAGGGTTAGCCCATTTCGGCTGCACTTAATCTATCACAATTGTCTAAATGAGCCTCTTCAGACAAGATCTCGCTCTCTCGGGGCAAAAATATCGGGACTTTTTTTGGAAATGTTTTGGGAAGAGTAACTATCGTATTGATTTCGTTTTTTCTTTCTTTCGGGAATCTGCCCATATTTGGCAGAGATTTTCTTCGTGCTGATTTATGTGCTTTGAATGACAATTATTTTGACCTGAATTTTTTCATGGCAAGCAAAAGTCTTTTCCGTTTACCAAAAAGTCCTGACCTTTAACAACTCTAGGGAAAAAGGCTCTTGAAGACGTGGGAAAGGAAAAAAATGTTGGTAAGCGGCATTTTCTCCTTTTCCCACAATGTTTCTATCCTATAAAAGACAAATGTCAAAATATAAGCACAATTGAATTTTTTGTCTACAAATGCTTTAATTTGGTGAAGTCTAAAATTTTACCATTGGGGGAAGAGTTATGCTTATATACCTTAACCCTTTACCACACAATGACGCCTTTTAACACCCCTGAAGAAGAGGCCTTTTGAAAACATCGTGGGAAAAGGAGAAAATGCTGGTAACCAGCATTTTCTCCTTTTCCCACAAAGTTTTCTACCCTATCAAAGAAAAGTGGCGTCATTTGAGCCACTATGAAATTGTCTTCTGCAAATGCTTTCAATTTGGATAGGTCTTAAATTTTGCAGTGTGGTAAAGTGTTAAATGAAAATTAGGGGTTATTCAGATTAACCCTTTACCACACAATCCCGAGTTTTGTCAACGCCAAGGAAGAAGGCTTTTAAACATTATAGGAAAAGGAGAAAATGCTGGTAACCAGCATTTACTCCTTTTCACACAATGTTTTCTACACTTTTAAGGAGAAATTTCTGCTTTTTAGTCACAAAATGCTTGGAATTTGGACAGGTCTAAGATTTTGCTGTTTGGTAGAGAGTTGCAGAGTTGTCTCAAAATAATTGGGATAAGGAGAAATGCTGGTAACCAGCATTTTCTCCATTTCTCACATTATTTTTAACTTAGAGCCTTGAACCTAGGGGTACATAAAAACTCGGAATTGTTCAGTCTGAAGTAAACAGTATTGATGATTCAGCAAAAAATAACCAGCCTGGGAACCAATCCTGTCTTTTTGGTTTTGGAATAAAGTTGATGATAGTAGTGCTAGATTGTGTTAGTTGGAAAATTGGTTCTTCTCCCTCTCAAGAGAGATGGACGATAATTTTAATTCTGTATTGATTCTATTTACTGGATTTTTTTCCCAGTAAAAAAGCATTTTCATTCCCTCAACCTATTTTTTGTGTACTGATCAAGATTTCTGATTTCCCAAGCCCCTAACTTGTTACCTAACGACAATGTTGTGGACTTGTCCAAATCCAACAAAGCTTTTGAAGACTACAATTAAAGTTGGCTCAGATTGGTAAATATGTCTTTGAAAGGGTAGAAAATATTGTTGAAAAAAGGGAAAATGCTGGTTACCAGCATTTTCTCCTTGTCCCACAATGTGTTCAAAAGCCTTTCTTTCCAGAAGCGTTAACTCTTTCAGTAACAATGATGACTTGCAGATGACGTAGATCAAGATCACACTGCACAGAATGTGCAGTCTAATCTTCCATCTTCTCTGTCCAGTACCTTGTATTTAAATTTTACAAAAGTTGTTATCAATTGCATTGGAAATCTATTCTAAGAACTCTGATAAAAAGTGACATTTCTGGAGTTAGTAGTGAAATAGTTAAAAGTAGGGATGGTGCGGTAAAGGGTTAACATCACCGTATTATTCTGATACTGTTTTCTCATAAATTTCGATGTCATGTTGATTGGACACTAGGTATATTTCACACTTCTTCTTTTCCAGACGTAAAGTAACAAGAACTGCTGCTCCAGATTCAGCTGAAGGTCCAGTCATTGAGATGTCGTTGAACAACGGCGATGATGCCGTACAGGCAACCAGCGAAAGTTTCTGGGAGGTGGGCAAGTTCATGCGAACTGTTAACCGCATAGACAATGGTTACAAATTGTTAAGTAACTTGAAACAGTTAATTACCTCAAGAGCGGAAATTGAACGAAACTACGCCAAACAGCTTACAGGTTGGACCAAGAAATGGAACGAATTTCTTGATAAAGGTTGGTTTGTCATTTGTGCTCAGGCCTTTACCACACAATTCCAGGTTTTAGCAACTCTGTGAAAGATGGTTTTTGAAAACTATATTTAAGAAAAGGAGAAAATGCTGGCAATCGTTTTTTATCCCACTGAAGACAAATCCTATCATTTGTAATATACTGAATTTGTCATCTGCAAATGCAGTCTAACCTGCTGTGATGACCACCAGCAAAAAACAACCCTCGGTTGTAAAGGACCACATCAATGTCCTCAATTTGTGCAGCAACCATGTAACAATGTTATGTTGTAATGACTTGAGGAAGAAGGCTTTTGAAAACATTGTGGCTATTCAGTGTCATGAGAAGTTTATACATGTATTTAATGATTTTAAGTCTAGGTTCAGAGTTTGGTACTAAACAAGGTGCATAGAAGAGTGTGCTGGTAACAGCATTTTCTCATGTACACATAATGTTTTCAAAAGCTTCGATTTTTGGGGCCAGACAAATAAGGGATCATATATTAGATTTTTAACATTTTATATAAGCTGTTCGATGATTTAAACACTAGGTTCAGAGTATGGAACTACTCAAGGTGCATGGAAGAGTTTGCTGGTTACCTGCATTTTCTCCTGTACACACAATGTTTTCAAAAGCTGTCTTTTCTGGAGCCAGACAAGTAAAGGATCATTTACTAGATTTTTACTTGTTAACAAAACAACAAAATTTTAGACTCGTCCAAATTGAAAGCATGTTGTGACGACAGATACAGTGTGACTCAGCTGATGGAATTTGTCTCTGACAGAATAGAAAACATTGTTGGAAAGGGAGAAAATGCTGTTTACCAGCATTTTCTCCTTTTCCTATAATGATTTCAAAAGACTCCCTTCTTAGGGTTGTTAAAACTCAGGATTGTGTGATAAAGAGTTAAAATTTTAAATTTGTGTTTGATTGTTTAAATTCTAGGTCCAGAGTATGGTACTACACAAGGTGCATGGAGAGGTGTGCTGGAGGAGGCTGATAAGTTATCTGAATTGCATAATGAAGTAGGCGATAAATTAGTGAACAATGTTACAGTGTCTATTAAACAGTGGCAAAAAGATAACTATCACAAATCTATGATGCATTTTAAGGAGACAAAAGAAATGGAAGACCAGTTCAGAAAGGTAATCATATCTCTCTCTCTTTATGCTGTTTTTCCTGAAGGTTTTTTGAGAAAGCCAGTTTTGATGGTTTTGGCTATTGGAATATTATATGAGAGATGCTTAATGCATCTGCAAAAAGTATCCACACATGTCAGCCTTGAAAAGGACCATTCTACCTACTGATCCAGATGATTGTTTGACTACATGGACTTTATGGATCCATAATCATGTAATGGCTTGCTTGGTATAATGCATCACAGAGATGGATTAAACCCCCTTTTGCCAGAGCATGGCTTATATTTAGGGAATGTTTCAGGTTGACTTTTGAAGCCACAATTTGAAAGAGGTTTTAGGATGAATAGTTTAAACAATGAAGCTTGACCATTAATTTCACCCTCACTGGATGAAATTCTTACCCTTCATTACAATGCAAGATGTCTGTTATGCATTTGTAGGTGTCTTTCTAATCCATGTATTGACTTAGATTTTTAACTTCCTCAACAATTTTTATACCCCCGCAAAATGAATGTTTTTGGGGGTATACTGGAATCAGCCTGTCTGTCCGTGTGTCCGTCCGTGTGTCCGTCCGTGTGTTCGTCTTTGTACAAATAATTGCCTGTTTCTGTCAAAGCGCTGGCGGGGGTATTAAGTCACATTCAGTGACAGCTGTAGTTTATCCAGTTTTAAACAACTTTACAAAAATGATCCTGCCTCTTGGGTCAAAGAGCAAAGTAACAGTGACCCTCAGCATACTTTACTTGTCTGAATAAAAAGTATACACTGGTTTGAAAGAGATTTTTCAATCTTTGGACAGATTTCCACCACTAAGTATTTTGATGGTCCCCATTGATTTTTAGGCCAATAAATCAAAGGTCAAGGTCACAGTATTATTTAACATACTAAACCTTTTGGAGAAAAGTGGATACTGGTTGACCAAAGGTCTTCCGAATTTGGCACATATGCACCATGAAACATGAATGATCCTTATCTGTTTTGGGGTCAAAGATCAAGGTCATAATGATCAAACTAATTCACAGTGGACAATCTCTAGATTTTTAGGTCATAAGTAGAGCGTGGTATCGCTAGAAAAAAAGTATCCCATTTGTTATAGTGCGATACGATACAGTATCACAATATTCTGCAGTGTTACATAGTACATGTAATTGGTAATTATACTAATCAGCGTAAAATGTATCTGAGAAATAAGCAAGTCTTTGACTGTTTTAACATTTCGAACCTTCTGCATTGTCTTACTTTGTATTTGATAGGTACAAAGACCCTGGGAGAAAAAATTGAACAAAGTTTTACAAGCCAAGAAAGATTACCACAATGCGTGTCGGACAGAAAAGAGTACGGCAAACCAAGAGAATAACGCAAGGGCAGATTCCGCCATGTCTGGGGATCAGGTTTGTAACTTCTTTCTGAAATGTTTGTTTATTGATCTTTTTACCCCACGGCAAAATTTTGGACTGAATTTGTAGAAAACTATCATATTAAAAGACGGAAGCTGCCGAGATTGGCCGAATAGCCTTTACGAAAACGTTCATGTCACACGATATTTACCAATGAGTTAGTGAGTCTATGGCCCCTAACTCTCACAGCCTTTACGAAAACGTTTTACGTGATATTTACTGATGAGATAGGGGTCATAGACCTTAAATGTTGCTAAAATGATGATTTTATTTTTTGATAGGGAAGAAAATATAATGAAAAATGGAGAAAATGCTAGTGACCAGTATTTTCTCGTTTTTCCACAATGTTTTCAAAAGTCTTCTTCCTCAGGGCCGTTAAAAGTTGGAATTATGTTGTAAAGGGTTAAACCATTACCAGGCATTCCCATTTTTTTGTGCCCCTGAGTTAGAAGACGTGAAAACATTGTTTGTTTAACCAGCATTTTCTCCTTTTCCCACACTGTTTTCTAACCTTTGAAAGAGGTGCTATAATTTGAGCCAAGTGTGATTTTGAGGCTGCAAACAATTTTAATATGTATGGGCTAAAATTTAGGTTATTTGTTGTGTGTATACAGATAGATGACCAAGAAGAATTATGGCACAAATACCACTTGTGCCTTTGCAATGGACACCTCCTGAAAATTATGTGGAAAGATGAAAAGTAATGTTTACATTAATAAAATTATCTAGTTATAGCAAGAGGTTTTATTAGATTTACCCCCAAAAAAGACTGCAAACAAAGTTGACTCGGAAGAGGACGATATGAATGAAAAAAAAAGTTTTTTTTTCTATTGGTTTAAGAATCTTCATGGGAAAGGAGCACTTGGTTTTTAAAACCAACACACTTCTCCCCCTTAACCTTTTACCAAACAACAAAATATTAGACTGGTTCAAATTCAAAGCATTTGTGAACAACAACAACAACAAAGAAGGGTAATAACCATCACCACCACCACCACTTCAACCACCACTACCACTTCAAACACCACCACCACCACCACTTCAAACACCACCATCACCACCACTTCAAACACCACCATCACCACCACTTCAAACACCACCATCACCACTTCAAACACCACCACCACCACCACTTCAAACACCACCACCACCACCACTTCAAACACCACCACCACCACTTCAAACACCACCACCACCACCACTTCAAACACCATCATCACCACTTCAGACACCACCACCACCACTTCAAACACCACCACCACCACTTAAAACACCACCATCATCACCAGCACAACTTTACACACCACCACCACTTCAAATACCACCATCACCACTTCAAACACCACCACCACCACTTCAAACACCACCACCACCACCACCACCACTTCAAACACCACCATCACCACTTCAGACACCACCACCACCACTTCAAACACCACCACCACCACTTAAAACACCACCATCATCACCAGCACAACTTTACACACCACCACCACTTCAAATACCACCATCACCACTTCAAACACCACCACCACCACTTCAAACACCACCACCACCACCACTTCAAACACCACCACCACCACCACTTCAAACACCACCACCACTTCAAACACCACCACCACCACTTCAAACACCACCTGCACCACCACTTCAAACACCACCACCTCCACCACCACTTCAAACACCATCACCTCCACCACCATCACCACAACTTCAAACACCACCACCACCACTTCAACCACCACCACCACGACCACTTCAACCACCACCACCACCACCACTTCAAACAGTACCATCGCCAACAACAACAACAGAAACATTGTATCAAAGAGAATAGAAAACATTGTTGGATAAGGAGAAAATGCTTCTCCTTTCCCTGCATTGTTTTCAAAAGGCCTTTTCTGTATGGTTGTTAAAAATCTGGAGCATGGTGGAAGGGGTTGAATGCTTCCAGAAATTATTCATTTCAGAGACATAAATTGTGTGTAGATATGGATTAATTTCATACCAGTTTGCCATTATACCTAATACAGTACAAAATAAAACCCCATCTGCTATCTACAAGGATTAACCCTTTACCAAATGACAAATTTTAGACTGGTCCAAATTCAGAGCATTTGCAGACGACGAATAAAACGAAACTGAAATGACTGGATTTGTATCGCAAAGGGTAGAAAACAATGTGGGAAAAGGAGAAAATGCTGGTTACCAGCATTTTCTCCTTTTCCCATATTGTTTTCAAAAGGCTACTGCACTGGGGTCGTTAAAAGTCAGGATTGTGTTGTAAAGGGTAAAAATCAAGCCTCTTTAGACCTATTCTCTAGAATGCTTTTGAAAATATTGATGCAAATGGAGAAATTGCTCATTATCATTATTCATGTTTCTTGGTATTCTGTTTTTGCAAGTTTTCTGTTATGCACTTTTATTGTTTTATTTGGGTTTGTCAGTCACTCCCAAATTAGGTAGCCCAAAAATCTTAGAAAGGGAAATGGGTTCACTTTTATGGTATTTTGAACCACCATCTTTCCTGCACTTTAGATGAAATAAATCAATCAGCGTAATGTAGGGTTTCTGGAGTAAGTTTTCCTCCCAGGAAAAGAAAATATATATGGACCATAATGGTGTAGATTTATTACCATAATAACTGTAGTTACAGTGAATATTGATGACAAACATGCCAAGTCATTGGTATCCTTGAATATAGAGCAAAGATAATCAATGATTTTCACCAAGTCTTAAAGGAAGCTGTTTACCCATTTTAGCTCCACTAACCATAGGCCAGCAAGCTCATGTCTTGGCCCTATGTCTGTCTTGCATCTGCTCATGCATCCTTCTGTCCCTGTATCTCTGTTTGTATGTTGACTTTTATTTAAACATCATCTCTGCTACCACCTATCCAAGTCTGATGAAACTTCACAGAAGTGGTCCTCTTATGGCTCAGTTGAGAAGTTTTTCAAGAATTTGATTCTATGTAAAATCTGGTTGCCATGGTAACAAAAGTGAAAATTATTGAAAATCTCTGAAACTCATCTCCAAAACTGCATTTGGAATTCTCTACGAATTGGCCAAAATAAACCTTTAGTTGACCTCCTTCACATTTGACCATATAGTGATCCAGCAAGGAACATGGCTTCTTTGGTTTGGCATAAGTTATGGTGATAACAAGCTATATTTAAGCTTATATATTTAATGGAAGTAACTTATATTTTCATCATGACAGTATGTCACCATTTATCTCCCTTGATTGTCGTACATGTACTTTACTGTTACATAGTTGGCATTGCTTACTCAAGTTATTTGGATAAAAAATTTCCATTCAAGATGATTTATTTTGATGTTCATGGTTGTACTGTGATGTGTTGAATATTTAAATGAAGCAAGGTTTGTTACTTTTTTCCCCAAAAACAACTTTATCATTTATGCTACTTAGTTTTTAGCTCACCTGAGCACAAAGTGCTCAAGGTGAGCATTTGTGATCGTGCTGTGTCCATCGTCCATCGTGCGTCGTGCGTCATCAACTTTTACCTTGTGTACGCTCTACAGGCCACATTTTCAGTCCGATACTTCTGAAACTTGGTCTGAATTTTTGTCTTGATGATATCTCGGACGAGTCAGAAAATGTGTCATGTGGGGTCAAAAACTAGGTCACTAGGTCAAATCTTAGAAAAACCTTGTGTACACTCTAGAGGCCAAATTTTCTGTTCGATAGTCATGAAACTTGGTCAGAATGTTTGTCTTGATAATATCTTGGACAAGATCGAAAATGGGTCATGTCGGGTCAAAAACTAGGTCACATCTTTGAAAACCTTGTGTACGCTGTAGAGGCCACATTTTCAGTCCGATACTCCTGAAAGTTGGTCAGAATGTTTGTCTTGATGATATCTCGAACGAGTTCGAAAATGGGTCATGTCGAGTCAAAAACAGGTCACTAGGTCAAATCGTAGAAAACCTTGTGTACGCTATAGAGGCCATATTTTCAGTCCAATACTCATGAAACTTGGTCAGAATATTTGGGTTGATGATATATCGGACGAGTTAAAAAATGGGTCATGTTGGATCAAAAACTAGGTCACTAGGTCAAATCTTAGAAAAACCTTTTGTATGCTGTAGAGGCCACATTTTCAGTCCAAAACTCTTGAAAGTTGGTCAGAATGTTTGTTTCGATGACATCTTGGACGAGTTCGAAAATGGTTCATGTCAGGTCAAAAACTAGGTCACTAGGTCGAATCTTAGAAAAACCTTGTGTATGCTCTAGAGACCACATTTTCAGTTCAAAACTCTTGAAAGTTTGTCAGAATAATTGTCTTGATGACATCTCAGACGAGTTTGAAATGGGTCATGTTGGGTCAAAAACTAGGTCACGAGGTCAAATCGTAGATAAACCTTGTGTACGCTCTAGAGGCCACATTTTCAGTCCAAAACTCTTGAAAGTTGGTCAGAATGTTTGTCTTGATGATATCTCGGACAAGTTCGAAATTGGGTCATGTTGGGTCAAAAACTAGGTCACTAGGTCAGATCTTAGAAAAACCTTGTGTACGCTCTAGAGGCCACATTTTCAGTCCGATACCCATGAAACTTGGTCAGAATATTTGTTTTGATGATATCTCGGATTAATTCGAAAACGGGTCATGTTGGGTCAAAAACTAGGTCACTAGGTCAAATATTAGAAAAACCTTGTGTACACTCTAGAGGCCATATTTTCAATCAGATACTCATTAAACTTGGTTGGAATGTTTGTCTTGCTGATATCTTGGGTCAAAAACTAGGTCACTAGGTCAAATATTTCAAAAACATTGTGTATGCTCTAGAGGCCACATTTTCAGTCCAAAACTCTTGAAAGTTGGTCAGAATGTTTGTCTTGATGACATCGTGGACGAGTTCCAAAATGGGTCATATCAGGTCAAAAACTAGGTCACTAGGTCAAATCTCAGAAAAACCTTGTGTATGCTCTAGAGGCTACATTTTCAGTCCACAACTCTTGAAAGTTGGTCAGAATGTTTGTCTTGATGATATCTACAATGGAAAAATGGACTATGTTTGGCTAAAAAGTAGGTCACTGAGAGAAATTCTAGAAAAAGCTTGTGTACGCTCTAGAGGCCAAATTTTCAGTCCAATTATTATGAAAGCTTGATAGAATGTTTGTCGTAATATCTCGAAAGAGATGAAAAATGGGTCATGTTTGGTCAAAAGACTCAGGTGAGTGACTTCAGGGCCATCATGGCCTTCTTGTTTGAAATCTTCTCGTCAAAATACTGTTTGTCAGAGTTCATTGGTATTTAGTGTGAATAAAACTTGGTTAAATATTTGTTTATTGAATGACCTCATCATTGCATGTGAAAAAGATAGGACTTTTTGGTTGGTAGGCTTATTATCTCTATGAAATTCTATTTCAATACAGACTTGTTACAGTTAAATGTCTTGGTTGATGCCAGTTGCATGTATGAGACATTTGTCTATAAGGAAGTAGAGTGATACAGGGCCATAATTACCCTCTTGGTTTTAATGATTCTAAGCTTCTATAAAGTACTAACACTCAATTTGGTATGGCTGTATTTCCATATACACAACACAAGGTTCTGCATTGAAAGAGGAATTTTTCGTATGCTAGTGACTTCACCAGGTTTCAAAAAGAAATTTATTTTGCCTAGCTAGGGTTATAAACTGAGGAAAAGTTCTGGACAATACAAGTTATATTCAGAAACGTGTGGTTATGTTTGCTCCTTATTTACAATCAGCCCTTAAAGTACCCTTCACACCTATGTAAGTATTTGTTCCTGGGTCCGTATTGACCAACCTATCATAAGAAAAGTTCTGGTCTAATTATGGATTTTGAAAATAACACAACTCCTGATTGGCTAAACCATTTGGTTTAGCCAATCAGAAGTTATGTTACTTTCAAATTTAGAAAATTCTTGAAAATGAGACTAAGGCTGTTCTTAAGAATGGTTGGTGAATACGGACCCAGACCATACAAAAAGTGCAGTCTAATCTTGGATCTACAAATTTGGCTTGAATGAAATATGCAGGCCAGGAATGGACGTAAAGTCTTCATACATGTATTTCAACCAGACAATCATTCTTACCAAAAGCAACCTTTAAACAACAGTATTTTTGCATGATGTTCCCTGACTAAAATTGTTTGAATTTGTCCATTTACAACATTTATCCTTTACCACACAATCCTGAGTCTTAAAGACCTTGAGAAAGACAGCTTTTGAAAACAATATGGGGGAAGAAAAAAAATGCTGGTAACCAACATTTTCTCCTTTTCCCACAATGTTTTCTACCCATCCAAAAACAAAGTTCAATTTTTTGATCATGTTAATTTTGTAGTCTGCAACTGCTTTGAATCTGGACTGGTCTAAAATATTGTTGTTTGGTAAAGAGTTAAAGGTTTTTGCATAGCATTGCAAGTTTGTCATCAATACTCCCTATGGATAGACAGATACTGTTATTATGGTCATAAATTTTTGCACTTAATTTTTGCCAAGAACTTTTTCCCCCAGACTGGGAGTATAAATCTGACTGTTTATCACATCCTGTGCATTTACCAACTGAACTAGAAACTTAAAGGAACATAACTAGATATTTTTTGCCCTGATATGAGACGTTGGAAACAGCAAGTGGAGGCAGTATCAGCCTCTTTATATCACATGCTGTACAATACTAAGTGAGCTTCAAGCTGAAAGGAGCATATTTCGATATTTTTTATATAAGACATGGGAAAAAAGCCAGTGGAGGGAGTATAAATTTCTGTATATTACATCCTGTGCTCTACCAACTAAGGTACAAACATAAAGGATTATACATAATAATAGATTTTTTGCACTGAAAAGCAGCCAGTGGCTGTGCAATGTTCTACAGCTCTTAGCATGATTATCTTAAATATTATGTTAGCCCTATTTTTAGCCTGGCTGTTTTCGAAGGAAAATACAAGGTATTGTCATAGCTCTTCAGACATTTGTGCAAAAACTGAGACATTTTACAATATCTCTGTCATTACTGAAGATATCTACATCCAACTTAACTATCAAAAAGGGAACCACTATAACAGGTGCAGGTAACCATCAAAATGTTTTTGACACGGTGATGCCCTATTTTCGACTTTTACTAAAAGCAACTGTAGTCAAGCATTGGTACCTCCACGCTATGCTCTCGTTTAATGCGAGTGTTTGAAGCTAAAGTTCTTCATGATTTAGGCACTGGATTTGAACCCACATCCTTTGATAGGAGAAAGCTCTGCTTTACTGTCTTTTTCAACAAGAAAAATTTTGGAAATTCTGATATAAAATATGTACAAAATCTTCTTTTCCATACAGACAGAATACAGCAATCAAGGATTACATTCCATTTTCCAGCCTGTAATCTATTGATTTTCCTTCTTCCATCAAAACCAATCTAATCAACTTATGATATTTTCTTTTTTGTGCTTGGTCGATGGGAAATGGCATGTCTATCTTCTGTGGAATTTGTCATCTTACAGATTTTTCCCTTTACTTTAATATTCCCGCATTTCAATGACCTTGAAGAGCTTTTGAAAACCTTATGGGAAAAGGAAAAAATGCTGGTAACCAGCATTTTCTCCTTTTCCCACAGGGTTTTCAACACTTTTGAAGACAAATACCATTACCTGAGTGTCTTTGTCATGTGAAAATACTCTCATTTGGACAAAATTTAGTCATTTGGTAAAGACTTTACCCTATATCTTAGATGCTATAAGACATAATATTAACCTTTTACCAAATGATCTGGCATTTCTTATGACCCAGGAAATATTTTAAAAACATCCTGGAAAATGGAGAAAATACTGGTAACAATGCTTTTAGATTGGTGGTGTCTTGCATGGCTCAGTGATAAGGTGTAGGACTCGTGACCTGAGGCAACAGGTTCCAGCCTCTCTGGATCTACTGGGTTTTTAGCTCACCTGAGCATGAAGTGCTCTGGGTGAGCTATTGTGATCGGTCATCGTCTGTCGTCCGTCCATCTGTCCGTCAGTCCGTTAACAATTTCTTTAAAAATCTTCTCCTCCAAAACCAGATGGCCAATCTTGATAAAACTTGGCAGAAATGTTCCTTGGATGAAGCTCTACAAAAATTGTTGAAAGAATTTAATTCCATCAAAAACTCTGGTTGCCATGGCAACAAAATGGCTGAAAATGGAAAAAATCTTTAAAAATCTTCTTGTGACAAACCATAAGGCCGAGAGCATTCATATTTTGTATGAAGCATCATTGGGTGACCCTTTACCAAAATTGTTAAAATTATTCCCTTAGGGTCATATTTGGGCTTTGCCAGGGCGCACCCTATTTTACGTAATAACAAAGAAGGAAATCTTTAAAAAATCTTCTTCTGACAAACCATAATGGCTAGAGCATTCATATTTGGTTTGTAGCATTATCTGATGATCCTCTACCAAAATTGTGAAAATTATATTTCTGTGGTCATATTTGGGCTCTGCCAGGGCGCACCCTATTTTACATGGAAACAAAGAAGGAAATCTTTTAAAATCTTCTTGTGACAAACCATAAGGGCTAGAGCATTCGTATTTTGCATGTAGCATCATCTAGTGACCCTTTATAAAAATTGTTAAAATTATCCCCTTGGGGTCATATTTGGGCTCTGCCCGGGTGCACACTATTTTACATAGAATTAAAGAAGGAAATCTTTTAAAATCTTCTTGTGACAAACCATAAGGGTTAAAGCATTCATATTTTGCATGTAGCATCATCTGGTGACTCTTTATAAAGATTGTTAAAATTATCTCTTTGGGGTCATATTTGGGCTCTGCTCGGGTGCACCCAATTTTACATAGAAACAAAGAAGGAAATCTTTTAAAACTCCCGTTCTGACAAATCATAAGGGCTAGAGCATTCTTAATTTGTATGTAACATCATCTTGAGACTTTCTACCAAAACTTTAAAAATTGACCCCTTGGGTGGAGTTTGGGCTCTGCCCAGGCGCACCTTATTTAACATTGAAAAGGAAGAAAATTACATGTGACAAGTGAGAGACTAAAACTTTCATGTTTTGTTTGTAGCAAAGTTCTGTTGACCCTCTGCCAAAAGTTGTTAGAGTAATTCTTATTGGGGTCACATTATGGCTTTCCTCCCCTCCCCTGGGTATGCCTTATCAAAAAAGAATGGCTTCTGGCTTTGATATACTATTATTTGTATGTGGTATTCCATATAAGTTACAAATATACTCAGGTGAGCGATATAGGACCATCATGGTCCTCTTGTTTGTGGGAGTGTCCTTGGGCAAGACACTTCAGAGCTGTAGCCAAGTACTGGTAAAACCCAAGAAATACATGAATATGTGACCTTTTGCCATGATATGACTGAAATAGTGTTGAAAGTGGCATAAGATGCCATTAAATATTAGCATGACTTTTTTTGAAGAATACATCAAGATAATGTCATAGCCCAGTTGTGGTCGTCGTCATTGTCATGCAAAAACTTTGACATTTCCTCTTATCTCTGTTATTAATAAAGATATTTATATAAAAGGAAACCCATGGCAGAAGGGCAGGTAGCTCTCAACACATTTATGACAGATTTATGCTTCTTTTTGACTACAAATTTTCATGCAAAAAAGCACCAGCTGCTCATTTGTACCCTCGTGCAAGCTTTTGTAGGTCTTTCTCATCTCTGTTTTCAAAAGCCTTCCTCTTGCCATGAAAATACAGAGGTAATTTTGTAGGGATGGCTGGGTGGGAAAATACTTTGACTGACTTTGAGTGCATGTTATTGCTGGTTCATACTTCTGGCTTGGCCAGTTTCTTTTCGCGGATTGAGAATAGTCATTGCGACAGGATTCATTCCTCTCCCACCGCTGACCATTGTCTCGACGATGGTTATGTGGGAAAGCATCCAGTGGCTTGGAAGAAAATTGTGTGGAGTACTGGTAAAAGAGTCTCCAGGAAAGCATGGATAGGTGCACTGGCCGCCGAGATATAACTGAAATAATGTTGAAAACGGCGTTAAACATCATACAATCAATCAGTGGTTCATACTTTCAGTTTAAAGAAGAGAAAGATGTTTTTAGTTTCGTCCAATTAGGAACATTTAGTTGAAAGATAACCATAAAAAAGGATTCAGCTAAGCATCTGTCTAAATAGAAGAAAAATCGTAACCATGGGAATGCAATATATCAGACAATAAGACCAGTAATTATTGCACAGTTAACCTTTAAAGCGCCAAATTAACCCAGTGGACATTTTCATTCTAGAATAAAACCAAGATTATTGCAAATTTATGGCTTACTTTTGTCTGTAGTGTTACAGCAAAGCGAACAGTGCAGATCAAAGATCAGACTGCACATTTTGTGGAGTCTGATCTTTATATACACTGGCCACAAAGCAAACTATTTTTGTGAAAGGTGCTTTTTTTTAAGGGTGAAGTGCGGGAGGAAAGTTGATGTTTAACCCATTAACTGTTTACCATACAATCCCAAGTTTTAATGACTTGGGTAAATGGCTTTTGAAAACATTGGGAGAAAAGAAGAAAATGCTGGTAACCAGCATTTTCTTCTTTTCTCACAATGTTTTCTGCCATTTTATAGAAAATCCTATTAAATGAGCCGCAATGAATTTATCATTCTGCAAATGTATTCAATTTGGATAATTTTGAATTTTTGTTGTTTGGGAATGAGTTAAGAATTTTTTCACTGCCAATGGGAACCTAAATAGCTCTTGTAGATGGAGTAGATGAAGATCAGCTGGATAGTATTTACAGTTTAATCTTAGGTCTATGATGGTCTTAAACTCTTTACTACATGACAAAATATTAGTCTGGTCCAAATTCAAATGCACTTTCTGTGCAGTCTCATTTTGATCTATACAGTATTCAAAATCATGTGAAGTTGCCAACACACTGTACCTTTTACGGACTAAAATCCATGAGGCTTATCAGTCAATACTAGAAATAAGTAATGAACGTGTGTAGTGTTAAATTTATGAAATGATCATTGTCATTCAGTGGTTAAGGTGCAGATACTGGGATTTTAAGGCTGTGTTTGTCAGAATATCTGGCAAAGAAGCGGAAAGTGTAGATCAAGATCAGACTGCAATTCTGTGCAGTTTGGTCTTATCTACATTGTCCACCTTAGCAATTAAATCGGGTTCAGCACAACAAGTTGAATGCCGATGATGGTGTGGTGTTGCTCATTACCAGAAATCAATAGCCAGTCCCCCCTACTGTGGCTGATTTTTGTATCAGTCAGTTCTTACAAGAAATTATCTGGCAAAGAGTCAAATAACGTAGATCCAAGATAAGATTATACATTCAGTACAGTTTGATCCTGATCTACATTAACCACAATAGCAGTTAAATTGGGTTCAGCACTACAAGTTGAATACCAATAATGGTGTGGTGTTGCTCATTACTAGAAATCAATAGCCAGTCCCCCCTACTGTGGCTGATTGTATCAATGAGTTCTTACAGGAAATTATCTTCATTACACCTAGAACTGTTTTGTTGGTGATTTACTGTTTTTGTAGCACAGCAATTTTCCATTAACCCTTTATCACACAATCCTGAGTTTTAACGACCTTTGGGGAGAAGATCTTTTGAAATCATTGAGGGAAAAGAAGAAAATGCTGGTAACCAGTATTTTGTTCTTTTCCCACACAGTTTTCTACCCTATCAAAGAGATATTATGTCATTTGAGCTACACTTAAATTGTCGTCTGCAAAAGCTTTCAATTTGGATGAGGCTAGAATTGTGTCGTTTTGTTAAGGGTTAAGGCTTTACCTGCTGATAAGATTGTTTTAGACAGAACAATTTTTTTTAATTTTGTGGGACAAATTCTATGAGGCCCACATGATCAGAATCTGTATTTGGTAAGGTAGAAAACATTGTGGAAAAAAGGAGGCAATGCTGGTTACCAGAAATGCTGGTTACCAACATTTTGTTCCTGTTTCCACTACTGTTTTCAAAAACCTCTTTCCTGCAGGGGGGGTGGGGGTTGTCATTAAAAAGAAGGACTTGTTTTGGTAAAAGCTTAAAAAATCTTTATTGGTACAAGATGGTTGTTGTTGCCTCACTTGTTTTAAAAATTTTGAAAACTGTCACTGCATAGAAAATTATTCATACTGAGCGATGTCTATGTTTGCCATATTTTCTAGAGTGCCTTGACATTCAAGACTTTTGTTTCAGTTGAATACCATTTTCATATTGACACTGATTGGTATATTTAGATTGTTGTCATTTACTTTCGAATGGACAAGTCTAAAATTTTGTTGTCTGGTCAAGCTACTTGTGGGACATTATTAGTTGTACAGTCAGGTGGCAGGGGACTTGGAAACTTGTTCACGGCTGTGGTGAATCATGTCGCCCCGAGCCGAAGGCGAGGTGGCGACATTATTTGCCACAGCCGTGAACAAGTTTCCAAGTCCCCTGCCACCTGATCGTACAACGAATTTATCATACTGCAAAGTTTTACCTTTCCAACGTGTGTTAAGCAAAATTTCCATGTTTTATGGTCTCAAAAATTGAGTACGCTGACTAAATAGAATTTCCCGTCTGAGTGCCCCAATTCTATGAAAAGTGACATCACTGGGAACTGACGTCACTGAAACCTTGGTAAAATGTGCTGTTTGGTGCATAATCTTGATGATGTCACTGCGATAGACATTCGTCGTATTTTTATTTAAACATGGATTTAAACAACTTCAAGGTAAGTAACTATGAATCTTAATGATTTGTTGGCAAAAGTAAACGACCATTAGTTGCCTCAAATGACCATTAGGTTACCCTTTTAGCATTATGCACAATGTATGAGTTTCGACACTTCACAATTTGCTTACTTGACGATGGGATGGCTCATGTTAACCCCCTGTTTATTTGAGTTAGAATCAGTAATACATATAAAGTTCTGTATGCATTTATTTTCAAAAATGATCCATTCTTACTGTTTTAATGACAACCATCAAAGGAAACTATTAATGATACGGTGCAGGCTACTCAGTATGTTTGTCTTGTGGGCAGCTCGTATCGATCGATTGATCGATGCCGCAATTTTGGATGTTGTGTTGAAAATGTAGTCATGTATACAGGGCTCCCGAAAGGGAAACTGCTTTTATGTGGGTTTTGCCTGTGTACATGATATATATTTTCCAATCAGATCACGAGAAGTTTCTTTGCAGTATAATGAAACATGTTACCACTCTGGTGTCACTGTATAAAAGAAAACATGATAGAAACAAGATCAAAAAAAGTAGACTGTGGATTTCTTTACCTTTTGCCATGTTTTAACAACCCTAAGGAAGATGGCTTTTGAAAACTTTGTGGGAAAAGGAGAAAACGCTTATAACCAGCATTTTCTTCTTTTCCTACAATATTTTCTTCTCTTTCAAAGATAAATTACATCATTTTTAGTGACATTTTATTTTTCATCTGTAAATTCTTTTAATTTGGTGGAGCCCAAAGTTTTTTGGTTTGGTTAGGAGTGAATGGTTGAACCCGTTAACAACCATTACTGAGTTTTGACAAACCTGAAGGAAAAGGCATTTGAAAACATGGTGGGTAAAGTAGAAAATGATGGTAACCAGCATTTTCTCCTTTTCCCACAATGTTTTTAACCTTTTCATAGCACTCTAGTTCATTTATACCAATTTTGAATTTGTTGTCTGCAGATGGTTTGAATATGGAAGAGTCTAAAATATGTTGTCTGGGACAGAATAAAGAACTTGGTCAAGCTACTCATGGGACATGTATACCATATTACCACACTGGTGTCACTGTAAAACGGAATAACTTAAAATAGAAACAAGATTCAAAAATAGACAACAGATCTCTTAATAGGATTATTTCTGGTATTCAGCAGCACAGTTGATATATGAAGAGAACATCAGTTTTGGCATTTATTGTCATATTTCATATTGTTGCCATTTTTGCCTGGAATAAAGAGACATGTGTGTAACAACAACTTATTAACGTATCTAACTCTGACTTTCAGAAAACCAATTTTAAAAGCATTTTGGCAAAAGGAGATATTGCCTGTAATAATCAACTTTTTCTTTTACCACATTGTTTTACTTTGAATCCATGTTTTCCCTTGAACCGTTTATGATACAATCTAGTTTTCATACCGTGAGGAAGAATGGAAAAGGACAAAATGCTGTAAACCAGCCTTTTCTCTTTTTTCCACAAAATTTTCTACCCTTTGAAAGACAAATTTCATATTTGAGGTATATGCAATTTTAAGTAGTTTATTGATAGAATATGCAGTATTGTTTTAGTGTCCTTTGTTTTCAAAGGTCTTGTCGTTATGTTTAAGTATTATTTAGTAAGGAATGTAGGGATGACATTTTTTTATTTGAATTCCATACTGATTTTGCATTATTTTCTCTTTTCAGTTGAAGAAGTTACAGGAAAAGTTGAAGAAGTGTCAAACAGATGTTGAGAACACAAATCAAAAGTACCAGGCCAGCTTAAATGATCTGAATGGATATAATGCAAAATACATGGAAGAAATGAGTGATGTAAGTAAACAGTGAAACAGATGACAAAATTTTGGTTGATTAATTGATTGTATGGTGTTTAACGTCATTTTCAACAGTGCACCTATCCATGCTTCCTTGGAGTTTCTGTTATCAGTTCTTAGCACAATGTTCTTCCCAAGTCACTGGCTGCTTTCTCACACAGACATTGAAACAATGATCAGCGGTGAGGGAGAAATGAATCCTGCCACAGTGACTATCATCAATTATTCGGAAAGAAATTGACTGAGCTGGGGATTTGAACCAGTGACCTGTTCTGAAGTCCTATTTGCCACCAACTGAGCCATAGGGGCTTAATGATAAAAGGTTAGACTGATCTAGGTAGAAAGTATCTGCAGATAACAAAAGTAATTGATTAAACTGTGTTTCACGCAGCTTTCAACAATACATATTTCAATTATACCATAGTGACAGCTCACTTATTCATGTGGGTCCTGGGTTTTGCCAGGACTAGGCTAAGGCTCTTAAGTGTCTTGCCCAAGGACACTTCTGTAATAAACATAGCGCCTTGAGTGAGGGTTGAACCCCTAATCTACAGGCTTCAAATCCAACACCTTTACCACTAAACCACCCAGTAGCCCTGGGTACTTTCTTTTGCCATTCAAAGTGCAGCTCCTCTTGCTGGTGGCATTGCTTCTTGTGAACATATTGATTTTGGTGCAAGACAATGTCTTAACCTTTTACTACACAAATTTGACGTTTAACAACCCTGAGCAAGCAACCTTTTGAAATCATTGGTAACCACCATTTTCTCTAAGTTCCTTCAAAAGTTAAAAATTCTCGAATTAGAGTCCAAATACCAATACACACTCTGCTTCTTATAGAGTTTTTTGAAATGAGGACTGAAAAAAAAAAACCAATAAAAATATGCACTTGTCATTCAAAGTAGTTCAGTGTCAAGGGAAAGACTAATCATTGGAACCAAAGTTTGAGTCCATCTTGTTTTCAAATCATTCTTAGTTTTTCTGTGTAATATTTATTGTAGAAAAACAGATATATGCCAAACATGCGTCATTCTTTCTATTTCAGGTTTTTGACAAATGTCAGGTAATGGAACGGAAAAGAATAGATTTTGTAAAGAAGATAATGTTTGATATTCATCAATGTCTAGATCTCTCCGTAGACCCCAGGTAGGACAAATCTAATTACATTTCTCTCTGTCTTTCAGTCCAGTTTTTTTATTAGTTCTATGTTAGCCCCTAACCTGCTAAATAACTGAAATGAAACTTTCAAGCTGATGGTAAAACCCATTATTCTGCTACTTCAGAGTCAATTTTTTCGGGAAATGTAATCTATTTATCAGACAGTGTAGATCCAAGATCAGACTTCATGTTTTGTGCAGTCTGATCTTGATCTACACTGTCCGTAAAAGGTCCTTGAGTCAAGCATAGCAGACTGAAGGTTAATGTTAGCAAAATAATGTTACAACCTTCAGGGTTCTGGTGAAGGCATTCATGGCCTTATGGGTTTCAAACCTTCTGTGCCGCGAGGATTCTGGTGAAAGCATATACTTCCCAGGCATCCTATATTCCTGACCTTAGCAAGCTGTATTATATGGCAGAAAGAGAACAAACCCTGAATCCTCGACCACACAATTCCAATTCTTAGTGACCCTGAGAAAGAAGGCTCCTGAAAAACAGCTTTTTCTCCTTTTCCCACAATAATTTCAACCCACCCAAAAACAAATTTCAATTTTTGAGTCACATTTATTTTGTTGTCTGCAAATAATACTCTCAATTTGGACAAGTCTAAAACTGTTTTGTTTGGTAAAGAGTTAACATTATACCACACAATCCCATGTACCAATAACCTTTGGAGGAAGGCTTTATGGAATATTTTAGGAGAATGAGAAAATGCTGTTAACCAGCATTTTCTCATCTTCCTGCAGTGTTTTCTATCTTAATGGTGACTAATTTTATCATTTTCATTTTATCAATGTAATCTGTTGTCTGCAAGTGCTTTCAATTAGGACTAGTAAAAAATGTTGTTGTTTTGTAAAAGTTTACAGTTAATGCTTTACAAGTGACAATTTTGAAGATGTATCCATAGTGAGTGCATTTTGTAGATGATTTTTGAAATTTGGCATAAAATATAAAATTTGTCTCTGAGACAGTTGAAAACAATTTGGGAAAAGGAGCTAATGCTGGTTTCCAATTTTCCTTTCCTGCAATTATTTCAAAAACCTACTTCCATAGGACCATTAAAATCATGTGATCATTGGAGAAAGGTTTTATTTAGCAGTCGGAGAATGAAAGGGGATATCAAAGATAGAAAAGTTATCTTCTATATGAGCCGTGCTCTGTGAAAAGGGGCTTAATGCATCTGCGAAAAGTATCGACCCAGGTCAGCCTGCGCAATCTGCGCAGGCTGACCTGGGCCGATACTTTTCGCTATTGGTCAATTTTCTGTATGTCCAAGGACTAGTCTATCTCATGATTAACTTGGTTGTTAAAAAAAGTGGATCTTTTAGATCCATGAGTATGTGACGGTTTGCTTGGTACCATGGATCACGGAGATGCATTAAGCCCCCTTTTCACAGAGCACGGCTCATATATATCAGCATCAAACTGTCATCTGGGATTTCAGTGATAAAGCTAATGTGTCTGGTAAGATTATAGGAGATCCACCCCTAGAGTGTGATTTGTAGTCAGAGATACATTTGTCCCTTGGATCCTTTACTTGTTTTGACAACAACAGAGATCAAGATCAGACTGTATCACGCTGACATGTAGATCAAGATCAGGCTGCACAGAACATTAAGTCTGATCTTTGATCCTTACTGTCTGATATTTAGTCAGATAAAACCATTCTGGCCAAAACAGGGTTGGAGTCACAATGTCTGTGTCTTTCCTATTTATTGAATATGTTTATTGCATTTTGTAGTAGTCTTGAGAGTAAATGTTGGATTGATTGATTGGTGTTTTCTGTCTTTTTCAGTATCATGATATGGTCATATCATGGCAACAACTTGTGTATGCGTGTCTTGGGTTTTTCTAGTGCAAGGATAGGCCTCTTTAGTGTCTTGCCCAATGATATCCTCACGAAATACTCAACTACGAGTGTGAGGATTGAACCGGAGGTCACATGAATGCAAATCCTACGTTTTTACCACTGAACCTCATAGAATCCAGTTTAACCCTTTATGAAAGCACAATTTTATAGACTTGCCCAAATTGAAAGTGCTTGCAGATGACAATTTAAATTTTGTTTCAAATGGGGACAGTTGTCTGGGAAAGGATAAAAAACAATGTGGGAAAAGGAGAAAATGCTGGTTACAAGCATTTTCTCCTTTTCCCACTCTGTTTTCAAAGGCTTTCTTCTCCAGGGTCATTAAAACTTGGGGGGTCCTATGTGGCCAAATGGTAAAGTGTGCGACTTGTAACCTGGAGACCCTGGGTTTGATCTGCACTGGATCCACTGGGCTTTTCGTGTAAGTGTCCTTGGGCAAGACACTTCAGAGCCCTAGCCTTGTACTGGTAAAACCCAGGAAATACATGAATATGTAAGCTGTCGCCGTGATATGACTGAAATAATGTTGAAAGCAGCATAAAACACCGTTCAATTCAATTCATTAAAACTATGGATTGTGTGATGAAGTTTTAATGTTTCAGTGATGACAATGTATGTGTCATGTTTTAATATGTGTTACAGAAATTCACAAGTTTACACAGACCTCCACTCTACCATCAGTAATACAGACGCAGACAAAGATCTAGTGTGGTGGTCACATAACCATGGGAAAGACATGCTGATGGCATGGCCAGTGTTTGAGGTAGGAAAAGTCAATTATTAATTCAGTTTAATTAGCGAATACTTTTTAAAATACACATGTATTAATACAACAATTTTTTTTTACGATAATTGTAAGGCAGTGGAGTGATACAGATCCATCATGGCCTTCTACGTAGTTTTAGTCGTATGTATATTTGATCCCCTAAACTGTTTACCAAACAATCCCAAGTTTTAACGATCTTAAAGCTTTTAAATATGTTGTTGAAAAAGGAGAAAAAGGTGGCTACCAGCTTTTTCTCCTCTTCTCACTATGTTTTCTACCCTCCAAAGAAAAATTTTTTTTGTCTGCTGATGCTTTTGTTTTGGATAGTTGTGTAATTTTGCTGTTTGGTAAAGAGTTAACAGTATATTTTGAAGATGGGCAAAAACAATCAGTCTATCATGAATTTTGCTGATTTTCACTTATGTAAAATTTTCTATAGAGCACTTAGGTAAAATTTTCTATAGAGCATAACAAGATTTAAGGAACTTAAAAGTTATTTATTTATACTATGATACCTAAGACATTGGCAAAAAACTATAACAGTGTCATTGCCACTAATGATCACATAGATTTTCTTTTTCTGCTGGATCCCATATTAGGTAAAACAAGTCAGTTGCTGTTTCCAACTACATCAATCTCCAGATGTGGTCAAAACGATCACACACTTCTGAATTGCTCAGAGATTTGGTAGACAAGAAGGAATAGACAACAGTTGAGCATACTTAACCCATTAACAAACAATCCCATGCTTTAATGACCCTGGAGAAGAAGAATTTTGAAAACATTGTGGAAATAGGAGAAAATGCTGGTAACCAGCATTTTCTCCTTTTCCCACAATGTTTTCAACACTCCCAAAGAGAAATTTCAGCTCTTTAATAACATTTAATTTGTTGTCTGCAAATGCTGTCAATTTGGACAAATCTAAATCTAAAATTTTGTCCTTTGGTAAAGAGTTAAACAGCTTTTACTATTGATGCATTACTTTGTTCAAATCTTTTTGAACTCAAACAATTCTACTTTATCATCTTTTTTATTCATACATATGGGCTGAATTGACAAAATTCTCAATACACGATAAATACAACATTAATTTAGTCACTTTATGTGGTTCCTACAGGAGTATTCTCCGGATTTGAAACCAATACACAGTAATCAAAAGAAGAGTTCACAGATAACTAGTTCCGGAAACGACGGCATCACGATTACGAGTATCAAACACAATACAGACAACTTTGTCCCGAACCCCCAACAAACCTCTTCCAACAATAGAGCCAGTACTGGTTCCCAGCAATCAAGATCTTCCTACCAGTATAACACAAATGTGGAACCAACTCCACCTGCCATGAACAACGACCATGCAACTAGGTATGTGTTTCATTTTTACAAGGGTCTTTTGTTACTGCAGTCTGTTTCGGAGGTAATCACCAATAGGCTTTTTTTATACCATGCAGTTTTCAACCCTGTACCAAAGGACAAAATTTTGGACTAATCTGAATCGCAAGCATTTTCAGACAAAATATTGAACAAGACTCGAATGATGGAATGTTGATCTACACTGGCTGCTAAGTTAACTGTAGTTATGAATGGCTAAATGTGGGCTGAATACCTCAAAAACAGCTCTTAAATGACAAGGAAGTTCATTTAGTTACTTTAAATCTTTACTAAATGAAAAATTTTTGGATTGGACCAAATTGAAAGCATTTGCAGATAACAAATTAAATGCTGCTAAAATGATGATTTCTCTCTTTGTAAGGCTAAAAAAATTGTGGGGAAAGGAGAAAATGCTGGTGACCAGCATTTTCTCCTTTCCCCACAATTTTTTCAAAAGCCTTCTGCCTTAGAGTAGTTAAAAATCAGATTTTGTGGTGATGGGTTAACTCTTTACAAGAAGACAGAATTCATGACTTTTCAGTGTTTGAAGTAATTCAGAGACCACATAAGATGTGACTCAAGTGATTGAATTTGTCTTAACTCTTTACCAAATGACAAAATTTTGGAATGGTCCAAATTGAAAGCATCTGCAGACAACAAAATAAATGTGACTCAAATACTGAAATTTGTTTTGGGAAGCATAGAAAAACATTGCGGGAAAAGAAGAAAATGCTGGTTACCAGCATTTTCTCCTTTTCCCACAATGTTTTCAAAAGGCTTCTTTCTCAGGGTTGTTAAAAGTCGGGATTGTGTGGTAAAGAGTTAAATAGGAAATTAACAACTTTTAAAAAGGGAGAAAATGTCCATTGTTAGCATTTTCTTCTTTTCCCAGAATGTTTTCTAACCTTTCAGAGACAAGTCTCATCATTTGAGTAATAGTTAGGTTGTCCTCTGCAACTATTTTCAGTTTGGACTAGTCTTATG
This sequence comes from Hippopus hippopus, assembly GCA_946811185.2. Taxonomy (NCBI): domain Eukaryota; kingdom Metazoa; phylum Mollusca; class Bivalvia; order Cardiida; family Cardiidae; genus Hippopus; species Hippopus hippopus. The sequence continues at coordinate 44,634,595 of OX328107.1, read as the reverse complement.
ATTTCTTTTGCCTAGGTAATAGTTAAAACACATTGAACATTGAAATTGAAAGCAAGAAATATCATTAGATTGGAAAGAATTATTCAGTGCAATGACTGCGTTCCACCCTGCCATGTACGAAGTAGAGGAGGGTATACTGGTTTCACCTTGTTTGTCTGTCCATCCGTTTCTCAATCCGTCTGTCTGTAGACTTTCTTATTTCTGTGCTCTTACTCAAAATCCATTTGACCTGAAACTTTATACAAGTGTTGCTCATGACTCAAGGAGATGCCCTATTGTTTTTTGGTTGAAAGTCAAGGTCACAGGTGAACTTTGTTTGAAAATCGTTTCTGTGCTGTAACTCAACAGTTGTTTGACCTAGGACCGGTAAACTTTGTACAAGTGTTGCTCATGACCTAAGGAGGTGCCCTTGTGTGTTTGGGTCACATGTGTCAAAGGTCAAGTTCACAGGTGAACTTTGTTTTGAAAACCATTTCCGTTCTCTGATTGTGCCGTTTCAGTGACAAGGTGCTGGTGGGGGGTATTTGTTCGCTTTGCGACAGTTCAAGTTTCAGAAGTAGTCAGTGGTCAGAGACATAAAAGTTAATATCTGTAGGATAATCATTAGTATGTACTTTGTGCTTTGCACTTGAAGGATTGAATTGCCATTGGTGATTTACACATTAACCCTTTACCACACAATTACGAGTTTTAACGACCCTAAAAAGAAGCCTTTTGAAAACATTGTGGGAAAAGGAGAAAATGCTGGTAACCAGCATTTTCTCCTTTTCCCACAATGTTTTTTACCTATTCAAGGGCAAATAATATCATTTAAAAAACATTGTAAATGTCACCTATAAATTCCTTCAGTATTGACAAGTCAAAAATTTTGATGTGTGTTAAAGAGTCAAAGGGTAAATAGACTTTGATTTTGTTAGAACTTTATATATAATCTATCAAAATGTAATATTAGTGAACATTTGATCATTATTTACAGCCTACTTGACCCCTGGGGGTAATACTGTAGTATACTGTTGTCATTAGATGTGTATAATCAATTATCACAGTGAAGACCTATTTCAGACCCATGTTTCACCCATATTCCTAGATACTTAAAGTGTGAAAAAATTTTCTGTTTGAAATGTAAGATTGTTAAGTTCAATGTAAAGTAAAATTTTGATCTTCGTTTGGTTTAAAGCCTTCTAAGTAAGAAAAAAAACGTTAGCTTATCTGAAACAGCTGGTTAAGATCAGACTGCGATGTAAAAATGCAAGCTCTTGCATGTTTAATTGGTCAGAGACTGAATATTTAGATGAAAAATGTGACTAAATTGATCGAAGGCTAGAAATTACACGGGGAAAAAGAGAAAATACTCGAAACCTGCATTTTCTCATTTTCCCACATTGTTTTCCAAAATCTTCATCCATGGGGGTCATTAATACATGTACATGAGATCATAATAATGGCTGAGATTTAGGGCAGACAATTGCTTTCCGAACAAAAGTAGGTGGGGTTTTGGTCCGTATTGTTGATAAATCAGAGAATTATTGATAAATTATGAATGAAACATGTGTTTGAGATGATGATGGTGTGATACTTTGTGCACTGTAATATTGTGATTATTTTCAGAAAGTAGAGTGTGTGTGTAATATTTAATATATACTGTTTGTTGATCTTTGTAATCTTCAGGTTGAATTATGCAGTTATTGTGCATCTAAAATTATTTCCTATTGAAACAGTATTCAAGTTGTTTTTTTTTTTAACAATTTTGTCACTTTGAAGGTATATAACTGTAGAATAGTTGCCATCTTTAATTATCTGTATTTCAATAAAGTAAAAGAATAATAAATTCACCCAATACTCCATGTATGTCAAATATAGCAATTTCTCCTTTTCCCGCAATGTTTTTATATCATGGTTTATAGGGCTCAAAATCACAGGTCAAATATAGCAATTTCTCCTTTTCCTGCAATGTTTTTATATCATGGTTTATATGGCTCAAAATCACAGTGTCTCTAATAACATTTGGCCAAAACATCCTACTTTGTACTTTCAGCTGGCCAAAACGTCCGTGGCCAAAATGTCCGTGGCCAAAACGTGCTACATTCTTTACAAACGGCCCCACTGTTTAAAACTTTCAGATATAGCAGTTCTGTTGATTCAGACTGTTTGAATTCTAAACAAATAATCTGATTGGCTAAAATATACTTTGCTTTAACTCTTTAACACACAATCCCCACTTTTAACGACCCTGAGAAAGAAGCCTATAGAAAACATTGTGGGAAAAGGAGAAAATGCTGGTAACCAGCATTTTCTGCTTTTCCCACAATATTTTCTACCCTATCAAAGTCAGAAATCATCATATTACCAAGATTTAATTTGTTGTCTGCAGATGTTTTGAATTTGGTCCAGTCCAAAAATGTGTTGTATGGTAAAGAGTTAAAGGTCAGCTAGAACTCTCGGAATACATGGTTCAATCCTTTACCACACAATTGACTGTGAAGAAGAAGTTCCATGGAAAACATTGTGCGAAAGTAGAAAATGCTGGTAACCAGCATTTTCTCCTCTTCCCACAATGTTTTCTATCAAAGACAGAAATTATCATTTTAGCAACATGTATATTACTGCCTGCAAACAGTTTTAATTAGGTCAAGTCCAAAATATTGTCATGTGGCAAAGATTAAATTACAGTGTGTGTATTTGTGCCCCATCTTCTCAACCCCACAATTACATAGATACATGTATTATTTTTCAATTTTTAAATAGAAAGTTTATTTTAAATTTGTACTCATGTTGTACCGTTGCTGATGTTGTTGTTTTTAGGCAGGACTCGTATGACGAGTCTTTAAATCCTTTCGGTGAAGAAGAACAAACCAAACAAGAGGGTGAGAAAAGCAATACAAATAAGAATGCCGAAATAAAAACTATAGACAAGTAAAGTTTATTGAATGCTATTTTTGGAATGCCAAATTATCGATATTGTCATGTAAAATTATTTCATGCCATGAAGTAATGCTAGACATCTGCATTGTGCTAAGCACTTGGAGCATTGAAGGAATGGAATGGATGGTGCCGTTCAGAAAAAAGGCTTTAACTCTTTACTAGATGACAAAATTTTAGACTTGTCCAAATTGAAGGCAGATTTTGCAGACAACAAATCAGAGATAGCTTAAATTATTAAATTTGTCTTCGAAAGGGTAGGAAACCATTTTAGGAAAAAGAGCAAAATGCTGGTACCAGCATTTTTTCTGATTTTCCAAGGGTGATTTCAAAAGCCCCCTTCCTCAGGGTCATTAACACTTAACGTGAAATGATAAATGAAAATTTCAAGGAAATATTTTTAAAGTTATTTTGGGAGGAAAATATCTCCTTACTGGACAGTGTAGATTCAAGATCAGACTGCATGTTCTTTGTATTCAAATCTGGTTCACATTGCCCACAAAATCCCTAAAATTTTGCTCAATACTCCAAGGGTAAATGATGATTATGTTAGCGAGTTATTCATGTATTTTATTTATTTTTTTTTTTCCATTTTAGTGTTCTTGTTTCAGCATGAGATTTTAATTGACATGCCTCTTCAACTTTTTACCAATGACAGAAATTCAGACTTGTCCATTTTGAAAGCAATTGCAGAGAAAAAGGCCCCATAGCTGCCAGAAGTAAACAATGTGGGTTTTAAAATTTACTTGATTTTCAAGCACACCATATGAAAGTATGTGTGAAGAAGACAATCTGTTATTGTACGGTTGGTCCATGACTGTGTCAGTTGTCAGCAGAAAAATGAAATCTAAAACTAGGTTAAAGGTTACTACGTCGCTCTGTCTTTTGTTTACTTTTTACTCGATGTGAAAATTCATTTTTCTATAGCGACAAACACTTTGGCCATTCGTACAACAATAGATTGTCATCTTCAGAATGATTTCCATACTTTTAATGCTATGATTTAAATTTAAATGCCCTTTACCACTGTTGTTTATTTTTGTTTACTTTTGGCAGCTGTATGGCCTTTAAATGAGGTTCAAGTAATGGTTTTGTTTTTCACATCAAAGAAAACACAGTAAAGATTTTCAAAAGTCTTGTATTCTGGATCATTAAAGCCATTAAAACATGAATTGATAAAGCCTGAAAGATGGTCCTAATCGTCCATAAGAAAAGAAAGAACATTTTCTGATTTGACATGTTGGACTGAAAAAAAGTGGATTAAGAGGTTTGAGAAACATGGAAAGAGCCAATTTTTGGCAATTTTCATGTATTGTTTGCATGAAATTCAAAGTTCAATATAATATGTTTAGCATGAATTTAGAATGAAATAAAAATTCCAGAAGAAATAATCAATCTGTATATGTAAAGCTTGTTTAAAAAATATGATATGACATCTTTATCAAAGATCAAACAAAGCACTGAAAGTACCTGCACTCTTAGCCACCTATTGGAATGTTCTACTGTAATGGGTGTATAACCTCGTACCAACTGACAAAACTTTGAAGTAGTCCAAGTTAAAAGCATCTGCAAACCACAAATTGAATAAAGCTTAAAGGATGGAATTTGTCTAGTAAAGAGACGAAAGCATTGTGGGAAATGGAGAAAATGCTGGTTACCAGCATTTTCTCCTTTTCCCACTATGCTTTCAAAACTATTTTCCATCTGGGTTGTTCAAAATGCAGGAATGTTTGGTAATGGAATAAAATAATATGCTGTGTAGAAATACCAAATTTATGACAAATCCTTTCCCTCCTACAGACTTGCTATCATTTCCCTGGCAGTTGGAAGTTTTTGAAGACTGCTATGATTAAGGAAATGCTGAAAATAAGCATTTTTTCTCGGACAGGATTTTTTTTTTTAGCTCACTCAGGCACAAAGTGCTCAAGGTGAGCTTTTGTCTGGCTTCCATCATTGTCATGCGATGTCAGCTTTTAACTTATGCCTACATTTTCAGTCTGATACATGTGAAACTTGGTCAGAATGTTTGTCTTGATAAAGTCTTGGACAAGCTGAAAAATGGGTCATGTTTGGTCAAAAACTAGGTCATGGGGGGGGCTGGTCTCTGTTATGTTAGATTGTCCATGGGCAAGACACTTTAGAGCTCCAATGCAGTACTAGAGCACAGGAAATGCATGGATAAGTGTATTATGGCTGTTATTGAAACAGGGTAAAACATTCAACCAACCAAAGCTTGCAATGATGGTTTTTACTTCCTAAAACACCAGCTTGGCTTGTCAACCAAGTTTTGATGTTTTTGCTTAACTTATTCTTTTAACTTCTCATTTTTTCTGTGCTTTGTTGTTTACATAACTGTTTACAAAATTGAACCTTTGACACATGATTCCGAGTTCAAAAACAATCCTGAAAGAGAAGGCTTTTGAAAACATTGTGGGAAAAGAAGAAAATGCTGGTAAGCAGCATTTTCTCCTTTTTCCACAATGTTTTCTAACCTATCAAGGGCAGAAATCATCATTTTAGGTGCTTTTAATTCATCATCTGCAAACGCTTTTAATTTGGACAAGTCTAAAAATTTGTCATATGGTAAAGAGTAAAGTCACAGGCATTGTAAGGGTTATGATTGCACTTGATTTTTTAGCGTAACACAGTTTCTAGTGATGTTTTAACTTAATCCTCCCACTGCTTTATTTTTTTCTGCAACTTATGTAGATCTAGATCAGGCTGCACAGAATATGCAGACTGATCTTTGATCAGCACCATCTGTTTGTGCTTTAAAAATCTTACCAAACAGGCTTTTAATCTGTTGTGAATTGTTTTCTAACCCTTTACTAGACAATCTATGTTTTAATATTTTACACAGGGTTTTAAAACCATTGAAGAAAAAGGAGAAAATGCTTGAAACCAGCATTTTCTTGTTTTCCACAATGTTTCCTAGCCTTTCAAGACAAAGTTCACACTACTGGTATTTGAATCTTTGAAAATATGCAAATGACTTGATACTTCTTACCTGTGACAATGTTCTTTTCCAAATGACAAAATTTTAGACTAGTCCAAATAGAAAACATTTGAAGGTAAATGTAGCTGAAATGATGGGTTTTGTCTTTGAAATTGTAGAAGATGTTTTGGGTATAGGAGAAATGCTGGCATATTATCCTTTTGCCACAATGTTTTCAAAAAGGTTTTTCATCACAGTTATTATCATATGGCCTGCAACACGCGAAAAGGGGCATTTGGACATTTGCATAAAGTGTCGTCTCGGATCAGCCTGCGCAGTCCGTGCAGGCTAATCCGAAAAGACACTTTCCGTTTTTATGTAATTTTCTGTTTTGCGCAAGTCTACTGTAACACAAAATCTAATGTAGTCGTAAGGTGCCGTCTCGGATTAGCCTGCGCGGACTGCGCAGGCTGATCCGAGAGGACACTTTACGCAAATGTCCGAATGCCCCTTTTCGCGTGTTGAAGGCCATATGGTATTCTTTGGTAAAAAGTGAAAAAGCCTTTAGTCTGGTCCATATTGAAAGCATTTGCAGAAGACAAAATTAAACAAGGCACAAATTACAGGATTTGTCTTTGAAAGGTTAGGAAGGAGCTTGAACATATTAATGGAAAAGGATAGAAATGCTGGTGACTGACATCTGCTTCTCCATTTGTTTTCTAGGGCTTTCTTTTAGAGGGATGTTGAAACTCTGGATTTTGAGGTGACAGTTAACTTTTATGAAAGTGTTAAAATCCAAACAAGACCTCCATTGCATGGTTATCATAGTGTTTTTGCTTGAGGGAAAAGGTTAGTTCTCGAGTAGAAAGTAAAATTTCAGAATCATCAAAATTTGAAAGCAGTTGTGCACAATATTTTGCTGAAAAAGGATAGAAAACATGGTGTAAAAGGCAAAATTACTGGTTTCTAGCATTTTGGCCTTTTCCTTCAATGTTTTCAAAAGCCATCTTACACAGGGTCTGTGTTACAACAGATGATGAAGTAAAAAGGATAGAAATGTGAAGATAAAACTCAAAATAGCTTGCTTACTTAACACTGATGACTGTATTTTACAGTGCTCCAGTACCAGACTCAACACCTGCAAGTAACCCGTTTGGAGATGGAGATTCTGATTTAGATGAACAAGTATCAGAGGGGTCTGGGGGTGTGTCAAGGTCAGGAGTTGACCCTGGGATCCTGTCCATACCAGCTAAAGTACTATATGCATATAAGGCAGAAGAGGAAGATGAAATAAGTGCTGAAGCAGGTTTGTTGGTGATTTTATCATGCAAATTTAACTTCTTTTAACTCTTTACCAAACTACATAATTTTAGACTGGTCCAAATCAGATGCATTGTAGACGACAAATTTAATGTTGCACAAATAAAAGAACCTTTCTTTGACAGGTTGGAAAACACAGTGGGAAAAGGAGAAAATGCTGGTTAAACCCCTGTCACACCAGAGCGGCGATCCCACGGCATCCAAGAAAAAATGCAGAACGCCGAGGTGTGCGCAGTACGATCGCAAGCATCATCACAGCAACGCAGTGGCATCGTGAATAGACACGTTGGGATCGTCTAGGACGCCGAGGGACGGCGCGCATTTTGAGCATGCACAAAACAAACGCCGTCACACGGCGTTCTGCGAAGAGCGCAGTGGGATCACCGGAAGGTCGTCTTAGCGGCGTAGTAAGATCTCCAACAACACCATGGGAGCTCCACCGGCGTGCACTGAGGTCGCAGTGCGAACGCTATGGTTGTCGGTGGTGCTTGCATTGAGACTGTACCGCGCGCTCTGAGATGTCACCGCGTCTCTACTGTGCTTATACGGCGCATCAGCGGCGTTTACACAGCGCGTCAACGGCGCTGACACGGAGTGTTATTTAATTCATTGTGCTCTTAAAACGACTCCTCTGAATTGCAACGGCGATCATTGCGCTTGTAAGGCGCTTCTACAGCGTCCATCCATCTTTGTCTGACAAAAACAAACATATAGAAGACGAAGAATGCAAATAAACATTCCATGGCTGATGTACGCTAGCAAGCTGGGCTATTAATGGTTGAGGAGTTGACAGTGGTTGACTTGCTTCTGTTTGAGAAGGTTGGGTTTTATGTCCTGCTTTTTTCCCCTTTTCTTTTTACGAGCATAGTTTTATTCTGCGTTGACTTTTCGAGACCACAGCAAAGAAACAATTGATGAATAAATGTGTATACATAGAATTTGTTTTCAGAGATTGTTCATTGTCACTCCATCAGCGTAGCGTGAGCGCCTTGAGAACACTGTGAACGCCCAGTGCACGCAGTATGAGCACCGTGAAAGCACAGAGCACGCAGTGATAGCGCCATGAGAGCGCTGAGAATCGCCAAGAGGAACTCCGTAGGAACGCGATAACGCGCCATAGCAGCTTCGTAGCAACATCTTGTTCGTGGTGAGAACGCCGTCACATCTCCATCTCAGCTGAAATTAGCTAATTTTTCCTGCGATCTCATGGCGCTCTGGAAAATTACACAACGCCGTGTAAATGCTGCGGAAACGCTTATAGTGTGACAGGGGCTTTACCAGCATTTTTGCCTTTTCCCTCAGAGCTTTCAAAATTCCTTTTCCTTGGGGGCCATTAAAACTTAGGATTGTGTGGTAGAGGGATGAGAGAGAGATATCTAGATTCTTCTAGTTGGAATAATAATCTTCAGTTTTCCAAATTTTGAACTCCTTTGGCCAGATGCCTGCAAAAGCTTATATCATGGCCCTGTGTCTGTCTTGTGTGCAAACATGTGTCAGTGCTTGTGTGGTAACTTTTAAACATGTCCTTCTCTGAAACTTCTGATCTGCATCTTGAAACTTATGAAACTTATGTTCCAATTTTGACCAGACTTCGCCGAAATTACCCTGCCATGAACCTCTTAACACTTCAAAGAATTTGATTCAATTAAAAAGTCAGGTTGCCATGATAACTAAGCTTAAAGATGTTAAAGATCCTTTATCATCTTCTCTAAAGCCACAGGTTTGAATTCTCCACTGAAAGGTATAAATAATCCTTTGTCAGAATTTGAGTTCCACTGGCCAAAGTCTGTGTGTTAACTTTTTTTTTTTCAAACATCTTCTCCTGTGAAACTACCCATCCAGTTTTATTATTATTGTTCATAATAAGCTATTGTTCAGTCAATAATTATCAATTATATTATTACAATTATTATAATTATAACTGTTTTTGTATGAGTTTCTTATCATTAGAAATGCCTGTATTCTTGGTAGCATGTTCAAAGGACATGACTTTTTTTTTTGACAACTATTGCAATACAGATTTTTAACAGTTTGATGACTGTTGATGCCAATTATGTGTATGGCACATGCATTCTATTAGTCAGTAGAGTGATACAGGGCCATCATTGTCATATTTCCTATACTTGTAATAATTTTTTTCAAAGAGACATTGTTCATAAAAGGTAATACCATTTTCCGTCAATATGTTTTCAAAGGTTTTCAGCTGAAGATGTACTTAAATACAGCCAGAAATGTACATTGTTTTCTTATTTCCCCGTGGGGTCCCGGGTTTTTTTAATTTATAGAATAGGACCTCGGCCTTTCTCTATGGCATGTCGTAGAAGGCGACTAAAATTAGAGACAAACGGCTGCTTTCCTCGTAATTCGTAGGATTGCAGCAGGCTGGGTAGTTCTTATTCCAAATCCTGTATTTTTTTCTCGATGTAAATAGGGTTTGGAATGGGAATCAATTGGCCTGTGGGACCCCGTGTGGTTTAATCGGGGGTATAAGAATAAACCACTGCAGTCCCGCGATCGTCACATCTGCCATTTCATCTGGCGGAACAAAAGTGACAGCATGCATGTCGTAAAAGGCGACAAAAGGGGCATCATTTTGTGTTTTGTCCATTCCTCATTTATCATGTTTGTCTTATGTTGTTGCACATGTATGTTATTTTCACCTCGCATTATTGTTTACTAAGTAATTGCGCCCAATATGACCTAAGTTGTCGACGGGCCTTAAAACGCTATTCATCATTATTCATCATGTTTTCTTATTATTTTATTTACAGGAGATGTGATTACACGTTTATCAGAACAAGATGACATGGGTTGGGTGAAATGTATAGGAAAAGATGGTTCTGAAGGACTGATTCCCTACTCCTATATTGAAGACATATGAAACAAAGAGTGTGAGAAAGAGAGCCAGCATTTGAAAATTATATATAAATAAATACCCACACTCTAAGCCGAACAAGGTCAAGAAATGGAACAGTACTCTGTGTCTGAACAATTCCTTGTATTCTACAGAAGATACTGCATGTGTAGAGAGATATGTATTATGTATAAATATAGTGTGTAAGCATTCATTCCGTAAAAGGAATCAGTTGACATAAAATCAACTGTGTCAGCTGAGTATGTCACAGCTTATTTTGACCTTGAGGGTTTCATTCTTACGATTTTTGTCATACAGTTATGGCAGTTATACAGTTATAAAGATTTAACATATTACATATAGCCAGAGCCATATAGCCAGTGTGTAATCTTTTTAGCTGTGGGTTCAATCCTTTACAAGACAACAACAAAAGTTTAGACTGCTCAAAATTGAAAGCCCTTGGAGATGATAAATGTGGCATACATGTTGGGATTGGTCTCTATCAGGGTAGAAAACATAGAGGAAGAGAATGCTGCTTACCAGCGTTTTCTTTTTTTCCTATGTTTTCAAAAGCCATTCTTCTCAGGGTCGTTCAGGATGGTGCAGTAAAATGTTAACTCTTTACCATACAACAAAAAAGTTTGACTGGTCTAAATTGAAAGTATTTGCAGACGACAATGTAGATGTAGTTCAAATGACGGAATTTGATAGAGTAGAAAACATTGTTGGAAAAGGAGAAAATGCTGGTTAACAGATGCTTTTCCAATGATGTTTTAAAAAGGCCTTTTCCTCAGAGTCGTTAAAACTCAGGATTTTGTGGTAAAGGCTTAAGACAGATCTGTGTTTCTGGCAGTCATACACAAAAGATTATTCTATTTCATCTCAAAGCAAGAAGTATAAACCATAAAAATCTTGATCCATTTCTTTTGATATAAAACTAATAAAACATATTTCAATGGATGTACATATACCAATAGAAATCATAATACCAGTAAAGAGTATGAAATTATGTCAAAGTTTTGTATGTTCATAGAAAAGCTAAATTCTCAGTTCTATATGTAATGTTTATGTTTATGATATAGTTAGGTATATGAAGAGTTTATGCATTATATTACCGTAGATAATGCAAGATACATAATCATGTGTATTCATTTCTAACACATAGATACATAAAGATATGATGTTGTAGTTACATGTTACACATATTTGTTAATACTTGATGTATGGATATACAGTGGCATATCTATGTTATAAGATATAAAAAAAATAGTGTAAATATTTGTTATATTATTCTAACATTGGCAATACTCAAAACATCTAACATATTAAGATCCTTTTTCTCATGTAGTTACCCTTTACTTCCTCTTCTTTCTGAAAAAATTGTAACAGTATGGAGAAATTGCTCAAAACAAGCATATCTTTTGTTGCAATAGTGTATTTTCCTTTTGCCACATCAGAATTCTTTTTGCCAGACTTGATTCTCTACTGTGCAAAAGTCATTGATCTAAACCATAGGATAAAAATTTGATGAATGCAAGCATTGTCAGAGGGCTATTTTGATGTGGCTAAACTGATGGATAATTTTTTATTATAGAGCTCTTTTTAACTCTTTACCAAATGACAAAAGTTTAGACCAGACCAAATTGAAAGCATTTGCAGACGACAAAATTAATGTGACTCAAAAATTGAAATTTGTTCTGGGAAGGATGGAAAACATTGTGGGAAAAGGAGAAAATGCTGGTTACCAGCATTTTCTCCTTTTCCCACAATGTTTTCAAAAGGCTTCTTTCTCACAGTCGTGAAAACCAGGGATTGTTTGGTAAAGAGTTGAAGGAAGTTGTAAGATTCTATTGTTACTGTATTTTCGAAACTTGTAGCACTGTTTCATCAGATATGTTTCTATGATGAAAAGGGTAAAAAAATAGAACATGTGTCCTCCATTATAGCATGCAGAACTAGAGGTGATCAGGCATATAAGTAACATAATATGACTTTTAACAGAAAACAACATTTTATACTTGTCCATGTTACAATGAGTCAAATGTGCCTCAAATGATGAAGTTTTCCTTGGTAAAGGTGGAAAACACGTTGAGAAAAGAAGAAAATGCTGGCTACCAGCATTTTCTTCTTTTCCCAAAATGTTTTCAAAAGTTGTATTCATTAAAAATAAAAGTGGAATCCTTTGGTAAAAGGTTGCTAACTTTTGTTCTAGTTTCACAATGCACTTTACTGCTAACGATTGTAACTCTGATAGATTGCATTGTAACAGATTGTCAGACTCATAATACACGTAATATTCATATTTTTAAATGGTATGGCTTAAGTTTGTCTGCAATTTTTGTTTACTTTTGGCTGCTAGTATGCCTCTAAGTAGGTGGAATGGGTTTTTTCCCAGACATACTACTAGCTAATACAAATGACACAAATGTGAAATACTTTGTAGGGTATATTAAATGATATGGAAGACATTGTGAGAGAAGTCATTATTGCCTGTTATAGGCAAATGCTGGTTTTTTCCTCAAGGTGTGCTAAAGCTTTTTTACCCTGTACCAAACTACCCCAAGTTTTAATAACACTGAAGAAGAATGGTTTTGAAAACATGGTAGGAAAAGCAGAAAATGCTGATAATCAGCATTTTCTGCTTTCCCCCCCAATGATTTCTTCCATTCTTAAGACAAAGTTAGTGTTTAAGTCATGTATACTATGCCAAATACAAATGCTTTCAGTCTGGCCGTGTCTATATTTGTTGCCTGGCCAAAAGTTTAAAAGCCAAATTTGTATGGTATTGGATTAATAACAGTGAAATTACCGTAAGTGTGTTTAAATTTATAACTGAAGTGTGTTTAAATTTATTGTTTAGTAATCAATACTCAGCATTTGTAACATATTGTCAGTGATTTGTGAAGAAAAGAATGAATAAGTGCTATAGTTTATTTTCAGCATTTGAACAGTAATATGATAACATTCCACAATTTTTGAAAAAGAATTCATCTAACACCACCAACTTGTATTTCTTTCTGTGTATTAAAACAATGTGTTATTCTTGATTTGTCACAATATTTTTCTTGTCTAAAGCAGAATAGAAATTATATTTGTCCCGTTCTGATCAGTTTTATTCATCTTTTTAAATAGAACACCATTACACATCATACCTAGGCTAGATCACAGAGTTTAATTTGTTACCAAGTAACATAATCTAAGACTTGTCCAAATTGTAAGCATTTGCAGACATAAATTAAGTGTGGCTCAAATGATGAAATTTGCCTCAGAAATAATAGGTAAACATGTTGGAAAAGGAGAAAATGCTGGTTACCAGCATTTTCTCCTTTTCCCAATATGTTTTCTAAAGCCCTAGTCCTCTGGGTCATTAAAACACAGGATTGTGTGGTAAAGGGTTAAGTACAAACACTGTTTGTTTCCCTCTGAGAGGGACTGTCTTTGCACATGTATTTGTATATCTAATAGGTCATAATTACATTTTATAGAACATGATTTATGAAGCTATTGCAACCTGTCGTTATTATTACATACTGTTTTTTGCCTCTGTCATACTGTAGAGATCTGAGGAAGAAAATGGGAAAAAGGTAAAATAAGATTGCTTTAAGCAACTGCTTCTTTGCCTTTGTTTTCATGTGAATGATTTTAAATAAAAATAAAAGTAAGGATAAATTAGATTGTTCAAGTAATTCTTCCATGATTTTTCATGCTTAAAATGTCTAATAGAAAGGTAAGAAGTATTGGTAGTGTTTGTACAGTATGATTTTAAAAGGTCATGAATATTGAGCACTGACTGACTGAAAACAATGTAACAAAAGAATTGTTATTTCATGTAATGAAGATTGTGATGATAAAGGGACACTGAATCGTGGAAAACTTACAGTTAGTGGCCAAAAGTATTTCATCAAATTCCAAATTTCCATTGACTACTATGCATTTTTAGTGTGCTAGAAAGTTAATTAATGCTGCTTCTGATCATGCAATTTTAAGGAAAACTATACCGGTAGAAACCAGGTTACTCAAGCTATTTACACTTATATGCTATAATTGTACATCACCTTACATTAAAGTTGTAGCTCTCTGAATCCCAGTGGTGTTAACATTCAGTTAAATTTCGGCAGTGTCACCATTTAAGTTAATTTAAAAGAAAATTGTAATGAGTGAAAAATACTGGGACTTCATAGTCAAATTTATGTTCATGTAAGTTTCACAATGATGGCATCACTTTTAAACCCACAAAAATTAAAGAAGTAAACCTGAACATACACTTATATAGGGATTCAGAACTTGAAGAAATATTTATGGCTATTAACTCAGTACATAGTTTCCAATATCAGCTCTGTACCAAACAACAAAATTTTGTTTTGTCCATTTTGAATTTATCTGCAGTAAATAATTACCAAATGGTCCAAATGGCTGAAATTCTATGGTATAGTAGAAAAAGTATTGATGGGAAAAGGAGGAATAACTTGTTACAGGCAATTTCTTCATTTCACACAATGTTTGAAAAGGCTTCACCTGTAGACATGGTAATACACTCTAAACACAAGAATATTTGGCAAGGAGGAAATAACATGTGATAAACAGTAATCCATTTACATCACAGTCTGAACATGAACTGGCTTGTGAGTTGTGGCATAGTTGCTGTTAGTTAACCCTTTACCACACAATCCCGACTTTAAACGACCCTAAGAAAGAAGCCTTTTGAAAACACTGTGGGAAAAGGAGAAAATGCTGGTAACCAGCATTTTCTCCTTTTCCCACAATGTTTTCTACCCTTCAAAATCAAATTTCAATTTTTGAGTCACATTTATTTTGTCATCTGCAAATGCTTTCATTTTAGACTAGCCTAAAATTTTGTCGTTTGGTAAAGAGTTAATACTGGTTCCTTTTATCGAGTCTCTGACGTTGGTTATGTTCGATCTTAATCTTTTACCAAACAATCTTGACTAATTTTCAAGTTTATTTTTCACAAAAATGTTTCAGATATTTTGGACAGGTTAGGTCCAAGATAGATATAGGTTCAAGTCTGATGTTGGATCTATACTGTCCTCACTCTGCAGGTACTGTCTGAAATATGGTAGAAAACATTGAAGGACAAGGAGATTTTCTGTTTATATAGAGGAAATTGCTCCTTTTCTTTCAGTGTATGGAAAAGCCATCTATTATGAGTTATGCTCTTTAAAAAAGGGGTTCAAATTGTCTGCAAAAAGTATCGAACCAGGTCAGCCTGCGCAGTCTGCCCTGGGCTAAAACCTTTCGCTATCGGTCAATTTTCTGCATGTCCAAGGACTATTCTTCCTCCAGATTTTGTCGGTTGGTTGGTAGACAAAATGGACTTTATGGATCTATAATTCTGTGATAAATTGCACTGTGTAATGCATCACAGAGTTGCATTAAACCCCCTATTGCCAGAGCATGACTTATATGGATGTAAAAAAAGGTTGTACTTTTACAGTGATGGGTAAGAATACAGTATCATAATTTGCCAAAAACTGATTGCTACCTCATATATCTAAGAAAACTTAACCCTTTACCACACGATCATGACTTTTAACAACCCTGTAAAAGAAGGCTTTTGAAAACATGGGGGGAAAAGGAGAAAATGCTGGTAACTTGCATTTTGTCCTTTTCCCAAAATGTTTTTACCTTTAAAAGAGATACTTCATGTTTTGAGAAACATTTGAAATATTGTTTGCAAGAGCTTTCATTAATTTGAACCAGGTTGAATTTTCGTCATGTGGTAGACATAAAGTTCTCTTCTCCAGACAAAATATATTTAGACTGGTCAATATTGAAAGCACTTTGAGATGTCAGTTATGTCTCAAATGGTGAGGTTTGTCTTAGAAATGGTAAAAAACATTGTGGTAGAAGAAATCAATCATTAAGAGGAGATCTCAACCCTCTCAAATTTACTAAGTGTGGGTCTGTCTATATGGTTAGAAAAGTGTACTTCACTTACTTAGAAGTCTGAAGGTTGAAATGTAAAGGTCAGTGTTGGTCAACAGAATCTCTTAATGTTGTATGGATGTGATATAATTTTAATTGTCAGACTTCTAATGCAGTGAAGTTAACAGTAGTAAAGACCCATTACATGTAATAAGCAGTTTGTTTGTTCACATGCAATATTTGCAAGACTTAGATCAATCCCCTCTGCAGACAGAATTTTAGACTTGTCCAAATTAACCCTTTACCAAACAATCCCTGGTTTTAACGACCCTGAAGTAGGAGCCTTTTGAAAACCTTGTGGGAAAAGGAGAAAATGCTGGTAACCAGCATTTTCTCCTTTTCCCACAAGGTTTTCTACTCTTTCACTGATAATTAGCATCATTTCAGCTACATTTAATATCGTCTGCAAATGCTCTCAATTTGGACCAGTCTAAAATTTTGTTGTTTGGTAAAGACTTAAAAGCTTTTACAAGTTAAATGTGGCTCAAATCAAGGGAATTATCTTTGATAAGGTAGAAAACATTGTGGGAAAAGGAGAAAATGTTGTTATCAGCATTTTCTCCTTTTCCCACAATGTTTTCAAAAACCTTTTTGTTTCAGGGTTGTATAAACACAGGATTGTGTGGTAAATGGTCAATGGATTTGACATGTCATTAATTTTTAACATAGAGGGATTAACATGTGGGTTGATTTTGCAAAGTGTCATGGGGATACCATTGACTGTCAAAGATTTTGAATAAAACTAGTGGATGAAAAGTACTCTGCTATGACATTGTTCATATTTAAGTTGTAAATAGATTTAACGACGGGAATTTAGCCATTATATAAGTTATTCATTTATTCAGCAAAACTATTGCATATTAAATATTGGTTATATAAAAAAGGTGCTTGTTTTTGTGGTCATTTATTGTCCTTGTAATGTTACCTAATGACAAAATTTTTAACCTGCCCAAATTGAAAGCATTTGCAGACTACTAATTAAATGTGACTCAGACATTTGGAGTTGTCTTTGAATGGTAGAAAACATGGAGAAAAAGGAGAAAATGCTGGTTACCAGCATGTTTGTCTTTCATGAGCCTGTTGTGTCAGGGTCTCTAAACATGGGATTGTCCAGTATGGGGTTAAGTTAACATACAAAGTCAAGTTTTTATACCCCAGCACTTGACTGCTTTTTAAAACAAGGAAAAGGGAGCTATAGCTTCAACAACAAATATGCTCCTTTCAAACGGTGTTTCCATACAGTTCACAATGGTTGTGCCCAGCAGGGTAGCTCATTGGTACCACATCTATCACGTGACCAGGTGGTTGTGAGTTAAATATCCTGGTTGAGGCAAACTTTCTTTCCAGCAATGTTTCGCTTCTCATCTCTGATGCATGTGAGAAAAGTAGATTGTGGCTTGGAAAGAAAGTTGTGTCATCAGTGGTGTGAGAAATTGAGGAAACACATGTGTAGGTTCACTGACTGCCATTATATGACCTAAGTCGTTAAAACAGCATTTAAACTCCCAATACCAACAAACACAATGGTTGTCTTCTGTTTCCTTCTCTGTAGTGTCTCTAGTTGCTTTATCAAGTAATCTTGTGTTTTCCCGAGAAAAAAGCCTTTTAAAAACATTATGGGAAAAGGAGAAAATGCAGGTCAGCAACTTAGTCACCTTCCCTCATTATTTTCTACCCATCAGGAGACGTATCTCATCAATTGAGCAAATGATTCTAATTTGGGCAAGTGCGGTTGGGGTTTGGTTTCCTTTGCAAACAGTCTGGATTAAGATCAGACTGAATGTGGTTATGGATCTAAGCTGTCCAAAAAGCAGTGAGATACTCTGACTGAACCGACCTTTTACTCTTTACCAAAGGACATTATTTTGGACTTCCTCCAAACTGAAAGCATGTGTAGACGACAAAATAAATGTTGCTCAAACAATAATTTCTGTCTTTGATAGGGTAGGAAACATTGTGGGGTAAGGCGAAAATGCTGGTAACCAGCATTTTTAGCTCACATGGCAACAAAGTGCTCAAGGTGAGCTATTGTGTTTGAGTGGTGTCCAGCGTCCGTCGTGTGTCGTCTGTCCTCAACTTTTACTTTGTGTACGCTCTAGAGGCCACATTTTTAGTCAGATACTCTTGAAACTTGGTCAGAATGTTTGTCTTAATGATATCTCAGACAAGTTCGAAAACAGGTCATGTTGGGTCAAAAACTAGGTCACTAGGCCAAATCTTAGAAAAACCTTGTGTACACTCTAGAGGCCACATTTTCAGTCCAAAACTCTTGAAAGGTGGTCAGAATGTTTGTCTTGATAATATCTTGGACAAGTTCTAAAATGGGTCATGTTGGGTCAAAAACTAGGTCACTAGGTCAAATCTCAGAAAACATTGTGTACGCTCTAGAGGCCACATTTTTTGTCCAAAACTCTTGAAAGTTGGTCAGAATGTTTGTCTTGATGATATCTTGGACAAGTTCTAAAATGGGTCAAAAACTAGGTCACTAGGTCAAATCTCAGAAAAACATTGTGTAAAGTCTAGAGGACACATTTTCAGTCCAAAACTCTTGAAAGTTGGTCAGAATGTTTGACTTGATATTATCTCAAATGAGTTTGAAAATGGGTCATGTCAGTTCAAAAACTAGGTCACTAGGTTAAATCTTAGAAAAACCTTGTGTACACACTAGAGGCCACATTTTTAGTAGTCCAAAACTCTTGAATGTTGGTCAGAATGTTTGTCATGATAATATTTTAAATGAGTTTGAAAATGGGGTACATCGGGTCAAAAACTAGGTCACCAGTTCAAATCTTTAAAATAACTTGTGTAGTCATCATTTTCTGTCCAATACTTATGAACATTAGTCAGAATGTTTGGCTTGATGATCAATATGATGAAATTGAAAATGGGTCATATTGGGTGAGAAACTAGGTAGCCATGTCAAATCTTGGAAAAACCTTGTGTACACTCTAGATGCCACTTCAGAGCTTTTAAAATAAAAATTGCATCCAGTCACTCAATTTGAAATAGGTTTGCCATTTTTTATCATAATTAAATTATTAAATATTATTATATGAATAATATTAATTATATAAATTATAAGTATAAATAAAAATTATATTACTGATTATATAAATAATATTATATAAAATTATAAAATTACTATTTACCGTCCGTTGTATATCCTTGCGATTCATTACCATCCTTTGCTTAAATGATTGTCATTGGTTTTCGTCTCTGGACCAATTATTAAGGCAGGACGCGGGAACCAGAAAGCACGATTTGTTTAGACATGGCGTCGACAGTTGAAAATGCGAATGCTCTGTTGGAAGACGAGGCTCTTGCTGAAGAAGTTAGTGGATAACTTGACTTATTTTTTATCTGATTTAACGGAATCTTTCTTTTTGAAGCTGTGTAAAATCAGTAAACTGACAAAGTTTCTTGGAAAGCCAACTTATGATTGGTTTCCATGTCGCATCATAAATCATTCCCCGATTTTCTTAATTCTGACTCATTTTGACCCTTAAAAAGCCGAATAAATCCACTGGCCATTATCAGTCTACACTAAGTTCCAAATAATTGCAATTTCGTGACAGTGTTTTGACTTGACTTTTTCTTTAAAGCGGACTGTGGAAATCAAAGATCAGACTGCACATTTTAGGCAGTCTGATCTTGATCTTAACTGTCTGCAAAGGTAATTTTAGTAGAGAAAGAGGCTTTAAGGGTTAATCTATACGGACATTTTCAAAGTTTGGTTTCCAAACTGGAGAAACATTTGAAACAAAGTAAAATGTTTTTTAAAAGGCAAAATATTGCAAGCATTTACAGATATTAAATAAAATGTGGCTCAAAAGATTACTGATGTGATTTGTCTGTGAAAGCATAGGATATATTTTTGGAGGAAAAGAGAAAATGATGCTGTAGCTGTAACCAGCTGCGTAGATGTTGAGAAGTCTGGGCAGCTCAATTTTTAGAGCATTCACACTGGAAGCAGGGGGTCCCAGGTTCGAGCCCAGTACCATCCCACTTTTTTCCTTATACTCTCATGGTGTTGAAATGGTTCCTAGAAACCAAAGGGATCTTATGAACCTTTGTAGTGGAGTAGGTCCAAAAAATCAAGAGGGGATGGAGTGTAATGATAATTGGTAGAGTGGATGTCTAGTGGTACAGATAGCTCAGTGGTTGGAAAACTTGTCCTGGAATTGAGGGGACCAGGATTTGAGTACCACACTGGCTGCATTTTTTCCCCTAGGGATAGACTTTAATGTGTGTCAGCATTTTAGCGGTTCCTGTATAATCCAACAATGTTTTCAAGAATACTTATTCTTCCTCAGGTTGCTAAAACACTTGAATGATTAATTAGGGGTGTAACGATACATCGGACTATCGATGGATCGCGATGGTGAGTGTGTCGATGCTACTGCATCGATTGTTATGTTGAAAATCGATAACTATCGCCGATAGTTACCTCAAATATCGATAATTTCGATAGTTTCACTGACAAGAAAGAGGGAGAAAATACTGCAATTCGCTAATGTATTCAAACGCCCTAAAAGTTCGGACACGTTTAATTATTTACAAAAATAATTTATTTTTTAATTCTTTCTCTGAACACTTCCAAAAGCAAGTTTTCCTAAATATTCGGACATTCCGTAACGTTAATTTCCCAAAATATTTGACGGGTAATTTTTTGGAATATGTTTTCAATAATGATCGGCTGCATAATATTCATTTCTGCATAGCAATGTTCATCGTTACGAAAACGAATCCTTCGAGAGCTGATTAACTCAGCGATAATTTTAAGTCATGAAATTAGACCAAAATAATTGCAACACTAAGGGTGTTTTTGTTAAAAACTTCTCACCAAAGCGAAAAGTGTGAATTTGGATCAAAGATCAGACCAAACAGTCTGCCTACAGTCTAATCTTAATCTACATAGGCTGCCAAAACCATAACCATGCGTGTTGTCCCTCCATAAGCAATAAATAAATCTACTATGAAAAATGAATACTAAACCTCGTTCTTTCTTTTCTTCATTTATCAGTAATCCATTTCGAATGCATTCCTTTTATTTCGGCTGCAAGGAATTAGATTAATTTTTAGAAAACAGCCGCACTTTTTTATGCTGACTACACAAAACGTGACACGACTGGCGTGTTCTTGAAACAGCTATATTACTAAATGCAAAAAGGCTTTATCAGCTGGTGTACATGTAAATCGTGCATGAAATAGGCTTATTGCATGGTCACTTTGAATTGATTGGAGGTCGACCTGCAGCCAGATATAAGTTTCTTCGAGCAGACCAGTTTAAGTGTGTAAATTAAACAGGTGCGTTACAACTCAGTCGCTTCGAATGATTTGCGTGTTAGGTCATACCCCTTATCCAAATTTTACTGCAAACATTTGTGTACCCACGACAGGCCGACAGGCATCTTGTAGACAGATGGCTTTTAATGTAGATCTACATTATGGTCGTTCTGATTTACTCTGCTGATGGCAAGATGGCGATTTTCAAACTTGGCGGATGGTGTAGATAGACTTCAGACTAAACAGAACATGCTGTCTGATCTTGGATCTATACCATCCACTTCTGTACTATGACTTAACTCGTATTAGAAAGCTACTTCTTTCTCGGGCTAAAAAAGGTAAGATAATGTTTAACAGTGTTCCCACTCGCGCAAATTATTGCGTAAATCACGTTACAGAATTGAAATTCACGTAACAGATTCTGGTTACACCCGAGACTTCGCGTAAGAAAATGCATGGACAAAAAAGGCCATTATACGCCTTTCTTGTGAAAAATGACAGGTTTTGAAGTTACTTGTTACCCTCATTGACAATCTTTTTGTCAAATCATGTGGAAATACCTAGCCAGAAATTAAAAGACACGAAAAACTGATCGGAGTAAAAAACACGGAAACCCATGATACAACAAAATGTCTCTTTGACATTGTCCGATGAGAGTCACTTCAGATCGTCTTTTCAGCTTTTTAATGACTATAAGCAGTAAATTTATACAAATATCTTAATATAACACTTTTTAGATACACATACAACAAGGTAAAACCTATTATTTCGGTCACCCTCTTTTTTTCAGAATGATAATTACCTAAAGATTTGGAGACTAAACAAAGATAATTATTTTTTCTGTCTGAATATATTGTCCAATTATGGGTAAAATTAGATAAATTCTATCAACTCAAAAAAACGTTAAGGGCTCACATTTAAAAGGTGATTTCTTTAAAAGTTTAAAGTTGCTTTATAATTACTTTTTATTAGGTGTGTTTATGAACCACCAGCATTTGGCAGCATTTTGTGCTTTGCATGCTGTTGTATATCGATCAGACTTAAAAGTTGACTTCTTCAAAAGTTTAGAGTAATTGGGTATGTTAAATTGTTTGAGCCATCTGCATTTAGAAAAAATTGTCATTGAAATTTATTGAGCATCTTGCATTTAACTCTATTTTCCCCTTTATTTGCTATTCAAAACTATACTCAAGTAGAATTTAAACTACTCGGAGATGTAATTTGGTGAAATTCATCTCTTGCAATTCATCCAATAGTATTGCAATAGTATCAGGCAATATCAATACTATTGCAATAGTATTTTTTCCAATGTCAATACTATCGCAATAGTAGATTTTGGCCTCAATAGTCAACCCTATGATTAATTTAGAGGAGATACAGACTTTGAAGTAAAACATGTTTCTGATGTGGAAGCCTCTTTGCTGAAATGTTACTGTGTTGTTAATAAAACAATTAATCATGTTTGCAAAAGACAAAGTAATTTCCCTACTTAGGGATTTTTTCTACCAATCCATTTACTAGTATCAGTTTTTATGACAGTGAGAAAGAAGGCTTTTGGAAACATTGGAAAAGAAGAAAATACTGTTGACAAGTATTTTCTCCTTTTACCATACCACAATGTTTTCTACCCATATAGACACACACCATATTATTTGAGAATCATACAATTTGTTGCTTGCAAAAGTTTTTCATATGGGCAAGTCTAAAATTTTGTTGATAGGTAAGGAGTTATACATGTATGTCATGTATATGAAAAATCTAAAGCGGTTAGACCCACATTGCGAAGGGATAGCATACACATACTTCTTCTAAATACATGTTTACTTTATTCAGAAATTGTTAGAAGAACTCGAGAATGAGGAAATTCCATCACATATCCGTGAAGCCAGATTAGAACAGTTGAAAACTCAAGCTACACAGTTCAGGGATATGAAAGACAAAGGACATGGTATATACAGGTATTGAGCTGGATTTACTTGATATAACAATAGATATAAGAAATTTGCTCACATGCATTCCGCAGGTTTTATTTTATTGGTACTTGGGATACATGTAGAAATATTGGCCTCTCTAAAATGCTGAGCGAAACTCCACCTAAGTAAAAAGCTTTTTGACAGACAAAAAGAAATGAGTCATGCTAGATTAAAAGGGTGTTTAATGCATCTGCAAAAAGTATTGACCCATGTCAGCCTGTGCTGACTGCGCAGGCTGACATGGTCAAAACTTTTTGCTATTAATAAATTTTTTGCATGTCAAAGGTTCATTCTACCTCCAAATCTGGTAGATTGTTAGTTTAAATGGATTAATTATGTGATGACTTGCTTGGTATAATGCATCATGAAGATGCATTATACCCCCTTTTGCCTGACTGCTGCTCAAATACATCAATGGAATACGTATGTATTGAATTTATGAATGTAACTCTTTACAAGTTTATATCTGTTAGACAAGTCATTATTTGATCTTGGCTACAGAAATAATGTTATTTGAAGCCAGTAGTTTTTCAATAGTTACCTAAACCTTTACCACACTATTACAAGTTTTAACAACCTCAAAGAAAAAAACTTTTGATACCACTGTAGGTGAAGGAGAAAATGCTGGTCACCAGGCTTTTTCCTTTTTCTAACCTCCTCTAATAAAATTTAGGTTTTGAGCCGCATTTATGTTGTTGTCTGCAAATGCTTTCAATTTGAACTAGTCTAAAAATCTGTTGGTTAGTAAAGAGTCAAGAATTTATTACGTACCATGTCAACAGTTTGTGTAAGTAATGATACTTGGTTGATTGATGTATAGTATTAAGCTCAGTTGTTTGCATACAGACTTGAGAACAGGAAGTTGCTGGTTCCATCCCGGCTCAGCCAATTTCTTTCCAAGGATTGATGATAGTCATTGAGACAGGATTCATTCCTCTCTCACTGCTGTCCATTGTTTTTATGATGGTTATGTGGGAAAGCAGCCAGTGGCTTAGAAAGAATATTGTGTGGAGTACTGGTGAAAGAAACACCAGGAAAGCATGGATAGGTGCACTGGCCCTCGTGATATAACTGAAATAATGTTGAAAACGGTGGTAAACACCATACAATCAATCAATCAATCATTGTATGGTATTAAGTCTGTACCAGACTACAAAATTTTGAATTTGACTAAATTGAAAGCATTTGCGGATGACAAAATAACTGTAGCTCAAGGGATGATTTGTGTATTCGATAGGATAGAAAACATTGTGGTAAAGGGAGAAAATGCTGGTTACCAGCATTTTCTCCTTTTCTCACAATGTTTTCAATAGCCTTTTTCCTTGGGGATCATTAAATGTCAGGATTGTGTATTAAAGGACTAATGCCACTTTCAGTTTTATTTCAGGCCTGTTATGGCAGTCTCACTTGTTCATGTGTGGCTAAGATTTCACCAGTATAAGGCTTGGGTTCTGAAGTGTCTTTTCCCAGGACACTCCCTCAGAAACTTTATTGACTCAGGTGAAGATCAAACCCAGGACCTCCAGTGTGCAAATCCCATACCTTCACAGCTGAGCCACACATGATCCTTATCACTAATACTTAACCCATTATCACACAAGCCTGACTTTTAACAACCCCAAGGAGGAAGGCTTTCGAAAACATTGTGAGAAAGGAGAAAATGCTGGGAACCAGCATTTTCTCCTTTTCCCTTAATGTTTTCTACCCATTCACAGGCAAAAACAATCATTTTGAGCCAGGTTTAATTTTTTGTCTGCAAGTGCTTCCAATTTTGACAGGTGTGAAATTTTGTCATCCGATAAAGATTTAACAGTTCCTCTGTTTTCCCTTTCCAGTGACATGGAGACGGAAAAATCAGTGTTAGATCTTACAACTAGTGAAGAGAAATGTGTAGTACATTTTTACCATGAAGATTTTAGAAGATGTGCAATCATAGATAAGCATTTAAAGGTATGTTGAATATAAAATACAGGAGTCATTGTGCAGCTGTTTTTACACCTCTGCAGTTAAAATGTCAAAACATGATGGGAAAAGGAGGTACTGCTCGTGTCAAGCAATGAACACATTTTGACACATTTTTTACCATCGGCAAGAAAAACATCTTTTCTATCCATTATTTGAGCCATGGTCTGGGAAAGTGGATCTAACCCCTAGGCTGCTAAGCACAACTCAGTGACTTTTGAGGATATTGTAGATCAAGATCAGACTGCACAGAATGTGCAGTCTGATCTTGGATCTACACTGTCAGATGAGGAGATATCCTTTCTCGAAAAAATACCTTTGAAATAGAAAAATTGGGGTTTTCACCATCAGTTTGAAATTTTCATTTCAATAATTTAGGATAAGGATATTTAGGATAAGGGTAAATGCATCTCCATGATTCATCTTACTGAGCAAGTCATCACATAATTATGGATCCATAATATCTGTTTTGTCTAACAATTGGCTGAATCTTGAGGTTTGCCAGCATTTTCTCCTTTTCACACAATGTTTATCAAAAGTATTTTCTGTTAGAGTCATTAAAACTAGGGACCTTTACCAAATGACAGAATTGAAGACTAGTCCATGTTGAAGGGATTTGCAGACATAAAATCACCTGTGCTTCAACTGATGGAATTTCTCTTAAAAAGGCTAAAAAAACATTGTGGGAAAGGAGAAAATGCTGGTTACTAGCATTTTCTTGTTTTCACTACAAGATCATAAGATCATGGGATTGTTGGTAAAAGGATAATGACAGATAGACTTAATCACATTGTAAAATAAAATATGCATCTGTAATAGTGATTGTTATGTTAATATGATTGTTATTTATTGTAATTTACATACTTATTTAACCCTTTTACCACACAATCCGGAGTTTTAACGTCCTGAGGTAAAGAGTAATATAAAACATTGTGAGAAAATGAGAAAAATCTGGTTACCAGCATTTTCTCCTTTTCCCAGAATGTTTTCTACACTTTCATAGGCAAATCTCATCATTTGAGTCCTTGCTGTTTTGCTGTCCGCAAATTTCTTGGAGTTGGACAAGTCAATAATTTTGTTGTGTGGTGAAGGGTTAAAGCCCATGTTTAATGAAGAGAAATAAAGAGAATAAATGACATATTTCTGTCCCATTACAGGTTTTAACAGAAAAATATTTTGATACCAAATTTGCCAGGATAAATGTTGACAACGCCAAATTTTTAGTAGAGAAGCTGAAGATTCGGGTGTTACCTGCAGTACTTTTATTCAAAAATGCCATTTGTGTTGATAGGTAAATGTGTTTTCTGTTACATTCTTGGTTACATACATGGAGGGTAATCAAGTGTGTTTTTGTGTAATATTGAAAATATCCATCATGATAATGGACATTTAGCCAAGAATGGGCTATTAGATGGTTAAAAAAAAAGAAGAGTGAAGGGTGTTTAAAAAAGAAGGATTTGTTGAAAGCAGCTTTAAGCACCATACACCATACACTCACAATCACAATACTTTTCTTCATTGTAGTTACAGTTTCAGTTCACAGCACAAGTTTCTCAATCAAGATGCAGGATGCAATCCAGGATTAATTACTGTATTTTTTTTTTGCATCAAAGTGATGCGATTTGTCTAAGGGAATCATTGCTTTGGTCATTTCTTGAATGCTAGTGCCAGTGAAAATTTATTACACACCATGTTTGTTGGCAGGTTGAATAACAACTTAAGAATATGATTTACCATATAGGTCTGTATAAATAAGGTTAAGTTTCTCAATATGGTAAACAAACCAAAGCCCCGCAATTTAACACTTTACAAAACAATCAAGAGTTGTTACAACCCTTGAAAAAAAACTCTTTAAAACTATTGTGGGAAAAGTAGAAAACCAGCATTTTCTCCTTTTCCCACAATTTTTCCATCCTTTCAAAGACAAATCCCATCATTTTAGTAACATTTAAATTGCTGTTTGCAAATATTTTCAATTTGGACAGGTCTAGAATATTGTTGTTCGGTAAAGAGTTAAAATGTGTTATTGCCATAGTGTTTTTTGAAATAGCAAACAGAGAAGAACCAGTATCATTCTGAAAGTTTTCTGTTGTCTGATTTTGATCTACACTGTTTGCTAAAGGCAGTCGGATTCTGGTTCTACACAGTCCATAAAAGACAGTCTGATCTTGATCTACACCCAACAAAAGTCTGATTTACATTGTCCACCAAAACAATTTAAGTTGTACTTAGAACCATAGTGTTAATTGTGACTATCTCTATTTTGTAGAGTGGTCGGGTTCGACGAATTAGGTGGTTCTGATAATTTTGCTACTGAAGTTATAGAGAGAAGAATTGCAAAGTCAGGTAAGAAGCTGAAAGGAGGCTCTTCAAATTTTAAGTATCAAATAAAATTCAAAAATATTTTTCATGGAATTTAGTATGACAATAACTGGTAGCCATTAATAAATAAGAAAGAGAATGTTAAATAAAGTCTTTTTGACTCTATACCAAATGACAACATTTTGACTGGTCCAAATTGGAAGCGCTTGCCGACGACCAAATAAATGCAACTCAAAGAATGAAATTTGTCTTTGGAAGGGTAGAAATCATGGTGAGAAAAGGAGAAAATGCTGGTTACCAGTATTTTCTTTTTTTCCAACAATGTTTTCAGAAGCTTCCTTTCTCAGAGTCATTAAAACTCGGGATTGTGTGGTAAAGGGTTAATGGTTTTTTGTTTATGGGATACATGGCCCATAAACTCATTACCAGACGACAAAATTTTAGACTCAAGCATATCAAAAGCATTTGCAGACGGCATATTAAATGTAACTCAAATAATGAGATTTGTTTTAGAAAGGTCAGAAAACATGATGGGAAAAGGAGAAAATGCTGCTTTGCAGCATTTTCTCCTTTTCCCACAGTGTTTTCAAAAGCCTTTTTTCTTCATCATTATTAAAAGTCAGAATTATTTGGTGAAGGGTCAAGGTCATTTGGGTGGTTTTTTTTATGTAGGAGTCATTGAGATGGAGGAGGAACAGCAAGAGAAGAAAACGATTTTTGGTTTCCGACAATCTAAACAAACAGACGAGGACAGTAGCGATGACGATGATTACTGACCATTTACCTCATAAATAGATTTTTTTTTTTACTCT
Source organism: Hippopus hippopus (assembly GCA_946811185.2). Classification (NCBI taxonomy): domain Eukaryota; kingdom Metazoa; phylum Mollusca; class Bivalvia; order Cardiida; family Cardiidae; genus Hippopus; species Hippopus hippopus. The sequence continues at coordinate 44,606,266 of OX328107.1, read as the reverse complement.
ATACATTTTATTTAAACTCTGTACGTAAACATGAACCAAAGCATGATTTTGAAAATGAAGTGGCAACAAAAGAAATCGTTTTTTTTTAGGGTAATTTCTTGATTTGTCACAGAAGGGACAATAATTTCATTTGCCACATTGATTTCTTGACTCTGTGGATTGGCCATTTTCATCCATGATGGTGTAATTAAACTGTCCTTCATGGACTAAAAGTCTAAATACAGCGTATGAAGAATTAAAGATAATATGAATGTAGTGTTCAAATTCATATTATAGCTGAGCTCTATGTTGAAGAACCAGTATGATGGTTTTTTATTAGTCAAACAAATCTTTGATTTAACCCTTTACCACACAATACAGAGTTTTTACAAAGAAGGCTTTTGAAAACATTTTTGAAAAAGCAGAAAATGCTGGTAACCAGCATGATCTCTTTTTCCCACCATGTTTCCTACTTTTTCAAAGCCAAACTCCAAAATAATAGCGACATTGTATGTGTTGTCATCAAATGTTTCTAAATTAGACCAGTCAAAAATTTTTGTTGGCTGGTAAAGAGTTGGTACTTAAGGAGCTCCAGTGGAAAAAGAGGAATAGATTGTTTTCAGGAATTTCTCAGTTTTTCCCGCAATGTTTTCAAAAGCCTCACACGTTACATCCTGTTGGAATGTCTACATGAAATCAGTTTTACCCCCTCTAGAAGTGATATTATAATTCAAATTTTATCTTTATAGTTCAATTTTTTTTTTGTATAATAAATTGATGATAAAATTGCTGATATTTTTTCTCATTTCTCAGCTCGGCTGTTTTCGAAGTAAATGTCAAGGCACTGTTGTAGCCCTGTTGTCTGCGTCATCATTATGTAAAAACTTTGACATTTTGTAATATCTTTGTCATTGTTGAAGATATTTACTGTGCAGCAGTGTTGGCACCTACATGTCATGCTTTTGTTTTTTAAAGAAATATTGAGTGTTGTGATATGAATATTATGATAAGTCCTCTAATGGACATGAGTAAAGATTATTCCTATGTTTTCAAGATCTTTTGTCGGTTTTGTTACATGTGGCTACCATTGGAGAAAAACACTATATAAAATGTCTTACCTGCAAATCAACTGACAGATGTTTCTTAGATGTAGTAATTGTTTACCACACAATCATGCTTTTAAAGAAAAAAAGCTTTGGAAAAAATTCTAGGAAAAGGAGAAAATACTGGAAACAAGCATTTTGTCCTTTTCCCACCATATTTTCTACCCTTCCCAAAACAAATTTTAATTTTTGATCCACGGATTTATTTTATTGTCTGCAAATGCTTTCAATTTGAACTAGTCTAAAATTTTGTCGTGCGGTAAAGAGTTACAATGCAATTTGATTTTGATATTTTTCGATCAAGGCTGTGATAGATTGTGTTGGAGGAGAGTCTCAAATTCAAACAGCACAGAACATGCCATCTGATCTTGGACTTACATGGTTCAATAATCAAATGTTCTGGTGAAATCTGCATTGAAATATAATAGCCATTCAACTTGAATGAAATTGTACATTTCTTTTATTTGGCTCTCTGAGGATGAACTGTCCAATTGACAAAACTGCCAAATACACTAGCTATCTATGCTAACACTCTACGAGGGTTGTTCGATATGTAATGTGTATTGTACGATATCTCAAAAGCATTCGACTCAAACAGTGAAATGAACATTACATCCCTTCAAAGTATTCTCCGCGGTTTGAAATACATAATTTCAATCTCTGAATCCATTTCTGAAATGCGTCAGGGTACGCTGATTTAGGTAGACCTCTGAGGCACTGACTGATGGCTGAGCCAAGGGCTTGTAACGACGACCAGATAAGAACTTTTTAAGTTTTGGTATTGTGGGTGTGGCAAGACGGTAACCTTCTCCGACTTCAAAAATTGCTTCACAAGCTCAGATGTATGTGATGGAGCATTATCATAAAGTAGACGAACATGCCTAAATCCTGAGACAGGGTGTCGTTTAAGATAATATTTCTTGACCTTTTTTAGCATAACCTCTCGGTAATACCGACCTGTAACACTTTTGCCCTTTGGCACCGGAATTTGTACGGCTATACCATCACATGAGAAGAATATGCAATAAAGAACCTTCTTTGTGCCTATGCTTCTTTTGGCAACTACAGGCCTTCTACCGTGTTTAGTTAGCCATATTTTGTTTCCAATTTTTCTTACTGGTTCGAAATAGTGAACCTATGTTTTGTCACCAGTAACAATCAATGTTTGCAAATTGTCTTTGATTGAATTTGGGAAACATTTTGAGCAATTGCTTAGCGGTTTGTACTCGTATCCGTTTTTGGTCATCTGTCAATATATGCGGTATCCATCTGGCAGAAATTTTTCGTACTTTCAAAATACGCTTCAAAATGAAATGCACCCGCGATAGCGATATGCCAACAGCGTTGGCAATATCAGGAATTGTGTATCTGCCATCACTTTCAATTATTTCCCTGACTTTTGAGACATTTGCCTTGCCTGTTACAGTCACAGGTCAGCCAGATTTTGCTGCATCTTTGACAGACTCTGTGCCAGTCAGAAATTTCTTTCTCCACCTACGAACTGTCTCATAAGATACTTTATCAGACCCATAAATTTCCCCAATTCAGTAATAATCTGTATTACCGAATGACCGAGTTTTGCGCGAACTTTTATATAAGCTCTAATTTCTTTAATATTCTTAATCCGTTTCCCAACCATTTTTAGCTCCACTGGCCGAAGGCCAGCGAGCTATTGTCATGGCGTTGTGTCTGTCGTGCGTGCGTGCGTCCGTTCGTTCGTCCGTGCGTGCGTCCGTAAACTTTTTCTTTAAAAAACTTCTCCTCAGAAACTATTGACTGGATTTTTACCAAATTTCACAGGAATGTTCCTTTGGTGGTCTTCTTTCAAATTCCTTCAAATAATTGTGTTCCATGAAGAATTCTGGTTGCCATGGCAACCAAAGTAAAAAACCTTTAAAAATCTTCTCCTCCCAAACCGCTATTTGGATAGCATTATTATTTTGCAGGAATGTTCCTTAGATACAGGTTTACAGAATTCCTTAAAAAAAAAAATGATCTGTCAAAAAACATGGCTTTTATGGGAGACTCATTTTCCTTTTATGGTATAAAGTAAAATCTTTGAAAAATTTCTTCTCTAAAACTATTCATTGGATTTCATTGTTGTTTTGCAGGTAAGTTCCTATGGTGGTTGTCTACCAAATTGTTCCTTCAGTGAGCTAAAATGCAGGATTGAATGATAATTGTTAAAAACTTCCTTTCGCCATTATAGAAATATCAGGCCTGTGGAGCGATACAGGCGCTCAAGCGCCTCTAGTTACAACAGTGGTCACCGACTAGCTCTATTGAAATGACTATAAGTTTAAAACTATGTGGAGCTGAAGGCTCGTGTTTATACCGTTGGAAAGGTATTGGATAGAACTATTCAAGCGCATCATCATCCACGAAATCGTGCAAAGCGTTATCACGCTATGGTACAATACACATTACATATCGAACAGCCCTCGTATACTACAAATTTACCAAACATCAAAATTTCAACCTTGTCCATATGAAAAGCATTTGCAGACAACGTATTGAATGAGTCTCAAAATTAACGGATTTGTCTATGTAAGGCTAGAAAATGTAATGGGAAATGAAGAAAATGCTGGTTGAGAGTCTCAAATTCGTAGCACAGAACATGCAGTCTGATCTTGCACTTACATAGTTACCAGCATTTTCTCTTTTTTCCCCACAATGTTTTCAAATGTTTTATTTTGCAGGATTAGTTAAACTTGGGATTGTTTTGTAAAGGGTTAAACAAAACTTACAGTTTACAGATACAATCAAAGATGACCAACAAAAAATTACATTCCAATGGGATTTAAAGAGCACTCTATAAGAATTGATGAACTAATTCTTTTATTCACCTGAAAATGAATAAAAAGGGATAAACAACAATTAGTATATAATTGTATATCATTAAAACATTCTTCTATATAATATTCTATATAATTTACGTAAACTTTGTGATATCACAACAACAATGAAGGTACATCAACCCGTTACCAAACAATAGCACTTTTTAATGACCATGAAAAAGTCATCCTGGGTGACCCAGTTTTGATTTATTCTGTAATCGCCCCTGGGTTATTTCACTGGTGTTTCCTCGTTCTCATGAATTATTCATGAAGCATTTTGACTGGTGATATTAGTTTTTCTTTGAGAAAATTTAAATTATTTTTATCACAAATACGCCATCATTTCTGTTTTTTTACTTGTCGATATCCAGTCACATCATTCGTTGCAAATCAAGCTTAGCGATACTTTAAATATGGTGGCGCCCATCAACACCACAATTGAGAAGCATTTAAAAGAGATTTTCGGCGTAACACCCAAAGATTGTCAGTTACAATCGTACACAAAGGTTGATAGTGTCGTCCCTGTATTGCAGAATTGCATATCTCACAGGAGACAAGCACACCGACGGCCGCCATATTTGATGACAACCTTGGGTTTTTTCCAGGGTTTTTTTTAGTAACGGAAGAAATGAAATTATCCTCTCTACAAAAAAGTATCATTATGTTATTGATCTTTCGACTGGCTATTAGGGTACTTCCCGACCATATGAATAATCATAAGAAACGACGATTTGCTAGTCAATTTTCCCAGGGGTGATGCATGGAGAGTAACATAATGCTTCAAAACTGGGTTCCGAGGATGGAAAAAGTAAGCTTTTGAAAACATCATGGGAAAAGGAAAAAATGCTGGTAACCAGCATTTTCTCCTTTTCCCATAATGTTTTCTATCCTTTCAAAGACTAATCTCATCATTATAGCCATAATGCTTCTATCCCTTCAAAGACAAATCTCATCATTTGAGCCACATCTAATTTGCTGCCTGCAAATGCTTCAGTTCAGACATGTCTAAAATTTTTTCATGGGGCAAAGGGTTAATCCTCCACCAGATAAAATTTTAGACTCTTCTATGCCAAAACCATTTTTAGACAACAAATGAAATGTCAGAATCATGGGATTTGCCTTTGGAAAGGTAGAAAAAATTCTGGGAAAAGGAGAAAACCCTTTCACCACAATGTTTTTAGAAGCCTTCTTCCTAAATATGGTAAAGACACAGGATTGTCTGGAAAAGGGTTAATCAAGACCAACAATGGAACAAATGTATTTTTAAATTCTTTATCTTCAACATTTCATACATGCTTTCTGTAGGGTTTATATTTAACCCTTTCCCACACAATCCCGAGTTTCAATGACCCTAAGGAATAAGGCTTTTGAAAACAAGGTGAAAAAAGGAGAAAATGCTTGTAACCAGCATTTTCTCCTTTTCTCATTATGTTTTCTACTCTTTCCAAGACAGAGCCATGATTTGATCCACATTTCATTTGTCATCTGCAAATGCTTCCAATTTGAACTGATCTAACATTTTGTAATATGGTAAAGAATAAACCCTTTCAAGATGTGAAAGTTTCAAAGTTACCGGTATCCACTGTAAAACCATTTGCACACAAATGTGGTACAAATGAAGGCAGCTGTCTTTGTAAGAGTAAAATACATTGTGCTTACCAGCATTTTCTCACATTCAGCGTTTTCCAAAGCATTATTGCAAAGGGCGGTTAGATTAGAATGTAGGACGTTTTGGCCACGGACGTTTTGGCCAGGACGTTTTGGCCACGGACGTTTTGGCCAGCTCAAAATACCAAGTATGACGTTTTGGCCAAACGTTAATTTTGTGAATTTTTGCCCCATTAAACATGATTTAAAAACATTGTAGAAAAATGAGAAGTTAATATATTTGACATATATGGAGTATTGGGTTAATTCTTTAAAAAAAATTATTACTGAAGTTACAAATAGTCAACTTCTTCATTTTTTGTGTTACTGAATAGAATTACTTTCAAGTGTTATTTTGCTTTTATACTCAGTTAAGGACAAAACTGTGTTTGATGATTGCTTTAATTGCCAATTATCAACTCTGTCAATTAATAATGGTTGAACAATAACTTAAAATTTCTATTTGCAACAATAGTTTGCAAAAAATTATGAAAAATCTAAGCAGTTTGTTATAGAAGATTGCAAATCAGTCAAAGTATGTTTTGGCCAAATGTTTTTTTAAAGCTAAAAATGCATGAAATGAACTGAATAAGCTTTTGTGCATCAAAAAATGTATACTAAAAGCATAGAAAGTTCATTTATTGCATTTTTCTATGTTAAAAATCATTTGGCCAAAACGTCCTACTTTGCACATTTAGCTGGCCAAAATGTCCATGGCCAAAACGTCCTGGCCAAAACGTCCATGGCCAAAACGTCCGTCCACCGTTACAGTATCGTTTGGTAAAAGGTGAAAACACACATTGCTATAAGCCTTAACTCTTTACCAGACAACAAAATTTAACCTTGTCCGAACTGAAAGCATTTGCAGATGACAATTTCATTGTGGTGCAATTTTTCTTTGAAAGGGTAGAAAACATTGTGGTAAAAAGGAGAAAATGCTGGTTACCGGAATTTTCACCTTTTCCCACAATGTTTTCAAAAGGCTTCTTTCCCAGGATTGTTAAAAGTCAGCATTGTGCAGTATAGGGTCAATTTATCAAACGAAAGGGGCAAACAAATTCTATCACATTTCTTCTACTCACTATTGCATAAGAAACTTTTTCAAACTTACAATAAACTTTGACAAAAAATTACACAAATAAGAGACAAAAATAGGGGAAAAATCCTTTTCCTGCAATGTTTTTGAAAGCTGTTGATTGCACGTGCTAAAAAGACTTCATCTTATCAGTTAACTCTTTACCAAACAATTGTGTGTTTTACGACCTATCCAAAAAAGGCTTATGAAAACAGTGTAGGAAAAGGAGAAAATGCTGGTTACTAGCAAATTCTCCTTTTCCCACAATGTTTCCTACCCTTTCAAAGAAAAATTTCAGCCACAATAAATTTGTGGTCTGGCCTTGAATTTTAGACCAGTCTAAATAAAACTTTGTTATCTGGTAAAGAGTCAAGATCTCGCATCTATTTTTTATGAAAGACATTTTTCTATGAGACATTCACTGTAACCATAACTACCATATTTAGTATGAGACATAAAATGAATTCAGCAGTCATTCATACTCAGTGCAGTTCTGACATCGTAGATATACATATAAATATAGATTATATAAACAAATCTGTCTTTGTTAAGGCATTAAATTATAGGATGATAAGATTTTAGTTCATTAATCCTTTACCAAAGAATCAAATGTTTTAATTAACCCTTTACCACACAGTCCAGAGTTGTAACGACCCTGAGGAAAAAGCCTTTTGAAAACATTGTAGGAAAAGGAGAAAATGCTGGTAACCAGCATTTTCTCCTTTTCCACAATGTTTGCTACCATATTATAGACAATTTCCATCATTTGAGCCACATTTAAATTGTCATCTGCAAATGCTTTGAATTTGGGCAAGTTCACAATTTTATCATTTGGTAAAGAGTTAACAACCCTGAAGAAGGCTGTTGAAAACTGGAGGAGAGAGAAAAAATGCTAGTAACCACCACTTTTTCACCTGTACCTACAATATTTTCTACCATTTCAAAGACAGAAATCATCTTGTGAGCTCAACTGAAACTGTTGTCTGCCAATGCTTTCAATTTTGACAAGTCTATTAGTTTTCATTTGGTAAAGTATTAAGATGAAACAGAATGATCAACAGTTTATGCCTGTAATCCCTTAGGTCAGTGCTGTCGATGTCTGACATCCATTAGATTAGTAACTGTCAAACATTTGTGCCTGTCACCAAATAGACTGCAAACTGACAGTTAATGCTTGTCAGCCCATACATCAGTAACTGTAAACAGTTGGTGCATGTCACCCCCTACATTGGCTAACTGACAACAATTAGTGCCTGTCAGCCCTAACATTGGTATCAACTGACTACACTTTGTTCCTGTCGCCCCTTAGATCCATAGCTGACAACAGTTTGTACAGTCACCTTTAAGATCCATAACTGATTACAGTTTGTGCCTGTCACCCCTTAGATCTGTAACTGACTACAACTTGTGCCACTCACCCATCACATTGGTGACTGAATACAATTTGTGCCTATCACCCGTTTGATCAGAAACTGACTTCAGTTTGTGCCTGGCATCCCTACATTGGTTACTGAATACGATTTGTGCTTGTCACCCCTTAGATCCATAACTGATGACAGTTTGTGCCTGGTACAATTAACATTGGTGACTGACTACAGTTTGTGCCTGGTACAGTTAACATTGGTGACTGACTACAGTTTGTGCCTGTTTCCCCTTAGATCCTTAACTGACTACAGTCTGGACTTGTCTCCCCACAGATCTGTAACTGACTGCAGTTTGTGTCTAGCACCCCTAACAATGGTTACTGATTACAGTTTGTGCCTGGCATCCCTTTGATCCTTAACTCTTTACCACACAATCCCGACTTTTAACGACCCTGAGAAAGAAGCCTATAGAAAACATTGTGGGAAAAGGAGAAAATGCTGGTAACCAGCATTTTCTCCTTTTCCCACAATATTTTCTACCCTATCAATGTCAGAAATCATCATATTAACAAGATTTAATTTGTTGTCTGCAGATGCTTTGAATTTGGTCCAGTCCAAAAATTTATCGTTTGGTGAAGAGTTAATTGACTACAATTTGTGCCTGTCATACTTTCACTGATAGCCTTTCAGCCTTTCAATCTGTAACTAACTACAGTTTGTGCCTGGCACCTTTTAGATCTGTTACTAAGATTAGTACCTGCCACCCTTTCACTTGTAATCTTTGTGCCTTTCAATCTTTAACTAACTACAGTGTGTTCCTGTCAACTTTACATTCTTTACTGACTACAGTTTGTGCCTAGTATTCCAGATTTTAGTTAATGTTAACAGTTTGTGCCTGTCATCCCGTAAGTTGGTAACTGTCAATAGTTTGGCCCATCACCCCTTAGATCTATAAACGATTATATTTTGTTGCAGGCACCTCTTAGATCCTTTACTGACTGTAGTTTGAACCTGTCTCCCTTTAGATCCAAAACTGACTACAGTTTGTGCCTGGAATAGATCCATAACTGACTACAGTTTTGTGCCTGGAATAGATCCATAACTGACTACAGTTTGTGCCTGGAATAGATCCATAACTGACTACAGTTTTGTGCCTGGAATAGATCAATAACTGACTACCGTTTGAACCTGGAATAGATCCATAACTGTCAACCTTACATCTTCAACTGACTACAGTTTGTGCCTAGCATGCCTAAGACTGGTAACTGATAACAGTTTGTGCCTGTCACCCCTAAGAACATTGACAACAGTTTGTGCCTGTCATTCCTTACATTGGTTACTGACCAGTTTGTGCCTATCATTGCTTAGATCCATGACTTACTACAGTTCGTGCCTGGCACCCTTTAGATCTGTAGCTGACTACAGTTTGTGTCTGTCACCCTTGAAATGGTTGCTGACTACAGTTTGTGGCTTTCACCCTTAGACTGGTAACTGGCTACAGTTTGTGCCTGTCAGTCCCTAGATCTGTAACTGAATACAGTTTGTGCATGCTGTCCCACAGATTGGTAACTATCAAGAGCTTGTGCCTGTCACCCCTTAGGTTGGTAACTGTCTAACAGTTTGGCCTTTCACTCCTTAGACCAGTAACTTACTTCAGTTTGGCCTGTCACCCTTTTAGTTGTCACTGACAACTTATGCCTATCACCTTTTGTATTTGTAACTGTCGACAGTTTGTGCCTGTTATCCCTTAGGTCAGTAACTTACTAAAGTTTGTGCCTGTCACCCCATACATACGTAACTGTAAACAGTTTGTGCCTGTCATCTCTTACATCAGTAACCGACTACAGTTAGTGCCTGTTACCGTCAACAGTGTGCACCTGTCAGCCCTTAGATCTGTGACTAACTACAGTTTGTGTCTGTCACCCCTCAGATCTGTAACTTACTACAGTTTGTGCCTGTCACTCCTTACATCTGTCACTTACTTCAACTTGTGCCTTACCTCTAAAATGCCTACAGTTTGTGCATGTCACCTTTACACTGGTAACTGTCAACAGTTTGTGCCTGGCATCTCTTCGATCTGTAACTTACTACAGCTAGTGACTGGCACCTCTTAGATTTGTATCCTACTACAGTCTGTGCATGTCACCCCTTAGATCTGTAACTGACTAGGGTTTGTGCCTGTCATCCTGTCCACTGGTAACTGTCAACATTTTGTGCCTGTCACATTTTAGATTGGTAACTTACTCCAGTATGTGCCTCTTTTGAATGATTGTGTGGCCCTTTGTATCAAGAACTAACTTTCCTGTGCCTATCATCCCTTTGATTAATAAATGGCTAAAGTTTTTATTTATTTATCAAATGCTACAATATTGCAGTCATACATATTCATTATTCTTTTCCTCCATACCTTTAAATGTTCAAAGCCTTAACCTACTTAGCTTCATCTACAATAAGCATACTCCATGCCTGGAGGCAGATCTTAAGATATTCACAAGCAAGGCAACAATTTGACAACTAAGTGGACCAATACTATGCCAGAGCATATAATACAAAATGTATGTTACAAAGAGTGTACATAATCTTTTTATAGAGCAGAAGTGACTTGTCGCTCTACTTGATTTTGTAAATAGTTAGTAACTCCTGAGGATCAAAGTGAATTTTGAATAAGCAGTGAGTTTAACAGGAATACACATGAGCTCAAGATCAATCCCATTTTGTAATTTTACAAATAGCCACATATCAAATACAATTGACGAAACACAATGATATCACCTAGCAAGAGCATGGAATGCCAACAAGAGCCTGAGGTATCCAAACTTTCAAGCACTGAGCCTCTAAATATTTGCTTATGTGGCCAGTCAAGATGAATCAGTCTGCACAAAACATGCAGCTTGATCTTAGATCTACATGGTGTACCCTTTTCCATATATTTTGACAAAAACAGCTTTAAAATTGCAATATCTAAATTTTGAGTATTGAATAAGAATGTCTATTTCATTTATTTAGCATTACAATAGGGTTCACCCTCAGATGATGCAGATAATGTGTGCCAGTTCAAAGAAATCTGAACAAAAATTGTGGGCTTTGTAGCTTAATACAAGACATGTAAATTTTCAACTTTAAATGGCTACTTTTTTCTAGCCAAGAGTCAGATCTTCAAAGTCAATAGGATTCTAGCAATCAATTATATAAAAAACACTTGGTGATTTCAAAAAAGTTCAACCACAATCGCATAAACATAAAAGAAAGACTAGTGGGATCAACAGAAGATGGTAACCATGCCATGACAGTAGAGCTAAAAACTCTGAGAAAAAAACGAATATGCTGGCAAACAACATTTTCTCCAGTTTGCACAATGTTTTTCAAAGCCATCTCTCTCACAAGCGCTAAAATACCTGATCATTTAGAAAAGGATTAAATTATAAAATTTTGGTCTTTTTAGAGACATAAAAAAAAAAATCCTCATAATTTCATTACCATTGCTACACATTATGTGTCAAAGTCAAATACACCAATTGCCAGTAAAACACCTACTATTATGACACTAGTTATTATGAAAAAAGCACAAATGGCTGCACCATATTTAGCATTCTCCCCCACCTGAAAGAAAAAGAAAAGTAAATAATGTCTTTTTCCATAGATCTTTTCTGTTTCACCCTTTACCAGACAACAAAACCTTAGACTATATCTTAAAGGCCTTATCACTGCCAGAGGTAAGCAATTGGGGTCATAAAATGCATCTAAATTAAAAACATATCATGTAACCCTTTAACACACAATTTTAACCATCCTAAAGAAAAAGACTTTTGAAAACATCTTTGGTTACCAGCAATTTCTTCTCTTCCCACAATGTTTTCTACTCTTTAAGTCACAATCTCCTTCATTTCAGCCATTTTTAACCTGTCATCTGCAAATAACTTCAGTTTGTTTGATTCCTAAATGCTTGTCATTTAGGAAAGAGTGAAAGTATGTAAGGTCACAATCTCTTATTGTAAGGTCAGCGCAAGTGTAAGTTGCGGGCAGAAAAATGAATTTTCAAATCAGGTAAAAAGTAAACAAAAGGTAGGGCAATCTGGCAACTTTTAACCCAGTTTTAGATTTCATTTTTCTGCTAGCAACTAACACATGGACTGACCTTGTGATAACAGGTTGTCATTTTCACAATAATCTACATGCTTTTAAATAGTATGATTTAAATTTAACTTAAATGCACTGAAACACCTGCACTGTTTACTTTTTGGCAGCTATACGGCCTTCCATTAAACACGTTCTGGAGCAAGAAATGAACTATGGCTCAAATGATTTGTCGATGAAATGGTACAAAAACATTGTGGGAAAGGAAGAAAATGCTGTCATCTGCACATGCTTTAACCTTTTACCACACAATCCCGAGTTTTAACAACCCTGAAGAAGAAAGCTTTTGAAAACATTGTGGGAAAAGGAGAAAATGCTGGTAACCAGAATTTTCTCCTTTTCCCACAATGTTTTCTACTCTATCAGAGACAAGAGTCATCATTTGAGCTACATTTAATTTGTCGTCTGCAAACGCTTTGAATTTGGACGAGTCTAAAATTTTGTCATCTGGTAAAGAGTTAAGTATGGAGGAGTGTAAAAGTTTTGTTCTGGTAGAGAGTTTAACTCTTTCCCAAACAACAAACTTTAGACTCTCCCAACAGACTCTTGAAACATCTGACTCTCAAACATCTGCAGACAACAAATTCAAAATTGGCTGTGAAAGAGTAGAAAACATTGCGGGGGGGAAAAGGGAGAAAATGCTGGTTACCAACATTGTTTTTTTAAAGACAGACAAAACCTACATTATTTTTTTACCCTTACTATGCATTAAGTGTCAAAGTCAAAGACACCAATAGCCAGTAAAACACCTATTATCATAACACTAGTTATTATTAAAAAAGCACAAATGGCTGCACCATATTTAGAACTCTCTCCCACCTGAAAGAAAAAGAAAAGTATATAATCTCTTTTTAACCCCTTGCCAGAGAACAAATTATTAGACTAATTTTAAATAAACACATTAATTTTGTGGCCAATTATTAGACTAATTTCAAATAAGCACATTAATTTTGTGGCCATGGAATGATATATGTTTCATGAGATGTGATTTGTCTTTGAAATGTAGGCAACAAGGTGGAAAAGGGAGTATAGTGCTGTCATCTGCACATGCTTTAATCCTTTAATTTTAACTCTTTACCAAAAAAGCCCTGGCTTTCACGACCTGTGGAAGAAAAGCTTTTGAAAACCTTGTAGGAAAAGGAGAAAATGCTGGTGACCAGCATTTTCTCTATTTCCCATAAGGTTTTGTATCCTTTCAGAGACAAATTACATAAATTGAGACACTTTTAATTTGTCGTCTGCAAATGCTTTCAATATGGACCAGTCTAACATTTTGTCGTTTGGTAAAGAGTTAACACAAAATCAGTTTTGACAACCCCCAAGGAAAAAGGACTTGCAAAACGTTAAGGGAAAAGGAGAAAATGCTGGTAAATGGCATTTTCCCCTTTTCTTGTAATGTTTTGTGCCCTTTCGCAGACGGTTTTCATCATTTGTGCAATATTTCATTTGCCATCTGCAAATGTCTTAATTTTGGACAAGTCTAAACTTTTGTTGTCTGGTAAAGAGTTAAATGTGCAATAGTCTAAAACTTTTGTCCTTTTACAGAGTTAGCCCTTTGCCACACAACCATAAGGAAGAAGCCTTCTGCAAACATTGGTCACAAGCATTATCTCCTTTCCCTACAATGTTTTGTACCCTATCAAGATAAATTTCATTATTTAAGCCACATTTAAATTATTGTCTGCAAATGCTTTGAATTTCGACTTGTATAAGTTTTTGGTGTGTGGTACAGAGACGGGACAAGTATGTGCAATTCATGTGCCACCAACATGTCAGTTTCCAGTTGAGCCTGGGTAGCAAATTGGGTATCCCACATGGTTTGAATTTGACTCAAAATGATTTCCCTTATGTCCATAACATAGGAAACACTTGAAATTCTGAAAAAAAATCATGATTTGTTGATACGGTAATGTCTTTTTAAAAATTTGTAATGATTATACAACTGAATTAAATTACTATTAATTTGATTCAGCCCTAATTTGCAGTTAAGATGAAACCAATGGAAAAATATACCCTCATTGATACAGATACTTCATGATTTCAGTATACTTAACATATGAGCCATGCTCTGTGAAAAGGAGTTTAATGCACTTGCAATAAGTATTGACCCAGGTCAGCCTGTGCAGTCCACACTGGCTGACCTGAGTGGAAAACTTTTGCTATTGGTCAATTTTCTGCATGTCAAAGGACCAGTCTACCTCATAATTAAGTTGGTTGTTGGACAAAATGTATCTTTTATGGATCCATAACGATATAACTTACTTAGTATAACGCATCACAGAGATGCATTAAACCCCCTATTCTAAGAGTGCCACACGTATCATAAAATATAAAATGCAATAAACAGTACCTGCTGTTTACAAATAAATTAAAATCCATGTCCAAGACAAGCAAACATTTAAAAGAAATTAGAAATATAAAACGAAAACATGCAACATAAATTGAGTAATATCATCAACTACCACTAGCTTTCACTGGATTCAATTATCTAATTTGAAATATAAAAACTAAAATACAAGCATGTTTCAAAAACAAAAGGAAAAAGCATCAACAGGAAAATGAAAGAGTGTTTACTGTATCTTTTTTTAAGATTCAAGATTGAAAATATCAGTAAAGCATTTAGTCTCCATTCTGGATACATTCTCCCTCAAGGAAATAGACAAAAAATTTTTGGTTGTGATTGTATAGTAAGGATCTGTCGTACAACATTGTATGTTTACTCTTGGAAGGTCAAGTGTAATACAAGTTGCTTTTGCAGAAAGAGTACATTAGGATCAGACTGCACAGAACATCCCAGGACTATATTCTACAAAATTTTACATGGCATTCTACTGCTCATTTTCAAGACTTTTAAAGGAACACATATCCTGATTGGCTTAACTAAACACTCAAGCCAATCAGAATATCTGTTCCTTTCTAAACTTAGAATACAACTAAGAATGCAACTTACATTGGTTGTGGAATGCGGGGGCTAATCTTGCATCTAAACTATCAAATACTTTTAAAATGTTCAGACTAAAAGTACCCTGAGTTTGCAATACAAGGTCATTTTTCCAAATTGGAATACGTCCATTTTTTCCCCCAAAATTTCAAAATTTATAATCATAATTCTAATAATTAAATAATCTTGTTATTTCAATCCAGGAGTACGCTAATTTATTGAAAACGGGTCACATTTACACAATTTGAAACATAAACTTATATTGTCATCCTAACTATTGCACTGCAAGGTGGTGGGCACACATACAAACTTTTCATTTTGGACGCTTGACTCCACCAACCTACCCGCCTTTTAACCTTCTACCACACAATCCCGAGTTTTAACAAATCTGAGAAAGAGGCCTTTTGAAAACATGGGAAAAGGACAAAATGCTTGTAACCAGCACTAGCTCCTTTTCCTACAATGTCTCTATCCTACAATAGACAGAAATCATCATTTGAGCTACATTTAATTTGTCGTTTGAAAATGCATTCAATTTGGTCCGGTCCAAAACGTCGTTTGGTAAAAAGTCAAGCAATTCTGTGATCTAACCAAAGGATTGCAAACACTAAGATTTGCATCATTAGCAAGTCCTATGTCTACATACAGTTGATCAGGTTTTTTTTGCCAGTGATCAGCGGATAAATTTGGACAGAAAAAACAAAACTGAAAAGTGCCAAACTCCAAAGAAAAAGGCAAAATCACAGTTTATGAAGGTGCTTGTCTTGTGTGAAGATCATGACACCATTTGGTAGGTGGTATCATTTATTAAGGCAAACCAGGAAAACAAGTTGCTTGTACATGTATCACCTGAACAGAGAATATAGGTCACCTGTTTTGCCCAAGGAGGCAGTTCTTGGGTGGTCTGCATCAGGCATGGGAGAGACTGCATATAAATTGGTCAGATTTGTTGAGTATGGAAAATCTGGCGTGTGAAGTGAGCAGAACGTTACAAGTGCATGCATCTGCTGTAATGATTCCATTTTAAAGTGACCTGCAAAAGAGTTCCATTTTTCCATACAATACTGATATGATTATGTGCATTTTAACTTTTTACCAAACAACAACATTTTGGAATTGTCCAGAATAGAAAGCATTTGCAGATGGCAAAATAAATGTGACTAAAAATTTGAAATTTGATTTTGGAAGAGTAGAAAACATTGTTGAGCTAAATGGAATTCTGTTTCCACTACTTCAAAGTTTCTTTCTGTCAATGTCAGCGCATATTTTCATGCATGCCTTTTAGATATCTTTATATAATTATCATGAAGTAAATAAATGTACTGTAATCTAAAAAAAAAAACAATCA
Source organism: Hippopus hippopus (assembly GCA_946811185.2). Classification (NCBI taxonomy): domain Eukaryota; kingdom Metazoa; phylum Mollusca; class Bivalvia; order Cardiida; family Cardiidae; genus Hippopus; species Hippopus hippopus. Next base: position 44,589,838 of record OX328107.1, on the reverse strand, counting down.
CAACTTTTCCTGTTTTACTATAGTACTGATAAATTCTGTGTTGGATCAATAAAAGCATTATAAAACTGTACCTTTCTGAAAACCTAATGTTGTAAGCTTTCAGAATATACATGTTTAGAATTTTATCTTTTTATTCTCAATGAAAATTTGCCTGGTTGTTGTTACTAACTGCTAGAATTCCTACATTTTTATCCCAATTTCTTGAAACAACTAATTCCCCCTTGCACAAACAAGTCAAGAAAAAGACCAGAAAAAAATTTAACATTATTTCCATGATTTCAGAGCAAATCAAACTAAGCAACCCATCCACTCACATACAACACCATCAGCAAATGCTTCATCTCTCAACATATTTTCAAATCCAATGAATGAGAAAATCCTATCCATTAGATATCTAAATCTTTAGTTATTTGCATACCTTACTTGTAAATGTAAGCCGTCATATGTCACATGCAGTAATTGTATCATTCATGACCTTTCTCAACATACCACTATCTAACTATGTACAGTCATCTAAATCAACAAATACCCAAAGTAAAGGAGAATGTTCTTTAATGTAATATTGAAAACATTTTAGGAAAAAGAACAAATGATAGAATAAAGACAAGCTCACTGACATCAGGCAACCCTACTCTAAGTGTATTGGTAACCAGGTATTGGAGTATTGAAGAAAATAGCCAATGTTCATGTTATTATGCTCATTGAGAGGCCAATTAAATACTAATTCATCTGGTAAGTTCCTCAATTTGTCCACCATGTTTGCAAAAGTTGTCTACCACAGGAGCATAAAAAGTTGCATACTAATAATATTATTTAAGTTAATAAGCATCATCATTAGCTGCATAAATGAATACAGCAACCAGCAGCACAACAGTAAAGAAAGTCACAGCACAGCACACAACAGCTCCATTATTTGATTTATCCTTCACCTGAAAATAGAAAAAGGTACTTTCACACCATCTCCTTGTCTACTTTCAGGATCTTCACAAGGCAAGCAAGTATAAAACTATATCACATGAATTGTATTGTTATCCAGTACCCCCATATCCTGTAAACTATAGCATGACCCAAAACCCTCATCTATATCCGGTGAATTTTATTTTGACCAAGTATCCCCATCCATGTTCTTGAAATCATGTCCTGAGTCAGCACACCAACCCACACCCTGTGAACTGTAGCCTGACAGAGCATCCCCAAATTTATTCAGTGAATTTTATATTGACCCCATATCTCTACCCAACTACTGTCAATCATATCCTCAGTCAATGTACCCTTTCAAACCCTGTGAACTGTATCCTGACCCAGTATCCTATCTTTATCTAGTAAATTGTATCCTGACCAAGTATCCCCACTCATATCCAGTGAACTGTATCCTGAGCCAGCATCCCTACCAATATCTAATTAATTGTATCCTAAAAAAGTAAACAAACCCCAATTATATCACGTGAACTGTAATCAGACCTAATTTCCTCACCCATATCCAGTGAGCTGTATACTGATCAAGCATCTGAACCCATATGATCTGAACTGTACCCTAACAAAGTATCCAAACCCCATAATGAAAATTAATTGTTTGTCTTGTTGAAAGTCGTTTTCCACTTTATTCAGCTATATCCTGGTGGCAAGTTCACCTATACATGCTTTCTAGGTTTTTTCTTACCTGTACTTTGCACAATTATTCCCAATCATGATCTACTATCCCAACCCATAGAAAGTGAAGTTGTAATCCAGTTCAATATTCCCACCAATTAACTATGTAGTGTATCCAACCCTACTACCATGAGCCATATCCTGTAATTTACATGCAGACCAGGTATCCTATGATTAAATTTACAGATTCAGTAACGCCACCAGTACCATGTGATTTAAATCCTGACCCAGTATCCCCACCCATGTATTGTGATCTGTATCCTGAACCAGAATTCTCATTCAAATTTTGTAAAATTATATCCTGAGCCATTATCCCCACCCATGTACTGTGAACTGTATCCTGACCCAGTATTCCCATCCATGTACTATAACCTTAACCAGTATTCTCATTAAAATTTCTTAAAAATAATACCCTGACCCAGTATCCCCACCCATGTACTGTGAATTGTACCCTGATCCAGTATCCTCATCCATGTACTTTGAATTGTATCCTGACCCAGTATCCCCATCCTTGTACTGTGAATTGTATCCTGGCCCTGTACTCCCACCCAGACCCCATGGATTGTATCTTGATTCAGTATCGCCATCAGGATACTATGTATTGACCAAGTACCCTCATCTACCTTTAACTTGTATCTTTAGGTAGTATCCCCACCCATATCCTTTCTGCCAAGCCTGGTAGCTCATTTCGTGGTGAATAGGGCTTGAAACCAGGGGGCCATTGGTTGGATTCCCAGCTTGGAAAACCTCTTTTCAAGGAGTGACAAAACTCATTGCGACAAGATTCATTTCTCTCTCACCACTAAACATTGTTTCAATGATGTTTATATCAAAAAGCAGCCAAATGTTGGAAACGGCGCTAAACAGCATACAATCAAAACCAAAATGTTATTGTATCCTTATCTAGTATGCCTGACTGCATCTGTGGAGTTTATCTTGTTCTGCTGTTTTTGATGAGCAATTACTTAACTCATTACCAAACGACAAAATTTTAGGTTTGTCCAATTCGAAAGCATTTGCAGACAACAAAATAAAAGTGACTGAAAATTTGAAATCTGTTTTGTGAAGGGTAGAAAATATTGTGGGAAAAGGAGAAAATGCTGGTTACCAGCATTTTCTCCATTTCCCACAATGTTTTCCAAAGGCTTCTTTCTCGGGGTCGTCAAAAGTAGGGATTGTGTGGTAATGGGTTAAAACAACATCATTATGCAAAAGAACTCTTTGTCTCATAGCACACCACTTTTGAAAACGTTAAGCCAAAAAGAAAAGTTGTTTTGGGCAACTTGTTTGAAAGCTGCAGTACCTACAAATGTATTTTACCTCAATAGTCCATCTTGATCATCCATATCTATTCCTTTACTAAACATTCCTGTGTTCTAATAGCCCTGAGGAAAATATCTTTTACAACATTGTGGGAAGAGGAGAAAATGCTGGATACAAGCAATTTCTCCCTTTCAAACATTATTTTTTATCATTCTAAAGACCCATTCAATCATTTACTTTTCAGCAGCAAATGCTTTGAATAGGGACAAGTCCAAAATTTTGTTGTCAGGTAAGTCAGCATCAATTTCTTCAAATGAGGTTAAGAGTTTGGTCATTATCATTATATTCTCTGCAGTAGACAGCTTTAGAAAATATTGTGGGTGAAGGAGCAACTTCTTGTTATATTTTCTTTAATTTTGTGACTTTTTTTCCTCCTCAGTGTCAGTTTTAGTCATTAGTAGTATGCCTAAATATAGACTGTTTGGAAATCCTTCAAGGCGTGAGATTGGCAATTGGCTGGTGCCATGTTCACAAACGATTCTTTATTCAAATGCTGATTTCCAAACATAGCAATCAGACTGGCTGATCAATACTTGTTACATACCCTGATTAAAAATTCCTAGAGTAATCACCTGATTAGCAAATACTTTCTATTCTATTTCAAATTTCCTAAACTAGCAATCTAAATGGCCAATAATCTCTTTATTCCAATTCAAAATTCCCAAGACAGTCATCTGACTGGCCAATATTCTCTTCTCTAACTCAAAGCTTCTAAACTAGTCAACTGATTGGCCGATACTCCAATTAAAGATTCCTAAACTAGCAGTTTGATTGGCCAGTACTTTTTATTCTAATTCAAGTTTCCTAAACTAGCAATATGATTCACCAAAACTCTCTTTTAAAAAAAAAAAAATTCCTAAACTAGTCATTTGATTGGCGGAGACAGAACATCTCAAACAATCAAATGGCTAGTTTAGGAATGTCTAATTAAAATGGTATCTAGAATGGCTGGTGAAACTGGTCCTGGCATCCTGCTGGCCAGGGCTTGTCAGGCAAGAAGTAGTCTAGGTTATGACTTTTTTTCTAGCACTAGTAAATGAATCAGGAAGAATGAATCAATGTTTTGATTTAGCAGTGTTATCGAAATGTTATTAAAAATAGTGTTGAACATCATAAAAAATCAAACTTTCCCTAAAAATAGCCAATATTTGAACCATATAGCCATGGCATATTTGGTATTTTTAGTGTCCAGTCATAATTATGTATACTTACACAGTTTTCTTGGTTTCAGAAATCCAAACAAGAAGGTCATGAAAGCCTTTATGGCTCCACTGGATAATGTTACTGGTGACTAATAATTGACATTAAAAGTTGGATTTTTTCATCAGAATTCTGTCATCCATGGCATAAACCATGCAAAAAAAAGCTGAGGATGCAGTCATGTAGATCAATTTAAATCTTTACAACACAGCAGCTCACAGCTGTCATGATTTTTCATATTTCAACTCTTTCCTACATAGAAACATTTAATCTGGTCAACTTTTTGAAATGCGTCTGATATGGTGCAAGTTGTCGATGAAATGATAGAAAACATTGTGAGTGAAGGAGAAAATGCTGGTTACCAGCATTTTCTCCTTTACTCAGTGTTTTCAAAAGCTTTCTTCCTCTATAAGGTTTAAACTCGGGATTGTTCGGGAAAGGATTTAAGTGCAATAACGGATTCTAGAAGGGATCTACCCCACAATACTTCATACCACATATAAATGGTCTCCCAAAAGCAGCTTATACAAGATTTTCAGAAATTGAAACAACTTTTATTGATTAGTAGGTTTTTGGAGCACTATGCGAACAAAATATAGAATGGTAAAGGATTATTGCCGGCACTGAAACATTAAATTGATTTCAAATGAAAAATAAACATTTTCTTGATGTTCTTTTAGGTAAATTTGGAAGTATACAACACTGACCATGTTGCATTAGAATCAAAGGGAGATAAAGAGTTACATGTGTGATAAGATTATGGAATTTCTTCCCTTGGCCGTAATGTATTTGCAAATTTAACCCTCATAGCACCAATAAATGAAATGGGCATTTTTAGTTTGGGAAAAAGGCTAACAAATTTGCATTTAGCCTGAATGACCCAGGATAGGAAACATTGTAGATCCTTGATATGGCTGCATATTTTGTGCAGTCGGACCTTGCTCTATCTTGGCTGCTACAGCAATCAAATATGTTTAAAGCAATGGATAGGTCAAGAGAACCCCAGGTGGCCAGACTGTTAACTAACTCTTAAAATAACAATCTATTTATTTAATCATACTTCATTCTACTCTAAAAGAACCTCATGATTTAATGTTGTAGCATCAGTTATTACCGGTATTTGTATCATAGATCAGGCATGAATAATATGTATGTAGTATGAGAGGCGGTATGTAAATGAATATGTTTCTAACAAACTGTATGTATTGAATGTGTTTCCAACAGTCTGTACACACATGCAAATATGCATATGCATAGTCAGGCCCCTGAACACTGTTCTCAAACAGCAAGATACAAGCAAGGATCCATACATATGTATGTAGTATGAGAGGTATGTAAATGAATGTATTTCTAACAAACTGTATGTATTGAATGTGTTTCCAACAGTCTGCATATGCATAGCCAGGCCCCTGAACACTGTTCTCAAACAGCAAGATACAAGCAAGGATCCATACATATGAATGTAGTATGAGAGGTATGTAAATTAATGTATTTCTAACATACTGTATGTATTGAATGTGTTTCCAACTGTCTGTACACACATGCAAATATGCATATGCATAGCCAGGCCCCTGCACACTGTTCTCAAACAGCAAGATACAAGCAAGGGTCCATACTATAGCTGTGAATCAATCCTTTACCAAATAATTCCTTGCTTTAATGAACCTGAGAAATAACGGCTTTCAAAAACATTGTGGAAAAGGGAGAAAATGCATTAGACCAGCATTTTCTCCTTTTTCTACAATGTTTACTACCATTTCAAAGACATTAACCAGCATTTTCTCCTTTTTTTCCGCAATGCTTTCTTCCCTTTCACAGAAACTTTCTTCATTTAAACCACATTTAATTTGTCGTCTGCAAATGCTTTCAATTTGGACAAGTCTAAATTTTTGTTGTTTGGTAAAGAGTCAACTTTATGTCTTAAAACCAAAATGTGTTCTCAAAGAGCACGCAGGAAGCATAAGATAGAAAACACAAACTTACTCAATATACTTCTATCGAGCAAAAATTATCAGAAATACTGCAGTGATGATGAGACTTATAGCGAGCAGGATCACTATATGTTTATAACTGGGACGATCTTTAAAGCTGGGATGTGGTTGCTGAAAACAAGATGATGAACATGTCTAACATTAACGTGATCCAATAATGTCTCTCAGTCTATAATATAACTTCAGTGAGTTTACACTTAACTCTATACCAAACGACAAAATTTTAGACTTCTTCAAATCAAAAGCATTTTACAGATGACAAAATAAATGTGTCAAAAATGAATAAAAAATTCAATGTTATTCTCTGGCAGGGTAAAAAACATTGTGGGTAAAGGAGAAAATCCTGGTTGTCATGATAAAGAAAAATCTTTCATCCTTAACCGATCAAGGCTGCCTATGAAATTTTGACATGATTTAACCAATAGTTTCTCTGATTATATTTGGGCAACAAGCGCCTGACTATGCACAGCACATGTTGAGTATCTCAAGTATTATTTGCTCCTGTAATCTAATAAGGATTAAACTGATGTGTACCTGCATATTATACATCAAGGATAAGTCGAGTGGTCCTGCAAGGCTCAGTGGTCATGTGTAGGAAATGTACCTTTTGTGGCCGCAACCTTCGGCAAGACACTTCAGAGCCCTTGCCAAGTATTGGGCAAACCTAAGACATACAGGGTGTTTATTAATATATGTTACACTTTCAAATATGCCTGAGGTATATTATTTATAAAGTTATTACAATGAAATATATACCATTTAATAAGTTTAAGAATACAGTTTTATGTCATGCACAGTATGTGAGGTAAAATTTAACAACAAAGGCAGCTAGTGCCATTCAAAACATACATAACTTTACATCCAATGTTCAAAATGATGTTCATTTTTACCTTGCAGAGCATATAGTTTTTTCATAAATTTCAAATTTATTGATTTGCACATTTGGGTAGTGATCAGTCTCATCTATGGAACTACTGAGGTCTCTGTTCTCTGAGGCTGGACTTTATGTATTTTTTCCTCATAGGAAAAAGTTGAATGGGCTTATGTCCTGCCATTGAGGGGTCCACGGTTGCTCTATTTTCAAGATTTGCCTTGAATCAATCTTGCTTTCCAACCATTTCAATACACTATGGACTGAGTGTTGTGTTATACCATCTTGCTGAAACCACATTTCAACATGCGATATACCCTATCACAAAGTGCTGGCATAAACTTTTGCTTCAAGGAAAGAGCAGCAGATATCATTCCCTTTTATTTTTGCAGCGTCATCATTACTGTCTTCAAAACATAAATGGCCAGTCATACCACTCACACTCAAAGCATTCTAGACATGTGTAGAAAGTCCAGCCTCAGACAACAGATTAGCTAAGGGCATCAATACTTCCAAAGATGGTGGTGATCACGACCTAGATGTGCTGATCCATGAAAGGAAATTTCAGGAAAAGACTGAATGCCCTGAATTATAAAAATTATGTCATTTTGAACATTTGATATAAATCGATGTGTGTTTTGAAAGGCCCTAGTTGCCTTTATTGTTTAATGTTACCCAACATACTGGGCATGTCATAAAACTTTGTTCTTTGACTTATCAAATGGTACAAAGTTTTATTGTCATGCCTTTACAAACAATACTCTTTAGGTATATTTGAAAGTGTGACATGCATGTATATTATGAAACACCCTATACATAAATACGCGAGCTGTGCCATGATATTGCTGAGATGGATGTTTAAAGCAGCATATCAATACCATTGAATCAATCAATCAAGGACAAGTCAAGATGAGGGCAAGGTTTTCAGACTTGGCATACATAATTACATATAATATTCTCTATTTAACTTATCTGTGATCCATCATACCAAGCGAGTCATCACATAACTAAAGATCCATAAAATCCATTTTGTCGAACAACTGGCTAAAATCCTGAGGTAGAACGACTCTTTCACATGCAGAAAATTTACCAAAAGCAAAAAGTTTTGACACAGGTCAGCCTGTGCAGACTACACAGGCTGACCTGGGTCGATACTTTTAGCAGATGCATTAAACCTCCTTTTCAAGGAGCATGGCTCATAAAAGTTTGTTTGGTTTTTTTTTTGTATCAATTCCACTGCAAATAAAGAAACTTTTTCTTCAAAGTTTGAAAAAAATCTGTGCAGTCTGATTTTTATCTATATCATCCACAAAAGCTGCATTTGTTAGTCAAGGTGGTGATAGAAACAACACTTTACCAAACACTCTGGTATATTAACGACCCTAGACAATTTAGACAAACCAATCATTTTGTCATCTGGTAAAGAATTGACCATTTACTATATAATCCACAGTTTTATGGACCCTGAAGACAAAGGGTTCTGAAAACATCACAAGAAAAGGAGAAAATGCTGGTAACCTTTTCCACAATGTTTTCGACCCTATCAAAGACAGAATTTGAACTACCTACATTCAATTTGTCTTCTGCAAATGCTTTCAGTTTGGACCAGTCTAAAATTTTGTTGTTTGGTAAAGAATTACAGGATAGGGGCATGTATGGAACATGTGCTGGGTTACAAAGCAAAACAAAAGCTAAAATAATCATAATTACTAAAATTTTCACTGTAAGCACATCAATAAATCAACAAACAAGATCTTTATTAATTTTCAAAAAAAAGAGAACTTGCTCATGCTAAAAAAACCTTAGTACCAAGTTCCTATTCATGTTTTCACAAATGATCAATTATAAGTTATCCTGGGCCACTTAAATCAGTTTATTTACTTATTGAAAGAGCCATAAAAATGATAAAATTTGTGTTAAACTCTTTAACAGGGTCTATATTCACAAACCGTTCTTGAGAATATTCTTAGGCTTACACTGAAGAATTTTCTAACTTTGAAAGTAACACATCTTATGATTGGCTAAACCATTTGGTTTAGCCAATCATACGATGCATTACTTTAAAAGTTAGAAAATTCTCCAGAAGAACACAAAGAATATTCTTAAGCATGGTTGGAGAATACAGACCCAGATGGCACAATTTTTGCCTTGTTCAATTTAGAAGCATTTTCAGGCAACAAATCAAATTTGGTTCTACTGGTGCTCCTCTTCTTTTAAAGGGCAGAAAACAATGTAGATAATAAAAGAAAATGATGGTTACAAGCATTTTCTCCTTTTCTCACATTTTCTGCTATATGCCATCTTTCCTGGGGGTGTAGTAACTTATACCCCCATTCCACTGGGCGGTGATTCCTCTGTGCTCATGGCTATCATGGCCCTTCTTCAAAATCTTTTCAATCGGCCAAAAAGCACCAACATATGCAACATTTTGGGACTTAAGGGTTTCCAGTAAGCTTATGGCATGCTTCAATCTTGATCTCGTTGAGCTGGCCACGGTCCTGTCACGCCAATGTTGCGGTTCTACAGCGCTTCCAAGATGCTTCTTCTACACTTCCACTACAGTAAGGGATTTCAGGCTTAATACCTTGCTGCTGCGACCTATGCGCAGAAGCTGCGCTTCTGTTGTGCTTTTGGAACGTTTCTATATAGATATATTGGAAGAAAATGGATTGAAATGCTGCAATAGCTGTGCTCCAGCTTGCGGTTATAAATAATAGATTGAAAGGGTTGAGTGTTGCTTTTGTTACGATACCCTGTACATGAGCTACGTTACTGGTGCTGCAGCTACAATACTGCTGCGTTCACTAATTTCTTGCTTCTCTTTTAGTATGCTTTTAAGGGGGCATAAAGCCTACGGCGATCCTGCTACATCAATTTTAAGAAAGGTCAAAACAAGCGCTGGGAAGCTGTGATCATGAAGCGTTCAATACGCTTCTACTATGATCAAAGTGTTTCAACTGCACTATTGCCATTCCTGCTACACTTTGCAGCATTTTTACTAAAAAATCGAAGTGTAGCAAAATCTCTGGAATGGAGGTTTAAATTCAGTGGCAATCATGAAGCTTCCAATACACTTCTACTATGATCAAGGCATTTCTACTGCGATTCTCTGCATTTTGACCAAATTTTTGAAGCATAGCGAAATCGCCACTCAGTGGAATGGGGGTATTAGGATGGTTTGGTGCAGGCTATTTATAAGGTGCTGTATTTATTTAACCTATATAAATCCCCCTCATCCTTGAAAATAGTACATTGTAGTTCTAATTGACACAGAGCACCATTCAGAGTAATTATAAAGCATGAAAGAAACAAAACATTTCCCAAAGCGCATGCCCCCATACTGCAATGTTTAAATACAGAGATTCACAATCAATGAGTGAAGTTATTCACTAAACTTCAAACAGATAAGCAAAAGCTATAGTTCAATGGAAAATAACCCAAATAATGATAATACTAAATGCCATTAAGACAAAAGTACAACACACATTTTTTCCATCATTGCAGCTATCCTCTTCCACCTGGAAATAAAGTTGATGTAATGTAACACCCTTTCTACCCATATTTCAGTCTTGTTGCAGCACCAGTACATTTATTCATGTTTCCTAGACAATTTATCAGTGCATGTGTGCTATCATCATCTGCGCTGGCCAAGGGTGACAGTTACTAAGTCGCTCTAGTCACCCTTGGCTGATCAAGTCAAAATTTGTAATCCCCCAGATATGCGTAATCATTGGCTGCTGTCTGTTCTGAAAGCACCAATTAAACAGCATGTTACATTTGCTATCCATCATCAGCTAACTTAAATAAAAACAGCAAGCACAGGAGAGAACTGTTCAGTATACTGAGAATCATTGACAAAAAATGTAGATGAACAATATTTACTTTAATATTCACTGTAACAAATCAATTAGATAAAGATTTAGGATACATCTCAAGATGATGGACTGTCAGAGTGTACGTGTGGATTTTGCAAAAAGGGTTAAGCTACGCAATGTTTGACTGGTTTTCAATGATGCAATTTTAGATATGATACTATCAAAATTCAGTGGGCAGTGTGTTGTGGGGATCACAAATTTCGACTAGATCAGCCAAGGGTGAATACAGTAGCATAGCTTGATCATCACCCTTGGCTAGCGAAGATGACTATCATTGGCTTCATCAAATTGAAACAGCTGACACTATAAACTACATGTCCTGGGGTTACAAATCTCAGAGTTATCTATAGTTTAACTCTTTACCAAACAAAAAAATTTTAGACTTCTCCAAACAGAAAGCATTTGCGGATGACAAATTAAATATGGCTCAATTTATAGAAACTATCTGTCAAAGGGTAGAAAGTGATGTGGGAAAGGAAAAATAGCTGGTTACCAGTGCAAAATTTTGTTGTGTGATAAAGAGCTAACCAGTACTTGCACCGTAGTGAGGGTAGTTCCAAAAACTTGACCTGCTCATCATGGAATTTGAAACACTACACCAATAAGGACCCTTCCTGGAGTCACAATAAACAAGGCATAGTGTTCATGTATTTCTTTACTGCAATATAAAGCTGGAAAGCTAACTGGCATCTGTGTTTCAAAGACTGCATTATAATAACCAACATTCTATCTTTTATGCAGCCAAAATAATTTTTACCCATAATATCTATGTATTTCTACATGTCAAGTTACCATCAAATAATCCAAAAGAGGTATGCCAAATGATCTATCCATGCGAAGTATTCTACAATTTTAATCAATTATTTTCAAAGACTGAATCAAGAGGCCATACTGAGACAGTAAGCCACATAAAAAAAAAAGACAATTGAACCGCGCCCTGGCAAAAGGGGGCTTAATGCATCTCTGTGATCTATAATACCAAGCAAGTTATCACATACTTGTGGATTCATAAAATCAATTATACTTAAAAACTGACTGAATCATGAGGTACACAGGTCCTTTGGCATGCAGAAAATTGCCCAATTGCAAAAAGTTTTGGCCCAGGTCAGCCTGTGTGGACTGTGCAGGCTGATCTGGGTTGATACTTTTTGCAGATGCATTAAGCTCCCTTTTCACTGAGCATGACTGTTTTTTTTTTTTCAGTCAATATGCCATTAATCCTTTATCAAACAATACAGTCTTAAAACAACCCTAAAAGAATGTGATTTCAAAAATATGGTGGAAAAAGCAGAAAATGCTGTTAACCAGCATTTTCTCCCATTTCTTCAGTTTTTTTTTTAAAGTCAAATCCTATCATTTGAGACACTGAATTTTTTGAGAAAATGCTTTTAACTTGGACCAGTCTTAAATTTTGTCTTACAGTAAAGAGTTAACCAAACTTACAGAGCGCCCCACAAATTACTTCACATCAGAAACTATTTCTTTATCAGCAGATAATGAGCTGTCAGACATAATATCTTTTGTGAAACAATTTTACACAGATCATCAACAAACAAAATACCTAATTACTGTTTCAAGGGTAACAGATTTAATGACAAACTGCTTTGACAGAAAATATTCTATCTGGAGTGCATGTACGGTATTTCTAAGACTTGACCACATGATCAAACTTTTACCCAAGATGTCCAATTTTCACATGTGCCTGAGACATGATAAAGACAAACTCAACCAAGTTTCAAGAGTACGAGACTGAAAATATGGTATCTACAGTCACACTTGGTTTTTTTTTTATGATTTTACCAACTTATCTACTTTTTGACCAACAGCAGCCCTTTTAAAACTCATCTGAGATATCATTAAGACAGACACTCTGGGTCATCCATTTCGCTAACAGAATGTTAGCTGACGACTAAACCATGGAGTGCAAATATCGTCTATTACACCTCGACTTGAAGATTTTTTGACTGAGGAACTATCAATTAGTTACAAGTATGTATGCTTCTACTGACTGCATGCATGTTTAAAAAAAATTGCCACATGATTTGGTGTAATTTCAATGTAAATTGTTGGTGAACTGTGTACATGTAAGTTGGTCAGATCTTGGCAACCTGACCATTCATTAAGTTAAAGGATTTAATGAAGTCCTTTCAGTATTATTATGCTCATGGGTTTGACAGAAAATATTCTATCGGGTTCTAAAGAAAAATATGTATCATTGTTAAGACCCATAGTTACAGGATTTTTTTATGGTAGTTTTGTCATGTATATTGACTGAACCAAGGTGGTTCGTTGTCTGGAGTTGCATACATGTATCTTTCTAATTATAAAAACACACATTTCAAATTTTGAAATCACACAATTACCGTCACCTTTCGTTTAGGGCACACATTAGGTAAAACTTGATGGACACTGGACCAAGAAAGATGGACGCCCGACACAGCATGATCACAAAAGCTCACCCTCAGCACTTCTTTCTCAGGTAAGCTAATATGCAAACAGTGTAAAACTTATGAATAATATGCAAAGATATGAATTCAGCAAGACTCAGCAGCAAACATGCAAGAAAGAACAACAAAAACTTAGCAGCCTTTGTACAAAGTGACACTAAGGAAAAATATTGCAAGGTGTCCTATGATGTGAAAAATATTCATAGAAAAGAGAAATTAGTTGCTCTTTCTCTCCCATTTGTTTTTATTTCTTTTGATACAGCAGAGGCATATAAAGCCATGTTTGTACTTTAGTTGATTGTTTAACCCTTTACCAAACAGACCCAATATCAGTATTTGGTAATATTGATCTTGAGATGTTACTCTTTGGGAAAGGTAATCTTCTATATCGTGACAATGAGAAAATTTTTCTTGAAGTTCAAACATTTATCAGGTTAAGCAATCGATTTCCAGTATGATAATTTTGTTTTCTACCTTTATTAAATTTTATCAGGAATACTGACGCTTACTATAGAATGGAACAAATTTATATTTTCACCATATAAAAGCCTTTTAAGAACACTCCTTTACCTTATCTACTTTACACTATCTCTTCATTACCTTATCTTTCCCCTTTCTCTTCCTGTACTTCTCAGTCTAACTCATTTCATAGTTTTCCAATCAAAACATATTTCTTCCCTATTCCCAAACAATTATTAATAATATTATCTCTCTCTCACTGTATAGCATATTAGTTTAAATTTATGACTTGTATTCATTTGTTTAGGCTATCAACTTGGAGAAGAACATTATAAGCATTGCTTTCGTTCTTATCCATTTTGCATAAAATTTTGAACTGTATTTGTAAATTATCTTGTACATTTTAGTTGAATTTGCAAATAAAATATGTTTAAACTAACTAAACAGACCCAACTTGTGACAACCCTGACAAAGAGGACTTTTGAAAACACTGTGTGAAAAGGAGAAAATGCTGGTAACCAGCATTTTCTTTTCTTCAAACAATATTTTCTTCCTTTACAAGAACCAAAATCATTACTTTAGCCAAATTTATATTGTTGTCTGCAAATGCCTTCAACCTGGACAGTTTTACTATTTTGTCCAACCAAGAAACCAGTGATTTCCCGTTTCCCCAACTCAGTTTTTTTCAAAAACTTTTTTCCAGAGGATCTGTAAACACAAGATTGTTTGTTGCTAAATAAAGAGAAAGGGGCAGATGGGCAAGAATAAAGATTTTATTACACAATCTGCACAGTCTGTACAGTAGTTTTAAAGAATTGAATGTCCAAAATAATAGTCAGTGCAGGCACAAGAGCATACACAGATACACTAAGGTGCTATAATACCTAGGCCAGCAGAGCTAAAGCTTGCTAATTTTTCTAGCCTAGTCTTTGACTCTTTGTTCCAACATTGTACTTTTCTTTGATTCCTAAGTGGACCTATGGAAATGGATTCAGGTTGTATTTTCAGGAGAGTATATCAGTTTGATCCCCTCTACAGCCAGTAAAACTGGAAGTGTCCATTTGGCAAGTCAATTTTGTATGTACTGCTATATACCCCAGGTTGCACAGATAGTTGTACTGCTTCCCATATTTCATTAAAATTGTGTTGAAAATGATACTACAAGCAACACCAATACCTGCTGTGGACAGCATAGATTCAGATCAGACTCCACAGAACATGCAGTCTATTCTCTGATCTTAACCCCCTAAACTGTAGCTAAAAAAATCTCTGAACTTTCAGTGTAAAACCATGGACCTTGAAACAACTGTATTCCATTCATTTGGCAGTCCTAAAGCCTTTGACCCTTTACAACACAATCCTTAGTTTTTACATCCCTGAAAGAGAAGGCTTTTGAAATCATTGTGAGAAAAGGAGAAAATGCTGGTAACCAGCATTTTCTCCTTTTCCCACAGTGTTTTTACCGGTCAAAGAAATTTCATTAATTTGTATCACTTTAAAATTTGTCGTCTGTAGATGCTGGTACTTTTTAATTTGAAAGGTTCTAGATTTTACGGTTTAGTAAAGAGTTAATACAACAAATTCAAATTCACAAGGTATGGTTTCAAGTCTTCCCAAAATTGTCTTTGTGTTACTGACAAAACTAGAATGTGGATTATGAAAAAGAGATTTAAATGAAAACAATAAAAAAGCAAAAATATTTACGGCTTCAGTTTCCTCCGGGTCTGGTGGAGGTAGAGGTCTGACCGGTATTATTGTGGAACTAGATGGTTGTGGTGCTGGTATTGATGGTGCCGAGGAATATGGATATACATTGGATGCAGACCCTGAAACATAAACCAACATAAAATGAATCATATTCTCTGGAAGGGTGAATGAGTACATCTTTCTGTGATTTTTAAAAATAAAAATTCCAATTTCTGACTGAAAATATAAGTTTCATTGATATAAAGCCCTTAAGGTATAAATATAATACTGACAGCAAAAAGTTCCAGCCTAGGTCAGCATGCACAGACTGCACAGGCTGACCTGGGTTGAGACTTTTTGCAGGTGATTAAGTGCCCTTTTCACAGAACATGGCTCATATGCATTATGCTCTGTGAAAAGGGTTTGATGCATCTGCAAAAAGTGTTAGCCTGTGCACTCTGTGCAGGCTGACATGGGTAACAACTTTTTGCTTTTGTTATTTTTGTATAGTTTTCTGCATGCTGAAGGACAACTCTACTTCATAAATCAGGCATTTTTTAGGCAAAATGGATCCCTACTGTATGAAGACTTGCTTGGAATAATGCATTATAAAAATGTATCAAACCCCACTCTTCAACAAGCACCAGTAAAATACCTCTAACAAGTGGACTGCTAATAGTTGTCTCCCTTGATTCTTCCTGTAATTTACTTTAGTCATGAAAGTAGCATTATTTCATTTATTTGATAACAAAACTTCACAAAAATGTGTCCCATGTCAATTCCATCTATACATGCATAATATATAATGTGCAGTCTAATCTTGATCTATTTTAACTGCAAAAGGTAGTCTGATCCTGATCTACATAAACAACTATGAGTTGTGCTTAGTACTCTATGGGTTAATTATGCAAATGAAAAATTAAAAGTGGGTATCTGTATTTTCTCCTTTTTGCCACAATGTTTTAAAAGCATTTACCTCAGAGTTGTTAACTCTTTACAAAATGGCATAATTTTGAACTAGACCAAATTAAACATTAGCAGATAACAAACTAAATGTTGCTAAAATGATGATTTCTGTCCATGATAGGGTAGAAAACATTGTGGGAAAAGGAGAATATGCTGGTTACCAGCATTTTCTCTTTTTCCCACAATGTTTTCAAAAGCTTTCTCTTCAGGATCATTAAAAGTCAGGATTGTGTGATAGTTCTGTAAAGAGATTATTAAGAAATGTACCTGCTTTCATTCTCTCATTTTCAATCTCTTGTCTCAGTAGCTGTTTTTTGGCTTCCAAGTTTTCCTGCCGAAGTCGCTGAAGTTCCGCTTTCAGTAAAGCCGTCTCCACATCTTCATCTTCATGTTGACCTAAATTTGCAACAGTGTAGATCAAGATCAGACTACTCAAAGAATGTGAAGTCTGATCTTTGACCCACACCCTATGATAGTTTTTCAAATATCCCCTTTAAACTATTTACCAGACTACCAATTCTAGACTAGTCTGTATTGAAAGTACTTGCAGAAGACAAATTAAATTGGGCTCAAATGATGAGATCTGTCGAAAATGGAAGAGTGGAAAATATTATAGAAAAAGAGAGAATTCTGGCAACAAGCACTAGTTTTTATCTTGTCCAAAATTGTTTTCAAAAAGCCTGCTTCTTCAGGTCATTAAACAAGAGGGCCATGATGGCCCTGAAGTCGCTCACCTGAGCCTTTTGATCAAACATGACCCATTTCCAATCTCTTCAGAGATATTAAGACAAACACTCTGACAAAAACACTCATTAGTATTGGGCTTACAAATATGGCCTCTAGAGTGCACACAAGCTTTTTCTAGAATTTGTCTCGGCGGCCTACTTGACATGTAGAAATTATCCAGACATACATTCCGACAAACTTTCATGAGTATTTAAGAGAAAATGTGGCCTGTAGGGTGTATAAAAGGTTTTTCCGAGATTTGACCTAATGACCTAGTTTTTTATCCAACATGACCCATATTCATACTAGTCTAAGATATTATCAAGACAAACATTCAAAGCAGATTTCAAGATTATTGGACTGAAAATGTGGCCACTAAAGCGTACACAAGTTTTTTCAAGGATGAAACTTGGTGACCTAGTTTTTATTCCACGTGACCCATTTTCAAACTCATGCAAGATATCATCAAGACAAACATTCTAACAAAAGTTTAAAGAATATTGGACTGTAATTATAGTACAAAAGGTTTTTCCAAGATTTGACCTTGTGACCTAGTTTTTTATCCAACATGACCCATTTTCATACTAGTCTAAGAAATTATCAAGACAAACATTCTGACCAACTTTCAAGAGTTTTGGATTGAAAATGTGGCCTCTAAGAGCTTACATAAGGTTTTTCTAAGACTTGACCTGGTGACCTAGTTTTTGACCTGACATGACTCATTTTCAAACTCATTCAAGCTATCATCATAACAAACATTCTGACCAACTTTAAAGAGCATTGGACTGAAAATGTGGCTTCTGGAGCGTACACAAGGTTTTTCAAAGATTGGACCTAGTGACCTAGTTTTTGACCCCACATGGCCCACTTTCGAACTCATCTGCGATATTATCAAGACAAACATTCTGACTAAATTTCAAGAGTATTGGACAGAAAATGTGGCTTCTGGAGCATACACAAGTTTTTTTTTAAGATTTGACACAGTGACCTAGATATCATCAAGACAAACATTCTGACCACCTTTCAAGGGTTTTGGACTGAAAATGTGGCCTCTAGAGCGTACACAAGGTTTTTCTAAGATTTGACCTGGTGACCTAGTTTTTGACCCCACATGGCCCATTTTCGAATTCGTCCGAGATATCATCAAGACAAATATTCTGACCAACTTTCAGGAGTATTGGACAGAAAATGTGGCCTCTAGAGCCTACACAAGGTTTTTCTAAGATTTGACCTAGTGACCTAGTTTTTGACCCAACATGACCCATTTTCAAACTCGTTTGAGATATCATCATAACAAACATTCTGACCAACTTTCAGGAGTACTGGACTGAAAATATGGCCTCTAGAGCGTACACAAGGTTTTTCTAAGATTTGACCTGGTGACCTAGTTTTTGACCCAACATGGCCCATTTTTGAACTCGTCCGAGATATCATAAAGACAAACATTCTGACCAACTTTCAGGAGTATTGGACAGAAAATGTAGCCTCTAGAGCCTACACAAGGTTTTTTCTAAGATTTGACCTAGTGACCTAGTTTTTGACCCGACATGACCCACTTTCAAACTCGTCTAAGATATCATCAAGGCAAACAATATGACCAAATTTCATGAGTATCGGACTTAAAATGTGGCCTCTAGAGCGTACACAAGGTTTTTCTAAGTTTTGACCTAGTGACCTAGTTTTTGACCCGACATGACCCATTTTCGAACTTGTTTGAGATATCATCAAGACAAACATTCTGACCAAGTTTCACAAGTATCCGACTGAAAATGTGGCCTCTAGAGTGTACACAAGGTAAAAGATGACGACGCACAATGGACGCCGGACACAGCACGATCACAATAGCTGACCATGAGCACTTCGTGCTCAGGTGAACTAAAAAGGAGACCATTTGGTAAAGGGTTTATTTTTTTATCATAACCCAAAAATGAGGAATTGTCCTGAATGTTTTCAAATTCAAGGCATTTTACAGATCAATCAATAAATGTGACCCATAAATTAAAATTTGTTTTTTGAAGGATAGAAAACATAGTTACCAGCATTTTCTCCTTTTCCCACAATGTTTTCAGAAGTCTTCCTCAGGATCAAAAAGACTGGGAAACATAATGTAAAAGGTTAAACAATCCCAAGAAAACATGTTGGGAAAAGGAGAAATGGACTGTAACCAGCATTTTCTCCTTTCCCAACTTGTTTTCTATCCTATCAAAGAGATAACGTTACTTGATGTACATCTAATTCCTCATCTGCAAATGCTTTCAATTTGGACAGGTCTAAAAGTTTGTCATGTAGTAAAGAGCTAACCACTCTGAAAGAATTTGATGCTTTTATTCAGCAGTCCAAATGCTTCGTGTAGCCTGACCTTAATCTACACCGGCTGAAAAGGCAAGCATAGTTGTGAAAGGCACTTTGAGGGTTAAAAATTATTGGTAATTTATCTTACCTGTTTTTACAGGATATTGTACCACATAGTCCCCAGTGTTGGCCCTACTCCTTGGTAAACTGTCATAGGATCTTGTCCCACTCTGATGACAAACAGTTAAAGATGTACAGATAAATTTGAAGTTTAACCCTTTACCACACAATCCCCAGTTTTAACGACCCTGAGAAAGAAAGCTTTTAAAACATTGTCGGAAAAGGAGAAAATGCTGGTAACCAGCATTTTCTTTCTTTCCCACAATGTTTGCTTATCTTTTACGGACAAATCCCATTACTTGTGCCATATTTACAATGTCCTTTGGAAATTCTTCCAATTTGGATTTGTCTAAAATTTTGTCATGTGATAAAGAGTTAACTCTTTACCACAAAGCAAAATTTTAGACTTGTCCATTTTGAAGGGATTCACAGGAGACAAATAAATGACCCATGCTCTTGCAAAAGGGGGCATAACACATTTCTTTGACGCATGATACCAATCAAGCCATCACATAATTATGGATCCATAATAGCCACTTTCTTTAACAACTGACTGAATCTTGAGGTAGACTGGTCCTTTGACATACAGAAAATTGACCATTACTGTTGCAAAAAGTTTTGGCCTAGGTCAGCCTGTGCAGACTGCGCAGACTGACCTGCGTGAATACCTTAAGCACATGCATTAACTCCCTTTTTCAAAAAGCATGGCTCTAATGTTTTTTTGAATTATGGTACAATTATGTTCTTTTTGTATCGTATTGGAGTTTAACGTCATTTTAACAGCTTAGGTCATA
Source organism: Hippopus hippopus (assembly GCA_946811185.2). Lineage (NCBI taxonomy): Eukaryota > Metazoa > Mollusca > Bivalvia > Cardiida > Cardiidae > Hippopus > Hippopus hippopus. The sequence continues at coordinate 44,569,438 of OX328107.1, read as the reverse complement.
TCATGGCGGTGTGTGATGCACCCATGTGTGTCCTAGCTTTCTCACACCAGTACTGACACAACTTTCTTTCCAAAGCCATTGACTACTTTTCTCACATGCATTAGAGGTGAGAGGCGAAAAATCGCCGGAAAGAAAGTTCGCAGCAACCAGGTATCGAACAATCAACCTCCAGGTCACGAGTCAGATATGCTAACCACTAAGCAACCTGGCCAGGCATATTTGTTCTTAAATAGGTAGAAAATGTTGTGGGTAAAGGAAAAAATGCTGGTTACTAGCATTTCTTCCCTTTCCAATAGCGATAGTGGAATCAAAAGCTCTCTTTCACAGAGCAGTTAGAAGTCAGGATTAAAACAGATGTACACCTATAACTTAGGTTGTAGGTACTCATTAAAATAGTTTCAATGCGTCAATTCTAGAGCAAAGCTTGGTTGTTTAGTGCATTATGTACATGGCTTGGCATGAAGGGGGGTGATGTTGGTTCAATTCCTCAGCTCTTCTAATTCCTCCCTCAGGATTGATGATAATTATTGCAACTGGATTCATTCCTCTCACACGTTTGACAATTTTGCATTTTTTTCTCTTTCCATGATGTTTTTAGCTAACCTGAGCACGAAGTGCTCATGGTGAGCTTTTGTGATCGTGCTGTGTCCGGCGTCCGTCGTGCCTCATCCGTCGTTCGTCATCCGTCGTCAACTTTTACCTTGTGTACGCTCTAGAGGCCACATTTTCAATCCGATACTCATAAAACTTGGTCAGAATGTTTGTCTTAATGATATCTCGGACAAATTCGAAAATGGGTCATGTCGGGTCAAAAACTAGGTCACTAGGTCAAATCTTAGAAAAAACCTTGGGTACGTTCTAGAGGCCACATTTTCTGTCCGATACTCATGAAAGTTGGTCAGAATGTTTGTCTCGATGATATCTCGGACGAGTCCCAAAATGGGTCATGTCGGGTCAAAAAACTAGGTCACTAGGTCAAATCTTAGAAAAACCTTGTGTACGCTCTAGAGACCACATTTTCAGTCAGATACTCATATAACTTGGTCAGAATGTTTGTCTTGATGATATCTCGGACGAGTTCGAAAATGGGTCATGTCGGGTCAAAAACTAGGTCACTAGGTCAAATCTTAGAAAAACCTTGTGTAAGCTCTAGAGGCCACATTTTCAGTCCAATACTCATGAAACTTGGTCAGAATGTTTGTATTGATGATATTTCGGACGAGTTTGAAAATGGGTCATGTCGGGTCAAAAACTAGGTCACTAGGTAAAATCTCAGAAAAACCTTGTGTATGCTCTAGAGGCCACATTTTCTGTCCGATACTCATGAAACTTGGTCAGAATGTTTGTCTCGATGATATTTCGGACGAGTTTAAAAATGGGTCATGTCGGGCCAAAAACTAGGTCACTAGGTCAAATCTTAGAAAAACCTTGAGTACACTCTAGAGGCCACATTTTCAATCAGATACTCATGAAACTTGGTCAGAATGTTTGTCTTGATGATATCTCGGACGAGTTCGAAAATGGGTCATGTCGGGTCAAAAACTAGGTTACTAGGTCATATCTTTGAAAAACCTTGTGTACGCTCTAGAGGCCACATTTTCAGTCAAATACTCTTGAAAGTTGGTCAGAATGTTTGTCTTTATGATATCTCAGTTGAGTTCAAGAATGGGTCATGTTGGCTCAAAAACTAGGTCACTAGGTCAAATCTTAAAAAAACCTTGTGTACGCTCAAGAGACCACATTTTCAGTCCGATACTCATGAAACTTGGTCAGAATGTTTGCCTTGATAATATCTCAATTGAGTTCAAGAATGGATCATGTCGGGTCAAAAACTAGGTCACTAGGTCAAATCTTAGAAAAACCTTGTGTACGCTCAAGAGGCCACTTTTTCGATCCGATACTCCTGATAATTGGTCAGAATGTTTGTCTCGATGATATCTCGGACGAGTTAAAAAATGGGTCATGTCGGGTCAAAAACTAGGTCACTAGGTCAAATCTTAGAAAAACCTTGTGTACGCTCAAGAGGCCACATTTTCTGTCCGATACTCATGAAACTTGGTCAGAATGTTTGTCTTGATAATATCTCGGTCGAGTTCAAGAATGGGTCATGTCAGGTCAAAAACTAGGTCGCTAGGTCAAAACTTAGAAAAACCTTGTGTAAGCTCTAGAGGCCACATTTTCAGTCAGATACTCATATAACTTGGTCAGAATGTTTGTCTTTATGATATCTCGGATGAGTTCTAAAATGGGTCATGTCTGGTCAAAAGGTAGGTCACAAGGTCATATCTTAGAAAAACCTTGTGTACACTCTAGAGGCCACATTTTTGGTCCAAAACTCTTGAAATTTGGTCAGAATGTTTGTCTTGATGATATCTTGGACAAGTTTGAAAATGGGTCATGTCAGGCAAAAACTAGGTCACTGGGTCAAATCTTAAAAAAAACCTTGTGTCCGCTCTAGAGGTCACAGTTTCAGTCCAAATTTCTTGAAAGGTGGTCAGAATGTTTTACTTGATGACATCTCACATGACTTCGAAAATTGGTCATGTTGGGTCAGAAACTAGGTCAGTAGTTCAAATCTTAGAAAAAACCTGTGTATGCTCTATAGGCCATATTTTCTGTCCAATACGTATGAAAGGTGGTCAGGATCTTTGTTTTGATAATATCTACAATGGGAAAATTGGCTATGGTTGGCTGAAAAGTAGGTCACTGAGAGAAATTCTAGAAAAAGCTTGTGTATATGCTAGAGGCCAAATTTTCAGTCCAATAATTATGAAAGCTTAGTAATCTATTATTACACAATCATGTAGTCATGCATTTTCTATTTCTTCTACGATATCAACAGTTTACTGCTTTCCTTCATGTTTTGGTCAAAATCTAATTTAGTGCCCCTTTAACTCTTTCACTGCCCATATCTCCATGGATAGCTTTTGCCGATGGCGTAGAAAACATGCAGTCTGATCTTGGATCTATACCATCCAATACCTGATACTAAGCTTTACCTAAAATTGTCGTTCCTTCAGTGCAAATATTCTTTTAGACTTCTGAGAAGAGTCAACTTTGCTTAGGTGGCAGCGTAAGAGTTAACGTAACAAAAATTTTGAGCACTTACTGTGTACAGCGTTATTCCAGCAGTTACTGCCTCCTCATAAGTTGGCAATATATCATCTGAAATACGGAAATGTAATTGTACTGACCGATAAACTCTCACCTTTAGACAGTAAATCATCTTAACATGGCATCCTTTAAATTCATTTCAACTTTTGACTAGTCTACAGTGTATATCGCTTGTGGGGGAAAGGAAAACTGAAAAGAATCTAAGGATGATTAATGCCCAATAAATGTATCAATGAAATCTGACAAATTTGAATTCTTTTAAACCCAATAATTTACAACTATGGCCCTTTATGTCATTTATTAAATGAGATGTTCAGCCTACAGCAGTCATGCTTGATCTAATACAGATGCAATCAATGGATATGAAAGAAGTCTAATGATGTTTTCTTGTGGTACGAAGTAAACTGATAATAAGATGTCTTACCGATACTTGCTCAAAATATAACGTATTCTGGTTGTGCATGGGCCAACCCGTGCCATATATGTGTATGTTAAAGTCATTCTACCAGAGACTCACTTACAAACTAACCATACTCTGTTTTCAAATTTTAACTGAAAATTTGTATATGTATTTTGTCAAAATATGATATTTCTGTGACTAGTTATTTTTCATAGTTAATAGAAATTGTTTATACAAGTGGGGTCCGACACTTAACAGTAGGACAGACAAATGGACACAGGTTTGCAGAGTATTTTCATTGAGCATGTTTTTACCTCTGGTTTTTCCTGAGCAAGTCCATCGCATTTCAGTGGTACAGAGATCAATGCATTATGGCATTTTGCCCTGTTTTGGTGTTGACAAGCTTCCATTTTGTTCAAATATGAAAATTATACATTAAGCAGTAAATAGTTATAAAGATTGTATTGTATACATGTATGCAAATTTGTTATGTATTCACTACCAAAAAAAAAAGTTTCTCGTTAACAGCATTATAGTGTTGCGTTGATTGATTTGAGAAAGGTATGGCTAAGACTCATGAATCCATTGCTGGAATATCAATGAAGTCTCAAAAATAGGTTTTGACAAAATGATTTTTAAGATTATGATAATGTAGCCAAAGACCCTTTTCCTTTGATATGAATCATAAATATTTTTCACAATTCATTGTATAGAATGATAAGACATTCATGCCTCCTCATCCCCTAAACCACACCGTGTTGTGGCAAAAGAAAAATATTCAGGGGACATCTGGTTGAACTTCAGGGGACTACAAATTGAGCAATACGAAGGGTGAGTATATCTGTTGAACTGGAATTTTTTCTGTCCCAGAGTCCAATATCAAATATCGGAGAATGTCATGCAACCTTTTACTCATTTTCCCATAAATATGAGGCTTATTTGACACCATATTTCCAAATTAATACAGCAGAAAAGCAATTTTTACTGGAACAAAGAACATGTATGTCATTTTGATGGCATGCGAACAATATCTGCATCATGCAAAAACTTTGACATTTTGTTATATTTCTGTCATTATTGCATATATTTACTTCAAACTAGGACAAGTTGTTCACTATCAAAAGGGGAATCCATACAACAGGTGCAGGTAACTATCAAAATATTTTTACACAATTATGCCCCTTTTTTGACTTGAAATTTTCAAAAACTTTCACAATTTATAATATCAGGCAACTGCAGCCAAGTGTTGGCTCTTCGTCTCCTAAATTGCAAAATATCCCTTTAATTACCACCGATCCCCTCAATCACAAATTTCACTCAAAATCTCATTTTCTTGGCAGAAGGACAGTAACTCAATATAGTTTTGGTCCTAAATTACAATAACCTGAGAGACCTTTAGATATATGCTGATGGATGGAACCATTTGTACTTGGCCACTGCAAACGAGAATCCAGATTGTTTGCATTCTATCAAAATGACATATGGTACTTTTGATCACTCTTGCTCTGGAGAAAAAATGTATTTCTGCCATATTAATTTGGAAATATGGTGTCAAATAAGCGTCATATTTATAGAAAAATGAATAAAGGGTTGCATGACATTCTCCGATATTTGATATTGAACCCTGGGACAGAAAAATTCCCGGTTCAACTGATACACTCATCTTCGTATCGCCTGATTTATAGTCCACTGAAGTTCAAGCAGAAGTCCCCTGAATATTTTTATTTTACCACAACACTGTGTTGTAATTTAGGGGGTAAGGGGTCGTGACATTGCTTCATAAATAATTGGCTACATTTAACCCTTTGCCAAACAATCCAGAGTTTTAACAACCCTGAAAAACGAAACTTTTGAAAACATTGCGAGAAAAGGAGAAAATGCTGGTAAGTTGGTAACCAGCATTTTCTCCTTTTCCCACAATGTTTACTACCCCATGAAAGACAAAACTCATCATTTAAGATACTTTTAATTTTTCGTTTGCAAATGCTTTGAATTTTGGCCGGTCCAAAATTTTGTCGTATGGTGAAGAGGTGAAGTTGAAATAACATACCTGGAGGCGGTGGTGCCGAAGCCATTTCTTCAAGTTCTCTCAGTCTATCGATTTGGAAACTATCCCAATACCGTCCTCACTGATCTCATGATGTTTACATCTAAAATACAAGAGTTGCGAAATCTGACTCTGGTTCCGAGTTGAACCGTCGGAAAACGATCTAGATCTACAGTATATTTACGATGACCTGCATATCAGCTTGCTCTCAACAGTAAAAGATACAGAAACATAAAGTTAAGAACATGCAGAAATCAATTTCTGTCGTTTTGTGACACAGGTGTTATCCTTTCAAAAAAATCAATCTATGCAGACACTCAGTCGGTGGAGAACCTCCATTTCTCAGTAAAAATCGATGTTGTCTATACAAACGGCACAGGATCATATGAGAGCACATTCCAGGAAATGAGCTGCTGGAATGATAAAGACCTACACAGATTTAGACCTATAACTAGATCTAGATAATTTCGGAAACTCATAGCAAAAAAGCGTCTGCTTTATCGTCTGTTTGCAGTTCAGATGCAGCTTCAGATGGCGAATTCTCTTGCCATATAAAATCTGCTTTATATTTAAGGGTTCTTTCCGCTTGCTGATCTGTTCATTTTGCTCATGAATTCATACTTGCAGGCAGCGAGTTTTCTCGCCATTTAAACCCTGTGGATATCATGCAGCTACTTTTTTTTCAAATAAAAATTCTTAGATGAGCAGGAGCAACTTGAATATGAAATGTATTAATAAATTATGGAGGCCAGTAAATATTTGTCAGCATGTACTTGTGTGTTAAACATGATTCCAAGAAAAACAGCTTTCACAACTGAGCCGTACTTGTAGACAACACATCCGGGACTTTCACTAATTGATGCTGAATGAATCCAATACCAAGTTAGATTTTTCTTCCCAGACAGCATTCGCCGATCATTGGATTCGTATTATTTTCAATCGTGTAGATTTGTTAACCCCTTTTCCTACCGTGTGTGATACTGATGCGGGGCAGTGCTGATTTACGAACTTGGTAGATATACACTTTTATGCCACGATAGTACAAGAGCAGTTTGACATTTGGCGGGAAGTTTGATGAAAGGACACAAGTTGGGTGGGGCGTTGTTGAGTGACAGCCAAAGCCTTATACACTGGAAGATAATCAGATCACAATGTCGAATTGGGCCAGGAGAGGTACAGTTGGATTTTTGTTTTGTTTTGTAGATCTTGGATCCAGGGCGTTGTTGAATGCATATAAATGTGTGGCCGAGAAAACATAAAGGAGGTCCGAAGTTGGCGAGAATACCAGGGGTGTAGCACGCCCTTATTCGGCGTAGCTGAATGTGCTGGCTCATTACCTACTTCTTGGTACTGATAGAACATGAATAAATAGAAATTTGTGATTGGTAAAAAGTGTAGACATGTTTATTTTAAGGGCCCATGCTTATTTTTGGGCAAATTTACGCCGCCTATCTATTTTAAAGATATATCTATTTCTTGTTCCTATGAATTCATAGATCTTGATTGTGCTGGAATGATGCAGAGGCATGTGCACCTTGCGCCTCTTCTGCTTCCCTCTTCTATTATTATTATTATTATTGTTATATTTATTACTGAAAACAATGGTGAAATTAGATTTAGGTCAATTTGTCCATCAGTACACTTTTTCGTTTGTGCTCAAAAGCAGTTTCACCTAGGACCCTGAAACTTTATACAAGTGTTGCTCAAGAAGGTGCCCTGTTGTTTTTGAGCCACATGGGTCAAAGGTCAAGGTCACAGGTGAGCTTTGTTTGAAAATCATTTCTGTTCTCTGATTGTGCTGCTTCAGTGACAAGGTGCTAATTGGTCGCCTGCACACACTTTAACTTTCTACCACACAGTCCCGACTTTTAATGACCCCGAGAAAGAAGCCTTTCGAAAACATTTCGGGAAAAGGAGAAAATGCTGGTAACCAGCATTTTCTCCTATTATAACACTTTTTTCTACTCTTCCCAAACCAATTTCAATTGTTTAGTCATATTTATTTTGTCATCTGTAAATGCTTTCAATTTGGACAAGTCTATAATTTTGTTATTTGGTAAAGAGTTAAATTTGGGCAAGTCTGAAACTTTGCAATCTGTTGATGAGGTTTACTCTATATTCTAACATGACACATGAATTTGGCTCTATAAACACAGTGCAACGAAAGCATGGTAAAATCTGCGTCATTCTAAACAGAGTGACGTCATTCTATATAAAGTAAGTAAGTTATTCAATCGAATATAATCTGCATCCGCGTTTTTACCCTAAGTATGAACTTGTTTTCCTTTCATTGAGAATTGGTCATGTTAGAATCGAAATGATCTTCTTTCTATCGTGGTTTATCGTTCAATAAACCACGTTGTGAGTTATGAGGCGCAATGAATAAACCACTCGGGCTATCGCCCTCATGGATTATTTATTGTGCCTCATAACTCACAACTGTGGTTTATAGAACGATAAACCACGATAGAAAGAAGATTATTTCTTAACTCTTTTCCAAACAACAAAATTTTAGACTAGTCCAAATTGAAAGCACTTGCAGACAACAAAATAAACATAATAATTGAAATTTGTTTCCAGCAGGATAGAAACATTGTGGGAAAAGGAGAAAATGCTGGTTACCAGCATTTTCACCTTTTCCCACAATGTTTTCAAAAAGGCTTCTATCTCAGGATTGTAAAAACCAGGGATTGTTTGGTAAAGGGTTAAACACAATCCAGAGTTTTAGCAACACTTCAGGAGAGGCCTGTTAAAAACACTGTGAGAAAATGCAGGTAAATGGCATTTTCTCCTTTCCCAACAGTTTTTTAACCCTTTACCACACGACAATATTTTAGACCAGTCCAAACCCAAAGCAAATGCAGATGCTAAATTAAAAGAAGCTAAAATTATAGAAGTTGTCTTTGATAGGGTAGAAAACATTGTGGGAAAAGAAGAAAATGCTGGTAAACAGCATTTTCTCCTTTTCCCACAATATTTTCAAAAGGCTTCTTTCTCAGGGTTGTTAAAAGTCGGGATTGTTTGGTAAAGGGTTATTTCTGTCCAATTCACTTCCCATCATTTGAGGCACAATGAATTTTTTTCTCTTCAAATATATAATTAATGCTCTCAATATGAACCAGTTTAAAATTTTGTAATCTGGTAAAGATTTGAATTCTTTTCCACACAGCAAAGTTTTAGACTGGTTCAAATTGAGGATGTTTGCAGACAACTAATTAAATGTGGCTCAAATAATGTAATTTTTCTTTGAAAGGGTAGAAAGCATTGTGAAAAAACAAGAAAATACTGGTTTCACCTGTTTCCACAATATTCTCAAAAACTGTCTCCCCAAGGTCAGTTAAACTTGGGATTATGAGGTAAAGGAATAAGCTAAGTTGGAGGGACAAATGTTGACAACCTTATGTACTTTGCAGATCTTTCAGCAGGACAAACATCCTACACAGACCGAGGGCGAATCTACAACCAACAAGATGTAAGTTTACTGTTTACTACACAATACAGAGTTTTAACAACCCAGAGAAAGAAGCCTTTTGAAAACATTGTGGGAACAGGAGAAAATGCTGGTAACCAGCATTTTCTCCTTTTCGAACAATGTTCTGTCCCCTTCCAAACCATATTTCAGATTGTGAGTCATGTTTAATTTGCCATCTGCAAAATGCTTTCAATTTGGCCCTGTCTATAATTTGTTGTGTGGTAAAGAGTTAATAGTTTTGTTCTATCATTCCTTTGTACCTATGATCTGGCATAGGTTTGCTTTTGAAGTACTGATAATGATGTAAAAAAAAAAGAGTTTCTGGGGTTTCTGACATGATGATCAATGTAGTTGCGGAGCAATCACACAGCTTTCGGTTTCCAGACGCTTTACATTCAGCCGAATAAAGCCAAGAACTAGTTGATATTTCATCTGAACTCCCAAAAATATTTTATATAGCCATCAAAGGATTTTCTCATTGCAACATTACCTGTGGCCTGTTTATGCAGAAAAGGATTACTATATTTGTATTCATATGTATAATTTATTTCATTCATGTAATTGGCCTTCCATAAGTTAGACTCGCATCTTTTTTTATGGAATCTCAAAAACATAGCCCTACGGAAATTGCCGTGTGCTTGATTGTTTTTGCATCTCCATCCGCAATTCTACATCCACGATGCAGTGGTAAATGAGATACGCTGATTGGTTGTATGATGTTTATCGCTGTGTTTAACATTATTTCAGTTATATTGAACTTGCAGTCAGTGCACCTATCCATACTTTCCTGCAGTTTCTTTATGTTAATTATTCTTTATCATGTTTTGTACCAATGACATAAGGTCTACAATATGCGAAAAGGGGCATTCGGACATTTGCATAAAGTGTCGTCTCAGATCAGCCTGCGCAGTCTGCGTAGGCTAATCCGAGACGACACTTTCTGTTCTAATACGATTTTCTGTTTGATGCAAGTCTACTGTACAACAAAATCTAATGTAGTCGTAAAGTGCCAACTCGGATTAGCCTGCGTGGACTTCCCAAGCCTTTGGCTGCTTTCCCACATAATTATTGTGGAAACGTTGATCTGCAGTGAAAGAAAAATTGGATCCTGTAGCAAAGACTATCATCAATCCTCAGAATGAAATTGGCAAAGCTGGGGAATAGAACCAGCGATCCCCTGTCCTAAAGTACTGTATGCCACTAATTGTGCTACCTGGGCTTGGCTGCTTTTGAGGTACATACCATCTGACATAGATTATTAGATGTCAGAAACATTTTTAACCCATTCATAAACGATAAATTTTAGACTCTTCCAAATTAAAAACATCTGCAGACCATGAATTAAGAATGAATAAAAACAAGGTAAAGTTTTTCGATTGGTTAGAAAACTTTTTGGGAAAAGGAAAAAATGTTGATTTCCAGGATTTTCTACTTTTTTCCATAATGTTTTTAAAAGGTGTACCCCACAGGGTTGTTAAAATTTGGGATCGTTTGGTATAAAGGTTAAACACAAAATATTAGGTTTTGTTATTGTCTTTTTTTGACTCATACCAAATATGTTTGAGACATGCTCTGTGAAAAGGGGGCTTAATACATCTCCGTGATCCATTATACCTAGCAAGTAATCACATAATTATGGATCCATAAAAACCGTTTTGTATAACAACTAATTGAATCGTAATGAACACTGGTCCTTTGACATGCAGAAAATTGACGAGTTGCAAAAAGTGTCGAACCAGGTCAGCCTGCACGGACTGCAGAGCCTGACCAGGGTCAATACTTTTAGCAGATGCATTAAGCCCCCCTTTCACAGAGCATGGCTTGTTTGCTTTTTATAGGCTAAATCACACTTTGCCTTTTCAGGGTGCTAAGGGAACATCAGGAGTTATATCAGGTGATTTGTTTCATTATAAAACTTTTGCCTTTTGAATATTTAGCTTTTTACAACAGTTGCCTTTATGGCCTGACCTTTGCTCTACACTGTCATAGCTGAAATATTCTGAACAAGAGCAATTTTTTTACCCCACAATCATAGTTCCCACATCACATGTGCATGTATATACTGATTTTTGAAGCCTACTATCTTTATCTAGGTCAGATTTTTGCTTCCGGCAGGTTTTACCTGGATACCCATGTAAACAAAACTAGTTTCATACTCTAATAAAATAGTTCTGCCAGTGATATTCAAACAAAGTAGTTCAACTTGATACTGTATGTTTTCTGAAAAAAATAAAAACATCATGTTTCAGTTGTCTTTCTAATTTAAGGTAACAAAAGATTTTCGGCTTAAATAAAACAAGACACCTGTCCACCATGTGGCACATTTATACAACAACATACCTCATTGCTGGAGAACTCAGACCCTGGTGAACTCGTACCCTAATCTCAAGGGTAAGAGTTCTCGGGAGAACTTTCCGTTTTGATTTTACTAGGAAAAAAACCATAAAACACACCAATTAGTAGCATGTATTTGGAGCCAGAAAAGAAATCCGCTGCCTTCAGTGCGTTAGTGCTTTGATATAGATTGTAATTGCAATTATCTGGGTCTATTTTCTAGACTGAAAGTTGAAAGTTTCCATTGGGTTTATTCAGCACTCTATGGCTTAACTTTGTATCCACCTGCTGAGACACCATTTTAAAACATTTTTGGACAGGAAGTGGTCAGTTTCTTTGTTTCCCACAACTTTTTGACATTATTCATAAGAGACATTTGTAACTTCTTTTTATTTCTTGACAGAATGATGTATATACTGGACATCTCCAAATTTATTACATCTCCAGAAGTCATAATAAATATGGCTAAAATGGTGGGATTTGTCTTTGAAGATATTTTGGGAAAACATGGTGGAAATACGAGAAAATGCTGGTGACCAGCATTTTCTCCTTTTTCCACAATTTTTTTTAAAAGTTGTTTTCCTCAAGACTGGTAACCCTTTATCAAACAATCTGGAGTTTTTTACAACCCTGAGAATGAAGGCTTTCGAAAAACAAACCAGTACTTTCTCATTTTCCTACAATGGTTTTTACCCCTTAAAGAACAAATATCCTGCCATAAGTAACAACAAAATCAGGAGTATTGCCAGGGGTGTATCGAAGATGAAGCATGTGGCTAAAGCAATGACAGTGGCAAGCATTCACATATTTACTCACATCATTTTTTGCTCACCTGAGCACAAAGTGCTCAAGTTGAGCTTTTGTGATCATGCTGTATCAGGCGTCCGTCGTGCATTGTCAACTTTTACCTTGTGTACGCTCTAGAGGCCACACTTTCAGTCCTATACTCATGAAACTTGGTCAGAATATTTGTCTCGATGATATCTCGGACGAGTTCGGTAATGGGTCATGTCGGGTCAAAAACTAGGTCATTAGGTCAAATCTTAGAAAAACTTTGTGTACGCTTTAGAGGCCACATTTTCAGTCCAAAATTCTTGAATATTAGTCAGAATATTTGCCTTTGTGATATCTCAGACGAGTACAAAAATAGGTCACCAGGTTATATCTTAGAAAAACCTTGTGTAGGATCTAGAGGCCACATTTTCAGTTCAAAACTCTTGAAAGTTGGTCAGAATATTTGTCTTGATTATATCTTGGATGACTTTGCAAAAGGGTCATGTCAGGTCAAAATCTAGGTCACTAGGTCAAATCTTAGAAAAACCTTGTATACACTCTAGAGGCCACATTTTCAATCCTATGCTCATGAAATTTGGTCAGAATGTTTGTCTTGATGATTTCTTGGACCAGTTTGCAAGTGGATTATTTTGGGTCAATAACTAGATCACTGAGTGGAATCTTCAAAAAGCCTTTTTTAGCTCCACTGGCCGAAGGCCAGAGAGCTATTGTCATGGCGTTGTGTCCGTCGTGCGTGCGTGCATCCGTCCGTTCGTCCGTGCGTGCGTCCGTAAACTTTTTCTTTAAAAAACTTCTCCTCAGAAACTATTGACTGGATTTTTACCAAATTTCACAGGAATGTTCCTTTGGTGGTCCTCTTTCAAATTCCTTCAAAAAATTGTGTTCCATGAAGAATTCTGGTTGCCATGGCAACCAAAGTAAAAAACCTTTAAAAATCTTCTCCTCCCAAACCGCTATTTGGATAGCATTATTATAGCATTATTATTTTGCAGGAATGTTCCTTAGATACAGGTTTACAGAATTCCTTAAAAAAAAAAAAGATCTGTCAAAAAACATGGCTTTTATGGGAGACTCATTTTCCTTTTATGGTATAAAGTAAAATCTTTGAAAAATTTCTTCTCTAAAACTATTCATTGGATTTCATTGTTGTTTTGCAGGTAAGTTCCTATGGTGGTTGTCTACCAAATTGTTTCTTCAGTGAGCTAAAATGCAGGATTGAATGATAATTGTTAAAAACTTCCTTTCGCCATTATAGAAATATCAGGCCTGTGGAGCGATACAGGCGCTCAAGCGCCTCTAGTTTGTCAAATACTCATGAAAATCTTGGTAGAATGTTTGTCATAATATCTCAAAAGAGATAGAAAATGGGTCATGTTTGGTCAAAAGACTCAGGTGAGTGACTTCAGGGCCATCATGGCCCTCTTGTCTTGTGGAAAAGGCTAACTTGGAAAAGTTGATGTTAAAGCTAGGGCTTCAAAACTTCACCCTGGCTACATACCTGTAAATAGCAGTCTGCAAATGATTTCTATTTGGACAGGGTCAAAGTTGACCCCTATACTGCACAATGCCGACTTTAAAGCCCCTTGAAAAGAAGCCTTTTGAAAACATTGCGGGAAAAGAGGAAAATGCTCGTAACAAGCATTTTCTCTTTTTTCCACCCACAATGTTTTCTATCCTATCAAAGAAAAATTGAACCACTTGAGCCACATTGGAATGCTTTCAACTTGGACAAGGCTAGAATTTTGTTGTCTGGTAAAGGGTTAATTGGTGATGGACAAAGCATTTCTCTGTTTATACTGCTTGTAGACAGTCCACATCAGAGTGATGATGAAGAAACAACACTCTTAAAGGAGGAATTGAGAAGACTGCGAGAAAGAAATCAGCGTCATACACCAAACATTGCCACAGGTGGACTTCATTTTAATTGGTTCATTAAATCTAGATGACATGCAGAACAGTTACTGTTGATTATTTTGTGGAAATTGAATATCAAGATAAGTATCAACCCCACCAAAGTGTGTTAAAATTTTAGGCATATTAAGCTGACCAGCTGAACAAGCAGGTTTTCAATGGAATTAATTTGAGATTTAGTCTTGTGCATATTTAAATTAAGCACTGATCATAAAAACTATTACATAATTTATTCCATTGCCAAGCAGTTTTGAGTTTTAACAACTAGAAGAAGACTCTTCAAAAAATTTGATTAAAAGGAGAAAATACTGCTTACAAGCATTTTCTACTTTACCCACAATGTTTTCTACTGCACCAAAGACAGCAGCTGGTAAACAGCAATTTCTCCTTTTCCACAATGTTTTCAAAAGACCTTCCTTTGGGTTGTTGAAACATTGTAATTGTTTGGTAAAAAGTACCAGCATTTTGTCTTTTTGCCACAGTGTTTTCTACCCTTTCAAAGATTTATTTCATGGTTTAAGCAACATTTGATTTGCATCTGGAAATAAACAGAAATTAAAGAATTCTGTTGTGCACTGTCTGATTGATGGATTTGGTACATGTGAAAACTAATAGCTGCCCCGGATAATTATTTGGGTGTTGCCTATTATCTATTGGATGGTTAGGGGAGATACAGTACTTCTTTAAAACTGTGAAGGATTAAACAGCCTTGTTTGAGTAATTATGATACTTTATTTTAGGTAGGACTTACAATAGTATTCAACCATCACAGCCCTTAGCAACAACAACCAATATACAGGTATGTTGCTTTTCTTCTCTTTCAGTTGGTTGTAGTTTTTTGTCGCCAAGTCTGGTAGCACAATTAGTAGAGTGAGAACTTTAGACCAGGGGGTGGCTGTTTTGAAACCCTTAACTTGGCAGATTTCTTTCTTAGGAATGAATGATCCTACATTGCAACAGGATACATTCCTCTCTCACTGCTGATCATTTTCTCAATGATGGTTATGTGAGAAAGCAGCCAGTGGCTTGAGAAGAATATTGTGCAAATTACTGGTGAAAGAAACTCAAGGAACCTATGAATAGGTGGACTGACCCATGTGATATGACTGAAATAATATTGAACACGGGATTGAACTACATACAAACAAAATCAAACAAGTCAACTTTTTTAATTTTTTAGCTTGCCTAAGCAATATCTGTCACAAGACTTTTACTGTTATTTGAACAGTCTTTTTCCCCTGAATAAGTAAGAATTCCATGGCTCCCCATGAGCACCTCCTTTAGCCTCCACCACTAAATCCTGGATTTTAAGGACCCTGAAGAAGAAACAATTTTGGGAAAAGGAGAAAACAAAGTTTTGAAAAGAGTTAAACTCTTACCAGACAACAAAACCTTAGGTCCAATTAGAAAGCTCTTGCAGACGACAAATTAACCCATTACCACACAATCCCTACTTTTGACGACCCTGAGAAAGAAGCCTTTAGAAAACATTGTGGGAAAAGGAGAAAATGCTGGTAACCAGCATTTTCTCCTTTTCCCATAATGTTTTCTACTCTTCACAAAATAAATTTCAAATTTTCAGTCACTTTTATTTTGTCATCTGCATATGCTTTCGATTTGGACAAGCCTAAAATATTGTCGTTTGGTAATGAGTTAAATGTTGGTCATTTGATTGAACTTGTATTTGGAAGGGTAGAAAATGTTGTGCAGAAAAGAGAAAATGCTTGTTACCAGCATTTCTCCTATTCCCACAACTGGATCGAGCCCCAGCTCGGCTAACTTCTTTCCTAGGATTGATGATAGTCATTGCGACGGGATTCATTCCCCTCTCACCGCTGACCATTATTTCAACGATGGTTATGTGGGAAAGCAGCCAGTGGCTTGGAAAGAATATTGTGCTGCGTACTGGTAAAAAGAAGCTCCAAGAAAACATGGATAGGTGCACTGGATGCCCTGATATAACTGAAATAATTTTGAAAACAGTGCTAAACATCATACAATCAATCAATCAACCTTTTTCCATGTTTCCAAACGCCTAAATACTCTGTGTTAGTAAAGCTGCCATTTTTTAGCTCACCTGAGCACAACGTGCTCAAGGTGAGCTATTGTGATCGCCCTTTGTCTGGCATCCGTCAACAATTTCTTTAAACATCTTCTTCTCCTAAACCACAGGGCCTATCTTGATGAAACTTGGCAGGGATGTTCCTTGGGTGAAGCTCTACCAAAGTTTTTCAAAGAATTGAATTCCACCCATAACTCTGGTTGCCATGGCAATAAAAAGGAAAAAAATGCAAAATCTTTGAAAATCTTCTCCTCTGAAACTAGAAGGCATAGAGCTTTGATATTTGGTATGTAGCATCTCATAGTGGACCTCTACCAAGTTTGTTCATATGATGCCCCTGGGGTCAAAACTGGCCCCGCCCCGGGGGGGGGGGTCAAAAGTTCAAGCATAGGAACAAAGAAGGAAAACTTTAAAATTCTTCTTCTCTGAAACTGGAAGGCCCAGAGCTTTGATATTTGGTATGTAGCATCTCCTAGTGGACCTCTACCAAGTTTGTTCATATAATGCCCCTGGGGTCAAAACTGGCCCCGTCCCGGGGGTCACAAGTTCGAACATAGGAACAAAGAAGGAAAACTTTAAAATTCTTCTTCTCTGAAACTGGAAGGCATAGAGCTTTGATATTTGGTATGTAGCATCTACTAGTGGACCTCTACCAAATTTGTTCATATGATGCCCCTGGGGTCAAAACTGGCCCTGCCCCGGGGGTCACAAGTTCGAACATAGGAACAAAAAAAGGAAAACTTTAAAATTCTTCTTCTTTGAAACTTGAAGGCCCAGAGCTTTGATATTTGGTATGTAGCATCTCCTAGTGGGCCTCTATCAAGTTTTTTATATGATGCCCCTGGGGTCAAAACTGGCCCCGTCCCGGGGGTCACAAGTTTAAACATAGGAACAAAGAAGGAAAACTTTAAAATTCTTCTTCTATAAAACTGGAAGTTGTAAGGCTTTGATATTTGGTATGTAGCATCTCCCAGTGGACCTCTACCAATTTTGTTCATATGATGCCCCTGGGGTCAAAACTGGCCCCGCCCAAGGGGTCACAAGTTTGAACATAGGAACAAAAAAGGGAAAACTTTAAAATTCTTCTTCTGTGAAACTGGAAGGCGTAGAGCTTTGATATTTGGTATGTAATGAACCTGTTCTAAGTTTGTTAGCCCACCTGAGCACAACATGTTCAGTGAGTTCAAAATTTGGTCACCTGGGGTCATAAACTAGGTCACTAGGTCAAATTAAAGAAATACCTTGTGGGCACTCTAGAGGCTACATTTATTGCTCAAATGACCGGAAATTTGGTAAGAATGTTTGTCTTGATAAAATCTCGAATGAGTTTGGATTTGGGTCACCTGGGATCATAAACTAGGTCACTAGGACAAATTAAAGAACTACCTTTAGGGCACTCTAGAGGCCACATTTTTTTTTGCTCAATTGACTTGAAAATTGGTCAGAATGTTTGTCTTGATAAAATCTCACATGAATCTGAATTTGGGTCAACTGGGCCCATAAACTAGGTCACTAGGTCAAATTGAAGAAATACCTTTAGGGCATTCTAGAGGCCACATTTATTGTTCAATTGATCTGAAAATTGGTTAAAATGTTTCTCTTGATGAAATCTGAGATGAGTTCAAAATTGGGTCACCTGGGGTCATAAACTAGGTCACCAGGTCAAATTAAAGAAATACCTTGTGGGCACTCTAGAGGCCACTTTTCTTGCCCAATTGACTTGAAAATTGGTCAGAATGTTTGTCTTGATGAAATATCGGATGAGTTTGAAATTGGGTCACCTGGGATCATAAACTAGGTCACTAGGTCAAATTAAAGAAATACCTTTAGGGCACTCTAGAGGCCACATTTTTTGCTCAATTGACTTGAAATATGGTCAGAATGTTTGTCTTGATAAAATCTCACATGAGTCTGAATTTGGGTCAACTCGATTTCATAAACTAGGTCTCTAGGTCAAATTAAAGAAATACCATTCGGGCACTCTAGAGGCCACATTCCTTGCTCAAATGACTTGAAAATTGGTCAGAAATATTTGTCTTGATCAAATCTTACATGAGTCTGAATTTGGGTCAACTTGGGTCATAAACTAGGTCACTAGGTCAAATTAAAGAAAAACCTTTAGGGCACTCTAGAGGCCACATTTATTGTTCAATTGATTTGAAAATTGATTAAAATGTTTCTCTTGATGCAATCTAAGATGAGTTCAGTTTTGGGTTACCTGGGGTCATAATCTAGGTGACTAGGTCAAATTAAAGAAATACCTTTAGGGCATTCTTAGAGGCCACATTTCTTGCTCGATTGATTTGAAAATTGGTTAAAATGTTTCTCTTGGTGAAATCTAAGTTGAGTTCAAAATTGGGTCACCTGGGATTATAAACTAGGTCACTAGGTCAAATTAAAGAAATACCTTTAGGGCACTCTAGAGGCCACATTTTTTGCTCAATTGACTTGAAAATTGGTCAGAATGTTTGTCTTGATAAAATCTCACATGAGTCTGATTTTGGGTCAAATGGGCTCATAAACTAGGTCACTAGGTCATATTAAAGAAATACCTTTAGGGCATTCTAGAGGCCACATTTCTTGCTCAATTGATTTGAAAATTGGTTAAAATGTTTCTCTTGATGAAATCTAAGATGAGTTCAAAATTGGGTTACCTGGGGTCATAATCTAGGTGACTAGGTCAAATTAAAGAAATACCTTTAGGGCACTCTTAGAGGCCACATTTCTTGCTCGATTGATTTGAAAATTGGTTAAAATGTTTCTCTTGGTGAAATCTAAGATGAGTTCAAAATTGGGTCACCTGGGGTCATAATCTAGGTGACTAGGTCAAATTAACGAAATACCTCTAGGGCACTCTAGAGGCCACATTTCTTGCTCAGTTCACTTGAAAGTTGGTCAGAATGTTTGTCTTGATGAAATATTGGATGAGTTTGAAATTGGGTAACCTGCGATCATAAACTAGGTCACTTGGTCAAATTAAAGAAATACCATTAGGGCACTCTAGAGGCAACATTTATTTCTCAATTAGCTTGAAAACTGTTCAGAATGTTTGTCTTGATAAATATTTTGATGAGTTCTAAATTGGGTCACATATGGTGATAAAGTAGGTCACTCAGTCAACTTATGGAAGTTTCTTGTGGATGCTCTAGATGCCACATTTTAAGCTCAATTGACCTGACAATTGGTCAGAAATTGAATTTTGCACATGGAGTGAAATTTCACCTATTGACTCAGGTGAACGATCCAGGGCCATCATGGCCCTCTTGTTTTTAGTATAGTTTTAAGTAAAATTATATTCTTTCTTTTAACAGTTTTCCACAAAAGGTCCAGTATATCATCACCGTGTAGTAACAAATACTGTACCAAGTACATCAATGGTTCAAACAGAATCAGCATCTGAAGTAGGTAGATTTTCAACAGACTATTTTTAGTTTATTTTTCTCTATTTTAAGATTTGTAGATGACCTACTATTACTTTCAGTTGATAATTTTAGCCTTTGTTGATATACACAACATAACAAAACAAAGACATAAAAGGTAAGACAAGTTAACTGCATTGCTTCATTACGGCAAACGTGTCACTTCAGCATAAAATGGCACAGTTTTGCAGTCTGATAGCATTACCACTGCGCCATGACAACTACTTTAAGAACAGTTTTAACACTGGGTCATAAATAGTACAATGGGCATTTTAGAGAATACTGATTTTCTGTATTGTTATGAAGTCAGCAGACCGTAAAAAACATTGCTATTGTCAGAGGGTGATATACTAGAACTAGGGACATTTTTTAGGAAGAAATGTTTGAAGGAAAGAAAAATGTTGTTTTGAATAATACAGAAAATGTCAATACAATGAAATAAAATGCCATTCTAAAGATGGAGATACTGCAGTCTCAAAGCCTACAAACAAGCAGTGTGGATCAAGATCAGACTACACAGAATGTGCAGTCTGATCTTCCATCTCCACCATCTGCTTGTTTCATCCAGAGTATTCATTCTGTAAAGTCTGGTCACAATCTATACTACCTGCATAGGCAATGAACCCTGTACTGTACAATTCCAAGTTTAACAACCCTGAGAAAGGCTTTTGAAAATACTGTTGGAAAATGGAGAAAATACTGGGCAGCAGCATTTTCTTCTTTGCCAACACAGTTTTCTGCCCTTGCAAACAAAAATTCCATCTTTTCAGCCCTATTCATTTTTAGCATCTTCCAATTCTTTCAATATCTGGACTAAAATTTTGTTGTCTAGTAAAGAGTTATATCTTTCAACTAAGCAAATATCTGTGAAATATCACCTATGTGATATTTATTTTTGATATACCACAGATATTAACCCTTTACCAAACAATGACGACTTTTGACGTCCCTGAAAGAGAAGGCTTTTGAAAACGTTGTGGGAAAAGGAGAAAATGCTGGTTACCAGCATTTTCTCCTTTTCCCACAACGTTTTCTACCCTATCAAAGAAAAATAATTTCATATGAGCCACGTTAAAACTGTCATCTACAAATGCTTTCAATTAGGACAGGTCTAAAATTTTGTCGTGTGGTAAAGGGTTAATTTAATTTTGTGTGGGTAAATGTCATATTTATGATTGAAATTATGAAGTTGGCTATTTTTCATGATGTCATTATAAAGTTAATCCATATCCAACTAAATTGAATAGATCTACTTTGCTTGCAGAAACCATAGGCCTCTGAAACTCCATTGGTCTATCAAAGGATAACGAAATTTTCATTATTGTACACCATTACTGTAAATAGCACATTGGCGATTCCCTCTTTTCATATATAGTTAGACAAAGTGTGCAACGAAATTGAAGAAAATTTGACCCCCGTCCCCTTTCAGAGATAATATTTAAATGAAAATGGATAAATGAACTTAGTTACCGGTGCAGATGGGTTCATATATGACTTTCCTTCTGTACCCTGACCTTGGAAAGTTCCAAACGGCTCTTAGTTTAAACATAGGTATTTTACATCGATTGAGAAACAAGTTCATACAACTTTTACTAATCTCTCTCAATTCTGCTTCCTGGAAACTTCACCAGTACTCACGCCGATTGTGTGGGCCAATGAAAAAACCAAAGGTGACACCCGCTCCCGGGTATCGAACTCTGGACCTTATGGTTACGAGGCAGACGCTCTACCCCCACAACCAAGCAATAGCTCTCATCTCAAAACGATTTCGAAAGCATCCACATTTTCTGGATCGCCATGCGCCGACGTCACACATTTTATAATCTTGCAGCGAATAATAATTTTTTTTTTTTCAAATATAGATCGATATTTTTTTTGCTAGTGTATTGATGAAATTATTAAATTAATATTTCATTTGATATAATTTATCTTTTCATCTAATCCTGTATCACGATTTTCATCTCCCATTTCGCATATTTTCAAATGCGTTTTTACCATTCATTGGTCAAAAACTTTGGCGCGTCTTTTGATAGCAAATTCATAGAGTTATAATTCGCTGCATCATAATGAATTGTGTGATGTCAGTGCATGGCTATCTGGAAAATGTGGAAGCTTTTTAAATTTTTTGAGATGAGAGCTATTGCTTGATGGCAAGAGCCGTTTGGAACTTTTAAGGGTCAGGGTACAGAAGAAAAATTAGTTGTGAATCCATCTGCATGTTTAATTAGGTTTATTTTTTCATTTTCTGTTAAATATTATCTCTGAAAGGGGACAGGAGTCAATTTTTTTTTTTTTTTGATTTCGTTGCACACCTTGTCTTACTATATACGTTATAGAGGGAGTCCCCAATATGCTAATTATGAAAAACGGTGTTAATGAAAATTTGAGTATATTCCATAATATACAGGCGATGCACCAATGTGCTATAAGTGTTCGATGACCGACCAAGGAAAATCTTAGTGTTCCATGATAGACCAACAGAGCTTCAAAGGCCTGTGCAAAAACGCACATTATTTTTCACATCTTTTTTCATGGCGAGTTAGAAAAAAATTAGACGTTAAAAAATGAATAGTTTATGTACATAAAGTTGTCGTATATAGAAAATATCTAATTTGGTTTTGAGAATTGATAATTGTCTCGCGTAGGCTTGACAATTATTAATTCTCCCAAGTTTATTAGATATTTTTGATATATGACAACACTATGTATGTATTCTCTATAAATCCAGGCTCAGTGCAACAAGGATTAAGATCAAATTCATGTGAAAACATTGGGAGAAAAGAAGATATCAAATTATTTTCAAAGATTGTCCACTGCAAGGTAAAATGTTTTGCCTATGCATTGGTAATTTGTGAATTATTTACCAAACAGTTTTGCTTTTATGCTCCCAAGGGAGAGGGCTTGGAAAGAATCATTTAGTAAGCACGACACTTTAGAGCTCAAGCCTAGCACTGGTGAAACCTAGGACATATATGAATATGTGTGGCCATGATATGCCTGAAATGATGTTGAAAGCAATATAAATCACCATTTGATCAATTAATTGATCAAAAGAAAAAGTGAACACCCCCCCCCCCTGGACTTTTTATCGGCAAATGTTGTCAATTTGTCAATATAGTCCAGCTGCATTCAAAATTATTTCTGTCATATCACTGCAACAGCTCAACAATTGTCGTATTCATCTATTTACTGGTCTCCATCATTACTAGGCTAGGGCTCTGAAGTGTCTTGCTCAAGATCACAAAGGAGAATCATTTAGAAAACAGAACATGAAAACTTGAGAGCCCCGGAGAAATCCAGAGCATACATGTATGAATATATACTGAACCAAAAAAGAAACTTCCCCTGTGTTTAAGTGCAAATGCAATGTTATTAAAATAAATCAAAATGTTAGATGACCTACATATATTCGGGCGAACGATTATGTGTCCGATAAAACAAATTTTAACTCGATTGAAAGCATTTTGCAGAAGAAACCCGCTGAAAGCGATTTTCACGTGCATGCACGGACCAGTATAATTCGTGTATATTTTTTTTAAACCTTTCAGTCTAATTTTATAGACTTTCATGTCAATAAGAAAAAGACGTTGAAAAAAATTAAATTCTTTTTAGTTTTCTTTATTTTTGATATGCCTAGAATTCCGCAAAATTTACGCGAACGTGCCATTGGCATGCTTAATGCTGGTATGATGATGAATGCTGTTGCTATGAATATTGGATGTTCTACTCGTGCTATTCGACCCCTTAGGCAACGTTTTCAAGCAACAGGGCGTACGGAAGATCGACCACGTAGTGGACGTCCTCGCGTCATGATGCGCGGCCAAGACGGCTATATTCGGAACACCCACCTGCGCAATCGCTTCCAAACTGCCACAGCCACTGCTGCTAACACCCCTGGTACACATTACAACCGTATATCTGCCCAAACTGTGCGCAATCGCTTGCACGAGGGTGGGCTACGTGCACGTCATCCATACGTTGGTTGTGTTTTGACGCGACGTCACCACGTAAATCGTGTTAATTGGGCACGTACACACCAACGCTGGCTTAGACAACAATGGAATAGCGTTCTTTTCTCTGACGAGTCAAGGTTTTCCATTCATCGAGGTGATGGCAGGGTTCGAGTATACCGTAGGAGAAATGAACGTTATGCCGACTGTTGCGTACTTGAACGAGATCGTTATGGGGGTGGGGGTTCTGTCTTGGTCTGGGCGGGCATTGCACATGGCTTTCGCACTAATCTCGTCATTATCGAAGGGAATTTGAATGCCCAACGCTACCGAGACGAAATTCTTGCGAGGCACGTTATCCCACTGTTTCAAAATAATGCCAATATCACTCTTTTTCAGCATGATAATGCCACAAGCCATACAGCTAGGGACAATGTGAATTTCTTCAGGGCAAATAACATTGCATTTATTAATGACTGGCCTGCCAAAAGCCCTGATCTGAATCCCATTGAACACCTTTGGGATAATTTGGACCAGCGTGTTAGACGTCGCCCTATTTCACCGTCAAACGTCATTCAGCTAAGACAAGCCTTAATTCAGGAATGGAACAACATTCCACAAGCCGAAATCAATACACTTATCCGTTCTATGCACCAGCGATGCCAGGCAGTCCTTCATGCTGAAGGTGGTCATACCCGGTATTAATTTGTGTATATCTGCACTTAAACACAGGGGAAGTTTCTTTTTTGGTTCAGTATATGTGTGACCATGACATGGATGAAATGATATTGAAAGCAATATAAAACACTATTTAATCAATCAATTAATCAAAACGTGACCCTCCATCCCATTATGGGATTTGTCAATGGCAAATTGGTTGTCTAAAGTTAATAAATGTCTTCTGAATTGATAATTCCATTTCAAACAAAAGCCTGGACATAAAAGAAAGGCTGAATTCATGTTTTATTTCAGGAAAACCCTGCTGGATCTATAGGGACATGCTTAAAACTTTTCCTGTGTATGGTGTTTCTTCTTCTTGTGATTAGTATCGTTTTACTGAGTTTGTTTTCCGCTCTGTAAGAATTACAGCTTTGAACCTTTTACCCTAGAATCCTGGGCACCGTTTCACTGAAGAACTTAAGTATCTTATTTGGCTCAAATCTTCTGACAGAATCATTTTCCTACTAAAGTGGAGCTCATTATTCGAGAGGCATTTCACTAATTTTAACAGACTTGAGTAACGTTATCAAATCCTGAGTTGACACAATATTTCAAACTCAACTCAGCAAGTTAAAGACTTGACTCATTACCAAATGACAAAATTTTAGGTTTGTCCAAATCGAAAGCATTTGCAGACGACAAAATAAAAGTGACTGAAAATTTGAAATTTGTTTTGTGAAGGGTAGAAAACGTTGTGGGAAAAGGAGAAAATGCTGGTTACCAGCATTTTCTCCTTTTCCCACAATGTTTTCTAAAGGCTTCTTTCTCAGGGTCGTCAAAAGTAGGGATTGTGTGGTAATGGGTTAACTCAGTTAATGACTTATGTCAATTAGTTTGCGGAGTTGATTCTCAAATTTTCTCAGCTGCAGAATTTAGAATGTTACTTTAGTATGTTGATATAGGGTCAATCCGGGTAAATACAGACAGAGGTATAATTACGGACACACGCTACATTTTGAAAAATCCACGAGCGTATTTTAACTCCCAATATACCTGCTACAATCTATTTATAGCACTCCCATCTCATGTCTGTGTCAGTGTGCTATTTTTTGATGACGATTAATTTTATGTGATGATGCAAGCAAACTTAAGGTCACACGTGATGCGCCCTTTCTCAACCGTGCTTGAATTTAAAGTTTTGCTCTACAACTCCGACAGGTACTTGAACGCTTTCACGAATCATAGAAATTTTACACTAAAACGCAAAGGTGCTAAAAGCTAAGACAAATGATTGAAGAAAAGTAAGAAATCATCAAAATAATGGCAAAATACACATTAGGAGAAATAAAGAAGAAAAAGACAAGTGTCCGTATTAAACCAGTCGTTTTAACCCACTGTGAAATTACGGACACTTACAAAAAAATGTATCTTCTGTGCTACAGAATTCATTTTTATCAAATATTTGAAAAGGAGGACATCTATAGGGTTAATTGATAGCTCTAGTTGGGACACGATCTAGAGTCGGGCGATTTGGATAATAAAGTAGAATCCGATACTATTCCGAAAATGAACACATTGAGCACTAGGCCTACCGATATTTAGCCTAAAGGAATGATCTTTCATTTCACTGCAGTTTGTACCTGTTATCCTGTCTTTGTGCAGGTCGTGTTAGATCTATATTGCTATTATTATCCGTTTAGGCCACAGCCAATCCATTGTTTTATTGGGTTTTGGCAGTATTATTCTTTTGAAAACATAATGGCGAAAGAAGAAATAGGTTGTACCGAGCAATTCCGTATTTCACCCATTTAAAGTCAGGTGTCCGTAATTTTCCAGTCTGTGTCCGTACTTCACCTTCCGTATTTACCCGGATTTGACTAAGTAACTTCAAATGCATTTTCGCAATATCTTGGACGGAGTAAACTATACAGTCCGGTGAAAATATCAAAGAAGAAAGTCTTGAGTTATTAACACATAGGTTTTAGGGGTCATGGCTTTCAAACTGTGAGAGTAGTTGACTAGCAAAGTGAGCTGTGTAAAAATCGTCCGTATTTACCCGGATTGACCCTAAGTGAAATATGTCTCAAATAACGTCCTCAACTTACTTAAGTCTGAAAATGAGTCTGTTGGTGGATTTGAGCAAGAAAATAGGCATAAGTTTTTTTGAGAAATTGGACCAGGCCCAGAGTAACCAGCATTTTCTCCTTTTCCCCTAATTGTTTCTGGCGCTCTTAAGATAAGTTCCATCATACATTAATTTTACGGAACAACATATCTTTAGACTGGTCCAGATCAAAAGTGTCTCCACAAGGCAGATTAAATGTGATTATAGAAACTGAAATGCCTCCTTTGAAGAGTAGAAAAAATTGTGGGAAAAGGAGAAAATGCTGGTTACCAGGATTTTCTCCTTTTGCTAGAATGTTTTCAAAAGCCTTCTCTGTCAGGGTCATTAAAACCAGGATTGTGTGGTAAAAGGTTAAGCTGTATTTGATCAACTTTGTCATCTGCAAATGCTTTCAACATGGACAAGTCTAAAAGCTGTTTGTTGTCTAAAGTGTGTAGAGTTAACCCATTACCACACAGCAAAATTTTAGACCTATCCAAATTGAAAGCATTTGCAGACGACAATTTCAAAGTGGCTCAAATGGTGCAATTTTGCTTTGATTGGGTAGAAAACTTTTTGGGAAAAGGAGAAAATGCTGGTTACCAGCATTTTCTCCTTTTCCCACAATGTTTTCAAAAGGCTTCTTCCTCGGGGGTATTAAAAGTCGTCATTGCGTGGTAAAGAGTTAAGTTCCTACAGGTCTTTGCACAACTTCATTTGTAAATGCAGACAGTGTAGATCAAGGCAAGACTGCACAGAACATGTCAGATCTTTGGCCTGCACTGTTATTCTCATTTTTGAGATTGTATAATCAAACAAATCCCCATTCTTCGTATTAAGAAAAGATGAAATTGCTTTTCAACGCTCATAACTCTTTACCAAACCAAAAAAATTTGTACTTGTGCAAATTGAAAGCATTTGCATGCAACAAATTAAAGCTAGCTCAAACTGGAAAAGTTGTCACCAGCATTTTTTCCTTTTCCCACAATGTTTTTAAAAGCCTTCTTCCTCAGGGTTGTTAAAATTCAGTGTCCGAAAAGGCCAGTGAACTTACCCTGACGACGTTCGTGTAATTATGTTAACTTTCCAAGAGACGACAAAAATATTACACTTGTCAAAATTGAAAGCATATGCAGACGACAAATCAAATATGGTTCAAATGGGTAATTCGTCCCTGAATAAGAAGAAAACATTGTGGGAAAAAGGAGAAAATGCTGGTTACCAGCATTTTCTCCTTTTCCAACTATGTTTTCAAAACCACCTTCTCTTCCTGTGCCACCAATTTAAAAACGGGATTATTTGATAAAGGGTCCAAGTACAACTTGACATATCAACTGGTGAAGGGTGCAAGTTACATGTACCTTTTACGTCACAGCAAAATTTTAAGCTCATTCAAAGCGTTTGAAAAGGAAAAATAAAAAAGAGGATCAAGCAATGAGATATGTCTTAGAAAAAATTTTGGAAAAAGGAAAAAAATTATGAAAAAAGGAGAAAATGCTGGTTACCAGTATTTTCTTACAATGTTTTCAAAAACTGTTTTTAGCTCCACTGGCCGAAGGCCAGCGGGCTTATGTCATGGCCCGTTGTCCGTCGTGCGTCCGTCCGTGCGTCTGTCGGTGTATTAACTTTTATTATAAACATCTTCTCTGAAACTACCCATCCAAATTTGATGAAACTTCACAGAAATGATCCTGCCATGGTCCTCTTCAGAATTTCTTGAAAGAATTTGATTCCTTCAAAAACTCTGGTTGCCATGGCAACAAAACTTAAAAATATTGGAAATCTTTGAAAATCTTCTTGTCCAAAACCATAAGGCCTAGGGCTACCAAATTTGGCATGTAGCTTTGTCTAGTGGGCCTCTATCAAGTTTCTTCAAATTATAGCCTTGGGGTCAAATTTGACCCCGCCCTGGGGGTCACAAGTTTTACATGGGTTTATATAGGGAAAACTTTAGAAATCTCCCTGTACCTAGCCATAAGGCCTAGGGCTACCAAATTTTGCATGTGGCTTTATCTAGTGGGCCTCTATCAAGAGTGCCCAAATTATAGCCCTTGGGTCAAAATTAGCCCTGCCGCGGGGGTCACAAGTTTTACATGGGCCTATATAGAGAAAATTTGGGAAATCTCCCTGTACTTATTCATAAAGCGTAGGGCTACCAAATTTCGCATGTAGCAATATCTAGAGGGCCTTCAGCAAGTGCGTAAATTATAGCCCTAGGGTAAAATTTGATTCATCCCAAGGGGTCAGAAGTTTTACGTGGGCTTAAATAGTGTAATCTTTAGAAATCTTCTTGTTACTTACCATATGAACTAGGGCTACCAATTTTAGTCCTGTCTCAGGGGTCTTATGTTCAAAACCAATTGGCCAAGTATTGTAATGTTTGGCATGTAGGGATTTCACGTATTAGCCAGTGGAGTGATACAGGGCCATCATGGCTCTCTTGTTTTCCAAGTCTTTAAAACACGTGATTGCTTGGTAAAGGGTTAATCATAAAGCTGTATTGCTAATATTTCTTGCAGGAGAATTCGTTCAAATCCATAGCATCCTGTCTCAAGACTACCTGCTTGATTGGGCTTGTAATCACAGGAATTGTAGCAAGTGTTGCATTTTTGGCAATTTAGTTACCAAGTGGAATATTTCCAGAAGTACCTGTTACTTCTTTGTTTAACTCGTTCCCAAGCAATCCCATGTTTTATTGACCATGTGGACGGTTTTTGAAAACTTTTTTGGAAAAGGAGAAATTGCTGGTATGCTTTCTATCCTATCAAAGGCAAAAATCATTGTATGAGCTAGATCTACATTTATTTTGTCATCTGCAAATGCTTTCAACTTGGTCTGGTCCAAAATTTTGTGGTAAACCTTTACCAAAAAATCTCACATTTTATCAATCCTTTAAAGGTCTTTGAAAACATTAGGGGAAAAGGAGAAAACCCTGGTCCATGTTGAAAGCGTTAGCAGGTAACTCAAATGATCGATTCATTTTCGACAAACTTCTCAAATGATTGGATTTATTTCTGAAAGGTAAGAAAACATGGGAAAGAAAAAATACTTGTTACCAGTATCTTCTCCTTTTCCCTCAATTTTTACAAAGACTTTTTCCTGAGGGTCGTTCAAAGTTTTAAACTGCTCCATAACTAAGTACCCACCTGTTTTTTAGCATCTTCTACAGGACGAATTGTCAAATGAATTGTTTTCAAACATATGCAAACTAAAAAGGCGGGATGACGTTTTTATGTGTAGCAAATTTTAGCATGATCGGGACGCTAGTATGCTTATAAATTGACCAGTCCGGGAACTTTCCAACTGCACCTCGTCTTACACTTTTTCCTACAAAACCATTCCAAGGCAAGTGCCTTCACACCAGAATAACATGGATGATAAAAAAAATATTTTCAGCAGAAAGTTGGTAGCTACAATTTATTTCAAAATGATATGTGTCGACTATATCAGTATTCATATTTTATGAAATATGGATTATATTTCGATGTGAAAAATACTGAATGACATTGGAGTCATGTTTGGTTAACACTTTACCAGACGACAAAATTTTAGACTGGACCAAACTGAAAGCATTTGCAGACAACGTATTATTCAATGTTGCTAAAACAGCAATGTCTCTCTTTAATATGGCAGAAAACACTGTGGGCAAAGGAGAAAATGCTGGTTACCAGCATTTATTCCTTTTCCCACAATGTTTTCAAAAGCCCTCTTCCTTAGGGTCATTAAAAGTCTGGATAGTGTGGTAAAGGGTAAAAGCAAAAGTTGTATGGTTAATGCAGAAGTTTGTCAAAATAGAAGTGCCTGTGTCCAGCTCCTTAAGCTCTTTACCACACGACAAAATTTTAGGCAAGTCCAAATCGAAAGCATTATCAGACGACAAATCAAGCGTGGCAAAAGTAATGTAATTTGTACGAGAGAGAATGGAAAACGATTTGGGAAAAAGAGAAAATGCTTGCTACCAGCATTTCCTCCTTATCCCACAATGTTTTCAACAGTTTAATTTTTGAGGGTCATTAAAACTGGTGATTGTGTGATAATTGTTAACAGTAGCCCAATTTCTTCATGGGACAACAAAACTTTGAACCTGTTTTAATTGAAAGCATCTGCTGACAACAAATGAAATATGGCTTAAGGATGGGATGTATCCTTTAAAGGGTAGAAAATGTGGTAACAGTGATGGTCACAAACTTTTTCTCCAAGTTTTTTCCTACAACCACTCCCTCAGGGTTGTAAAACAGTGGATCATTTGGTTTGTTTCTTAGTGTGTATTTAAAGGACTTTAGTTCCTTTAGTGAACACTAGAGCTCTGTCAAGACTGTACTGTACAGTATTTGTTGTACGGTCAGGTGGCAGGGGACTTGGAAACTTGTTAACGGCTGTGGTGAATCATGTCGCCACGAGCCAAAGGCGAGGTGGCAACATTATTTGCCGTAGCCGTGAACAAGTTTCCAAGTCCCCTGCCACCTGACCGTACAACATATTTATTATACTGCAAAGTTTTACCATTCCAAACTGTGTTAAGCGAAATCTCCCCGATTTATGGTCTGTTGAATTGAATACGCTGACAACATAGAATTTCCCTTCCAAGTGCCCCAATTCAATCAAAACTGACATCATTGGGAACTGACGTCACTAAAACCTTGATAAAATGTGCAGTTTGGTGCATAATCTTGATGATGTCAATGCGATAGACATTCAACGTATTTTTATGTAAACATGGATTTTAAACAACTTCAAGGTAAGTTGTCCAACTATGAATTTTAATTTTTTGGAAAAAGTAAATGACCATTAGTTGCCTCAAATGACCATTAGGTTACCCTTTTAACATTATATGCACAATATGTATGAGTTTTGACACTTCACAATTTGCTTACCCGAGGATGGGATGGCTCGTGGCAAGCCCACGTGTGTTTGTTTTAGAATGACATCAAACGATAATACATGTAAAGTTCTATATTCATTTATTTTCAAAAATAATCCACTCTTTCCGTTTTAATGACAACCATCAAAGGAAACTTGAATAGTATGGTGCAGGCTACTCAGTATGTTTGTCTCGTGGGCAGCTCATATCGATCGATAGACGCCGCCATTTTGAATGTTGTGTTGAAAGTGTAGTCATGTATACGGGGCTCCGGAAAGGGAAACTGCTTTTACGTGGGTTTTGCCAGTGTACATGATATATATGTTCGGGGCATAATTTATTATCCAATCAGATCACGAGAAATTTCTTTGCAGTATAGTAAAACATGTCTGATCTTTGATCACATACCAGTATGCAGTCTCCTTTTAGGCCAAATATTGCATTTAAAATAGTCTTGAATTTGCAGTACAATGTCAAATTATGCAAGTTGTATACATTGTGGGATAATGTACTTTATATTTGAGCCATTCTCTGTGCAAAGGGTGCATTATATCAAGCAAGTCATTATATTAATATACATTCATAAAATCCATTTTGTCTAACAAATAACTAAATCATGAGACAGATGAGTTCTTTTACATGCAGAGAGTAACCAGAAGCAATAAGATTCAACCCATGTCAGCCTGCACAGGCTGACCTGGATTGACACTTTTTGCAAATGTACGGACTGCCTTCTTCACAGAGCAAGGGTTATCTATTTAGGGCTGTAAGGGTAGGTAAAACCTTTCATTGAATATTATGTTTGTATGCAACATCTGATTAGTACAAAATGTGTATTGAATTTTTTTTTGTTTTTATGCAGAGCTTAAATATTGTAGAAGAATGTCTGTGATACTGTACATTTGCCTTTGAGCATTTTATGCTGTAAATGGATAATTCATACATATTTCTTGTTCCATGTCTTCTTTTCTTTCCTAAATTGTTGCATAGATTATATTATTGCACTAATATCCTAACAATTTTTTGTTTAGCTGCAGAGACAGTTGCTGAAATTTCAGCTTTAAGTTTGTGTGTGCTTTGCTCAAGTCCATCCAGGTTTGTCTGAGCCTCAACTTCCAGATTTATATTTAGATTTCAAAATATGCTATGTTCAGGTATATCCAAGGTCAAGGACACATTTGAAGGTCAAATGATAATTTATTTTCATAATAGGGAGTACTCCTTACCTCATTGTATAAGATAGACGTGCATTGAGATTAGGGGTGTAACGATACATCGGACTATCGATGGATCGCGATGGTGAGCGAGTCGATGCTACTGCATCGATTGTTATGTTGAAAATCGATAACTATCGCCGATAGTTACCTCAAATATCGATAGTTTCGATAGTTTCACTGACAAGAAAGAGGGCGAAAATACTGCAATTCGCTAATGTATTCGGAAGCCCTAAAAGTTCGGACAGGTTTAATTATTTACAAAAATAATTTATTTTTTAATTCTTTCTCTGAACACTTCCAAAAGCAAGTTTTCTTAAATATTCGGACATTCCGTAACGTTAATTTCCCAAAATATTTGACGGGTAATTTTTTGGAATATGTTTTCAATAATGATCGGCTGCATAATATTCATTTCTGCATAGCAATGTTCATCGTTACGAAAACGAATCCTTCGAGAGCTGATTAACTCAGCGGTAATTTTAAGTCATGAAATTAGACCAAAATAATTGCAACACTAAGGGTGTTTTTGTTAAAAACTTCTCACCAAAGCGAAAAGTGTGGATTTAGATCAAAGATCAGACCAAACAGTCTGCCTACAGTCTAATCTTAATCTACACAGGCCGCCAAAACCATAACCATGCGTGTTGTCCCTCCATAAGCAATAAATAAATCTACTATGAAAAATGAATACTAAACCTCGTTCTTTCTTTTCTTTATTTATCAGTAATCCATTTCAAATGCATTCCTTTTATTTCGGCTGCAAGGAATTAGATTAATTTTTAGAAAACAGCCGCACTTTTTTATGCTGACTACACAAAACGTGACACGACTGGCGTGTTCTTGAAACAGCTATATTACTAAATGCAAAAAGGCTTTATCAGCTGGTGTACATGTAAATCGTGCATGAAATAGGCTTATTGCATGATCACTTCGAATTGATTGGAGGTTGACCTGCAGCTAGATACAAGTTTCTTCGAGCAGACCAGTTTAAGTGTGTAAATTAAACAGGTGCGTTACAACTCAGTCGCTTCGAATGATTTGCGTGTTACGTCATACCCCTTATCCAAATTTTACTGCAAACATTTGTGTACCCACGACAGGCCGACAGACATCTTGTAGACAGATGGTTTTTAATATAGATCTACATTATGGTCGTTCTGATTTACTCTGCTGATGGCAAGATGGCGATTTTCAAAGTTGGCGGATGGTGTAGATAGACATCAGACTAAACAGAACACGCTGTCTGATCTTGGATCTATACCATCCACTTCTGTACTATGACTTAACTCGTATTAGAAAGCTACTTCTTTCTCGGGTTAAAAAAGGTAAGATAATGTTTAATAGTGTTCCCACTCTAGCAAATTATTGCGTAAATCACGTTATAGAATTGAAATTCACGTAACAAATTCTGATTACACCCGAGACTTCGCGTAAGAAAATGCATGGACAAAAAATGCCATTATACGCTTTTCTTGTGAAAAATGACAGGTTTTGAAGTTACTTGTTACCCTCATTGACAATCTTTTTGACAAATCATGTGGAAATACCTAGCCAGAAATTAACAGACATAAAAAACTGATCGGAGTAAAAAACACGGAAACCCATGACACAACAAAATGTCTCTTTGACATTGTCCGATCAGAGTCACTTCAGATCGTCTTTTCAGCTTTTTAATGACTATAAGCAGTAAATATATACAAATATCTTAATATAACACACTTTTTGGATACACATACAACAAGGTAAAACCTATTATTTCGGCCATCCCCTTTTTTTCAGAATGATAATTTCCTAAAGATTTGGAGACTAAACAAAAGTAATTATTTTTTCTGTCTGAATATATTGGCCAATTATGGGTAAAATTAGATAAATTCTATCAACTCAAAAAAACCTTAAGGGCTCACATTTGAAAGGTGATTTCTTTAAAAGTTTAAAGTTGCTTTATAATTACTTTTTAATTAGGTGTGTTTATGAACCACCAGCATTTGTCAGCATTTTGTGCTTTGCATGCTGTTGTATATCAATCAGACTTGAAAGTTGACTTCAAAAGTTCAGAGTAATTAGGTATGTTAAAATTTTTGTGAGCCATCTGCATTTAGAAAAAAATTGTCATTGAAATTTATTGAGCATCTTGCATTTAACTCTATTTTTCCCTTTATTTGCTATTCAGAACTATACTCAAGTAGAATTTAAACTACTCGGAGAAAGTATTAGTCTAAAACATGGTTTCAAGATGTAATTTGGTGAAATTCATCTCTTGCAATTCATCCAATAGTATTGCAATAGTATTGCAATAGTAATAGGCAATATCAATACTATTGCAATAGTATTTTTTCCAATGTCAATACTATCGCAATAGTAGATTTTGGCCTCAATAGTCAACCCTAATTGAGATATTGGTTACGTATTTTCCCTAGTGCAGATAATGAGGTTCTTTACTATATCAAAAGTGGCAGCTTTCCCTCATTATACCAATACAATGTTCAGCTGACAGAGGAATATTCTAGTGGCTATGATTTTCATTGAACCATAGAAAGAGTTATAGCCAAGCCAAATTTGAAACCTCAGTTATATTGGTTTCTAACAAAACCACTTGGGATGATGGTCAGATGAAAGTGGTTTAACTCTTTACCACACAATCCCGACTTTTAACGACCCTGAGATAGAAGCCTTTTGAAAACATTGTAGGAAAAGGAGAAAATGCTGGTAACCAGCATTTTCTCCTTTTCCCCCAGTTTTCTACCCTTCCCAAGACAAATTTTAATTTTTGAGCCATACTAAGGTTGTCATCTGCAAATGCTTTCAATTTGGACTGGTCTACAATTTTGTCGTTTGGTAAAGAGTTAAGAAACTACTGGAGCACTGTATATGGACAAGAGACAAAGAAACTGAACAGGTGCAGTGGCTGTATTGATATATAATTGTAACAATGTTGAAAACGGCATCTAAAAGGAATCAAATTAATGAGATATTGCTTCTGAATCTCACAATGTATGACTTTTAGAGAAAGTCACTTCTACTCCTCAAGGTCTGGATTGTGTGGTAAAAGGTCAACTCTAAACCAGTTAACAACATTTGAGACATGACAAATTGAAAGCATTTGAATACAATTACAGTTGACCCAAATGGTGAGATTTGTCTTCAAAATGATAGAAAAAACATTTTTGGTGGAGAAAATGCTGGTGACCTGGGTATTGTGTTTTTCACAATGTTTTAAAAAGCCTTTTTTACTTGTTTTTTTTTCCACAAGGTATTGTTTGGGAAAGGATTAAATGACACATATGACAACATACAGTTCTTCCCATTGTATTTAGGTAAAAAGGACAGAAAAGCAAAATCAACGAAATACTTTTACACTAAAACTTCATATGCCTTGTCAAAACTAACCCCTTATCAAACTGTGGGCAATTCTTCACCATGCAGATCAAGATCAGAAAACAAAGAAAGTGCAGTCTGATCTTAGATAAACACAATCCTTTTTCTTGTAAAATATTCTGACAACAAGCAGACTTTGTCAAATTATGTCTTTCCAGCTGACAGAAAATGTTCCTGGTGTTGATTTTGGCACACTAGAGCATGCCTATGTTGCCCCCCCCCCCCCCCCCATTTCAAACTTGCACCCCCCCTTGAACTCTTTACTAAACGACAAATTTTAGACTGGTCCAAATTGAAAGCATTTGCAGACGACAAGATAAACGTAACTCAAAAATTGAAATTTGTTTCCAGTAGGGTAGAAAACATTGTGGGAAAAGTAGGGAATGCTGGTTACCAGCATTTTCTCCTTTTCGCACTGTTTTCAAAAGGCTTCTATCTCAGGGTCGTAAAAACCAGGGATTGTTTGGTAAAGGGTTAACCGTTTACCAAACAATCCCTGGTTTTAACAACCCCGAGGATGAAGCCTTCTGAAAACACTTTGGGAAAAGGGAGAAAATGCTGGTAACCAGCATTTTCTCCTTTTCCCCACAATGTTTTCTACACTTTAAAGTCAAGTTTCAATTTTTGAGTCACCTTTATTTCAATTTGGACTTGTCTGAAATTTTGTCGTTTGGTAAAGAGTTAAACTTCAGCAGACCACTATGGAAACACTAGTAGAATAAAAAAAAAAAATGACCATGAGTTAAACCTGTATAAGACTGAAACTGTAGGCTTGCTTGTATTCATAGCAGATGACAAAATTGATAGTGTATGACTAAACAATTGGATTTGTCCATGAGAGGATAGAAAACATGGTGGGAAAAGGTGAAAATGCTGGTTAACTGCATTTTCTCCTTTTCCCACATTGTTTTCAAAAGCTGTTTTCAAAAGCCTTCAACTTAGAATTATTTAGTAAGGGGTTATGTATTAATATGGGTGCAAACATTGTGACAATAGGTAAAATGGCAAGTTATGAGCTTTATTTCCTTTAGTCACAGCATTTCTCTGAGTGGTCTGCTGAAGCATTTAGGAAAAAAAAAACCTGCAGGTGGTGATATTAACAGGATTAATTAGTTGAACTTTCTTCCACACACACAAGTCTGCTAATGTCAACATAAATTGACCTAATCTACAATCAAGTTGAATAATCAGTATTAATTGAAACTTGTAGTATAAAGAGAATGGAAAAGCCACTGAATTTATGACCTAATTTGCTTTTAGTTTCAATTGTATTAAAATGTACCAGTGAAAAACAATGTCTTAAAAATAAATCCACTAAAATCTGCAAGCACCCAAGCATGTAGCCAGCAATCCTGTTTGCACCCATAGCTTTGACCTGTTGGAAAAAGACAAGAAAAAACAAACAAACAAATAAACAAACCTAAGCACAATGATTGCCACACTTGGTTGAAATCCTCTCCTTGTCTGTTGATTGACTCCTTTCTTTCCTTTCCTATCTGTAAATGTTGAAACTTTTCCCGATGATTCTGTGGTCCGTATCAGTTGACTGGTGATGAAATCCTGAAGCTGTGCTGCTCCTTATCCCTTTTGAAGTGTTTTATTTCATCAGTGAACACATGATTAGTGAATGTCTAAAACACTGTATATACACGCACAAACTTTCACTGTAAACCCACAGTTTACAACAGAATGGTACACTCTACTTAAGTATATTTACAGTTGGGCTCTACCTTGCACCTACAATGTATCAAACAAAATGGTTCAAATTCAATATTTTGTAAGAAAATAATATACTTGTACACTTCCACCAATTTCTGACAATAAAGTCAACAAAAAATAATTAATGAACTGTGTTTCATCAAAGTACACGGTGGCCCATACTGCATTTTCAAAACTTTAGGCAAAAAAAAAAAATGAGTCCAGATTAAAGATCAGAAAACAGTACCTGTAGAGTCTGCTCTAATTCAGCATCATCAACTGAAGCATGCACAAATCAGCACTTAAGGTGTTATATTTGTCAAAATTTTTATCTCCAAATATACAATTGGAAATGAAATGTACCCATCTATTTCGGAAATTGATGTTTTTTTTTTTCGTTAAAGGCATTAGTTTGTTTAATTTTGATACAGTGTATTGTACTTATAGAATTCAATTAAAACTGACAAAAGGAAAAAAAAATCTAAAAAAGTTAGTTTTTATCTGTTAATTGGAATTGTTTGGTTGCTTTTCTGCAAACTTCATCCATTCCATAGCTAGAATTTAAAATAGTAGGACAATGTCAGAAATTTGGGAAGTGTACAGTCATGTGTGTGAATACATGAGATAGATACATGTTTTATCACAGAAAATCAAATAAAGAACTGGCAATAAAGAAAATCACATAACCATACACATATCAATCTACAAACACTAACACCCTTACATGATTACAGTTAAACATGGTTTCACCCAATACAATACTTATACCGGTACTTCTCTATATATCCCAGCAGCTGGCAGCTTTAGAAACATTGTGGGAACAGGAGTTATTGCTATTAAATGCAATAGATTCTTATCCTACAATGTAATGCATCCAGCTGAAGAGTGATATATTTCTATTTCAAATATTCGATACTGTCTTCAAATGTTTATTTTCTGAGCAATTTGAGGGAGATCTAGTTTTCTGTTGAGCAAGGTAATCAGTTAACCCCAAATTAACCAACCAGACATTTTCAGCCCAGAAATAAGACCTAAATGTTGGCAATTTCAAGTTGCTTTTGAAAATAATACCTCTGCAAAGCAGACAGTATAGATCAAAGACCAGACTGCATGTTTGGTGCAGTTTGACCTTGATCTACACTGGCTGCAAAAGTAATAATAGATGTCATGGTGCTTCAAAGGTTAACCAATTACAAGTATCACACATGGCTCAAGGATTATTAGCCAAAGAACACTGAAATATTGAAATGGACCATTTGAGTTAGGAACAGAAGTCTGACTACTGCAATTACGATACCATTTTTTTACATGAATATTTAATACAAAAAATATGAACAAAACCTATGGATGCTCCCTGGTGTGTCATGAAATCACTCAGACACACAAACAAGGCCACAGCTATATACTCTGCTGAAAATCCTTTAGAGCGCATAAAACTAGCTGACAGGTAGATCAAAGATAAAGATTGCACATTTGCATATTTGAATTACAAATACATGTAATGTGTCTAGATAAAGAATTTCGGACCAGAGACCTCATCCTGCACCAGGCAACAAAATTTTAAATTATTCCAATTTGAAAGCATTTCCAGACACCAAATTAGACATGTCTGAATAGACAAAAGATGTAGGATTAGGATTTTCTTCTTTTCCCGCAGTGCTTTCAGAGACACCCTCCTTCAGCATTTACAAGACACACAACTGGTACAGGGTTAACAAAATTCATCAAGACGGGATGTATACGAACAACTACCAAAATAAATTGATTACATAGCTGCAGTAAACAATAAGATTTAAAAGTAATTCTTCACAAATCAAATTTTTCACCAGATGACAAAATTCAAGACTTGTTCCCAATGAAAGCATTCACAGACAAAAAATGTTACTAAAATCCGAATTTACCTTTTAAAAAACAGAAATTTAAGGATAAAGAGAAAATGCTGATTGCCAACATTTTCTTCTTTTCCTTCTTTTTCAAAATTTAAATTTTATTTAGACTTCCCTAATATGGAAAATTTTAAGATGCCTGTGAAGAAACTAGATATGGTACATTTAGAGGACTACTGTTTTCCTATGGATGATATTTTCACTGGTGGCTGTGAGCCAAAGGTGAAAGTACTAACCCTTTATCACACAATCACATGTTTTAACAACCCTGAAAAAGATGCCTTTTGAAAACATGGTGGGGAAAGGAGAAAGTGCTGATAACCAGAGTATTCTCCTTTTCCCACGATGTTTTCTACCTATTCATGGAAAAATTCTATTATTTGAAAAAGAGTGGAATTATTGTCAGTAAATTCTTTCAATATTTGACTTTGAAGTGTGGTAAAGGGTTAAAAATCAATGTTCACGAATGCAATGTATCATCATATTACAACAAAACAAGCACCGCAAGCAGGGGCCAATGCTTGGCTGCAGTTGCTCAATTTTCTGCAATATTACAGCACAACAAATGTGGC
Source organism: Hippopus hippopus (assembly GCA_946811185.2). Classification (NCBI taxonomy): domain Eukaryota; kingdom Metazoa; phylum Mollusca; class Bivalvia; order Cardiida; family Cardiidae; genus Hippopus; species Hippopus hippopus. Next base: position 44,529,561 of record OX328107.1, on the reverse strand, counting down.
TTTTTGTGTTCTTGGAGTTGCCAACTTTAGAAAACGTTGCTTGTAACAAGCAATTGCTCCCTTTTATATTTGGTATTCAGCACCATTCATTCTTTAACTGATTTATTTCACTTCTATTGTTCGAGACATTTTAATTACTTTCCAGTTTGTCTTGAAGTTCCCTATTCCATATATATTAAAATTTAGTTATTGGTGTATGTGTACAAGCTGTCTATTATGAAATTTTCATCTGTTTGCTCAATATGTATCACATTGTTTAATTCACAATATCAAATATCAACCTGGATCAAAATGAAATGGTCATAACAAGAGGGCAATGATTGTCATGAATCGCTCCACTGGCCTAAAAATAAATGAGCCAAAATTCAACTGACAGTGAATTAATCCTTTATATTATCCTGTACTGCAATAAAATTTCTGAAAAATTAAGCCAAGTTTGAACAAAAGTCATGCTTTTACAAACAGTCTTTTTATTTGGACAAGATTGTTTCCAAAAGAACGGCAAAATGAAAGCCCTTCTTTTTTATTGTATGGCATGAGTATGTAGTATTAGGTTTTGGATCAAAAACATAAAATGATAAAAACCTTGCTTCATGTTTCATATTCAACAGTTCTGACCTTTATCATCAAAATAGTATGCCTAAAAACTGAACATTAATTTTTCTGTCCAAAAAACGTGAATATACACTAATACCATCCAAGTTATATACAGTATGATGATCAAGGAGGTAAGTAAGCCTTTGCCTCACAATGCCCAGTTTTGACAACACCGGGAAAGAAGCCTTTTGAAAATATGGGAATAGGAGAAAATGCTGGTAACCTGTAACTGGTTACCAGCATTTTCTCCCTTTCCCCCAGCGTTTTCTAACCTATCAAAGAAAAATTGCACCATTTGAGCCACATCGGAATTGTTGTCTGCAAATGCTTTCGATTTGGACAAGGCTAAAATTTTGTTGTCTGGTAAAGGGGTACATGACATAAAAAAAACACAATTATGTAAAGTTGATCATTATAACCTTCTTTTCCTTTTTATGTCTATTATGAGGACATGATAAGAGTACCAAGGAACTCGTCTAATTTCTACTTTTAAACTTTTATATGGTCAGTTGACTTTTTCCACATCAATGCATGACTGGAGTTGCTTATGCGGATGGTGCAGATTTAGAGCAGACTGCACAAAAGATGCAGTCTATTTTGGGTCTACAATGTTTAACACTTTGTGAGACACTGACCAAACAGTTTATTTTCCAGCTAGTTTATTTAGTCTATTTCTCTGGCACATCCTTTTCATTCATTCAGTACCCTAACGGTTATCCATAAAACCTTGTCTTTGCTAAATGACAAAAAATTGAACTTGTCCAAATCCAAAGTATTTGCAAGTGACATATCAAATGAGGCTCAATTATTTGGATTAGTCTTTGAAAGGCTGGAAAACATTGTGAGATTAGAAATGATAGTTGCCAGCATTTTGTCCTTTTCTCCCAATTTTTTTGACAGCTGTCTCTGTCAGGGTTGTCGAAACCCAGGATTAAGTGGTCAACACTAAAACATCTTCAAGCTGGCATCCTTTTCTTTCAATGGAAATTTGCATATTTTTTCAATCTATTAACTCTTTACCTGACAACAAAATTGAACACTCTATCATATGGAAAGCATTAATTTTGTTAACCACAGGTAAAAGTGACCTCATTTATTAGTCTTTGTTAAGGTTAGAAACATGGTGCAAGTCCCAAAATGTTTCAAGAGCCTTTCCAAAGAAAATAATAATGGACTGTATTAAAAAAAATCTTAACAAAAAACAAAATTTTAGACACCCATTTTGAAAATATAATTATATATTGGAGAAAGTTAATTACATGAGGCTTCAATGACAAAATTTGTCTCCAAAACGGTTTAGAACATTACTCAAAGTTATCCAATATTCCATGTAATGGTCTATTTTCAAAATAATCATTATTTTGTAAATGTGACTCTACACATAATTCCCAATTTACATCCATAGGGTTCTCATATCTTGTTATTTATTAAACCTTTACCATACAATCCCAACTTTTAATGACCCTGAGTAAGACGGCTTTCAAAAAATGGGAAAAGAAGAAAATGCTGATAACCAGCATTTTTCTTCTTTTCCAACAATGATTTCTACCCATTAAAAAACAAACTGTATGCTTTGAGTAACATGCTTTCAGTATGAACAAGTCTTAAGTTTTGTCGTTTGGTAAAGAGTTAAAGCATTTTTCAATCTTTACCAAACAACAAAATTTCAGACCTGTTCAACTTTTTCTACTTTTCTAACAATGCTTTCCAATGCCTTCTTTCACAGCGTTGTTAAAACACAGGACTGTTTGGTAAAGGGTTAAAACATGTTTCCAAACAATCATATCTTCCAAGAAATACATGATACTAAGTCTTGCATTACAAATTTAAGCACACTCATTTCCAATCTATAAGGAATGATACAATTGACACATTTTTATCACCCAATGATGTATGCTATGATTCATTTCTACAACCTGAACATGGTTTTGTTTGTTTAATTCATCTCGTACATTATAAATTGCAATTGTAAAATACCTGCCAGGCCAGGTAGCTTGGTTAGTGTATCTGACTCGTAACCTTGTGGTTGCAGGTTGAATATCTGGTTGAGACAAACTTTCTTTCCAGTGATTTTTGTCACCTCTGATGCATGTGAGAAAGTAGTCAGTGGCTTGGAAAGAAAGTTGTGTCAGTACTGATATGACTGCCATGATATGACCCAACCTGTTAAAACGGGTCGAACTCCAATACAAACAAGCAATACTAATGTTGAAGATTTCTCCACCTTTCCTATCAACATGAAAGAAAAATCTGTTTTCTTCTGTTGGGAATGACCAACAAAGAGAAAATCTTTTACTTGGATAAAGCATACTTTTGATAACAAGCTGGTATTTCTTTTCAAGTTATTAAACATGGTTGTCACATGTAACGAACCAAATTATATCATTTTGTACCACACATCTAACACTTCAACATAAACTTCTACTGTATCACAAATCACAATAGAGCAGTAAGTAAATACCGTATTGTCCCTTATATACACTCCCTCTCTAATTAAGCTCCCAAAGCTTTTTTCTATTACTTCCGATAACATTCAAACTTCCAGTAAAACAAAGTTTGTCAACTAACTTAGAAAAACTTTTTAAGAAAGTGAAAGTATCAAGGACAAGTGTCAAATAATAATCATGAAAGCAATACAAATTCCTAATGAATTGCGTTCAGCGGTATAAATCCACATTCTGCAGTAACTACAGTTGGTTTTTCAAAAGGTCAGTGCTTCACAGTCGACACTGACTAAAGCCTGGACAGTAATATAACTGTCATCCTTGAAAAATTCTATGTTGTTTTATCTCTATTAATCACCTCCCCCAATATGAAAATCCCCACAGGAGCATTAAAAAGAGACTATATGGTAAATGAAAAATATAGCAAACGCAAGTTTGAAGGAAAAGGTCCCTATTTTCATATCCTACGGGAACAGTGATATATAAGGAAACAACAAGAACTTGTCTGCCAGGTAAGATGTTGGTACACCAAAATCCTCTTTGCACTTGTTACATTTGTACCCTTGGAATACTGTTTCAATGCAATGAATACTTTCAGTCAATCAAAATAAAACTGGTAATGCAATTTTTACAAAATGTATGACGGCACAGATTCAAAATATGACATTATGTTCTGATATAGATCTATATCATCTTTAAACAAAACTAACATTGTTCTATGAGCTAGCTTGCTTATGATATCCATCAAGCCCTGTTTCACTAATATTTTTATCAAACTAAACATATAAAAAGGAGCATTTTAAGGGAGATATTTACATGTTTTGTCAAAACTTTTTCAGGTGTTAAATCTACACCAGAAAAGTTACTATCCACTTACTTCTCTTGAACAAGTTTGAAGGTTTCAGAGCTGTAAAGGAGTTCTATGGAATTTATGTGGATCTTTATAGTAACTCAGTCTTTTCATGCTTTCCTATAACAATCAATACAGTATTGATTGTAATACTGTTATGTAATGTGTGTAACTGCAAACTGAATTTAAATACCGTTTTGTAATTTTGACTTCAGTTTACACAGATAGAAGCAAAAACAACCCCACTGGAAAACAGTGCATTTACATTTTCACAACAAATCTAAATATTACTCTTCAAGCTTACCACCTCTTTTTTTTTAACTTAATGTAAAACATAAACACTTTTTGTGTAAATGCCTTGGTAAAACAGGCTCTTGGTATCTAAAATAGCTGAACTATGTACTACCATAATTTCACATATACTAAAACACTAAAAATGGGAATTAGCACACTTATGAAATCCAATCGCACATCCTGGAATACCTATGGTTGACCTGTTCAGGAAAAGGTATATTGCAATACAATCAACTCATTTCATTTGTCAATAAAGTACATCAATAAGCAAAACATCATGCATATTAGTAAAAATAAAAAAGTGCAAAAAAATAAAGCAACTTTTGCAACAATGGTATCGATAGAGCATCTGGAATAACAATATTCAGCTAAATTATACCTGAAAAAACAACCTTTAATTAGTACATAACAAAGTACATGGAAAACAATATCAAAATATATAATAGCACCACAAACATACTGTGTGAAGTGTATAATGTTTCACTCAGCATTCTATTTACACTATGCTAAGTGTAAAGTGCTTAACACATGTTTTAGATATACTGTGTTTAGTGTACAAGGCTTAACACATTTATCAATTAATAATCTAGAATAGATTGCCTGAATACTAACATGACACATCAGAATATTGAATCACATTACGAAACATACTCATAATGATTCATGTGGTCAAAATGTAATACTGCATAAATAAATAATCAGTTGAAATAGACTGTATCAGAATAGAAGAAAATTTATATCATAAAAGATGAAAGACTTTGGGTACAAGCATTAATGTGATACTTTGATGTCCAATTATAATTAGTCTAAAGAAATAGAGTTCACATACCTTTTATGTTGCAATGTGATATAACTCATTAATAAAATGTTGCAATGTGACACAACTCAAATACAAAAGTTCAGATAGACAAAACAACTGACTGATTCCAAATCAACTCAGCAACGATTGACAATCATGTTGAAATGATTATGATCATTATCATGCGGGATATATTTTGGTAATTTAACAATTATTTTGACATACATTCTACAAGATAAATTTGACAAAAATCATTTCCTGCAATACTCCAAAATAAACAGACCAAACAAAAGCAGTTTTTTTTTTCTAAACCAGACATTACTTGCAATATTGTTTGCAATAAACCAAATTCATAAATGAATCTTGCTTAAAAGAGACAGTAAAGCTCTAAAAAGAAAAAAAAAAATGTAAATCATATTTTAAAACATTGCCAAATCTATTTGTAGGCTTTCTAATCTTTCAAGAACTTGTTTCAAAAGGCCGAAACAAACATGCACATAAACACTATTAACATCAGATTTCTTGTCTATATAAGTGACATATTTCTCAGATTATCAAATACTAGCTTTACCTTTTTCTATTTTGTTCTGGAGCAGTTTATAGCCTTAATACACTGAACATTGGACCATTATGGTCCATAACATAATCCAGCATTACTTTTACAAAAGTTTTAACTTGATTTCGAAAACAGTATTTCTACAAGTCCTAATTTACATCTAAAAGCAACAATCACCTAGAGACATTTCTAAAACTTATAAACACTGAAAGATCAAGTAATATGTCATATGTACAGAGTTGTCTTTTAGAAACATAACATACAGAATTTGTCACCAGATTTCACAAGAAAAAAGGAGATAAATTCTGCAGAAATATTAGTGTAAACTTTCATGTACAAAATCTTCATGGTCTATCTTTTTCTCCCTTGACTTGCTTTCACCATTTACCACATAAGCTATTTTCTGACTCACAAACTGTACAAGAAACATAAATGAAAAGGGCTGTGATTTCATTTGTCCACAACATAGTACTGTAGGAAAAGGAGTAAATACTTATAACAAGTAACTGGTCTTTTCCCCACTAGTCCATGTGCAGAAATGGTGTACAAAAATAAGACAAAATTTAATACATATCTACAAGGGAAATCTGACATGACGGGCAACATTATCATTTAAAAGCATGCATCAGGAACAAAGCAATAACATTACAGAAATGGATCTTTTTCTCTAGAATATCAGCCTTAGATACTAGTGTTCATAAATAAATAAATATAATATATAAATATATGCATAAATATAAGTAAATAACTTATAAAGTATCTTTCAAAATATTCTATACTCTGTCAATACCAAACCCTTTTCTTAAAGTGTTCCTTGATTTTACTATACTTTATTTTGCTTTGCCCAAAGACACACCATGACAATAGCAAGCACCAATAAACACTGCATGTTGCATTCGAACACCTTGACCTTTGAAGCACTAAGTTACTTTAAATACTTTTGTGGAAAGTATATGAGCTAACGATCAGGCTGCACTAATAATGCACTATGATATTTAAGATCTATGCTGTCATATATCTTAAAAGATCTTGTGTCCAAAAGAGCCTTCCATTTCAACAATCTGGCTCTTTTGACAAACTGATAATTTCTGTTTTTATTCAGTTCACGCTGTGAAGGTAAATCAGAGTGGCAATGAGAACCCTGTATTTTCCACTGTTGCAACTTTAGGATTGTTCCAAACAGATATACAAGGGACAACTTAGAAACCACAGGCCTTTGAAGCTCTATTGGTCTATCATGGAACACTAAAATTGTCCTTGGTCGATCATCGAACACTTATAGCACATTGGTGCATCACCTGTATTTCACGGAATTTATATTCAAATTTTCATAATTAACACCGTTTCTATAAATAGCACATTGGCGACTCCCTCTATATCATATATAGTAAGACAAGGTGTGCAACGAAATCAAAAAAAAAAAAAAAAAAAAAAATTGACCCCCATCCCATTTCAGAGATAATATTAAAACGAAAATGGAAAAATAAACCTAGTTACTGGTGCAGATGGGTTCACAAATGATTTTTCTTCTGTACCCTGACTCAAGCAATAGCTCTCATCTCAAAAAAATTAAAAAGCTTCCACGTTTTCCAGATCGCCAAGCACTGACGTCACACAATTCGTTATGATGCAGGGAATTATAACTCGCATGAATTTGCTATCAAAAGACGCTCCAAATCTTTTGACCTATGAACGGTAAAAACGCATTTGAAAACATGCGAAATGGGAGATGAAAATTGTGAAACTGGCTTAGATGAAAAGATAAATTATATCAGATGAAATGTTAATTTAATAATTTCATCAATACACCAACAAAAAAATTTTTGATCTATGTTTGAAAAAAAGAATTCAATTCTTATTCGCTGCAGGATTACAAATCGTGTGACGTCAGTGCCTGGCGATCCAGAAAATATGGAAGCTTTTTAATTTTTTCGAGATGAGAGCTATTTCTTGATGGTAAGAGCCGTTTGGAACTTTCGAAGGTCAGGGTACAGAAGAAAAGTCATTAATGAAGCCATCTGCAACGGTAACTAAGTTCATTTATCCATTTTGGTTTAGATATTATCTCTGAAAGGGGGACGGGTGTTAAATTTTCTTCGATTTTGTTGCACACCTTGTCTTATTATATACAATACAGAGGGAATTCCCAATGTGCTATTTATAGTAACAGTATCAGATAATGAAAATTTTGTTATCCCTTGATAGACCAATGGAGTTTCAGATGTCTATGTTAGAAACATTAATAACAGAAAGGGAATAGCAAAGAAAAGTACAGCAGAAAAATCTCTGGGATAGTTGCTTTCTGCCTTTTTACTCTTTACTTAATGACAAAACTTCAGACTAGTCCATACTGACAGCACTTGCAGCTCATATGATGGCAATTGTCTTTGAAGGTAGGCAAGAGAAGTATAAAACATTGTTGGAAAGGAAGAATATGGTAGTTACCAACCCCACAATGTTTTTGAAAGTCTTCCTACCAAGGGATGCACAACAAGAGGGCCATGATGACCCTGAAGCTCTCCACTGGCTAATGAGTACAAACCATACATACCAAACATTAAAATTATAGGCCAAATGGTTTCGAACAAAAAGACATACAGTTTTCTCTACAAAAGCCCATGTGAAAGTTGTGACCCAAGGGTGAAGCTATTTTTGACCACAGAGCTAAAATTACTTAAATCCTGGAAGAGGTCCACAAGATAAAGCCACATGCCAAATAATACAGGTCTAGGCTGTGTGGTTATAAACAAGGTCAGCAGCAGGAAGATCTTTAAAGTTTTCACTATATAAGCCAATGTAAAAGTAGCGACTTTGAGTTGCTGCTAATTTTGACGCTAGGGCTATAATTTTGGTAGAGGTCTATTAGATAAATATACACACAAAATTTGGTGGCCCTAGGTCTCATGCTTAGGAAGAACATTTTAAAAGTTTTCACTATATAGGCCAACTTAAAACTTGTGACTGCCAGGGCTGGGTCAATTTTGACCCCAGGGCTATAATTTGAACAATCTTGGTAGAGGTCCATTAAATAAATGCATGTATACATATCAAATTTAGGAGCCCTAGTTCTCATGGTTAGGAATGAGAAGATTTTTAGATTTTTAAAGTTTTCAAATTTGACCCCAGGGCTATAATTTGGGCTATCTTGGTAGAGGCCCTCTAGAAAAAGCTAAATGCAAAATTTGGGTAGATCAATACCTAATGGTTAGGAATGAGAAGGTTTTTAAAGTTTTCACCATATAAGCCAATGTAAAACTTGTAACCCCCAGGTCAGGGCCAATTTTGACACCAGGGCTATAATTTAAAGAAACTTGGAAGAGGTCCATTAGATGAAGCTACATGCCAGGTTTGGTAGTCATGGCAACCAGTTTTTAAAGGAATCAGATACTCTTAAGAAATTCTGAAGCAGACCATGGCAGGATCATCTCTGTGAAGTTTGGCCAAAACTGGATGAGTGGATTCAGAGAAAAAGTTTGAAATAAAAGTTAGCGCACACATGTACACACGGACACAGGACAGACACTGGGCATGACATAAGCCTGCTGGCCTTTGGCCAGTGGAGCTAAAAATGGAGTCATTTAGTATAGTGTTAACCAATTACCATACTGACTCTTTCCATACCTACCACTTCCTTTTGCAAGTGTTAAAATTGAGAAACACATGTACTTAAAGGAAAGTATAAAAAGTTGGAAAAAGGAGCAAATGCTTCTCGCCAGCAGTATTTTCTTTATAGCTCTATAATGGAATAATCATTTCCTTCAAACATTCAGCTTTATCTGGCCTGTACTAGTTTTCAGTAGGTATGAAAATAAGCCAAATGGTAATGAGTCAACTGACAGTCTGTCCCTTTTTGCCAATTTAGATCTATCTTATAGTATCATCACCACTGCACAACACAAACATACAAAAGAACAGAAGATATCTTATCATAATCAGTGAAAACAACCATCAGTAAAACAATGCCAGTAATTCCTGATTAATGTGATATAGTTTAAAGTATATGTATTTAATTTCCTTCCATAGTTTTGTCACAGAATAGCAAAAGATACTGCTTTTTAAACGTTCAGAAAATTCCAAATCAAAATTTATCCTACAGTATAAATAACAGCCGAGTTCTCTAAAATGATCTAACCCATTACCATACAAATAAAATTTTTCATAATGTTTTCCTTCAAATATTTATGCTTTAAATCTCATATACACTTTTTTGGTAAGTCAACTGACAGCCTGCAGAGTAATAGAGTTATCCTTCTTGTAGATATACTATAATAAACCTACAAACCAGACTACAGCTTACATAACTATGTAGTTAGAGAGTAAATTTTTCCTGTTTCCAGATCTATTTCTCACCTCATAGTTTCCTGGAAAAGTCAATCTTTATAAATCTACAGATACTGATGAAAAAAACATTGTTTATAACAGATGGTTACCTTCTCTGAGTGGGCTGAGTTGCTTTACTTAAATAATGAACCTGTCTTAATATCCATATAATACCACACAGCAACTTGACATTACCTTCTGTATAAAGGTGGTTGCTCTTTAGTGTGTAACAAAATGAAATACGATTGAGTGGTGATAAAAAAAAAAAAAATGAACAAAAGGAAAAAGAAAAGCAATTAAGGGCCTTAGATTTTAAGTTAAGAAAACAAAAGAGAAGCACTGATGTCCATGTCCAGGAAGTCTAGTATTCTAACTGTATGTATCAAACTTTTTTCCCCCCCAAAAGACATTTTGCCCAATTAACAGAAATTCTGTGCTGTCATGTTAAATTATCTTCATTACTTTGCATTGACAAAAATTAGCATTTAGACAATATCAGGGATGCGATTGACAAAAAATGAGGGGGGGTGGGGGGAAATATGTCCTGAGGCCACTTTAGTAGATACATTTTTGAGCAAATCCTCATGACCAGGGATAGTTTTTTATTTTCAGTTCCACCTTTTAAGGATGAAAATCCTTCAAAGGGATTAAAATCAAATCCCTGCAATGTGAGGGAAATATCCAGAAGAAGCTGATAAACTACAATTGAACTAAACATACATGTCAAAACATTGCAAAAAAAAATATGCTAAACACTCCTTTTTCTATCAGCTTACACTACTGCATTCTTTCAAAAGATAAATAGGTTACATAATAATTCATGTGTCCTCACTATTTATCTAAAATTTGTGAAAACCTTTTGGGCACTAAGTACACAAAATGGACATTTTTAACCTTTACACAGATCAACATATTCAAATTTTTTTGACTTTCCATGGCAAGAGTATTTCAAAATAGCAAACATTGTAAACCTAAGATCTGGCCACAAGTTCTGTACAGTCTGATCTTAATACATGCTGTTGGCATAGTATAGTTATGCTTGGGGCACTTAGAGTTTAAGCAGACAGTGTTGTCCTAAGATCTGATCACAAGTTCTGTACAATCTGATCTGTATCTATGCTGTCTGCAAAGTGTAGTTGCGCTTGGGACCCTTGGAGTTTAAGAAATTCAAGAGCTCAAAACATGTATCACAAGATTATCAGCTGCAGCTTTGACCTTAATTTTTTTTGTTCAGAGGATTCCAATACAGATTCCACACCACCCTTTCAGCCAAAATGATACCTTGTATTTACTCTTTACCATAGGACAAAATTCAATACCATAATTTAAAGCATGTGCAAACTAGATACGGCTTAAATGATAGGAATAGCCTTTCATAGGGTAAAAAACATTAAGGAAAAGGGAGAATATGCTGGTTACCAGCATCCTCTCCTTTACCCATAATGTTTTCAACAAGCTTCTTCAACAGGATCATTAAAACGCCAGATTGTTAAAAAGTTCATCATCATTACTCAACAGAGCCATCACATTAAGTTCACAGGAAGCTGGTGCTTGCACAAATCTTGTATTGGAAGAATATGATAGTAATTTAAATCTGTGATTATAAAAATTTTGATTGGCAAAAAAAAAAATCAGCAACATGTCATAGAATATACATACTCAATTATAACTATCATGATTTTAAAAGTGATACTGAGCTATTTACGATAGTCTGAATACTAGATCTATGTATCATTGATAATTGTTCCTGACATACCATCTTGACCACATTTCAAATATATACAAGGAATGCTCTTTCTCTCTCTCTCTCTCTCTTACCGACCACTTATATGTTGAACACGCTTTAACAACAGTTTAATAAGTTTGCATACAATCAGACAAAGTGGCAGAGCTCAAAAGAAAGATTATGATAACAGACCTAAGTTTACTCATCTTGCCATATAAAAAGTATCCAAAATTAAACATGAAAGTCAGACATAGATCCATTTTCCATAGGCAGATATGGATATTCCATTCATATACAGAATAAGAATTTTTAATTTGCATAAAACTCTTTTGACACTAAAGGAATAAAATCTTTATAAATGGTCACAACAGAAAAACATTAAGATTTTTTGCTGGTTATGAATTTCAAAACTGATATCCTTGGTAATTACAGAAACAAAAACAGTCAATTATTGCTTATAAGAAAAAGCTTGTAGAGAAGATCAATATGTTAAGTAAAGCAACCCAGTGACTACAATTAACAGTAAATTAAGATCTATGGCTTGTTGAATGCTGCATGTGTTTCTGGATAGCTGTCAATTTCATGTTTCATAAAGTAGGACAGGAAGCACGAATAAAAATTTGAGCACCTCCTCAAAACCACTGAAATAAACAACAAAGTTAAACAGTAAAGCACTGCTCTAAATTTATTCATAGGCATTGTGTGCCTGTATTCATTTTTAATCTTAATTAAAGTGAGAACTCAATTTATCTTAAAAGGGTAGTAAAGAGAACTTACCTTGCACAGCATGACAAATTCTATCTCTACCATCTGGATCAGCCTATATGAGTTCTAAGTTGTAATATGATAATAAATGTCAAAACAAAATGCAGAAAGGATGGTGGATATTTAAACTAAAAATTTGTTGGATTTCTTTTTCATTTTACAACAAAGTTGATGGTCTCAATTCTAATGAAGCTCTTACCATTCAATGGCGGCTGCTCCTATATTCCCTGTCTCTGTCACGATCTCTATCACTTTCTCGACGCTCTCCACGACTGTCTCGACTATGCCTTTCTTCATACTCTCTACGACTTTCCCTTTCTCGGCTCCTCTCTCGGTAGTCCCTCTCACGACTTCTAGATCTGTGACGACTTCTCTTGTCCCTGTCCCTGTCACGATCTCTCTCTCTGGATCTAGAACGACGGTCTCGGCTACTTGACCTGTGGTATTACACATACCATATAAGTATTTTTTCCTGTGGGTTCCATATTCTGTGTTTTTTTTTCCAAAAAGAGGGGTGTAAAAATTTCTGCGAACCTTTTTTCTGCGATGTCCAGACTGAGCAGTTTTTGTATTTAATATCTGCTGCAGTTATATTACGAGAATTACAGTTAACAACAATCTACTTTTGTTTCTCGAGAATTTCGGCCATGTATAAATATCGGATAGTATCCACACCAGCTGGTCTTAAGATATTACCCTATTGAAGATCGATAGTATTGTAATCTATACATGTATAAACACAATTACAAGTTTCCCATAGTTGTAAATCAATGGTAGACAACAATACCGTAATTTAACATAAGTAAAATGGTAAGTGATGACCTATTGTCATGTTTGAAATGTGTGAATTTGACTCATGGTGATTTTAACACTTGGGTGCAAAAACAAGTACAAGTAGAACACCGAAATTATCATCGGCAATTATATAAAATGGGGCCTGCTAATTAGATGTTAAATCTTCATTAAAAGATTTAATCTGACATTTACCGGTATTAAGAAGTCATATTTGATCGACATTTCCTGAAGATCAATGTAATTCAATGAATACCGCTGTTTTATAGCAGGATAGACCACACTTTATAAATAGCCCTATAACCGGAAGTCATCCATGTTTTTCATCCTGTTTTGTCAGAAGGCAAAATTGAACATTATAATCCTCGTGTTTATTTTCCGTGGCCTTGACTTGGTCTGCAGAAAAAGCAGACATTACCTCTTTACCAAACGACAAAATTATAGACTGGTCCAAATTGAAAGCAGTTGCAGACGACAAAATAAATGTGAGTCGAAAATTGAAATTTGATTTGGGAAGGGTAGAAAACATTGTGGGAAAAGGAGAAAATGCTGGTTACCAGCATTTTCTCCTTTTCCTACAATGTTTTCAAAAGCTTTTTTTTTCAGGGTCGTTAAAAGTCGAGATTGTGTGGTAAAGAGTTCAATACCCGCAGAAAAAAAATGCTTTTACGGTAATTCCTGTATCAAAACCTGTTTGGCTACAAAACTCCCCCAAAAAAGACTAATTACACTCCCAATCAGTGCTTAAATAGTCAAAACCTAACACACAATATACATGGAAATATTGAAAAGCAAGGAAAAATAACTCTCAAGCACTTCAAATATGATATAGAAAGTGTCATCTAGTACATCTTAAGTTTCTGTTTCATAGTTGTACAGATTTTCAGTACAATAACAAAGAAGTTTGCCACTGAAATATACACAAGATTTATGTGCATGGCACAGACTTATGGAAAGGCTATTGACAGTATTCTCTCAGAAAACATGTTTAAATGTTGACACAGTTAATAAATACTTTTGTAGGAAAGAAAACTTTGCTTATTCCGATATTGGCAAAAACAGTTGACTTGTGAGGGATTTTTTTCAGTAATTTGAATTATTTGAATGATTTCAACAGAAAGTTTCTAAATCAGGTTTGTATTTGAATTATTCAGTTTTGTGTGCCTTTCCAAGTTTTTGCTATTCAATACATTGTTTGTGGCCATTTCTATTCGTCATTATATATCAAAATTTAATGTGTTCCTACTGGCTCTGCTACACTGAAAACAAGGATAATTTCTGTAATAAAAAACCATATTCCACACATACAAAAAAAAAAAAAAAAAGGTATTTAAAGGCAACATAACTCTCTTTTCATGTAAAACATTGAGAGAAAAAGAGCAATTAATTATTGTAAGTAATTGCTCTACGCAAATCCTTTTTGACAACCTTTCAATAGCTGTCTCCTGCACATTGTACTCATGCCGTAAAAATTTCAGCCTTGTCCACATTAAAAGCACAGACGATAATTTAAATGCGACTTAAAAATTGAAATGTTTTGGAAAGGGTAGTAAATATTGGGGGAAAAGGAAAAAATGTTGCTTACAAGCATTTTCTACTTTTCCCACAATGTTTTAAAAAACTTTCTTTCTCTGGTTACGAGAATGACTTACTTTGAGAGAATTACTTACTTTGATCCATAGGATTTTTCCTCAATTCCATGTAGAGTATCCTGAAGGGAACTAATAAGAATTTTACATCTATCATCATTTGCGATCTTCGATTGTTTTATCAATGATACTGCAGTCACCAAAGTCTCAATGGCACTCGCAAAGTCACCTACAAACAAAAAATACAGAGATGATTGTTGTATTAACACTTTACCAAACAACAAAATTTTGGACTAAACCAATTTGAAAGCATTTGCAGACAACAAATCAAATGTGGCTAAATGATGAGATTTATCTCAAAAAAGGCAGAAAACATTGTGGGAAAAGGAGAAAATGCTGGTTACCAGAATTTTCTCCTTTTCCAACAATGTTTTCAAAAGCCTTCTTTCTCATTGGCACCGGATTGTGTGGTAAAGGGTTAACCTTTATATCTTTACCAGACAACAATATTTTTTATTTCTGGTTGATTGCTGTTTTACGCTGTTGTTAACATTATTTCAGTTTTATCATGGCCACAGCAAAACCCAGAGTGTCCCGTGAGGCTTGAACCCAGGGCCTCCAGGTTACGAGTCCTATGCTTTACCACTGAAACATGCAGGATGCCTAACAATATTTTTTGGCACATCAAAATTGAAAGCATTTGCAGGCAACAAACTAATTGTGGTTAAAAAGATTTTTCATTGAAAGGAAAGAAAACATTGTGAGAAAAGGAGAAAATGTTAGTCACCAGCATGCTATCCTTTTCCCACAATGTTTCCAAAAGCCTTCTTCCTCAGCTTAGTATCAATACAGAGTCCTTTCGGTAAAGGATTTAGCAAAAAAGCCTTTTAATACAGTAAAAAAAATTTCAGGAAAATTATACACACCAGCACTAGCATCTTGCACTGCCCTGGATATTGCACTACTGGATACTGTCTTGTTCCTTTGAAATATCTCCTCAAATTCCGTTTCAGACAGCTGTGGTGGTGGTGGCTCGTGCCTAACAGAAACAGGGATCAAGCAATAATGACATGAATTATAAATACACTATAGAATGGTACAAGTGTCACAAAGGAAAAATATTTGAACGAAAGAACAGTCCTCTTTCGGAGATATGGAAAACAATTTGACTAAAGAAAGAAAATGCCTGCACATTAATTTCTCTTTTTCAACTGGAGTTTATGAAAGCCATCAAATGCAGGGGCATAGAGTGTAAAAGTCTAATTCCTGTTCCAAAGAGATTGAGAAATAGAAATTTAATTCAACTCTTTACCATGCAATCCCGACTTTTAACGACCCTGAGAAACAAGCCTTTTGAAAACACTGTAGGAAAAGGAGAAAATGCTGGTAACCAGCATTTTCTCCTTTTCCCACAATGTTTTCACCCCTTCCCTAAACAAATTTCAATTTTTGAGCCACATTTATTTTGTCGTCTGCAAATGCTTTCAATTTGAATAAGTCTACAATTTTGTCGTTTGGTAAAGAGTTGAATACAACAGTCACAGTGTCCCAAAATTGAGCAAAGATTGCCTTGATCATCAAACAATAGTATGGGCATCCTGGATTCACTTTCTGTCTCATAGATTTTTTTCCCAACTGAAAATACCTATTTTCTTCAAAAAGAGAGACTTATAGATACCTTGGTTTCTGTTCATATCTATCAGAAGATCTGTATGGGTCAGCTGTGGTGTGAGTGGCTGTGGGAGAAGGTCTTCCATAAGGATCTGTAGAGGCTGTCTGTGTAGGCTGTAAAATAATATGAGTTATCTGTAACACACTTAGAACACCTGAAATACTCTTTGAACAACTGCATTACTGTGAGAACAACCTGAAATATTCTGGGAATTACCTGTAATACTCTAAAAAACAAGAGGACCATGATGGCCCTGGATGATCGCTCACCTGAGTCAATAGGCGAAATTTCATTCCACTTGAATAATTCAATATCTGACCATTTGTCAAATCAATTGAGCTAAAAATGTGGCCTCTAGCGTGTCCACAAGGAATTTTCTTAAGTTGACCTAGTGACCTACTTTATCACAAAAGGTGACCCAATTTTGAACTCATCAAAAATTTGTCAAGACAATCATTCTGAACAGTTTTCAAGTACAATGAGCAATAAATGTGGCCTCTAGAATGCCCATAAGGTATTTCTTTAATTTGACCTGGTGACCTAGTTTAGGACCCCAGGTGACCCAATTTCAAACTCATCCGATATTATCAAGACAAACATTCTGACCAATTTTGAAGTCAATTGAGCAAGAAATGTGGCCTCTAGAGTGTCCACAAGATATTTCTTTAATTTGACCAAGTGTCCTAGATTATGACCCCAGGTGACCCAATTTTAACTAATCACTAATTGTATCAAGACAAACATTGTGACCAACTTTCAAATCAATTGACCAATAAATGTGGCCTCTAGAGTGCCCACAAGGTATTTCTTTAATTTGACCTAGTGACCTAGATTATGACCCCAGGTGACCCAATTTCAAACTCGTTCAATATTTTATCAAGACAAACATTCTGACCAATTTTCAAGTCAATTGAGCAAGAAATGTGGCCTCTAGAGTGCCCCAAAGGTACTTCTTTAATTTGACCTAGTGACCTAGATTATGACCCCAGGTGACCCAATTTTGCACTCATCATAAGATTTCATCAAGAGAAACATTGTGACCAATTTTCAAGTCAACTGAGCATGAAATGTGGCCTCTGGAGTGCCCAAAGGTATTTCTTAAATTTGACCTAGTGACCTAGATTATAACACCAGGTAAGCCAATTCAAACTCATCTTAGATTTCATCAAGAGAAACATTCTTACCAATTTTCAAGTCAATTAAGCAAAAAATGTGGTCTCTAGAGTGCCCACAAGGTATTTCTTAATTTGACCTAGTGACCTAGCTTATGACCCCATTTGACCCAAATTCAGAATCATGTGAGATTTTATCAAGACAAATACTCTGACCAATTTTCAGGTCAATTGGGCAAGAAATGTGGCCTCTAAAGTGCCCACAAGGTATTTGTTTAATTTGACCTAGTGACCTAGTTTATGATCCCAAGTGACCCAATTTCAAACTCGTCCGATATTTTATCAAGACAAATAGTCTGACTAAATTTCAGGTCATTTGAGCCATAAATGTGGCCTCTAGAGTGCCCACAAGGTATTTCTTTAATTTAATCTTGTGACCTAGTTTATGACCCCCGGTGACCCAATTTTGAACTCACTGAACATGTTGTGGTCAGGTGGGCTAACAAACTTATAACAGGATTACTACATAACAAATATCAAAGTTCTATGCCTCCCAGTTTTAGAGAAGAAGAATTTTAAAGTTTTCCTTTTTTGTTCCCATGTTCAAACTTGTGACCACTGGGGTGGGGCCAGTTTTGACCCCAGGGTCATCATATGAACAAACTTGGTAGAGGCCCACTAGGAGATGCTACATACCAAATATCAAACCTCTACGCCTTCCAGTTTCAGAGAAGAAGAATTTTAAAGTTTTCCTTCTTTGTTCCTATATTCAAACTTGTGACCCCCAGGGCAGGGCCAGTTTTGACCCCAGGGCCATCATATGAACAAACTTGGAAGATGTCCACTAGGAGATGCTACATACCAAATATCAAAGCTCTACACCTTCTAGTTTCAGAGAAGAAGAATTTTAAAGTTTTCCTTCTTTGTTCTTATGTTTGAACTTATGACCTCTGGGGCGGGGCCAGTTTTGACCCCAGGGGCATCATATTAACAAACTTGGTAGAGGTCCACTAGGAGATGCTACATACCAAATATCAAAGCTCTACGCCTTCTAGTTTCAGAGGAGAAGATTTTCAAAGATTTTGCTTTTTTTCCTTTTTTGTTGCCATGGCAACCAGAGTTTTAGGTGGAATTCAATTCTTTGAACAACTTTGGTAGAGCTTCACCCAAGGAACATCCTTGCCAAGTTTCATCAAGATTGGCCCAGTGGTTTAGGAGAAGAAGATGTTTAAAGAAATTGTTGACGGACGCCGGACACAGGGCGATCACAATAGCTCACCTTGAGCACTTTGTGCTCAGGTGAGCTAACAAGAGGACCATGATAGCCCTTTATCCCTCCACTGCCTAATAAATTGCATGTGCCATGTAATTGGCATCTGCAGTCATAAAGCTGTCAGAAATCTGCATTGTAATAGTAGCCCAGAAAAAAAAAGCATGTCTTTTACATATGCCGCAAGATTTCAAGATGATTTTAATGAGTACATGCAGGTCTAATCCAGTATCATCTATACCAAATATAAATGAGCTCTGGATATTGCAACAAAAAAAGCAAGAATGGCCCTTAAATGCACCCAGGGAAGAATCTGTGACAGCCCATCTGTAGGTCAAAACACTGTGTTCTAAAACACTTGATTGACAAGTCATACAAATATTGCTGTCCAGTGTTGGCAATTCATGGTTCCTCTACATAGGAGTAAACAGTCATATTCTAGTGATGTTACCTTAACAAATGTCAACTTTCTTTTGAGCTAAAAAAAAATAAAGAAGTATCAGGTAACTTTAGACCACTTTTCCCACTTCAATTCCTTGTGTATATTATATACTCTGTAAAGGATCTCAAACATGGGTAGTGAATGGCAAGTTTCACATACCGGAGGTGGCAGAGCTGTACTGTGAGGAGGAAAGAATGCTGGGTTCACATGCGGTGCCGGTACAGGAGCTGGGTGATGTCCTGGTGGAGGTACACCTGGGGGTGGCTGTGTCTGTGGCATACCTACAAAAATATACTTCTCTTTAACCCTTCAAAAGAGAACAATGCTTTAGACTTGTTATTGAAGTAAATTCTGACTTGTAACAATCTTTAATCTAGGTCGTATAATTGATGTCTTTATAAGGCTAGATGGAAAATTATGGTTACCAGGATTTTCTCCTTTTCTCACAGTGGTTTCAGATTTTCCACAAGGCATGAAAACACAGGATCATTCAGTACAGGGTTTGTTGGTGTCATTATTGTTAATTAGTATGTTCTCCTATGCTTTACAACTTGGAAAAGACCTTCCTTTTCCCTTAGCTAGAACATGTATGTCATTTGCCAGGTATGAACAATACATGTATACATTTGTGATGACACAAGTATTCTACCTCCACCTAGAAGCAAGTACAGTAAATGAAATGGTTCTCCTAGTGTGTTCTTGTTTGTATGTTTGGAATTTAACAAGACATCAACATTCTCTCTGAAAACAATGAGCTGCATTTCTCTGACAGGGTAGAATACATTGCAGGAATAGGAGAAAATGCTGATCATTTTCCCTCAATATTTTCAAACACATTCTTCCTCAGACGGTAAAAAAGGATTCATTGGTGAAGACCTTTTTCAATACAGGTAATTTTTGCATTTTCAAATTTAAGCATTGACTGAAAAACAGCAATCAAAAAGGGTGATTCATGGATTATTTTTCCAGGAAATATGTAAATCACAGCAATGGAAAGAAAGGGTTCTGACCTGGTATATTTGGTGCTGGTCCTCTAATTCCTGGTGGTGGAACAGGCTGGGGTGGGGGTGGACCGCGAGCTGGGAAAGGAGCTGTAAATAGTACACTTATGATTAATCTCTTACCAGATGATGAAATATTAAAATTCTAGACCAGTCCATAGTAAATGGCTTTGTCTGGGATAAGTTAGATACAGCTCAAACTGAAATTTCTTTGAAAGGATGGAAAATATAGAGGGAAAAGAATAAAACTCTGGTCATCAGCAATGTTAATCTTTTCAACAATGCTTTCTTAAGCTCTATTCAGAGTGATGAAAACATGAAAATGTTGTTTTTTAACAAAATTGACTGAATCTTAGAATTATCAAAAGTGAAAGCATTTGCAGATGACAAAATAAATGAGAATAAAAAATTGAATTTTCTTTTAGGAAGGGGAGGAAACATTGTGGGAAATGGAGAAAACTCTGGTTACAGGCGTTTTTTCCCTTTCCCATAATGTTTTCAAAAGCTTTCTTTCTCAGGGTCTTTTTGAGTCAGGATTGTGTGGTACAGGGTTAAGGGTTGAATTCTAATGGACATTAGTCACTTTCAAGTTCACAAAATGAATCTGCTTTTAGCCTATTAACATACTGAATTTCTTTTAGACACCGGTATTAGTGGCACAATGAGGATATACCTGAAAGGAGAATTTTGCATTTTGTCACAATGCTTTCAGAAATTGTCATTTGCAAACCACAAAACTGTCTTTAGGAGGAGAAAGGTTACAGAGCATATTATCTGACTCTTTACCACACTACAAATTATAAGATATGTCTACATTGAAGGCATTTGCAGACAACAAAATAAGTGTGATGCAAAAATTAAAGTTTGTACAAGTATGGCAGAAAACATCTTAGAAAAATGAGATTATGCTAGATACTGGGTAAACTTGGATTGTTTGGTAAAGCATTAACCCTTTATCATCCAGACTTTTAATGTCTTTGAGAAAGAGGACTTTTGAAAACACTGTGGAAAAGGGGATAAATGTTTTCTTAACTTTCAAAGACAAATTGAATCATTTCAGCCACACTTAACATGTGGTCTGCAAACGCCTTTGACTTGGACAAGTCTAAACTTGTCTAGTGTGGTAAAGTGTTAACTCTTTACCGCACAATGCCGACTTTTAACGAAAATGGGAAAGAAGCCTTTTGAAAACATTGTAGGAAAAGGAGAAAATACTCGTAACCAGCATTTTCTCATTTTCCCACAATGTCTTCTACCCTATCAAAGAAAAATTGCACTATTTGAACCACACTGTAATTGTTGTCTGCAAATGCTTTCAATTTGGAAAAGGCTTAAATTTTGTCATCTGGTAAAGCATTAATGATTCCTTCGGGTGGTAACTTCATATAGCCTTCCTTGTAATCCATTCTTTTTTCTTGTTACTTCACTATATTTTTTTGTAGATTGGCATAGACAGTATAGAATACCTATAAATACTGTTATACCTCAATTTACAAAAAGTATACAAAATCTAACTAGTTACATACTGATCAGTAAAGGGTTGCTGTTCAAATAATAAAAAGAATCACAGGTATGAAATGAGGAGAAGAAAAATTGTATATGTAACATACTGTTGTTTCAGTACTATGGGAACTAGAGGCGCTTGAGCGCCTGTATCGCTCCACAGGCCTGATATTTCTATAATGGCGAAAGGAAGTTTTTAACAATTATCATTCAATCCTGCATTTTAGCTCACTGAAGAAACAATTTGGTAGACAACCACCATAGGAACTTACCTGCAAAACAACAATGAAATCCAATGAATAGTTTTAGAGAAGAAATTTTTCAAAGATTTTACTTTATACCATAAAAGGAAAATGAGTCTCCCATAAAAGCCATGTTTTTTGACAGATCATTTTTTTTTTTAGGAATTCTGTAAACCTGTATCTAAGGAACATTCCTGCAAAATAATAATGCTATCCAAATAGCGGTTTGGGAGGAGAAGATTTTTAAAGGTTTTTTATTTTGGTTGCCATGGCAACCAGAATTCTTCATGGAACACAATTATTTGAAGGAATTTGAAAGAGGACCACCAAAGGAACATTCCTGTGAAATTTGGTAAAAATCCAGTCAATAGTTTCTGAGGAGAAGTTTTTTAAAGAAAAAGTTTACGGACGCACGCACGGACGAACGGACAGACGGACGGACGCACGACGGACACAACGCCATGACAATAGCTCGCTGGCCTTCGGCCAGTGGAGCTAAAAACAAAACATTTAGTGTTTCTTACCTCAAGTTACAAAAAAAATATATATATCGAATGCTAATGTACAGATCTACATTTAACTCTAAAGATATCAAATGTCAATCACAATTAGAAATGCTATTGAATATCAAGACCAAACTTACCCAATGTTTAGTCTGATCACTTATCAAAACTATACAATATTTTGTAAGAACTTCTGACCAAAATAAATTTTGAAGTATAACACTTCTGGCTTTTCTATGGCCTACAAATGTTCATTCCCTCTTTGTGTCTCCAAGAGGGTTTAACTCTTTACCAAACAATCCCGGGTTTTCATGGCTCTGAGACAGAAGCCTTGTGAAAACATTGTGGGAAAAGGAGAAAATGCTGGTAACCAGCATTTTCTCCTTTTCCCACAATGTTTTTCACCCTTCCCAACACAAAGTTTAATTTTTGAATCATGTTAATTTTGTTGTCTGCAAATGCTTTCAATTTAGATGAGTATAAAATTTTTTTGTTTGGTAAAGAGTTAAGACAAAATGACCTGCATATCAAACATCCTAGTAGCACAGCAGCCTGGTATGTAAGGCAATCAGGGCCAGTATTAACCAACATCTAAATTGCTCCCTTCTTTCACACTCTTTTTCTAAGTTGAGAAAATATCAATTTCTAATTGGCTATACCATTTAGTGTCACTTGCTTTAGCCGATCAAAAATTATATGGCTTACTCTAAATATTTACTGGGAATAAGAATGCAATTAAGAATGGTTGGTCAATACTGCACTGGTCTAAATATGTACTTTCTTCTAGAAAGGTTCTAAATCTTTTCATCCCCACACCTAAACCACACACCATGTTTTTGAATGTAACATGCCTAACTTTTCAATAGGGATATCCCTCTTACCATTTCCTCATTATCACCTGAGAAAATGTACAACAAACTTCTTCATGTAAAATATGGGTTAAGATTTAATACATGAACATAGGAGTACAAATTGTGGCAAAAGAAGACTAAGCCCAATTTCTCCTTTTGCCAAAATTGTATATTTGCCATGATAAAAGTTTTTAAAAATAGCTTCTTGTAAAACAAATATCATTATCTGCAGGTGGTAATGTGATAACATTTAAGGCAGGCAAAGTTTGGTAACCGTCAATACAGACAGAAAGAAGAGTTTATCTATTTGATTTTTGTGTGTGTACGATTTATAAATCTCTCTCCTTTCCAAATAAAAACATGTTTTTTTTTCCAACTTGGCATACTGCATGGTTTCCCTCTCCATTATAATGTTATTTACATAGATTGGTCGGTCAATTATAACTACAAATTATTTCTTCATGAATTAAATGACACAAATTTACTTTTCTCAAAGTTTGCTTGATGTTTTTGACACTATTATCAAAAGTCTTTCAGTTATTTCTATGCAGCCAGCAAAACTTTTTATTCCTTGTGCTTCTTAAATAAAACATTGTGGGAAAAGTTGGAAATGCTGATCCTTTTTCCCTCAGTATTTTCAAAAGCCTATAAGGTCATTAAAACTCAGGATTGTGTGTGAAAGGGTTTAACAGTTCGACAAATAATAGTCATTCCTATCCAAACTATACAAACTGAAATGGCACTTTTGAAAAAAAAAAAAAGAAGTATGTTTTATTAGAAAAGTTCCATGTTTTAAACATTTATGGCAATTCCAAAACTTTTTGTGTTTGATGATTTGCATATATGAACAAATTTCAATTTTTGAGCCTGGCTGATATTGTCAGCTGCATATACTTTCAATTTGGACCAGTCTAAAATTTTGTCATGTGGTAAAGAGTTAAAATGCACCAGCATCGCTAGTTCCTGACTGAGGCCTGAATTACTCAAGAACTTTAACAGCCATATCCCAACAGACACCACATCCTGACCATAAACAAGAACATGTAATGAACAACAGTTGATACCAGGCCAAATAGGGTTTGGAATAACTTACAGTTGCCTGGTGGAGGAGGCTGCTCATAAATATTCTCTGATGAAATATTTAGCTAAATAAGTTAGATTGTCAACCTTAGAGTACTATCTAAATGAACTGAACTTTTTCAGTGAACAAAAAACGATCCTGATATTGCAATTTCAAACCTGTTATGGCAAGTTTACATGACATAAATATTGCGGAAAACAAGATAGGAGTTCACCTTGACATACCATGAGCAAAACAGCAACTAAGCTGTGAAATGCCCTCCATGGTTTATGCTTATAACCCTAATTATACAATGAAATCTCAAACATACATTTAAATTGTGTAATATCGTAAATAAACAAATAACCATTATTAACTAAATATTTATAGACTAAGAATGCATTCTGGAAAGGTTGGTGAATATGAATCCAGAGTAAGCAGAACATACAGTCTAATCTTATATCTACACAGTCCAATACTCCAGCTAAAGCACATCTGAAAATGCAACATCTTAGCCTTTTTTGACTGACCAGGTAGTATCCATTTCATTTAGTATTTGATGTGTTGAAATCAGTGAAGAGCAGAGCCTGGTGGTGCAGTCAGCTGGGTACAGACTTAAGACAGGGGGGGGGGCTGCTGTTGGTTCATATTCCCAGCTAAGCAAATTTCTTTCTGTGGGTTGATCACAGGCACTGTGACAGGACTTATTCCTCTCTCACCGCAGATCAGTTTTGACGATGGGTTATGAGGGAAAGCAGCCAGTGGCATGGAATTTTGTGGGTAAGTGCTATTAAAACAAAAACTTGAGAAAAGCATGGATATGTGCATTTGCTGCTGTGATGTAACTGAAATATTGTTCTAAATGGCAATAAACACCATACAAACAAACAATCAGTGAAAAAAAGTAGATTCTACTGGCACAAGTTTACAATCAATGAGTCATGCTCTGGCAAAAAGGGGCTTAATGCATCTCCTTGATCCATGGTACCACCAAGCCATCACATACTAATGGATCTATTATATCCATTTTTTTTTTAAACAATCAACTTGATCATGAGGTAGACTGGTCCTTGGAAATACAGAAAATTGACCAGTAGCAAAAAGTTTCAGCCCAGGTCAGCCTGCGCGGACTGCACCGACTGATCTGGATCAATCCTTTTTCGCAGATGCATTTGGCGCCTTTTTCACGGAGCATGGCTCAAATGTATAGAACAACTTAAACGTGAGCCATGCTCTGACAAAAGGGGGCTTAATGCATCTCCATGATACATGATACTAAGCATGTCATCACATGTTCATGGATCCTTAAAGTCCATTTTGTCCAGCAACGTACTGAATCGTGAGGTAGATTAGTCTTTTGGCATTCAGAAAGTTGACCGATAGTGAAAAGTTTCGGCCCAGGTCAGCCTGTGCGACTGCGCAGGCTGACCTGGGTTGATACTTTTCGCAGATGCATTAAGCCCCCTTTACCACATGATCCAGTGTTTTCATGACCCTACAGAAAGACTATTTTAAAAACATTATCGAAAAAGGGGAAAATAGATTATCTCCTTTTTCAAATTAGTTTTATATAGTATCAAAGGCAAAACCTTGACTTGAGTCACATTAAGTATGTTATATGCAAATGCTTTCAATTTGGGACGTCCAAAATTTTGCTTTCTGGTAAAGAGTTCACCTAATTTTTTACGTTTTTACATTCAGTAGAGATTCTAAAAATATTTGAGAGAAAAGGTCCTGTTACTTGTTATAAGCGATTACTGCTACCTGTCTTGCAAAAATAAGCGATTACTGCTACCTGTCTTGCAAAAATATTCTTAAGCAATTTGCTGCTTATTAGAGTATGACAAATTGCAACTATTCATAAATTCTGAAATGCATGTTATCAGTAAAATTCAGCTTAAGCCTTTACCACACAGTCTGAGTTTTAATAATCAAGGGGGAAGGCTTTGGAAAACATTGTGAGAAAAGGAGAAGATGCTGGTAAACAGCATTTTCTCCTTTTCCGGAATTCCCACAAAGATTTCTGCCCTGTCATTCACAATTTCTGTCATTTGAGCAACAATTAATTTGTCCTCGCAAATGCTTTAAATTTTGGACAAGCTCAAACTTTGCCGCTTGGTAAAGGCTTAAAAGATTCCACTGTATGACTTTCAAAGGCTCACTATCAGCACTCTCTGGTTTATCTCAATAATTTGTCTATGATGATTCATTGTTCGCAAGATGTCAGAAGATTCAACAATCACAATACCTATACGTAAAGGCATATTAACCCTTTCCCAAACGGCAAATTTTGGACCAGACCAAATTGAAAGCATTTTGCAGATGACAAATTAACAGTTGCTAAAAAGATGATTTTTCTATATGATAGGGTAGAAAACATTGCGGGAAAAGGAGAAAATGCTGGTTACCAGCATTTTCTCCTTTTCCCACAATGTTTTCAAAAGGCTTCTATTCCTGACCCGTGAAAACCAGGGATTGTTTGGGAAAAGGTTAAGCATGAATCCATAGGCAAATATTCAAACAACAGATCAACAAGTAGATTTCCAACAAGTATGTTGCTGTGTTTGTTCTGTAACTATTCTTTATCTTTCAAATTATAATGGTTAACAGTTTAAACATTGCCGGAATATGACTTTTGTAGTAAGAACAGTAGTTTTTTTTTTGCAATAAGAGAACTTAGCCATGGGCTCATAATATTCTTGCATGTTAAACGGCTAATACTGTAAACCAGGAAATGGTTTTGCGCATTTTAAGTTAGTGTCTTTCACGGCAGGGTTTGATCCGCGAAAGTAATATGCCGCGAATCACTCACTTGTCATGAAAACGCGAACTTTAGTCGCTAGGAGACGTTTGTCTTTAAAAAACTTACTAGAAGATGTGTATTTTTGCTTTCTAACATACAAGGGAAACAACTTTTTTGAAATAGGGTGTCAGTGAACAGTTTATTTCTTCTACTTCACTGGTACAAATCACATAAACTTTGCAAACTGACAAACGGGAAAATACAAAATCGAACAAAAGAACTACTTGAACAAATACTTTTGTCAACACAGAAAGGCTACTTATCAGTCAGAGTCTATAAATATATTCATTGCCAATTACTGTATCTCTTTATTGTTTTTCTAGCAAACCCGAGTGATACCATCCACTTTTAATCAATTCTCTTTCTTGTTGTAATTTTTCAGATCCAAACTTAATATTAGTATACAATTACGGAAGTGAAAAGGTGTTAATTTTACATGTATTGTGTCGCCAAATGTAAGAGTTTGCCTTTTGTGTAAACTACAAAGAATGAAACTGAACAATGGGTTGATCGAAAAACTAACTAACTACCCCTTTTTCTCTTTACACCAGTTTTAATGATCTCCTTTATATCGGAATTAGCACACTGAATATCACTACTCGTGCTACATGTTGGTAAAATAGTATCCAAAGGATCCTCAATTTTATCTTCAGTTTCCTCATTTTCATTTGAATTTTTAGGAGTAAAATAACCACGCATCAACATTTTGCCAAATGAACCACTACTACCAAAATGTTCTATTCATCCAAGTCAACAATAGCCGACCTTAACACGGCTCTCAAAATATTTACCCAAAACTGTTCACTCACGCACTTGACTAATGACCAATGGTCAGGTATTGTGTAATTATGTGAGATTAAAAATGTTCAATATACTGAGCAAGTATGCATTTCCTTCAAGGCGTGTTTTGTTTTGAGGGATTCGCGGCCTCCTCAAGTCCGTGAAAGTAAAACGCCGCGTAAATGCTTGGATGACTGAAAACGCGAACATTTTTTGACGTGAACTTTTCCTGGTTTACAGTATTCTACTCAGTGCTTATCTATCTTGAACAAGCTAAAAGAACTACCATATATCACAATGTAAATCCACCCAAAAAACATATTACCATGAAAGCGCTTTTCACAACTTGCCTTTGCAGCCAGGGTAGATCAAAATCAGACCGCACATTTTGTGCTATCTAATGTATGATCCACACTGTTGCCTTTGCCAAAACATTCTAGATAAGAGCAACCGTGAAATTGCACTTACATGTATTTGGGTCTTATTTTTAGACTCAAAATGTCAGAGTTACCTCAGCAATCTAAGGGTAAACTTAATAATTGCTGTATCACCTTTAGGGCCCATGCTTATAACACTTGAGTTCACACTCAATGAAGTTCATGTTCAACCTTGAAGTCTTATTTTTACTTCAGATAGTAAGAAAATTTAAAGTTAAAGACTTTCATTTGATAAGAACTTAGAAAGAAAAGTTCTAGAAGTGAAACACATTACAAGGTTTGATGTTCATGTTGGATGTATTGATTTACTTTTATCTAACTTTGAAATTTCATGCTCAGCGAGTTGAGCATGAAAAAAGTTTTATAAGCACAGGCCCTGGTTGGGACTCCGCGAGGTAAGATGAGTAATAGCATAATCTTTTACTGCCGTTGCATGTTACAGCTTTTGAAAGCAGTGCGAGAAAAAAAGAGACTGATTTTCACAACCACTTGCTCTTTTTCCCACATCATACCAACACAAACTTTTCCTTTTCTTGTCACTTATATCAATGCATAGTAAGGCTGAAATTAGCCTTGGTCCATGTTAACAGGCATTGCAATTAACCGTTTACCTCATACATACTTATTTTGAGGTATTTTGAAAAACAGATAATCAAATTATTTGCAGGTTACTTATAAGCTTGATCTACAAAAATACATTGTAAGTTTTAGTGTTGCAACTTTTTTTGCCCCAGATCCTAAATCTAAGTTTTATGTTTTTATCCTTCACTCCGTCCAGTGATCTGTTTTCAAGACTGGTAAATTATCCTTAACTCCGTCCAGTGATCTGTTTTCAAGACTGGTAAATTCACTAGAGGCAAAAGTGTCACTGTTTCTATCAAACAAATTTGTAATGCTATGATTAAAGTTAAAACTGTCATCTTAACCTTTAAAGCACCTGTCAGAACTGTAGTTGCTTTTGTGGCGAGAGTAGATTAAGATCAGACTGCACAAAAAATGCAGTCTGATCTTTGATCTAAACTTGTTGGCTTTGCTGAAACGTACAGATTACAGACATTATAGTATTGCAATTATTCTTGTCGTAGTTCTACACTAAAAATGTCTGGTGGGTTTATTTAGTGCTGTAAGGGTTGATAGTTTTGTCCATTTAGACTTTTCACTAAAAAACTTAACCAATCCAACCAGTCTCAGAGACGAACTGCATATCCACCAAATGCTAAAAGAGACCACTGTTTTGACTCTATACCCCTTTTTTCTAATAAACATAATTAAATTTGCATCAGTCCTTTAACAAAGGCCAAAGGATCCCAAGTTTAAATAACCATGAAGAAAGAGCCTTTGAAAAGATAACCAGCATTTTCTACGTTTTTCACAATGTTTTCCACCCTTTCAAACACAAATCCTATCAATTGAGCCTTTTAGCCACATCTTGTAGGTAGTCTGAAATGCTTTTTTTAAATTAGGTAAGTGTGAAACTTTGTCCCTCAGTTATCTGCTGTATGAAACTTTTTTAATTACTTCCCATGTAGTATCTCTAGATACAGGTATGACTGTATCTTTCATGAAAAAAATCGTTTGCAAAATAAACATAAATTACTTCACTATAAATGCTTATCTTTTTAACACAACTATCAATACACTAAAGAAATGTCAAAATTAAATGACAAAGGCAGAGGTCCAGATGGGGGAAAGGTTTGCCACAAAATTTCATGAAAAGGAGAAAATGTTGGTAACCAGCATTTCTACAATTCCCAAAATCTTTTCTGCTCTTCAAATATTAAATTTGTTGTCTAAAACTGTTTTCAATATTTAGAAAGTCTGAAAATTTGTCCCTTGGTAAACAGGTACCAGTGCCACAGACTTTATTGAAGAAGTAAATTAATAAGCTTGGAACCCCCAAAATTCTCTCCCCATCTGTACCCATACTTGTGAGTCATTTTACAAAAATATGAACGAACCTGGCATATTGGGATTCTGCCCTCTGATGCCAGGGGGAGGCACTGGTTGCTGCCCTCTGACAGGAAACGGAGCTTAAATAAACAACAACTGTCATTATTGTTTGATTATTGTTTAATGTTTGATGAGGAACTGTAAGTTGAAGTCAATAAAGTATTGTCTATTAAACATCAAATATAAATCAAAACTGCAAAATACCATCCTAAAGTACAAAAATAAGAGACCATCTCTCTGTAAACAGTTGCTTTACCTTTTAACCGGACAATCCCATGTTGTTAGCAAACAAGGCTGTAGTTAACATAGTAAGTAAATAAGCAACATTTGATTTCTGGGTCCTTATACATTTTCAATTAAACAAGTCTAAAATTATGTTGACTAGTAAAACAGTTAATCAGGGATATCAAAAATACAAAAAAAAAAATCTTAAAGTTAAAAAAAGAGCACCACATGTGGGTATTAACCCTCGGCTGCAAGTGCTTGATTTTCAGTGAAAGGTCTAATTAAAAAAAAATGGGCATAACTGTGTCAAAAATATTTTGATGGTTATCTGCCCCTGTTGTATGAGTCCCATTTTCCATAGATAACAGCTTGTCCAAGTTGGAAGTACACATCTTCATAAACAAAAGAGATATAACAAAATGTCCAAGTTTTTTGCACAACAACACAGACAAAGATGCAAGGGCTGTGACAATATCTTATGTTGTTTTCTTCAAAAACAGCCAAGCTAAAAAGAGAGAACATCCCACTGTAAATAGTTCAAGTTGCTCAACCTTTCACTGAACAAACCTACATTTTCATAAACCCTACTGTAGAAAAACATTTTAAAACATTGTAGACAATGGAGAAAATGTTGGATACCAGAATTTCTCTCTTTGGCACAGTGTTTTCAACCTTCAAAAAAAAATCCCAAGCTTTCCCTCCAGACCGTTACAAAACCTTGCTTTTTGTTAAAGCATTAATAATGCTTTGAATTTTGAATTTGTAAGTGTTCTCTTGGATCGCCATTTGATGAGCGAAAAGAAACAAGACCATGTTTTTGGTGCAACAATGTGGTCTGAAATGAACCCCAAAGATTAAAAACTTTAACTAGAATTATTCAAAACAGTCATTTTCCAACTTGGCCAAAGGTTTGGTTTAGAATAGAAAATTAAATAAAGAGCTCTTTGGGGGGAAAAAAAAAAAGTCTTGTAAGTACCAAATACAGGTATATAGAACAATCATTATGTAAATGTACATAAAGGAAAAGTGCTAATACATAATTACAATATATATAATTAAAAAAGGAAAAAATCCTAAGCATGTATTGATATAAACATAGCGTAAAGAAAACTTATTCATATCAAACTATATTTGAAATGATTTTCCATTAAGTATAAAGGTATGGGTGGAATATGTGTAACTAATCTAACCAACTATGTTTAATATATGAGTCATTTTCTAGCAAAAGGGGGTTTAATGCATCTCTGTGATGTATGATACCCAGCAAATCTTCACATAATTATGGATCCATAGAATCCATTCAGTCTGATTGAACTGAGGTAGACTGGTCCTTTGATATGTAGAAAATTGACCAAAGGCAAAAAGTTTCCATGCGGGTCTGCCGGTATGGACTGGGCAGGCTGACCTGGGTCGATACTTTTTTGCAGATGCATTCAACCCCCTTTTCATAAGCACGACTTGTATACATTTTTTTAATTGTAACCAAGTCTTAATAAATAAAACGACTTCAAAATAGCCATAGTTTCTAATACAAATCTTTTTGACATATATTCTGTCAAACAACTACTTGAAAAATATGCACTGCAATTGTCTACATGATATGCATGTAGGTAATCACCATGATTAGCTCTATCACAAGTTAGTTGGTGAAAAAAGTTTACACACACCAATTTTCTTTACTTATGGCCATTACATATCTATCCCTGTAACATGCCAAATAAATGGACAGGACACTTTCAGTCCACACTATAAAAGATTCAAATTTTGCAATCTTTAGACTGTGTGGCCAAAATGATCTTTAAAATGTCTAAAAGTGTGCATTCAAGATCAGGGCCCTGTATTCACTAACCATTCTTAAAGATATTTTCAGAATTTTTTAAATCTGAAACTGAAACTGTTTGGTTTAGCCAATCTGAAGTTGTGTTACTTTCAAATTAGGAAGGTCTTGGAAAAAGAATGTTCTTATGAATGCTTGGTGAATACAGACCCAGACTACTTCCCTTTTGCCTTCTGAACTTGACATACACAGTCCACAGCATTTACTATGTACTATAAATTCTCGCTGTAAAGCGATAAATCGTACCTGGACCAGGTGGTCTATCAAAGCCTGGTCTCATAGGTGGTGGTCCTCTTGGGTCTACAGGACCAGGAGGGCCTCTAGGGGGCATTCCAGGTGGTGGTGGCCCCGTCATAACGAACCTTGGGGGTTGACCCGGGGTCAGACTGACTGGAGGACCTGATACTGGAGGCATGCCTGGTCTTGGGGGAGCTGTAATAGTAACAAGGCTATCATAGGTAACAAAGATGACGCCAGAAAATTGAAATTTTCAAACCTTATTGTTTCCACAAGGTTCATGAACATTTGATTTCACCAATAATATTGAATTGTCATACAGTAATTGGAGACATAAGAGTACAAGTAGAATGTCAACTTCTAGCATCAGAAGTCTCATTTAGGATTCTCCTGATAAGCATGGTCTACCGCTTAAACCACACCTTGATGGAAGTATCGGATAGGTTATCAATTATTAGTAGTGATTAGAATTACTTATAAAGCTTCTTTTACTACCACAATAAGTAAAAAGTTTAATTAGAAAAAAATATGTATAAAAATCTACATATATATCATCTTACATATTATATCTAATTCATCCCAAAATGTAAGGAAAAAAGACATTTAATCTATCTTAAAAACAGTATACTGCTGTTTTAATACATTTAGCTTAAAAGTATGTTTAACTTGTATACATTAGAATATTGAATTTTACAATAAATCAGAGACCACAGGTACGATATGTTTCAAAATAAGTCCACATACCTCCTGGGAAAAAATTTGGGGGTGGACCAGAAGTGGGAGGTGGACCCTGGACAGGAGGAGGTCCCTGTAAGTTTGGAGGGGGAAGACCCTGGGGCCTTGGAGGAAATGCAGTTTGTGGTCTCACTGCTGGTGGTGGTACACCTGGTCTGGGTTGTTGGGGTGGAGGTTGTGTGGGTGGTTGTCCACGATGCTGATCTGGTCTGTTGTCCCTACCTGCAAATAGTTTAAGACATACATATCAGTAAAAACTTTCAGAAAGGAAGTGGCACACGCTGACACCTTCTGGTTAAAATCATATTTCAGCCACAGCCACTTGTTAAAAAAATATGTATTTCCTTGCAAAATACCCTTGACTCTTTCCATCATGAAAAAATTTTGGACATATTCAAATTGAAAGCATTTGCAGATGACATATTAAATTGATTCATATGATGGTATTTTCTTTGAAAGGTTAGAAAACACTGTGGGAACATTTCCTAAAGCTTACTTTCTCAGTGTGGTTTAAACACAGGTAAAGGGTAAAAATTATTGGTCAAGGAATTCTAAAACTTAAAAGCAACAATAGATAAGTGATTGGGGCTCCACGGCTTAACTCTTTTAACAAAAATTGAACCTTTCCGATTTGAAAGTATTTGCAAAATATAAACTAAATGTGGGTGAAATGATGGAAATTGTCTTTGAAAGGTTAGAAAACATTAAGGTTACCAGCATATCCTCCTTTTCCACAATGTTTTCAAATAGGCTTCTTCAGTGTCACAAAACATGTGATTATTTTGTAAACATGTGATCATATGAGAAATTGTTAAGGATCTTTGTGTTTCAATTAGACTAAGGTAGAATGTTCAAGATATCACTGACCATTTTGTTGTGGTGCAGGTTCTCCTTTCCTTGCCTGTGCTTCAAAATTATTTAAACTCTGTTTATTGCAATGTGTAACCATAGGAGTTTGACCATGTAAATCTTTTCTTGGCAGCTTGTCAAATATAGCCCTTGATGAGTTTTCTGATGCCACAATTACAATAGCAAATCTGCAAAAAAAAAAGTAATGTAAGTTTGGTTAAAATTGCTTCATCAGTTTCAGATGGGAGATAGTGGAAATTCATGTTAATACCTGAATGCATGCATACATGACAGACATCAAGTCATGACATAGGCTTCCTAATCTTTGATGCATGCAACCATGTACATAATTAGAGACAGAAAGCTATGATATAAGCTCCCTTACCTTTGGATGCATGCATCTATGGACATATGACAAACACCAAGCTATGACAAACTCCCTGGCCAGTGGCCAGTGGTCAAGGAGGACAAAAACAAAAAAATATTTTTTTTTTTTACTCTTGTATTTGAATACTTTTAGGCAGGAAGATGAAGTGAGAAAGAAATAAAACTTACCCTTTTGACTGCCCATTGGCTCTGTTTTCATAAAACTTTATCTCCAGTAGGTCATTTACGCCTATTGCTACAAGAGAATCTGTCAGATCTTGATCTGTCGTCCACTGCAATATATATCAATGTTGTATGGATTTAAAAAATGACACCTGTTGTATCTCCCGTATTAACTATCTGACTAACAAAAGGCAACACCCAATTTATCAATGGCTGCTACTGGTTGTCAAGCTTGTCATATGCACCACTCAGACAGCATGTAAAAGAATGCCTTACGTTCTGTTTTTTTATAACAAAGCATTTATACCAATAACTAAAACTTTTATGACAAATATTATGCTGACCAGGGTCAATCTATCAAACTCACTTACGAATTCAATCTTTAATGACAAGGACCAACTTTGTGCAGAAATGCTATCAAAATTTAAATTTCCAAATCTCGTTTTATCTCATGAAGTCTCGAACCAGGCAGATTTCTGCCTTGTAACATTGGGTGTTTCCTGATGTTGACATTAATACAGTGTTCTGCCAAGGATTTTAAACAGTAAAGACATTTTTAAAAATTTGGGGACAAAATTTAGTATGCATTAAAATGGTTTAACTCTTTACCACACAATCCTGACTTTTAACGACCATGAAAGAGAAACCTATTGAAAACATTGTAGGAAAAGGAGAAAATGCTGGTAACCAGCATTTTCTCCTTTTTCCACAATGTTTTCTACACTTCCCAAAACTGATTTCAATTTTTCAGTCACTTTCATTTTGTAGACTGCAAGTGGTTTCAATTTTGACAAGGCTAAAATTTTGCCGTCTGGTAAAGGGTTAAAAATAAGAAATTGAAATTAGTTCCCCAAGAGCCATACTTGTTAATTGCTATGTTCTCTTTCACTAGCCAAAATGTGGATTTAAATGCAACTAACACGACTGATTATTTCTCATTGAGACTTTTCTTAAAATCCCCCTGAAAAGACTTGGCCATGGCGGCTGATCTATGATAGACGTTCTCTACACGTTGTACATAAGAGTAGTAGTTCTGAAGTTACTTTTTTTCTTCAGTAAATGCAGGGCTTTTTTTTTCCAAAATTCAACAGTTACACTATACATGTAACTTCTTAAACCATGGCCAAATATCTCACAGTATTCACACATAAAGGCATATAGCCCTTTTTAACACTACTGTGGTACGCCCATGAGTGCCGGAGTTAATACTTCAGCAGAACTGCTTTCCAGCCATCATATGATACAAGGGAATTATTATATGTGGAAGTTACAAGGCTAGGCTTGGATAGTATGTCTGGAGATGTAGAGTTTGCATCATGTGCTGTGAAAATAATTGTCTAGTCTTCAGACAACGGGAGATCGACTTTGTCCGACAGACCCGGCACTTCAGATTGAGACTTGGTATGCGGAGATTTGATTACCTGCAGATGGACCTGCAAAGAATTTGAACGTTTTACGCCGAAAGTAAAAAGGTTGCGCTGGCCTTTATCGTCTGCAGCCCTTTTAACAAATTTTTAGTTATGTTTCCTGGTTCTTGACATGTTTTACTTGGATACAGCATGTTTGGTTTTCTTTCAAATACATTTACTGCAACAGAGTAAGAATGTGTTCCACAGTGTTAAATTAAGACAACTTCTTTTGTCAGCTGTAAGATTTTACGAAAGACATAAAAGGATTTAATATTGAATGATAGAGAAATGACAACCGCGTCAGTTCTATGTGCGGTGTTATAATGCGCAAAAAGTAACTCGGTTTGGTTAAGTTTGTCTCCATAAAATGAACCAAATGGCGCCAAGAAACCGCAACATTTTGGCCGTACTGCAGCTCAGTCAGCCGAGTCATTTCGGTACAAATCAATAAAAAGTCTGCTTTCGGTTTCAATCGCTGCTAAATAACGAAAGTTTTATGTCTGATCATGTGAATCAGCTTGCGAGATACTGGCATTTTAACTTATTGGGAATTTCAGCACCGTATTATGAGAAATTATTTTAGCAAAATTGGGAAATTCTTTCACCAAAATTGGGAAAAAAAGATGCTTTTTGCAATTGGGAAGTCACCGAATATCGGCCTCAATTATAGAAGGAAAAAAAAAGCCCTGAAATGCATACTTTTTGGTTCTTTTTTTTAAAACACATTTTTACAATCCATAAAGTTGCGTTCGCGATCATATTCTTTTAAATACTAAGAACTGTCGTACAGGTAATTTTTACTATCTTCCAACGATCTTGATTAAGTGGGAGGGGTACTGGGCATCAGAACATTATCGGACTTTGAGCTCTGATTGTTGGTATGCTTTGGCTGACCAGAGAAGCATAGGATAATCCCTGGCTTTTTCGCCGTGGCGACAAAACCATTTTCCGAATGAGATTGCAGAAGATACTACGTCATGACAGTAAAGTACACGATCAATACTTGGTTGATGCTTTCGGTCTGTGTCCAATTAAATTTCATTTTGCATATACGCACCTTCGGCGCCCATGAAAAACACTAAATTGTATTAGTTATGCGACCGATTCCACAATTTTTAATATGCAACAGGAATCGCCTTTTACCGACTTTTTCTGCGACATTTTGAATTTTTTAGCGAGAAAATCGCAAATACTCGGCCTCGGCAGAACACTGTTAATATCATAAAAGGCTACCAATTTTATGGCCATAACCATTTACAAAACAACAAAATTTTATATTTGACCACATTAAATGCGACTGCAGAAGACAATTAAATGTACCTCAAATGATTGTTTCTGTCTTTCAGAAAACATTGTGGGAAGGACGAAAGGCCAGGACTGATTACCAGCATTCTCTCTTTTTCCAACAATGTTTTCAAAAGCCTTCTATCTCAGCGTCGTTAAAACTAGGGATTATGTGGTGCAGAGTTAAGGGTATTTACAAGAAGTAAATTAAATCTCCAGAAATCTAAAATTCTTCGATAATCTTGCCAAAAACGGGTTTCCATGATCAAACCCTTTCTGCATACTCCTTATATGTAATTTTTAGTCCTGATAGTCAGGCACAAAACGACAAGGAATCTGTAGACAAAATTAGGCAGCTTGGAGCTTCGATGTGAATAATATACCCTGACACTTATGAATTCATTTTCATCCTTTTTTCTTTTATACGAAAATGAAAGTAAACTTAACATACATGATCACAGTTTATTTCTTGTTTAACACACTCATTCAATCGGATAGAATAAGGCCTTGACCCATTACCAGATTATAAAATTTTAGACTGGTATCTTTTGCAGACAATAAATTACCTAAATATTACTAAAACTAGAGCTATCACTAAACATGATCATACCCCCCCACCAGCTCCTTGTCACAAAATAGCTCATTGTCACAAAATGCAGAATGGTTTAGTACAAAAGTAAGAGTTGGAAAACAAAAATGAAATTTCCGACAAAGGGTTTGCACTCATTAAAGGGTTAGATTAATTTGTCACCGTTAAAACACAGAGACCAAAGGTATATAATAAATCTTTAGCAATATACATAAGCAGTAATTTGAACTACTGGAGTGATATAGAGGTAACCTTACCATTAATATTTACAGAACATGTTTTTCCATGGAATTGCAGCTGTAATCAAACTGTGGTCACTGTAGTAATTCAGGGTGTGAGTGTTGTTATTCACACAAATTAAACACAGAATTCACATTGTGAAACACATCATTAAATAGTTTTGTACATTAAAAACTGTAGGAGTATTACACTGGACAAATTGTGGTTTAAAACTATATAATTTAGCAAAAATTGCAAAGTCCAACGGAAGATAATTCTGCAAACACACTGCAGCAGAGTCATGAAAGCTGCACATGCACAACTTCATATATATAGGAACATTGTGTGTAAATTTGAGTTCAGTACCTGAAAAACTGTAGGAGTATTTCAGCGAACAAATTTGTGTCTACGGACAGACAGATGGACAGACGAACAGATTATATTAAAAACAGAAATCACAGTAAGAAACACATTATTAATTAGTTTTGTACATTAAAAATTGAAGGAGTATTACACTGGACAAATTTTAAATTAAAGCGATACAATTTAGCGAAAATTGCAAAGTTCAAGGGGAGATAATTCGGCAACAGACTGCAGCAGGGTCATGAAAATTGCACATGCACAACTTCATATATATAGGAACACTGTGTATAAATTTGAGTTCAGTACCTGAAAAACTGTAGGAGTATTTCGCCTGACAAATTTGTTTCTCAGACAGACAGACGAACGGACGGACAGCCATGGCAATTCCAGTATGCCCCCCTCCACTTCGTTGTGGGGGGTATAATTATTGGATTTGCCTTTAGATGGTATAAAACATCTTTGAAAAAGGATAAGATGCTGGTTACTAGCATTTCCTCCTTTTTCCCAAATGTTTCCAAAAACCTTCTCTTTCAGAGTCATTACAACAAATGATAGTTTGATTATGGGTAAATCTTTCTAAATTACAAAAAAAATCTATGTATACATCAGAAAAAAACATTTAAAATGAAATAAAATATTACAATGGCTCACCCATGTCAAGTTACCAACATAGACACTAAATCTGCGTCCTGTATAGTTAGCTGGTATTGAAGTTGGGACAGTTGATTTCCTTGTATCTTCGGGCACATTACGACTCTGAAATAAAAGACATTTTCAAGTCTCACACAGAAACAAAATTGCCATAACAATGTGAGAGATTTTCAAACACCAAACCACTTCAATTCTTTAAACTCAAAAACCTTTTTTCTAATTACCATGTCAAGTTTGTTTGTATAGGAGTTTAACACTGTTTTAACAGCTTAGGCCGTATCACAGCAGTCAGTGCACCTATGCAAGTGTTACCTGGTTTTCTCACACCAGAACTAACTTTCTTTCCAAGCCACTGATTAATTTTCTCACATGCAACAGGCGTAAGAGGCGAAAATCGCTGGAAAAGTTTGCATTAACCAGGTATCCAACTCACAACCACCAAGTCACAAGTCAGGCCAGGTTTACCCAGTCAAACATAACCGTCGAAATAACCCTGTACCATCTGTTTGGTTTTGCCTTTCTTCTGTACATGAGACACAAATTTATATTTCCCTTTACTCTTAACCAAACATCCCCGTGTTTTAATGGCCTTGAGGAGACAGTTTTAGAAAACATTGTGGAAAAAGGAAGAAAGTGCAGTAACCAGCATTTTCTGTTTTCCACAAAGCTTTTTACCCTTTCAAAGATAGAAATCATCATTTAAGCTACTTTTCATTTGTAGTCTGCAAATGTATTCAAAGTGACAGAGCTTTGAACTTTGTTGTTTGTTATAGAGTTGAAAAAGCATTTGAAAATGTAACAAAATTAAGACCTGTTTTTGATATGCTAGTTTGAAATTGTTCAGTATCGATTGCTTATTTGTATGGTGTTTAATGCCATTTTCAACATTACTTCAGTTATCACGGCAGCTAGTGCATTATTCCATGCTTTCCTGCAGTTTTTTTTACAAGTACTTTATACAATATTCTGCCCAAGCTACTTGGCATCTTTCTCACAAAACCATAGTAAAAAAAAAAAATGATCATCTATCAGGAATGAATCCTGTCACAATGACTATCATCAATGCAAGATATTATGCAACCAGCCACCCTCCTGTTCATAAGTCCTGTTAGTTACCGACTGTGCTACAATTTTTCCTCAATTGACCGCTTTAAAACCGAGAACTATAGGCGAGGACTATTCCTAGTACCTGATTTGAAGTGTCTGTATGAGAGGAGGACTGAGTAATAATCACATCATCATAAAGATCCGCATCTTGGTTAAAATCACCATCCTGAAAAAAAAGGCATGTAACAGTAAGTTCCCTTACCCCTGCAAGTGCCAGATACACATCCTCAACATGTTTAGTCAAGAAAAAGGACTAGTATATTGGAATATCTAATGAGCAACCCACCATGATATGGTTGTGAACTTACGGCTGAGATTAAGCTGTGTTCTGGTATGAATATTTAGATGAAGGGGAAAGTGTATTAAGGTAATGTATTCTTCAAACAGATTTAAAACTGACAGATGCTATGAAAATAGTTATGCAAGTCAATATAAGCCTTAATTAATTTCTTTGCAAGTAGTTAACTCTTTTACCACACAATGCCGACTTTTAACGATTCTTAGGAAGAATCCTTTTGAAAACGTTGTGGCCTTTTGTGGGAGATGGAGAAAATGCTGGTATTTATTATTTTCTACCTTTGTCACAATGAGGCAAAATGATTTCTTTAGGATAATATAAATCTACCCAAACTTGCCTTGTTCTCGCTTTGCCCCCCCCCCCCCCCCCCCCCTTAAATTACCCTACCTGGTCTTAGAGAAAATACTTAAAACTGCCTAGGCTAGGAGCCGCTATGCCAAAATTTTCCAAGGCTTTCTAATCTCTCCTACACTTCGGGCAAGTCATGCCACATTAGTTTCCTGGTAAAATGTGTCTGATCTATATGAAATTGAGGAGCAGCAGCACTTCTTTGAAATAAAAATGAGGTTTTAGCCCCTAAACTGTTGAGTAAACTGAACAAAAATTTCCACTCTGTAGTCAAAATATTGCAATTACAAAGTTGATTGCTACAGAAAGAAAATATAATATTGAACAGGGTAGATCAAAGATCAGACTGCACATTTTTTGCAGTCTGATCTTCATCTAGGCTGTCCGCAAAAGCACTTTCATTCCAAGTCAATGACTATTTTTCTTACATGCATCAGAGGTGAGAGGCAAAAAAGCGCCAAAAAGGAAGTTTGCTGCAACTGGATGTCAAACCTGCAACCACCAGGTCATGAATCAGATATTCTAACCATTGAGCTACCTGGCCGGGCAGTAACAGTTCAAAATTAAGATATTATTGTGTAGCAATGTTTTCCTGTTGGTTTTATGTCCATTAAGACAACTTTTTGGACTCTTTTATGTGTTCTACTTTTCCTGGACAAGTTTACCATGGACACATTTATATTCTGAATTTCAGGGTGCTTAAGTAGCCTCCTAGTGTATATCTCTATATTCCTTTTTGCTCGAATACCATGCATAATGAAACAAACTCAGGCCAATAAACACTTTTCAAGCATAGTTTGGATTGTAGATCAGGATTACACTGAACAGAAAATTCAGTCTGATCGTTAATCTGTCCAGTGTAGTTAGATTATCTGGACAAAAAGAATTTTGAATCAATAATTTGCAGTTTAATGATATTGCCTCATTTTTTTTCACTTTATAACTCTGAAGGACAACAAAAGTGGATACTTGTAAATTTAAATTTGTGTCCAGAATGTGTGTTCTAGATTTAAAAAAAAAATGCACATCCTTGTATACCCAACTTTTCTACAGATAAAATGTTTACTTGAAATCAGTATGTTAT
The DNA here is from genome assembly GCA_946811185.2 of Hippopus hippopus. Lineage (NCBI taxonomy): Eukaryota > Metazoa > Mollusca > Bivalvia > Cardiida > Cardiidae > Hippopus > Hippopus hippopus. The sequence continues at coordinate 44,487,419 of OX328107.1, read as the reverse complement.
CTACTCCTCTGAAGTGTTGGGGGGGGGGGGTATTAAAAATAAAAACAAATGAAACATTCTGGGTGTATTAAAAATAAAAACAAACGAAACATTCTAGTATTTATTCAGTTTATTTAGAAACTTGCAAATAAATGTTTTTCAATTTTTCAGCTGTTTTGGCTCTTTACCAAACAATCCACAGTTTTGACAATCCTTAAAAAAACTTTTGAAAACATTGTGGGAAAAGGAGAAAATGCTATAAACCCATATTTTCTTCATTTCCTAAAATGTTTTCTGCCCTTCCCAAAACAAATTTCAATTTGTGAGTCACATTTGTTTTGTTGTCTGCAAATACTTTTTTTAATTTAGACAAATCTAAAAAATTTCAGTTCAGAAAAGAGTGGACAGCATTCAATGGGGAAAAAAGATACAAATACAGAAGTACAGTGTAGACAGAATTCGACCATTTACCACACAATTAGAAAGTTAGTGACCATGAGACAGAGGTCTTTTGAACACATAATGAGAAAAGGACACAGAGCTGGTAGCCACCATTTTCTCTTTTTTCCTCAAGGTTTTCTCCATTTTCAAAAGTAAATACCACCATTTGATCCATATTAAATTTGTTGTCTGCAAATGCTTTAGGTTTGGAAAAGTCTACATTTTTTCACGTGGTAGAGAGTTCAAGCTCTTTCAAATGCTTTGGGGAAAAAAAAATTTGACCCCTACCCTACCTAACATTTTTGGAGACGTTACCCTGAATAAACTTTTTTTTTTTTTACGCCTTGTCACTGTACCCAGAGGCAACCAGTCAAAAAGTAACATCGCCTTTGGGGACAGTTATCTGTACTAGTATAGACACTTCCTCTACATCGGTATCTATACACTTGCAAATTATTCAGTAAGCAATGGGTCCCATTTCAAATCCTGGTGGATTCTCTACATTTTTCTTCTCTGATTACATATCTAAAATATCTCTGTTGTTAAGTGTTTACATGAGAAAAACAAATCAAATTTATTCAATGCATCCAGTTACATTGAAAAATGACGTCACATGAAGGACTATCTTCAGTCTGAAGGGTTGCTCCGATGTTATTTTTGTGATTGGGTCTCCGCAACCCTTCACAGCAGCCCTTCTTCAAAAGTATCTGGAAATTTTAAAATCTTACCGGTCATTTTTCAGTCGGCTTAATGTGTCTTTAATCTGCTTGTCAGCTATGAAAGTGGACATGAAAGCGATAAATGATTTAACTTCACGTAGACACCAAGTTTAGTGCAAGGTTTTCATTGATCCTTTTTTAATTTACCATTTATTTGACATAAACACATCTGCCCAATTTGTAAACAAACATTCATTATAAATTCAGTTAACTGCGCATGCATGGTCAATTTGATTTGAAAAAATGATATTGTGTGATCAGCAATGTAAGTGATAAATACGACTCCTCGTAAATGAAATACATCCGGTACATTTAATTTTCCTTTTAATGCCCAAGCTGGTAACACAGAAGGAGATAAATTGTGAAAAAAAGAACTTTACTGTACCGGAAGTGACTTCCAAAACATGCGCAGTAAATGTCAAGCCTAATTTCAACTTCCTGGGAAGGAGGTCAATGGATATTTACATTCCGAAATAATGGAATTACACTGAGGTAACACGGTCATTTTTAATTATTTCGGTGTTTTTGTAAAGATTAATCATTAGTCTATCGATTCAGGACCTTATTGTTCACTGACAAAGAAAAGATCAACGCATACGGCTATTTGAAACGAAGCCGGTACTTTATTTTTTCACTCCAGATGGGTCACAAGAGTGGCTGCTGCGGGGGCTAGCAAAGAAACAATCACAAAAATTACATCGGAGCTAGTCGCCGAATTGGGGGTAATGAAGGACAATGGGAAAAGTGTCGGTAGCGAGGTCAGCGCTATTTATAACTTGCGATTTCCTATCTGCCTACAGCTAAACCTTTGTGTGTTTATAGCTGTGTGTAAGCTATATAATCAATAACATTGTCTTTCTCTCTGTATGAGTTTAAAGTAGAGAGACTAAACTTTCATTTCATGCTAAAAATGTTTAATATTAAGTGTTCGTTCATGCCGGAGTAGTTGCATTAAATTTACCTATCCAGAATATGTAATCAGAAAATGGCCGCTCTTGTGCTACTTTTGCGAAATGGGAATCCCCAAAATAATTCTACTAAAATAACGAAAACGAAAGCAAACGTCATGAAATTTTACCAGAATGAGGTTGAAAGGTCCCAGAAGGGGTATTTGTAAAAAAATCCTGAAATTTTCCATTGGCTACTTCTAAAAATTGTCCTTAATCTCGCCAATATTTGGAGCTTGATAGCTAAAAAACGACTGGACGCTTCAGACCTCTTCAAGTGAAAATAAAATCAGAGGCCATTATTCTATTCAGAGAACACAAAATTATTGTACAGAACTGTAGCGCTTTTTAGCGATATTCCGAAAAAGACACCCCCACGTATATAATTCGTTCGTGAAAAATCGGCGGCAAAAGACTTACCTCCCTTGGTAAGGATAAAAACCGAAAACTCCGCATGAAAATATACTTCCGGTTTTTCGGAAAGAATTGAGTTTGGACCAAACTTTTGTTATTTTCAGGTAAAGCTGAGATCGACAGCTGAATATAACTTATCATATAGGTATGAAAATGTCTAGTTTAAGACTGGTGTATTGATTTTCTGGTTTATTTCATTATTTTGGACAATATCAGTTGTTGAAAGCGTATTATAAGTGTTCGTCTTTTCGACCGTAACTGGTAACCGTGCAGCAGTTTGACTTTGGATTTGGAACCTTCATTATTTCAAAGTTGTTTGCCTAATATCAGCATATATTTTTGATTGGATGATGAGCTTGTTTTAGAAGAAGGATGCTCAAATCTCACTTGGCATTTTAGTTGGCATTTGATCACTACAACTCCACTGGTTTGCCCAGTTTTAGTGGCCAGATTAGCCCCCCCCTTTTGTTTTTCCCAGGGACACTGCATAACTATATATTTCTGAAAGGACTGTCATTTCATTGCTGAAATATGATTGTTTTAACTCATTTGATGAAGAGTATGATTTTTGATAGGTATAAAACAGAAAAAAGCTTGGTTTCCTCCAGTCCATGATATAGCTTTAGAACCTTTCAGTTGCAAGTCCTTTGTCTGGCAGGTTGGTATATCGATGTGCTGCAAAAATTAACTGATTAAGAATTGAATTCACATTTATCCTTTGATACTTAGACTTAAAAGATCACAACTCGTTGAATTTGAAATACGAAGGTGTCAGACCTGGCAATATACAGCTACAAACTGCTGGTGGATTGCAAGAACGGCAGTCTTAAAATTCTTTTATATGCAACAGTGAGTGACTTTTTCAGGTTTACTTATGCAATATTATACATACTACATTATTTCGGAAGATAGAATGTATAATACAATGGTCTTTTGTATAGTTTCAAGGATTTATATTGCAGATATTGTGTGGTGTAAAATCATGCTGATTTTGGCAGACATAATTCTGAACTACCCAAATTTCAAAAAAATCGTCAAAATCAGATTCTTCATCAAATGAGTTAAAACAAGCATATTTCAACTATGCAATGACAGACCTTTCAGAAAGTATATGGTTATTTAGAGTTCTCCTGAAAAGTATAGGAGCGTAAGCGAATTTCGCTAGTAATCGAATTTCGCCAACTATGTTCTCGGGCAATATTTTCGTATCTGTGACACCATCCATTTACAGAAATGATTGATATCTTAGCAGCAAAGGTGTTTTGAACTGTCATTTGAATCTAATGACAGAAAAATACCTATCAATAGGAAAAAAGTTCATAAGCAACCTCTCACATGCTTTTCCCCGCCATTTTATTATCACTTTTCAGGTGTCTCCTTTACATGCAGATTTTAAAAGATACTTTTAGCTTAAAACTTTTTTGTGTCGTCTATTTTCGGTTTGACAGGTTATCTTTTGAACTTTAATAGCCGAAGTTTCGTATGGGGCACCTAAAGGAAAATATATCCATATGAATGACTGAAGGGTCCTTATTAATTTTTTTCCGAAGAAAATAGACTGAATTAGGTACAAAAATCACCACAAAGACAAGAAAATAGCTTTTTCTGTGAGCTACAAAAGGTTATCTTTTTTAGATTTACAGCCTCTTTATTCCCAACAGTCATCCTGAGTGAGATTGTAATATTTTAGTGCCACAACAGAAATAATCACACGAAAAATCACATAATTGTGGATTTTGTTTTCTGAGAGTTGCGTTTTGTTTTATGTCCTTCAGGTTTTCTTGTGGGAAGTAAATGTAGAGTTAATATCCAAGGGAGGCAATGAATATTGCTGAAATGATGCTGTGAATTTTTTATTTCATTTCACCCTCTCTGGGGCCTCTAATTTTTGGAAAACCAGAGTTGTCGAAATTGGCTTACTCTTTTTATAGATGGCGACTTTGTACTGTCTCACTTCTAACGATGTTTTGACAGATAAATATAGATGTTTAAGTGGTAAAAATTATTTTTACAAAAGTATTTGAATACAAGTGCATAGATATTTAACCATAAAGAAAATTACTATTGTTTTGTGCAGTCCGCAAGAGCGGTTTCCCTTGCGTTGGCGAAATTCGATTACACCAGTATAATTTTTGTCTGACCTCGTTAGTGTCGGCGGAGAGGTAGGTGGGAGGTCACCTTATAACAACACCTATTTCGTTTTCACCCCCTCCTTTCGGCTCTCCCGTAAATCTAGCCGATCTAGTTTTTGTCACTGTCGTTCTATGGTGTTTCAAGTCTTTTTTTTTTTAAGGAGCGGACGCAACTTTTTGCATAATGGAAACGCAAACACATTCAGCGATATGTGATGTATTCATACGAAGAATGCGCTTGTTACGACCTAAATGTTTTGCGAGTATACCATGCAACAGTTTTGCAATTGCAAAGCTGAACCGTGAAAAAGTTTTGTGTCAAAATACCTGGTCAAAACCTTCCTCGATATTTTCATAAAGGTCGATATCCACGCTCTCCGCCATGTTTTCCCGATCGTGGAGACCCGGATGTGAAGAACGCCGCGTACAAAAACTACCAATCAAAGCTCCTAAGGTACTTTACATGCATTTCTTAGAAGCGGTTTAAGTTCTGAAACTAAACACCTTTTTCTCTATATATAGTCTTAGGTGTTCGGTATTGGACATAAATGAAAATATAGGTAATGACAGCATCACACTCCCCGTGCAAGCTGATATTGAATCTGCACTGCCTGATTTATCGTTAGGTTTAAATTACCGACAGAGGGATTTCAATATTTGGGTTTCGTGTCCATTGGTAGTTCAACCCTTTGCCACATAAATCCGAATTTCATGGACCACCCTCCCCCTCCCCCCTAAGGAGAATGCCTTTGAAAATATTGTGGTTAAAGGAGAAATTGCTGGTAACAAGAACTTTCTTCTTTTCTTACAATGTTTTCTATCACGTCAAAGACAAATCTCTGGATATAGGCAGGGATCTTATATATGTGTATATAAGATCCCTGATATAGGCTAATCCTCATCCGATATGCGGTCTTCAAACGCTTTCAATTTGGACAAGTTTAAAATTTTGTCGTTAGGTGGTTCTATTCTTAGGCATCGAAAAGGATCGAGTTTTTATATCTGGCGCCGAAAGAGTTTAAACATATTTATTTTACATCGATTGAGAAACAAGTTCTCACAACTTATACTAATCTCTCTCAATTCAGCTTCCTGGGAACTACACCAGTACTCGCGCCGAATGAATGGGCCAATGAAAGATCCCAAAGCCGACACCCGCTCCCGGGTATCTAACTCGGGACCTTATGGTTATCAGGCCGACGCTCTACCTCACGACCACGGACACCACTTGAAAGAGTTGAGCAAAAAAATTCAGGTATCCCCGAACGTTTCAAGTTAGCCATGAGTCTAGACCGGGATCTCCAACTGGATAGCCTTTCGGCATAGTTGCATAGTTGCGATGGAAAGGAAGGAGAAGAAATCATTCGCCGTGTGAGAGGGTTGGCTGGAAACCCTCGAATGTCTTGGCGCTGGAAACAACAGCTAACCTGTAAATAATTCCGATTTATAATGGTTTCTGGAGTGAGGAAGTTTTTTAATAAGGGGTTCTTGCACTGGAATTGTTTTGGCCTAAAGCACTTGCTATGATATACAGTTGAGTTTACTGTGATGTTAGTAGTTTGAAAGTCTTTAAAGCGTTTCTAAGGTCTAACTGTGTCAGATAGGCATACGGAGGCATAGCCGGCGCTAGTCCTTCTGATGTCTTGCACAGATCGGCCTAGGTGAGTTCTTTGATGGCATAGTCCACTCAAACCCTTTACCAGAGTTGTCCCGTGTTTACTACCCTGTACAAGCCTTTTTGATTGCTTATGGAAACAATGATGTCAAAAGACCATGCTGGTAACCACAGTTTGCTCCTTTGCCAACACCATTTTTCTACCTTATTAACTCTTTACCACACGATCCCAAGTTTTAACGATCCTGAGAGAGAAGGCTTTTGAAAACATTGTGGGAAAAGGAAAAAATGCTGGTAACCAGCATTTTCTCCTTTTCCCACGATGTTTTCTACCCTTCCCAATACAAATTTCAATTTTCGAGTCACATTTACTTTGTCGTCTGCAAATGCTTTCAAATTGGACAAGTCTAAAATTTTGTCTAAAAAGAGTTAAAAATGAATACCATAATTTTCACCTCATTTCGATTTGTCGTTTTCAAATGCTTTAAGTATGGTCGAGACTTCGATATTGTCGTCTGGTTAAGATTTAACCCTTATCCTGCTAAATAAATCAATTGAAGCTTTCAAGCCGACAGTAAAACCACATTTTTTCTTATTTCAAAGGTATTTTTTGGGGGAAAGATATCGCCTTATCGGGCAGTGTAGATCCAAGATCAGACTGCACGTTGTGTGCAGTCTTATCTTGATCTACACTGTCTGCAAATGGTCATTGAGTCACACTTAGCAGCCTAAGCGTTAAGTTCCAAAGTATAAAGTTAAATTGACTTCATACTTCAAATCTGAAAGGCCATTTTTAGTGTTGTTGGAGTTATTTCCCTTCCTTTAATTTTACGATTTTTTTTTTTTGCCCGAAGCATATTACTTGCACAATATAGATAGATAGATTGATTGATTGATTGATTGATTGTATGGTGTTTAACACCCTTTTTAACATTATTTCAGTTATATCGCAGCGGCCAGCGCACCTATCCGTGCTTTCCTTGAGTTTCTTTTACCAGTACCCCGCACAATATTCTTTCCAAGCCACTGGCTGCTTTTCCACCTAACCATTGTCGAAATAATGGTCAGTGCTGAGAGAGGAATGAATCCTATCGAAATGACTATCATCAGTCCTCGGAAGGAAGTTGGCCGGGCTGGGGATCGAAACAGCGACCCCCTGTTCTCAAGTCCTGTACGCTAGCGACTATGCTACTGGGGCCCAGCCCAAAATAGAGAAGTATCCGAACCTCTAATAAAGATAGGTCACATTGATGACAAGTACAGTGAACAAGATTGGCAACTCCTTGTCTGTTTTTTTTTTTCAGTTACTTTGCTCTTCGTTAATTTCTACATTTTTTTTGTCTGAAGCATAACTCCCTAAGCCTATAAAAGCTATTGACGGTTAGGTACAGGGCTTTAAACCAGAAGGTCGTGGGTTCGAATCCCCAGCTCGGTCAATTTCTTTTGATGATTTGATGATAGTCATTGTGACAGGATTCATTTAGCTCTCACCGATGATAACTTTTTCATAGTTATCATAGTTACGTAGAAAATAGCCAATGGCCTGGGAAGAATATTGTGCGTAGTACCGTTAAAGGGAACTCCAGAAAAAACATGGACAGCTGCACTGGCCCCCACAGTATAAATGAAATAATGTTGAAAACGTGCAGCTAGTGGTAAGGGAAGAATATCGTACCGTTAATAGTAATCAAAGGAAAGCATGAACAGCTTCACTGGCCTCTTCGAGATAACTGAAATAATGTCGAAAACGTGCAGCCAGTGACTAGGGAAGAATATTGTGCGACGTGCTGGAAAAGAAACTGCAGGAACGTGTGGACAGCTGCAGTGGCCGTCACAACATACTAGTAACTGAAATAATGTTAAAAACGGCGTTAAGGTCTACCGCCCCTAACTCTCATATTAAAAGAAGGAAGCTGCCGAGATTGGCCGAATAGCCTTTACGAAAACGTCGATGTTTACCGATGAGTTAGAGGCCGTAGACCTTAAATACAAAAAAAAAAACTTCCGGATCGTTAAAACATGGAATATGCGTGGTAAAGGAAACGATTCCGATTTTGACGACCCCGAGGAAGAAGACTTTTGAAAGGATTGTGGGAAAAGGAGAAAATGCTGGTAGCCAGCATTTTCTCCTTTTCCCGCAATGCTTTTTTCCTTCTAAAAGACGTACCCCATCATTTTAGCTACCTTTACCTTGACGTCTGCAAATGCTTTCAATATGGACAAGTCAATTTTATTGCCATTTGGTATTAAGAATTATCGAGACAGGTTGTATGGTGTAAGTGCAGATTTATTTCCTGGCATTTCACCCTACCTGTCTGGGTGAGCTAGATTAATTAATGCATATGGTTGGGGTGTCTGCGGCGTGCAAAAAGGTAAGATGCATTCCCTATTTTTATTTTTTTCTTAACCATTTAACTTCAAGTTATTTTGATCAGCTACAAATATCTTATGTGGTCGTTATTTGCCGGATTGTGAATTTCACAGTCTGAATTATTATTATTATTATTATTTCCTTATATATTTTTTCTATGCATGTGCAAATGTTGTTTGTATCAACATATCAGCTAAAAATTTGTGTAATTTTATGCTGAATAAACTGAAACTGAAAACTAGTAACAAATTCGCAGACTTGTTCAAAATTGAAAACATTGGCAGACGTAAAATTACATTTGGATCAAATGATGAAATATATTTTAGACTAAATAAAAAACATGGTGAGGAAGCGAGAAAATGCTGGTTACCAGCATTTTCTCACCATGTTTTCGAACCTGTCAAACAACGTCAATTGATTTGAAAGTTTGTTGTTTGCAATTGCTTTGAATTTGGAACAGTTTAACATTAGTTGAGTGGCAATGGATTAACGCAGTTGAGCAGTTTTTAACATTATTTCAGTTACATCGCAGTAGCCAGTAGTTCTTCATTTAGCCATTGTTTCCCTGACATTTTTTAAACCAGTTTTTCGCACAGCATTCTTGTAAAGCCACTGGCTGCTTTCTCACATAAACAACGTCGAAACAATGTTTAGCGATGAGAGATGAATGCATTTATTCCTGCTATATAACCATATAGCTTGCCCGTCTGTTGGTCCGTCAGCTCTCTCCGTCTTTATTCCTTTATAGTTCTTTACTAGGTATCTTCTGTCTCGGTTAACCTGTATCTTTCAGCTATAGTCTGTCAGATGACTTAGGATAAAACTTTATATTTTTACATCGCTTGTGAAACAAGTTCTATATAGCTTAAATTGATTACCGTAAGCTACACCGGCTTGTTCCCTTCCCTTCCTGAGGTCCTGAGTGGCTCAGTGGTAAAGTGTACGACTCGTAAACTAGAGGCCAGGATTCAAGACTCACTTGATGCAACAGGTCTTTCGTAGGAATATCATAGGGCAAGACACCACTGAGCCTCTACCTACTCGTATAGTACTGGTGAAACCCAGGACTTATATGAATATGACAGCTGTCGCATCGACACTAAAAACAATGTTGAAAGCGGCCTAAAACACCATACTATCAATCTATCAACCATTCATTCCTTCCTTTCCTCCCCCCCCCCCCCGGTCGTAGGGGCGATTTTTGTATGCCCTAGAGTTGTTGGTTTGGGCTTGCACGATAATGCCAAGATAATTGAAGATCTGTTGAAATGTAGAGAAGATAGATACCCTAGATTATCTGTCCTAACATACACGATAATTGATAGGCTATTACAGAGCAAACCAGATTATCCCTTAATCCTTAATCCACAGGGCTACTAAACGCGACTCTAGGTGCTTTTGCGCACAATGTAGATCCAAGATCAGACTGCACAGAACGTACAGTCTGATCTTGGATCCACACTGTCCGATACCTTTTTCTGAGGAAGAACACTTTGAATTATAGTAATCAGGTTTGAAAATTAAGCTAGAAGTAATTATTTGGTATTTTAGATTGACTGATTGATTGTATGGTGTTTAACGCCGTTTTCAAAATTGTTTCAGTTATATCGCGGCTGCCAGTGCACCTATCCATGCTTTCCTGGAGTTTCTGTTACCAGTACTCCGCACAATATCATTCTTAATCCACTGGCTGCTTTCCCGCGTAACAATCGTCGAAACAATGATCAGCGATATTTCAGAAGTTTATGGAATTATTTCAAGTATACCAGAAATATAGCTATTCAGAACCTGTGAAAGAAGATATTTAGTTATATAATCGACGAAATCTCGATTTTGCGAACATTGTGATAGTTCGACTGTATCGATTCATATTGCTGGAACAGTCATGCTTCCAATTCCTGGTTTCAGATTGAAGCATTATGCAAATGACAATTCAAATGTGGCTCAAATCATGAAGTTTGTCTTTAACGGAGTAGAAAAAACACCGTGGGAAAAGGAAAAAAAATGCTGGTTACCAGCATTTTATCCTTTTCCCACAATGTTTCAAAAAGCCCTCTTTCTTAGGGTCGTTAAAATCCAGGGTTGTCTGGCATAGGCTTAAAGAGACCCCTGAAATTTGAAAAAAGAAATGACATTATCCTATACGTATTCTGTAGCATTTGTAAACCGATTTGTGTAAAATCGGATTTTTGACCAATAAAAGATGAGTGCTAGAGACGAATGGCAGACAGATGTGAAGATATGGAAAAATCATAAAATATCAATGAGTGGCAGTAAAATGAGCAAATTCCTAAAACCATTGTCCCTGTAGTAATGGCACTGAATTGTCAATGGCATACGTGTACAGTCGCTTTGGTTAAGTCTTGATGTAGAGTCTAAGGTTAGACCTACCATGACATTTAACCATCATTTTGCCTTTTTCCCGCAATGTTTTGTAAATGCCTTCTCCCTTAAGGTCTTTATAACTCTGAATTGTGTGGTAATGGATTTACTGTACAGACAGCCCTCTGTACAAAGTCACTGTTGCAGAGAACAGGCCTCTCAGTCGTTGTGAAACTATCGGAAAGCGATACAGCTGTATGAATGGATAAATAAGCCGATCTGTAATACAGGAATTTAAAAAAAAAAATGTAACGACGGACGACCGATTTATGAGAAGTAAGGGACTGATATCTATCTGCGTATTTGTCCGACCGTCATATCTCCCGTTTGTCTTTCTCCTTCTCTGTCACTTCTCTGTCTCTTCCTCTGCCAGTCTCTCTCTCTCTCTCTCTCTCTCTCTCTCTCTCTCTCTCTTGTGTATGTCGGTAGGGTTTTGTTTGTCTGTGTGTATGTTTCTGTCCCTTTGTATTGGTCAATCAATTTGACACAAAACTCTCTTGCTTTTCTGGTTACCAGCATTTTCCCCCTTTTCGAAACCCATTTCCCCCAGATTCGTTATATAAAGCGATGGGGGGGGGGGGGAAGAGAAAAAAGAGAGTTTTTAAGGGGAAAGGCTTAAAATTACATTTTTTTTTTTTGAAAAAGTTGATATCTCACCGCCATGATGAAAAATACAGATTTTGCGGTCGTGAAAAATCAAAATCAGACAAATATTAGCAATATAGGAAAAAGTATTTCCGGCAAACATTCTAAAACTATATTGTCACTAGTAATAATATACTATAATAATCATCAGTAGTGGTGTTATTCACTATGAAATCCTAGTAATTCGCTGATAAGAATATAATAAAACATTTTATATGCCTTCTTCAAATCTTTTCAATTTGGGCTAGCGGGTAGCTTAGCGGATAGCTTATCTGACTCGTGACCTGGTGGTTGCGAGTTTAATACCAGTTGAGGCAAACTTTCTTTCCGGTGATTTTTCGCCTCTCGCCTCCATGTAAGAAAAGTAGTCAGTGACTTGGAGAGAACGTTGTGTCAGTACTAGTTGGAAAAAGCCAAGAAACATATGCGTCGGTGCACCGACCGCCGTGATATGACCTAAGCTGTTAAAATGGCGTTCAACCCCAATACAAACAAACAAAAAATCAATTTGGGCTACTCTAAAATTTTGTTGTGCGTTAAATAATCAACTGTAATGAGTCTTTGCTGTAAGTCGTCAAAAAGTCGAATATGCATGTTTGGTGGTGAAGGTTTTTAAGAGAGATAAAGTGTTTTCTGAAACTGCTGAACGACATTAAGGTCTAAGGCCCCTAACTCTCATATCAAAAGACGTAAGTTGCCGAGATTGGCCGAATAGCCTTTACGAAAACTTCGATGTTACACGATATTTACCGATGAGTTAGTGTGTCTACGACCCCTTACTCTCATATTAAAAGACGGAAGCTGCCGAGATTGGCCGAATAGCCTTTACGAAAACGTCGGTGTTTACCGATGACTTAGGGGATGTTGACCTTAAGTCGAAAACTTTTTCGCCGATGCCGTCGAATATGACATATCGAAAATGACCAAAATATTAGATTCCGGATTGTGTGGTAAAAAGTTAACGGATCATTAGAAGAACATGTTGCCTAAATGTAAAATATTTAAGTCACGCTCTGTCAATAGGGTTTAACCCTTTACCACACGGCAAAATTTAAGACCTATCCAAATTGAAAGCATTTGCAGATGACAATTTCATAGTGGCTCAAATGACGCAACTTTTCTTTGATAGGGTAGAAAACTTTGTGGGAAAAGGAGAAAATGCTGGTTACCAGCATTTTCTCCTTTTCCCACAATGTTTTCAAAAGGCCTTTTCTTCAGGGGTGTTAAAAGGCGTCATTGTGTGGTAAAGGGTTAATACATCTGCAAAAATTATCGACTCAGTTCAGCCTGCCCAGTCTGCGCGGGCTGACCTTTAGAAGTCGAAACCTTTTGTTATTGGTCAATTTTCTGCATATCAAAGGACCTGTCTCCCTCATGATTCAGTCGGTTGTGAGACTAAACGGATTTTATGTGTCCCTAATTATGTGACGACTTGCCTGGTATGATGCATCACAGAGATGCATTAAAACTAGTTTTCCTAGAGCATGGCTTACTTTATTCTGTATTACCTGTATACCAGCAAGGTTAGACAAACACAACCTAAAAACTACAGCTCAATGGGAGACAAAAGAAAGTTACTTCCCTTGATAGCTCTCCACTACTAACTAGGTCCTGAATAAGGTATTACTTGGTTTTTATCCTTGATATCCTTTGCACTATTTATGAATGTTTAGAGTTAAATATCTCCTTCAAAATTTATCAAACCACAAATTCGACCTATTTGATGCATTAAGATGGTAATAGTGAGTGAAATTCAATTTGCAAATATCATGAAGACCTTACATATATATCATCAGTCAAATAATAATAATCGCAACATCTCCTAGTAAAGCAAGGATAAAAACAAAGGAAATCAAATAAAAGGACCTGGTTTCAATTTGGTTACCTTGGTTTTTATCTAACAAGGGAGATAATTTGGATTTCACTTTTGTCTCCCATTGATCGATTGATTATATGTTGTGTAACGCCTGTTTCAACATTATTTCAGTTATATCGCGGCGGCCAATTCACCTATCCATGCTTTCCCGGAGTCTCTTTTACCAGTACTGCTTTTATCAGTGGCTGCTTTCCCACATAACCATCGTCGAGACAATGGTCAGCGGTAGGAGAGAAATGAATCCTGTCGCAATGACTATCATCATTCCTCGGAAGGAAATTGGCGGAGCCAGGGATCGAACCTACGACCCCCTGTTCTCAAGTCCTGCACTCTACCGACTGAGCTACCGGGGCTCGGCCTACAGCTCAAGCGGTCTTCCATACTTCTTAGCTTTATTTGCGTCGAAATTCGCCACAACTCGACGAAGTTCCACACACTGTCGCGTGGGCAAAATGTTGTATTCGGCGAAAAGTCGCTTTGGCAAGATGAGTCTTCGACTAGACTATTTTCAACAAAATTGTTTTCGACGAAATGTCATGGATCCGCCTTAAAACACAGGGTTGCATAATCATCCAAGTCCGCGTACTGTAGGCCACAAAATGGCGTATGTTATAATGAAAAATAAGCAAACTAAAGTTCTTTATTAAATCAAATAATTTCACAATCTATCAAATTACCGTTTTTTCGTATTTCTTTTCAAAAGTTGACTTTATTTACGAAATTCAATTAAATCATAATTATGTGGTGGGTCTTGGTCCACAAAATTTCAATTTCATGAAAGTTTCTTAATTCCGAAAATGACATTACAAAAAAAGATTTAAGGCTATTATTATTATCAGAAATAAATTATGATCTTGGGTTAACTCTTAACGCGTTGTTCGCATTTTTTGTGCCTTTGCGCCCAGTGTAGATCAAAGATCAGACTGCACGAAACGTGTAGACTGATCTTTGATCTACACTGTCCGTTTTGCTGAAACACAACGGACCAAAGCAACTATGAAACAGCAAATATTTGGATCGTATTTTATACTTAGAGACCGTAAATGTTTTATTCGGCGCTCTAATAGGGGTCTAATTCAAAACCGCAGAACATAAGTGCAACAAATAAATTAATCAAAATGGACAATAAAGCAATTTGCGTTGCACAAATGTCATGCAGTTTACCCTGCTAAAAGCTTACACAATTGAAACCAAGGTTACTAAATTTAATCTTGGAAAACTTGAGGGTGTGGGTTCGATTCCCTCAGAGGACCTACTAAAATTACTAATTGTCTTTCGGATGAGCCTGAACCAAACAATCCCGAGTTTTAACAACAGAGAAGAAGAAAGTTTCTGATAAAATAAGTCTAAAATTTTATTCTATGGTAAAGAGTTAACGCGTTACTAATCAAGCCCGGCTTTTGACGACACCAGGCCAGAAGGCGTTGAAAACCTTGTGAGAAAAGGAGAAAATGCTGGTAACCAGCATTTTCTCCTTTTCCCGCAAGGTTTTCTACCCTTTCAAAGACAAAAACCCATCAATTTAGCCATAATTTGATCTTTCGTATGCAAATGCTTGAATTTGGGCAAGTCTATTTTTTTTCTATCTGGTAAATGGACTTGAAATTGGAATCCCTTGGCTCTTTTCACTTACTAAAATTGTTTTCTATTTGAATTGATCTTTACCAGACAATCCAGTGATTAATCACCCTGAGGATTAAAGCTTTTGTAAATATTGTGGGAGAAGGGAAAAATGCAGGTAACCGTGATATCTTCTACCTATTCAAAGATAAACCCCATCATTGGAGAGGTCATCAGACCTCTCCAACAGTGCTGAGTTTAAAAGGCAGACTGCCACAGAATTTGCTGTCTAAATCCATTTTTCTTTCGAAATTGTTCTGATACACAGTCTGTTTCGTCATGGTTTTGTAAATAAAGCGAAATCAAAAAAAACGAAACAGAAAATAGACGTGGTTAATTTTTATATGACGAATTTCAGAAAAGATTTATTATATTTATTTGCCATGGTTGCAAATGACCTCTCACATAATTGTAATTTTTCATTAAGCAAATAAATCTAAGCAGAAGAGAAAATAAAAAGAATTTCGTTCAAAAAGAGAAAGAAGACCGCTGGACAAGATCATGCGACTTGAAAACGCGGAAAGAGGGTCAATGACCGTCATGTAAAGCATAAAAGGTTTCTACGCGGCGGCTTTTTTACTTGTTTGTTTACATGTACCAAAATATATCGAAATTAAAAGCTATTAAACTATTTGAAAACATTGATGCTGACCTCTCCTGGCTTCTTTTGTAAAGAAGCCAACTTGTTTGAACCATATTTGTTTTGTCGTCTGCAAATGCTTTCAATTTGAGAAAGTCTAAAGGGACTTTTCACGAACTGCATTGTCTTTCTGTTTGATTAAAGTGCAATATGGAGTGTTACGAAATACATGTATGTTGGTAAAGGGAAACTGAATTACTCATGGACAAATAATCTAGAAATTAATTCAGCTAATTTATTCTTTGTTTTTTAAAATTTCATTTTCTAGCTTTCATCGTGGAATTTTAACGTCGTTTCACTTGACTGTTGATGTCAAAACCACATTTCATACTATATTTATAGGAATATAAACTTGTAACCACTATCATGGGCCATGGTCTGTGAAAAGGAGGCTTACTGCATCTGCAAAACGTTTCGATCCAGGCCAGCCTGCGCATTCCGAGCTGACCTGGTCGAAACTTTTTGCAGTTTTTCAGTTTTCTTCATGTCAAAGGACCAGTGTACCTTATGATTTAGTCGGTCGTTAGACAAAAATGTATTTTATGGATCCATAAATATATGATGACTTGCTTGGTATCATGCATCAAGGAGATGCATTAAACATGCTTTTGCCGCAGAACATGGCTCATAATTATATGGATTGCAACACGCGAAAAGGAGCATTCGGACATTTGCGTAAAGTGTCGTCTCAGATCAGCCTGCGCAGTCCGCCCAGGCTAATCCGAAACGACACTTTCCGTTTTTATGTAATTTTCTGTTTTGCGCAAGTCTACTGTAGCACAAAATCTAATGTAGTCGTAAAGTGCAGTCTCGGATTAGCCTGCGCGGACTGCGCAGGCTGATCCGAGACGACACTTTACGCAAATGTCCGAATGCCCCTTTTCGCGAGTTGCAAGGCATATAATTCAAACTATTTTTAGACTAGTCCATATTCAAGCATTGGAAGACGGCGACGATAGTAGTAAAGGAAGAGAGAATACGGACACACCTGGGCCTGGGTGTGTCCGTATTCTCTCTTCCCTGAGTGCCCTATATCACCGTCCCTGACAAAAATGTGGGCTAATTTGCCCTCCGAAGGTCCGAAAAGTTGCGAGTAAGCGATAAAGTCCGAGATTCCGCATGAAAATGTTACTATAAATAGAATCATAGCATTCAAAATGGCGGCCGTGCGGAGGATACTCTAGGGATGTGTCCCTATTTGCTGTCCCCGAAAGATTTTTTTTTATTTTGTCCCTAGGCTCTCTTCCCTGAGCGGGATTTAGCATTCAAAATGGCGGCCGTGCGGAGGACACTCTGGGGATGTGTCCCTATTTGCTGTCCCCGAAAGATTTTTTTTTTATTTTGTCCCTAGCTCTCTACCCTGAGAGGGATTTAGCATTCAAAGTGCAGGCCTTATGACTGTCAGGTTGGGTAAAAATGGTCAGATCACTGAGTTGGACTTAGTTTTTTTCACCCTATGGATGATTTTTTCTCTTTCTAATTGCCTGACCATCGAGTTGGACTTAGACTTTTTTCTGCATCTCTATGAATGATTTTCTTTCTAAAAAGCCTGACCATTGAGTTGGACTTAGTTTTTTCTGCACCTATGAATGATTTTCTTTCTAAAAGCCTGATCATTGAGTTGGACTTAGACTTTTTTCTGCATCTCTATGAATGATTTTCTTTCTAAAAGCCTGACCATTGAGTTGGACTTAGTTTTTTCTGCACCTATGAATGATTTTCTTTCTAAAAGCCTGATCATTGAGTTGGACTTAGTTTTTTCACCCTATGAATGATTTTCTCTCTCTAAAAGGAATTTATCCCTATATCAGTGAGTTGTACTTAGTTTTTTCCCCTATGGATGATTTCTCTAAAAGATTGAGCGCTGAGTTGGACTTAGTCTTTTTTTACCCTATGTATGATTTTTTCTCTCTAAAAGGAAATTTATCCTATATCACTGGGTTGGACTTAGACTTTTTTCTGCATCTCTATGAATGATTTTTTCTTTTCTAAAAGGAAATTTATCTTATATCACTGAGTTGGTCTTAGCTTTTTTTCCCTATGAATGATTTTCTCTCTTTCTAAAAGGTTGACCATTGAGTTGGACTTAGTCTTTTTACATCTCTATGAATGATTTTTTCTTTCTAAAAGACTGATCACTGGGTTGGATTTAGTCTTTTTCTGCATCTATGAATGATTCTTACTCTTTGGAGTGTAACTCTCTGGAGTATAACTCTTTTGGAACGTGTCTCTTCTAAAAGAAAGATAGAACTTTCGTGGTAGATGGTTAGTCCTGAAAAGGACTGTTGGGTTAGCTCTGAAAAGAGCTGTGACAATTTGAAGAAATGACAACTTGAAGATAGAACTTTCGTCTGACAGCTTGAAGGTAGAACTTTCGTCTGACATCTTGAAGATAGAACTTTCGTGGTAGATGGTTAGTCCTGAAAAGGACTGTTGGGTTAGCTCTGAAAAGAGCTGTGACAATTTGAAGAAATGACAACTTGAAGATAGAACTTTCGTCTAACAGCTTGAAGGTAGAACTTTCGTCTGACAATTTGAAGAAATGACAATTTGAAGAAAAGATAGAACTTACGTCTGACAATTTGAAGAAAGGTAGATCTTCCGTGGTAGATGGTTAGCCCTGAAAAGGGCTGTTGGGGTGTCCCTAAAAGGGAGCTGGTTTTGGAGGTTGTGTTTTTAAGCACAACCTCCAACCTTTCTGCAGGCTGGACAGCTACTCGCAGCCCGCCTCTTTAGCCTCTTCAACTCCCGTTCATCCAGTCCAAAGTCCAAAGAGAACGAAGGCTCAGCGTCTTCGTTCCAATCTTCGGTAGAAGCCACTACGAACTCCTTCTTCTTCTTGTCGTCCATCTTTTTTCTGGATGATAGCTGCGCAAGCTCGCTAAAGCTCATATCTCTTAAAGCACACTCCATATTGTCTACAAGTCGAAGAGAATGAACGATGGGCGGGAAATGACGCTGGGTTTTATAGGTTTTCAGACGGATTGAACTAGCTGACCCATGACGTCATTTTCTCCTATGTTTTTCCCGCGTCGGCGTTTCATGCTGTTTTTTGGCTCCAAAAATTAATGTTAGCCAATCAGAATCAGCGTTTTATTTCTAATACTAAATGTTTTATTTTTTGACCAACCCGTGGGTTTGTTACATTTTTTCTTGTTCTGGGGATTTTATTGTTGCCCAATCCATGGGTTTGTTACATTTTCTTGTTCGGGTTAGAAAAACTAGAGTTTAACTAACAGTTATGAGACGTTGTATGGGAAAAATGTAGACAGAACAAAGTCTTTTGGGGAAAAAACAGAATGAAGAACTCTATTGTTTTTTGAACTTTTATTTATTGAACTTTTATTTACTGAACAGAACTAAACATTGAAACATTTTTTTTGCAATGCATCATAAAAAAATTTCTTGACAATGAAAAAAATTTCTTGACAATGAAAAAAAATCACAAGCAAACATTTTTTTGCAATGCATCATAAAAAAATTTCTTGACAATGAAAAAAACATTTTCTTAACAATGAAAAAAATCACAAGCAAACATTTTTTTGCAATGCATCATAAAAAATTTCTTGACAATGAAAAAATATTTTCTTACCAATGAAAAAATCGCACTGAAATATTTTTTCACAATGAATTATTCACAACGAATTAATCGCAATGAATTAATCACAATGAATTATTTTTCGCAATGATTTATTTACAATGAATTAATCGCAAAAAACAGTATATAACAAATTTTATGCAATGTAAATTCGCAAACACCACAAGTTTCACATTTGTTTTTATATTCCTACCGTTTTGTTGTTTTTTCTTGGTTGTTTTCGTTCTGTCTTTGGTTTTTTCGGGATCTTGAAATCAACGTGATTGTCAATGTTTTTCCCGTATTTGCCCTGCCCTGTCAATATTGGTATAGTTGGTTTTTGATCAACTCACTGCTTCTTGTGGAGATGGTTACCATCTTCCTCAGATTTCCGCTTTGTTGTTTTTCTTGGTTGTTTTTCCTTTGGTTGATTTTTCTTTGGTTGATTTTTCTTCACAACACTTACGATAGAGTCCACTAAGTTGTGAAGATTGGATTTATCAAACTCGAACTCCACAGGAATCTTCACAGGAGTTGTTGAAATGAGCTGATCCTGTTGACGTAGTACCTCGATATTTCTACTGAGCTGATCAGTACTTGCGGTTAAAGTTTTAATTTCCTCCAAATGTCTGTTTAAAGTCTCCAGCTGATCTATGATTCGGATCATCATGCTATCTTGTTTCAAATTTAGCTGCTTTACCTCTTCATAAATGTTGTCAAACACTGTCGCTGGAATGATGGTTGTCGAATTTAACTCCGGTGGTGGATTGATAATTGTCGAATTCATAACTGATGAAAGAACGTCTCCATTGTTTTCCACTGATGGAAAATCGTCCAAGCTGATTTCATCTAAGTTGTGCTTCATATTGTAACTGACTCTGAATATTGATACTGCTTTCGAAGTGATCGTTAGCTGAGAATCAAAGAAATGGTGAATATATGAAAATAACACCGAGCTTTATACGTTTACAGAGGATTGAAATTTTTAAAGAGGGCGGACCTGGCGGAAAACACCGGTATTGTACTGTGTGACACCGAATTAGGAGTGGTAAAAAAACACCGATATAACCGTCGATTTGATTGCACAATGTTAATGAAACGCCGACGCGGGAAAAACATAGGAGAAAATGACGTCATGAGTCATCTAGTTCAATCCTTCTGTAAAGCTATAAAGCCCAGCGATAATTTACATAAAATCATATTTGTTCCAGAATGGTTCGAATTCTTGTATGCCCTCACTGTGCAAACAGATGTCTGATAGAGTGTGGGAAATGTTTTTCCATACTCGAGTATCTTGGGCAGAAGCATAACTGTCCAGATACAGATGAAGGATTTTATGATGATGATGAAGGTTCGACGATTTGCTGCGAACACTGTGGATGTGAAATCATCCCAGTGGGTCGATCGGAAGAATCGTAGAGCTGGATGTCAATGTGAGATCCTTCAAAAAAAGCCCTTTTCAGGGCTAACCATTTAGCACGAAAGATCTTTCTTCTCAAATTGTCAAAAGTAAAAAAGACTTACAGTCATAACTAGAAAAAAGTCAAAAGTAAGAAGTAATTATTTTTATATTTTTTATTTCAAAAAAGAACTTATGTACAATGAAAAAATCAAAATCATGAACTGTAAAGACAAAAAAATGAATGAACTGTAAAAGACAAAAAATGAATGAAAAAAATCAAGTCAGTCTTTTTTTGTTTATATTCATTATTGTATTGAAATCTTTTTTTCACTCAGTATGTTTTTTCTTTTTCTTTGAGATGTCAGATTCACATTTGTTTTTACGTTTTCTTTTCCTATCGTTGGTTTTTAATTCCACATCTGGACAGATTTTGTCCTCATGTTTTGTTGATTTGTAAAAGAAATAGTTCTTTGTCACTCGTTTTTTCTTCTTTTCGATGTTTTGCTGTTTTTCCTTTCCGTACGAACAACCCGGTTCTGCAGAAAATTCGTTTTTTAGATCCAAAGTTTGTTGTTTTCTTAGATTATCGTTTGTAGATATTTTTTTCTCTGTCTGTTCTGTTATTTTGCAGATTTCTGAATCGCTGTTAGCCGCTGTATCGCTCTGCATGTCTACGATCTGAGTTACAATCGATGAGGATGTAGCTTGTGGTGAACTTTTTTTCCATGTATTTTCACTGCAGAATGAATTTAGTGTGCCGACGAATTTTATATCTTTGAGACCATCAACGTTGTAAAACGATGGTAAAATCTCAATGTCGTGACTGTGTGGATTCACGTAGACAAAAACAATTGTACCTAGCTGATTTTCTTTTTCTGCACATTCTTTGGTCCAATGTCCTGCTTCGTTGCATGTGAAACAAATATTTGTTCTCACACCATTCGCACCATATCGTTTGTCAATCATCGCTTGATCCAAAACTCTGTAGCTGGTAGTACGGTAAACATCTTTTTCTTCTAAATGTTGCTGGGATAAAAATGATCCCACATAGTTTCCGATATGTTTAACATTATACTTTGATGGTATATTGCTGATCTCATAATCGTGGGTGTATGGATTAACATACAGATACACCCTCTTTCTAAGTGGTGATGTATTTTGCAGCTTTAACTCACTCATATTTTTTTATCAGCTGTACTGACTGAGATCGAGTAGGAGAATGAATAGATTTTCACAACTAACGGCTTATTTATACACTGTTACAACGGAGAGGGTATATAAATTGCTAGTTTTTTCTCACTTCTGCATTATTGTCTTTTCACTCAGAGCTAAAACGATGGGTAAAAGAAAAAGAATAATAACCTATTCAGACAGTGAAAGTGACGATGAGGTGTTTCCACCAACAAAAAAGAAAAAAACTAGACCTTTGAAAGAAGAAAGTGACGATGAGGTGTTTCCACCAATAAAAAAGAAAAAAACTAAACCGTTGAAAGAAGAAAGTGACGATGAGGTGTTTCCACCAACAAAAAAGAAAAAAACTAGACCTTTGAAAGAAGAAAGTGACGATGAGGTGTTTCCACCAATAAAAAAGAAAAAAACTAAACCGTTGAAAGAAGAAAGTGACGATGAGGTGATTCCACCAATAAAAAAGAAAAAAACTAAACCGTTGAAAGAAGAAAATGATAGCGACGATGAAAGTACCAACTCTAACTTAGACATGAAAAGTCTATATGATTTAACAGAAAAGGGTAATAAGAAGTCAAGAAAATTTAAAACAGAATCACATGTGCTGATGCTGAGTTTTAAGAAATTTGAAGAATTATCACCTCAGAGACTCCTTGGATTATTTGACGATGTTACCCGTGAAATCATTCGAAAGTTAAATGCCAGCCCGACGGATATGATTAGGATTACCATCAATCATCCTTCGTTGGAAATAGGAATCCATATTCCTTTTTTAGCTGCAGACCAGTTACAAGGTGAAACTATGCTGAATGAAATTGAACGAGTTTTACAATCGAATACAGATTTCGTCTTGAACGATGGATTCATGACATTTGACATCACACATACAATACCACCAACTGGTAGCGGAAAACCAAAATATAGATCGTCAGAATTAGATTCAAAGTTTTTTGCCCAGAAGAAAAAATCCATTATTCAAATTGACAATCATGACCAACTATGTTTTGCAAGAGCCGTTGTTGTGGGAATTTGCTACAGTGAACGTGAAAACACCAAAGTATGGAAAAGAAAATGGGATCGTATTTGTCGTTCAAACCGCCCTCTTCAAAAGACTGAAGCTGAGAAATTGTTACATGAAACTGGAGTTTCACCAACACAACCTATAGGAATTGACGAATACAAAAAAATTCAAGCATTCTTGTATGAAAAAGGCTATGTCATTAAAGTTCACCAGCAGCATTCAAAAGTGGAAAAAATATTTAAACATCCAGAAGTGAAAACCAATAGTAAGATCATACATTTGTACTTTCATCAAAACCATTACGACTACATTAAATCTATCAAAGGTTTTCTTAGTTGTGGATATTATTGTGAGTTCTGTGATGTGGGTTACACTCAGCGGGAAGGTCATGCTTGTTCAAATATCTGTAAAGGTTGTTATCGCGAAGGAAAATGTCCATCAGAATCAAAAGAATATGTTTGCAGTGTTTGCAGTAGACGATTTTTTAGTGCTGAATGCTTTGAAAATCACAGAAATGTTCAAGGTAAAGAAAAGAAATCCATTTGTGAATTAGTGAAACTCTGTTCGAAATGCGGTGCACAATATCATATCAGAAAGAAAAATCATGTTTGCAATGGAAAGAAAAGATGTCATATCTGTAAGAGAATTGTTAACTTTTCTCATCAATGCTATATTCAACCTTACCAAAGTAAGTTGAACCATGACAGCGATGACGAGACGAGTTCTTCTGTAGTCAAAAAACCACAGTTTATTTTCTTTGATTTTGAATGCAAACAAGACACAGGTGTACATATCCCAAATTATTGTATCGCACACAGAGCGTGTGATGAATGTATCGATAAATCACTTGATTTTCATTGTTCTACATGCAGTGAATTTGAAGAGGGTAGGGAAGTTATTTTTCAAGGTGAAAAAACTTTGAGTCAATTTTGCAACTGGCTCTTTTCAAAACATCATAAAGGGGTTACGGCTATTGCCCATAATTTCAAAGGCTATGATGGGCAGTTCATTCTTGACTATATTGTCAAAGTTGGGTTAAAACTTCCAAAATTGATCATGAATGGAAACAATATTATGAAGTTAGAACTGAACGGTGTACGTCTGATCGATTCTTTCAATTTCATGAGTTTTGGTTTGGCAAAATTTCCATCCACCTTTGGCCTTCAAGAAATGAAAAAAGGTTACTTTCCTCACTGGGCGAATACAGATGAATTTTGGAGTTACATCGGACCCTACTTGGATATGTCTTATTACAAACCCGACTCAATGTCTGAAGAGGCTAGGTCGAAATTTATAGTTTGGTATAATGACAAAGTTCGAAATGGTGAGGAATTCAATTTTCAGGGGTTCAAAGCATTGCTCAGGAAAAAGGTATTAATATTCAGCATGCAAAAAATGGTGGTGAAGCTCAAATCGGGAAATATAGTGTAGATGGTTTTCACCATCAATCAAACACTGTTTATGAATTTCTTGGGGATTTGTATCATGGTTGTCCTGTATGCTATACAGATCGAAATCAGATCAATCCTATTAATGGAAAACCCATGTCTGAATTGTACGAACGTACTTTTGAACGTATAGCAGATATCGAAGACATGGGATATAATGTAGTGTACATTTGGGAACACGAATTTGATGCTAAGATGAAGGATAAAGAGTACAAAAAACACATTGAAAAGTTATATCCACATTTGGACCCTATCGATCCGAGGGATGGTTTGTCCGGGGGAAGATGTAATGCAATAAAAATTGGATATGATGTTGATGAAAAAACCAAAAAGGAAATCAAGTACATCGATATCTGTTCTCTATACCCTTATGTTTGTAAACACAAATCCTACCCTGTAGGTCAGCCAGAAATTTTGTCTGCTGAGAATATTGATATGAACAATATTCGCCAATATGAGGGATTAATCAAATGCAAAGTTTTACCTCCATCTGATTTGTTTCACCCCGTTCTTCCAGTTCACTGTAACAACAAAATGATGTTTCCCCTCTGTATGAAATGTGCAGAAGAAAGCTCAAACATTTGTAGACATGGTAAAGAAGAGAGGGCTTTGGTCGGAACTTGGGTTACTTTTGAATTATTCAAGGCTCTTGACTGCGGTTATCGATTATTGCAAGTGTATGAAATTTGGCATTTCAATTCTGTGTCAGATCAGTTCTTTAAACATTATGTGGACAATTTCTTGAAAATTAAGCAAGAAGCCAGTGGTTATCCAGATTGCTGTCAATCAGACTCAGAAAAAGATCAGTTCGTTTGTGAATATGAGAAGGCAGAAGGTGTTCGTCTTGATCCAAGTTGTATTCAAAGAAATCCTGGGAGAAGATCATTTGCTAAGATTATGTTGAACTGTCTTTGGGGAAAATTAGTTCAGCGTGAAAAAATGATCCAGACGGAATACATCAGTGATCCGTCTAAATATTTTGAATTAGTCACCAACCCCAATTTCATTGTAAAGCATGTAGAAATCTTTGATGAGAACTGTTCATTCATCTTGGTTAACTATGAATCGAAGCTGGAACATATTGACACCCATGCTACAGCCAATGTGATAGTAGGTTCTTACGTAACAGCTTATGCAAGGTTGGAATTGTACAGTGTTCTTGAAAAGTTAAAAGATAGAGTTCTGTATTTCGATACAGATAGTTGTATGTACATTCACGACCCCGAATTATGGAATCCCCCTATTATTAACAGCCGGCTAGGAAAATGGACTGATGAAGAGCCTGCTTGTAAAATTACTCAATTCAGAGGACTTGGACCTAAGAATTATGCTTACAAAATGAAAACAAAAGATGGAAAAGAGATAAGCAAATGTAAAGTAAAGGGGATTACTCTGGATTACAATACAAAACAGGTGGTAAATTTCGATACATATTCGAAATGTGCTTTGGATCGTACAGTAGAAATCAAAATTCAGTATGATTGTAAAATTAAAAGACACAGAGATAGAACGGTTACCAGTGAACCACAAACAAAAACGTTTCGTTCTGTATACACCAAGAGAGTCATTGTAAATGGTACTGATACTGTACCCTATGGTTATAAAAGCTTGAGAAAATAATTTCATATCACATTGTTGTGTACCAATCACTCAAAGTAAGTCGGGGGAAAAATATTAGCAGTTGATCAAAAAAATAACAATCATGTTGCCGTTACCAATAGAACTACGTGAAAAAATTTATGGAGAATTTGTTCGACAGCATACGCTTGATGAACAAACACAGCTTAACATTAAATTTTTCTGTGTGAAAATGTGGATCAAAAAAATGTTTAAATGGGTTGCAAAAGGAGAAAAGTCCTACAAAGTGTATGCTATATTCAACTTTATTGCGATGATGGTGGACGATTCGGGGATGGATCTCGTTCTCAAGACTTATTTAGCAGATAGCTGTATGAAAGACAATGTTATTAGTAAACTGTTTAGATCCACAAGTCGATGGACATTTTTTATCATAGGCCCAACAGAAGAAAGTTTTCTTAACGTTGTGAAAATGAAATCAGTTCTATTTAACTTTTACTTACGCTACAAAAAAGGATCTGTTCATGATTCCTACGGAGAAACAGTGGAAACCATGTCAGGATATATTCTATTTGATAGAGATGTTACAGAAGAAGTAGTGAATTCAGCTCTTTCAACAAAAGACGCTTATAGACATGTTGCTCCATTCATAGGACTACGAGATTTCAACGATATGGACAGTGAGTATACAATGTTTTTGGGGTATGATCAATTGCATAAAGACATTACGGAATATGAAAACAAACGTGAAACTCGTGGTGTTTGCGAATTTGCATTATAAAAAATTTGTTATATACTGTTTTTTTGCGAATAATTCATTGTAAATAAATCATTGCGAAAAATAATTCATTGTGATTAATTCATTGCGATCAAATCGTTGTGAATAATTCATTGTGAAAAAATATTTCAGTGCGATTTTTTCATTGGTAAGAAAATGTTTTTTCATTGTCAAGAAATTTTTTATGATGCAATGCAAAAAAATGTTTGCTTGTGATTTTTTTCATTGTTAAGAAAATGTTTTTTTCATTGTCAAGAAATTTTTTTATGATGCATTGCAAAAAATGTTTGCTTGTGATTTTTTTTCATTGTCAAGAAATTTTTTTTCATTGTCAAGAAATTTTTTTATGATGCATTGCAAAAAAATGTTTCAATGTTTAGTTCTGTTCAGTAAATAAAAGTTCAATAAATAAAAGTTCAAAAAACAATAGAGTTCTTCATTCTGTTTTTTCCCCAAAAGACTTTGTTCTGTCTACATTTTCCCCATACAACGTCTCATAACTGTTAGTTAAACTCTAGTTTTTCTAACCCGAACAAGAAAATGTAACAAACCCATGGATTGGGCAACAATAAAATCCCCAGAACAAGAAAAAATGTAACAAACCCACGGGTTGGTCAAAAAATAAAACATTTAGTATTAGAAATAAAACGCTGATTCTGATTGGATAACATTAATTTGGAGCCAAAACAGTATGAAACGTATCATGGAAAAATGTATGTGCTTTCTGCCAGGTCCGAGCTCTTTAAAAAATTTCAATCCTCTGTAAACGTATAAAACCCGCGTTATTTTTCACACATTCACCATTTCTTTGACTCTCAGCTAACGATCACTTCGAAAGCAGTGTCAATATTCGGAAGCAATATCAATATGGAAGAGGTAAATCATCAACTACGTGAGGCTCTCCAAGAGTATCTAAATGCCGGACAGCAGTTATTGCAACTAACCACTCATCTCGTAGGAGAGGAGGAACAAAACCAGCTGCGACGTATAACACAACCATACAAAGATCTCGGCGAAAGATTAGTTCAGCTATTATTAAAGACAACACCGGATATCATCTTGGTTGATATCGAGTTCGGGAGGAAGATTACAGCATGCCCCATTTGCCAAGCGAATTTCGGGTGTTGCCATTAGAACTGGAAAAAACACAACCTCCAAAAAAAACAAAACAGCCCTTTTCAGGGCTATCCATCTACCACGAAAGTTCTATCATTCTTCAAATTGTCATTTCTTCAAATTGTCAAACTTCTTTCTTTTAGAAGAGTTACACTGCAAAGATTCACAATAAAAAAAAGTCATAGGTTAGTTAAACTCTAGTTTTTTCTAACCCGAACAAGAAAATGTAACAAAACCCATGGATTGGTCAACAATAAAATCCCCGAACAAGAAAATGTAACAAACCCACGGGTTGGTCAACAATAAAACATTTAGTATTAGAAATAAAACGCTGATTCTGATTGGCTAACATTAATTTTTGGAGCCAAAAAAACAGCATGAAACGCCGACGCGGGAAAAAACATAGGAGAAAATGACGTCATGGGTCAACTAGTTCAATCCGTCTGAAAAGCTATAAATCTCGGCGATTTATTTTCCATGCATTTCATTTTTTCACAATGGCTTCAAGACAATCACCAGTCGTCACTTGGATGGATACTGAGCGAAAGTTAATAAGAGCAAGGAGACAAATCGTCTTACTTAAACAACGCCTAGCTGGAGTGAGAAGACGATACGAGAGGGCTGAGCTTGCTAATAACAGGGTGTTCTGTTATAACCTTCGGATGAAGGAACTCATTATTGAGGGCATGCTTGAGATGTATTTTCAGTATGTTATTTTAAAAACTGAGCAGGTGACCCGTCTTTTCCGTGCGCAAATCGCCACTGAAAGGAGTGAGTCAGACAGCGAATCGACTGATGCTGATACTGAATAAACATTTTCAAAAAAATCAGCTCTTCTCAAAACAGCCCTTTTCAGGGCTAACCATCTACCACGAAAGTTCTATCTTTCTTCAAATTGTCATTTCTTCAAATTGTCAAACTTCTTTCTTTTAGAAGAGTTACACTCCAAAGACTCACACTCCAGAGAGTTACACTCCAAAGAGTAAAAAATCATTCATAGATGCAGAAAAAAGACTAAGCCCAACTCAATGTCCAGACAATTAGAAAAGAAAATTCATTCATAGAATAAAAAAGCTAAGTCCAACCCAGTGCTCAGTCTTTTAGAGAGAAAAAATCATTCATAGATGTAAAAAAGACTAAGTCCAACTCAATGATCAGACAATTAGAAAGAAAAAAATCATTCATAGATGTAAAAAAAGACTAAGTTCAACTCAGTGCTCAGACAATTAGAAATCATTTATAGGGTAAAAAAGTCTAAGTTCAACTCAGTGCTCAGACAATTAGAAATCATTTATAGTGCAAAAAAAAATCTAAGTTCAACTCATCGATATAGGGACAAATTCCATTTTAGAGAGAAAAAATCATTCATAGGATGAAAAAAACTAAAAAGTGATCCATTACACATATAAAACACTAAACTCTTGATTATTTTTCTCATTCACCATTAACTTTTTGTAAAACCTGAGCCAGTATCGCACAATGTTTGGATTAACATTTTTTCTCTTATTGCTCTTCTGGTTAGAAGAAAGAGAACGTTTCAGATATATCAGACATGAAATTGAACATCTGATGCAAATGCTAGATAAAATGGAATCAATCAAAAGAAAGAGAGGGGGATAAAAAAGTGCATTCTGTAAAAAAAACCAACTCTTTTCAGGGCTAGCTATCTTAAATAAACATCTTTCTTTTCATTTTGTCAGAAGACTCATAATCAAAAAAGTCATAGGTTAGTTAAACTCTAGTTTTTTCTAACCCGAACAAGAAAATGTAACAAACCCACGGGTTGGTCAACAATAAAACATTTAGTATTAGAAATAAAACGCTGATTCTGATTGGCTAACATTAATTTTTGGAGCCAAAAAACAGCATGAAACGCCGACGCGGGAAAAACATAGGAGAAAATGACGTCATGGGTCAACTAGTTCAATCCGTCTGAAAACCTATAAAACCCAGCGTCATTTCCCGCACATCGTTCATTCTCTTCGACTTGTAGACAATATGGAGTGTGCTTTAAGAGATATGAGCTTTAGCGAGCTTGCGCAGCTATCATCCAGAAAAAAGATGGACGACAAGAAGAAGAAGGAGTTCGTAGTGGCTTCTACCGAAGATTGGAACGAAGACGCTGAGCCTTCGTTCTCTTTGGACTTTGGACTGGATGAACGGGAGTTGAAGAGGCTAAAGAGGCGGGCTGCGAGTAGCTGTCCAGCCTGCAGAAAGGTTGGAGGTTGTGCTTAAAAACACAACCTCCAAAACCAGCTCCCTTTTAGGGACACCCCAACAGCCCTTTTCAGGGCTAACCATCTACCACGGAAGATCTACCTTTCTTCAAATTGTCAGACGTAAGTTCTATCTTTTCTTCAAATTGTCATTTCTTCAAATTGTCAGACGAAAGTTCTACCTTCAAGCTGTTAGACGAAAGTTCTATCTTCAAGTTGTCATTTCTTCAAATTGTCACAGCTCTTTTCAGAGCTAACCCAACAGTCCTTTTCAGGACTAACCATCTACCACGAAAGTTCTATCTTCAAGATGTCAGACGAAAGTTCTACCTTCAAGCTGTCAGACGAAAGTTCTATCTTCAAGTTGTCATTTCTTCAAATTGTCACAGCTCTTTTCAGAGCTAACCCAACAGTCCTTTTCAGGACTAACCATCTACCACGAAAGTTCTATCTTTCTTTTAGAAGAGACACGTTCCAAAAGAGTTATACTCCAGAGAGTTACACTCCAAAGAGTAAGAATCATTCATAGATGCAGAAAAAGACTAAATCCAACCCAGTGATCAGTCTTTTAGAAAGAAAAAATCATTCATAGAGATGTAAAAAGACTAAGTCCAACTCAATGGTCAACCTTTTAGAAAGAGAGAAAATCATTCATAGGGAAAAAAAGCTAAGACCAACTCAGTGATATAAGATAAATTTCCTTTTAGAAAAGAAAAAATCATTCATAGAGATGCAGAAAAAAGTCTAAGTCCAACCCAGTGATATAGGATAAATTTCCTTTTAGAGAGAAAAAATCATACATAGGGTAAAAAAAGACTAAGTCCAACTCAGCGCTCAATCTTTTAGAGAAATCATCCATAGGGGAAAAAACTAAGTACAACTCACTGATATAGGGATAAATTCCTTTTAGAGAGAGAAAATCATTCATAGGGTGAAAAAACTAAGTCCAACTCAATGATCAGGCTTTTAGAAAGAAAATCATTCATAGGTGCAGAAAAAACTAAGTCCAACTCAATGGTCAGGCTTTTAGAAAGAAAATCATTCATAGAGATGCAGAAAAAAGTCTAAGTCCAACTCAATGATCAGGCTTTTAGAAAGAAAATCATTCATAGGTGCAGAAAAAACTAAGTCCAACTCAATGGTCAGGCTTTTTAGAAAGAAAATCATTCATAGAGATGCAGAAAAAAGTCTAAGTCCAACTCGATGGTCAGGCAATTAGAAAGAGAAAAAATCATCCATAGGGTGAAAAAAACTAAGTCCAACTCAGTGATCTGACCATTTTTACCCAACCTGACAGTCATAAGGCCTGCACTTTGAATGCTAAATCCCTCTCAGGGTAGAGAGCTAGGGACAAAATAAAAAAAAAAATCTTTCGGGGACAGCAAATAGGGACACATCCCCAGAGTGTCCTCCGCACGGCCGCCATTTTGAATGCTAAATCCCGCTCAGGGAAGAGAGCCTAGGGACAAAATAAAAAAAAAAATCTTTCGGGGACAGCAAATAGGGACACATCCCTAGAGTATCCTCCGCACGGCCGCCATTTTGAATGCTATGATTCTATTTATAGTAACATTTTCATGCGGAATCTCGGACTTTATCGCTTACTCGCAACTTTTCGGACCTTCGGAGGGCAAATTAGCCCACATTTTTGTCAGGGACGGTGATATAGGGCACTCAGGGAAGAGAGAATACGGACACACCCAGGCCCAGGTGTGTCCGTATTCTCTCTTCCTTTACTACTGACGATTAAACGTGGTTCGAATGATGGAAATTGTCTTTGAAAGGATAGAAATTATTGTGGGAAAAAGGGGAAATTCTTAGTTACCAGCATATTGTCCTTTCCAGAACAATGTTTTTAAAAGCCTTCTTCTACAGGGTCTTGAAAACTCGGGATCGTAAAGTGTTATACGATAAATAAAGCTAGCGCCAAAATGATGATAATAAATTAAGAACAGATCAGAACACACATTTTAATTACGAATACTGTTGTACATAGTAATTTTTAACATAAAATGAAGATAACATATCACGTGACATTTCAATAGATATACAGATAAACAATAAGTAAGAAGTAAGAGAATAGGCTCACACGAGATATATTTAGAAAAGAAAAGTAGCTTGTATAATTCAATTAAGTTGAAGCACTTAGAAAGTTGATTTTTTTATTCGTTGCATGGAAAATAAATTTGCTTTAATTAATCAAATCTTATTTTATTCTTGGTATTTAAAAGGATGACGAAATTTAACATACTAGGTCTTTTCCGATAAATTTTTTATTAAACTCAAGCCCTAAATCTTCAAAAACTTTACAAACGAGAATAAAATGAAATTCGTCTTCTTCGTATTTCTAGCTCAATACACAGTCCATGTCGTCCGTATCTGCCGGATTCTATTCGAAATTTATGTGACCATAATCTAATGTTTGATGGACAGGTTCTAAATGTTCTATTATTCAGCAGATCCAAATAAGGGACCAGTTCGAATGAAACTAAGAGTAAATATAGATGACATAACAAAGTACTATTTCCAAGATCTGATCGTAGCTTTTGGAGAAAACAACCGATTTACTCTCTGTCTAAAGATTCGAACAAATTATTTGTTATTATAATTAAATGGATTCACCCATACATCGGAAAACCCATATTTGTCTAGCAATTTATGAACTCTTCATGCTTAAATTAAGTCTGTATCTAGAAGACAAATTTTAGTCTTGGTAATGTAAGACAAAACATTGGTAGACAACAAATTAAACATGGCTCAAATGATGAGAATTATATTCAAAAAGGTACACAAACATCGCGGGGAAATGAGAAAATGATGTTTACAAGCATTTTTCTCCTTTTTGCTACGATGTTTGTAAGAGTCCTCCTCCTCAGGATCGCGAAAACACGGAGGTCGTCTGGTAAAGGGCAGACTCTTTTTTTCTTCAACATTACAACAAAACCAGGGAGCGTGCTTTCGCTGCTTTGGAATGTATTGATGATATTTTTAGATAACATGTCTTTTATAGCATTAAATTCCAAGACTGGCCATTGAGATCTACTTTTTCTTGCGGATTCGTTTTTGTTTAAGGCGATGCGCCTCACATTTCCGGTTGAAGACGCTAAAAATAGCCAGATACATTCTAAATGAATACACTTTGATTCATTTGCTTTGTAGAATTTGCGATCTTGGTCCGTATTCACTAACCATTCTTAGTCTTAAACTCCAAGTTTTTCTAAATTTGAAAGCAACACAACTTCTGATTGGCTACGTGAAGGGGCGTCAACTCTTTCACTACCGAAAAAATATACCTGTATTACATTTTTTTTTTTTCAACAGCATAAGCACAGAACTTTGTGCCTCAAGATCATAAGATAGTTCTGTCATAATCTAAAATAAAGTAGACTAGTGGAGAGTGTAGATCAGAGACCAGATTGCACGTTCTGTGCAGTCTGGTCTTAATCTACACTGTCCAAAAAAAGCGTCTTACGTCGTCTATGGGTAAGGAAAAAGTTAGATAACAGTCAGAATAGAATGAACTCGGCGGTCGAAATCGCCCAAGGTTCATTTGTCTTAAAGAACATTTTGTCTGTAAAGCTAATTAGCCCTAACGAAGTTAGTGATTGAGAACGTTGATTTACCCGTTTTTTTTCTGGGAGGTCTACTACCCTCAGAGTTCTGTGCATTATTTGATGTCTTTTGCGGACAGTGTAGATCCAAGATCAGACTGCACAGAACGTGCAGTCTGATCTTGGATCTCTACTGTCCGAATTTCTAAGAGATATTGTGGCCACAGCAGGGCTGAAGACATCTCAATATATCGGTCATTTTTAACGCCTGATTAACCCTTATCCTGCTAAATAAGTGAATGGAAATTTTTGAGCCGATGGTAAAAACCCAAAGTTTGCTATTTCAAAAGTACTTTTTTGGGGGGACAGTATGTCCTTATCAGACAGTGTAGATCAAAGATCAGACTTCATGTTCTTTGCAGTCTGATCTTGATCTATACTGTCCGCAAAAGGTCAGTGAGTCGCGCTTTACAGCCTAGGGATTAAGTCTTTTTCGTTTATGTCGCATTGTAAGGGTGTATTATCTGTGTGGTCATGGTTTCAACACTGGCATTTTCAGATTTTTGTCGTTTATCAAAATTTTTGGCATTTAAGTAACAGGATGGTCGATGTGCAATCGATAACCCGTACTATTTTAATGAGATCAGATATGACGTCATCGTATTTATTTGAATACGATATCATTCGGCATATCTCGGGAGATCGGTGATCAAGTCCTGCGGCTGTTCCACGTAGCTTGATATGCACCTACACCGTACATTTCTTCGCCGGAAGTACAATGCATAACTGTTCTTATTTAATCGTAACAAATAACTTAGGAAAGCCAACATAAGCCACACTTTTCCTTGGGAATCTTTCTAAATACATTTCCGATGACAAACAGTCTGTACATTTATTTTCTTACTCGGTCTATCATTTACGTTTGCATTTTTCAGCGATAGGTTGCTTATCACCGTGGCTGTTGTTGCTGTTGCAAATCTATTCAGAAGGCGCCACGATATTTAAGATCATGTGACTGGCGATATTTCAAAGTGGAAACCTCATTGATACAGACGAGGTTAGATGTAGGTACGGAATCGGCCGAGTTGTGTCGAGTGAATACGATAGTAGCTAATCGAGGCGTACTATTGATCACGAGACTTTGATTTCTATAATCCTTTGTCTTGGTCTTCTAAGACGATGTTCTGGGTCCGTGTTCACTCACCATTCTTTAATTTCATTCTAAGTCTAACTCAAGATTTCTAAAGTAACGCGACTTCTGATTGGCTTTTAAGAGTGGTTGGTGAATACGAGCCCTTGGTACCTAGATGAGACTGTATGCTGGTGTAGTAGGTAACATTTATTCTAAAATACGTTTTGTACGTCCCCCAACTGCCCATGTTGAGTAAGAGTACCTGCAAAGAGAAAGCATTTCGCGCCTGGACTGACCAGCCTGATCCTCTGACCTCAATGCCACCAAGTGTTATGTGGAATGAGGTGCAGGTTCGAATTTCAGCCCTTCAGATCTCACTAGGATGTATCAGGGAACTTGTTGCTATGATTGTCCATTCAAGGGACAAAAGATTCCACAAAGAATGATCAGGTACATGATAAGAGTATGATGGAACGATGTCAAGTTGACATTGGTAGAAGGGTAGAGCATCTGCCTCTCACATCAAGGTTCTGTGTTCGGATCCCGTGATGAACTGGGTCGACGTTTGGAACGACCCAAATAATGGCTGGAGCTTTGCCTCGGATTTCCAGGAAACAATCATCGAGAGTGATTGATATAAGTTGTGAGAACCTGTTTCAAAAACGATGTAAAATAAGTAGGTTTACAGAAACAGGGAGTGCTTAGCAAAGCTTTGAGTGACATATACATGTAGTTTCGGGGCTTCTTTACTACTAATCACAACTCTTGTACAGTTATTTACATTTATCGATCTTCTAGCAGAACTTACATCGAAACTGCTAAATAACGCTATATGAATGACATAAACTGTCTATCAACGGAAATATGTTTTAAAATGATTTTGATTGAAAACTGCAACTCTTGTTTTTGTTGTGGGGTCTTATGATTCTTTGGGTAATGAAGCGGCCTACCCCCAGCGAAGAAATGTAAGGTGTAGGTACAAATCACACATTGTAATATGGCCGAAGAATTTGATCAACGGATCACTCGAGGTCTGCCGAACGCCAAGGTCCCATGAGCCAGTGGTCAATTGTAGTCCTGTTTGAAAGTTTGACAGGAAGCACTTCCGCTGCACTGTTTTATACGAGAAAATAAAGAACAGATGAAGAACAGATCTAAAATGTATTTTTGGTGTTTATTCGATGGATTCTGTGGAAACTGAATACAAGTTTGACATACTTTCAATATTCTTGGAGAAACGTTTTATTCCTGAGACCATATAAAAGAACATGGTTTACCACATGGAATGGCTAAGATTTTTCAAGGGTAGTTGTGTCTTAGGTGGAAAGTAAAAAACGCAATCGGTTGAGGTGCCACTGATTTAGCTTCTTGTGTAGGCCACTAGGCATATATTTGATAGAAACAAAGAGAAAAGCTGGTATTTCTTTTTGCCAATAAAAGCACAACAGAGGATCAAAGATAGAACATTTCACTGTTATTTGAACCATGCTATGTAAAAAGAGGGCTTAATGCATCTTCAAAAAGTAACGATACAGGTTAGCCTGCGCAGTCCGCGCATGCTGACCTGAATCGAAACCTTTTGCTAGAGGTCAATTTCCTGCATGTCACAGCACCAGTGTAGCTCATAATTCAGTTGACTGTTAGACAAAATGGATTTTATGGATCCATAATAATGTGATGACGTTATAATGCAGCAAGGAGATGCCCCAGAGCATGGCTCATTTTAATGTAGCAAACGACCAGTGGTGTGACACCCAATGCAGCCAAGGGATTTGATCAACGGATCAACCAAAGATTGCCGAACACCAAGCTCCCCACTCGTCACAACTCGGCCGATTCCGTACCTACAGCTAACCTCGTCCGTATCAGGGGAGGGAGTTTCCATTTTGAAAAACAGCCAGTCACATGATGTTAACATGGCGGCGCTCTGTTAATCGATTAGCAATGGCAGCAACAGCCATGGTGATAAGCAACCTATCACTGAAAAATGCCAACGTAATCGATAGACCGAATGTATTTACACAGATTTCAACGGAAAATTGTGACTAGTGTCTGCTTTCTTAGAGTAGTGGTACAATTTTAAGAACGGTGAAGCGGTGTACTTCCGGCGAAATGTGTACTGTGTAGGTGCATATTAAGCTACGCGATACAGCCGAGGGGCCTGATCAACGGATCACCCGAGGTTTGCCGAAAGCCAAGCTCCTGTGAGTGTGTGGGAAGAGAGGAAGATTTGGTGTACGATGTTACATGTACGGTTCGTCTGGTAATGTAATACAGCCCGCGTAAACAACACTTTACAAGACTTCAATTTCAGCTAATTGTTTCAACAGACGAGGAATTCTGGACGTGCAAAGTACCTACGTTTATCCTTTTATTACTAAGCGAAATGAGATTCGCTTTAGCGAACAGTGTAGATACAAGATCGGACTACACAATATGTCCGGTGTTTCATGGAATATTCAAAACAGCGTGAAAAAAAACCCCTAAAATGTCATTTGAATTTTGGCCCTCCATTGAATAATCCGAGTAATGATATGTTACTCTTTACTCCTTACCAAACGACAAAATTTTGGACAAGACCAATTTCAAAGCATTTGCAGATGCCAGTCTAAATGTGGCTCAGAAGATGTAATCTGTCTTTTGATATGGTAGAAAACATTGTGTAAAAAGGAGAAAATGCTGGTAACCAGCATTTTCTCCTTTTCCCACAATGTTTTCAGAAGGCCTCTCTCACAGGGTCGGTAAAATTTTGGACTGTGTGGTAAAGGGTTTAACCCTGTGAAACTGAGCGCAATGAGAATCGCTTTTATGATCAGTGTAGATGCAAGATCGGACTGCATAGAACATGCAGTCTGATCTTGGGTCTTTACTTTCCATTATTTCGTGCAATATTCAAAACGGCGCTGAATAAAGGAAAATAGTTTGGATTTTTTGTTCTTTTTATTGAGGATTTCCCTGTAATGATAGGTTAGCTTTTTACCAAACGACAAAATTTTGGACGAGACCAAATTCAAAGCATTTGCAGACGACAAAATAAATGTAGCTCAAATGTTGGTTTCTGTCTTTGATAGGGTACCAGAACATTGTGGTGAACAGGATAAAATGCTGGTTATCAGCGTTTTCTTCTTTTACCTCCATGTTTTCAAAAGCCTTCTCCTTCAGGATCGTTAAAACTCGTCATTATGTGTAAAATGGTTAAACGCTTTACAAATTACTAGAGATTCTACAAAGTCTAGCCACCCTCTGAAAGCTGTCGTTGTTGTTTTAAAACGTTTCGATAGATAGAAATTAGCTGAAAATCAACAGTTTCTTAAAATCTTCTGTTTTCGATCTCTTCAATTAAATTTTATAACTATGATCTACAAAATTTTTAGTTTTACTTTCTTCAAAACCCCGAAATACAGGGAGCCATATAGAGAAATATAATCCTACACAACACTGTGAGAATGGGAAGAGAGTGATTTGGGAAATATTGCTTTGAACGAGTCTATCATTATGTTTTTACAAAGAAGGAGTGATTTCGTAACTAAATTAAAATAACGTTGATGCATTTAGTAGAAGAAACGATACTTTGTCAAACCATTGTAGACTCAGATCAGACGAAAAGCAAAAGGCGGTGTTCATTTCCGGTCTGCAATATATGTGCCAGGATAAAGAAAAAAAAAATCTTGCTGTGAAATGTTTATTCTATAGCTCTATGTAATTTCTTTTTCTGTAGTACGATCCTGAAAAAACAAAACGTTGTATAAGGAGAAAATGGTGGTAAACAGCATTTTTTTTTTGTTTCCAAGACGTTTTCAGCTTTCCAAGGACGAATTCTATGAATTCAGGCAGTTTGTTAATTACTTAATTTGTCATCTGCAATTGATTTCAAACTGGAGTATTCTAAAATTTGCCGTTTGGCAAAGAATTAAACTTTTTACTGTCGCTTTCGTTCAGGCCTCCCTTTGTGTACGTAGTTTATTTGATTTATGAAAATTGTAGGCAAGTTTTTGGAGTAAAAGTAATACTCAACATGCACGCTGCTCATTCTTTTTCAACCTTTGGGCTGCTAAGCGCGACTCAGTGCTCTTTTGTAGATAGTGTGGTTCAAGATCAGACCGCAAAGAATGTGCAGTCTGATCTTGGATCCACATTATCCGATGCGGTGATTTTTTTCCACAGCAACAAACACTTTGTAATCGCAATATTGCATTGTTGGTTAGCAATCTTCTCTCTATTTATTTAGTAATTAGAGCTAAAAAAATTAGTTTAATTCGTTTTCGGTTTCCCCCATTTGTTCCATATGCACACGCCGTCTCTTATCTATATACATGTATATCATATTTTGTAGTTTCTAAATGCAAACGATTATAGTTTTGAGAAACTAAAGAAGTTAATTTGCAACTGGAGAAAATTACACGTCAGTCTCTTTGAGCTGCAAATATGCCTGCAAACTGACAGTTTCGGATAATTTTCACTCGGCTTCCGTAAAAATCCAATTAATATTTAATGTTCTCTCTGGATAAAAGATGTCAGGTTAATGACAAGTTAGGTGCTATGCTCTATTCCATTCAGGAGTCGAAGTTTTCACTTCAACTCAAAAACTCTGTATTTCTTTCCTGCTTTAATTTGTAGTTATTGGTTTTTGGCGCGGACTTGATGAAATTCTAAAGCCTATTATTCTATGTTTCAGACGTGAGGAATCCTCGAGCGATTTCCTGATCCGACTAGGGACGCGAAGTGATACAGTATCCGGACAGAACAATTACCGGCTGTAGGGAAAACCTGACAGTCTGTTATTATATGGCTTGCAACACGCGAAAAGGGGCATTCGGACAATTGCGTAAAGTGTCGTATCGGATCAGCCTGTGCAATCCGCGCAGGCTAATCCGAGACGGCACTTTACGACTACATTAGATTTTGTGCTACAGTAGACTAGCGCAAAACAGAAAATTACATAAAAAACGGAAAGTGTCGATTCGGGTTAGCCTGCGCGGACTGCGCAGGCTGACCCGAGACGACACTTTACGCAAATGTCCGAATGCCCCTTTTCACGTGTTGCAGGCTATATGTTTTACCCTTACCAAACAATCTTTTGCATTTGAAACTCCAAAGAAGGGTTTTGAAAACACTGTGGAAAAGGGGAAAACGCTGGTAACCTGCATTCTTTCATTTTTCCAACAGTTCGATACCCGGTCGCCGCGAATTTTCTTTCCGGCGATTTTTTGCCTCTCACCTCTGATGCATGTGAGAAAAGTAGTCAGTGGCTTTGGAAAGAAAGTTGTGTCAGTACTGGTGTGAGAAAGCCGGGAAACACATGGGTGTGTCACTGACCGCCATGAAATGACCTAAACTATTAAAATGGCGTTAAACTCTAATACAAACCAAACAAACCTTTTCCAATAGTGTTTTCTACTATTCTGATACAGTATAGGTCAGAACGATTACCGTCTGTAGAGCAAACTTGACAGCCTCTTATCACATGTTGTACCCTTGACTGAACAAAATCGTTGTCTTAAAACTCTGCCAATGTTTTTAAAAACATTGAAGAAAAATGAGAAAATGCTGGTAACCAGTATTTTCTCCTTTTCTCGCTATGTTTTCTACTACGCCAATTATTTGATAGATTCATTATATGTTTAACGCCGTTGCCAGTGCACCTTGCATGCCTTCCTGAAGTTTCTTTTACCAGTATTTCGTACAAAAGTCTTGCCAAACTAGGCTGCTTTCCCACATAGCCATCGTGAAAAAAAAAAAAAAAAAACGATCAGATTGAGAGAGAAATGAATCCTAATGCAATGACTTTCATCAGTCCTCGGAAGTAGATTGGGCGTGCTGGGAATTCGAACCAGCTACCCGCTGTTATCAAGTCCTATGCACTACCGTGTCATGGACAGATCCCATAGTTTGCACAAGATATTAGTCCTTATTCTGTTGAATAACTAAAATGAGCTATGCTCTTTGAAAAGGGGGCTGACCTGGGCCGAAACTTTTCGCTTTTGGTCAATTTTCTGTATGTCAAAGAACCAGTCTACATCATGATTCTGTTGATTGTTAGACAAAATGGATTTTTATGGATCTACGGTCATGTGATGACTT
This sequence comes from Hippopus hippopus, assembly GCA_946811185.2. NCBI lineage: Eukaryota > Metazoa > Mollusca > Bivalvia > Cardiida > Cardiidae > Hippopus > Hippopus hippopus. The sequence goes on along the minus strand of OX328107.1, from coordinate 44,446,553 downwards.
TCTTGGTATCCTGCATCACGGAGATGCATTAAGCCCTCTTTTGTTATAGCATGGATCAAATGAAATTTTTGTTTTTGATAGTAAACACCTACATATATAATAATTGGCCTGCAACGCGCGAAAAGGTGCATTCGGACATTTGCGTAAAGTGTCGTCTCGGATCAGCCTGCGCAGTCCGCGCAGGCTAATCCGAGACGGCAATTTACGGCTACATTCGATATTGTCCTACAGTAGACTTCCGCAAAACAGAAAATAACACAAGAATGGAAAGTGTCGTCTCGGATTAGCCTGCGCGGACTGCGCAGGCTGATCTGAGACGACACTTTACGCAAATGTCCGAATGTCCCTTTTCGCATGTTGCAGGCCAATTATAATGTTTTTTCAGTTATGTTTTGGGGAATAACATGTTCTTATCGGACAGTTTAGATCCAAGATCAGACTGTACGTTTTGTGCAGTCTGATCTTGACTTACACTGTCCGCAAAAGATCAGTAAGTCGCGCTTAGCAGATTGAAGGTTAGTTGTCGTCTTCAAATTCTTTGAATTTTGTTGAGTCTAAAATTTTGTCATCTAGTAAAGGGCCAAACCTTCGAGAACGAAGGAATACAGAAATCATCGCATTCTGCTTTTCATCTGGAGTTTTATTATTTAGGACCTTACCGAATAATCCCGTACTTAAGCGGCCCCGAAGAAGAAAGCTTTTGAAAGCATTGTTGGAAAAGGAGAAAGTGCTGGTAACCAGCATTTTCTCCTTTTCCCATAATGTTTTCTACCCTTTCTGATACGAATTCCGCCATTTTTGACACAATAATTCTGCTGTCTGCAAATGCCTTCGATTAGGACCAGCCCAAAATTTCGTTATGTGGTGGAGGGTTAAAAGGTCAAATAATAGCTCAGCCATCAAGAAAGAGCTCACAAAGAAATCATTGCTCGCGGCCCTACATCCGGAGTTCCTTTCTTCAAATACGGAGAGTAAGAATATATAATGAAAATAGTTCCTCGCTCTCTTTCTCGGAGGCGAAATTGTGACTTTTCTCTTTACCACACAATCACGAACTTTAACCACCTTGATTAAGAAAGCTTTTGAAAGCGTTGTGAGAAAAGGAAAAATTCCTGGTAACAAGCGATTTCTCCATTTCCCACAATGTTTTCTACATTTTAAAGGACAGATACCACAATTTGAGCGAGATTTCATTTGTCGTAAGGAAATTCTTTCACTGCTGATAATTCTGAACTGTATGATCAAGTGAAGATTGAATAGTAGTACAGTCGCTTAGAAATAACGAATACTGAACCATTGCTCTTGGCTTTTCATTCAGAGTTCTTTTATTTGAATACGGAGAGTATGAATACATGATGAAAATAGTTCCTCGCTCTCCTTTGCGGAGTCTATAAATGTGACATAAAAAAGATATCAGATTTATATTCATAAAACATGAAAGGTAGGCAAGATATATCTTCTATCGGAAAAAAATCACTTTTTACTTACCCTTATCAACTATTTCAAAGATGTTTTTTTTTTCAGTCATTTGGAGGAAAACTTAACTTTACTCTATTTTACTTTACAGATATACATATGGCCTGCAACACGCGAAAAGGGGCATTCGGACATTTGCGTAAAGTGTCGTCTCGGATCAGCCTGCGCAGTCCGCGCAGGCTAATCCGAGACGGTACTTTCCGGTTTTATGTAATTTTCTGTTTTGCGCAAGTCTACTGTAGGACAAAATCTAATGTAGTCGTAAAGTGCCGTCTCGGATTAGCCTGCGCGGACTGCGCAGGCTGATCCGAGACGACATTTTACGCAAATGTTCGAATGCCCCTTTTTCGCGTGATGCAAGCGATATAATATTGAAGGGAGATGTAATTCATGTCTGAAGCGACGCAAAATATACATGTAGGTACTTTCCTTTCTGTGATGTCGTAGTCTGATACATGTATATGTAATAAAAACAATTCTCCATGCTCTGTGGAAAGGCAGTTTAATGTATCTGCAAAAAGGTATCGACCCATGTGGTCTGCAACACGCAAAAAGGGGCATTCAGACATTTGCGTAAAGTGTCGTCTCGGATCAGCCTGCGCAGTCCGCGCAGGCTGATCCGAAACGACACTTTCCGTTTTTATGTAATTTTCTGTTTTGCGCATGTCTACTGAAGGACAAAGTCCGATGTAGTCGTAAAGTGCCGTCTCGGATTAGCCTGCGCGGACTGCGCTGGCTGATCCGATACGACACTTTACGCAAATGTCTGAATGCCCCTTTTCGCGTGTTGCAGGCCAATTGTTGAGTCGAAACTTTTTGCTTTTGGTCAATTTCTACATTTCCAAACGACTTTGTGCACTTTTGCAGACGTTGTAGATCAAGATCAGACTGCTTAGATTGTGTAGTCTGAATTTGGATCTACACTGTCCGACACGGTGAGATATTTTTTTGAAAAGAACTTTGAAATCGCGAGTTTTGGTTCAGTGGCATCTCGGATTCTTCAGGAGAGAAAAGCATAAGAATAAGAACAGATTCACCATTTAGATTATCAGATCGTAGGCAAAAAGGAACCGACAGTCTTTGTTGATAAATGATCGCTTTGAAACCCACTTGAAAGGGATTTTATGTGGAATTTTAATTGTTTTTCATGGTTTTTATGATGATTCTAAGCATATTTTACACAGTGGATATGAATTTTCCTGTTTGAGATTGAAACTATTTAGGTACGTTTTAAATTGTACTTTTTTTGTGTGAAAAGTTCGATAACTTATTCATTTTTTTGTGGGTGTGTGTACCGATTGAACACTGCGACATTTTCCTTGATTGATTGATGTTTTACGCCGTTTTCAACATTATTTCAGTCATATCACGGTGACCGATCGCTTATTCATGTATGTTCTGGATTTCACCTACACTAGGCTAGAGTTCTGAAGTGTCTTGCCAAAGGACATTTCCTCGAAAAACTCAGTGCTTCCAGTGAAACTCGAACCAGAGGTCCCCAGGTTATGAGTCTACCCTTTTTCACTGAGCTAGGCTGAACCGCTGTACTGATTGAACACAGTGACATTTACAGTCGGTAAAAACGACCGATGATGTGCAATGTTGACCTTTAAGTCTTAAACAGACAAAAAAAATTTAGACCTGTCTAATATTAAAACATTTGCAGGCTAAAAATAAAATGGGACGCAAAGAGTGGAATATGTTATTTAAATGATAGAAAACATCGTGGAAAAAGGAGAAAATGCTGGTGACCAGCATTTTCTCCTTTTCCCACAATGTTTCAAATGCTTTCCTCCTTGGGAAATGACTTCCTCCTCGTGTATGGAAACACAGGATTGTGTGATAAAGGAGTAAGATACAGAATATATCAAATGAAGAAAATCCAGTAAATAATTAAAGGGGCTTAAAACTAGAAATTGATCCAATTTTTTTTTGCGGAGGAGGGGGGGGGGGGTTTGGTGAGAGAGTCGATATTTTGTGCGGAAAAACAAAAAGATGTGGCTGTTTACCCGTAAATCGAGGGGAAAAAATGCCTGAAAAAAAAAAAAACGTATCCGCAGGAACTTGAACCAACGATTTTCAACACCATTTTCGGTGGCTCTACCACTGAGCTTTGAGCCGACTGCAATTTTTTTATATTAGAAATGATACACGCTCTCTGAAAAACGGGTTAATTTATCTGCAAAAAGTGTCGGCCAAGGTCAGCCTGCGTAGTCCGCGCAGGCTGACCTTGGTCGAAACTTTTTACTTTGGTCAATTTTCTGTATGTCGTAGGACCAGTTTACCTCATGATTCAGTCGGTTGTTAGATTAACTGGATTTTATGCATCCATAACACAGTGATGACTGACCTGGTACAATACGTCAAGGAGATGCATTAACTCTTTACCACACAATCCTGACTTTTAACGACCCTGATAAAGAGGCCTTTTGAAAGCATTGTGGGAAAAGGAGAAAATGCTGGTAACCAGCATTTTCTCCTTTTCCCACAATGTTTTCTACCCTTCTCAAAACAAATTTCAATTTTTGAGTCACATTTATTTTGTCGTCTGCCAATGCTTTCAATTTCGACCAGTCCAAAATTTTGTCGTGTGGTAAAGAGTTAAACCTTCTTTTACTAGAGCATGGGTTAAATATAGTTACCCCGTGTTATGAAATATACCGTTACTAACGTATTCTATCATTGTTTCAATTTCAAAGCCATATTTGCGCGCCAATGAAAATTAAAAGTCTTTATCGAGATTTTCAAAAATACTTACAAAACTAAATCTGTCTCAGTCTTTTTCTCCAGAAATTTCTACTTTTGAAAGTAACACGACTTCTGATTGGCTAAACCCAATGGTTTAGCCAATCAGAAGTTGTGTTACTTTCAAATGTAGAAAATCTTGTAGAATAAGACAAAGAATATTCTTAAGAATGGTAGGTGAATACGGAACCCTGGTTTTGAGTCTCTTTAACTCTATGATCGACGACAAAATTTAAGACGATTCAAAAATGAGACCTTTTGTAGGCGACTTATGAAATGCGACTCAAACGATGAGATCTGTCTTTGAAAGGGTAGAAAAAAACTGTTCGAAGAGAAGAAATACTGGTTACCTCTGTTTTTTCCTCTTCCCACAATGTGTTCAAATACCTTCCTCCTCAGTGTCGTGAAAATTTCTAGCAGACAGTTAAAAACCCAATATTTAGTGATTTCAGAGCTGTTTTGGACAAAAAGAATCCTCGCCGTATCGGACAGTGCAGCTTCACGATCAGATTGCACGTTCTGTGAATTCTAATCTTGATCTACATTGCCCACAGGAGCAAAATGAGCCTCGCTTAGAATCCCAAAGATTAAAGCTGTATCGGTCACGGGTAGTCATAGATCTGAGATCAGACTGCAACAAAGTTGCAGTCTGATCTTCGATCTGTGCTCCATGAGATCGGATAAATACTTCGCACTTCAATGACACCCTGTGAAAACTTTCATTGTTTAGGTTGAAAAAAAAAGGTGTGAAAGTTTGCTTTGCATGTTTTTGTACTGATTTGATATAATATGTTCACCCTTAGCTCTGTCACCTTCAGAGGTGACATAATTGAGTTTTGCGTAGATTAAGATCAAACTGGACAGACAGTTAGGTATGTTGTGTTGAACGGTATTAATGTACACAATTAATCTAAAAAAAGATTATCTAACAATGCTTTGCACAGAAATGAGAAGCTTTTTTCCCCCTCTCCTGCCCAAAACACAGATGGAATAAGTTCGCATTCAACCCTCGATTTGTAAACGACAGATTAAATGTGGCTTAAATATTTGAGTCATGCTCTAGCAAAAGGGGACTTAATGCATCTCCGTGATGAAATTTACCAAGCAAGTCATCGCATAACTATGAATAAATAAAATCCATTTTGTCTAACAATCAACTGAATCATGAGGTACACTGGCTCTTTGACATACAGAAAATTGACCTATGGCGAAAAGTTTCGGCTCAGGTCAGCCTGCGCGGACTGCGCAGGCTGACCTGAGTCGATACTTTTCGCAGATGCATAAAACCCCTTTTCACAGAGCATGGCTTATATATTTGTTTATGTCTGAAAGAGAAGAATAGATTGTGGGAAAAAGAAGAAAATGCTGGTTACCAGCATTTTCTTCTTTTCTCATAATGTTTTCAAAAGCTTTTTTTCTGCAAAGGTCGTTAAAAGGCGATAAAGGGTTAATTTAAACCCTTTACCCAACAAACAATTTTTACAACCAAAGAAAGAAAGCCTCTATAAACATTGTGGGGAACAGAAAAAATGACTTCATCTTTTTTTTCTTGTTTTCCCCACGTTTTTCACCCTTTCAAAGACAAACGCCAAACATTTAAGTCATACTGTATTTAACTTGTCGTCTGTTAATCCTTACAATATGGACAAGTCTAACTATTGTCGTCTAGTAAAGTGTTAAAATGTTAATTCGAGGCATTTAAATCGCAGAAGGTTTACATTCTATGTGAAATATTTTTACATCAAGCACATCTGTGGTTTGAAAACTTTTCCGTCGGAAAGATCAGTCAACAATATCGGTAACAATATCGGTAAGACCAGTTCAATTTAGATGTTTTACTCTTTACCAAATGACAAAATTTTAGATTTTTTCAAATTGAAAGAATTTGCAGACGACAAAATAAACGTAAAAGAAGTAAAATTTTATTTTTTTAAAAGGTTGAAAACATTGTAGGAAAAGGAGAAAATGCTGGTTACCAGCATTTTCTCCTTATCCCGCTATGTTTTCAAAAGCTTTCTCCTTCATGGTTGTTAAAACTATGGTTCGTTTTGTAAACGGTTAAGTAAGTGTCTGCCTAAACCAGTTGACGTAGATGTATTATTCAGTGTCTAATGTAATGAGGAGATAGTGTTTTACTGTGGATACATTACTGAGATAGTAAGTATATTGTATACAGGATTGTATTTTCTTTCTTTGCTATAAAAGTTTCTCTTTTGCTATGTGAGATTTCAATTTGCTATGAGGTTTCTGTTTTGCTTTATGAGTTCCTAATTTGCTTCGAGGGTTCTCTAGCTGTTGAGATTTCCTTTTTGCTATTATGGGTTCCTTATTTGCTATGAGGTTTCTCCTTTGCTATATGAATTTCTGCTTTGCTATTGAGATTTCTGTGTTGCTATTTGGTTTTCTAATTTGCTATGAGGTTTCTGCTTTGCTACGTGAGTTTCTGCTTTGCTGAAGTTTCCGTGTTGCTATTTGGGTTTCTAATTTGCAATGCGGTTTCTCCTTTTTCAGGGGTGTCTCTTGCTATTGGAATTTCTATTTTGAGACGAGGTTTTTCCCTTGCTTAATGAGTTGTAAATTTGCGATAGGGTTTGGTTTTTGCATAATAAGCTCCTAAATTGCGATCAGGTTCGTATCTTGCTTTTCGACTTTCTAATTTGCGATCAGGTTTGTCTCTTGCTATAATTATATATAAGTTCCTTATTTGCGATAAGATTTGTCTCTCCATGTACGATTTTCTAATTTGCTATTCCGGCTTCTATTTTGCTATATTTAGTTTCCAACTTGCAAAATTAATGGGTGTTCTTTTTCTTTATACGAGTTTTTAATTTGTAATTAGGTTTCATCTTTTGCTAGATGGTTTTCTAATTTGCTTTAAAGTTTCTCTTTTGCGATATGTGTTTCTTCGTATGACGTGCTATGAGATTTCTCCTTTGCTATACGAGCTTCTAATTTGCTATGAGGTTTCTGATTTGCTTTGTGAGATTCTCATTTGCTGTTTCAATTTTTCTATTTGAGCTTGTTATTTGCTTTTGGGAGTTTTTCTTTCGCCTTGTGAGTTTCTATTTTGCAATTAGGGTTTTCTCTGTAGCTGTAGGACTGATAAAAAAACCCAGAACGTGAATTTTGAACTTATCATTCACTTCCTGGTGAGGTTATGGTACCACGGGGAAAGACCAATGTTGTAGATGCTCGTTAAGAGTGCTTTTGAAACCGTTGTGAACTCGAAGATTTATTTTCACTGGACTGAAAGTTCCGTTAAACTATTAGTGTCATGAAAGTGACTTTGACAAGAGGAAATGCATACAGTAAAAGGCCAAACACGTCACTTTTGGCTTTTTTTAAAATTTTTATAGCACGCAGAAGATACAGAAAAAGAGTATGGTTTGTTTTTATTCAAGATCGAGATACACGTTTAATTAACCCAAAGCCTGCAAAGCGCGACTCAAAGTGCTTTTGTAGACAGTGTAGATTTCAGCTTGGTTTTTCGGCGTAGCTGAATGTGCTGGCTTTTGACCTAATTTTTGGTATTGATAACAAATGAATAAATAGAAATTTGTGATTGGTCAAAAATGTAGACATGTTTATTTTAAGGGCTTCTGCCCATTTGCTTGCAAATTTACGCCATCTATCTTTTTTAAAGATATTTCTTGTTTCTACTGGCTGAAAATAACCGTTACATTTATTTTACCCTTTACCGCACGATGCCGACTTTTAACGACCTTGGGAAAGAAGTCTTTTGAAAACATTGTGGGAAAAGGAGAAAATGCTGGTAACAAGCATTTTCTTCTTTTCCCACGATGTTTTCTACCCTAACAAAGAAAAATTGCACCATTTGAGCCACGTTGAAATTGTCGTCTGCCAACGCTTTGAATTTGGACAAGGCTTAATTTTTGTCGTTTGGTAAAGAGGTAAATGTATATTACTGCACTCTTATTAACCCTTCAACGTTTTTTTTTGTATACATGTATCTAACAATTATTTACAGGGCTTTATCTGTTGATTAATTCGTATAAATGCTATATATATCATCACCAGTGAAGATATTACTTTAACAGTGAAGATATCCTTTTTGAGCGAAACTATATTTTTTCTTTGCATACATAACTAAGGTGAACATTTACTCGTAGATACACAGATTGTCTCGTATCAATACCTTCTTTCTTTCATTATAGAGATATAAATTATAAAGTCATTTTCAACCGGCTTACAACACACTCTGCTGACATTCTTTTGATATTACAAGACTGCAGTAAATTATCTACGATATCATTTATCACAGCCAGACTGGCCCACATTGTGACACAATTTAAGTCTTAGGCTGCTAAGCGCGACTCACTGACCTTTTGCGGAAAGTGTAGATCAAGATCAGACTGCACAGAGAAAATACTAGTAACCATCATATTATTTTTTTTGCGATGTTTTCCCCGACCCTTTTTTATACATATGAGTCATACCCTGTGAAAAAGGGATTTAATGTATCAGCAATAAGTATCGACCCAGGTCAGTCTGCGCAGTTTGAGCAGGCCGATTCGAATGGATACTTTTACTTTTGGTTAATGTCTGTATGTCAAAGGACCAGTGTACCTCATTAGTCGGTTGTTAGACAAAACGGATTTATGGATCCATAATTATATGGCTTGCAACACGCGAAAAGGGGCATTTGGACATTTGCGTAAAGTGTCGTCTCAGATTAGCCTGCGCGGACTGCGCAGGCTGATCCGAGACGACACTTTACGACTACATTAGATTTTGTGCTACAGCAGACTTGCATGAAACAGAAAATTACATAAAAACGGAAAGTGTCGTTTTGGACCAGTCTGCACTGAGTGCCCCTTTTCGCGTGTTGCAGGTCAGATTATGGACAAATCTAACTTTTTGTCGACTGGAAGAGAGTGAAGTATACAAAGGCTCAGAAACATCTCGTGGAAAGTTTTACCGTGCCTCGAATACAAGTCTGAACTGTCTTCAGTGCAACTTGCTGTCATTTATTATACAAAAATATAGATAGGTTTTTTTTTGTTTTATATACTTAGCTTCGTTTCTTTTCAAAGTGAATTACAAAACTGTAGTGGTCAGTTTATATCCGAGATCAAACTACATGTTTTTTATGGTCTGATCTTGATTAAATCTGTTCATGAGAGCTCCTAAACCCTTTGCCAAACAGTTCCCTCTTTAACGACCCCGAGGAAGAACACTTTTTGAAGACATTGTAGAAAGTGAAGAAACTGCTAGTTACCAGCATTTGCTGCATTTCTCGTCATGTTTTCGCGCCATTTCAAGGAAAATTACTTTTTTATGATTTTGTCTTGAGTTAGAAATCTGCTTCTCATTACTTCCCGTAATTTGATTAATGTACAAATGGATTTAATTAATAGATAATAAAATCGTATCTTGTTAATGTGAGGAAAATAATCCTCGGGATTCATTTCTCTCTCACCGCTGATCATCGTTTCAACGATGGTTTTGTTAGAAAGCAGTCAGTGGCTTGGGAAAAATATTGTGCGAAGTACTGCTTATAGAAACTCCAGTGCACTGGTCACTGCGATAGAAATGATATAATGTTGTAAACGGCGTTAAGCCAAATCAATCAATCAATCAATCAATCAATCGCCATCTTGGATTATTTATTGTGCCTCATAACTCACAACCGTGCTTTATTGAACGATCAACCTCGATAAAAAGAAGAAAGAACGAACGAACGAACTAACGAACGAATGAACGAACAAACAAATAAACACATAAGTAAACAAGCGTATGAAAAGACCAAGATTGAACGCCCGTTTTCCTTTCGTGCAGGACGTGTAAGTTACATGACAAGTAACACGGTTTGATTTATGATGTAGAATTTTTCCCTCCATTTTGTAATACGTCTTTTGCTTTTAGAGTTCTCCCGTAAACAAAGTCTTAAATAATGTGAACTATTGAGATTCCAAATGCACTTTTACGTGTAGTATAATCTTTGAACTACTCTTGAGATGCCAAGTGTATCTTTATTTGCAGTCTGATCTTTGATTTAGACTTGAGATGTCAAATGCACCTTTATTTCCATTCTGATCTTTGATCTGCATTTGAGATGCCAAATGTACCTTTATTTTTAGTCTGATCTTAGATCTTACATTGTAGATGCCAAATTTACTTTTATTTTCAGCCTGGTTAAGATGCCAAATGTACCTTTATTTGCAGTCTGGCATTGGATTTACATTTAAGATGCTTAATGTAAATCTGTTCGCAGTCTGATCTTGGATTTACATTTAAGATGCCAAATGTACCTTTATTTGCACTCTGATCTTGGCTTTACATTTAAGGTGCTTAATGCACCTCTGTTTGTAGTCTGGTCTTGGATCTACATTTGAGATGCCAAATGTACCTCTATTTGTAGTCTGGTCTTGGATTTATAATTTACATGCTAAATGTACCTCTATTTGCACTCTCATCTTGAATCTACACTTGAGATGCCAAATGTACCTTTATTTGCCGTCTGTTCTTGGATCTACACTTTCCGATTTTCTGTTAGGGTTTCGGGCCCAAAACCGCCTAGAAACTCCTGGATCTCAATTTGATTTTTATAAAGAGCAAACGGACTAGTTAAGAATAAAAAAAATCTACAAACCAGTCAAATTTCATGTCCCTATATTTAGAAAATCAGGGTTGGCGGATTCTGTCCACATTGAGGACGAATTAAAATTCCCATCAATCACATCGTTTTCTTCGCTAATTTGGTGTTGTCAACTCGTCTTTCGATCTGATTGTATTGCAAATCGCTAAGGTCGTTTGTAGTATTCAGAGATTGGTTCACTTTACTGAGGCTAGTCTGTAACCAGAGAGAGAGAGAGAGAGAGAGAGAGAGGGAGAGAGAGGGAGGGAGGGAGGGAGAGAGAGAGAGAGAGAGAGAGAGAGAGAGAGAGACAGAGAGAGAGAGAGAGAGAGAGAGAGAGAGAGAGAGAGAGAGAGACACAGACAGACAGACAGACAGACATCAGTGAATTCCACACCTGAAACATTCTGTACACTGTATAGCCTAGTCTCGATCCGTTCTGTCTACAAAATTTAATTCTGTCACAGCTAAAACATTCTGTAAACTGTTCAGCCTAGTCTCGATTCGCACTGTACACAAAAGTGAGATCTGTCACAGCTAAAACATTCTGTACACTGCCTCATCTCGATTTCACACTGTCCACAAAATTATCTGAAATTTTACCCTAATTTCAGGAGTTCATGCAGACGTCAGCTTAATTCAAAACCAGCCAAACCCCCATGATGTTGCATTTTAACAGTAAGTCTTCATCTTTATGCAGGCTTTACTACACGGCAAACTTTCAGATTCGTTCAAAATGACAGCACTTGGATACAATACCAGACTAAATATTGCTCAAAAGATGGAATTTGTCTTTAAAATTGTAGAAGACAGTGTGGAAGAAGGAGAAAATGCTTGCTACCATGATGGTGCAGTTTTACAGTCATTCTTCATCTTAATGAATGCTTTACCAGACAGCCGAGTCTCAGAATCGTTCCCATTCAAAGCACTTGAGACAACAGACTAAATGCAGCTCAAAAGATGGGATTTGGCCATGAAATGGTAGAAAACATTGTGGGAAAAGGAGAAAATGCTGGTTACCAGCATTTTCTCCTTTTCCTACAATATTTTTCAAAGCCTTCTTGTTTTCAAGGGTTGTTAAAACAGGAGACTGTTTTGGTTAAGGATGTATGATGTACTATACAGGCTTCGTCGCTGACTGTTACAAGTGACATAACTGAGAAATAAATGTACTCCATTTAGGAAAGAAATGGGGGTTTTTCTTCAACGGTGATGAAAACAATGTGGGAAAAGGATCAATTGCTTGCAAAACATGTAATTGAGCCATTCTCTGGTAAAAGGAGGTTTGATGCACACCCATGATGCATTATACCATGGAAGTCATCACGTAATTATGGATCAACAAAATCCGTGTTGTCCAACAAGCGACCAAGCTATGAGTTAGTCTGGACTTTAGACATCCTGATAATTTACCGAAAGCAAAAAGTATCGACTCAGGTCAGCCTGCGCGGACTGCGCAGGCTGACCTGAGTCGATACTTTTTGCAGATGCATTAAACCCCCTTTTCACACAGCATGGCTCACATATTTGGCGCTGATCAAGGTAACCCTTAACCTGCTAAATAGATGAAACGAAAATTTCTCCTTAATATTAAAAACCAACATGTTGCCATTTCAAAGTTGATTCCTCTGCAATGAAAGTACCGTATCCGACAGTGTAGGTTAAAGATCAGACTGCACGTTTTGTGCAGTCTGATCTTTGATCTGCACCGTCAGCAAAAGTATCCCGGGTCGCGCCTAGTAACCGAAGGGTTAGGTGAAAAAAAAAAAAGGGATCATTTGAAACCAATCCCGAACGGTCTGGCATTAGTTACATGATTAATGAGGGTCTTATTTTTCAAAACATCGACATTACAATGAAAATCTCAGAAAACACAATAATTCATTCATGTTCTACACCGTTTCCTTTTTGCAAAAAAAAAATTAACATGTATCTTTAAATGTCTGAATCAAACCATTATATTTGAATCGTTTCATGTTTCCAAAAATGGAGATGTTTTCCTTTTGATTTGCATTTTTATTTTGTGATTTTTTTAAATGTTTTCTATTGAGATTGAACTGTCACATAACCGGGCCACGGCGATAGCTCAATTATTAATGTGTGTCGACGGCTATACTAGAATTAGGGTGGGACTCTGAAGCGTCTTGCCCAAGGACACTCCCGGGAAAAGCCCAACGCCTTGGGTTGGGTTCGAACTCGGCAACGCCGGATAACCAATCTTGCACCGTCAACATTGGGCCATATATCAATTATAAAATAAAATCTTAAACCATTTTGAATTATCAGTGTATTTATTAGGTGTTTTAAAAAAGCCGTTCCCAGAGTTATTTTTCTCCGAGCCCCGGTAGCTCAGTCGGTAGCGTGCAGGACTTGAGAACAGGGGGTTGCTGGTTCGATCCCCGGCTCGGCCAATATCTTTTCGAGGATTGATGATAGTCAATGCGACACGATTCATTCCTATCTCACTGCTGACCATTGTTTCGACGATGGTTAAGTGGGAAAGCAGCCAGTGGCTAGGAAAGAATATTGAGTGGATGTTGGTAAAAGGAAAAAAAAACAAAAAAACTGGAAAGCATGAATAGGTGTTCTGGCCGCCGCGATATATCTAAAATAATGTTGAAAACGCCTTAAATACCATACAATCAGTCAATTAATCAATCAATCAACCAAAGTTAAAAGAGTTATATACCGGCGACAAGGCCAGTTCACCTTACTATGCTTTCCTCAGTTTCTTTTACCATAATAACTATGTTTAGCGTCAAAGAGGAATGAAGCCTGTCGCAGTGGATATCAATAACCCTTCGGAAAAATTAGGCCGAGCTGAGGATCGAACCGGTCGACCTGCTAGTCTCAAGCTCTGATCATTACCTAGCTATTGAGTACGGCTCTCATTATTATACTATAAAGAAGTTCTTAGAAACGTCACAGTATATACCCAGTGTTGGATCTACATTGTTCGATACGTATTTTTTTTTTCAGACGAAATGTACTTTAACATCGGCACACTTAACTCTTTACCAAACGAGAAAATTTTGGACTAGTCCAAGTTGAAAGCATTTGCAGAGGACAAAATAAATGTGAATCAAAAATTGAAATTGGATTTGGAAAGGGTAGAAAACATTGTGGTAAAAGGAGAAAATGCTGGTTACCAGCATTTTCTCCTTTTCCCACAATGTTTTCAAAGGCTTTCTTTCTCAGGGTCGTTAAAAGTAGGGATTGTGTGGTAAAGAGTTAAGGATAGGGCACCCTAATGGGATTTGTGTTACATCGCCTTTCATCGCCGAAAAAACGTACGGATTCGGCCAAGACTCGGGTAATCCGTAATCGATCGGCCGATAGACGCTGGTTCCCCGCATCGATTACGGATTACCCGAGTCTCAGCCGAATCCGTACGGTTTGGGCGATGAAAGGCGACGTTACACGAATCCCTTTAGGGTGCTCTATCCTTAAGCTTTTGCTTTCAGCGAGAGGTTCTCATCTAATCCTTTACCCTATTTAAATCCCGAATTTGCCCCTCCCCCGAAGAGGGATGTCGAAAACAGTGTGGGAATAGCAGAAAATGCTGGTAACCAGCATTTTTTTCCTTTTCTCACAGTGTCTTCTAACCTATTATGACGAATTTCATTAGTTAAATCAAATTCAGTTAAACAGCTTTAGATTTGGACTAGTCTAAAAAAAAAGCTGTGTGGTAAAAAGTTACCCCTTAGGCTGCTAAGCGAGACTTAGAGTAGTGAAGAGACCTTTTGCGGACAATGTAGTTCAAGATCAGACTGCACATTCTATGCAGTCTAGTCTTTTTTCTGCTTTGTCTTATAAGGAAATATTTTTTTTACCCAAAAAAACCTTTGAAATAGCAAAAAATGGATTTTTGGTATCGGTTTAAAATTTTCATTTCACTTATTTAGCAGGTCAAATGTTAATTCATTCCGCAGTTAACGGGTCAGTTTTACACTTATAATATGATTTATTTCCAAATAGATAATGATATTATATAAGCTGTTGTCAGTACAAGAGGTTTTTATAATATTTTTGTTTCTAATCGTATTTTACAGGAAGGAGTGAAAGACTGTACACAGCCGGTTGATTCAGTTTGGCTTTGTATATAGACCGGATTAGAGAGACCTTGCAACGCGAGTATTTTCTTTCTTTTCGAATAAACATCATCAAATTACTGGCCAAACATTTGTTCAAGTGAAAACCTTGTCGTATAGGCAGACTCGTCGTTTTTATTTGAATTTGGGACTTAAACAGTGTTTAGATTTGAGATTTTAACGTGCAAACAGTTTGGATTTTTTTTTGTATTACTTTCTCGTTTAACGGTTTGGAACAATTCATTACGGAATTATTGGTATAGCTGAATACACAAGTTTAGAAATATTTATACGATTACGTTTTACAATGTAAGGGAATTAATGGGATGCAATAATTTCAGGGAGAATGTAAACCATGACTTAAAACTTTAATTATTTCGGGGGGAAAATAGCGGTTTGTCTGTCTTGTATAGGAACACATGTCTTAAGTTAAAACTTGTGGAAATATCGGCATCTGACTGCGGAGATGTGTTAGTTAGACAAAGGCACATGTCTAAAATGTGAATTTGAAATATAGAATATCATTCACAAAATCTCTAGATAATGTCAGAAAAAATAGTTTTATAGCTATTACGAAAGCACTTTTTTTTCGTTAGAGGAATATTTGAGAGAATTTTGCTTAAGTAGCATTAAAAGAAGACAAAAGAACCGGAGTTTATTTCTCTGTTTTAAATTATAGCATCATGGAAGTTTTACATGTCACGTGGGTTGTGTTCAGTGTTGTGCTAGCCGGGTTTGTTCGGTACAGTTCACCTCTTTATTTTTACGACCCTGGATATATGAGTGATTTAGAGGCAGACTGGGGCACGATGGGTATAGGAGAGCCCCTGCAGCCCAAATGTGTAGATATACCTAATTCCATGAAACTGTGCCGAGGTATTGGGTACGATACCATGAGACTGCCGAACCTTTTGGGTCACGAGTCCATGGGCGAAGCCGTGGCCCAGGCTCGTGTTTGGGTTCCACTGCTGCATTTACACTGTCATCCAGACACCAAGCTGTTTCTGTGCTCTTTGTACTCGCCGGTGTGTTTGGAACCGTCCATCTACCCGTGTAGGTCCCTGTGTGAAGGGGTCAAAAGGGGCTGTGAGGAGAGGATCAATAATTATGGGTTTCC
Organism: Hippopus hippopus; assembly: GCA_946811185.2. Lineage (NCBI taxonomy): Eukaryota > Metazoa > Mollusca > Bivalvia > Cardiida > Cardiidae > Hippopus > Hippopus hippopus. Next base: position 44,430,526 of record OX328107.1, on the reverse strand, counting down.
CTGGCCGGAAATTTTACAGTGTGACAAGTTTCCAGAGACTCTCTGTATAGAACAGGTGAACTTCGAAGACAGTAAGTACATCAATGTTAATTATTGTCTTATTCTTTTGTAGTCTATAACTGGCCTGCAACACGCGAGAAGGGGCATTCGGACATTTGCGTAAAGTGTCGCTCGGATCAGCCTGCGCACTCCGCGCAGGCTAATCCGAAACGACACTTTCCGTTTTTATGTAATTTTCTGTTTTGCGCGAGTCTACTGTAGCACAGAATCTAATGTAGTGGTAAAGTGCCGTCTCGGATTAGCCTGCGCACTGATCCGAATGTCCCTTTTCGCGTGTTGCAGGCCATTATTATGATATACGTAGTTGTGTGCTTTGTACAGGTTGTTTTCATACTATTTGTAAAAGTTATACAATAAAATTTATATCATTGAAAGACTTAAAGAGAACAATTGTGTAGGACCGGAAGTATGCATTGTATGTGACTTGGGATTCTGTACAGTGACGATATGTCACGTGGTCTTAAAAATTGTGTTCTCACGGCAATTCAAGCTGGTGCTTTTTCATTAATTTTGATAGTTATCATAAAATATTCATATCCAGCTATTTGTTTGTTATATATAGACCATATCAGAAACACTTATGTGCGCTGTGAACCTTCCTTAGAGCAATGAGGATGCCTTGATCATTTGACTGTGATAAAAGTACAGATGATTTTGTCCCGAAACAGTGCCATTTTTACTCGATTACTCCCCGTTTAAAACCTGTTTTCTCAACGGCAAAATGTATAAACAGTTTCTTTATTCATATTTTTTTGAAAACATGTCAAAGTTTGGTAACAAAGTCGACTGCAATATCGCTTAGGTATTCCTATTGTCTTTCCGTCGTTTATAATGGCATGTAGAGAAAAGAAATTTGTACAGTCACTTGTAAGCGGTTAATAGATCTCAGGTGTCTGTACAACCGAAAATTTGTAAATGTGCCATCTTAAACGAAGGATAATGCAGACTTTGTTACTAAACCTCGCCATGTTTTCACAAAAATTTATATAAATAAAATGGTTATACATTTTCCGTTGAGAAAACATGTTTTTAATGTTGAGAAATCAAATAAAAACGGCATCATTTTGGGACAAAATTATCTGTATCTGTAGCAAGGTCAACAGACGAAGGCATCCCCATTGCTCTAAGGTAGGTTTACGGCGCACATACGAGTTCCTGATATGGTCTATACATAACAAAAAAGAATATTTAATAATAATGAATATTTTATAATAACTATTCAAAATAAATGAAAAAAAAAACACCAGCTTGACATAAGGTGTGAACACAATTTTAACACCAAAATGACAGACCGTCACTGTACAGAATCCCAAGTCACATACAATGCATACTTCCGGTCCTACACTGTATGTATGGTAACATTTAAAAATAGCGCCTCTCACAACATACATTGATTTACATAAAATGTTCATTTTATGTAAATCAATGTATGTTTTGAAAGGCACTGTATCAAATGTTCATTTGATGTAAATCAATGTATGTTTTGAAAGGCACTCCATCAATAATGTTCATTTGATGTAAATCAATATACATGTGTATGTTTTAAAAGGCACTGTATCAGATGTTCATTTGATGTAAATCATTGTATGTTTTGAAAGGCACTGTATCAAATGTTCATTTGATGTGAATCAGTGTATTTTTTTAAAAGGCACTACATCAAATGTTCATTTTATGTAAATCAATGTATGTTTCGAACGGCGCTGCATCAAATCTTCATTTAATGTGAATGAATGTATTTTTGAAAGGTACTGCATCAATTGTTCATTTGATAGAAATGAATGTATGTTTTGAACGGCGCTGCATCAGTTGTTAATTTGATGTAAATCAATGTATTTTTTGAAAGGCACTGCATCAGATGTTCATTTGATGTAAATCAATGTATGTTTTGAACGGCACTACATCAAATGTTCATTTGATGTAAAATCAATGTATGTTTTGAAAGGCACTGCATCAATAATGCTCATTTGATGTAAATCAATGTATGTTTTGAAAGGCACTGTATCAAATGTTCACTTGATGTAAATCATTGTATGTTTTAAAAGGCGCTACATTTAATGTTCAGTTGATAAAAATCTATGCATATTTTGAAAGGTGCTACATCAAATGGAAATTTGAAGTCAGTCATTGTATGTTTTTGAATGTTCATTTGATGTAAATCGATGTACGTATGTCCAGGAAGGCGCTACATCTTTGTGCAACAGAAGTAGGTTTTGCAAACCGCGATGTAGATTAAGATCAGACGGCACAGAACGTTCAGTATGATCTTTGATATACACTGACCGCTCCGTAATTCTGTTACATGACAGCCTTGAAAGGCTCTTCAATATCTCTTAGATTTTTTTTTTCGAATAGAGTTAAATAGATCCTTTTGTGTATGATTGTTAACTTTTTGCAAAACGACAAAATGTAGGCCGGTCCAATTTCAAAGCATTTGCAGACGACAAAACAAAGGTGACTCAAATTGAGGTATTTGCCTTTTCGAGGATAGAAAACATTTTGGAAACAGGAGAAAATGCGTGTTACCAGCATTTTCTCCTTTTTCCGCAGTGTTTTCAAAAGGATTCTTTCTTAGGGTCTTTAAAACTCGGGAATGAGTGGTAAATGGTTTAATACCTGAAGCAACAAAGAGAGTCTGTGGACTTGTAAAAATGACCATAGAGACGAATGACTATGCAACTTTTTATTCCTCGCTTAAATCCTTAGGCTACGGCGCGCGACTAACTTACACTTTGCGGACAGTGTAGATCAAGATCAGACTGCACAGAACGTGCAGTCTGATCTTCGATCTACACTGTCCGATAAGTAGATATTTTTCTCCAAAAATGAAGTTTGAAATAACATTTCTACGGTTTTTGCTATCCGCTTGAAAGTTTCATTTAACTTATTTAGTAGGATAAAAAAGAAAAAAAATGGAAGCAAAAAGATGTGTAGAATTTTGTGCACTTTGGATAAAAAAGAGGCGAGAGAAGAAAAAATCCTGCAAAAATGACATAGGAGGCGTAATAATTCGTCACAGAACAATCCCATGTTTTTGCGACCATGTAGAAGAAAGCTTTTGAAAAAAAAAACATCGCGAGAAAAAAGGGAGAAAATGCTGATAACCATCGAAATTCAACGATGAGCGGTGAGGACCATAAGGAGGAAGGCTTTTGAAAACATTTTACCAGCAGAGTAAAACACGCTGGAAACCAGCATTTTATCCATTTCCTTCAATGTTTTCTCATCTTAAAGCCAAAACCAGCATATTCTCGTTTCTCCACAAGTTTTTCCCCCATTTTAAGCCAAATCCTATCCTTGCAGCCACATATATTTTGTTGTCTGCAAAAGCTTTCAATTTCGACGATTCTAAAATTTTATCACCTGATAAAAAATTCAGAATACGTTCGTACACTGTTGGAATTTACGATAGACAATGGTCCATTATATTTGAGTCATGCTCTGTGAAAAGGGGGTTTAATGCATCTGCCATAAGTATCGACTACATGTATGTCAACCTGCGCAGTCTGCAACGGATGATACGAGTCGAAACTTTTTACCGTTTGTAAATTTTCTGCATGGCCAAGACCATTCTACCTCATGGTTCAGTCGGGGTTTTTTTTACACAAAATAAACTTTATGGACCTATCATTATGTTATGACTTGCTTTGTATAATGTACAGGGTGTCCGGAAAGTAAGGTAACACTTTTGTACATTTATAATATGGCTTTAAAAATCAGATAAAGAGATAGAAATAAACATATATTATGTATATAAAACATATATTTTGTGTGGTAATTTCATTTAATTTTCATAATAATACGCACTTAGATACAGATTTCAAATCATTTTTATCATTGGCGTCATTTTAGTAATTAATGACGTTTCCAATTTGATGGCCTTTAATGCTCTTTCTTTTCCGAACACACACGATGAAATCGTCAATCACTTTAGGACACATTCCAGTATCATCATATTGATTTCACTTGAAGGTTTTTTTAACAACATGTCTATGTTGTCTGGGTTGGGATCGTAGACCTTTGACTTCAACACACTGCAAAGGAAGAAGTCAAGCAGGTTGAGGTTGGGTCTATGTGCAGGCCACGATATTCAGCAATCTTTTTCCTCCGGATATCGTTTTGATATTACCCTGTCACCGAACGTATCATATAAAAAGTCTGTCACGGATTTAGATGTGTGTGCCTTAGCACTAGCCTGCATGAACAAAGTGTTTTACAATGTGGGTAACTTCATCCTGACCACAACCCGTGTGACTTCTTTCAGTGAAGTTATGTGAAGTAAAAGGTCGACAATCCAAACCCTGACAGCACAGACACGTTTTTAAAGAACACTTAGGATGAAATCAAGAAGATTGACATTGAAATGTGTGCTAAAGAGATTGACAATTTCATCGTGCATGTTCGGCAAGGAAAGAGCATAATCGGCCGTCACACTGAAAACGTCATAAATATCAAAATGACGCCAATGACCGAAAAAGCACTTTTGAATTGAAATCTGTATAAAAGCGCAAAGTGTAATGAAAAGTGAATTAAATTATCACACAAAAAGCTTACATTTTTTATTTACATATATATATATATTTTTATCTCTTTAACTAATATTTTAGGCCAAAATATAGCCTAAATGTACGAAAGTGTTACCTTACTTTCCGGACACCCTGTATAACGGAGATGCATTATAAATCCCCGTTTTGTCAGAGCATTACTCACCTAGTTTCTGGCTTATTTTTTTTGGTAACACCATTAAATGGCGTGTCTTTTTTTTCCCTCTCTCCCTCCATTTATCACAATGAAATATTGCACATATTATCCAATGGTATGCGACGCTTACGGTTTTTTCTACCCACTCCACCGTTCATTAGCATATCCACGTTTCAGCAATTAGTTCTCCTATTTCAAAGAATGCAATCGTCGACTATAAATCTTACAGGATAGCTTGGGAATTTCAACCCTTATCCGGCTAAATAAATTATAAATAAACCCTAAGGCTGCTATGGGCGATTTACTGACCTTTTGCGGACAGTGTAGATCAAGATCAGACTGCACAGAACGTGCAGTCTGATCTTTGATCTACACTGTCTGATAAGGAAATATTTTTCTCAAAAAAAAAAAAAGTTTAAAATAGCATTACTCAGGGTGTTTAATATCGACTTGAAATTTTCATTTAACCCTGTACCAGACGACAAAATTATAGCCTTGTCCAAATTGAAAGCATTTGCAGACGACAATTTCAATGTGGCTCAAATGGTGCAAATTTGCAAATGGGTAGAAAACATTGTGGGAAAAGGTGAAAATGCTGGTTACCAGCATTTTCTCCTTTTTCCACAATGTTTTTAAAAGGCCTCTTTCCTAGGGTCGTTAAAAGTAGGCACTGTGCGGTATAGGGTAAACTTATTTACCAGGATAAGAGTTAAATAAAACTTTCAAGTTGATAACTGCTTAAAAACCCAATATGATGCTATTTCAAATTTATTTTTGGAGAAAAGTATCTCCTCATCGGACAGTGTAGATTCAAGATCAGACTGCACGTTCTGTGCAGTCCGATCTTGATCTACACTGTCTACAAAAGGTCGGTGAGTCGCGCTTAGCAGCCTAAGTGTGAATGGTGAAACTTTTCAAACTGTTGCACTTTCAAAAAGTTTGCACCGAGTTTCAAGTTTAGGCCTACTGGCTTCTTTTTCTACAGTAAAATTTATCTATTGATCATTGAAACTCGCAATGATCGATTTGATTTTATCGATTAACTGTTTTCTAACAACCCGCTATAAATGCGGAAATATTGATTTGAAAACATTGTGAGAAAAGGAGAATAATGGTGGTAACTAGCATTTTCCCTTTTCTAAAATATATTTCAAAACTATTTAATTTGTCGTCTGCAAGTGCTTTTAATATGGACGAGTCTAAAATGTTTGCAGTTTGGTTAAGGTTTAATTTATAGAAATTGCAGAAAGGTTATGTCATCTGAAAATCGTTACAATACAGAACAGAACAGAACGCCTTCGTCAGAAACCGTATAAATTAACTAACCTTGCTAAGTTGCAATCCAAGTTCTAGATTTGGAAAGGAATGCAATTTCTGATTGGCAAAACTATTTTAGCCGTGCTTTGGCAAAAGGGGGCTTAATGCTCGTCCCTCCGTGATGCATGATATAACATGCAAGTCATCACATAAATATGGATCTATCAGTTTCATTTTGTCTAACGACCGGATGGATCCTGAGGTAAAACGATCACTGGACATTCAAAAAAATATGCAAAAAACAAAAAGTTTCGACTCTGGTCAGACTGCGCAGGCTGACCTGGGTCGATACTTTTTGCAAATGCACTAAGCCCTCTTTTCACAGAGCATGGCTCATTTAGTTTAGCCAATCAGAAATTGCATTTCTTTGAAAATTCAGAAAAGTTTTGAGATTTAGATTTATAATTAAGAATAGTTCGTGAGCACTGGCCCTTGTTGTGAATGAATAATCAAATTTGAGGGTGTCATACCTAAACCGTTGATTCCATACTTCCCAAACTCTGACGGTGGTCTAAATGTTATATTACTATGACCTTCTATCTGATTTGTTTGAAGTTTACCTCGTTTTCAGATCTCTATTTAAAATACTAATCTATAAAGTGCGTGTTTGAAACAATCAGAGACTTGTATAGTTTATGTACGGATGGCTGAATCGAATTTTGATAAATATCAACGAACGTGTCTTATCTGATTTTGTTTCGAATTTTGCCATTTTGACGTGGGGGTAGACATAAATTCTCTCTGTTAAAATTTACTTGCACAGATAAATTATAAAGAAATGCCTCCTCCTCCTCCTCCTCTTTCTTCTTCTTCTTCTGTGAATAATAGACTTATACTAGGATCTGACATGAGTTGGCATTTAAGATAATTAATCGTGTCCAGAAAAAAAAAGTTATCAAGCGAGGCTTTGGCGAGCCTAAAAAAATTTTTTTTTTGTCGACGAGTTTAATACAATTTTATGTGCCTCGAAAGGCAACGAATATCAGATTCCTTTTATCACATATCTGTATCTGCAGCAAAAATTACATTTTATGGCCTATGCGTATTGAAATTTATTACATGACGCCTTTTCGCTTCTTTGACAGGTGTGTACATCACGGACGAAAAAAAAAAGTTCCAAAGAAACTCGCATATAATGATATTGTGATTAAAGATGACAAAACTCGCGGCTTTGTCACGATCAAGTTGACAGTGAATTTCACCGAAAATTCTAAGTCAGCAATGTTTCAGATATCAGGCTTATTAGACCAGAGTCTTGACCAAATACGTCACTGTTTAATTGCTTATCTAAAACGTGTACGTAGGTTAAGAACTGTTCTAATTGCTGTAGTATGCTGAAAATAAGGGTAGAATGTGAAAAATGGTTGTAAGATGTATGAAAAGAAAATTTACATTTAAAAAATCCCGTTTATATATACATAGTGTACAAGGTTTGATACATGCTGGGTTTGTTTGGGGGGGGGGGGATCACTGATAAGAAGCAACCAACATCCAACATTACACAGGAAAATATTCAGTCATAGGCAGAATGTCCTGGCTTAGTGATAAGGCAACATTTACGGTTTGATATTGGGCCGTCGTTCTCATGCAGCAGCCTGCCAGGGCCCCGTTTTACTAAGGTAGCTACGAACAAAATTTGCGTAAGTTTTACGTAACTATAGTATGGTGGCATCTTCTGCCACGAGATACGAGATAACTATCATGATTATTTTAGAAAACTATTGCGATAAATCAAAGTTTCATGGAAATTTTTTCTTTTCATTTTATCTAGATAAAACTTCCAGGAAACTTTGATTTATCGCAATAATTTTCTAAAATAATCATGATAGTGATCGCGTATCTCGTGGCAGACATATTCCACCATACTATAGTTACGTAAAACATACGAACATTCTGTTCGTAACTACCTTAGTATAACAGGGTCCTCTGGGGCGTAACCAGGGCCCAGAATTTTCACGCACTTCGAATCGAGAGTGCAATTTTACCATTAGGCTGCCAGGCCCGACGCAGAGCGCTTTCGCGGACAGTGTAAGTCAAGAAGGTGCAATCTGATCTTGATCAACATGTCCGATACAGTGAGATTTTCTCTCGAAAAGAAATCGCATGAAATTTCAATATTTGGCTTTTTAGAGTCGGTTGAAAATTTTCATTTTCTTTTTTCCGACAGTAGTTTTAGGTTTAATTATGAAAATGAAGTTCTATCAAGTGATAGAGGAATGTTTCGCCTGTTTCCCTACATACGTTATGGACGATACGCCTTGGTACAATGTTTCGAAACGTTGACTACTACTGGGACGTAAAGAGCCGTATTTTTACAATAATTGATAAATGTAAAAGTTACTGCCTGAAACTACGCATAGCGGTGTTTTGAGGATTGTTTAACTCTTTATCAAGCGACAAATTTTTAGACTTGTCCGAATTGAAAGCATTTACAGATGACAAAATAAACGTGACTCAAAAATTGAAATTTGACTTTAGAAGAGTAGAAAACGTTGTGGGAAAAGGAGAAAATGCTGGTTACCAGCATTTTCTCCTTTTCCCACTATGTTTTCAGAAGGCCTCTTCCTCTGGGTCGTAAAAACCAGGGATTGTCTGGTAAAGGGTTAACATGTACCATTTATAATAAATGAACCATGCTCTAGCAGAATGGGGTTTAATGCATCTCCATGATGCACTGTACACAGCAAGTCTCACACAACTCGGGATCCGTAAAGTCCATTTTGTCTAACAACCGGCTGAATCATGATGTAGACTGCTCCACTAACGTGCAGAAAATTGACCAAGAGCAAAATGTACCGACTCGTCGATTCATTTTTGCAGATGCATTAACCCTCCTTTTCAAAGAGCGTGTCTCAAATGAAATGGGCTTTATCAGCTCGAAAGCTGCAATTATTGCAAGTTTGAAACCTTTTTTATCGCCAAGTACAAGAATATGACTTACTACCAGACAGTGTAGAATGAAGATCAGACTGGACGTAATGTGCAATCTGGTCTTAATCTACAATGTCTGCAACAGCAAGTTAAGATGGCCTCAGCGTTTTTAATGTTAAAACAAATAATGATATAAAATGGTGCATTTGTAAAGCGCAAGTTTGGGCGAGGTTTGACCAAAAGTGCAAATCAGTCAACAAGGATTGAACTTGGTTAAACTTTGTCATTCTGAAATTCAAAAAAACTAACCACATTAAAGAGAAATGATAACGATTTTGAAACCTTAGTTTTTTTTTAAAAGGGATTCTTTTTATTCAATGGATGGCTTTGGTTTTGTTTGTAAAACAAAAAAAAGAGGTATGCTCTGGCAAAAGGGGGTTTAATGCATTTCCGTTATACGTGATACCATGCAAGTCATCACAAAATTATGAATCCATAAAATCCATTTTGTCTAACAACCGACTGAATCATGAGGTAGACTGGTCCTTGGACATGCAGAAAATTTACAACTGGCAAAAAGTTTGACCCATTTGCAAGGACTGCACAGGCTGACATAGGTCGTTACTTTTTGCTGATGCATTGAAACCCCGCCCCCCCTTTTCACAGAGCATAGCTCATAATTATGTATGTATATATGTAAAAGTAATGGTAAACAGTGTCTTCGAAACAGACATAGTCAACACTCCTTTGTCTTTCTTTCGTCCATTTTCTCTTTTTGTTTATTCATTCTTCAAATACATGTAGATCTACCTACACTTACCCATAATTACTTCAAATAGCTATATGAATTAAAGTCACAATAAAGTCCAACTGAATAAAGAACCTGTTTATAAAATAAAAGTAAATTTCATTTTTACCATGCAAAAATATGGCGATTATTATGACTTTCACGATATGTAAAGGTGCAGTTCGCAAAAATTCCAGTCAATGGCAGAAAAAAGAATTTTGAAACTAGAACAGTTCCTACCATGCCGCATTATCTGTTTGTTTACATCGATGATCGCCGACGATTAGCCGACTTTTCGTCGTAAATGTCCGCAGTGACGTGACGTGGTCATTCAAGGCGGCGAAACAAACCCTTCATTCACTTGATCGTTTTGTCCCCATTCTAGGCTTGAAAAACGTAAGTTTATCGACATCGTAAACAGAAACGACGACACAGGCTGATCATCGCTTATTCATTTATCATCAATACAAGAAGAGTTTACTACATCTACATAAGAAAACAGGTTCAGAATGAGCAATCTTACTCTCCGATGACATAAAATTGGACTTGTAAACAATAGTCCTGTCTACTACGTCAAAGCACTAATGAGATGCAATGTTATCACGTGACGTTCTCGAAGACCTAGTTTGAATATACACGAACGATAACGAAGGTTGTCTCGATCAATGGCGTCCCTGAAATCGACGGGCTTCTCCATGCATTTTCGAACACGTATATCATGGCAACCAATGCAGTAACTGACACGTTCGGGTTTTCTTCGATCTTATATATGTGTGTTGTGATGGGTTATCCAATATATTTTCGAGTTATAAACGGTGAAAATTACCTATTTTTGACTTTACTGGGGCTTTAATGATTTTATCAAGTTGCACAAATAGGCTTGTTTTTTTTTTAAACAAATTTTATGCTCTGGAACCTAATATATAAGACAAAGGGTTACTTTTTTTCTTTTTGTGATAATCTAACTTTGATCGGGTAGATGGTACGGAATGAACGCATAAATACTGAGAGCGTTGTAAAGGTTGACACTGTGCGACTCACTGCACTTTTGCGGACAGTGTAGATCAAGATCAGACTGCACATGACGTGCAGTCTGATCTTGGATTTACATTGTCCGATAAGGAGATATTTTTTCTACAAACAAAAGTAAGTTTGACGTAGCATTATTCGGGTTTTTTTACTGTCGCCTTGAAGGTTAAAGTTAATTTATTTAGCAGAATAAGGGTTAAGGCGGACAGCAATTTCTCTTCCCACCGCAAATTGGAAATTGTGGTACCGCTTGGAATATAATGAGCGAATCTAATTGGTCAATATTTTCTTTAGCAGTTCACGGATATTTTAAAAGCCGATCCCTAGGTTTCTTTGACTAATCAGATTCGTTCAATATATTATCTGTGGAAAATTACCATTTCGCAGAGGGAATGAGAAAATCCGGCTTGGATCTAGCTCAGGACGTGCGTGCATCAACTGACTGCACTATCCTCCGGATCTAGGGCCGGAGGAAAGGGTCTTGTCCACAGGTTTGGATCAAAATCGGGACATCCGGTAAACCATATTATTGTACCATCTATCAGATCTAGGACCGGGGTAAAGTGCCTTGTCCCCATACCCTTACCCCAAAATTAATCTGGAGCTTTACTTTAACTTATAACATCCTGTTCCATCTCTCAGACCTAGGGCCGACTTAAAGTGCCTTACCCACAGATACTTACATTATAATAAGTTTTTGGCATGGATCAAACTCCACCGAAATTTACATCAAGACAAGTCTTCAGCTTGGATCGAACTCGGGATGTCCGGGAAACCACCTATCGTACCATCTACCATATCTAGGGCTTGGTAAATACTTTCTCCACGATTATGTCTCCAGCTTGGCTCGAACGTGGGACATCCGGGTTACACTTATAATACAAACAATATCGCTTTTTGACGAAATTGAGTTAAAAAGCAAGGTTTAGAAAACATTGTGGGGAAAGAAGAAAATGTTTGTAACCCAGACTTTTTTCTTATTCCACAAAATCTCCTACCCTTTAAAGCAGCGTATATTTCGATTCCGAAAAGAGGAAAACGGAAGACGAATACTCGACATAATAATATATATAGTAAAGTTCATAGCTATTTTTGATGAAGAATTTACTATAGGACGAGGCTGTAAAAGAGCCAAACGAAAATCCCATCATTTAAGCCCTACATAATCCATCATCTGTCTGCAAATGCTTGGATTTTTTGGCAAGTCTTAAAACTTTATCGTCTGGTACAGGATTCAAACATTCGACCAACAACCCCACAAATGATATGAGGATATCTCATTAATTATCAAGCTATTGATCGTCTGCACTGCTAAAATGTTGAAAGGTGTTTCGACATACCTGCATAAGCTTTTAACCTACTTCTTGGTGTTAGTCTCGAATAAGAGAATTTGTAATTTGCGATTGGTAAGAAATTTGGACATGTTCATTGTACGGGCTTCTGCTTGATGTTCATTTTGCGGGCCTCTACCTGCCTATTTGCAAGCAAATTTATGACGCCAACATACACGAATTACTTCCGTTAATCGATACTCTGTTGCGCTTATTGACACATTTGCAAATTGCTGTGATAAAGGATAGTCCTTTTCTTGCACTAAATGGTAAAATGATAATTATTTTCCTTGAGCCTATAACCCATTACTGCACAGTCTACATATATTTTCAAACACATTTTTGTAGGAGCAACTGCTCTTTTTCCAACGTTGAGTTGGAGCAACATCTTATCTTGAAAAATATATATACTATGAAAAATTTTCGCTTTTCAACAACATGTAAAACAATCAGGAAAAGGAGGCAATTGCTGACTTGGTAACATTTCAGCATTTCTCTTCAATATGAAGCACAAAAGAGGTTCAACGTCCATATTCCAGTATCGTATCTATTTATAACCCTTCACTCTTTACCAAAGGACAAGAGATAAGACCCATCAAAACTGAAAGCAATTGCAGACGACAAACCACAAGTGGCTAAAACAAAAGCACCCGTCTTTGAAAGGGTAGAAAAGATTGTGGGAAAAGAAAAAAAAATGCTGATTGCCGGCATTTTCTCCTTTTTCCACATTGTTTTCAAAACTTTTCTTTCTTAGGGACGTTAAAACTTTGGATTGTGTGATATAGAGTTAAAGTGCCGAATAAAACCAACAACCTTTTTCAATCTTAACCCAAATAAGTTGCAGTGTCAAGATTGTTCCTGTTCGAAATGTCACAGTAAAGCGGACAATGTAGATCAAGATCAGACTGCACATTTCGTGCAGTCTGATCTTAATCTACACTGGCCGCAATGACAACTAAAGTTGTGAGAGACGCTTTATTGGTTTAAAAAACGTTTTTTTTTTTTAAATTTCTCATCACAGATATTTACGTCGTCAGATCCGGCCATATTTTATTCAGACATTTACCACACCACCGCAAGAAAGTCGTAAAGATAAAATTGTTAAAAAATTACAGACACGTGCGTCTTAGCCCTGAGCTTACCCCTTCGTCATAAGTCGTCTGCTAACTTTTTTCCCAGACGATAAAATTTTCTTGTTGTCCTGTATAATTGCTCCTTTTCCTGTATCAGTTTTAATTTCCTGACAAAATTAAAAATCACTTTCTTTATCTTTTTAGCTTTATAGTGTTTGTACTGGATCAGTGTATTTCCAAAAAGTGCGTGTATTATAACTTATTACTAGTAACTTTTTACCAGCTGACAAAATTTTAAACTTGTCCAAATTGAAAGCTCTTGCAGACGACAATTTTAGTGTTGCTAAAATGATCAAATTTGCTTTTGAATGACAGAAAACATCATGGGAAAATGGGGAAAATTTTGCCTACAAGCATTTTCTCCTTTTCCCTCTATACTTTCAGAAGCTTCTTTCCTCAGGGTCATTCAAACACTAGATTGTATGGTAAAGGGCGAAGCCTTATTATATCAACTTCAAATCAGCAAGAACGAATAGATTTTAAACACTGATTGGTCGGTTTATTATTTTTAACTCTTTACCAATTGTCAAAATTTTGGACGTGACCAAAATAAAAGTATTTTCAGACGACAAATTAAATGTGGCTTATATGACAACTTGTGTCTTTGATAGAGTAAAAAACATTGTGTAAAAAGGAGAAAATGCTGTGATCAGCATTTTCTTCTTTTCCCACAATGTTTTCATAAGCCTTCTCTGTAAAAGTCGTTAAAACTCGGCTTTGTGTGGTAAGGGTTTAAATCAGCTGAGAAAAATGTTATAAAATTTGGAGTTTTACGGTTCTCCTCAGTTGTGTGGCAAAAATCACTTGGGAAGTGAAGGGTTTCCAATTAATTGATATGTGCACTTTTTTGTGCGCACTCCATGGAGCTTTTTTAGAACCAGTCTAAAATAAATAAAACCGAAAGAAAACGTTTCATGATAGCCTATTTAGATTATTTCAACCCTAAGGTTGCTAAGCGTGACTTAACGACCTTTTGCGGACAATGTAGACCAAGATCAGACTGTACAGAAACTCAGTCTGATCTTGGATCTACACTGTCCGATATGAAGATATTTTTCCCGCAAAAAAACTTTGAAATAGCAAAAATATGGGTTTTACTATTGCTTTGAAAGTTTCATTTCACTATTTTAGAGGGTTAAGGGTATGGAATAAATGGCAGTTTATTATTGAAGAAAGCAGCCAAGACAATTATATCGTGACAAAACGAAGAAAATGTACACTGGCAGCAATTTTTTCACTTTGTCACTCTGTTTTTTAAAAGGTATGAACTGCACGCTTGTCAAGTTTAGTGAGGAAGGGAGAAGCGTTTTGAGTAAATAAAGATTGTAACTTACACATCTGTTGGAACTTTTGATTTGGATCATTTATGTCTTGTAGAACATGTTATTTGTCAAGATAGCATGCATGTCCCGGGGGTAAAATATGGAAGAAAGACGATTTCAGATATGTGTGTTTGTTTGGTGTTGAATGCCACTTTCAACGCCATTTCACTAATATCTCGATGAGCGTTTGGAAGTGCACCTGTTTATGCTTTCCTGTAGTTTATACCAGTACTTTACACAATAGTCTTTCTAGCCCCTTACTGCCTTCCCACATGACCATCGTCGAAACAATGATTAACGGTTAAAGAGGCATTGATCCTATCACAATGAATATCATATGGCTTGCATCACGCGAAAAGGGGCGTTCGGACATTTGCGTAAAGTGTCGTCTCGGGTCAGCCTGCACAGTTCGCGCAGGCTAATCCGAGACGGCACTTTACGACTATATTAGATTTTGTTTTTCAGTAGACTTGCGAAAATTACATAAAAACGGAAAGTGTTGTTTCGGATTAGCCTGCGCGGACTGCGCAGGCTAATCCGAGACGGCACTTTACGCAAATGTCCGAATGCCCCTTTTCACGTGTTGCAAGCCATATGTCATCGGAAAGAAATTGACTGTCCTTTGGCTAGAATCAACCACTTCCTGGTTTCAAGTCCTGTACGTTGCGCACTGAGCTACCGGGCGCGGTTGAAAGAGGGACGAAAGACGATTTCGAGGGTTGATGTTCGTACGGTGTTGAATGCCGTTTTTAACACTGTTTGAGTCATTTCCCAGCAGCCAATGCACCTATCCATGCGTTCCTGAGGTGTCCTGCGTTGTTCAGTGGTAAAGTGTTGGACTCGTAACCTGGAGGCCCCGGGTTCGAGCCTCAATAGATGCACTGGGTTTTTTTTCACGGGAGTGTCCTTGGGCAAGACACTTGAGAGCCCTAGCCTACCACTGGTAAAGCACAGGACATACAATTTGTGAGCTGTCGTAGTAATATGACTGAAATAATGTTGAAGTGGCGTAAAATACCATTCAATCAATCATGGGGTGTCCGTGGCATAACATTTTTTCCACACCTAATGGCTGCTTTCCCACATAAACATCGTCGAAACAATGTTCAGCGGTAAGAGAGGTATGAAAAATGTCAGTCGCGACAATTTTTTGGCACTCTTCAGCTTTACGTCCACTGTACTCAATATTTCTGTTTGACTTAAGATTTTTTTTACTTAGCGTGCCTTGACTTAAGATTTTTTTACTTAGCATGCCACCCTGGCTTGCTGTATTATGTACTGCTTTTTAAATCCTATTGCTTCTATGAAATCTATGTTGTGAGTACTCATAGGTCTTTTTTTCTTCCTCGAAACAATTATAATGAGTACCAACAATAAAGGTTATAATGAGGAACAAAGTAGATATTGCTTTTTGAATTCCAAAATTTACTTACTCGTATCTATATATACCTCCGGACAATATTGCCGATGTGTTCAATATTTTCACAAGTGGTCTGTCGTAAGTGGAAAGGGGTCGTGCGGAGGAGTGATAAAGATTATCTACTCCTTCACTGATCCTTTTTTGATCGTTATCATGAAGAGTCACTATTTTCAAGAATAACGTTCTTTTTCGCTCAGTTCGTTCTACGCTTACTGAGATCTCTCATTAGTATTCAGAGAGATAACCGTGGGCAGGTAAATGCACAGAACCTAAAACTTGCATTATACGATCGCAGTAATTGTCTCCCTTTGTATATCCTTGTAGATCTGGAAACCTTAACCTCTAACCTGCTAAATGAAATGAAACTTTTAAGCCGACAGTAAAAACCCAAATTATGCTATTACTAAAAGTACTTTTTTTCTGAAAAATATCTCCTTATCAGACATTGTAAATCCAAGATCAGGCTGCACGTTCTGTGCAGTCTGATCTTGATCTCCACTGTCTGCAAAAGGTCAGCGAGTCGTGCTTAGCAGCCTAGGGGTAAAACCAACTTTAAACTTTATTCTTGTTGATTGAATTGATTGAATGTTGTTTTAAGCCGCTTTCAACGTTATTTCATTCATATCATGGCATCTTCGCGAGCCAAGGTTACGATCACTACGTGGATCTTACCTTGGCGGATCGAGCCCGATTTCGAAATTCCCGGGATACGCCCCCTATTGGATGCTGGTTATTATCTCCCTTTACATCTCATTTCTGATAGCCAATGAAATATCGTTTTACAAACCGCTTACGAATACAATAATTCAACATGAAGCAATAAATACAAACGTACTTCGACATTCCATCGTCAGGTGCTGGAATAGAGCCTAAAACCTCCGATAATTGATTGATCACACTGAAACTTTCTGTAAATATTGTTTGTCTATGTTTTTTCGGTAATAAATCATTACAGATCCTGCACACATCCACGGAGATATCCATGTTTACCTTCTATTTTTATTCGAAAGGTCGCGACCTTGTTCTATTTTTATCAAAGATGAAATGCTACGAGCGATTTGATTCGTGCAGTTAGAGCTAGCTGCAACCAATGAAAATGCGTATCGCGGGAATGTCGAAATCAAGCTTGATCCGCCAAGGGTAGAGTAGCGTAGTGGATCGTCACCCTTGGCTTGCGAAGATGATATCATGGCGACAGCTCACATATTTATTTATGCCCTGGGTTTCAGCAGTACTAGGCGAGGGCTCTTAATTTATTCGTGTAAAGTTTTTTAAAACTTTTACTAAACAAACATGTGTTTAAAAGACCCCGAAGTAAGAGAATTTTTTTAAAACATCGTGGGAAAAAGGAGCAAATGCTCATAACCTGAGGGAAGAGACTTTCGAAAACATTGTGGGAAAGGAGAAAATGCTGGTAACCAGCATTTTCTCCTTTTCCCACCATGTTTTCTACCCTTTCAAAGACAAATTCTATCATTTCGGCTTCATTAATTTGTCGTCTGCAAAAGCTTTCGATTTCGACAAGTCTAGAATTTCGTCGTCTGGAAGAGTTTAGCAGTTACTTTACAATCACGTTTTAGAAATACAACGATCTTGTACAAGGGACACAAAGCGAAAAAAAAAAAGGAATGTTTTGTGAGCGGGTTGAATTCGTTGCAGGAAAAAGAGCAGTGGAATAAATAATGATAACAAACAAATGCACTTTTCCCCGAAATGAAAGCTAAGGAAATGATGTTACCGTATTGCACAGACTATGCTTATTTTAAAGCGGCATACAACTAGATTTCATTTCGCAGTTTCTTGAGAAAATCTTAATAATAAAACTGATAACGTCAATTCGCAAGCAAATGTGGCTTTCACACAAAGATGTAATGTTAGATAGAAATACATGAGTCATGCAAAAGTAAAAAGTTTCAACACGGGTCAGCCTGCGCGGACTGCGCAGGCTGACCTGGTTGATACTTTTTGCAGATGTTTCAAGCCCCTTTTCACAGAGCATGACACTTAAAAAAAAGTACACACACACACACACAGGGATTGCTTTTTTTATAATTATTTTTTCGTAGAATTTATTATCCCGTTTGTCACGGTTAACTTAAAAAGGGAATAAATACTCTTGTGATAGACTGTGCATTTACCTGCCCAGATAGCTAAGTCGTTGGAGTGGCTGGACTATACTTTTGAAGGTTGCTGGTCTAAATTCTATTGACCGCAAATGATTTTTAAATATTTTTTCTCAACTAAAAGTAAACAGCCACGTCCAAACAAGATATCAACTTTTGTCTGAAAAATGTTTCTGGCTCAAAATCTACGTTTAGGCAGTTTTAAACGACATATTCAGTGAATATGAATTATGCATGTAAAAACGTGAAATCATTTTTGCAAAACAATATTTTACACGTTTAGAGTTACAGCTCATTTTGCCACTGTATTTCCAAAAGTGGTCTTCTTCACGAAAAAATAAAAACGTCTGCAGGAAATTAACGAACAAAAGAAAACAATGTGAAGGCATCTGCAGACGGCAAGTTACATATGGTTCAGCCTAAAGTATATATATATATTTGGCTTTGATAGGGTTAAAAAATTATGCAAAAGGGTCGTTAAAAATTTGATTTTATGGTAAAGGGTTAGGCTACACGACGAAAATTTTTTAGGGATGTGATTTCGAATCCTGAAGCAGGAAAAAAAAAAGAAACCTCTTTCTTATTACATGAGTCATTCTCTGACAAAAGGGGCTTAATGCATCTCCGTGATGCATTATACCAAGTAAGCCATCACATGATCATAGATCCATAGTAACCACTTTTTTTTTAAACAACCGCCTTAATCACCAGGTACACTGGTCCTTGGACATACAGAAAATTGACCAATAGCGAAAAGTTTTGGCCCAGGCAAGCCTGCGTGGACTGCGCAGGCTGACCTGGGACAAAACTTTTCGCACATGCGTTAAGCCCCCTTTTCACAAAGCATGGATCACATGTATTTGATAAAGCAACCAATCGGTCCTTAAAGAGCTTAGCACAACTTTAATAGTTTTTGTAAATAAAATAGGTCAAAACTAAACTGCCTTTTGTGGACGGTGTAGATAAAGATCAGACTGCACAGAACGAACAATTTGATAATGCGTCTACACAGCTTGTTATTTCTATGAAATATTATGGGGGAAAAAGAAACACCGTTGAAACCGCAATGTTTCGGTCTGTTATCTTGATTGAGAAACTCCATTTTATACATATTTATTGATTAACCCTTTTCCACACATTCCGAGTTTTCACGACCCTGAGAAAGAGAACGCTTGAAAAGATTTTGGGAAAAGGAGACAATGCTGGTAACCAGCATTTTCTTCTTTTCCCACAATATTTTCTATCCTACCAAAGACAGAAATCATCATTTGAGCTATATTTAATGTGCTGTCTGCAAATACTTTCGATGCCATTAAGTCAAATTTTTTATTTTTTTGGTAAGGGATCTAAGGATAAAAAGTACCAAAGTGACTCTGTGTACTTCCTGTACTTTGATTATTGTTTGCAAAGCGAAGTTATTTTGATGAGTTTAATGTCTGTAAAATGATGGAAAATCATGATTTGAGAGCGGCTAATCCGAGACGGCACTTTACGCAAATGTCCGAATGCCCCTTTTCACGTGTTGCAAGCCATATGTCATCGGAAAGAAATTGACTGTCCTTTGGCTAGAATCAACCACTTCCTGGTTTCAAGTCCTGTACGTTGCGCACTGAGCTACCGGGCGCGGTTGAAAGAGGGACGAAAGACGATTTCGAGGGTTGATGTTCGTACGGTGTTGAATGCCGTTTTTAACACTGTTTGAGTCATTTCCCAGCAGCCAATGCACCTATCCATGCGTTCCTGAGGTGTCCTGCGTTGTTCAGTGGTAAAGTGTTGGACTCGTAACCTGGAGGCCCCGGGTTCGAGCCTCAATAGATGCACTGGGTTTTTTTTCACGGGAGTGTCCTTGGGCAAGACACTTGAGAGCCCTAGCCTACCACTGGTAAAGCACAGGACATACAATTTGTGAGCTGTCGTAGTAATATGACTGAAATAATGTTGAAGTGGCGTAAAATACCATTCAATCAATCATGGGGTGTCCGTGGCATAACATTTTTTCCACACCTAATGGCTGCTTTCCCACATAAACATCGTCGAAACAATGTTCAGCGGTAAGAGAGGTATGAAAAATGTCAGTCGCGACAATTTTTTGGCACTCTTCAGCTTTACGTCCACTGTACTCAATATTTCTGTTTGACTTAAGATTTTTTTTACTTAGCGTGCCTTGACTTAAGATTTTTTTACTTAGCATGCCACCCTGGCTTGCTGTATTATGTACTGCTTTTTAAATCCTATTGCTTCTATGAAATCTATGTTGTGAGTACTCATAGGTCTTTTTTTCTTCCTCGAAACAATTATAATGAGTACCAACAATAAAGGTTATAATGAGGAACAAAGTAGATATTGCTTTTTGAATTCCAAAATTTACTTACTCGTATCTATATATACCTCCGGACAATATTGCCGATGTGTTCAATATTTTCACAAGTGGTCTGTCGTAAGTGGAAAGGGGTCGTGCGGAGGAGTGATAAAGATTATCTACTCCTTCACTGATCCTTTTTTGATCGTTATCATGAAGAGTCACTATTTTCAAGAATAACGTTCTTTTTCGCTCAGTTCGTTCTACGCTTACTGAGATCTCTCATTAGTATTCAGAGAGATAACCGTGGGCAGGTAAATGCACAGAACCTAAAACTTGCATTATACGATCGCAGTAATTGTCTCCCTTTGTATATCCTTGTAGATCTGGAAACCTTAACCTCTAACCTGCTAAATGAAATGAAACTTTTAAGCCGACAGTAAAAACCCAAATTATGCTATTACTAAAAGTACTTTTTTTCTGAAAAATATCTCCTTATCAGACATTGTAAATCCAAGATCAGGCTGCACGTTCTGTGCAGTCTGATCTTGATCTCCACTGTCTGCAAAAGGTCAGCGAGTCGTGCTTAGCAGCCTAGGGGTAAAACCAACTTTAAACTTTATTCTTGTTGATTGAATTGATTGAATGTTGTTTTAAGCCGCTTTCAACGTTATTTCATTCATATCATGGCATCTTCGCGAGCCAAGGTTACGATCACTACGTGGATCTTACCTTGGCGGATCGAGCCCGATTTCGAAATTCCCGGGATACGCCCCCTATTGGATGCTGGTTATTATCTCCCTTTACATCTCATTTCTGATAGCCAATGAAATATCGTTTTACAAACCGCTTACGAATACAATAATTCAACATGAAGCAATAAATACAAACGTACTTCGACATTCCATCGTCAGGTGCTGGAATAGAGCCTAAAACCTCCGATAATTGATTGATCACACTGAAACTTTCTGTAAATATTGTTTGTCTATGTTTTTTCGGTAATAAATCATTACAGATCCTGCACACATCCACGGAGATATCCATGTTTACCTTCTATTTTTATTCGAAAGGTCGCGACCTTGTTCTATTTTTATCAAAGATGAAATGCTACGAGCGATTTGATTCGTGCAGTTAGAGCTAGCTGCAACCAATGAAAATGCGTATCGCGGGAATGTCGAAATCAAGCTTGATCCGCCAAGGGTAGAGTAGCGTAGTGGATCGTCACCCTTGGCTTGCGAAGATGATATCATGGCGACAGCTCACATATTTATTTATGCCCTGGGTTTCAGCAGTACTAGGCGAGGGCTCTTAATTTATTCGTGTAAAGTTTTTTAAAACTTTTACTAAACAAACATGTGTTTAAAAGACCCCGAAGTAAGAGAATTTTTTTAAAACATCGTGGGAAAAAGGAGCAAATGCTCATAACCTGAGGGAAGAGACTTTCGAAAACATTGTGGGAAAGGAGAAAATGCTGGTAACCAGCATTTTCTCCTTTTCCCACCATGTTTTCTACCCTTTCAAAGACAAATTCTATCATTTCGGCTTCATTAATTTGTCGTCTGCAAAAGCTTTCGATTTCGACAAGTCTAGAATTTCGTCGTCTGGAAGAGTTTAGCAGTTACTTTACAATCACGTTTTAGAAATACAACGATCTTGTACAAGGGACACAAAGCGAAAAAAAAAAAGGAATATTTTGTGAGCGGGTTGAATTCGTTGCAGGAAAAAGAGCAGTGGAATAAATAATGATAACAAACAAATGCACTTTTCCCCGAAATGAAAGCTAAGGAAATGATGTTACCGTATTGCACAGACTATGCTTATTTTAAAGCGGCATACAACTAGATTTCATTTCGCAGTTTCTTGAGAAAATCTTAATAATAAAACTGATAACGTCAATTCGCAAGCAAATGTGGCTTTCACACAAAGATGTAATGTTAGATAGAAATACATGAGTCATGCAAAAGTAAAAAGTTTCAACACGGGTCAGCCTGCGCGGACTGCGCAGGCTGACCTGGTTGATACTTTTTGCAGATGTTTCAAGCCCCTTTTCACAGAGCATGACACTTAAAAAAAAGTACACACACACACACACAGGGATTGCTTTTTTTATAATTATTTTTTCGTAGAATTTATTATCCCGTTTGTCACGGTTAACTTAAAAAGGGAATAAATACTCTTGTGATAGACTGTGCATTTACCTGCCCAGATAGCTAAGTCGTTGGAGTGGCTGGACTATACTTTTGAAGGTTGCTGGTCTAAATTCTATTGACCGCAAATGATTTTTAAATATTTTTTCTCAACTAAAAGTAAACAGCCACGTCCAAACAAGATATCAACTTTTGTCTGAAAAATGTTTCTGGCTCAAAATCTACGTTTAGGCAGTTTTAAACGACATATTCAGTGAATATGAATTATGCATGTAAAAACGTGAAATCATTTTTGCAAAACAATATTTTACACGTTTAGAGTTACAGCTCATTTTGCCACTGTATTTCCAAAAGTGGTCTTCTTCACGAAAAAATAAAAACGTCTGCAGGAAATTAACGAACAAAAGAAAACAATGTGAAGGCATCTGCAGACGGCAAGTTACATATGGTTCAGCCTAAAGTATATATATATATTTGGCTTTGATAGGGTTAAAAAATTATGCAAAAGGGTCGTTAAAAATTTGATTTTATGGTAAAGGGTTAGGCTACACGACGAAAATTTTTTAGGGATGTGATTTCGAATCCTGAAGCAGGAAAAAAAAAAGAAACCTCTTTCTTATTACATGAGTCATTCTCTGACAAAAGGGGCTTAATGCATCTCCGTGATGCATTATACCAAGTAAGCCATCACATGATCATAGATCCATAGTAACCACTTTTTTTTTAAACAACCGCCTTAATCACCAGGTACACTGGTCCTTGGACATACAGAAAATTGACCAATAGCGAAAAGTTTTGGCCCAGGCAAGCCTGCGTGGACTGCGCAGGCTGACCTGGGACAAAACTTTTCGCACATGCGTTAAGCCCCCTTTTCACAAAGCATGGATCACATGTATTTGATAAAGCAACCAATCGGTCCTTAAAGAGCTTAGCACAACTTTAATAGTTTTTGTAAATAAAATAGGTCAAAACTAAACTGCCTTTTGTGGACGGTGTAGATAAAGATCAGACTGCACAGAACGAACAATTTGATAATGCGTCTACACAGCTTGTTATTTCTATGAAATATTATGGGGGAAAAAGAAACACCGTTGAAACCGCAATGTTTCGGTCTGTTATCTTGATTGAGAAACTCCATTTTATACATATTTATTGATTAACCCTTTTCCACACATTCCGAGTTTTCACGACCCTGAGAAAGAGAACGCTTGAAAAGATTTTGGGAAAAGGAGACAATGCTGGTAACCAGCATTTTCTTCTTTTCCCACAATATTTTCTATCCTACCAAAGACAGAAATCATCATTTGAGCTATATTTAATGTGCTGTCTGCAAATACTTTCGATGCCATTAAGTCAAATTTTTTATTTTTTTGGTAAGGGATCTAAGGATAAAAAGTACCAAAGTGACTCTGTGTACTTCCTGTACTTTGATTATTGTTTGCAAAGCGAAGTTATTTTGATGAGTTTAATGTCTGTAAAATGATGGAAAATCATGATTTGAGAGCGGCTTTATCTCTGATACCCCGGGGATTTGTACGTAGGGTAATATACTATATATACAGTACAGTTAACCTTTTAGCACACAGTCCCGAGTTGTAACGACCCTGATCAAGAAGCCTTTTGACAGCATTTCATGAAACAGCAGAAAATACTGGTAGCCAGCAATTTCTCTTTTTTCCATAATTTTTATACGCCCGTCGAAGACGAGACGTATTATGGGATCACCTATGGCGTACGGGCGTCCGGGCGGGCGGCCGGGCGGGCGGGTCCAGTTCTTTGTCCGGAGCATAACTTTGTCATCTCCAGTCTGATTGACTTGAAACTTGGCATTTGTGTTTGTTGCAATAATACGGAGTGCAGTGTGAAAGAACCATAACTCTACCTCGTGCTGTCTTTGAGTTATTTCCCTTTGATCGTCACTTTTACAGCATTTTCTGTTTGTCCGGAATATAACTTTGTCATCTCTAGTCTGAACATCTTCAAATTTGGTGTGCATGATTGTTGAAAAATTACGGAGTGCAGTGCACAAGAACAATAACTCTTCCTAGCACGAATTTTGAGTTATTCCCCCTTTGATCTTCATTTTTATAGCATTTCTTGCTTGTCCGGAGCATAACCTTGTCATCTTAAGTAGGAATGACTTGAAATATGGTATGCTTATTTGTTGCAATATTCGGAAGTGCAGTGCGCAAGAATTGTAACTCTACCTTGTGCTGTCTTTGAGTTATTTCCCTTTGATCGTCATATTTTTACAGCATTTAGTGCTTGTCCGGAATATAACTCTGTCATCTCAAGTCAGAACGACTTCAAACTTGGTATGCATGTTTGTTGCAATATTACGGAGTACAGTGCGCAAGAACAATAAATCTACCTGGCGCGGATTTTGAGTAATTCCACTTTGATCTTCATTTTTACAGTATTTTTTTTTTCTTACTCAAATTTTGTCTAGTGCATAACTCGAAAACTACATGAGATATAAACCTGAACCTTCACAGGTTGATAGATGACATTGAGGAGAAGTGCAGTGTTTTAGAGCTATAACTTTTGGCCCTATAGTTTAGGAGTGATTGCCCTTTGATTTTTTTCTTACTTAAATTTTGTCAGGAGCATAACTCAAAAACTATTAGAGGTGTAAAAATGATACTTCACAGGTGCATAGATCAAATTGAGGAGAAGTGCAGTGCAGAAGAACAAATAACTTCATGGTCTGATATGTGATCCCTAACTGTCCAGTGTCTTGTTCTTTCACGGTACATCCTTCACTTTAACCCATTTCACTGACAAGCCCCTTCGGGCGTATATGCGCCGCTCTGCGAAGCTCTTGTTTTGTCTTTCAGACACAAATACCATCATTTGATGATACATAGATCATTTGAACTACTGTCGTCTGCAAATGCTATCAATTTGGGTCAGTCTAAAATTTTGTCGAATGGTAAAGGATTACCTTTATATTGCTATATTAATCAAATAAAAAAAATCATCCAATAAGAGAACCCGATATAATAACAGTTTCGCCGAAGAAATTTTCGTTATATTTGAAAGTGTAAAACTTAGATCAGACAGCACGTTTAGTAGTGCAGTCTGATCTTGATCAACACGGTCCACAAAAACGCTCTAAGTCGCGATTGCCTGCCAGAGTCGAACAATGTTCAGGCTCCATTTAGTTACTTTAACCGTTTATCCCAAGTTCTAACTATCCTCAGAATAAAAGCTTCTGAAAAAAATGTGGAAAAAGGAGAAAATTGTTATCAGCACTTTCTCCCCTTTTCCCACAATGTTTTCCAACTTTTAAAAGACAAATCCAGTCATTTGAGTCACAGGTAATTTGTCTTCTGAAAATACTTTGAATTTGGACAAGTTCAAAATTTTGTTGTTTGGTATAGAGTTAACCTCATAACACCCTGTCCCAATAAATATAAAATAGACTGTTACAACGAGGAAGACAGACCACGAAATTTCAGTTTCACAAGAGATAGGACACTGTGGATATAGGATCGGATGCATTTTCTGTGCAGCCTAATCTTGATCCACACTATCCACGAAAATGCCTTTATTGATCTACATTATCTTGTGTTCTAAGAACTAAGAGCGTACATAAAGCACAACGTATAAGTCTATACCAGACGACAAGAATTGAGACTTGTCGAAATTGAAAGCATTTTCAGACGACAGATTAAATGTGGCTCAAAATGATGGGATTATAATAATCTTTTATAGGGTAGAAAATATCGTGGGAAAACGAGAAAATGCCTGTTACTAGTTCTCCCTCAGGTTCTTTAAAGTTCAGGATTGTGTGGTAATTCTGTCCTGGAATTGATTATAGACATTGCCTCAGGATTCATTCCTCTCCCCGCTGAAATTATTTAGACGATGTTTGTGTGGGAAGGCAGCCAGTGACTTTGAAAGAATACCGAGAGAAGTTACAGTAAAAGAAACAACAGGAAGGGTATGGGTAGGTGCACTAGCTGAACCGATATAACTAGAACATTGTTTTGCATGAAAACGACTTTAAACACCCAACAATAAAAAAGCTATACACACACGCTCATAATCGCTTTATATAACAACATATTTTTTTAGACTTGTCCAAAATAAAGGCATTATGCAGACGAAAAATTAAATTTAGCTCAAAAGAATGTAATTTATCTTTTAAGAAGAAGAAAACATCGTGGGAAAAGAAGAAAATGCTGTTTACCAGCATTTTCTGTTTTTTCCACAATGTTTTCAAAAGCCTTCTTTCTTCAGGGCCGTTAAAACTCGGGATTGTGTGGTAAAGGGATTTATTCTATAGCATTGCAAGCGATTTCTCAGTTTACTGTGTACCGGGCGACACCTCTATGATACTGCTGTAAATCTGATCCTTAGACGGCTTGTTACTACTAGTCCTACAGTTAGGTTTTCGGACAGTGTAGATCAAGATCAGACTGCACAGAATGTGGAGTCTGATCTTGGATATACACTGTCCGCCATGCTGCGAAATATTCTGGCGGAAAAAAAAAATGACTGAAGTATGAACATTTGGGGTTTTGTCTCGTTTCTGAAAATGTCCATTGTGTCTGTTTGTAACCTTAAGTATTAAACCTTTTTTCAAACGATCTCGAGTTTTAACAATCTCCGATGAGAACAACTTTTGAAAAAAAGTATGGAAAAAGGATAAAACTATGCTTTTCAGCATCTTCTCCTTTTCTCACAATGTTTTATTTACCCTTTTCAAAGCCAAATTCCATCATTTGAACAACATTTAATTTGTCGTCTGCAGTTCTTTCAATTTGGAACAGTCTAAAATTGTGTCGTTTGGTAAAGAGATGATTACTTGATCTTCTAGAATTCGACCCGCGCTTTATATGAGACATGCTTTGTGAAAAGGGGTTTTAATGCACATGCAAAAAGTATCGACCCAGGTCAGCCTGCGCAGTCCATGCTATCTGACATGTGTCGAAACTTTTTGCTCTTGGTCAATTTTCTACATGTCCAAGGACTATACTATCTCATGATTCAGTCAGTTGATAGACAAAACGGATTTTATGAATCGATAATTAAGTGATGACTTGCTTGGTATAATGTGTTACAGAGATGCATTAAACCCCATTTTGCCAGAGCATGGCTCATATAGTTAGATTAGAATGAAGAGAAATTTAAAGAAAAAAAAAATTAAAGTATTTAAAAAAGGTCTTTATGAGATTTAAATAGTATAATTTGTCATGTCGGTTTGTATTACCTTGTCGTTAATTTGACAGTTGGCGCAGTTTACAGGCCACAAAAAAATGAAGCCTCGTTTTAAACTTAGAAATCGGTATGCAAAAATGCAGCTTTGAGCCCTCTACTCTATACCAAACGACAAAATTTTAGACTTGTCCAGATTCAAAGCATTTGCAGACGACAAATAAAATGTGACTGAAATAATTGAATTTGTCTTAGGTAGGGTAGAAAACATTGTGGGAAAAGGAGAAAATGCTGATTACCAGCATTTTCTCCTTTTCCCACAATGTTTCCAGAATCCTTTTTTTTCTCGGGGTTGTTAAAACAAGGAATTATTTGCTAAAAGATTAACTCTTTCCCTTTAAGATAAATAAATTACATTTTTCGACGACTACAACAAATACAGGTTTGCTGCAGTATAAAGAGAGTTCGGTCATAATCTGGAAAAAAAAAAACGTTTACAGTGTAAACCAGAGATTAGACTACACGTTCCACGCTGTCTGATCTTGATCCACACTGTCCACAAAAAAGTTTCTTTGTGTCATCTATGGTAAGGAGAGAGTTAAAGCGCTTTGTAAAATTGTCAGTCACGAATGTCAGCCAGAAAGATTACAATCTTAAGGCTGTTTCTGAACACCTGTCGCATAGTGTAGATCCGAGCTCAGGCTGCACGTTCTGTGCAGTCTGATCTTTGATCTGCATTGTTTGCAAAGATCGCCTGAAGTTATGCAAGAAGCTACTTGGAAGTTCAAATATGTAAGGAACGTTAGAACCTCCTACCTGTCGTTCAATCGGGTAAACTGTATATACGTATGAGTCATGCTCTGTGAAAAGGGGACTTAATGCCATTGCAAACAATATCGATTCATGTCAGCCTGCACAGTACGCGAAGGCAGACATAGGTCGAAACGTTTGCTTATGGTAAATTTTCTGCATGCCTAAGGACCATTCTACCTCATGATTTAGTCAGTTAGGCAAAATGGATTTTATGGATCCATAATTATGCGATGACTTGCAAAATCATCACCGAGATGCACTAAACCTCTTTTCACAGAGTATGGCTCTTTTCTAAACAAGAACATCGTATGCGAGTGTCAACCTTCCGCTACGGGTGCTTTTTCAGGGAAAATTCTTGTCGAAAAAGGAACATAACTGTCAAAAATGTTCAGAGGGTAACCACCACTAACCACCACTTCTGGTATTGGTTAAAAGTTATTCTAACATGACACGTGAATTTGCTCTATAAACACAGTGCAACGAAAGCGTGGTAAAATCTACGTTATTCTATGTAGAGTGACGTCATTCTATATGGAGTGACGTCATTTTGTATAAAGTAAGTAAGTTATTCAATGGAATATTATCTGCATCCGCGTTTTCACTCAAAGTATGAACTTGTTTTCCATTCATGTTAGAATCGAAATAATCTTCTTTCTATCGTGGTTTATCGTTCAATAAACCACGTTGTGAGTTATGAGGCGCAATGAATAACCCACTCGGGCTATCGCCCTCGTGGATTATTTATTGTGCCGCATAACTCACAGCTGTGGTTTATTGAACGATAAACCACGCTAGAAAGAAGATTATTTCTTAAATAACTAGCCCAAGTTGGAAACAAATATCTCAACAGTGACAGAGATTTTTGTATTGGAGTTTTTTACGCCTTTTTAACAGCAAAGGTCATGTCACAGTGGTCAGTGCACTGACACATGTGTTTCCTGGCTTATTCACATCAGTACTGACACAACTTTCATTCCAAGTCTCTGACTACTTTTCTCACATGCTTCAGAGGTGAGAGGCTGAAGATCGCCGAATGAAAGTTTGCCTCAACCGGGTATCGAAGTCGCAACCACCAGGTCACGAGTCAGATACGCTATCCACTGAACTTATCGGTCGGACAGTGACGGAGATATGAGAAAATGTCAGTTTCCGCACGTCGACGGCGACGACACAAATGGAGCTTTGACGTTTTTGCCTAAAGAATAATCAGATTTCACTGGATTTCAGGCAGTTTTGTGCGGCGTGAGAGAATAATGCACCGCGGTGTTTTGTACTTTTTATACGCATGAACTTAGAGAGCCCTCCGGGTTCTGTCGCATTCACTATCTACTTTAACCCTGCCAAAAACATTATATGGCCTGCAACACGCGAAAAGGGGCATTCGGACATTTGCGTAAAGTGTCGTTTCGGATCAGCCTGCGCAGTCCGCGCAGGCTAATCCAAAACGACACTTTCCGTTTTTATGTAATTTTCTGTTTTGCGCAAGTCTACTGTAGCACAAAATCTAATGTAGTCGTAAAGTGCCGTCTCGGATTAGCCTGCGCGGACTGCGCAGGCTGATCCGAGAAGACACTTTACGCAAATGTCCGAATGCCCCCTTTTCGCGTGTTGCAAGCCATATGGGGCCGTATTCTCTAACCTTACTGAACAGCATTCTTAGTCTAATGGTGAATTTAGAAAGTATATGTATAACAATTTTTCATTGGCTGAACCTTTTTGTGAAGCCAATCAAAAATTGCGTTACATTGTAATTTTGAAAATGCCTTGCTCTGGCAAAAGGGGGTTTAATGCATCTCCTTGATGCGTCGTATCAAGCAAATCGTCATGTGGATAGCTAGATAGAATTATTCATCCATAAATCCAATTTGTTTAACAATCTACTGAATTCTGAGGTAGAATGTTGGCAGGCTGACATGGGTCAACAATTTTAGCAGATGCATTAAACCATGTTTTTTTCACAGGTCATGGCTAAAATGTACAAAAGAATCTCGATTTCTATTTGACAGAACCACTTGGTGTAGCCACTCAGAAATTGCGTTATTGTGAAATTTCGAAGATTCATGAGAATTTGAGTGAGAAAGTTACGAAGAATTGCTGGTGAATACTGGCCCTGGAATGAAAGGATTCGTTCTTTTTTGAAGCTTTATGCAAAAATTTTATAGCATTATGTAGAAAAGAATCTGCGTATCTCTAAAAGACGCTTGTTCACTCAAACGCTGTAAATATTGCATTGTTGTGGTTTGACGCCTGGTCACTCAAACGTTGCAAAAGCCTACATTATTGTGGTCTCTTTTTTATCGCCCCTTCTATGAACACATAATTATGGTGTTAAAACCACGTAATTTAAAAAGTATATTTCATTTTAATTGTCATGTGTTGTTTGTGTTTCTGACGTCTGGATTGATGTGAACAGGTCAGACAAGCATGCACTTTCACATTGGAGAGGGCTGGTCAAAATGTACGTTCTAGAATTGTGCACAGCGTCAGGTTTTTTTTTTCTATCTATTTCAGTCAAGTACCACACAGGCTATTCTTGATACAGATGACTTTGCAGGAAGGAAAAAACTGTATCTACATTAAAATTCATTTTCCTACATTTTTTCTGGGGAAAAAAACGCCGTCTGTAGGGTGTATAACTGAAGTTGCTGAAAGTACTTTGGCCGTCGTGGGTGGAAAATTCCGAAAAAATTCTTATTGACCCAGAATATTTCGCTGATTATGTGAAATAACATGATAGAGCAAAAGTAAAATATTATATAGTGACTAAAACGTTGCGTAATGAGACAGTTGTGAAGGATTCTGGAAAACCCATAACTTGTTTGATTGAAGGGCCAAACAGTTCCAAACAAATGTAATGCTCTTTACATCTATCGTGCGCTCTTGTTACTTGTAAAATTCAAATTCTTATTTTTTCCCTCGAATAGGTAAATACTACAGCGGTTATTGCTCTTTGCTCGCAGTCGATGAAAATTAATGTTCTTTTGTCGATCATCTCTCAAAAATTAATAAGATAAGAAAGGGAATAAATTATCTACTAGAAGTAAACCAGTCAACGTTCAGAATTAATTTACTAGGATGAAAGGCGATGCATACATCAAAAACGTAATGTTATAAAAAGTATTTCTTTCCAGTATCCTAATAAAAGATTTTAGAATATTTACACTCTTTTCTTTTCGTTCCTTTTTATAAGAGTGTGTATAAGATTATGGTTCACACGCATTATCTGTACTTGTCATGGACTAAATATAATTTATAGGCTTTTGATATCCAGTATTCAATACTTTTTTTTCAAAAACAGTATTTATTAATAAACAACATTTTTCTCTCCCTTGTATTATTCAGTAACGTTTCTACCCTTTTCACGACAAATAGGAGCATTTTAGCCACACTTACTGTCTTCTGCAAATACCTTCAATATGAAGAAGTCCGAAATTTTGTCATCTGGTAAAGAGTTGAAACTTAACTCTAAAAAACAGAAAGTTTACCTTTTGTACTGAAGAACAAACAAAACCTCGCTGTGACATACTGTTATAAATTTATAATCAAATTTACAGACCATATTTTCCATTTCAAAGAATATATAACAACTTTCTTGCATAAGGGTTGGATTCATATAACATAATGCTAATACATTACAAAGGCGATCCTTAAAAAATGCAAAATACATGTATGAAAACAACCCAGGGTGTTTTTTTCTCAAGACGATATTCATGAATCATTCATAAATAAATATGGTTCAAAGTCTTAAGGTCAACAAGTAACCATCTAAATGACCCAGACAAAATTATTAAATAGCAAGTTTTGGAATTAACAATCAGAAATGAATTCAAAATAGTCGTTGAATGCAATATCAGGACCCCATAGTACAGCCAAATACTAGTAACCTATCCAAAGTAACATTGGCTTCCTGTTCAATGCAGAATACAACACTACAACAAGACTTTCATGATAGGATGTTCATAAATCAACACTGAGAATATGTGTTTTTTTTTCTGTATCGAATAAAGCAATATGTGACTGATTAATTACGTCAAGTTTTCCTGGAATTTGTCCATAAAGACGGTCAAACTGTTAAAAGTTTTTCGTCTTTTTTGACTTTTACATTCAATAACTGGTACTTAAAGCTATAAGAACAGATTGACATTCCTTTATGTACTTTCTCAGGCGCTTGTATAACCACGTTTTTAAAGCTGTAATACGAGCGGTCAAATTCTAAATTCTTCATTGGCAAACAGCACAATAGGGTAAGTAAAACATATAAGGCAATGTAGATCCTAGACTAGGCCACATATCCTGTCCGCAAAAATGTAAAAGAGTCCAATAACACGCTATTGATAAAAGACTTGAGCAATACGACAGCGGTCTTGTTCATTGAACAGAATTACTTTGTTGCATATGCATTTTCAACGACCCTCAGACGCACTGCACGATCGCACGTGAAATCACACGACCCCTGTTTATTTTGTAAGTGAAGCCATATGCTTGCTTCAAAGTTCTGTCTTTTAAACATCATGGATTGTGGCAATCTGCGTAATACGAATATTGAATTATCTCAATTTTGAAAGCGTCTGGATCAAGATTGATAACTATATATCGTTTATCTCATATATCTTTACCAGACGACAGAATTTTAGACTCGTGTAAATTGAAAGCATTTGCAGACGACAAACTAACTGTGGCTCAACTAACGGGCTTTGTCTTTTAAAAGGGTTGAAAAACATGGTAGGAAATTGAGAGAATGTTCCCATCATTTTCCCCTTTTCCAACAACGTTTTCAATACTCCTTCGCTAGAGGGTCGTGCAAAGACGGGGTAGTATGGGAAAGGGATGGCTTTATAACTTTAACTCTTTACCAAACAACAAAATTTTAGACTTGTCCAAATTGAAAGCATTTGCAGACGACAAAATAAATGTGACTCAAAAATTAAAACTTGACTTTAGAAGAGTTGACAACATTGTGGGAAAAGGAGAAAATGCTGGTTACCAGCATTTTCTCCTTTTCCCACAATGTTTTCAGAAGGATTCTTCCTTTTGGTCGTAAAAATCAGGGATTGTTTGGTAAAGGGTTAATCATACCTACATTTTACGTAACCTTCACGTTGCTGCTCGACTTCCGGTCATATTTAATAATGTGACAGCACATTGTCATTTTAAGGAAAATGCTGTATAATAGATTTTCATAGATCGTGCAGCTTTATCTTGAACCTACACTGTTCTACAAGTTGGGGTTAAACCGATTTAGACAAAATGGCTTGCTATGAAACCGCGATATTTTTCACCGAAATGAAAATTTGAACAATTTATTTTGCAGCAATCGTTGGGTTAACAATACATACTAGTATATATATATTTTTTTAGAGAAATGTACCTGAACGCTTACTTTTAGCAAGCTATGGGCAAACAAATACACAAGAAATAATTTCTCATTTTTCATTCTTTCAATAAGACAGAAGACCCATTGCCGTTTTAAGCAGTAACGGCCAGTCGGGCACTTCAGAAACCGCTTCAGAAATTTTACAAAAAATTATTTTCCTCATGTTTTCTGTCTCTTGTACGTATCTTAGTTTCAAAGCCATTATTTCAGACGAATAAAAAAGTGTCATTTTTGTTAGGATTTCTGAAAGCAAACTTGCGAAACGGAACCTGGTAGTATGCCACTGTAACATGCTACTGCTATTCTGTATTTTCAGTTATTTGCTTCAGTATTGTGGTTCTGGTAGAGGTTGTCTGTAACTAATATGAGCTATGCTTTGACAAAAAGGGGGCCTAATGCATCTCCGTGATGCATCATACCGAGCGAGTCATCACATAATTGTAGATCTTAAAATCCATTTTGTCTAACTGCTGACCGCATCATGAGGTAGAACAGTCCTTAGACATGCAGAAAACTTAGAAATAGCAAACAGTTTCGACTCATGTCAGCCTGGGTCGTTACTTTTTGCAGATACATTGAGCATGGCTCATTATATTTCACAAAAAACGGGGAGATTAGCTAAACTGTAGAGCAGGGAGCCACATGATATGGCCTGCAACACGCGAAAAGCACTCCGCGCAGACTAATCCGAAACGACACTTTTCGTTTCTAAGTAATTTTTTGTTTTGCGCAAGTCTACTGTAGCACAAAATCTAATGCAGTCGTAAAGTGCCGTCTTGGATTAGCCTGCGCGGACTGCGCAGGCTGATCCGAAACGACACTTTACGCAAATGTCCGAATGCCCCTTTTTGCGTATTGCAGGCCATATGGTGCAGGCATAAATGCTCTTTAAAGCCTTCTTCTTCCTCAGTGTCATTAAAACACGGGTTTGTTTGATAAAGGATTTAGCCCTGGTCTTACCGTCACGGTATCGGCCTTGTTTTCTTCTGAAAAGTAGCCGGTGTACCGGGTTAATTTGGTTTCGTATTCACCAGCCATTCTCAGTATCATTCTAAGTCTTACCAGTACTCTAGATTTAACACAACTTCTGATTGGCTAAACCAGTTGCTTTAGCCAAACAGACCTTGTATTACTTTAAAATTTAAACGATTCTTGAGAATAAGACTACGAATGTTCTTAAGAACGGATGAAAATCTGGCCCCCGGACTGTTGTATACCCGCTCTCCCTTGTATCCTGCTATAAGACGCCGGTAGGTCCCGAGTTTGGTGTTAAGTTTAGTGCACCGGATGTAACCGTTTTCAACCGGAAGGAGAATCCTTTGAGTACCATAACTGACCTTGAAAAACGGGCTGACCTGGATGAATCAGCCTACCATCCCGGTTCTTACGAGGACTGCGCCTTATTAGAAATTTCTTCTAAATGTTTTTAAAAGAGGTCTGGTGGAAGACTAACAAAGAAGTCAGTAACAGATGATACTGTGTCAAATTCAATTTTTTTTTTCTTTTAGATTTTTGTTTTTGTAAAAAAGAAATATTTCTCAAAGTTGGCAAATCACTGGTAGTCTGATTCGTTATCAGACGACTAATTTTTTTTAAAAACCCATCCATTTTTAAAACATTTGCAGACAAAAGCGACACAAATGATAGGTTTTGTCTTTGTAGTGGTAGAAAACATTACAGGAAAAGGAGAGAATGGTCAATGCATTTTCTTACTTCCCACGATGTTTTAAGATGTTTTTTTTCCCTAGGGTCGTAAAAACAAGCTATCGCTTGGTAAAGGGTCATGGCGGAAAAATATAACACAGATGGGCTTCATTCTCCACAAATTGGTTTGATAGCAGTTACAGGACAAGGAAAGGGGGGGGGGGTGCGGGTGTATTTGTAATGAGAAAAGCATTACAGCAAATTCGTTTGTTCGTTCAGTTAGTTTGGTGAAAAATCTCTATACCAGACGATAAAGTTGTAGACTTGTTCAAACTGAAATCATTTGCAGACGACAAATTAAATGAACCATGCTCTGAGAAAAGGGACTTAATGCATCTGCAAAAAGTATCGACCCTGGTCAGTTCACGCAGGCTGACCTTGGCCGAAACTTTTTGCTATCATTTAATTTTCTGTATGCAAAGGACCAGTCTATCTCATAATTTAGCTAGTTGTTAGACAAAATGTATTTTATGGATCTATAATTATGTGATGACTTGCTAGGTACGATGTATCACAGGGATGCATTACGCCCCCTTTTGCCAAAGCATGGCTCAAATGTGTGTCAAATGACGGAATCTGTCTTTGAAGGGGATGCTAAACATTGTGGGAAAAGGAAAATATTGCTGGTAACTGTCTTCATGAGGATCATCAAAATAGGACTGTTTGGTAAAGGGATAACGTTTTTCTTCAGGGTATTTTATTTATCTTCCGGCGGCTAGTGCATGCTTTCCCGGAGTTTTTGGAAAACATTATGGGATAAGAAAAAAATGCTGGCCACAACAATGCTTTTTATCCTGTCAGTCACACCTAATTTGTCGCATCACAAAAAACAAACGATCTCATATATAAACGATCCGTGGGAAGAGGGCCTTGGAAAACATCGTGGTGGAAAGGGGAAAATGCTGATAACCTGTATTTGAAACCTTTTCCCTAAATGTTTCCTGTCTGTTTGGAGACAGTTCTTTTGATTTTAGCCACATTTACTTTGTCGTCTGCAAATGCTTTCAATTTAGACAAGTCTAAGATTTTCTCGTCTGGTAAAGAATTTAAAAAAAGTGACACTCGTCAACTCGACCATGAGGGTTGTCAAGAGTAATCCTTAACTTATCAGACGACAGACTTTTAGACTTGTCTATATTGGAAGCATTTCCAGACGGCATATTAAATGTAGCTCTAATGATGGGATCTGTCTTTGGTATTTTAGAAAACTTTGTGAGGAAAATGAGAAAATGCTGGTTACCAGCATTTTCTCATTTTCCCCACAATGTTTTAAAAAAGCTTCTCTCACAGGGTCGTTGAAATTCGGGATGGCGTGGCAAAGGATTTACTTATTATCAGACGACAAAATTTTACCATTTGCAGACCACAAAATAAAATATGACTCAAGAATTGAAACTTGTTTTTGAAAGAATAGAAACATTGCGGAAAAAGGAGAAAATGCTGGTAACCAGCATTTTCTCCTTTTCTACAATGTTTTCTACCCTTTCAAGACAAATTGTCAACATCCGAGTCACATTTTAATGTGTCGCATGCAAATGTCTCCAATTCTGAAGTCTGAAATTTTGTTCTATGGTAACGAGTCAATTCTTTACTTTTCCAAACGTCTCTCAACTGAGAGAAGTTGCAGAGTACTAATTAAATGTAGCTGAAAGTATGGGATTCGTCCATCGAAGAGCAGAAAACATTGTGGGAAAAGCTGAAAATTTTGTCCCTTTCTCACATTGTTTTTTACCCTTTCAAGACATATCTCAACTTTTAATGTGTCGTATTTAAATGCCTTCAATTTTGACAAGACGACAATTTTGGTCGCTGGTAACGACATAACTTTTTACATAACGGAACATTTCAGACTTCTTTAACCTTTTCCCAAACAATGCCTGGTTTTCACGACCCTGAGAAAGAAACCTTCTGAAAACATCGTGGGAAAAGGAGAAAATGCTGGTAACCAGCATTTTCTCCTTTTCCCACAATGTTTTCTACCCTCCCAGAACAAATTTAAAATTTTGAGTCACGTTACTTTTGTCGTCTGCAAATGCTTTCAATTTGGACCAGTCTAAAATTTTGTCGTTTGGTAAGGAGTTAAATTGAAACTATTTGCAGACGAGTTATTAAACGTGGCTCAAATTATGATATTTGTCTGTGAATGGGTAGGAAACAGCATGGGAAAAGGAGAAAATGCTGGGTAACCGCATTTTCTCCTTTTCCCACAATTTTTTAAAAGCCTTCTCGGTCAGGGTCGTTAAAACTCTAGGTTGTGTGCTGAAGGGTTTGTAAAGTAGTTAGGTTCAGTAGAGTGCAAAGTAATATCAGACTGCACAAACATGCTTTCTGATCTGGGTCTACACTCACCCAAAGGTACAGACATTGAAGGCGATGCGTTATTAGAGAAGTGATCGGTAGATATTATACGATTTAACTTCTACTTATTGGAGCGCGTGTGTTTTGCGCATGCCGGTGAGAAATCATAAGCATTCAGGTTGGCGGTTTTATCAAATGTGGTGTGAATTTCGCACGGTGTAATATAATAGATTTCCCCATTCAAAAACTTATTCCACTAATAAAAAGTTCAGATTTTTCAGTGCATTTTTAAAACATGAATTACTGGATAATAATAATTTTGGAGATCATTGAAATTCAAGTGGAAAAATAAAGCTGGGAATAAAAAAAGAGAGACAGAAAAGAAATAGTGTTTATTGAAGACTGTTTTCTTCAAACCGTAGAAGGTAGACACAATGAATAAGTGGATATTTTTTACAAAGTGAAAGAAATTGACGTATTCTTAAGTATGTAATACGATATTTTATTACATAATTATGACTGTAGATTAACGACGGAGAATTCAATAAAGCTGATTAAATGTGTTTAGGTATCAAATCTCGAAATTACGTTTAAGACCACCGACTGTTATTTTATAGTGATAATGGCGAGAATCGTACCCTCGGGTTTAGAGTGCTTTTTCCTGATTTTTCTGACAGATATATTGCCGACGGACGGCGGACATAACTACCAGTATGACTACGTGGCACGGGACTATGTTCAAGACAACGACCCTAATGCCTGGAGCTTTACTAATGTGCTATCGTTAATGCGACCTCAGTGTGTGCCTATACCGAAGGAAATAACCTTATGTCGTGATGTAGGATATAAAAATATGAGTTTGCCCAATTTACTGGGACATGATAACCTCCAAGAAGTGAAAACGCAGGCTAACCCCTGGGTGCCACTGTTTAAACTGCGCTGTCATCCG
Source organism: Hippopus hippopus (assembly GCA_946811185.2). Lineage (NCBI taxonomy): Eukaryota > Metazoa > Mollusca > Bivalvia > Cardiida > Cardiidae > Hippopus > Hippopus hippopus. The sequence continues at coordinate 44,391,688 of OX328107.1, read as the reverse complement.
AACACCGATTTGTTTCTGTGCTCCCTATACGCCCCTGTGTGTTTGTCACGGCCGATCTATCCATGCAGGTCGCTGTGTGAGTCAGTCAAGAACAGTTGTGCGGGATATATGAAAAAATATGGCTTTGAATGGCCGGATATCCTCAAATGTGATAAATTTCCGACGGACGATAATATGTGTATTAAACAATTAGTTTCACCGGACAATGAAGGTAGGCTATTTTCAGTTTCAAAATTAAATTTAGGGACACATCTAGAAAAAACTTTGATTGCTCGAAAGCTTCTAGTGTTTTAAGGACATACAAGCATATGCTCCTGGGTGCGTATTCACCAACCATTCTAAAGAATATTCTCAGTCTTATTCTAGTTTTAAATAGTTATACAACATCTGATTGCCTAAATCAAATAATTTAACCAATCAGTAGCCAATCAGAAGTTGTATTAATTTTAGATTTAGAAAACTCTGGGGGAATGAGACTAGGAATGTTCCTTAGAATGACTGGTTGAACACGGGCCCAGATAGACTAAAGCTAGATAATTATTTTTGTCAATGTAAAGCATACAAGTACATACTGACCTGTTGACCGCTACCCGGTTGTTGAACTGGGGAACATACAATACAGACAGAACTGCAAACAGTCGTTATTATACATACATAACGGACCCTGGGGTTGACCAGTATTGTAGACTGTTTAGTGTAGTTACATTTCCGTAGGTAATAGTACATAAAACACATACGGACTGACTCGCATTTTACAGTTTTGGGTACCATTACATATGTTTATAGCACTTATAATACAGCCCGACAAGAAGTAGGACAAAACAGTACTGTAGAATGAAAAGTATCGATACATTCCCACAGTCTAGAGCACTCGTATAATACACAATGTACGGACATACGGTATTGTAGAGTGACAAGTTACGGGAATCGATACATTCCCTTAGTCTAGAGCACATATAATACAGACTGACAGAAGAGCAGACAGACAGTACTGTAGAATGAATTATCAATATACTCCCGTAGTCTAGAGCAAATATGACACAGACTGACAGAAGTACGGACATACAATACTTTACCGTAAATTATTGATACATTTCCGCAGTCAGGAGCACATATAATACAGACTGACACAAGTGTGGGCAGCCAGTTCTGTAGAGTGACGAGTATCGTTACATTCCCGTAGTTTAAAGCACATTATAATATAGACTGACAGAAATACGGACAGACAGTACTGTAGAATGACGAGTTATGAGTATCGATATAACTCCGTAGTCTAGAGCACATATAATACAGAACGACAAAAATACGGACAGACAGTACTGTAGAATGACGAGTTATGAGTATCGATATAACTCCGTAGTCTAGAGCACATATAATATAGACCGACAAAAATACGGACAAACAGTACTGTAGACTGACGAGTATCGATATATTCCCATACTCTAGAGCACATATGATACAGACTTACAGAAGTACGGGCAGACAGTACTGTAGAATGATGAGTATCGATACATTCCCGCAGTTTAGAGTGCAAACAAGACAGACACACAGACCTGCGTGTATAGACAGGCCAGTATTGTAGAGTGTTGAGTGTCGTTACATTAAGAGTACTTATATATACATTCGATACACATAGAAAGCCAAAGGTATAGACAGGGCAATATAGTTTAGTATCGACGCGTACCCGTAGTTGAAAGTACCTGCAATACAGACAGATAGACAGAGGTGTAGACGGGGTTGCACTGTCAAGTATGTCGAAACCTGCCCGTAGTTTATGTATGTACAACAGACAGAGCTACAAAAAGGCCAGTATGGTAGAGCTTCGAGTATCAATATATTTCCGTAGTTCAAACTACACACAACAGATAGACAAAATTGTATAGCGTCGAGTATCGCTATATTACCGTAGTTCAGAAAACATACTGCACGCTGAATTGCAACGCGAAGAGTATCGTTATATTCCCGTAGTTCAGAATATATACAACACACGGACAGTATTCTATAGAGTTGAGTATCGTTACACAACCAAAGTCTATGTACATACTAGAAACAGTGTTACAAATATCGTTTATTATAGTCGTAGTGCCGTAGGTCAGAGTACATACAACAATCAGACAGTGTTGTGTAGCGTAGAGTATCGTTATATTCCCGAAGTTCATACAGAGGGCATACAGCAAACAGACAGTACTGTAGAATGTTGAGTATCGTACTATTCCCATAGTTCAGAGTGCATACAGCAAACAGAAAGTATTGTTAAATGTTGAGTATCGTACTATTCCCATAGTTCAGAGTGCATACAGCAAACAGTAAATATTATTTAGTACATGTATTTAGTGTCGTAATATTCCCGTAGTTCAGAGTGCATACTCCAAACAGAAAGTATTGTTAATTGTTGAGCATCGTAATATTCCAATGGTTCAGAGTGCATACTCCAAACAGAAAGTATTGTTAATTGTTGAGCATCGTACTATTCCGGGAGTATTTTCTGAGTGCATACAGCAAATAGAAAGTATTGTTCGGTATTTAGTATCGTAATATTTTCGTAGTTCAGAGTGCATACAACAAACAGAAAGTATTGTTAAATATTGAGTATGGTAATAGTGCCATAGTTCAGAGTGCATACAGCGAACAGACAGTATTAAAGAGTGTTGAGTATCGTGTTATTCCCATAGTTCAGAGTGCATACAGCAAGTAGACAGTATTGTTAAATGTTGAGTATCGTAATATTCCCATGGTTCAGGGTGCAAACAACAAACAGACGGTATTGTTTAGCGTCGAGTATCGTTATATTCCCATAGTTCAGACTACATACATCAGACAGACAGTATTGTATTGTGTAGAGAAACGTCATATTCCTGAATTTCAAACTGCATGTACACAACAGACAGACAGTATTGTAGGCCTATAGCGTCGAGTATTGTTACGTAACCGTAGTTTAGAGTACATAGAATACAGACAGATGTACAAACATGAGTCTCAATAACAGTTTAGATTACACACAATAATTTATTCAGATAAACAGAACGCCAGACCGGCATTATTGTAGAGTGCTTAGGGGATTTAGGTACAATATTGATGACCTCACGAGCGGCGATGGTTGACCTTACATCATTTGTTTTCTTCCTGTTGGCATGTCGTGCTGTATGACAGGTTTCTCGTTCGACCCTTCTCTGTCTTCTCTCGTCTGTCCCCTACGTAATATTTTGTGATCTTTTTATCGAATGATCTTTATATCAAAAATCAAAATTTTAGACTTGTGCAAATCCGTTGGATTTGCAAGAATTGCGGATTTGTCTTTGAAAGGATTGAAAACATTGTAGGAAAAGGAGAAAATGCTGGTGACCTGCCTTTTTTCCTTTTCCTTAAAATGTTTTCGACCCTTTTTCAAAGACAAATCTGATCATCTGAGCGGCTTCGAGATGTCACCTGCTATCGCTTTCAATTTGGACAAGTCTAAAGTTTATTGGATTGAATACTGTATATTGATACAAATAGAAACTCTGAAATCTGGTGTAAGAACGATCTCTGTTGTACATACAGCTTAAATAGAATAGCTCGGGGTTCGTACATGTACCTAAAAAAACTGGATTTTATGCTTAACTGAGTGTGTGCTCAAACTTTTAATCTCATTTTTGCTTATACAAGAACAACAATGAGAAATAAAGACCTTTATCTCATAAGAAGAAATGGGAAGTTTGAAAAGTGAAAACGTTGCTCCGAGAGGTGTATCAAATAAATTCTGAACAATTTTGGAGTTTCATGCTCAGATGAGTTGAGCATGAAAAATAAAAAAAAGTTTAATAAGCTCTGAATCTGAATTTTTTGATTGTTTGATTGGTATTAGGGCGGTTTTTTCAAAATTATCTAAGTCATATTACGGCGACAGTTCAAATTATTACAGTGTCTTCTGCTTTTCACAAGCACTACGTTGGTGAACCGAAGTCTCTTGCTCAACCCGGAGCTTTCAGGTTGCGAATCCTATACCTTCACCATTGAGCAAACTCTGAATTTGAAGAACACGTGATGGTGGGTTGTGGTGTGCGCAATATAGCATTTAAGAACAGTGTACGAGTTTTACGAGCGGTTTCTCCATGTTCAGCGATGTTTTCTTAAACTCTTTCCATGCTAGAATCATTTTAATCTCTGTCTAGTTTTCCTTTCTTTTGAAATTCGTTAATGTGGAGTAACACATGTCATTCTACACAAAGTTTATGAAGTACACCCTTTACCGAAACGACTCCTTGTTTTACAACCCTGAAGAAAACTGCGATTGAAAACATTGTTGGAAAAGGAGAAAATGCTGGTAACCAGCATTTTCTCCTGTTCCAACAATGTTTTCTACCCTATCACAGAACATCCTATAATTTTAGCCATATTTAATTTTACGTCTGCAAATGCTTTCAATATGAACGAGTCTAAAATTTCGTTTAAGGGTAAGGTATAAAATGTTACATAACTTGGTAAAAATAGAAAAATGTTATGTGTGTTAATTATGCATATTTCATTAAGAAAAGGTATATTCATTTTGTATACATATATTAAAACGTAAATAAGAATACATGTATGTCCGTCATTTACTTAAGAAACGACATTTCAAAGTTTCAAACCAGTTTGTTGTGTAAAAACCGGGAAAACTGGACAATGCCATCGAGAAAGAGACTAAGGCTCGAACTCGCCAAAAGTTCTTAACTGCAGTTTCAGTCCAGTTTTCAAGATTTTTTTTTAAATTTCAAAGTAACACAATCTCTGATTTGCCAAACCATTTCGTTTAGCCAATCAGACAGAGGGTTACTTTAAAACCTAAAAATTACTTTAGAAGTAGAGCAAGATTGAAATTTTGAACGGTTTATTAACAGGCCTACAAGCCGAAATGAACGTGCTCAATATATTTTTCTTTTATAGAAATCGTTAAACTTTGACAATACCAAGGTGTCTGTAGGCGGGTTGGACGGGAACAGGAAATTAATTTCACTTATCAATGCATTTTGATAAAAGAGAAGTCCCTTCAAATATCTGTAACTCTCCACTAGGCGACAAAATTTCAAACATATCCATACTGAAAGCATTTCGATCTACAGGCAACAAATAAATTGTATACTAGTTTAGTTTAGATGATCGGATTCGTCTTTGAAATGAAGGAAATCGTTGTGGGAAGTGGATGCAAAGCTTGTTACTGGCCTTTCCCCCTGTTCTCACATTTTTTTTTCAAAAGCATTCTACCCCAGATACAGTGATAGTCCCAACAACGAGACGATCAATCTTGCTGCTGCTCCATATCTTTAAGAAAATTCCTTGATACCAATGGCTTCAAATTTACGGTTACTCTACATGTCGTTTGTAACAGGGGCGAAAAGAAAAGTTCATAACAGACACTAAAACTGGCCTGCAACACGCGATAAAGGGCAGTCGGACATTTGCGTAAAGTGTCATCCCGGATCAGCCTGCGCAGTCCGCGCAGGCTAATCCGAGACCACACTTTCCTTTCTTATGTAATTTTCTGTTTTGTACAAGTCTACTGTAGGTCAAAATCGAATGTAGTCGTAAAGTGTCGTCTGGGATCAGTCTGAGCGGACTGCGCAGGCTGATCCGCGACGACACTTTACGCAAATGTCCAAATGCCCCTTTTCGCAGGCCATATGAAGATTTATAAATATCCAAATTCAACACATTTCCGCGTTTCACATAAAAGATGTTGAGAATGACAGTACAAGAAATCGGCTCAATGTCAGGATGCCGCACAGATTGCTCAAGGTGCCGCATAGATTGTTCAGTTTACCGCATATGTTGGTCAGGTCGCTGAAAAGATTGGTCAGGTGACTTCATAGACTTGTCAGTTTACCGCATATGTTGGTCAGGTAACCGTATGGATTGGTCAGTTTACCGCACATGTCGGTCAGGTAACCGCATGGATTGGTCAAGATGCCGCATAGATTGGTCAGTTTACGGCATATGTTGGTCAGGTAACCGCATGGATTGGTCAAGATGCCGCATAGATTAGTCAGTTTACGGCATACTCGTATGTTGGTCAGGTTACCACATGGACTGGTCAAGATGCCGCATAGATTGGTCAGTTTACCGCATATGTTGGTCAGGTTACCGCATGGATTGGTCAAGGTGCCGCATAGATTGGTCAGTTTACGGCATATGTTGGTCAGGTTGCTGCAAAGATTGGTCAAGATACCGTATAGATTGGTCAATTTACGGCATATGTTGGTCAGGTAACCGCATGGATTGGTCAAGATGCCGCATATGTTGGTCAGGTTGCTGCAAAGATTGGTCAAGATGCCGCACAGATTTGTCAGGTTACGGAATAGTTTGATCAAGGTTCCCCATATATTGATCTGGTTACCGTAAATGTCGGTCAAGTCTGGTAACCAGCACTTTCTTCTTTTCCCACAATGTATTCTATCATCTCAAATACAAATATTGTCATTTCAACCGTTTATTATTTGTCGTTTGCAAATGCTTCCAATTTTTGAGAGGTCAACTATTTTGTCGTTTGGTAAAGACTTAAATGCCATCCTTAAATTTCTTCAGTGTCAAAGAGAAATTCGTTGTCGTATAAATAACTACATCGTGCATATTGGCCTGCAATAGACATGCAATAAATAACCTGACACTCTGATGAATGTCTTTAATCAAAATTCCTTTTGCGTGATAACTGTTGGATTTTAGATTTTTTCGAATGAAGGACGAAAGAGTAAGACCTCTGACTGAGACAGTTAGGAATTAAGATAAACGTATTTTAATTCCCAACTCAGTGATTTAAAATGAAAAGCAGAAAAGAGGTAGATATGCCGACTCAGTATAGACTTAAATTGTGTAGAGTCAGATCTTCAGAATGAAGGGGAAAAAGAGTTAGATTTCCGACTCATTGGTCAAGAGTGAAGGAGATAGATTTCGATTGCCGACCCATTTGTTAAGAATGAAGGAAAAGGGTTGTTTTGCCTACTTATTTGTTTAGAGTGAAGGACGAAAAGAGTAAGATTGTCGACTCAGTTGTTCAGAATGAAGGAAAAAAAGAATTAGATGGCTGACTAGGTTGTTTAGAATAAAGGTAAAAATGGGTTAGATTGCTGACTATATTGTCTAAAATAAAAGTAAAAAGAGTAAGATTGCTGACTATATTGTCTAAAATAAAAGTAAAAAGAGTAAGATTGCTGACTATATTGAGTAAAGTGAAGGTAAAAAAGTTAGATTGCTGACTCTGTTGTTTAGAATGCAGGAAAAAGAGCTAGATTGCTTACTAGGTTGTTTAGAATAAAGGTAAAAATGGGTTAGATTGCTGACTATATTGTCTAAAATAAAAGTAAAAAGAGTAAAATTGCTGACTATATTGTCTAAAATAAAAGTAAAAAGAGTAAGATTGCTGACTATATTGAGTAGAATAAAGGTAAAAAGAGTAAGACTGCTGACTCTGTTGCTTAGAATAAAGGTTAAAAAATAGATTGCTGACTATATTGCTTAGAATAAAAGTAAAAAAGAGTAGGAAGGCTGACTAAATTGTTTAAAATAAAGGCAAAAAGAGTAAGATTGCTGACCCATTTGTTTAGAATTAAGGTTAAAAGAGTTAGATTGCTGACGCATTTGCTCAGAGAAAAAAGGTAAAAAGGTTAGAAGGCTGACTAAAATTGTTTTAAATAAAGGTAAAAGAGTTAGATGACTGACTATATTGTTTAGAATAAAGGTTAAAAAAGTTAGATTGCTGACTATATTGTTTAGAATGAAGGTAAAAAGAATTTAATTGCTGACTCTATTGTTTAGAATAAAGGTAAAAAGAGTTTAACTGCGGACTCATTTGTTTATAATAAAGGTAAAAAGAGTTTATTTGCTGACTGTATTATTTAGAATAAAGGTGAAAAGAGTTTAACTGCTGATTCATTTGTTTACAATAAAGGTAAAATGAGTTAGATTGCTTACTCTGTTGTTAAGAATAAAGGTAAAAAGAGTAAGATTTCTGACTCTCTTGTTTAGAATGAAGGAAAAAGAGTTAGATTGTTGACGATATTGTTTAAAATAAAGGTAAAAAAAGTTTAATTGCTGACTATAATGTTAAGATTAAAAGGAAAAAGAGTTAGATTGCTGACTATATTGTTTAGAATAAAGGTAGGAAATAATTAATCGCTGACTATATTGTTTAAAATGAAGGTAAAAAGAGGTAGATTTCTGACTATGTTGTTTAGAATGAAGGAAAAAGAGCTAGATTGCAGACTCTGTTGTTTAGAATAAAAGTAAAAAGAGTAGGATTTCTGACTATATTGTTTAGAATAAAGGTAAAAAGAGTTAGAAGGCTGACCAAGTTGTTTAGAATAAAGGTTAAAAAGAGTAAGATTGCTGACTCATTTGTTTAGAGTAAAGGTAAAAAGAGTTTGAAGGCTGTCTACATTGTTTAGAATAAAAGGTTAAAAAGAGTAAGATTGCTGCTTTATTGTTTAGAATAAAGGTAAAAAGAGTAAGATTGCTGACAATGTTGTTTAGAATAAAGGTAAAAAGAGTTTGAAGGCTGACTACATTGTTTAGAATAAAAGGTTAAAAAGAGTAAGATTGCTGCCTTTATTGTTTAGAATAAAGGTAAAAAGAGTAAGCTTGCTGACAATGTTGTTTAGAATAAAGGTAAAAGAAGTTAGATTGCTGACAATGTTGTTTAGAATGACGGAAAAAGAGAATTAGACTGCCGACGCATTTGTTTAGGATGAAGGAAAAAATGAGTTAGATTGCTGACTGTTGTTTAGGATGAAGGAAAGAGAAAGATTGCCGACTCAGTTTTTTATATAGAAGAAAAGATTTAGGACAAAACGGACTATTTCTTTTTTTCGTTAGGAGACTAAGATATAATGGGTTTATGATGGCTGTCTTGAGCAGTATATATATCACTCAATATTGGAAAATGTACATGAAGGTACTACGCTTACCGTTGTCCGGAAACATTCCTAACCCTTTACCGCCGAGTCCTGGTAGCTTAGTCGGTAAAGTACAGGACTTGAGAACAAGGGGATGCTGGTTTGATCCCCGGTTCGGCCAATTTCTTTGCGTGGATTGTTGGTAGTCATTGCGACAAGATTCATTCCTCTCTCATCGCTGACCATTATTTCGACGAGGGTTATTTGGGAAAGCAGTCACTGGCTTGGAAAGAATAATGTGCGGAATACAGGTAAAAGAAAATCCAGGAAAGCATGGATAGGTGCACTGGCCGTCGCGATATGACTGAAATAATGTTGAAAATGGCGTTAAATACCATACAATCAATCAATCAATCAATCATAACCCCTACCAAACAACACAATTTTAAACTTTTCTTAATCGAAAGCATTTGCAGACAACAACTTAAACGTGTTTCAAGTGATTGGATTTGTCTTTTCGAGTTTAGAAAACCTTGTGGGAAAAGGAGAAAATGCTGGTTACCAGCATTTTCTCCTTTTCCCATAATGTTTTCTAATGGCCTCTTCTTCAAGCCGTTAAAAGTCGGGATTATAACGTGGTGAAGGATTAAATTCTTATCATCATTTCAAAGGTTAACGTTAAAAGGACAAGTGCATCTGTAAGGGTATCTTCATAACTTTGATATGTGGTTTATGTTTGTTTGAACAGTCTATTTTGCCGTGCATATGCATAAACTCTCGGTTTATGTTGGAAATGTGTATAATCAAAGCACTGACAAGACTGAGAGAAAATATGTCTTTTTTCATAAACAGTGCGTACACCAATAACTTTATTTTTTTTTTTGGTGTGCATTCTAAGTTTAAATCTTCTCCGCCTACTACTCGATCACACACACTATGACCAAAGGGCTCTTAAGTCGCAGTGGAACTCTTTTTTTAAAGCGGTGGATTAGACAATTTATAGTCTCGTGCACATTAGGGAAGTTTATTTTCAATTTTTGTTTTCTGTACACATCTTATCTGTCGTCTGCAAATGATTTCAATGTGAAAGATTCTAAAATATTGTCGTCTGTTACAAAATTAAAATAGAAAATGTGATGAGAAAAAAAAAATATTTTGTTGTGCTCACACCATGATTGATTTATTTTTAAAAGCATTAACTCTCTTCGTTTAAACAATGGGTACTTAAAAAGATTTTGCGGACGGCGAAGATCAAGATCTGATTACAGGCTTTTGAAGCTTCATTGTCTATTACAGAACACCGAAATTTTCACTGGTCGATCATCGAACACTGTTACGAAAGATAGCACATTGGTGCATCCCATCTACATGGTATATAATAACTCATACGATATGGAGGCGATGTGCCAGTGTCCTACATTTAGTAACGGTGTCTGATGACCGAGCAATGAAAATTTTGGTGTTCCATGATAGACGAAATGAGTTTCAGTGACCTATGATCAGACTGCACAGAACGTGCAGTGTGATCTTGGTCTTCATTGTCCTCTACTTGATACTAAGCTACAACCAAAGTCATCTTCGTGAAGCAGAGGAAATCTTCTTTAAGCCCTCCGTGAAAAGTCAAACTTATTTTTTTGGCAGCGAAAATGTTAACCCTTTACCAAACAATCGTTGTTTTATAACTACCCTTAGAAAGTAGCCTTAGGAAAACCTTCTCCCATCAGCATTTTCTCCTTTTTCCCACAATGCTTCCATCCCTTTCAAAGACATATTCGTTTGAGGAACAATTAATTTTTCGTACGCAATTCTTTGAACTTCGGTATGTCTAAAATTTTGTTTACTGGTTAAAGGATTAATTCATTTATCTTTGCGGTAATTGTTTTACCCTTTACCAAACAATCCCTGGTTTTCACGATTCTGAGAAAGAAGCCTTTTGAAAACATTGTGGGAAAAGGAGAAAATGCTGGTAACCAGCATTTTCTTCTTTTCCCACAATGTTTTCTACCCTTCTTAAAACAAACTTCAATTTTTGAGTCACATTAATTTTGTTGTCTGCAAATGCTTTAAATTGGGACATGTCTAAAATTTTGTCGTTTGGTAAAGAGTTAAACATTTTCCGTACATGTGAAGTTAATTGTATACCAATGGTTTTGAATCAGGCTGTTTATCACCCTCGGTTTGTCGTAAAATATTATAATTAATAATTATCTACTTAATGCTATGTAACCCTTAAAGTGCCTGTCATAATTTTAGCTTCTTTAGTGAATGGGTAGATCTTAGATTAGACTGCACAAAATGTACAAAATATGCAGTATAAAGTAGGATCTACTATGCACGGTATTTGGTAAGATGTTTTAAACTGTAAAATTTCACCCTGATTTCATAAAAACTGTGTCATTTTTACTGACTTAGAATATACAATTTCGGTATCTTAGCAATTGCATTATTGTGGTTTAACATACTGTATATATTAAACCTGATTCCATTTCATTACGTTACGGGCTATTTTAGTTAAATCGCCTACTAACGTATGTGACACAAAGAGGAAATATTTTGAAATGACGGACAATGATTTTTCTTTTGAGTGGAAAACGTCGTTATAAAACAAGTAATAACAAGCACTAGCTCTTTATCCCAAAGTTTCTTCTAACGTCACCATTAAAAAAGAATACTTGGAAACTTCGTTCTTAAACAAGATTATCTTTGCCTTTTTTTCGTAAGACATTTCGTGTAGGGTTATTAGGTAAACCTCTAAAGTATCTAATTGATATAATGTGTATTATTACTGATACTAATTACTTTTTATTTTTAAATTTCAAAAATGTAAGTCCATTTTAAAAGGTAATTTAACATTGTCGCATTTTATGAATCACCTTGTACCGGGAAAGAATTTAAAAATTGTTGTCTTGGCTTATCAGCGTTTTAGATAATTTAACTGCCAATTAGCAAATAAATTTAAGGCTTGGTCAGACCAGCTAACGGATATGTAACGGGGGGAAAACGGACAAAAACATGCAGAATTTGGTTATCCGGTGACAAAATTCATCTCCTCTGCCGCTCGAGGCTCACGCGATCGGTGTGTGGAGCGAAGAAGCCACACAATGACCACACGAGTACCGCACATGTAACGGAAAAAAACGCACATTTACCGGATATGTACCGGATAATAAACGGTCTATTAACGGATATCACCGTACGAGTAAGGGACTTCTACCGGATAAAACGGAAGTGCAGCGTATAAGAAGCGGACAAAACGTTCTTCCAACGTACGACGAAAGGAAATGTACCGAACACCAACGTACGAGGAACGTACCGGTCACGTGACATGCCAAGGGTATAAATTGTCAGATGCACCCAAAGTCTATCATTTGCATGTCTCTGTCCGTTTTGTTCGGTGGAAATTTTTGAACATGCTCAAAACTTCCCAACGGACGGAACGGACATCGCCGGACAAGTAGCGGATTGACCGGATAAGAAACGGACATAAAACGGATACGAACGGACACGAACGGATAAAATGATTTTTTATCCGTTACTCGTCCGTTAGCTCGGTGTGACCAAGGCTTAAAAATCAGTGTTTTAGCACTAGTACATGAAGTGTTAGATCTACAACATCAATAAAGATTGCAATGATAAACCTGAAAAGTACACAGAGGTTTGACTACATAGGTCATTGCGTAAACATATTATTACTTACAGGTATATTTTTTTGTCATGCAGTTGGCCAGGCTTGAAAACATTGTGACTCTTAGCGAGCAATTTCTCCTTTGTCGCAATATTTTCTTACATGTTTAAAATATTTTTTCATATTAAGTACCCATATTTTGCAAGGATGTTTTCAAAGTTCTGCTCCAAATTTGTTTCAGAACAGTGAGTTACATGTACATGTATATTTACTGAATGGCGAAGACGTTGCTAGACGCAGGACTGAATCAGTAAAGTCAGTTAAGACTGAATTGGAAAATTGAAATATTTTACTCCTATTGGTAGCATAATCAGCATTTGTGAACAGCTTGAATCAAGATCAGATTAAATCAAATGTGCCGTGTGATCTTGCTCAACACCATACGCAGCTTGATTCAAAAGTCCGGTCGAAAGGTCGTCTTTTGTGGTAAAATTGTATGTTCAAACCCGAAAGAGATTAGAATACTAAAAGTGTTGAATCTTTACCAGAGGACAAAATTTTTATACTTGTCCATCTTGGAAGCATTTCAAGCAGACAACAAATGGGATTTGTCTTTAGAAGGATAAAAATGTTGTGAGAAAGGGGAAAATGCCGGTAACCAGAATTTTCCCTCTTTCCTACAATGTTATCGACAGTTCATTTCCTTTTGACAAATCAGATTACCGATATGAAAATTGTCTTTGAAGCTAAATGTAAGAAGCATGTAGGAAAGGACCAAATGGCTGGTATTCAGCATTTTCGCTTTTTCCCAGATTGTTTTCGCAAGCCTTCTCTCTCATAAAATCGGACAAAAATGGGCTCGTTTGGTTATGGGTCACAGAAGCATTTCAAACCCAGATGTTAACGGGATACTACGGTTTCTCACGCTGTTAACGCCAATAAATAGTTAAAATTGTAAAACATTCTTTTGAAAAATACATTCATCAAAGAAAATTATTGAGTAAATTATCATTTTTTATACAGTTTTGAATATGCATAGCTCGACGACGTGTGCGGTGTGGGCCTTTTTTTCTTCGTCGATTAGTGCATGCCGTTTCAATATAAGATCCACTGAACCATTTAATGTACTTACAGTACATCTATCGTTAATCTTTTTTTTTTTTTTATCCCTTTATCATTTCAGCGCCATAGGCGAAAACAAGGTCTTTTGCGGATGGCATAGATCAAGATCAGACTGCACAGAACGTGCAGTCTGATCTAGGATCTTTACCGCCCGCTTTACTTTGTTTCTTTAACAAACGATAAATATCTGTCCGAGTTTAAGTAGATTATATTTTTCACCGTCGAGAGAGGTGAAGTCAATATATTTGACGCTGAAAGTATTGAAGTGCCTCTAACAACTTTGATTGCCTTTTTGGCCTCCGTAGATCAAATCAGACTGCATAAGACGTGCAGTCTGACCATTAATCTTCACTTCTCGCTCTTCGGAGACACTTTTAGCTCACCTGAGCACAACGTGCTCAAGGGGAGCTTTTAGGGGAACGCTGTGTCCGTCGTGCGTCGTCCGTCGTGCGGCGTCAACAATTCTTTAAACATCTTCTCCTTCTAAACCGTTTGGCCGATTTGGACCAAACTTGGCTGGAATGTTCCTTGGGAGGTCCTCTTAAAAAACTGTTCACAGAATTTGATTTCATCAAAAACTCTGGTCGCCATGGCAACCAAATGGAATTAACCAAGAAATTCTTTAAAAATCTTCTCCTCTGAAACCGCTGGTCAGATTTTGAAATAATTTCACAGATATGTTCCTTGGGTGACCCTTTTCAAAAATTGTTCGCGAAATTTTGATCCATCGAAAAACATGGCCGTGGTGGAAGGGGGGGGGCTCTTGGCGTCCATCGGTGTCAACAATTCTATAAAAATCTTCTCCTCTGAAACTAGTGGGTAGATTTTGAAATAATTTCACAGAAATGTTCCTTGGGTGACCCTTTTCAAAAATTGTTCGCGAAATTTTGATCCGTCAAAAAACATGGCCGTGGTGGAGGGGGGGAGCTCTTGGCGTCCAGCGATGTCAACAATTCTTTAAACATCTTCTCCTCCTACACCGCTTGGCCGATTTGGACCAAACTTGACTGGAATGTTCCTTGGGAGGTCCTCTTTAAAAATTGTTCACAGAATTTGATTTCATCAAAAACTCTGGTTGCCATGGCAACCAAATGGAATTTTCCAAGAAATTCTTCAAAAATCTTCTCCTCTGAAACCGCTGGTCAGATTTTGAAATAATTTCACAGATATGTTCCTTGGGTGACCCTTTTCAAAAGTGTTCACGAAATTTTGATTCGTCGAAAAACATGGCCGTGGTAGAAGGGGGGGGGGCTCTTGGCGTCCAGCGGTGTCAAAAATTCTATAAAAATCTTCTCCTCTGAAACTGGTGGGTAGATTTTGAAATAATTTCACAGAAATGTTCCTTGGGTGACCCTTTTCAAAAATTGTTTGTGAAATTTTGATCCGTCAAAAAACATGGCCACGGTGGAGGGGGGGGGGAGCTCTTGGCGTCCGACGGTGTCAAAAATTCTTTAAACATCTTCTCCTCCTACACCACTGGGCCGATTTGGACAAAACTTGACTGGAATGTTCCTTGGGAGGTCCTCTTTAAAAGTTGTTCACAGAATTTGATTTCATCAAAAACTCTGGTTGCCATGGCAACCAAATTGAATTAACCAAGAAATTCTTTAAAAATCTTCTTCTCTGAAACCGCTGGTCAGATTTTGAAATAATTTCACAGATATGTTCCTTGGGTGACCCTTTTTAAAAATTGTTCGTGAAATTCTGATCCGTTAAAAAACATGGCCGTTGTGGAAGGGGGGGGGCTCTTGGCGTCCAGCGGTGTCAACAATTCTATAAAAATCTTCTCTTCTGAAACCACTGGTCAGATTTTTAAATAATTTCACAGATATGTTCCTAGGGTGACCCTTTTCAAAAAGTGTTCGCAAAATTTTGATCCGTCGAAAAACATGGCCGTGGTGGAGGGGGGGGGGCTCTTGGCGTCCAGCGGTGTCAACAATTCTTTAAACATCTTCTCCTCCTACACCGCTTGGCCGATTTGGACCAAACTTGGCTGGAATGTTCCTTGGGAGGTCCTCTTTAAAAATTGTTCACAGAATTTGATTTCATCAAAAACTCTGGTTGCCATGGCAACCAAATGGAATTTTCCAAGAAATTCTTCAAAAATCTTCTCCTCTGAAACCGCTGGTCAGATTTTGAAATAATTTCACAGATATGTTCCTTGGGTGACCCTTTTTAAAAAGTGTTCGCGAAATTTTGATCCGTTAAAAAACATGGCCGTGGTGGAGGGGGGCTCTTGGCGTCCAGCAGTGTCAACAATTCTTTAAACATCTTCTCCTCCTAAACCGCTTGGCCGATTTGGACCAAATTTGGCTAGAATGTTCCTTGGGACGTCCCCTTTGAAAATAGTTCACAGAATTTGATTCATCAAAAACTCTGGTTGCCATGGCAACCAAATGGAATTTTCCAAGAAGTTCTTTGATAATCTTCTCCTCTGAACCACTGGTCAGATTTTAAATAATTTCACAGATATGTTCCTTGGGTAACCCTTTTTAAAGTTTGTTTGTGTAATTTTGATCCGTCGAAAAACATGGCCTGGGTGGGGATGGGCATTTTTGCACTGTATGGACTTAAAGAAATTCTTTGAAATTCTTCTTCTCCTAAACCACTTGTCAGATTTTGAAATAATTTCACAGAAATGTTCCTTAGGTGCCCCTTTTGAAAATTTATTCGCGAAATTTTGATCTGTCAAGAAACATGGCTGTGGTGGGTGGAAGCTATTTGCTCTCTGAGGACATGAAGAAATTCTTAAAAATTTTGTCTTCTCTGAAACCACTATTCAGATTTTGAAGTTATTTCACAGCAATGATCCTTATATTATGCCCCTTATTTAGCTTAGCTGTTTTCAAAGAAAACATCGAGGTACTGACATAGCCCTGTTGGCGTCAATTGCGTTGTTGTTGTTGTGCAAAAACTTTGACATTTTGTTATATCTCGGCTTCCACTCAACACATGTACTTAAAACTCGGAATAATTGTTCACTAGTAAAAAGCAACCCATACAACAAGGGCAGTTAACTCCAAAATTGTTTTGTCCAAATTATGCCCCTTTTGCGATTTGGAATTTTATTTTACTATCCAATAAGGTTCCAACAGCCAATTATTGGCACTTTCATGAGGTGCTCTTGTTGAACTTAATATTTTTAGCTACTATGTGGCATGTACTCTTGTTCAAGATAAGGTCTTTGGGTGACCTGTCCTAAAATTTATTTGCAGAATTCTGATTCGGCAAAAACATGGCTGTGGTGATGATTGTAGGGGTGGTGACAGATTTTGAAATGATTTTTACAGGTGACCTTTTTATAATTGCTTGGCAAAATACTGATTTTGTTTCCAAAATTTCAATACTTTAAAAAAAGTTGGTTACGGTCCTCTCAAAAATTCAGGTGAGCGATCCAGGGCCATCTTGGCCCTCTTGTTTACATAAACGACCTTAATAATATATACAACGTATATCTATATCTAGCCTGGGTTTCTGTCTGATCACTTTTTACCTTTGATATTTATTCTGATGCTACTTTGAATCTTAATGATTACGGAACCGATGATCAGTTTAGCCACATACCTGTATAGACTGAAAGAGGAGATTGCGATCAGGAGTGATTAGAAAAAATATTTTTGCCTGGACCCAGGCTAATCTTTATCTGACTGGGTACAGAAAAAACATTTCCAAGCAGAAAAACTGTGTGCAAGCTACACTCTTGTCTCACTCTAGTTATGCTAAACATTTTCCATCTATAGCCAATATGGACGTGACCTTGAATTCAACCCTAAATTACCAGATATTTAGGACAGCAAAGACCCGACTATATCCTCAAAAGAAGTAAGCTCATAAGCAATCTTTCTATTCTAGAAAAAGCGGACACTCGAAAACATTTTGGACATGTTGGAAATGGGCAATCTTTCATTTTCCATATTTTTGTGGGTCAGACGACCCTTTTTCAAAAACTCTTTATTGATGAAAATGTTACACGAAGACCTTTTTTTGCCATGGAAAGGGACCATCAAAAGCTTTCTAGACCCTCTCTCAAAGTCTAAATACAAGGAAGAAGATTATCGATAGGTTTTGTTACATGTTTTTACAGATAATCAAGTGTGGCTATGTGGTTATTTGATGAAAGCTTATGGTGGCTAATTGGTTTGGCAGCCATTCAACTGAATTATGTTGTTTTCTGGTCTCTCGAAACCTTGTGAGGGTCAAACAGAGCGAAAAGCCACCACAAATGAAAGGCTAAAGCAGTGCATTGGTGTAACATAGCCGTCTTCAAAGTCGGTCTTTTTACACGGAGCATTTGTCTTAAGGGACCACCGGTTTAGCAGTATCACCGGGAGGTAAATTGAAAATTTGGCGGCAGCTCTTATACAAATACTTGTTAGTTCAGGTGGACTAGAAGGTCGGATGAAGGTACAAGCAGACGTAACATTCGTACTGCATTATCAGCTAATAATTACAATCAACTTGATTTCTGTTCGCGAACCGATATGAGTAGTGTGGGGTCTCTTCAATCGCGAGAGCGCACAGTAAACCCAACAGACGTTTCAGTCTAGAAATAAGATAATATTAAATTTAATCTCATGTCTGCTTTTGCTTTTACTGCTGCAGCAAAGCAGACAGCTATCGCAACAGTACTTGTGAAAGTAGCTTTTATGGCTAACATACACTTTAAACATTTAAAGCTTTTAAGAAATAGCGAAGAATAGCCTTTCACGCAGTCTTTAATATTATTGTAGTCATGCCACTGCGACACTTCACTTATTAATCTATTTCCTCGATTTATTTTCCAAATCGCCTGCTGCAAGTTTATTTCAGGTAGATTAAGGTTCTCTTGATCAGACCAAAAAATCTCAGACTGGTACAAAGCAACATTTTTTCCCTTTTCTCTCCAACGTTCCCCCAAAGACTTCTTCATCAGGGTGGCTAAATACTGAATTATTTTGTAAAGGGTTCTAACAAAAACATTAACAGCTGTAATACTCTCCTAAAATCCACATTTATGACATCGTACAGTTAGTTGAGATGCTATAAAGTGTTCAACCCTTGAGGCAAGACAAAATTCTAGCTCAGGATCCGTTTGTCCGTCTGTCCATCCATATGTCCGTCCTACTGTCCGTCTGTCCGTGCGTCCGCCCATCCATCCATCCATCCATCACTTGGTTGGTTAATAAGGGCCCATTTTTCTTTTAAAAAGGTGACGACCTTTCAGGTCTCACAATCCAATGTCAATTGTCAAACTGAAAAAAGGTCCCCATAGATCATTGAACAGATGTGCCTGTGTCATTTGATATGTGAAAATAACATGCGAATTGAAAAACTGTGCAAGCCTATTACACTACTTATGAACTTCAGAAATAAATATCGAAGAATCAGCTCTACATCTGAAATTGGCCTCGTTTCGCAGCTTTGACACGGCCTTGTTTATAAACTCTACATCATGGATGAATAAATAAAGGAAACACCCTCAAAACACTCAAAACCAAACCACTGTCATTACATCCCGAACCACATTCCTAACACCTTAAACCGCATGGAAAACGCTCAGATACACGAATTTTATAGAATGTAGTCGTAAAATAATACTATTCATCACAGAAAAAAAAATGTTGTCGACAGTCAGATGAATGAATTTCTAATGAAATGCCCGCTGTTAAACCTATGTAGTGGCAAATTTCTATCATCACCTCTTTTAGTACTTTCAGTACTTTGATTTGGAAGAGGGAAGTCTGTTTTGGTTGTATATCTTTCTTTAATTGAAGTCTGTGCCATTCTATCTGACGGAATCAATTTTTGTTCACCTGTACGATAGAAACTTTGAAGTGCTTTGTAAGATATCACGTGTTCGAAGATTACCGGAAATACATTGTGGCATAAAAGAAGTGGCATTGTAAAAGAAAATGAGCCATGCTGTGTGAAAAAGGGCTTTAAAGCATCTGCAAAAAGTATCGACCCATGTCAGCCTGCGCAATCTGCGCAGGCTGACATGGGTCGAAACTTTTTGCTATTTGTAAATTTTCTGCATGTCCAAGGACTATTCTACCTCATCATTCAGCCGGTTTTTAGAAAAAGGAGATCCATTTTATGCGACAACTTGCTTGATATAGTGAAAGTACAAAGATGCATTAACCCCTTTATTCCCACAGCCCTTCAAATATGATTTTATCATTATGGTATAGCGGCCAGGCTCCTTGCTGGCTCCGTCTTCACTAAACATTCTGGTTTCTGGTCTGACTCCAGTACAAGTCGTCTGAATGGCTGATACAAAACGTCTCAGCCAATCGAATGACTTGTTATATAATTAGTAAACCACATATAGAACAATGGGTGAATATCGGCTTTTCACACGGACGTGCTAACTAAAAACTACCAATTTTTGACTGATTTTCGTTTATTTATCGTCGCCACTGGTTGATCATATGGATGACACCCTCAGAAGACTGTTAGTTACATTACGATGGAAAGTGCAAGATACAGGACGAAAGCCATCCTAAGGTACGCCTGTTTCTTAAACGTGCTCTGTGTATAGCACCGTCACATGGCTCCTAGGTTTAACGTCTCATCCAAAAGACTGTTTTAGTAATTTCAGACGGCCCGCTGAAAAGATCGAACTCACACCCTCATGTGGCCCAAGACTTGGCGTTTACAAGTCTCGTGCTCTATACCATTTGAGTATTTGGGGCTGGTCGAAAACTGCTAAAAGTTTTTCGGATGTGACGTCAAAATTAAGTCTCGTGTGACGGTACTATACACTGGGGACGGTACTATACACTGGGGACGGTACTATACACTGGGGACAGTACTATACACCGGGGACGTTAAAGAATCAGGCGTAATAAGGGATGGGTTTCCTCCTGTATCTTTGTATCTTGCACTTTCGCCCACTGAAAATGACAAACAGCCCGGGGGGGGAGGGGGGGGAGGGGCGACCAAAGGCGACGATAAATAGACACAAAATTAAGATAAAACCATCAGCTCTTCACTATACAGGTTGAGGATAGACCTACCAGAATTATTAAAAAAGAACAGAAAGGACGATATGTGAAGCAAAGCAAACATTTTCCAGTCATGTTTTCAAACTGTGTGCGCTGCGGGGGAGTAAAATGTCGTATATGTACAGTAATTAATGTAAGAGTCTAAAAGGTTTATAATTGGCTTAACATTTAAAATGCGGAATGAATTAACTCTTACCCTGCTAAATAAGTTAAATGAAACTTTCAAACAGATATTAAACACCTAAATAATACTATGTCAAAATTATTTTTTTGAGAAAAACATCTCCTTATCGGACAGTGTAGATCCAAGATCAGACAGCACGGTCTGTGCAGTCTGATCTTTATTTACACTGTCTGCAAAAGGCCAGTGAGTCGTGCATAGCAGCTTAAGGGTTAACTGAAAATTTCAAGGCAATAATTAAACCCCAAATATTGTGATTTCTAATTTCTTTTCGTAGCAAAACTTTCACCGTATCGGACGGTGTAGATCCAAGATCAGGCTGCACGTTCTGTGCAGTCTGATCTTTGATCTACACTGTCTGCAAAAGCGCACTGAATCAAGTTTGGCAGCCTAAGGGTGAAACACTTGTAACCACGATGTTTTACATTTAAAATGCACGTGTTCAGAAAATAAACAAAAAGAGGTATTTGTTTAAAACGTAATAAAGACATTTTCGTTCTGCACACAATGTGCATAGTTTATTGCGTTCAATTTGCGCTGTGAATGTAAAATTTTAGGAGATAATACATTTCAGACTGAAACTTAAAAAAAAAAGCATTTAGATTAAATTCTTGGGGTTTTTTTTATGTGTTTGTCAAATGCACCTATGGCTTTGCAAAACCTGGGCGAATTTACCAAGTGTTTTACATTGCACTCAAATTTAAATTTTTATAAGTTTTCAAAATTTCATAGAAACGCATTTTTTGATCGTCTTATCAAGTGGTTTA
This sequence comes from Hippopus hippopus, assembly GCA_946811185.2. Taxonomy (NCBI): domain Eukaryota; kingdom Metazoa; phylum Mollusca; class Bivalvia; order Cardiida; family Cardiidae; genus Hippopus; species Hippopus hippopus. Next base: position 44,370,167 of record OX328107.1, on the reverse strand, counting down.
GCCAGTCAGCAATTTTGTTGCTTTTAAAGCTTATTTTCGCATACATTTTAACTTTTTACCAAACAATCCCGAGTTTTAACGACTCTGAGGAAGAAAGTCTTTAAAAACATTAAGGGAGAAATAGAAAATGCTGGTAACCAGCATTTTCTCCCTTTCACATCACATTTTCCACCCTTTCAAAAACAAATTTTGATTTTGATTTATTTATTTTGTGGTCTGTAAGTGCGTTCAAATTGGACAAGGCTAAGATTTTGTGGTTTGTGAATACGGTCCCTGGACCTGTGTTAGTACAAGCATAGAGTAATTTCTTTTGTCTCGGCCTGTAGACAAACGACAACTGATGTTTCTTTGAGGTTTATAAAGATATACATCTATATTTTATGTTGCTTGTTTATTTCTTTTGACGTCAACGTTGATCTAATTCCATTCAAGAAATTTTGTGAATGGGTTTATGTACTTGTCCCCCCGTCTTTGAAAAAAAAAGATAAAACATTAAAAAATCCCAGATATTCGCTGATTCAATATTCCTTTGGAAACAAGTCAGACAACGTAATTTAACATATATACAGGATTATTAAGATATTATAATACTGCAAAGGAATTTCTGGCGATCAGATTGGATAAAATGATCCGAACCTATATTGAAGTGCACTAGCAAAATCTACGGAAAAGCCGTTTTCCTGTCAGTAGCCCCCATATACTTCAATACGCTTTGAACGCAAAAACAAAGATGGCGGCATCGATTTAAGCGAGCCGCCAACAAGACAGATATATAGAGCTACTGAGTACACCATATTACTACTAGTTTCCCTTGATTGTTGTCTTTAAAGCGGAAAGATAATTTTTGAAAATAAATGAATATAGTTACACATATTATTGTTTCTTGTCATTCTATAACAAATACACGGGGTTAAAACGAACAATCCCTTCGTTATGTAAACAAATCGTGAAGTGCCAAAAGTTATTGCACGGTAACGTTAAAAAAAATAAACTAATGGTCGTTTGAGACAACTAATGGTCGTTAATTTATTTTTGCCAACAAATGGTAAAACAAATAGTTACTAACCCTGAAGTTGTGTAAATCCATTTTTAAATAAAGATACGTCAAATGTCTATCGCAGTGACTTCATAATGCACCAAACTGCTCGCTTTACCAAGGTTTTTGTGACGTCAGTTCTCAGTGACGTCAGTTTTTAGTGAATTGGGGCCCTCAAAAGAGAAATTCGATTTCGCCAGCGTACTCAATTTGTGAGACCATAAAAGAGGGAAAGTTTGCTGAATACACGTTGCAAAACTTTGCAGTATAATAAATTCGTTGTACGGCTAGATGGCAGGTGACTAAGAAACTTGTTCATGGCTTTGTCGAATCAAGTCGCCACCTCGCCTTCGGCTCGGGGCGACACGATCCTCTGCCAGCTGACCGTACAACTAATATTATTTTTCAAAAAAGCTTAAGCTAGAATGGAAAACGTCTTTACTTGTATTGTGCTATTCATCGCTTCATCGTCGAACTGGTAGATAGCGCAGAGTAAATGAATAAGTATCAAGAGAGAAATAAAGATAGAAACTTTGCAGTCGGACAATTTGTCCTCATTTCACGCTGTCATGCTCTGGAAAAAAGGGGCCTTAATGCATCTTTATGAGGTCCTTGGACAAGCAGAAAATAATACCAAAATGCAAAAGTTATTGGTCCATGTCAGCCTGCGAGGACTGCGCAGACTGATATAAGTCGATAATTTTTGGAGATGCATTAAGCCCCTTTTTTATGAAGCGTAGCTCAAATTTAATACCACAATGAACATAGTGGTCTGTGCAACTACAGTTGGTTTTCTTGATATTGTAGACCAAGGTCAGACTGTACAGAAGGTCAAGCATGGTCTTAGAACCATATCTTTCGCTAGGTTCTGAGATAGTTGTGATATAAACAGGATTGCAAAGGCAACAATTAGAGGACTTTTTTCGGTGAAAGATCCAAATTAATTTCATCAAGTGAACATCATCGGTAATATCAGGAGTGGAGCAGCCACGAGTGAAAATATTGTCGATGATGTTTATTCGATCAAATAAATTTCGATCTTTCTCTGAAAAAAAAAACTAGTATTCTATTCATTTCATGATTCTAACCTTTTTTTAGTAGGGACTTTAATCAAAATCCGATACAGTTCTTTTCGGTAATTCCCCTGGCATACCTCCCCTCACACAAGAACGCATTACACTATTATATAAGGGGCTAGAAATGCAGGGTAAATGCGTAAATTACGTCATATAAATTTCCGTCTTGTTGAATGGCACGCATTCTTTACCTATGTAGCTAGTGCGCGGGAACTACTGTTTCCGCCTTCAGTTGGAGAGTTACGGAAACGTTTACGGTAATTTTACAGGTCGCAACCATGAATTATCAAACTCATTATCCACCATTATTTCCCGATAAATTACCGAAAAGAATGAAAAAGCCTGCTCATCTAACTATTTTGGCACTCTTTTGACAATGCATTGCCTGGTTCTTTCTTCTCGTATTGGAATTTGCTCGTGGTGCGACTCTGAAAAGAATTGAAAAGCTGTCTTTTTTTTTTGTTTGAAATTCTAAACGTTGAAAATTGACGCTGTTTTTATAAAACTCGGATTTATCTCGTTTCGTACTTAATACAAATGAAAGGTGCTCTGGGAAAAGGGGGTTTAAAACACCTTCGTAATGCATTATACCAAACAAGTCGTCGAATATTATAAGCCATTCTCTGTAAGCAGGGGGTTTAATGCATCTGTAAAAATGTATCGACTCAGGTCAGCCTGCACAGTTCGCGCAGACTCACCTGTGCCATTTTTTTTTTTGCTCTCGTTCAATTTTCCTCGTGTCAAAGGACCAGTGTACCTAATAATTCATTCGGTTTTTTTTTTACAAAATGGATTTATGGATCTATAATACTGGGATCACTTGCTTGGTATCATGCATCGCAGAGATGCATTAAATATTCTGTTACCAAAACATGGCTCATATGCGTTCAGTTGTCTAAAACCGGCTTAATCATGAGGTAGAATGGTCCTTTGACATGCAGAAAATCAACCAATAGCAAAAAACTTCGACACTGGTCAGCTTGCGCGGACAGCGCAGGCTGACCTGTGTCGAAGATTTTTGCAAATGCATTAAACAACTCAGAGGGCACGACTCATTAATATAGTACAGTCTAGACAAGAAATTCTGATGGGGACTGTCGAAGATAAGTCACACACGAGACGTTTACAACTGTTGTGAAGACGATACGTGACACGTTTTGTGTGCCATGGTGTGATTTCACAATAGTTATCTATTAATACAAATTAGACCATCCGTATTTAAACGCCTTTTTCGCATTTTACAGACACTTTGCTATAAAGTAAGAATTTTTGGATGGCGTGGATTAATATTAGATTGTGTGAAATGAACTGTCTGCTTATGGTTTGAGGGATCCTGCGTTCCTCCTGGTATAGGGTTGGACTCATGACCCGGAGACCCCGGGTTCGAGCCTCACTAGATCGACTGGAATTTTCGTGGGAGTGTCCTTGGGCAAGACACCTCAGAGCTCTAGCCTAGTACTGGTGAAACCCTGGAAATACATGAAATCGTGAGAAGTCGCCGTGATATGACTGAAATATTGTTAAAAGTTGCTTAAAAAAGCATTCATTTAACAATTCAACCTGCTTATGGTTTGATTGATTGATCGGTTGGATGGCGTTTCATGCCGCTTTCAACATTATTTCAGTCACATCACGGCGACCGCTGACATATTCATGTATGTCCACAGTTTAATCAGTACTAGGTTAGGGGTCTTAAGTGTGATGCCTAAGAACATCCCCACCAAAAAACTCAGTGCTTTGAGTGAGGATCGAGCCCAGGGTCTCCAGGTTACGAATTCTACACTTTACCACTGAGCCACGAAGGACACCTGCAAACATTTTGAAGAACCCAGTTTAATTCTGAGAAGTCTCAATTTAACTTTTTACATTCAGCTGAAATGAAAGCTGTTAGATTCAATTTTCCGGATGTGCAATGTGAATGAGCGCACGCACGCACAGAGATTAACATACAAACAACCCCAAAGAATTTTTGTATCCCTGTAAACCTGAAAGAAACGATATCTTTTGTGTATGAGCCATGCTCTGTGAAAAATGGGGTTTAATGCATCTACAAAAAGTATCGACTCAGACCAGCCTGCGCAGTCCGCGCAGTCTGACCTGGATCAAAACGTTTTGCTCTCAGTCAATTTTCATTTTACCTCAGGGTTCAGCCGCTTGTTAGACAAAACAGATTATGGATCCATGATTATGTGACAACTTGCTCGGCATAAATGCATCACGGGGATGCGTTAAACCACCTTTCTGCCAAAGCATGGATCATATACACTTAGAGTAAATAAATTTGTTTTTTTGCAAGGGTGGCCACTACTTCCTTTCTATCAAAATAAATTGTTTTACCGACTGCCAAGGTGATTATTATCGTCTGCCAGCAATTTTCCGTGCATGATCACAGGACTTCACAGATTCGAAGGTTACCTCTGTTATCAGTAAACCCATTTATTTTCATTTTTATTTTTTCATGAACGACAGTGCATTTCGAGATATGTTCATTTATTCCTGGACTGCTTGTTTTGATGCCAATGAAATTGCAACTGATTCAAATAGTTTCATACTGCAACATTACGGCCATGATTTATTTTTATGTCACGTGGCCGTCTTTCAATTACCAGAATAAATTTTATTTGGAAGGAAAGAGGATAAAAAGAAGCAAACTACCTTAACAGAGAGTGCAAAATAAATGCGTCTTATACACTGTGAAAAGGGGGTTTAATGCATCTGCAAACGGTATCGACCATGCCAGCCTGCGCAGTCCGCGCAGGCTGACATGAGTTGAAACCTTTTGCAATTTTTAAATTTTCTGCATGTCCAAGTACCATGCTACATTATGATTCAGTCGGTTGTTGGACAAAATGGAATTTACGGATCCATAATTATGTGATGTTTAAAGCAACAGAATTTGCATATGTTAAATATAAAAGATTATTCTAATTGAATGACTTTTTTAGCATCATGACATTTGCAGCTTTGAAAGTAGGTTTCCGGTTTACCATTTGTTTTAATAGCTAACCAGTGCCATTAGTATGACGTCATTATCAGGTATATAAGATGCAACGTTATGGAGTTTGCACAAATGGCTTCAGCTCTTTACTACACAATACCGAGTACGACCCTCAAGAAATACCCTTTTAAAAACCTCGCAGCAAAAGGATAAAATGCTGGTAACCAGCATTTTTTCCCCTTTTTTCACAAGGTTTACTACACTATTACAGACAGTAAGCATCATTTCAGCAACATTTAATTTGTCGTCTGCAAATGCTTTCAATTTGGACAAGTGTAAAATTTCATGGTTAGGTAAAGAGATAAAATGTCGAACTCTGGCGCATTCACATTCATTAACTTGGCTTCTGATATTGTGAATAAACTGTAATGAAAGAAGAAAGCATTAGGCTTTACCTTCTTAAAAACAGCATAGATTAGAAGTAGAATATGTCCAGCCGTCATAGTAAAGGTATACGGATCTATTTTTTTGTTTATATACTTTTTTCTTTTTTTTTTATCGATCGGTTACCGTCTGATTTAACCGCGGATTCCTTTGTAACTTATTCGGTTACCGTCTGGTTTAATAATGGATTCCTGTAGAACATACTCGGTTACCTTCTGATTTAACCGTAGATTTCTTTGGAATTTACTCGGTTACCGTCTGGTTTAATACTGGATTCCTTTATAATTTACTAGGTTACAGTCTGATTTAACCGTAGATACTTTGGAACTTACTCGGTATCCGTCTGGTTAAACCTTACATTTCTTTGGAACTTACTCGATTACCGTCTGGTTAAACCGTAGATTTCTTTGGAACTTACTCGGTTACCGTCTGGTTTAACACTGGATCTCTTTAGGAACTTATTTAGTTGCCGTCTGGTTTAACAGTCGATTTCTTTGCAACTTACTCGTTTACCGTCTGGTTTAACAGTGGATTCTTTTGGAACTTACTCGGTTACCGTCTGGTTTAACAGAGGATTTCTTTGTGAATTTATTTGGTTACCTTCTGGTTTAACAGTGGATTCCTTTGGAACCTACTCGGTAACCGTCTGGTTTAACAGTGGATCCTTTGGAACCTACTCGGTTACCGTCTGGTTTAACAGTGGATTCCTTTGCAACCTACTCGGTTACCGTCTGGTTTAACAGTGGATTCCTTTGCAACCTACTCGGTTACCGCCTGGTGTTACAGTGGATTACTTTGGAATTTACTCGGTTACCGTCTGGTTTTACGATAGATTTCTTTGCAACTTACTCGGTCCTACTTGGGTTTGCTAAATCTGACAACAAGGTCTTGAAATACTGCAAAGTTTTTTTTTTTGCGCTCGTTTTCTCAATGAAGCCCCAAATCGTTCTTGATTTACATTTTTGTTGCGCATATTGTTTTTTCAAAGGAGTATAATTACTATGTCAGATGGTTTTAACAATCTTTTTACTCTTTACAAGACGACAAAACTTTAGAGTTGTCCAAATTGAAAGCATTTACAGACGACTCATTAGAAATTGTTAAAGCAATTGGATTTGTCTTTGAAAATTAGAAAACAATGTGGGAAAAGGAAAAAAAATGCTGGTTTCTACCATTTTCTCCTTTTCCCACAAGGTTTTCAGAAGCTTTCGCTTTCAGGGTCGTTAAAACTCGGGATTGTGTGGTAAATGGGTTAATCGAGAGGTAATGACTATGCTACTTTCAACTCAACACTGGAGCGTCGTCTTTCAGATTCAGAGAGAATCTTATTCAAATTTGATACAATGTTGCAGGGCACGAAAACGGTATCAACGGAATTCAGTAATTTTTGTCAAAAACCTACGTGCCACGTGATTGGAAATGTACATTAGCCATGCTCTGTGAAAAGAGAGTTTAATGCATCTGCAAAAAAGGAGCGACCCAGGTCAGCCTACACAGTCCGCGCAGGCCGACTTGGATTGAAAAGTTTTGCTATTAGTCAATTTTCTGCAGCTTAAAGGACCAGTTTACCGCATGATTCTCTTGGTTGTTAGACAAACTGGAGTCGAAAAAGGGGTATAAATTTGCCAAAAATACTTTGATTTTACATGCCCTTGTTGTATATCGTCGGTTTACTTCCAAAACCTCGTAACTACAGCTTGTAACAAGCTGTAGTTACGAGGTTTTGGAAGTAAACCGACGATATGTTTCTCTTTTGATAGTAAACAACTAGTCCGAGTTTGTAGCAGATATCTTCAGTAAAATTTGAGACATTATAAAATGTCAAGGTATTTGCACGACGACGCAGACGTAGACGACGGCAGGACAATACCTCGACGTTTTCTTCGAAAACAGCTAAATTAACTAAATATGAGTGAAAGTCAAAATTAACAACGCCGCCATTTAGGAATGGAGACAGAGAGAGAGAGAGAGAGAGAGAGAGAGAGAGAGAGAGAGAGAGAGAGAGAGAGAGAGAGAGAGATTCTCTGTTATTTATCTGTACAATTTAGGTTGATGTTTATTGATATGAAAGAGAGTATACAAGTATTGTTTTATTGCAATTTTGTTTTGCAGGTAAATTATTGTAATGGTTGTTTGTTTTTACATGCTCATTTTTTGTACAGTTATGTTTATGTTAAATTCTCATTATGTGTTGAAAGCTTTTCGTTGTAAATGCAATACATGAACAGAAATAGCGGCAGAATGACGACAGCTACTTATGATCGAACTTCCTCCGTTTATTTTGAGGAATACTATAAAACATATCTCGTTAAATGATTATGCAACGAGGCTGTCAATTTCGAATCTGTAATGCTTTGACAATTTCACTGTTGTTGAAGATGAAGATTTACAGCATACCCTAAGTATTGTCAAGAGTCAGAGACGTTTGCGATATACTTACAAAAGAGCTATAATATGATCGACTTTCAAGAACAGGAAGTGACGTCATCATTCTGCGAAACGCTCATTTTGTTCAACGTCATCAACATGCTTATTCATGACATATTATATTTGTTAAGGTTATGGACGGAATCAATCGCTGGGTAAGTGTACTCATAGTCACCAACCATTTTAGTTTCATTTTCCCCCTCAAAGTAGAACCTGTTTTAGTTGCCATACCAACCACGGTCATGCGGGAAATTTTATTGTAATCATTCTGTTACTTTAACAACACATTCCAAAATACGTATTGCTCACAAACTTATCAAATTTTGTGGTTTATCGGTCACACGAAGCGAAATTACAGGTTCAACTTTGTTTGTTTATCTTTTGATTTCAAATCAATGTGTAAATCTTTTTTCTGTAATATTATAATTTGTCTCCATTTATAACGTTATAAATAATTAGTTGTTAGAATTTTCCCAACATAATTACTGACACGTTCACATAATTAAATTGATATTCTAGCTACCACGGTTACAGTCAAAACTGTGTGAATAAATCGTATACTTTTTTTTATAAGTGCTCAATTTGATTTACCTATAAACAAGAATTTAAAAGTTTTTTTATTTCAGAATAACTGGCATTAAATTAATGTAAGTTTTAAGTCAAGAGAAGTATCCATGTAATATGGAAAGCTCCTTTTAGAAATAACGCAATTCATTAAATCTTTTTAAATCAATTCATGGGATAGAGCACGCCATTTATTTTGCTAGTATGAGTAAATGCAAGACATAAAGCGGTGTTGTTTCCATGGAAAAATCTTAAAGGGGAACATAATGATGTCAGACGATAAGCACTATCTGCTATAATGATACAACCAAATAACACAATAACGATGGCAGAATTGTTATCGTGTAGACATTTCGTCTTCTACAAAATTCACAATTTGCGGTAATTTAGAGACATTTATTATGTACCATATGCATTACAGTTTCCATTAAACATTTTTATTTCATAGATATGTTCAATTCACTTAACCCAGTAAATTTCAAGTACAAAATTTACATGGTTAGGCTTTAATGATATTGGTAACAAGTAACCGATCCTTTCTTCGAAATTCGATTGCCAAACAATTAAAAAAACGTTTCCTACCTTCGTTTCTCTGTTGTGTCACATGTACCAGATAGTTCTCCAAAAAAAGTTTTGACTTGAAAGGTGAATCACAGCCTTCATCAGACTACGTCAAGTACTGATTCAACGGAACAACCGCTTGAATAATTAATAGAAACATACGAATGAGCTATGCTCTGAGAAAAGGGGATTCAATGCATCTACAAAAACGATCGACCCAGGTCAGCCTACGCAGTCAGTGCAGGCTGACATGGCACAATCCTTTTTGCTTATGGCCGATTTTCTCCATATCAAAGGAATATTTTACCTCAGGATTCAGCCGCTAGTTAGACAATATAGATTTTACGTATTCATAATTATATGGCTTGCAACACGCGAAAAAGGGGATTCGGACATTTGCGTAAAGAGTCGTCTCGGGTCAGCCTGCGCAGTCCGCGCAGGCTAATCCGAAATGACACTTTCCGTTATTATGTAATTTTCTCTTTTGCGCATGTCTACTACAGCACAAAATGTAATGTAGTCGTAAAGTGCCGTCTCGGATTAGCCTGCGCGGACTGCGCAGGCTGATCCGAGACGACACTTTACTCAAATGTCCGAATGCCCCTTTTCGCGTGTTCAAGCCATATCTCACTTATCTCGTTCAGTACATTGTTATTTCCATAAGTGGTACTCTTCAAGTTGAAGGTGCGTTTAGACCTGCTACCGGGACCACGAGTAAATAAAAATCAATGGCATTTTAAAGTACAATCAAACGCAGCTTCTGTACTAACTGAGGCACATATCATTGTGACGCATCGTCTAATAAGGATATTAAAGCTTTCACTTCTCATTTTCTTTTCCCGTCATTGGCTACGTAACGGGCACCGTGTAGGTTCCGATAATAACGTGATGTTTTGCGAGACTTAATCATTTTCCTACGATATATGCACAAGAGTGCTCAAAGATAGGTAACTCTATCGGACTGGCGATGATAAGTATTAGTGCGGCTACTGTTTTCTCAACGTGGGACTGGAAAACTTCATCTAAGTATCAAAGCTTTCCGATCAAAGCATAGTTATACATAACCTAAGTGTTTAAATGAAATTACTTTACACTGACAATTTTATTTTCAAAGAAATCAAAGCATGCTTAGTAAACTTGTGTATAATGTTAACTTGCATTATAAAGAAATTTATGGCAGTTTTCAAGATACTTTTCAAACGCTTTTCTTAGTGCTTGTATTCATATTAAAGCTATTTCTTAAGTAACGATAAATATGAACATTCTCAAAAAACGATGTTGATTAAACTAAAACCGCACAACATCTTTGAAGTACAGATGTTTTAAACTGTCTGTAACCTTTTAAGAGCTGAATGAATAGAATGGAGGTCTCCAGTCGCTAAAAGTCGAGCACCGGTAGGCAGTCGCGCATTCGGTAGCGTACATGACTCGAGAACAGGTGGTCGCTGGTTTCAAATCCCAATTCGGCCAATTTCTTTCCGAGAATCGATGATAGTCATTGCTACAGGATCCATTTCTCTCTCACAGCTTATCGTTGTTCCGACGATGGCTATGTGGGAAAGCAGTCAGTGGCTTCGGAGGACTATTGTGCAAAGTACTGTTAAAATAAATTCTAGGAAAGCATAGATACGTGCACTGGCCGCCAAGATATAGTTGAAAGAATGTTGAAAACGGTAAAACGAATGTTGAAACACCATACAATCACACAGCCCAGTCGCTGAAAAAGATCTTTGTTGAAATACTAGGACCGGAATCGGCTAAATACAGTTTTTCAAATGAAGAGTAAAGGGTTTTTCTACATGGTGCTTTCTCACAAAATCATAATGTTTTCTCCAGCAATGAATTCAGCGGGAGACATAGCTTTATTCCATCCTCACCGTTCGAAAATTGCGCACAAATACATCACAGTACAAGTTTTGTGCACTCGATAATGTTGGATTCATTTCGAAGGAATTTTATCTAAATGGCTTGAAAGCTAGTTTATGATTTTTCTTTCAAAAGGATGAGCCATTCTTTAAACTCTTTCTGCGCCAAACATAAAAACTCGATCATTATCGACGGCTGAAAATAAAATCCACAGCAACTCAGAAAGTCTTTTATCTTTTCGGCTAGACTAAACAAGAGGATGGTATAGATTCAGATCAGAATGCACGTTCTGTGCACTCTGATCTGAATCTAAACCGTCCGCAAAAGCCTTTGTCTTCACCAATAGCGCCGAAAAGATTAAAGGAAATGCTCTTCAATTTTATTGACCCAAGACACACGCACCTCTTTATCAAATCTTTTACCAATGCCTTTGATGTACACAGATTAATCGACCAATATACACGATTTCTTTGTTAAACACGAATGAAACAAATGAAGACGTAACAAATCACTTTACGAGATGTAAGAAGTGGAAATAAAAATCCAGCAGTTATATCAGTGATCAAAATTACGTGGATTCTGTTCTTTACCGACTCCGCCAAGGTGTTTCTTTCTTTTGAAGTCTTGACTTATCTCCTTGGCAAAAAGCTTCTTCCGGACAAAAAGCTTTAATTTGAACAAGACAAATGCCAAATATTTTACCCCAAGGTGATTCAACTCTTAAATTATCGTTCTCTTTCATTGACGATTGAAAATAACGGCTTGATTAAATTTTGTTACTCAGTTTCAGTTTATTCAGCAAAACCTTACACACATTTTTAGCTGATACTATGTATATCTGCACATGCATGGAAAAAATATATAAAGGGAAAAAATAATTCAAACTGAAATTGACAATGAAATAACGGCCACATAAGATATTTGTAGTTGATCAAAGTAACTTGTAATATTCTTCTCTGTCGTTTTGTCTGAGAAGTTGTAAGAAAAATCAAAGTATAACTTCTGACATTAACTGATTAAAAGTAGAAACATAGAATATTTGATTGAAAATTGATAGAAAATCAGACTTTCACGTGTTCCAATCTTAATTTAAATGCAAAATATATATATTTCGATAAATTAAAGTATTTTGTGATCTTGAAGTTTTTAAATATTCCGACAGTAGGCCAACAGCAATTATAATTTGAGAGATATTTTTTATCTAAGATTAGCATATTTCGGACAAACTAGAAGAAAGTGATATTCGTTTTCGACCAAATTCATACATGTATTACTCGTATTGTTGTTTATCCAATTCTTCGACACTTCTTTTGTTAAATGCTGAGCAATGTTAATAAAGTTCATTGCTATTCGTGACAGTGATATTTTTGCCTTATAGCTATTGCATTTTACAAGCATTTACGCATTTTCCCGTTGTTTCCATATAGAACAGTCATTTTCTGTTCTCTTTGTGTAACTTCTTTCAGTTAGTGATATGTCTAAGATAGATTGTATGAGTATGGGTTACAGACGCTCTTGATATTTATTTTTGAAAGACGGCAATGTCGACTGAACGATACGCTCTTATCTATAGAATGAGAATTTCAACACATATTTAAGGAAATGAGTCACGCTGTATGAAAAGGGGGTTAAATGCATCTGCTAAAAGTATCGACTCAGGTCAGCCTGTGCAATCCGCAGGGCTGACCTGGATCGAAATATATGCTATTGGTATACTTTCTGCATAATCATAGTATCGTTCCACCTCCAGGTTCATTCATTTGCGAGACAAAATTGATTTTTATGGATTCGTAATTACACGATTGCTTGTTTGGTAAAATGCATCACAGACATGCATTAAACCCTCTTTTGCAAGAGCTTGGCTCAATGAAATAAGTATATGCACTGTGTAATACGTGTATAGTATCCTATCTATGTTCAAACGCAGTAAGAAATTCGATTTCGACCAAATAAGCTGGCTTTTTTGAAATGAAATCGAATAAGTTTTTTTTTTTCCCCCTTTCCAACCTCAACAGGCCAGTAGGTGATATTAAGGTATTTTTTTTCAATGTTAACCCTTAGGTTGCTAAGCGCGACTCACTGACCTTTTGCGGATAGTGTAGATCAAAATAAGACTGTACAGAACGTGCAGTCTGAACTTCGATCTTTCGCTGTCCGATTCGGAGATTTCGTTTTCTCCCAAAATACCTTTGAAATAGGCCGCTAAGCGCGACTAAAGGACCTTCTGCAGACAGTGTAGATCAAGTTCAGACTGCACAGAACGTGCAGTCTGATCTTAGATCTACAATGTCCGATACGGAGATGTCGTTTTCCTCCTATATACCTTTGAAATATGCCGCTAAGCGTGAATCACTGACCTTCTGCGGACAGCGTAGATCAAGATCAGACTACACAGAACGTGCAGTCTGAACTTGGATCTACACTGTCCGATATGGAAATATCTTTTCCCCCCAAAAAAAAATACCTTTGAAATGGCAATTTTTTTTTAAATCGGCTTCACTGACCTTTTGCGGACAGTGTAGATCAAGATCAGACTGCACAGAACGTGCAGTCTAATCTTGAGTATTCACTGTCCGATATGGAGATATCGTTTCCCCCAAAATACCTTTGAAACGGCAAAAACTTTGGTTTTCACTATCGGCTTGAAAGATTCACTTCACTTATTTAGCTGGATCATGGTTAAACCTTATCCTGCTAAATAACTAAAATGAAATTTTCAATTCGATAGTAAAACCCCAGATACTGCTATTTCAAAGTTATGTCTTTGGGAATAACATCTCCTTATCGGACAGAGTAGATCCAAGATCAGACTGCACGTTCTGTGCAGTCTGATCTTGATCTACACTGTCCGCAAAAGGTCGGTGAGTCGTGCTTAGGAGCCTAAGGGTTGTGGTAGATCATGTTCCAAAGATTTATTGGTCTGTCGCCTTATTTCACGATTTCATAATGACATAAAACATTAATTCGGGCGCATGTAGACTAATTAATTTCATTGTAAATCTGACATTGCGAAAAGTAATTTATGTGATACTTGATATTTTTTGTGTTTTTTCTCGTTCGAACAATTAGATTTTACGACTTTGATTCTAAATTTTGCCTAAATATTTGTGCACGTATTATAATATATTATCTAATTATAATATTATATAGATATATATATTCTTTATTGACAACATCGACAAAAATTGTCTATGGCCATTTACAAAATGATAGAATATGGCAAAGACAAACATATACCAATGCAAAAGTATCATAATTAACACATACAAAAAAAGGTACAAAGTTCTTAAAGACTACTATAGGAACTGATTTAAGGAACAGCAATAGTTTGAATGACTTCATCACGAATGGAATAACTTTCTGAAAGATATTTGCAAATAGAAAACAAAATTGTCAATTTTGACGATGACATTAATTTAACGAAATAATTAGTATTCGGCCTTGATATATATCCAATGTGTTTTCGTCTCAAATACTCGTATTTTGGACAGCAAAGCAAAAAATGATATTCATCCTCAACAACTGGTGAAGAGTAAATTTTACAATGTCTATTATCTCTATATGTACCATTAAATCGTCCGGTTTCAATTTCTAGTTTATGGGAACTAAGCCTAAAACTTGCAAATAATTTTAACCATTTTTTGTTTGTTATATTGTCAAGGTAGTTTTCATATATAAATTCATTTTTAAATCTACAATAGTAAGTAAGCTTACTGCAATTATTAATTGACGTATTCCAGCTCTGCACATACTGGTCATATAATCTGGTTTTCAAAATTGCAGCATTGTTGACTCTTACATCAAAATTTAGTCTAATGTTCGTTAGACCAAGATGGTCAATCATTGAATTGACCCTCTTGGCCCAACAAGCATTAGAAACATGATTACATTGATCGATATAAGCATCGTATAGATTTGAATGACTTTCGGACATAACTTTACACCAAAACTTTAATGCACGTTGCTTACATATCACAGAGAAAGGTAGTCTACCAAATTCCCCAAAGATTGCACAAATTGGAGTTTGTTTTTTAACTCCCAATAAATTTCGCAGAAATCTCAAATGTAAATTGTCTATGCTTTTAAAATTGTACACACCCCACACCTCTGCACCATACAGTAAAATTGGTTTTACCATCGAATCAAACAATGACATTTTTGTCTTAATATCAAAGGGATTTTTATCAAAGATTCTCAAAAGATTATTATATGCTCTTAAAGCATGGTCATTCAAAGTTTTTACAGCTAAATTTATCTATCGTGATATCATATTTTAAGATAAACTGGCGAGCCTTATTTCATGTTACAAACACAAACAGATGCTCGACATAAACTAGATCCTCGACGAAAAATTATAATAATAAAAAATCAAATGAACCGTTCCTGAGGATGCCTAAGTATTCGCTATCTATTGAATTGTGTAGCAATGCGAATCATAATTCACAATTAATTTTCAGGCCGAGCCCCGTTGGCACAGTCGGTAGCGTACAGGTCTTGATAAACAGAGGCTTGCTGGTTCAAATTCCCAGCGATTTGCCAATATCTTTCCGATGATTTATGATGGCTGTTACTATAAATTAGTTGATAGTGAAATGAATACACCTGTATCGAGTCAGCCAAAGTTATTGAAAGCTATTCAAATTCTCTTTTTGGTTAGATTATCTCAGAAAATAATACAGTGTAGAACCAAGATCAGAACACGGTCAATTTTGATCTATACCTTTTCGTAAAAGTCATCGAAGTTTCTCTTGTTGATAGTAAGAGCTGAAACAAAACGGTAGTGATAAGCCATTCATTGGCTTAAAGGGGGCTATTTGATTTCTATGCCGTTTTGCGGAACACCGATAAATACAAATAGATATATTTTTTTACTTTGTAATCATGTAGAAAATGTATTTTTATATTCAGAAAAAAGGTGAAGTTTTTTGGCGTTTTAATAACGGAATTGCCGTTTTGCAATAGGTAACTCCGTGGTGTTCGTGGTGGTGAGGTAGAACGTCGGCCTCGTAACCAAAAGGTCCCGAGTTCGATAACCTGTAGCGGGTGTCAACTCTGGGAATTTTTCGTTGGCCCACACATTCGGCGCGAGTACTGGTGTAGCTCCCAGGAGGCAGAATCGAGAGAGATTAGTATAAGTTGTAAGAACCTGTTTCTCATTCGATGTAAAATAAATATGTTTAAACTAAACTAATTCCGTCTATTTTATTTCATCAGATATGACGTCATCATACTGATTTGGATACGAATTTTTGTATTTCGAAGCTTGCTGTTGATCACATGACAATCCCAGAAGTCTTTACGAAGCTCTGACGCGAAATCTAAAAATATCTTAGAGGCTAGGTAGCCCAATAAGGAAATACCACTAAAAATCCTTATTTTTTTTTTACTTTTTTCTTTACTAAAGATTTTCCTGCTATTGATTTACCTAATTCAGTGATAAATCCTTACTTAAGTTTGGTGAGATTATATAAATCTGAATAGCTGCCTTTAAAATGAACAGAGACGTTTTGGTGACCAGAATATTTTCGTATCGGTTTCAGGACCTTAAGCGACTCATTTCTCACAAGTGTCATGTCGTGGTAATTAATGTTTCAATATAACTAAACTGTCTGAAAAACAAAATATGTGAATAGTCAAACTGGGTGTAATAGGGGACCCTTAAAGTACAATGTTTTTCCCGAGGGCGCGAGAGCAACACTTCGTAAGATTTCCACGAGAGCAACATTACACTTGAAAACTTCAGTAAATTCGTCCAATGACATAAAGCATTTGATAAGACAAAATAATCGTCTAAGAAACTTCCAAATACTAAACAGCACAGAAATGACACTCCTATTTGAGCCGTGCGCTCTGAAAAGATGGTTTAACGCATCTGCAAAAAGTTTCGACCCATGTCAGCCTGCGCGGACTGCGCAGGCTGACATGGGTAGATACTTTATGCTATTTGTAAATTTGCTGCATGTCCAAGGACCATTCGACCCCATGATATAATCCGTTGTTTGACAAAATGGATTTTATAGATCCGTAATTACATGACGATTTGCTTGTTAATGCATCACGGAGATGCATTAAACCCCATTTTGGCAGGGCGCTGCTCATACCATTCACGACGTTAGTTGAAGGAAGAGTTTGGAAAATAACACACAAAGTTATGACCCCGATAAACCACTAACTTCTACATTATTTGGAACAAAAATGAAATACGTCAGTGGGTAGATTTTGTAGACGAGACTCGGTTATAACTTTTTCCTAGAACCCACTTGTTTAAATAAACTGCACTGTGGAAAAAGTGGGTTTAATGCATCTCTGAGATGCATGATCCCAAGCAAGTCATTATAAAAATGGATCCATAAAACCCATTTTATCTGACATTCAGTTCAGGAGGTAGAATAGTCATTTGACACGCAGAAAACTTACAAATAGCAAAAGGTTTTCACCAATATCAGTCTGTGCGGACTGCGCAGGCTGACAGGGGTTGATATTGGTTGCAGTGCATCAATGTCCCTTTTCACAGAGCCAGTCTCAAATATAAGTATAAAGCTTGCAAATCAGCGTAACATTTTACAGGTCTTGACCAAGGTGAACTTCCAAGCCATTCTCGATGTCTGTACAATTACAACATGATAAAGCCAAGTTGTCTTCTTTTAATCTTCCAATTTTTTGTATCTATGTTGAACTTAATTATTCATGTGCCACATATTGTGGCACAATTCTAGCATCCCTTTTTGTTTTGAAGTTTCACATACGAAGTGATGTATAGAAACAAATTCAATTATCTAGATCCATTTTATTAAATTCATTCTTCAAGTCATTGTCATGATTAGTTCTTAAATGGAAAGTGAGAGGCTGTCTTCTGGCTTGTTGGCAGTCAGTTATACGTCAGTCTGGTAGAGTTATTTCTCTTTGAGCACTCTTGTGCATAAATGGTAAGAAAATGAAGAAGTCTCACGATACAGCGCGATATTATCGGAACCTACACGGTACCCATAACGTAGCCAATTCGTAAACTAAACTATAACGGGAAAAGAAAATGAGAAATGAAATTTTCAGTAAACTTATTAGACACTGCATCTCAATGAAATATGCATCCGTAAGTACAGATGACTGCGCTTGATTGTACTCGTATTTTATATATGGTGCCATTGATTTTTTTTTACGCTCAGTCCCGGTAATAAGTCTAGTCGCGCCTTTAACTTGAAGAGTTCCACTTATGGAAATCAAAAGTATTGATCGAGAAGGCCGATAAACCGAAATATTAGTTTTGATACCATATCCTGGAGTTAGAAGCAAGACTTTAAAGGATAGTTTATTACAAAATGTTTACAGGTAACTCCCTTTCCCCCTCCCCCATTACTCAAAACTCTAGCTGTGACAAGAAGTCAGTAGATGACGACAACCCCAGTGTTTGCATGATCATTGTTACTAATCATAGAAAGTCCTTAAAATTGAACGATTAATTACAGATACACCACAAACATTCAACAGACATGCACGAGTGAACAGGATTTATTAAAGTACCGAAACTAGAATCAAATTTGATTCTAGATACGGTGTGAAATGTTTCAGTCAATCATTTTGGGCTATTGACTGTGAGAATAAAAACACGCTTGTACTTTAGATTGGAAATCTCGAATTCGGTAACACATTACATGCTTCAAACGCCTTCACTTTGGACGAGTCGACTGTAAAAAGTTCATTCGTGTCTTCAAATGTCTGTGGTATATCTATATTGTTATTAGTGACCTCAATCCATGATTTGTATTTTTGTTTTTTGTTGATTAGCCTAATTATTATAGTTAACTGACAAATCCATAGACTAGAATCGTGTTATTGTAAACACCATAATTTAGTTTCTCCCTCAAAACAACACCGATCTTGAGGAAAAAGGCTTTTGAAAACATACTGGGCGTTTTCGCCCACAATATTTTCTAGACTGGCAAATCCCATCATTGTAGCCAAGTTTATTTTAATATCTGGTAAGGAGTTACATGAAATACCCTTAATTCGAATACAAGCAGTCTCTATATAGAACAGTTGTATCCATTTGAACTTATGCCTTATTGTTCATGATGAGATCACAAAATTTATGGCCTAGTATACACACGTCAAAAGGACACAATTTTATGTTCATATTTATTAGGTCTTTACCAATATATTCGCATACTTTTTTTCTTTTCATTAGAGAGAGACACTTTATATTTTTGAGAGGCATTACTGGTTTAGTAAAAAAAACCCTCCAAATTCATTGAAATGGCGGTTCTAGTTCATTTGTTATGTATTCGACGCATTCTTTTGAGATTTCTGCGTTGCGAATGATGTGTATATCGTACCCAGACTACGAAATTACGTATTTTCTTCAGAGCACTGGCACCACACCAAGTACCACTCAGTAAATTTAAAATAATACCGTAAGTCTAACTTTGGCTACATCGCATTGCATTTCGGTTTCAGCTTTAATTATGAAAGGGGAATCAAAGAGGAAGACAATCTACGTTTAGAAATTATTTTGGAAAACACGCAGTAAAAAGGAGTAAATGCAACCGGAAGTTGCTTCTTTTTCTTTAATATTTTCAAAGGCTGCCCGTAGCAGGGACGTTAAATGAGTCGAATCTGTTGAGAGGTAGTTAAATTTCAAGAGTCGTTCCCACCAACTACCGGTGTTCTAAAATGCATTCTTATTCTCGTTTTCAAGAATTTTCTAAATTTTTTAACTACAAAGGAACACCATTAACTGATTGGCTAAATCATTTCTGATTGACTAAACCACTTGTTCAGCCAGTCACTTATTTGGTTGAACTTAAATGGCTGGTGAACACCGACCCAGAAAAACTAGGAAATTTGCGAAAAAACAGGGAGTAGATCTAGTCTAAACTTATAAAATTCTTTATTCACAGCCAAAGCTATGTGTCAAACGGTATCAATACGAGAAAATAACGCAAAAGTATTTGTTTTTACTTTCAGCTGCCAATGTATGCACGCCATGTAAACAGCCAATCACATTTGAGAGTCTACTTGACAGTTATTGCTGGTCTCATTTTGGTATGTATCATTGCTGTTAACTCTGGTTATACTGCTTGACGGGATTTACTGCGCTTTTGCAGACATAACAGATCAAGATCAGCCTGTACAAAATGTACTGTCTAATCTTACATCTACTTTATCCGATGATCCGATGCGTTGATACTTTCTGGTTAAAATAACTTTGAAATGCTAGTATTTGAATTTTTACTTACAGAATAGGCTTCTTAAACTCCATTGGTCTATCACAAAACACCAAGTTTTTCATTGGTCGATCATCGGGGCACCGTTACTAAAAATAACACATTGGCTTATAGAGGCAGTCGCCAATGTGCTATTTTTAGTAACGCTGTCCGATGATCGACCAATAAAAAAATTGATTTCTATTTCAATTTGTGTAGCAGTTAAGGGGTTACCCCTGGAGAATTTTGGCCTTCAACGATTAAATAACTTCTGTTCTGTCTGTAATCTGACCCTGCTAATTCATACGAGTTTACACACCTGTCTGTGTGTCTGTCTGTGTGTCTGTCTGTCTGTCTCGTTTCAACGTGTTAACCCTTTACCACACAATCCTGAGTCAAGACTTTGAGAAATGAAGGCTTTTAAAAGTCATTGTGGGAGTAGGAGAAAACGTTGTTTGCCAGCATTTTCTCCTATTCCCCCACAACGTTTTTTGCCTTTTTAATGGCAAATTTCATTATTTGAGCCACATTTAATCTATCGTCTGCAAATGCTATCAAGTTAGTTAAGGCTAAAATTTAGTAGTTTCGCAAAGACTTAATCGTACCCTCCTTTCGTTGATCCCATCTCTCAATCTATTTCCACGTCATATGTGTCATTTCATAAATTGATTGATTGATTGTATGGTGTTCAATGCCATTTTCAATATTATTTAAGTTATATCGCTGCGATCAGTGCGCCTATCCATACTTTCCTGGAGTTTCTTTTTACCAATACTCCGCACAATATTCTTTCCAAGCCACTGGCTGCTTTCCCAGATAACCACCATCGAAACAATGGTCAGCGGTGAGAGAGGAATAAATCCTGTCGCAATGACTATCATCAATCTTCGGAAAGAAATTGGACGAACCGGGGATCTAACCCTGTTCTCAAGTCCTGTACACTACCGACCGAGCTACTCATAAATACAAGTTTTCAAATATCCACGATTGAAAGCTTCAGAACCGATACTTCCTCGCAGATGCATTAAACCTCCTTTTCTAGGAGCATTGCTCATATTCTGTTGCATGAACGATCACTGGGCATACCTCTTATAGATTTTAGGATAGAATCTAGACCCATCGAAAAGCATGTCTACCTTACTAGCAATATACTAGTAACTGTAGCTTGTGGAAATTTCGGTTCACTTACAAGAAGTGTTAGCCAGTAGAGAGATACAGGGCCATCGTGTCTCTCTTGTTTTCTACTTCCATTAATCCTTAACCACACACTGAAATATTAGACTTGTCCAAACTGAAATTCATGCGCAATCAATAGAACACATGTGGCTCAAATGATGGTCTTTTTTTTTAAAGGGTAGGAAACAATTGTGGGAAAAGGAGAAAATGCTGTTTACTAGCATTTTCACCCTTTCGCACGATGTTTTCAAAAGGCTTCGTCATCATGATCGTGATTGTTTTTGGTGAAGAGTTGAAAAAAGATCATGGCGGAAACAGAAATCCGTACTCCATATCTGTTTTACCCATTTCCTAGACCAACCTGGCGAGAAAGTACTACTGGTAATTGGGTTTAACCATCATCTTAAGCGAAAGAAATTAGCCCCCACTTCCAACTTGCATTATTCAATTATTGAATTATCAGTTACACGTGCAGGCTGAGTGCTCGTGCCACGCTGTAAGAAAAATAATACAAACCGACCAGGATTCGCTGTTCTGACAGGATTTATTGTTCCATTACACTTCGCTGAACTAAAGTATATAGTAAGAGTGAAACAGTGATTGTTCGAGCATGAGATATTTAAATGTTCGATAAATGCGAAGTTAAGGCCTAAACAAACATTTCTGTAGAATATATTACGCATAGCAAGGGCTCTGGCGGAGCCCGGTACTAAAGTTAGTAACATATAAGGCATTTAAGCCAGGTTCGATATCCAACTTGGTATGATTGTATTGTATTTAGCGACATTTTCGACAATATTTCAGTTATATCGCGGCGGCTTACGCAACTATCCATGCTTTTTGGAGTTTCTTCGACCAGCACTTCGCACAATATTCTTCCCAAGCCACTGGCTACTGTCCCCCATAACCATCGTCAGCGATGATCAGAGGTGAGAGAGGAATGAAACCTGTCACAATGACTATCATCAATCCCTGGCAAGAAATTGGCTGAGCTAGGTATTCGAACCAGCGACCCACTGTTCTCAAGTCGCATACCATTACGACTACGCTACCGCTCGGTCCCAGTTCGGTCATACTCTTTTTGATGATTTTTCATAGCCACATAGGATTCTTTCTCTCTTTCAATTGAACTTTTTCTTAAAATAGTCTAGTTGAAAGGAGCTAGCGGCTCGGAAAGAATTTTGTGCAAAGAAATGGTGAAAGAAACTTTAGGAAAGCACTTGCCGTCTCGATGTAACTGAAATAATGTTGAAAATGACGTTAAACACTGAAGAAACAAAAAATAGTCTCTTGTTCATAGGGTTACTGATGTTTCAATGAGACAGTCTTCATTTTATTGTTTTGTTTAACGTTTTATTAAGCAATCTCCGATTTAAACAAAACTAAGAAAGAAAGCTTTTTAAAACATAGTGGGAAAGAAAAAATGCTGGTAACCAGCATTTTCTTCCTTTAAGACAACGTTTTCTATCCAATCAGAGCACGTAAACTGTTTTATATTTATATTTAAATTGTCGTCTACAGATGCCTTCAATTCGAACGGTATAAAATTTGTCGCTTGGGAAAAGGTTAAACAGACAAACATTGGGAATTACATCCAAATTTTACTCCGTCGAACTTAAACTTGAATTAGGTTATTTCCTGTCTGCAGTTTCAATTATCCTCTTTGATTGGTTAAAAAATCCAGACGTCGAAAATAGCAGATTACTGGTGAGGAATTATTTTGCGGAGTTGTAGACCAAAACTTTGTACCAAACGACAAAATTTTGAACTCGACAAAATTTAAAGCATAATTATGCAGACGGCAAATTAAACGGAGCTAAAATGATGGACTTTGTCTATAAAAAATAAAAGAATGATAGAAACAGTGTGGGAAGGGTACCGCACAAATAACTTTGTTACCCTTTTAAACTTCAACTTAATACTTATAATTCATTCTAATCGCAAACATTTAACTGGCAATCAATTTTTGTATGATATACCTACCCATTAATGAAAGAGATTAATCCATCAATTAATGTTTCGAATCGAAGCAGCAAATATCGTTACGCGTGATGATATGACTGTTACAGTGACGATATCGGTTTTTTTTTCAAAAAATGATTCAAGATATCATTTTATCGTTTATTTTCAATGTGTAGGAAAGAAACAAGAACTTAATATTTCAATATCTTTTTATTGTTCCGTTTTCAACCCAGACAACCACAATACAATGATAATATTAAAATAATGGAGATACCGAGGTAATCAAAATTACTTCTCCGGGAAACTTAAATTGTAAAAATATCTACCTTATTACTGCTATCTGGTTTATATCACTTCAGCATGCCGGCAGGAGTGTTCTCACATAATTGGCCGTGCACCTATATCATTAGAAAATAATTTTTACTCGCTGTTTTTCATGCGCTTATCATGAATTCACTTCCCGAATTCGTTCATTAAAAGGTAGGCTTTTTAACTCCCCATTAGGCGCTGATTTCTTTTAACTCTTTGTCAGAAGACAACATTGAGGACAATTCAAACTGAAAGCATTTGCAGACGACAAAATAAATGTCACTGAAAAATTGAAATTTGTTTTGGAAATGGTAGAAAACATGGTGGGGAAAGGAGAAAATGCTGATTACCAGCATTTTCTCCTTTTCCCCACAATGTTTTCAAAAGCATTCTATCTCAGGGTCGTTCAACGTTGGGATTGTGTGGTAAAGGGTTCATTCTTTTCTACACGACAAAATTTGAGGATAATCCAAAATGACAGCATCTGCAGACGACAAATTTTATTTGGCTCTAATGGTATGATTTGAATATGGAACGGTAGAAAGCATGGTGGGAGCAGATAATGTTTGATTTGTGTTATAAAATTCACCAAAAATTTACTAACAATTGATTTGATACTGATTCGGTTATCATTCATAACTTTATCTCTATCCTCGAATATCCCAATCTTTAATGATTTTGAGGAAAAGAACTTTTTAGAATACACCATCCACACTTGATTTGTCGTCTGTAAATACTCTGGATTTGGACAAGTCCGAAATTTTGTCGTTCTGATAAAATGTTAAGCATGATAAACGTCGTTAAACAGAGTCGTTGTTGTAACATTAATATCATGCTATCAGCATTCCACCCATTAGATCAATTAAAATATTTCTCGATCTGGTTATCATTCCGAGTGAATAATGCATTGAAAATGCGTAAAACTTTCCCTAGACGTAATTAGCGAACTTTTTGGCAATATCCTACAAACGTCTGGCTTTCTAGACTATCGGTGTGACGTTATCCATGTTAATTTGCAACGAAATCTGTCTGCGTTTGATTGTCGGCTCTCTATAACTCTTTGATTAATTTGGCGAAGTCAAACGGTTTGGTTCTCCAATATCTCATCACACCTTCTTAACACTTTTAAGTACACGCATTCCAGTGCTATTGAGACCTCTACGGGAAAAGAACGCTTTTTTGATTTAGGCAAATCCTCCTGTATTTCCACAGTTTCATCCATATCACCAAAATAAAAGAAATCTGTTTTCTCCCAATATATTTTTTTCAGTGTCATTATAAAGTTATTTGGTTGATTGTATGTTTACATTTAACCCATGAACTGCTTGTAAATTTGAACAAATTTTTTTAGCCAATATCAAAAACCGAAATAATGTCAATTTAAAAAAAACTTTGTCCATAGATATGAAATTGATTGTATTGATTGATTGTATTGGGGTTTAACGCCACTTTAACAGCTAAGGTCATATCATGGCGGTCGGTGACGCACATGTGTTTCCTGGCTTTCTCACACCAGTACTAACACAACTTTCTTTCCAAAGCCACCGACTACTTTTCTCACATGCTTCAGCAGAGTTGAGAGGCGAAAATACGCCGGAAAGAAAGTTCGCCTCAACCGGGTATCGAACTCACAACCACCAGGTCATGAGTCCGACGCGCTCACCACTGAGCCACCCGGGCGGGGTTTAGATATGAAAAACAGATTTTTTTTTTTAAACTTTATTGTCCACGTATGGTACTTGAGGGTCGTGGCCATCCCTCAATGCACCTTACAGATCGTTGTTAGTATTCTGTGTTAGTAATTGAACATTAAAATAGAAAAAAAAGTCGTAATTACAGATTCCAGATGTTTTACAGCTACTATTGTACTACTATATTGATATGGCTACTAAAATATGAAGATTTTAACAATAATGACTAACAACAGGTTTAATTTTCTTATTTGTTACAGTTTTTTTTTTTTTTTAAATATGTCGACAAAAAAGCTTATTTTTATATATAAATGTGTAAAAAAAAAAACAAATTGTGTGAGAGTTGCGTGAGTATGAAAGTGATTGTGTTGATAAAGTGTTACTTTGATCTTGGTTCAATGTACAGTACTGAAACGTCAAAAGCAAAAAGAAAACGTAACATAAGGTAGGTACTCTTTTGCGGCTTCAGCACTGCAGCATTGTTCATGTGCGTGGAAAAAAAATGCTTTTGGTTTATGGGAGGTTTTGACTGATGTATTCTACAATTGTCGTAAGCCTTCGTTCATCTTCATAATTTTTTGAGCTTCTAATGATGCTAAGACTATAGAAGAGACTATTTTTCAGGCCTAATAAAGAAAAACAGATTCTTACCGTATCGTATTGTGTAGATCCAAGATAAGTCTGCACAGAGCGTACAGTCTGAGTTAATATACACTGTCTGCAAAGTGCATATAGTCGTGTCTATCAGCCTAAGACTTAATGGATTAACGTGGTCGTTAATACTTGCTTTCCTATGCTTATCTCTAAATACACGGTCCAAAACAACTTAATGGTTATATTTGCCTTGGTCATGAATTTCGAACGTAGGACTTCATTAGCTTCATTTTGTTGTAGATATATAAGGCAAACATTTTCCTGATGTTCATGCTTTACTACCAACCAGTTTTATAAAAGCAGCTAGCTGCACGAAGTACTTTGTTTTAGAATAAGCTGTGGACTAAGTTGAACGAATGTAACCCATTACAGGCTATGATAGGAGTAACTAGGAAACTTGTGCAGTGAGCACAAAGAGATGGAAGTTTGATGGAAAGTTACGTGCCTTATCAAATTATATGGTTTGAGAAAGGAACAATTGTCTTGAAAAGTTTTTTTTTTTTTACATTGAACACTGAATACAGCATAAGCATAGATAGTCCCTTCTGTTAAGTTATGAGTAAACAGTTGAACTGAATATTTCTACATGAAAAGGAGTCTGAAAAAGAGATTAATATTAAGATAGACAATTCAGTCCCGTCAGTGCTTTGATTCATAAATAAAAACAATCTTTCTTCTATTCTAGCTTTCTTTCTT
The DNA here is from genome assembly GCA_946811185.2 of Hippopus hippopus. Lineage (NCBI taxonomy): Eukaryota > Metazoa > Mollusca > Bivalvia > Cardiida > Cardiidae > Hippopus > Hippopus hippopus. Next base: position 44,343,567 of record OX328107.1, on the reverse strand, counting down.
TCTTTTTTGTTTTCTCTTTCTTTCTTTCTTCCTTTCTTTCACCTCTGAATTCTAACAGTTCTAACACTCCCTTACCTCTGGAATGTAGATATGAGCCATGCTCTGTGAAAAAGGGGTTTAATGCATCTGCAAAAAGTATCGACCCAGGTCAGCCTGCGCAGTTCGCGCAGGCTGACCTGGATCGATTTTTTTTGTTTCTGTTTAATTTTTGCATATCAAAGGACCATTCTACCCCATGATTTAGTCTGTTACTAGACAAAGTGGATTTTATGGACCAATAATGCTGTGATGACTTGCTTGGTGCGATGCATCCCAGAGATGCATTAGACCCCTTTTTGCCAGAGCGCGGTTTATATTTTTTTGTTCTCCTTTTGATGCATAAACCAATCAGACGGGTGGCGCATAAATGTTGTGAGAAGAAATTTACGTCATGCTCAATTAAGATAACAAAACTTTGAACAGTTTTTTATTGGGTTTACCTATCTCTAACTAAATGACCTCAAAGATTTCTTACGAATTGTTAAATGCGGTATTGTGGATCAGAATAAACGAGGGGAGGGGGGAAGAGAGAATTGAGAATTAGAGAGAGAGAGAGAGAGAGAGAGAGAGAGGATAGATAGACAGACAGACAGACAATTCCTTTTTATACGACAGAGAAGGAGAGAGAGAGAGAGAGTGACAGAGAAAGAGAGAGAGAGAGATTGGGATATATATATATATTTTTCGTCCAAAATTAAACTGTATTTAACCGTTGTTCTATGACGTCAAAATGACGTTAGTTACGATGATTCATTAAAACGTTGCCCTGATGAGCGAAAGCGAAACCGGTTAGCACGTTTAAAATACTATTTGTAGTGTCATTTCTCTTTTAATATATATATATAGAGAGAGAGAGAGAGAGAGAGAGAGAGAGACAGAGAGACAGAGAGACAGAGACAGAGACAGAGAGACAGGCAGAGAGACACAGACACAGACAATTCCTTTTTATACGAAAATGCGAAACAAATCCTTGCTTTACGACAATGAAGATAAATGCCTGTGAAAATATTGTGGGAAAAGAAGAAAAATGTTTGTTTTCTTTCTTGTCTCATGATGTTTTCAATCCCATCGAAGGCAAAATCTATCATAAGAGCTGCGTTTACTTTGTAGTCTACAAGTTTTCTTAAACATGGACAAATCTAAAAATGTTGTCTGGTTAAGAGTTAGAGTTCAGAGAATAGTAATGGATACTGCTACAGAAAAATATTTGAGCCGTGTTCTGTTAAAAGGAGGCATAAATGCATCTCCGTGATCCATGATACCAAGCAAGTCATTACATAATTGTGGATTCATAAAATTTATTTTGTCTCTATAAGAACCGACTGAATCATGAGGTACACTGGTTCCTCGAGATACAGAAATTTTACCAAAAACAAAAAGTATCGACCCAGGGCAGCCTGCGCGGACTGCGCAGGCTGACCTTGGTCGATACTTTTTTCAGTTGCATTAAGCCTCATTTTCACAGAGCAAGGCTTATACCAATTTCTTCGTCTTTTTTTTCAGTTTTAAAAGTTAAAATCAAAGGGGTTGAACGGACGCAGACTGGATATATGCGGATATTAACTAAAGGCAAGAAACGCTTTTACAAACCCAAGCCTATGAACTTCGAGAAAGAAGACGTCAAAAATATGGAACTCATTATTCATAACGGAGCTAACTGTGATTGCGAGGTGGCCACAAACAATACAGGAAAAGCTCTCCTTATAGGTACAAAGCATGGCAATATATTTAATGTTACATACATAAGCGCCTGGTCAAAATCGAAGGAATTTAAAAAGGCCGTTCGCGCCATTCGAAAAAAGCATGACTGTAAGAAGGAGATTGAGAGCATTGCGAACGCTAACAATGGCGGACTGAGTACAGAGGGAAAACATGTACCTGGCGAAGATGAGGCCCTCAGTAAAATCGAGTCGAATGAGATCGGAAAAGGTCGTGGTAATAGGAAAAAGGGAAAAGGAAAAGGGAAAGATAAAGGGAAGAAGAAAAACAGAGGACGGAAAAAGAAAGGGAAAAAGAAAGATGTGAAGGGAAAGGGAAATAAAGACAAGGACAAGAATGTGACACAGGAGGATCCCATGGCAAACTTTGGTAAGCAATATTTGTTTAGTGTTTTGATATTTCCCTCTCGCTGTCAATGGAATTGATTCGACTTTTGCAAGGTTGCAAGGTCTAAATGTAGAGGCAAATGTAGAATTTGGCCAGGCTCTGTGATAACGGGAGCTTTATGCATCAGCAAAAAATATCAACCCATGTCAGTCGGCACAGACATGGGTCGAAACTTTTTGCTATTTGTATAATTTTCTGCATGTCCAAGGACTATTCTACCTCAGGATTCAGTCAGTTGTTAGACAAAATGGATTTTATGGATCCATAATTATGTGATGACTAACTTGGTATAATGCAACTCATAGAGATGCACTAAAGCTCCTTTTTACCAGAGCATGGCTCAGATCATTTTGTTCATATTACACATAATTTCACATCAGTAAGTGGTCGGTGTAGATCTAAGATCTTGATCTGTGCCGTTCGACCGCAAAAAAACTATATAAGTTGGTTGTGAAAGAATGAACTCTTATCCGAATGACAAAAATTTGAGACTTGTCCGAATTGAAAGCAGTTGCACATGAGAAATTTAATGTCACTCAAAGTTTGAAAGTTGTTCTTGAAAGGGAAGAAAACATGGTGGGAAAAAGAGAAAATGCTGGTTACCAGCATTTGCTCCTTTTCCCACAATGTTTTTAAAATTCTTCCTCTATAGAGTCGTTTTAACTCGGCATCGTTTGGCCAATGGTTAATAGCGCTGTTCAGAACATATTGGATTGACTCTTAACTTGTTCACACTTACTGTGACATCTAGCAGTAATATAGATAATATACCTAGAGAAATATACCCTGTCCAAGGCCACTTGCAGCATGATATTATCCAGCATTGATCGGAATCATGACAGTCCGGTTACAAATCTAACGCTTAAACAGCAATTGAGCTTGGGAAGTGTGCTTTGTCCAGTATGATATGGTTCATTGGGAGTCAAACCTGTGGCAGCCGGGCAACACATCTCATGCCATAACCGTTCTTCATAGAGGATCCCTGTTTAAGTTTTAACTCCACTGGTCGAAGGACACCGAGCTTATGTCATGGCCCTGTGTCCGTCGTGTGTCTGTGCGTCTGTGCGTGCGTCCGTTAATTTTTATCTCAAACATCTTCTTCTCTGAAACTACTGATGCATTTTTGACGAAACTTCACAGTCCTGTTCCTGCCTTAGCCCTCTTCAGAATTTCTTTAAAGAAACCAATTCCAGTCAAAGCTCTGGTTGCCATGGCAACAGAACTGAAAAATATCTTTAAAAATCTTCTTGTCCGAAACCACAAGGCCTAGGTCTACCATATATGATCTGTAGCTTCAAATAGACCTCTACAAGATTTTTTTTCAAAAATAGCCCTGGGGTCAATATTAGCCTCGCCCCGGGGGTCACAAGTTTACATGGGCTTATATAGTGAGCATTTTATCTTTTCCCCAAAATGTTTTCTACCCTGTCGTAGACAAATTCCATTATTTGAGTTTCGTTTAAATTGTTGTCTGCAAATACTTTCAATTTGGACAAGTCTACGTTTTTGTCGTGCGGTAGAGGGTTAAGAAAGGGTAGAAACACTGTGGGAATCAACGTCCATGTTACCATTTCAGCAGACCCAAGGGACGTTTAAAAACGCGGACCTTACTGTTTGACAGAGATTAAATATCATAAGTGACAGTTTACACATTATCATTCTGTATTCCATGAACCTGTTTATACGATTTTGTGTTTTCAGCTGGTATTGGGTGTGTACCATGTAAACAGCCCCTGGTATTTGAACATCTTATAAAACTGTACTGTGACTCTAACTTTGGTAAGTGTGCATTTACATGCTTGAAGGTCTTAATCCTTTAACACAAAATACCCGAGTTTTAACCAACTTGACGAGAAAGTGTTTTGTAAACATTATGGGAAAAGGAGAAAATGCTGGTTCCCAGCATTTTCTCCTTCTCCTATAATGTTTTCTACCTTTCCAAAGATTGTTTGCGGGCAACTTTAATTCTTGTCATTTTAAAGTACAATTAGTGACCATAAGTATTTCATCAAAGTCCGAATCTCCAGTGACTTATGTGTATTTCCAACTTTACTTCTTAAGTCATTGCGGGTTAAGAAATGAAGCTATGATTATGAAACTTATATGAAAGTATGGCAAAATGAATTTTACAATAAAAAATATGTTGTTAAACTCAACACAATGTAATATTATATAAATACAGATTTTTAAAAAGTGGTCGATATGTTCGAAAAACGTATTTTACATTGACGCCAATGGCGACGTCGCAAAAATTTAGTGGAAAAATAACACTAAATTATTTTATAGAGCTACAACTCTGATGTCAGGTGACAAATACTAGCAGTATATTAATGTAAATAGCTCCAGTAACCTCCCTTTCTACCAGATAGTTGTCCCTCTGATGGAATAATCAGGAGCAGTGTAATGAATTTTCTTGCACACTGAAAATCACATGTAAGTCAATGGGAATTTGGAATTTGATGAAATTTTTATGGCCACTTACCGTATGGGTATTTTAAAGGGACATTAAATCAGCTTTCATTTTGCAAGTTCAAAAAAAAAAACTTAACAAAGACTGCTTAATTCCATTCGGTGCAAAGATGGTTTTAGAATTTATAATATGGATATTATACATGCATGTAGAAAACACAGGAATGACCCTTCTTTTTTAAGTTTAACTGCAACGTTTTCTATTCAATAAGTAACGGTTTAGCCGTTATTGCATAACAAGGGGTTATACATTTTTTACACACATTTATTTCAGCTGGCACCATGGCTAGGTGGTAGTGTCGCCAACCATGGGTTTTAAAATTGTGGGTTCGAGTCCTTGCGGAGGCTTTTTCTCCCCAACATTTTTCCCTAGTAAGGGTTGACAGTCCCATCCGTATCATTTTTCAAACAAATTATCAACTCTCTCCAACTAAAAAATTTTGGTCAAAATCTGGTTAAACGTCCCTTTGAAGAATGATCTGTGAAAGTAGAAAAAATGAATTGCAAAACTAGAATTAAACTTGCCTGTCTCATAACATTCACACGAATATTTTAAATGATATGAATCAAGGTTGCCTGAATTTTGACCCCAAATCGTTTGGAAGAGAAATGGTTCTCTTTCAGAGGGACAGTTATGATGATAACTGCTACTCAGTTAACTCTCCAAAAAAGAAATTAAACTCCAAGTTCAAAGCATTTGTAGTGAAAAATTGATTGTGTCCCAAGTACTTTAATTTTTCTTTGAAAGGGTAGAAAACTTTATTGGGAAAGGATAATTCGGGATTTGTTTGGGAAAGGGTTGATATTTTTATGTGTGTGTTAGTACATGTATACACTTAGTTGAACGGCTCAAAATTCCAACTAATTACGTGGTGCATGAAATCAGAATGTACCATACTTATCTGGGAAAACTCTGTTTGACTGTTAAAGTAATTACGGAAGTATGATTGAAGTAACACAAACTGAAACTGGAAAAATATGGAGAGGAAATTCAGAGTGTGAGAGAATTTCAAAGTACTGAAAGTATTCATTTGTTCACTGTTTTGAGTGCAAGTATCAGTCAATAAATACATCCTATTCGACAGTGCTGTCAGATAAGTCTTTGAATTATTGAAAAGAAAAATGTTGAATGATACTCAGATAACTTTAGTTGTAAATGGAGTAACAAATGTAATAACTCTATCAAATTTATTTGAGACAGAAAATCAACAGAAAACGAGACTGATAATTATTTATTATATGTTAAAATATGATCTAATTTCTTGTATCACTGTTCAAGGTATCTGTAAAAGGTTTCAGAACTACTTTTCCAAAGGCAAATCCCTGAAGTCCGTAGTACCTCTAATAAATAGATAAATTCGAGTTACAGGAACTTCTTGAAGATTTAGAATACATGTGCCTGTAAAGTATTCATAAAATGAAAGTGCAGGACCTTTATCTCTTTTCTTTTCATTTCAGCTATAAAAGTAAAAATCAAAAGTGTTGAAACTGATCAGAGTAATGGCGACAAAAGGCTTGTCACGAAAAAACTGCGGGCGAAATCATTCTATCGAAAAGAGAATTTATCGAAACGAGACATCCGGAAACTGCAGCCAGTAATCAGCGGTGGAACAACTTGTGACTGCTTGAGTGCGAGCCCGGGCAAGGGTAATCTATTTATAATGGGAACAAAAAGAGGAAACCGGTTTGAGATCTCGTTTTTAAGCGAGATGGTGAAAGATATTGGATTTATAAGTTTTGTGGAGGCAGTAGAAAAAGGACACACTTGTAATGCGTAATTGAGATTTACAAGATGTAGATCTAGAGAATAAAGACGTGTTTAAGATGGAAGAGGTGATAGTTTACGTTTCAAGAGGAACGAATTTGCAATAAAAAGAAAATAAAACATTTTGTAGTGTGATTAAAATCTTTTTAATGATTTGAACATATGGTTTGTGAAGTTACTATCAAACTGACATCTGATTTACAGAGGCGAATCTCACACAGATATGTAACATTGAGAAATGTGTCATGAAAGTAACAAAGCTCATACCGTCTTCTATTATTCGCAAAAAGACAATGAACGGTTTTAGACATATGGGAATAACGGTATCCTCTGGTATTCAAATTGTTATCCATTTTGTAATGGGTTTATTATAGCATTTTTCAAAAAACCCTTGATTGGGAGATTTAATTGGTTGGTTACCAGTGTCGTCAGCAGTGACGTAGACTATTGTGTAACAGGCAGGTGATGCCACAGTGTCACGATAATATTGATAACGTGAATTTGGTGGTGTTAACCACAGTGTGATTACAGTGTAACGTTTGTTTTACATACACGGTAACTTGTCTATTTGTTTTAATCCATTTAATTTAGTATTATGCGTAGCATAGGATGTTTGTTTGATAATTGTATTTTATTCTAAGAATGTTTTTAACTACAGGCAAGTAGGTCTATGTCATTTTTCCTGTAGCCTACAGTTATTTCGAACAGCACAATGAAAGTGTTCGATGCAGAGCTTATTTTTCTTTCAAAGGAAGTCTACAACAAGGGGGTAAAAAGCACTTTTTGGAGTATTCCTTAAAGTTTTAGATAGAGCCGAGCATGTCTACATCTGAATGATTGTAATTGCCTGGAAAGACCGGAAAAATTCATCCAAGAGGTCGGATAAAAGAAAAAAAAAAAACCTTCACCATTTTAAGTGTAAATTACATAAATGTAAATCGGCGACTGTATAGTGTTGAGTTTCAAATGCATTTACTTATAACGATACATGTATATTTCTTTTTAACTTTGATTAACCTGTTACCACACAGGTTATGCAATTTTTAGATGTACCACAAAAATTGAAAGAACAGAAAGAAAAAGAATCAACCCTCTTGAAATGGTACTGAAAACGTTGTAGAAGGGGTTGAAACTGCATGTAAACAAGCAACTGTTGATTTCTCAATAAAGCTATATTTGGTATGGGTTAAAGCTTGGTCACTGTACCTGACGGTGATCTATCACTGTGACAAAAGACAAATATTTTAGGCTTCCAGAGGGCCACATCTGTTGTTGTTCACTTGAATGTTTTAGACGGCTATATATGGTCTCCAACACGCGAAAAGGGGCATTCGGACATTTGCGTAAAGTGTCGTCTCGGATCAGCCTGCGCAGTCCGCGCAGACTAATCCGAGACAACTCTTTACGACCACATTAGATTTTGTCCTACAGTAGACTTGTGTGAAACAGAAAATTACATAAAGACGTAAAGTATCGTCTCGGATTAGCCTGCGCGGACTGCGCAGGCTGATCCGAGACGACACTTTACGCAAATGCCCGAATGACCCTTTTCACGTGTTGCAGGCCATATGAGATTAATTGTGAAATATATGACAGGTGCAGTGGGAAAAGAGGGTTTAATGCATCTCCGTGATGCATCATACCAAGCAATTCATCACATAGTTATGGATTCATAAAATCGGTTTTGTCCAACATTCGGCTGAATCATGACATAGAATTCTCCTTGTACATGCAGAAAATTTAAGAATAGCGAAAAGTTTCGACCCGTGTCAGCCCATGCAGTCCGCGCAGGCTAACATGGGTCAATACTTTTCACAGATGCATTAAACCCTGTTTTCATAGAACATAGCTCCTATGTATGCACCAAGCAAATTTTACAGTCAATTTGGACCTGTCTACAGAAAAGTACTATCAAAATTTTGTCAACCTTACACCAACCAAAACTACATGTTTCAATGACCCCAGGAAGACGGCTTTAGAGAACATCGTTGGAAAACAAGAAAATGCTTGCAGCCGTCATTTTTTTTTCTTTCCCAAACATGTTTTCTATCCTATCAAAGACAGTTCTTATCATTTGAGACGCAGCTAAACTGTCGTCTGCGATTGCTTTCTGTTTGGAGAAGTGCAAAACTTTTGTCGTCTTGTAGCGTTAAAATACGTTATATGGCTTGCAACACGCAAAAAGGGGCATTCGGACATTTGCGCAAAGTGTCGTCTCGGATCAGCCTGCACAGTCCGCGCAGGCTTATCCGAGACGGCACTTTACGATTACATTAGATTTTGTGCTACAGTAGACTTGTGCAAAACATAAAATTACATAAAAACGGAAAGTGTCGTTTCGGATTAGCCTGCGCGGACTGCATAGGCTGATCCGAGACGGCATTTTACGCAAATGTCCGAATGCCCCTTTTCGCTACTAGATGTATGCACGTATGTGGTCTATACATGTACAAAGTAACATGTATATTTATCTTGATGCCATGTTGGATTATGTTCACGATCTGTTATGTTTCGTTGAATTGATTCATTACCTATACCAATACGTGATTTTATTGTACAAATTCTAGCCAAAATAATCTACCCAGTATTAGAATTTATGTACATTGGTCAAAGGTAGACAATAAAATAAAAATGGCGAGCTTGACCAGTTCACTGCCAGAGGCGTAAGTAGGTATTGCGGAAGACATGGAAAGTGCAATCTTCTCTGAAATCTACAACAGCTTCTTGTTTACTGAGCTACGACCAACTGATATCTTCATTAATAACCACATCAAACGTTCTTCAGCTTTTTACCAAACAATCGCGTGTTTTAACGACCACGACCAAGAAAGCTTTTGAAAACATTGTTGAACAGTGAGATAATGCTGGTAACCAGTATCTCCTGTTCCAACATTGTTTTCTACCAGTTCAGAAAAGGAAACCATTGTGTAAGCTATACTGATTTTGTCGTCTGCAAATGCTTTCAATTTGCTCTGAGACTTTGCCGTTTGGTACCAGTGAAGTGGTCGAGGATAGACCATTTCATTAACTGGCGGCGGCCGACGACGATGATATCGAAGATTGCTTTAGACCTGTAGACCTAACTAGTACTCACACCAATATCGTTAACAGTCTTTCCTGGCTCTAAAACTTTTGATTTCTGGTACCAGTGACGAAGATTTAAAGTCTACATCGGCGTCTCGTGCAGACTATTGATTGTGAACGTAGATATTAATTTCTGACTTTGGATCTTTTAATTTCTTAGTAACAACCATTTGACGTCGTACTTAGGTAGCCTGGGTCCAGGCGGTAACAATTTTTTAATTACCCCTTATAACATTCTCTTAATCGCGGTCTGATATAGATCTTTGGCAGCTATATATCTGTTTATCACTTCCGTTATTATTACCGCCTGGGGACATACGAGGGTCTTCCCATGACTATGAATTGGACAGATAATCTAATTATAGACTTGTTTATCGCATGACGTCACAATATTGAAAACGATGGATTCCCGCTTTTTTAGACCAATTCAAATTCAGCAGGAGTGATTTCATATACGAGTGACTTTCCCAAACAAGTTGGTGCAATCAAAATTACATCGCGACCTTTAAAGACCCTTATTATTCTTAAACTATCCTCCAAAGTCACTTAGAATAAGCCGTTTGAAATTTTATTGTCAGTACTTTCAAAGATGGCTCACAAACATGAAGTTATCAAACTGAGGCTTTTGGAATATCGGTATCTAGTTTCAGTCATTTACATCGAAAATGGACTGCAGCGACATCTGTTTACCCAACTGTGAGACGGAATAAAGTAGATGTCGCTGCGATCGGATTTCGAATATTACCAGGCCGTCATTTTTGACAAAGTAACGTCCGAATGATAGAAGAGGAAATCAAAGCGTTGAGAACGCTGAAGTGGTATTTGTCAAGGAAACCATTGTGTGGAATTAATAATTTGAAAGAAAAAGAGAAATGTTATTCAAATATTGGCTTGAAAGTCAACCTACTAAGCAAATGAATACCTTTTTGGTTTAAGGGAGAGTACTCATGACAGAGTTAGGATTATTTGTGTATTGGTGGTCTCCCTTTGATCATAAGGAGGAGTCAGGACTAACGTCCCTTGACAGTAGGATGCATGATGGATAGAGGGAGAAACCATGTGAATATATCGAATAAAATTAAGTTTGTACCTGAAAACTATGATTTTGAAATATCTTTGGCCGTTAACATTTAATTCCCAACATTACAATCAATTATTTCGATCTATAAATATGCATGCCCAATCAAATGGAGTAGCGCGCAATGATGGGATGAACAAGCCACGGAACAAACTGGTTTTGGAACGAAAAAGCCCAGGACCAAACGATCAGTAGACAAATTTTGTATCATTGCGCCAACAGAAGGCTATGAGCGAGTGAAGCTATTTTCAATTAAAAATTAGTATTTCCGCGACCGATGGCCTCCCCTAGTGTATTTTAACATGCCATTTCCAATTACATATCTGAGTGCTACCGAAAAACTCATTTGTCTGAGAAAAATTGAGTTTAATTGGGTTTATTTCCTTCGGCTTTGCACAAAATACGATACATGGTCTTCAAAATTCAATATTGAACTCATAGTGGTACTGTCTTCGACAAATACCACAAAAATGAAAGGACTGGAACCCAGGCTATACTTAGGCATTTCACGCCGGCTACTAGCCTGGGTTCCAGTCTGTTCATTATTTCCTTTTCTATCATTCGGACGATGCATTGTCAAAAATGACGGCCTGGGGACATTCGAAAACAGATCGCAGCGACATCTACTTTATTCCATCTCAACGTGGGGTAAAATAGATGTCGCTGCAATCGGTTTTCGAACTTAATGGTTCAAAATAGATACCGAAATTCCAATAACCTCGGTTTGATCACTTCCTGTTTGTGAGCCATCTTTGAAAATATACCCAGGCGGTAATAATAACGGAAAACAATAAACAGAAAAAGCCAAAGACCTACAGCAAAACGTGATACGGAGTAATTAATAAATTATTACCGCCTGGACCCAGGCTAGCCGGCTACTGGCTTTCAATTTTTACTTTGAGACTGTCACTGTTTAACTTGGGCCCGTATTCACTAACCATTCTTAACAGTATTCATAGTCCTATTCTCAAAAACTTTCTAAATTTAAATTTAAAGCAATACAATGTCTGATTGGCTAAATCAAATGGTTTAGCCAATCAGAAATTGTGTTACTTTCAATATCTAAATTCAGACTAAGAATGCAGTTGAGAATGTTTTGCGAATATGTGTCCCGGATCCGTATTCACCAACCACTCTTAAGAGTATTTTCAGTCTTACTCCTCAAGATTTTCTAAATTTGAAAGTAACACAAATTCTGATTGATTAAACCAAATGGTTTAGCCAGTCAGAAGTTGTGTTATTTTCAAACTTCGAAAATTCTAGAGAATAAGACTAAGAACGTTCTTAAGAATGGTTGGTGAATACGGATCTTGGTTTCTTTGTGTAGCTGGTAATCGCAGATTATTATTTCTTCGAACCTTCCTGTCTACCATTGAATGAACCTGTATGTTGGTATTCAGACCACACACCAAGCTTTTTGTTTGAAAGCTTGATTTTTTTCCCTTTTAAATTGCCTATTGCAAATGCATCAACGATTAGAAAATCAAAATCAGCATGATAAAGTTTGTTGGTTGACGTAGAAAATCTTTTTTTTTGAAAACCTTGATTCTATTTTAGACATCAATAAACATATTTCATGGATTCAGCTTCTTTTTTTATTTTCTTGTAAACGACTGTTTTTATTCTGTGATATACAGTATTTAACAACGGGTCCTACTTCATACTACTCATCTTCCCGAGTTAACCCATTTGGTGCTTAGTAAATAGGCCATGCTTTGTGAAAAGGAGGCTTAAGGCATCTGCTAAAAGTATCAACCCATGTCAGCCTGCGTAGTCCTCGCCGCCTGACATAGGTGGAATCTTTTAGCCATTGGTCAATTTTCTACATGTCAAAAAACCATTTCACCTTCGAATCTAGTCGATCGGTAAAAAAAGAATGAATTTTATGGATCAATCATTATAAGGATGACTTTCTTAGTATAATGGATCACTGAAATGCATTAACCCTTTACCAAACAATCCCTGGTTTTCACGGCCCTGAAAAAGAAGCCTTTTGAAAACATCGTGAGAAAAGGAGAAAATGCTGGTAACCAGCATTTTCTCCTTTTCCGACAATATTTTCTACCCTCCCAGAACAAATTTCAATTTTTAAGTCACGTTAGTTTTGTCGTCTGCAAATGCTTTCAATTTGGACCAGTCTAAAATTTTGTCGTTTGGTAAAGAGTTAAGCCCCCTTATGCCAGAGCATGGCTCAAATTAATCGGACGTTCTCAGTCAATACAAAAGATGGCAGATATTGCAATTAACTCTTTGCTACACGACAAAATTTTAGACTTGTCTAAATTCAAAGTGTTAGCAGACGATAAATTCAACTTGTCTATAATGATTGAATTGTCTTTGAAAGGTCAGAAAACATTGTGGGGAAAGGAGAAAATGCTGGTTACCAGCATTTTCTCATTTCGCACAATGTTTTTAAAAGCTGCATTTTAGTGTCGTTAAGACGAGATTGTATGGTCAAGGGTTAAAGCCTGCTTTCATCAGATTATCTGTGCAGTCTGGTCGTGATCTACATTGTCTGCATAAGCAACTTTAGTCGGTTACAGCCCTTCCAGGGTTAAATCTTTCCTACATGTCACCGCGTCTTTCAGACGGGACATAGGACATTATTATACTGCAAAGAAATTTCTCGTGATCTGATTGGATAATATGCCCCGAACATATATATCATGTACACTGGCAAAACCAACGTAAAAGCAGTTTCCCTTTCGGGAGCCCCGTATACATGACTAAACTTTCAACACAACATCCAAAATGGCGCTATCGATCAAGATTAACATCAAGATTATGCACCAAACTACACGTTTTACCAAGGTTTCAGTGACGTCAGTTCCCAGTGACGTCAGTTTTCATTGAATTGAGGCACTCAGAAGGGAAATTCTACTTCGTCAGCGTACTCAATTTTTGAAACAAAAAAAAAAACAGGTTAATTTCGCTTAACACACGTTGGAATGGTAAACTTTGCAGTATAATAATTTCGTTGTACGGTCAGGCGGCAGGGGACTTGGAAACTTGTTCACGGCTGTGGTGAATCATGTCGCCCCGAGCCGAAGGCGAGGTGGCGACATGATTCACCACAGCCGTGAACAAGTTTCCAAGTCCCCTGCCAAAGCTCGGGGCGACATGATTCACCACAGCCGTGAACAAGTTTCCAAGTCCCCTGCCGCCTGACCGTACAACTAATAAAAGCCCCTCTTGTCCAATGGTATCAAACATCACAGACCTCAGCTCAGATAATGTTTAAGACATGTAACTCCGTCTTTCAGAAGGGGTGTAGGACAAAAGCCCCATTTGTCCAATGGTATAAAGCAGTATGGCCGTGATTTACAATGACTACAAAAGCAACCTTGGTCGGTTGCAGCCCTTCAATGCTTAAATCATTCATACCTGTCACCGCGTCTTTCAGAAGGGGTGTAGGACAAAAGCTCCATTTGTCCTGTGGTATATAGCATCACAGACCGCGGCTAAGATAATGTTTAAGACATGTCACCGCGTCTTTCAGAAGGGGTGTAGGACAAAAGCCCTACTTGTCCAATGGTATAGAGCATCAGAGACCGCGACTCAGATAATGTTTAAGACATGTCACCGCGTCTCGCAGAAAGGGTGTAGGACAAACGCCCCATTTGTCCTGTGGTATAGAGCAGTCTGGCCGTGATTTACATTGACTACAAAAGCAACCTTGGTCGGTTGCAGCCCTTCAATGTTTAAATCATTCCTACATGTCACCGCGTCTTTCAGAAGGGGTGTAGGACAAAAGCCCCATTTGTCCTGTGGTATAAAGCATCACTGATTGATTGATTGATTGTATCGTGTTTAACGCCCTTTTCAATAATATTTCAGTTATATCGCGGCGGCAAGTGCACCTATTCATGCTTTCCTGTAGTTTCTTTTACCAGTAGGCATACTCTCCAAAATATTCTTTCCAAACCATTGGCTGCTTTCCCAAATAACCATCTTCGAAACAATGGTCAGCGGTCAGAGAGGAATGAATCCTGTTGCAATGACTATTATCAATCCTCGGAGAGAAATTGGCCAAGCCGGGGATCGAACCAACGACCCCTTGTACCTGTACGCTACTGACTGAGCTACCGGGTCTAGGCAAACATCACAGAGCGCCAGTATTATTTTATATGGATAAGTCGATGTTGTAAAGAAAAGAGTCCACATGGAAGACTGAAGGGTGAAGGTATGGCAGGTGACAGGTACTTTATACTGTTTTGACACTCCGAAATTACACCTCAAATAATGTAGAATCATTCAATTATGTAAGGCTTCATTCTGCTTTAATTCACGCAAAAATCTCGAACTCCTATCAACTCTATCACCTACAAACATTTTAACTCATAGGCTGCTAAGCGCGACTCAAGGACATTTTGCAGACAGTGTAAATCAAGATCAGACTGCACAGAACGTGCAGTCTGATCTTGGATCTACACTGTCCGAGACGTATATATCTTTCCCCCAAAAAATACCTTTGAAATTGCAAAATTTGGATTTTAACTATCGATTTGAAAGTTTCATTTCATTTATTTAGCAGGATAGCAGGATAGGGGGTTAACCACTAGGCTGCTGAGCGCAACTCGCCGATCTTTAGCAGACAGTGTAGATCAAGATCAGACTGCACAGAGCGTGCAGCCTAATCTTTGATCTACACTGTCCGATAAGGACATATTGTCCAGCAAAAAATACCCTTGAAATAGCAAAATTTGGGTTTTTACTATCGGCTCAAAACTTTTGTTCCCCTTATTCAGCATGATAAGGGTTAACTGGACTTCTATTGATGGCTGAAAATGCAAATCACTGAAACGAAGAAAGATCTTCATGTTTCAGGGCTTTACTAAACTAGCGGGCGGTATAGATCAAAGATCAGACCCCTGTTTTGGCAAATTTTGTAAGCCGTGTAAGGGCAGTCGTGACCGAAGTTTGTAAGCCATTTACAGCCTGTCAAAATTTAAACAACATATTGAGCCGGTCATGGCGGAGGTTTGTAACCCTGTAGGGTAGAACCAGTTATGGTGGAAGTTTGTAACCCGTGTTCAGCTGATCATGGCGGAAAATTGTAGCCCCTGTAAGGCCTGTCATGGCGGAAGTTTGTTACCGTGTAGAGCCGGTCATTGCGGAAGTTTGCAACCCGTGTCTAGCTGGTCATAGCGGACGTTCGTAACCCATGTTCAGCTGGCTATGGCGGACGTTCGTAGCCCGTGTTCAGCAGGTCATGGTGATAGTTTGTAGTCCGTGTTCAGCCGGTCATGGTGGAAGTTTGTAGCATATGTTCAGCCAGTCATGACAGAAGTTTGCAGCTCGTATCCAGCCGGTCATGGCTAAAGTTTGTAGCCCGTTTTCAGGCGATCATGGCGGAAGTTTATAGCCTGTGTTCAGCCGGTTCTGGCGGAAATTTGTAACCCGTGTAGAGCCGGTCATGGCAGAGGTTTGAGGCCCGTGTAAGACATGTCATGGCGAGGGTTTGTAGCCAGTATAAAGCCGGTCATGGTGGAGTTTTGTAACCCGTATAAGGTCTGTCATGGCGGAGGTTAGTGGCCCGTGTAAGGCCTGTCATGGCGAAAGTTTGTAGCCAGTGTTTAGCCGGTCATGGCGGACCTTTGTTACTCGTGTTCAGCCGTTCATAGCGAAAGACTGAAACCAGTGTAGAGCCCATCATGGTGGAAGTTTGTAACACGTGTAGAGTCGGTAATGGCGGAAGCTTGTAACTCGTGTTCAGCCGTTCATTGCGGAAGATTGAAGCCAGTGTAGAGCCCGTCATGGTGGAAGTTTGTAACTCATGTAAGGCCTGTCATGGCGGAAGTTTGTAGCCCATGTAGCGCCGGTCATAGCGAAAGTTTGTTACCCGTTTAAGGTCGGTCATTGCGGAAGTCTGTAACCAAGGTAGTGCTGGTAATGGCGGAAGTTTGTAACCCTTGTAAGGCTTGTCATGGCGGAGGTTTGTAACCCTTGTACGGTCTGTCATGGTGGAAGTTTGTAGCTCGTGTTCAGGCGGTCATGGCGGAACTTTGTAGCCCGTATAAGGCCCGGCATGGCGGATGTTGGTAACGTGTGTTTACAAGGCCTGTCATGGAGGACGTTTGTAGCCCTTGTAAGGCCTGTCATGGTGGAAGTTTGTAGCCCGTGTTCAAGCGGTCATGGCGGAAATTTGTAGCCCGTGCAAGGCCCGTCATGGCGGATGTTGGTAACGCGTGTAAGGCCCGTCATGGCAGATGTTGGTAACGCGTGTAAGGCCTGTCATGGCGGAAGTTTGTAACCAAGGTAGAGCCGTTAATAGCGGAAGTTTGTAATTCTTGTACGGCCTGTCATGGCGGAGGTTTATAACCCGTGTAAGGCCCGTCATGGCGGATGTTGGTAATGCGTGTGAGGCCTGTCATGGCGGAAGTTTGTAACCCGTGTTAGGCCGGTCATGGCGGAGGCTTGTAACTCTTGTAGAGCCTGTCATGGATAAAGTTTGTAACCCGTGTAAGGCCTGTCATGGCGTAAGTATATTCCCCGTGTAGAGCCGGTAATGGCGGAAGTTTATAACCATTGTAAGGCTTGTCATGGCGGATGTTGGTAACCCGTGTAAGGCTTGTCATGGTGGAAGTTTGTTGCCCGTGTTCAGGCGTTCATTGCGGAAATTTGTAACCCGTGTAAGGCCTGTCATGGCGGATGTTGGTAACCCGTGTAAGGCCTGTCATGGCGGAAGTTTATAGCCCGTGTAGAGCCAGTAACGGCTGAAGTTTGTAACCCTTGTAAGTCTTGTCATGGCGGACGTTGGTAACCCGTGTAAGGCCTGTCATGGTGGAAGTTTGTAGTCCGTGTTCAGGCGGTCATGGCGGAAATTTGTAACCCGTTCAAGGCCTGTCATGCTGGAAGTTTTAAGCCCGTGTAGAGCCAGTCATGGCGGAAGTTTGTAACCAGTGTAATGCCTGTCATGGCGGAGATTTGTGGCCCGTTTAAGGCCAGTCATTGCGGAAGTTTGTAGCTTGTGTAGGGTCAGGCATGGTGGAAGTTTGTAACCCCTGTATAGCCGGTCAAAAACATATTGTGACAAATATTGAGCCTGTCATTACGGAATAATGCAAGCCGTGTACGTAGAGCCTCTCATGACGGTAGGGTGTTTTTTTACCCGTTTAAGGCCTGTTTTTAACACGTCTGAAGTCTATCATGACGGATGAATTTTAGCCGTGTAGTGCCCCTAACCAATGTAGTAGGCTTGCAGCATATACCCACAGGCAAATACTCCAACACTGTAACGTTATAAATAACTTACACACATGCAGGATAAACTATACACCAACCGAGGCGAAAGGAGATCTACGGCCCGTAACAACAGTTGCTATGACAAGAGATTGAAACGACATCAACGGCACAGAATTTATCAAGCCAGGTACTCGGTCTGTAACGCACAGGGCTTGAAACCCTGCTCTAAATCCCAGCTCATCCAAATTCTTTCCTTGGTTTGATACCGTTATAGCTATTGGGACAAGGTTCATTCCTCTCTCATTGCTGATTACCCTTTTGACAATGGTTATCTTGGAAAGCAGTCAGTTCCTTCGTAAAAATACTGTGAGAAGTACTGGTAATACAGACAGAAAAGTATGGATAGGTACACTGGGCCTCAATATAGTTGAAAAATGTTTAAAAGGGCGTTAAACACTATACAAACAACAATGTTTCAACGAAGTTTAAGTGAGAACACTGCCACCAGTGCCTTTGAAAGAATGTACAATGTACTGGTACAAGAAACTCACGAAAAGCATAGATACGCTCGTAGGTGTTCTGTCCTCCACGGTATAGATGAAGTGTTGTAGAAAAAGCCGTTAGACAACAAACAAATGATAATAGTCATTGCGACAGGATTCATTCCTCTCTCACCTCTGATCATTGTTTCGGCGATAGTAATTAGGCAAAACAGCCAGTAGCTTGGGAAGAATAGTATGCGAAGTACTGGTAAAAGAAACTCCAGGAAAGCATGAATGGGTGCACTGGCCGCCGCGATATAGTTGAAATAATATTTAATTGGCGTTTAACACCATACAAATTAAAAACAACAACAGCAGAGTTCACGTTCCAAACTAGGTACAGTAGAACTACGAGTACATTACTTTCGTCAGGGATGGATATGTCAAATAGTAAGTTATAAGATGACTAGCCAGTCAAAATTTCTAACAGCACGTCAGTCTCACAAGGTGTCACGGTTTTTCCACTTTTCACACTGATATACGACCTCGTATTTCATGGAAGACGAAATATTGTAAAAGACACGTGGAATGAACAATAATTTATACACATTCTCAACCTGTGTCAGCTTTTAACCCCTTACACTGTTATGCGAAATTCAATACGCCTCTGCGGACAGTGTAGATCCAAGATCAGACTGCACAGAACGTGCAGTCTAATCTTGGATCTATACTGTCTGTAACAATGATTGTTTCTCTGATGAAGATAAACTTCAAAAATCGCAATGTTTTAGTCTTTTCTTGTAGCTGGAAATGTCCATTTAATTTATTCAGCTGATAAGGATTTAGTAATTAGCAGCTAAGTTTTTAAACTATTAATCTCTGGCACTTGTCGCCAGGTCTGAAGAACTCTCAACAGAATTTTGATTATCAAATAAATTTCAGAGACGAGCACGTGGACCCTTTCTGATTCCATTACAAAAGTGTCAGTTAAATGAAGATCGTATTCTAATGCTCTATATACAGAGGCCCGATAGCTCAGTCGGTAGCGTACAGGAGTAGAGAACGGGAGACCGCTGGTTCGTTCCCGGCTCGGCCAGTTTCCTTCCGAGGATTGATAAAAATCATCAAGACAGGATTCATTCCTCTCTCACCTCTGACCATCGTTTCGACAATGGTTATGTGGGAAGCAGCTAGTGGCTTAGAAAGAACATTGTGCGAAGTACCGGTAAAAGAAAGCATGGATAGGACCACTGGGTGCCGCGATATAACCGAAATAATGTTGGAAACGGCCTTACACACCATATCACTCTAATGCTGTATGAGGAAACCGCAGTCTACTGCTATATGAGGAACCTTACTCCATTGCTATAAGAGAAACCTTATTGCCCTGCTATATGAGAACCCTTATTCTACTGCTATATATTAGGAAAACTTATCCTATTGCTTTTTGGGGAACCTTATTCTACTGCTTTTGAGGAATCTTATTTTACTGTCATATGAGGAACCCTATTTTACTGCTATATGAGGAACCTTATTTTACTGCTATATGAGGAAACACTATTCTACTGCTATGTGAGGAAACACTATTCTACTGCTATGTGAGGAAACACTTTTCTACTGCTATGTGAGGAAACACTTTTCTACTGCTATGTGAGGAAACACTTTTCTACTGCTATGTGAGGAAACACTTTTCTACTGCTATGTGAGGAAACTTTATTCTCCTGCTGTATAAGGAACCTTATTTCATGCTTTCCGGTAGGTGATCGAGAAATATCGGTGAAATATTTTTCGTTATTACATTCTGTTACTAATAATAGTAACATTTTCTACTAAAAATGGTGTTATATCAGTGTCATGCGAGGGCAGATATGGCGGGGCAACGGGCTGATATCTGATATCCTGCCCGTTGACAAGATATTTGTTCTAAATCTATAGCAACAGAACACTCGCTCGTAAACTGACGTTCTCAAAACATCCAGTTTGAAAAAAGAAAATGGCTGAATCAGTCCATCATTCGCTAGCGGACAAATCTTCAGAACTACAGACAATGATTGAATCGTAAAACCAGCAACGGCATCATAAGTAGAGAATAAATTGTTGTTGTCTTGGATTGGGAAAGTTTATCGGGCAAGGCGTAGTGTCTATAGGTTAATAGTTCTACGAATTTTATCCGTTAAGCCGGGGGAACCGAGGCTGATTAAGTTTCCCAATCCAAAGCACCAACCATCTTTTCTATTTATCCTGTTTCTCATTTATAATCCGTTGCATACCAAACTGAAAATTTGGCTCGGAAAAAAAAACCCCTAATAGTCTATATCGACATATTTTTAACTATGAATAGAGATGAAGACCTGTTTATTTAAAAAGTCCTTATACTGTATATATGCAACTGCGATAGTGAAGATGAATGATGCATGATTACGTCATGAACGTGACGTTTACCAGCGGTAAAAAGTTGTGTCGAACGAAGACAAGAATTTCTCTGTTTTAAGTGTTTAAACATGTTAGAAAACGAAAACATCGAGCAAATGATCAATGAATGTAATAAACAGGTTAGTACACGGCTGATCAGGATATCACTCTCCGGCCCTCATCAGCCGTGTAATAACCTCTATTTATTTCATGGTTACGACCAGTGAAAATACCGATTTTTATATTCTAACTCTTCAATTGAAGGCGGAAACAGTTGTTCCCGCGCACTAGTTACCTAGGTAAAATGCGCGTGCCTCACAACCAGATGGAAATATGACGTAATTTACCTTACATTTCTCGCGCTTGACGTAATATTGTAATGCGTTGCTATGCGGAGGGAGTACGCCACGGGGAATAACCGAAAAGAACTGTACTGGATTTTGATTAAGTTCCCCCCAGAAAGGGTTAAAAGCATGAAATAAATAGAATATTTGTTTTTTTCGGTGAAAGATCGAAATTTATTTCATCGAGTGAACATCATTGGTAATATTTTCACGAGAGCAGCCACTCGTGAAAATATTACCAATGATGTTCACTCGATGAAATAAATTTCGATCTTTCACCGTATGCGCCGTAAGCTGCTGCTCTGTGAGGAAACCTTATTCCAATTCTATTTGAGGAACCATATTCTTCTGCTATATGAGAAACCACATTTTACTACTATATGGGGAAAACTTATTTTACTGCCATATGAGGAACCTTACTCGCCTGCTTTAGAGAAAAACGTATTCTACTGCTAAATGAGGAATCATATGCTTCTGTTTTATGAGAACTTTGACTTTGATACTATATAAGAAACCTTATTCTACTGCTATAGTGAGGAAGACTTATTTTACTGCTACATTAGGGAACTTATTCTACTGCTATGGATTTTATTCTACTGCTATAACGGGAACCTTATTCTACTGCTATAAAGGGGGACCTTGTTCCATCGCTATATGAGGAAACTTTGTTCCAGTCCCATATGAGGAAACCTCATTCTGCCGCTATATGAGGAACATTATTCTGCTGCTATAGTGAGGAAACCTTATTCTACTGCTACCTGAGGGACCTTATTCTCGTGCTATATGACGAACTTTATTTTATTGTTATATGAGGAACCATTTCCTTCTGCTACATTTCAGAAGTTTCCCCTGTTGTTAGTCTTACCTCAGGTGGTAGAGCATGAGACTTGTAAACATTAAATCTCAGGCCACTTAACGGTGTGGGTTCGATTCCCACAGCTGCCCATTTAAATTACTTCGCCTTTCGGATGAGACGTTAAACTGAGGTGCCGTGTGACGGTGCTGTACAAGAAGCACGTTAAAGATTCTGGGTTCTGGGTTTCGTCCTGTATCTTGCACTAAACCCCCCCCCCCCACCGTAACAATTCTAACAATCTTCTCGGGACATCGCCCATATGGGCAACCGGATATATAAACGAAAATCAAATCAAAACAAAACGAAACTGACAAAAACAGCCTTGTATTTGCAGTGTATGGATCTTATTTCTGGAGTGAAAAAGTTTATCCAACGCTCTAAGAATTAAGATAGCGGGTACCTGCAAAGGGTAAAATCTTTAATTAAATATACAAACAGTTTTTATATCATGAACGTTAAGTACAATCCTGTACAAACAGACAGAAGTGTGACATCTTTAAGGGCTTTCATACTGGGAGAGAAAAAAAAAAGGGTGCCATTCTATTATAACACATGTCATGAAAAATATAAACACAGTATTTGTCTATTTCTAACACTTAAAGAAAACGAAAATAAATCCATTACTAAATGCTTTATTAACTCTTCGACATGAAATGTCATTTATATAGTATGGAAATGAGCTAAGCTGATTTTTTTTTTATTATGTGAGTTTGGTGTTATGCTAATCATGGTGTCTTCCATTTTATCGCGGCGATAGCATTTCTGCACTAGTAAAGGGCTTTAACTCTTTACCAAACTACAAAATTTTAGACTTCCCCATATTGAAAGCATTTGCTGACAACAACATTGATGTGACTCAAAAATTGAAGTTTGTTTTGGGAAGGGTAGAAAACATTGCGGGAAAAGGAGAAAATGCTGGTAACCAGCATTTTCTCTTTTTCCCACTATGTTTTCAAAAGGCTTCTTCCCCAGGGTCGTGAAAACCAGGGATTATTTGGTAAAGGGTTAACCCCATGTTTACAACACAATCCCAAGTTTTGATAACAAAAAAAAAAAAAAATCGAAAACATTATGTGAAAGAGGTAAAACTGCTGGTAACTAGTATTTTCTCCTTTTCCCGCAAGGTTTCTACCCATTCAAAGAAATTTACCTTTAACTATAACCTATAACTTTTGTCGTCTGGTAAAGAGTTAAAGTAGAAAGGAAATATCTTTTAAAAAAGATAGACGACGTTAGAAGTACCGGAATGTGATTATTGAAACTCTTTTTCCCGTCAAATATGAAAAAAAAAAAAAAAAATGAATATTGGTGTCATAAATGAGCCCGTAAATAGGCCTACAGGGTCCCGCCGATTCAGCATATCCACAAGTTTGACCAATCGCAAATAACTGTTTATTACTTCATACTTTCCTGTAGTTTATCGAGAAATAACGATGAAATATTTTTCGATGTTTCATGATAACGACCAGTGAAAAATACCAATTTTATTGTCTAACTCTTCAATAGAAGGCGGAAACAGTAGTTCCCGCGCACTAGTTACCTAGGTAAACACTCGTTACAACTCGGCCGATTCCGTACCTACATCTAACCTCGTCCGTATAACGGTCGTTTCCATTTGAACTGCCAATCACGTGATCTTATACATGACGGCGCCACTGTAAGTCGTTTAGCAACCAAAAAAACAACCTCGATGAAGTTATTCACATCTATCTATCTGTCGGTGAAAACTTTAATCGGAATTGATAGATCACGTTGAAAAATGAATGTACGAACTGTTTGTCAAATGAAATATGGTTAGAAGGATTTCGATAGAAAGTTGATACTCAACTTTTCCTTTTTAAGAGGAGCCTTACAATTTTCAGAACGATAGACCGGCGTATTTCCGGCGAAGAAATGTACCGTGTAGGTGCATATCAAGTTACCAGATACAGCCGAGGGACTTGATCACCGGATCACCGGATCACCCAAGGTATGCCGAATGCCTCCAAACCAGATGGAAATATTACGTAATTTCCCTACATTTCTCACCATTTACGTAATATTGTAATACGTTGCTATGCGGGGGGAGCGGGGGGAGGGTACGCCACGGGGAATTACGAAAAGAACTGTACTGAATTTTGATGCAAGTCCCCCCCCCCCAAGAAAAAGGGGTTAAAAGCATGAAATAAATAGAGAATCTTACGTGAGTGTTTATGTATTATCATTTTTATCAAACATGTTGACTAAAATTGTATGACGCTAGCCTTGCGCCACTCGTGAAAATATTACCGATGATGTTCACTCCATGAAATAAATTTCGATCTTTCATGGAAAAAAACAAATATCCTCTATTTCATTCGGGTATATCTATTCCAAGAAGCAGGTCAAAAGCCAGCGTATTCAGCTACGCCGAAAAATACGGGAAAGACAAATTAAGAAGTATGCATGATCAATACAGATATACAACACAGTGTGTTGTAGTGTGTCCAGGACCCGTTTTCAGCAACCATTCTAAATGACTTGCAACACGCAAAAAGGGGTATTCGGACATTTGCGTAAAGTGTTGTCTCGGTTTAGCCTGTGCAGTCCGCGCAGGCTAATCCGAGACGGCACTTTACAACTACATTAGATTTTGTGCTACAGTAGACTTGTGCAAAACAGAAAATTACATGAAAGCGGAAAATGTCGTTTCGGATTAGCCTGCGTGGACTGCTCAGGCTGATCCAAGAAGACACTTTACGCAAATGTCCGAATGCCCCTTTGCGCGTGCTGCAGGCCAAATAGCATTCTTAATCTGATTCAAAAGGTAGAAAGTAACGCGGTTCCTGATTGGCTAAACCATTTAGCTTATTTAATTAGAAATTTGGTTAGTATGAAATTTAGAAAACATTTACAGGATTTACATGTATTACTAGTATTAATTTATTTTGGAATGGATGACAAATTTGGTCCTGGATAATTTTACGGAAACAAACACTTTGAGGGCGCGTCTTTTATAAACAATTCGTGGAACTGTTAGGAATTGAGAAAGGCTAGCCTGGGTCGAAACTTTTTGCTATTGGTAAATTGTCTGGATATTAGCTCATTCTACTGTAAGGTTCAGCCGGTCTTTAGGTAGAATGGATCTATCTTATGCGACAATTAGCTTGGTTCTGTGCATGACAAACATGCATTAAACCTCCTTTTCGAAGAGCATGACTCATATGTAAAATTGTTACGTGAAAACAGTACATAAGTTGGCCTACCTTTTACAGACTCTTTCCGGTACAGTGCCACACCCTCCTGCTAGACTGTACTAGGTCACAAACGTCAAATAATTATCTTATTAACTTTTGGCGTAACTTTCTTAGGCAAGACCTGTTTTAAACCAAGTATCACGAGGTACTCTTTCTTCATAATGTTTTATTTCGAACCCTTGTTGGAGGCTATCCATCACGTGACGATGTAGGTGGCTGTATGAACAGCCGACTATACCATATTTGGAAGTCGGCCCGCTGTCAGTCATTGTCATTCTAGAAGACCACCCAAATGTTGTAGTTTTGTTGTGTTATTATCATTTAAAAAATGAACGAAAAATCTTACTCTATCTGCAAAAGAAGTTGACATTTTCTCTTTCCTTAGCTGTGTACTGAGAATAAACCAAAATAATGTAAGCCATTTGTTTTACTTCTGCTTGAATAGTCGGGCATTTCAAGAAAGGGTAATCATCGAACTAAACAAAAGCCCTCAGCCGATGGTGAAAAGCAAAACATTGTGGTTTATTAGTGTTTCTCTTTTTTTGCCTAAAAAGTATCTCACATACTGTGAATTATGATCTAGATCTACACCGTCCATATGAACGCATTGAGTCGCACTTAATAGTCAGGAATCGTTCAACTGAAGGTGAGATACAAATAGAAAAGTCCAATTTATGATGCTATCCTTTGTTCAACTATCGATTTTCAAAAGGAATAACAAAGCTGAACTCTTTACCAGACGACGGTATGGAAGACATAGAGGATATTTGTTTTTTCGCCACTCGTGAAAATATTACCGATGATGTTCACTGGATGAAATAAATTTCGATCTTTCACCGAAAAAAACAAATATTCTATTTATTTCATGCTTTTAACCCTTTCTGGGGGGAACTTAATCAAAATCCAGTAAAGTTCTTTTCGGTTTTTCCCCGTGGCGTACCCCCTCCGCATAGCAACGCATTACAATATAACGTCAAGCGCGAGAAATGTAAGGTAAATTACGTCATATTTCCATCTGGTTGTGAGGCACGCGCATTTTAACCTAGGTAACTAGTGCGCGGGAACAACTGTTTCCGCCTTCAATTGAAGAGTTAGAATATAAAAAGCGGTACTTTCACAGGTCGTAACCATGAAATATCGAAAAATATTTCACCGATATTTCTCGATAACCTACCGGAAAGCATGAAATAAATTTGACTATTTAATGGTATGAAGCCATCTTTGGCATGTCAAGATATTGCAGGTAGACATTTTACGTAAAGGTTCATCGGGTTCTCGGCGTAAAACCATCTTGAAGCCATCTTGTCAAATCGTGTCATACTAGTCTTTTAATGTGCATAATCATAGGTACCATGTAGCATTTTTCGCCTCACAAGGACAATATGACTGAAACAAAAAGAGCAAAAGTTGTCTTAAAAAGGCAAAACGACTACATCACGACGTGAAGACCTTGCGATGCTGGTCAAGAGTATTTGAAATTCATGGGTTCTGTAATGATGTCGACAAAAAATATTCACGCTTTTTTCTACATTTACATTTTTTTTTTTCAGAATTTGAGTTGGGATACCGTTTTAAAGGTAGAGGTCTTCGCATTTTTTAAATTTGCCCAAAAATGAGACCAATACAAGCTGGTATAGGATTAACATCGAGTATAAAGCCAGTTGCTGTTAGTGACAGCCTGGCATCGTATCACTATGCTCCGTGTCAGGTGCCTGGTCATCCGTTGTGGAATCTTCTGAAGTAGCACCAAGCTGTCGGCTACCTCTTGGTTGGACCTGACCGGCTGTAATTCGAACCTGGTACTCATTCAGCATGTGCTCGGTGTGACAGATGTCAGGGGGAAACTGGACGGTCAGTCTAGATGTGCATCGTCCTCTATTCGTAGGTCCTTTTACACAACACGGGTTACGTGCGGATTGGCGCTATCGTCTCATGGAATAAATCCAACACCTACCGCACCAGCATAAAATCTTATCTATGTTACAAGACCCTCATCTCGATACCATTGGACAGACAGTGTGCCTCAGTCAAATAAACAATAACGAAAGTTGATTCAGTCTCAGATTCAGACCGTGACCTGACCCTTTTAAAGGGCGGTAATGTTCAACGATTTTTGTGGTATTTGTCGAAGACAATACCACTATGAGTTCAATATTGAATTTTGAAGACCATGTATCGTATTTTGTGCAAAGCCGAAGGAAATAAACCCAATTAAACTCAATTTTTCTCAGACAAATAAGTTTTTTGGTAGCACTCAGATATGTAATTGGAAATGGCAAGTTAAAATACCCTGGGTGAGGCCATCGATCGTGGAAATACTAATTTCTGATTGAAAATAGCTTCACTCGCTCATAGCCTTCTATTGGCGCAATGATACAAAATTTGTCTACCGATCGCTTGGTCCTGGGCTCTTTCGTTCAAAAACCAGTTATTCCCATGGCTTGTTCATCCCATGATTGCGCTTTCCTCCATTTGATTGGGAATGAATATTTATAGATCGAAATAATTGATTGTTATGTTGGGAATTAAATGTTAACGGCCAAAGATATTTCAAAATCATAGTTTTCAGGTACAAACTTAATTCTATTTGATATATTCGCATGGTTTCTCTCTCTATCCATCATGCATCCTACTGTCAAGGGACGTTACTCCTGACTCCTCCTAATGATCAAAGGGAGACCACCAATACACAAATAATCCTAACTTTGTCATGAGTACTCTCCCTTCAACCAAAATGGTGTTCATTTGCTTAGTAGGTTGACTTTCAAGCCAATATTTGAATAATATTTCTCTTTTTCTTTTAAATTATTAATTCCACACAATGGCTTCCTTGACAAATACCACTTCAGCGTTCTCAACGCTTTGATTACTGCATGGAATCTTTCTCTTGGCGTTCGACGTACTCTAGCACGCCTGTCTGTGTAGTCTAGGCAGTACTTAGATTGATTGTATGATTAATTGTATGGTGTTTAACGCCATTTACAACATTATTTATGTTATATCGCGGAGGAGTTTCTTTTACCGGTACTCCGCACTATATTCCTTCCAAGCCACTGGCTGCTTTCCCACATAACCATCGCTGAAACAATGGTCAGCGGTGAGAGAGGAATGAATCCTGTCGCAATGACTATCATCAATCCTAGAAAAGAAATTGGCCGAGCCGGGGATCGAACCAAGGACCTCCTGCTCTCAAATCCTGTACGCTACCGACTGAGGTACCGGGGCTCGCCTCAACAGTAACGAAGACAGACCGTGAGTACATTCAGGTCCTGCCAACATGGTGCACAAACAAACAATTCCATTGCCGACAGTGGTTCTGAAGAGCGGAATGCGTACACACAGTTTTCAAAGCCAAAGACCACGTTCTTGCAACCTTGTGGAGAAAGTTTGCTTGATGCAATCTTGGTCCGTATTAACCAACCATTTGTACGACTTTTCTAATGAATTTTCTCAACTTGAAAGAACATAACTTGTTTAGCCAATCAGAAGTTGTGTAACTTTCAAAGTATAGAAAATGAGAAAGATTATACATAAGAGTAGTTGATGAATACTGACCTGATGGTCGGTGGGTTGCTTCGTTGCCGTCGGAAACGGATTTTGCGATCCTGCCTGATACAAAAATTCTCAGCTTCAGATGCTTCCCTTTTTTGGCACCAGTTTGTCACCTAAAGGTGGTCCAAGGGGCATTCGGACATTTGCGTAAAGTGTCGTCTCGGATCAGCCTGCGCAGTCCTCGCAGGCTAATCTGAGACGGTACTTTACGACTACATTAGATTCTGCGCTACAGTAGACTTACGCAAAACAGAAAATTACAAAGAAACGGAAAGTGTCGTTCGAATTAGCCTGCGCGGAGTGCGCAGGCTGATCCGAGACGACACTTTACGCAAATATCCGAATGTCCCTTTTCGCGTCTTGCAGGCCATTTTTGAAACCTTGACCAGGCTCTGGCGATAACAGTATGCTGTACATGAGAGGCCTCGCTATCATAACGATTAGTTCCAACATCCCAGCTGCCCGTCATATTTCTTCCTCCGATAAATGTTTACGAATGTTTGCATTGGCCAAATCTAATTCGTTTATAGAACCCCTGCCTTTTTTGTTGTTGTTGTTGTTGTTGTTGAAGTGAATACTAAATGAATACTCATATCGAGCAAATACGCTGGATGCAAAAAGACGACATGAAAATCGAGGGGTGCGTCATCTTTATGACTTGCAGGGAAGTTTTTCCTGTTACAAAAGCTAGCGTGCACAGTGGAAACCACTCAGCGGATTCACAAGGACAATGACTGACATCTGTTTTCGGTGACTGTGTTCTATCTTCCAGCAGCACTAAATTACCATTTCACTCTTCACATTGATATTAACAAACGACGCATTAAATGTGGCTCAAAAGTTTTAAAACTTTTAAGTAAAACAATTTTTATTGTAATCCTTTACCATACAATTCCGAGTTCTAACGACCTTCAGGAAATAGGATGGTAACCAGCATGTTCTCCCTTTACGACAACCTTTTCTACCCTTTCTGATAGAAGTCATCTGTGCAACATTTAATATTTGGACCGGTCTTAGTTCTTCTATTGGTAACGAGTTTATATAAAAAAGAAAAAAGTGCCTAACTATATAATTATATACCTGCCGACCATGACCCCGAGTCATTTGATTTGGCAAAACATTTACACATATTTCAAAATTAAAAAATTAAAATAGAAAAAAATCGTTTCATTTATATCTTGTTCTGTGTTAATTGATTTTCGATCTGGTACATAGGACGTAATAAATGGATAAATATCAAGGGCTATACAGGTCAAAACTTTGGAGACTTACAATTTTCTCTCCCCACAGTGAAATCAAATCAAACCTCAACAGTGAATATTTTGACCGAATCTGCCAGGTCAATACTATTTTTAGTAGTAAGCAGTCACTTTAAAAGCCGATTACGAACATTCATTGACAAATCAAATTCATTCTATTGCCTGTAGGCTGAGGCAACTACAGCCACTACAAAGTACAATTCGCTGTGATATAACAGAAATAACATTAAAAATACAATTATCCAAGTACATCAAAACTGTAATTATTTGCACAATTTTCAAGCTACGTACATAAAAACAAGTTATTCCCCAACCGTGCAACATCAACAATATGCACGTAAATTGTCAACATAAATTACTGTGCCAACTTTCATTCTTTCACATACCTTTCGCAGTTATGCATAAAGATATGAGGGCCGTCGGCCATCCCATACTTTCTCAATAAGTCATAGCGAGGTATTATGTAATTAACTTTTTACAAGATGACAAAATTTTAAGCTTGTCCAAATTGAAAGCATTTACAGACGATAAAATAACACAAAAATTAAAATTTGTTTTGGGAAGGATAGAAAACATTGTGGGAAAAGGAGAAAATGCTGGTTACCAGCATTTTCTCCTTTTCTCACAATGTTTTCAAATGCTTTTATCTCAGGGTCGTGAACAGTCCGGATTGTTTGGTAAACGGTGAACTCTTTACCAGAAAGCAAAATTGTAACTTTTCAAACATATGACCAAAAGCATTTCTAGACGAAATATTTGCAACTGTTTTTTACATGACGATAGAACTTCATTTTTTTTCAAACTAAAAGCATTTGCAGACAGAGCGTTAAATATGACCAAAGGGTTGGGATTATTTAAGAAAGCAAACAAAACATTGTGGGGGAAAAGCGAAATTCTGGTGAACGGCATTTTTCCTTTGTTAATGCGTCTCAGGGGATGAGATTTATAATATAAGGATTCGAAACACCTGTGGAAAAAGGAGGAAGTACATAACCTGGATTTTCTCCTTTCTTCAAGATGTTTTCAGAAGCGTTCCTTTTTTTATGATAACTAAAACAAAGGATTGTTTAGTATAGGGTCGAGGTTTTGCCGAACCTAGATAGCACAGTGATACATGGGCAAGTTGTAGTTTCCAAAACAAAGGTAGTACAAGATAACCAAAGAAGAAGCATTTCGAGGCAAGGAAAATGTTTTTTGAGGGCATGAAAACCATGATGGGAAAAAAGAGCAATTACTAGTAACACAAAACGGTTTCCATTCCCTCCATGTGCACTACTGGGATATTATTGGTCAAGTCTTTACCTAACGACAAAATCTTGGACAAGACAAAATTGAAAGCATGTGCAGACTACAAAATAAATGTAGCTCAAATGATGATTTCTGTCTTTGGCAGGGTAGAAACTATTCTGGTCACCAGCATTTTCTTCTTTTCCCACAATGTTTTCAAAAGCCTTTTTCTTTTGGGTCGTTGAAACTCGGGCTTTCCCAAACACCAAATTTTGGTCTCTTCCAGCTTAAAAGCGTGGTAACCAGCATTTTCTCCTTTTCCCACAATGTTTTCTACCCTATGAGAGACAAAATCAATAATTTGAGCCACATTTAAATTGTCGTCTGCAAATGCTTTCAATTTTGACAAGTCTACATTTTTGTCGTTTGGTAGGGAGTTAATCCTGTAGTTTTTCTTCATTGACCTCCCATGATTCTTTCATTTCATCCATTTTTTTTCTTCATCTCCCTTTTTGAATTTAATGAAAAGAAAACGCGCATTGTAGGCGAGGCGCGTTAACCCATCGCGTCTCATAATGGACACTTTCAGTTTAGAAATAATACCAAAATAAACGCGTTTTCAGGTTTGCTCCAGTTCACAATGTCTCAGCAGAGCGGACAGTGTTGATCATAGATCAGACTGCACGTTTTGTGCAGTCTGATCTTGATTAACACTGAACGCAAAAACAACACAAGTTATGAAAGGCGCTTTACGGGTAATGAAAATGGAATTTCATCAATGCACACACTATTTACATTCAGCCAAGACATTAAAAAAGTGCACGACAATTAGTCGCCATGAAAATGTTGACATACGAAATTTGAATTGAATAATAGTCCCGTTTGGCTCCAGTATTGCAAAGTTTTCTTTTTCTCTTGTTATTTTTATTCAGATGTCAAAATTTATTCAAGATTTTTTTCCTTTAAACAAGACTCCTCATGATTTCTGTTAGCAGTATTTTTTGTTTTTGTTGTTTGTTTTTCTTTTCCAAACATGAATTATTTATGTTGTTGTTGTAAACAGTCTCAGAAAACATTATGGGAAAAAAGGGCACTTTAAAAGAAATTTCTAATTTTTCCTACAATATTTTCCGTCTCTTTTTGGAACGCAATTTTCTTCTTAGTTTGATAAGCATTGGCTTTCTTTAAAAAAAATGTTTAAGCACCACATAATTGGCTGGCAACACGCGAAAAGGGGCATTCCAACATTTGCGTAAAGTGTCGTCTTGGATCAGCCTGCGCAGTCCGCGCAGGCTAATCCGAGACGGCACTTTACGACTACATTAGATTTTGTGCTACAGTAGACTTGCGCAAAACAGAAAATTACATAAAAACGGAAAGTGTCGTTTCGGATTTGCCTGAAACTCAGAAAAATTTTCATCTTACAGCTCTGACTTATATTCCAAGATCAGACTGCACCTTTTGTGCAGCCTGATCTTGATTCATGCCGTCCAAAACACACTCTGTTTCGGCCTTTGGTGATGAAAAGATAATTTGTTTTCGCTGAATTATATTAATACGCTAAAACTCAGAATTACTATAACCTTGTTTAAATTGGTGGGCGGTGTGGATTCAGGATCAGACTGCACGTTCTATGCATTCTGATCTTGATCTATTCCGCCCGCTGAAGCCCCCATTTTCGCCTGTGGCGTTGAAAGGCTTAAAAACTTTTTATCTTGGAATGCGTGTTATACGCCGCTTTCAAAGCTTTATAAATCAAATCTCTCATTGTTCAACTTAGAGTACAAGACTGGTTCTGGTATTGAAATTCTTCAGATTCCAGACGTATTGTGAAAAAGAAGCTAAACATTTGGCACAGTCTGGGAAACCAGTCACATAACGTACGAGAATTACCGTGTTGCATCTTTCTGCCAAGTATGTCAAGACTGTAATTTTTCGTGGCAATTTTCTCTTTCAAACAATCGCAAGACAAGTCATTCCAAGATTTAAGTATTCTTTTATTACACATCTATGTACCACCGCCTGGTACAATGGCTCTCTCTGTTACGTGGGCCTATTGCACATGAAATCCAGGTATTGTTGCATTTTCGGCTCATCAGAAGTCTTTTAGAGGATTGATGATAATCAGTGTGACAGGTTTCATTCATATATCACTGCTGAACAAGTTTTCGATGATATTGATGTGGGGAAGCAGCCAGCGACTTGAAGTGTTGAGAAAATTACTGGTAAAAGATACTCCAGAAAACGAGGGTAGGAGCACTTGTTGTTGCAATATAACTGAAATAATGTCGAAAACGGTACTTTACACACAACATCTATGTACCATGGTGGATTTAGTCTATTTTTTTCCTTTATTCTTTAACCCGAAATATCATAAATAAAGTTATTGGTCATTGATGGCATTGAAAATATTGTGAGAAATAAACTGGTAACCAGCGTTTTCTCATTTGCCAGAAGTCTGTAATCAAAAGAATATTTTATTGAGAAAATATGTCATTTCCTACAACATTCGTGTCTTTTTCTCATACCAAGATTACAACAAGGAATATGACAGAGGTCAGTCAAAACAAGTCTTGAAGATACAAGACAATCCCGAGAGATTTTATAGCTGAAAAACAAAATAATTTTGTTTTGGTGGAAGAAAGAGAGAATGATTGTATCGGAGTTTAACGCAATTTTAACAGCTCAGTGACGCACCCATGTGTTTCCTGGCTTTCACATACCAGTAATGACACAACTTTCATTCCAAAGCCACTGACTACTTTTCTCACATGCATCAGAGGTGAGAGGCAAAAAATCACAGAGAATGATGAAAGATTGTAAACAATCAGGGACTAATCTGCAGACAAGTTTGATTCATGCCATTTAAAGGTATGGATATTACTACGAGTCTGATAATGTGCTACATGTATTATGTGTCATAATGATATCCATTTTTTAAAGCAAATTGTTTACATTTGGCACCTAGTGGGCCTTTAAATTGAACACATCTTACACAACTTTCAACATCAAAACTTGTATTTAAAAAATATGAATCAATAAGCAAGGGAGATAAACTGTACATATTGTGTCATTAAAAATCATTTATATCCCTTTGAAATTAGAGCCTGTCATTCGGAGAAAATAACTCCAGCTGACAGCAACAATGTTGTTGGACCAATCAGATTTCCAACAAAAAATCTGAAAGACGTCCTGCCAAAGACTTGATATACTAGTACATAAATTTCAGACATGTGGTTTTGAGCAAATTATAGATGCAGGCTTTTGATGACTTAAATTTTTTCTCAGATTTGTTGCTACATAAAAGGGCAAGTTTCCGAAGGAAACAATTTCTTTGGTTGGGTTTGAAGGATAACTATTTCTGAGGCACTGCTTTGAGGTTTTGTAATACTTTGTTCAATGGATTTGAGCCGAGAAGATGTTTAAAACTATCAGAAATGAAACTCAATGCATGCAAGCATACATGGAAAAGCCAGATAGATGCTCTTTGGACAGTGATATGTAAGCATGTTGGCTTTTGGCCACTGAAAGGAAAAACGAGATGAAATAGGTTTCAATAAAGGCAATGCTAGACTTTATCAGAAATTTTACTCGTTGTTTTTACATCTCCAGATTTCTTCAAAAAGTTGCAAACCAACTTGGAACAAGAAACATTTCTGTACAAAAATCACCTTTACAGCGCAAAATAAATGTACATTTACATATAGCAACTTCCCCATGCCATTGCAACTAGCAAAGAATATCAAAAAACTCTGCTGTGCAATCCTGCTGTGATGTATAGTTGTAGGGCTCAGCACTCTTTAGATCTCACAATGTTCCCAAACAACTTGTACTGTAACAGACCTGGTACTTTGCACAGACAAGATGATTCCAGTACATCTACTAGGATTTAGTCGTTTTGTAGCCACCTGGTCAGCTGTAACTGTTTAAACTTTTCACCGAATGACAACATTTTAGACTCAACCACATTACAGAATTTTCTGGTAATGAATTTGATGTCGCTCAAAAGATGATTTCTCAAAATTCTGTATATGAAATGTTATAAAACATTGTGGGAAAAGAAAATGCTGGTTACCAGAACTTTCCCTGTTTTCAACAAAGTTTTTAAAAGTCTTCTTCATCAGGGTTGTTTAAACATTAGACTATCTGACAAAGGTTTATAGGCAGTATCACATATCACCTTAGTACAAGTACATTACTGATATCCACTGCTCTACCAAAACAAATATTTTCATTTCTTTTTCTTGTTACTGGGTCTCTCAAATGCTTGCTTCATGCCACCACCTTTCGCCATTGTGAATTTAATATTCATTGCAGTGTCTGCTACCCACGGTGATTCGAATGATGTTGTATCCTGATCTACAAGATGTGTGTACTTGGTCCGCCCAGATCTTCCAAAGTTTTTGACCTGTTTTGAATAGAAAATAGGCATCATTAACTCTTTACCAGAAAACAAAATTTTAGACTTGTCCAAATAGAAAGCATTTCCAGATAAAAACATAGATGTTGCTAATACTTTACCAAGCCACAAAGCTTTAGACTTGTCCAAATCGAAAGCACTTGCCAATGACTACTAAGAAGTGGCTTAAATAATGAAAGTTGTCTTTGAAAGAATTACAAATCATTGCTGGAAAGGGAGAAAATGCTGGCTAGCAGCATTTTCTCCTTTTCCCACGTAAGTTTCCAAAAGCTTTATTGCCACTGGTCATTAAACTGGGATTATTCAGTAGGCTTAAAAAATGGAATGCCTTCATGAAAGAGTGACCTTCAAACATTTGATAAAGCTCTCATTATGAACAGTGTACGAAAACAAAATCTGCAACAATTTAGACTATATAAAGTGAAAAAATCTGAACAACAACAAAGGTATGACATTTTCTTCATTTTAAAATTTTGGTGGTTATGATTAAGTCTTACTCTATCTCTACAAACTTAGTTTGGAATTGTACACACCATCTGTCCTTTAGAACATTTTAAGTCTAATTCTCATGAATCTTCTGAATTTGAAAGTAACACAACTTCTGATTGGCTAAACCATTTGGTTTAGCCAATCAGAAAGAAATTGTGTTACTTTCTAAATCAAGAATTACTCTGAAAATGAAATCAAGAAAGTTTGGTAAATACGGACCCTGATCTTAAAGAGAGTACTTACCTGCATAACTTTAGGTAAGACAGTTTTATCAAAGTGATCCTCCAGAGTGGGTTGTGAGAAGTCCTGTTTCAACTTATCCTCCTCTCTATCCTGTGTAACAATAAACAAATAAAC
Organism: Hippopus hippopus; assembly: GCA_946811185.2. Taxonomy (NCBI): domain Eukaryota; kingdom Metazoa; phylum Mollusca; class Bivalvia; order Cardiida; family Cardiidae; genus Hippopus; species Hippopus hippopus. The sequence goes on along the minus strand of OX328107.1, from coordinate 44,307,228 downwards.
AGTAGTTAACCCTTGTTATCACATAACCTCCCTTCTTTTCAGTGTAATATACCCATTACGAATTTTCTTATCTCATACATGTTTGATATCACAATTGTGTGACGCCACTTTTGACATCATTTTGTATGTATTTTACAGAAGTGAATGGGTTTTTATGGATATTACCGCGGGTGCATCTAGATCTATAGATAGCTTTGCATTTCTGCGAGATATCGTTTTGTGATAAAAAGAATCTGACATTCGTTGGTGTTTGAGATAAATTTTATTAAACTTGTCAAGAAAAAATGTTATTAAGCTTGCCAAAGGCTTGCTTAATAACATTTTCTCTAGACTCGTTTAATAAAATTATATCTCAAAAACCAACTCCTATCAGATCCTATATATCACACAGCATTATTTTAAACTTGTCCATATTCCTTGATGAAACTTACAGAAACAGATCAAATGATTTTCATATGATAGTATATGTCCTTGAATTGGCAGAAAATGAAAACAATGTAGGAAAAGGAGAAAATGTGGCTACCAGTATTTTCTCCTTTTCCCAAAATGCTTTTAGGAGGCTTTTTCTTCAGGGTTGTTAAAACGGGATTGTCCAGTCAAAAATTAAAGATGCCCGTCTACAGCCGGTGAGCAAAAACGCTGTTAAATTTCAAACAATTTGGAATGGTACAGAAATCAGTCCTTTGTGTAAACATGGATAAATTACTGACATATATGGTTTACTTGAAAAAAAGAAACACAGAGATTTGTATTAGAAACCGAACATTGGTCAGAAGAAAACTGGCTGACAATCGGAGCTGTAAACAATGGCGGTGCGTCATGGAAATTTATCGTTGGTTTCCGCCTAGAGTCGGATACGGTGTAATTTGCATATATAGGCTGCGACCTCCATCTGAAAATTGAGGCTGCAACAGAGAAGCCTCCATTTTTCTTCGTTTACCTCATTAGACACAGAGCGAAGGTCAAATATAATCACGTGACAGAATGCATGATCATCATATGAATCTAAGCGAGTGTATAACGGACATATCGAAATCTTCGATTCAAAAACCGGAAACAACGAGTCTTTTTACATGGAAGGCCGCAGTTCAGCGAAATGCATTTTCTATCGACCATAATCTAAGCAACCTTGCAACCTTGAGGCGCAATATTTGGCATGAAGATATGAGAATGACTATAGTTTGATAAAATAAAGACAAAATGAGTTAAAACTGGCTGAAAATGAGTATCAGGGCCTCTTTAATAATCTAATATCAACCTAGGTGGTGTAAGATAAATGAAATGGACTTTTTTTTTATCAGGAATATAGACCATGGCATTGCATTTTCAAGAATTTTTTGCAAGAATATTTCTTAAAATAGCAGACAGCATAGATCCAAGGTCATACTGCATGTCCTGTACAGTCTGACCTTCATAAACCTTCCCCCCAAAAGACAGTGTGGCCTTTGTCTTCATGAACAACCCCCTTTCCATAATGCTCAGCTGCAGGTGCTTTAAGAAATAGACTCATTTTCAGTGAAAACTCTAAATCAAAAAAGGGGCATAACTGTGTCAAAAATATTTTGAAGGTCACCTACCCTTGTTGTATGGGTTTCCCTTTAGATAGTTAACAATTAGTCCCAGTCTGAAGTAAATGTCTTCAGTAATGATAGAGATATTATAAAATGTCAAAGATTTAGCACCATGACAATGACGCAGACAATGATAGGGATAATGACAATACCTCAATGTTTTCTTCGAAAAGCGCCTTGCTAAAAAGCTTACCATAAAGAAAGCTCCTCTGTGATAATACTTCTGTAAAAATTTATATTTCCCTTTCGGTGCTTTGTTGATCCTGACTTTGGGATTGTGCTGGAATTCTGATTTTCTTTCCTCTTCTGTCATATTGTGTAATCTGTCTATCTCTAACTTCTCTTTCTCAATCCTTACAAAAGAATTTGAAAATAGAATACATAATACCTACACTTTCATATCACAAAAATTTTGATTATTCAAACTTGTAGTGATTTGAATAAAGAAGTTAACTCTAACTATGGTAGGAATGGATGTGTCTTAGAAAAAAAATGCAGCATCTATTCTGATTGCTAATATGAGCTGCTGTTGTACTGTTTTCTAAAAAAATGTATCATTCAGTCTTGTACGAAGACAACACGAGCTGATAAGTACAAGCACTTATCCTTTGGAACAACCAGAAATTCTAAAAGACTTTTCCCATAATCCTGCTTTTCACTCCACGTGTTCTACCTTTTCCAAGAGAAATCCCATCATTTGAGTTGTGCTTAATTTTTTGTTTGAAAATGCTTTTAATTAACAGGAGTCTAAATTTTTTTTGCAAGGTAAAAAATTAACAAAAAATCTTTTCCAAGACATTTTTGTAGCATATGTCAACATAGTGAAGTGAAAACAAAAATACAATAACTTGGTCAACTTACGCTTCACGTTCCTCTCTATCACGTTTGAGACGTCTCAACTCGCGTACCTTCCATGCTTCATACGCTTCTTCATCATTATCATCCCCACTATCTAAAGCATCGCAAGCATCCAGCACACCCTTCTCTTCCTCCATTTCTCTACGTCGTTCATCTTCCACCATCTACACGATACAGACATCTTAACCCTTTACATTACAATCTCAACTTTTAACGATCTTGAGGAAAAAGCTTTTTGAAAACCTGGCAGAAAAAGGAGAAAATGCTGGTTACCAGTATTTTCTCCTTTTCCCACAATGTTTTTACCCTATCAAAGACCAATTCCATCATTTGAGTCATATTTAAGATGTCATCTGCAAATGCATTCATTTGGGATGCGTCTGTATTTTTCTCGTGTGGTAAAGGAGTTAAGTCTTCACCAAACAACAAAATTTTAAACTGGACCATGTTGAAAGCATCTGCAGATGACAAATCAAATGTCACACAAACTATGAAATTGGTCTTCGAAAGGGTAGAAAATATTATGGGTAGAGGCAAAAATGCTCGTTGCCAGGATTTTTTCCTTTTCCCACAATGTTTTCAAAAGCCAAATCCGTAAGTATTGTTAAAATTCAGGATTATAGGGTACAGAGTTAATAAACAACAAATTTTACACTCTTCCAATTCAAAAGTATCTGAAGACAAATTGCTTTACATTTATACAGATGAGATGATGTTCTCTGCAAAGATAGAAAAAAAATGTTGGGAAACTAGCCATTTCTCCTTTTCCCACTATTTTTTTTGTAAGATCCTGATAGAATTTTTCTTTGGCAGTGATTTTCACATCTTGGAAATCTTCATAAACAGCCATAAGCTATGATATTTGGTATCACAATAGTATAATTAATGCACAGTGAAATTTTACTGTCATCAACCCAAAAACTACAAAATACAATGGATCTAAAACACATGTTTATCAACATAATGTCAACCCATACAATAACATTTGTTTTTTCAGTTTTACAGATCAAAAGCTAGCAATACACTGAAAACTTTAACGAAAACTTCTAAACATTTCCTTTTACCCTTTACTAAGAGACAAAATTATAGACTTGCCCAAATTGAAAGCTTTTGCATACGACAAAATATTTATGGCTCAAAACGGATACATGTGTTTGCTATTGGAACGTTAGAAAACATTGTGAGAAAAGGAGAAAACGCTGGTCACCAGCATTTTCTCCTTTTCCCACAATATTTTCCAAAGCCTTCTTCGTCAGAATTGTTAAAACTAGGGAATGTGTGGGAAAAGGTTAAAGTTTGACCTGAGGTAGTGTTAACAGATGTCACAGTAATAACAAGCAGATTCACCTTCAGAGTCTGTTTTCTTCTTTCCTCTGCTAACTTCTTGGCCTCAAGTTCAAGGTCCTTCTGTTTGGCTTCATTTCTTTCCCTTTCTTGGACTGTTATTCTGTCTCGTCTGAAAATATGTGAATAATAGAAAACTCAAATCTTGATAATTACCTTTTTATTACCTTTCTATCTATGTATGAAACTATATATAAAAATGCAGTCTAATCTTGGGTTTTATACTGTCTGACATCATGAAAGCAACTTTGAAAGCAAAATATTTCAAGTTTTTTTGTTTTTTTTAACAGTGGCTAGAAGTTCATTCAATTTACCAAGCAGTTTTTAGCTTAACATTTGATAATTCCAATTTATTGGTTAATTTCAAGTAATGTTCAAAGGGATATTTCCTGATAAAGCATTGAAGCAGCACCTCTGTCTGCTCATGTGCATAATAAGAACTACTGTTGCAATGTTTTCAGACAGGAAATTATCATTCTTTTCTGTATGAAGAATGAAGGTCTGGAAAAATTCATGTCTTAATCTTTCAATGTTAACTTCCATCTTTTCAATGACACTTTGTATCAGATAACACTTGGAAGACAGTGACATAGAGAAATTGCCTAACAGTAACTGTTCATATTCTGTTTGTGTGATTTTTTAACACCCCTTACAACACAAGCCTATGATTTAATGACCCTTTGAAGAAGCCCTATGAAAACACTGTGGGAAGAGGAGAATATGCTTTTTCTCCTTCTCCCACAATGTTTTCAAACTTGTCAAAGACCACTCTAATCTTTTAATTTGTTGTATGAAATTGCTTTAAACCTGATTCAGTTCAAAATTTCTTAGTTTGGTAAAGATTTAAAAGCCATTGGCAGATTCAATAGCAGATTGTCAGTATCCATATACAGACTAAAAATTTAAACCTTACCAAATGCTTTGATAGAGGAGAGAGATGTGAATTACAAATTCAAATTTCTAAGTTGACCATGGGGGTTATTCTTGAATGATTTAAGACAGACATCTGAAAATTATGTCTTTCACATCTGGTTGATAAAATGCGCAAAAATTAAAAACAATGACAGCAACACATCTCTTTTGCATGTGCATAATAATTGTATAATCATGACATGAAGATTTATATTAAATACAAATAAGTGTAAACCTGTGCTATCCCTTACCAAACAATCTTAAGTTTTGATGACCCCGAGGAATAAGGCTTTAAAAACATCGTGGGAAAAGAAAAAAATGCTGGTAACCAGCATTTTCTCCTTTTCCCACAATATTTTCTAGCATTTGAAACACGGCAATCATCTTTTGAGCTACATCCAAGTTGTGGTCTAGAAATATTTTCAATGTGGACAAGTCTAAAATTTTGTAACTTGGTAAAGAGTTTTATCATAAATTAATTGTGTTGTTTACGTGTACAATGTCTAATTTCTTACCTACCACAGAGTAGAATTTGTAATGATGCCACTATGTTTATAAATATTAAACCTTAGCACTAAGCCCTGCCATGATTTCCTCTTGCAGGCAGAACATGCAGTCAGAACTCAAATCTGATACTATGGAAAGTATTCCGACCAGACCACCCTTTAAAGTGCAGTATTTCAGCCATTTTGTCCTAAGTAAATATGTCTCTTTGAGTTTCATTATATAAGTAGCCCCCAGGATTATCCATTACACAGTACTATGCAATTAATACGATAATTCTTTATCACTTAAAGCTTTACCAAACAAGCCTGTATTTTTACAATCCTGATGGGGAAAAAAATTAAAACATGACTCATGTTTTAATTTTTTTTCCCATCATGATGAGAAAAGGGGAAAATGGTAACAAAATTTTATTTTTCTCCTGTTACCTTTCTCCTTTTTCAACTATGATTTCTACCCTTTAGAAGACAACCCCCATCATTTGACCATAACCAAAATTGTAGTCTGTGAATTTTTTCAAAATGGGCAAGTCCAAAATTCTGTTGCCAGGTGAAGTTAACCCTTTACCACACAACCCCAACTTTTTAACGACCCCGGGGATGAAGGCTTTTCAATACATTGTGAGAAATTGAGAAAATGCTGGTAATCAGCGTTTTCTCCTATTCCCACAAAGTTTTCTACCTTAATAAGTAAAAGTTTCATGTTTTGAGTTTCATATAATTTAGTGTCTGCAAATGCTTTCACAATGGATAAGCCTCAACAACATATAACACAAGTTTTTCTAACGGACAAACTTCTTTAAAACTTTGCATATACAAAGCTCATCATGTCTCTAGGAGATTACAGTAAAAAAAGATATGGGTCACCATGCTAGTTGCTGAGAAATTTGCCTTTGAAAAAGGTATATATGGGTCCAAAATTCAGGCTATATCTGATTTAACACGCTTTTCTTTAATAGTCAGTTTAACAGAAAAAGTTTTGGAGGAATATACAAATATACGTCATTTTAATGAAAAGTCAGTTGGTTTTGCACAAAAAATATATAAAAGCCTGGTTCTAAGCATAGTAAATATACAAATATGCATGTTATATACAGACCATTGAGTTAAAAAGGGAGATAATTTGACCAAATTAAAGGTTAATCCTAAATAGAACTAGGGCTGTCACTGAATGTGACTTAATACCCCTGCCAGCACTTTGACAGAAACAGGCAATTTAACAAAAAAAAATTTTCTAAGTTCAAGGAGAGACTACCCTTGAATCATAGGGAGTAGATGATTGAAAACTGCGTCTTGCACAACTTCAGTATACGATCAATGTATCAACAAACATTCAACACAATAGCAGCAAAACTGTAGGAGTTCGCGACACAAAATTACTAGTATTTTGTACACAGGTGGACGGACAGACAGGCTGATTCCAGTATACCCCCGAAAACATTCGTTTTGCAGGGGTATAAACATACTTTCTAAAGGACATGTTTTTCTTAAATTTTCAACACTTATAGACTTTAAAATTCTAAACAATAAGAAAAAATTAACAAGAGGGCCAAGATGGCCCTGGATCGCTCACCTGAATTTTTGAGAGGATCATAGCCAATTTTTTTTGAAGTATTGAAATTTTGGAAACAAAATCATTATTTTGCCAAGCAATTTTGAAAAGGTCACCTGTAAAAATCATTTAAAAATCTGTCACCACCCCTACAATCATCACCACAGCCATGTTTTTGACGAATCAGAATTCTGCAAATAAATTTTGGGATAGGTCACCCAAGGACCATTTCTTGAACAAGAGCACATGGCTAAAAATATTAAGTCGAAAAATAGCATTGCATGCGGGTGCCAGTGATTGGCTGTTGGGTGCTGGATAGTAAGTTAAAACTCTAAGTCGAAAAAGGCTCTACACCTTCCAGTTTTAGAGAAGAAGAACTTTAAAGTTTTCCTTCTTTATTCCTATGTTAGAACTTGTGACCCCCAGGGCTGGGCCAGTTTTGACCCAAAGGGCATCATATGAACAAACTTGGTAGAGGTCCACTAAGAGATGCTACATACCAAATATTAAACCTCTACGCCTTCCAGTTTTAGAGAAGAAGAATTTTAAAGTTTTCCTTCTTTGTTCCCATGTTCAAACTTATGACCCCCAGGGCTGGGCCAGTTTGACACCAGGGGCATCGTATGATTAAACTTGGTAGAGGTCCACTAGGAGATGCTACATACCAAATATCAAAGCTCTACGCCTTCCAGTTTTAGATAAAAGGAATTTTAAAGTTTTCCTTCTTTGCTCCCATGTTCAAACTTGTGACCCCTGGGGTGGGGCCAGTTTTGACCCCAGGGGCATCATATGAACAAACTTGGTAGAGGTCCACTAGGAGATGCTAGATGCCAAACATCAAAGCTCTACGCCTTCTAGTTTTAGAGAAGAAGAACTGTAAAGTTTTCCTTCTTTATTCCAATGTTCGAACTTGTGACCCCCGGGGCTTGGCCAGTTTTGAACCCAGGGGCATCATATGAAGAAACCTGGTAGAGGTCCACTAAGAGAAATGCTATATACCAAATATCAAAGCTCTACGCCTTCTAGTTTCAGAGAAAAAGATTTTCAAAGATTTTGCTATTTTTTCCTTTTTGTTGCCATGGCAACCAGAGTTATGGGTGGAATTCAATCTTTTGAACAACTTTGGTAGAGCTTCACCCAAGGAACATCCCTGCCAAGTTTCATCAAGATTGGCCAAGTGGTTTAGGAGGAGAAGATGTTTAAGAAATAGTGGACGACGGAGGACGGACCATGGACATTGGGCGATCACAAAAGCTCACCTTGAGTACTTCGTGCTCAGGTGAACTAAAAATGGCACCTATCCGTACTTATTTCGTCAGAAAACAGGGATGAAGGTCACTGTGGAAGTTAATTTTTTCGAGGAAAAAATAGGACAAAAGCTCTGCAGACATAGCGAGAAAAGGAAAATTGCTCATTCAGAGCCTTTTTTCCTTTTCCCACAATAATTTTCAAAGTGGAAACAGCAATACTTCCACAGCTATAAATTTCCTGCTTTTGTTTGGTCTGTAACACCCTGTCAACAGTATTTTAATCATTTCACGGTGACAGTTCACAGATCCTTTTTTTTCCCTGTACTAATACACCCAAGAAACTGCTACTAGTTTCAGTGTGCAAATAGTATTACCATAAGTGTGAAAAATACATAGGTGCACTTTTGATTCACTATCCATGATGAAAACACATGCGCAGTATGGATGTTATATATCATTACGGATGTTATTATATTTGCGATATACGTCGTTAAATTTTGTTATCTAGTAAAAGTAAGGACAGAGAGGTGCCAAATGGTATATGGATCTTACTTGCGCACAAAGACAGGCTTGAGCCTGGGACCTGTTTCCTCATCAGAATCTGAATACTCCTCGTACTCCGATGATTCTTCCTCACTCTCGCCACTCTTTTCTTCTTCAAGGTCAAGAATATCCTGATTGGGGTTAATAGAAATGAAACACACAACATTACAACTTCTTAATGGATATAGCATTAGATTTGAGCCATGTTCTAGCAAAAGAGCATTTCATGCATCTCTGTGATGCCTAGTTCCAAGCAAATCATCACCTAATTACGGATCATAAAAATCCATTTTGTCCAACAACCTATTGAATCATGAGGTACACTGGCCCTTTGACATGCAGAAAACAGCATGACCAGTAGCAAAAAATTTCGACCCAGGTCAGTCTGTGCCAACTGCACAGCTGACCCGGATGAATACTTTTTGCAGATGCATTAAACCCACTTTTCACAGAACATGGCTCACTTGAATATTTTCATCTATTTCCTAAACAATCCTCTATCTTAATGACCAAACAAGCCTGTATATTAATGACTAGAGGAAATAATTTTGAAAACATTGTGGGAATAGATGAAAATGCTGGATAACAGCATTATCTCTTTGTCCACAAAGTTTTATACCCTTACAAAGTAATATTCTATTATCTGAAAAACTTTAAGGTTCAAATATAAAACTACAGCTGTCACTGAATGTGACTTAATACCCCCGCCAGTGCTTTGACAGAAAAAAGTGTCAAGTTCAAGGGGAGATAATTCCTCAACCAGGAGGAGTTGACACTTGAAAATTGCGTCTTGCAAATCTTCAATATATAATCAATATATGTACAAAGTTTCAATACAATTGAAGGAAAACTGTAGGAGGAGTTTGCGACGCAAAATTACTAGTATTTTGTACACAGACGGACACACGGATGGACACATGGACGGACACACTGATAGACAGGCTGATTCCAGTATACCCCCAAAAACGTTAGTTTTGCAGGGGTATAATAAAATCCTGACTCTGGAGGTTCCAAATCAAGGTCTCTATTTCCAAGAAAAAGCTGTTTATTACCTCTTCTTCTTTTCTTTGCAGTGCTCGCTGTCTCAACAGATTTCTTCTTCTTTCAATCTCTTCATCTTCCAACTCTTCCTCTTCACTACTTTCATCATCATCTTTTTTACGCCGAACTCTCTCTTCTTCCGAATCTGTACCTTCTGCAATGATTTCTGGTTCAATGACTTCCCTTCGGTGACGTGCAACTCTATGAAAATATATAACAGTAATCCAATAAAAATTCTGAATTATCATTTGCAAGCATTCTCGACTAATTTCCATTTTTTTCCCAGGTTAACACATTTCAGTTTAACACAAAGAAACTGAAAACACACATGATAAGATCTACAATTTCATGTACATTTTTTTTCATGACTACTGGCTGATATGAAGTTTTCCACAAGGTTTGTTCACATCATTCTAACCAATTATTCTCTACCCATTACCAGACATTTGTTACATTTTGTAAGTGACTATAACCCTACAGCTGACAGCTTTGGAAAATATTGTAGGAAAAGGAGCAATTGCCTGTTGCAAGCACTTACTCCCTTTCCAACGAGGTTTTCCATTTCATGTAAAATATTTTTTTTCTTTTGTACAAATGTTCCTCCTTTGAGCCACATAAGGGTACTGAAAAGCAGGAGTTTTGTTTCTATGGAGATAAACTGCATCTTCTACAATATTTCAGTTATATCATGGCAGCCAGTACACTAGATTTATTTTTACCAATATTTGTACAATATTTGTCCCAGCATAATGTTTAAACCATGATCAGCAGTGTCACACAAACTATCATCAATCCTCGGAGAGAAACTGACCAAGCTAGGGACTTGAACCAGCAACCCCTCTGCTTTAAAACTCTGCACATTACCAATTGAGCTACCAGGTTCGGCTAGAAGGGAAATAGTATAAGTGAAATATGGTACATGAAGTAATCTAAGTAATTAAGTGGTATAAGTACCCACCCTGTAAGAAAGGAGTTCAAGGCTTAAATCCCTTTCTGGACACACTTTTTCAATTGGTATATTACCACAAAATAATTAGTAATTAAATTGCAAGCCAATCTATATACAACTGTTGTAATCTACTACCTATCATCATCACTATCTTCCTCCTCTTCCTCCACCCTGTTTTTTCTGGTTTCCTGCAGACGTCGTAATCGTCTGTCCACAACATCTTCTGTCTTGATCTCCTCCTCTTCATTGATAACTTTCTGTTTGTTTTTCTTCACCATAAACTCCTCATCACTCTCTTCACTGCTACTCTCTGGAGCATAGTCTGGTCTGAAATTGTCAGCAAAAATTTGGGCCATGTTCCAACAAAAGGGTGTTTGATGTATTACTGTAATGCATTTTAACCCAGCAACTCATCAAATTTATTGATCCATAAAATCTGTTTTATCTAACAACAGACTGAATCCTGGAGAAGACTGGTCCTTTGACATACAGACTGGTCCTTTGACATGTAGACTGGTCCTTTGACCAATAGCAAAAAGTTTCATCCCATGTCAGCCTTGGTCAATACTTTTTGCAGATGCATTAAACACCCTTTTCACAGAGCATGGCACATTTCATTATACTTTGACTCTATTCAAACAACAATTTTTTACAACAGACCAAACTGAACCAATAAATTTGCATCCAACAAATCAAATGTAGCTCAAAACATGATTTTTGTCTTTGAAATGATAGACAACATTGTGGGAAAATGAGAAAATGCAGATTACTAGCATTTTCTCTCCTTCCCACGATGTTTTTAAGACGCTTCTTCCTCAGTCTCAGAATTTGTTGGTAAACGGTTATTGGGACATTAAACCAGATTTGGCTTTGTTAAATTTTTAAAAAATTCTAAACAAAGACTCATGATAATATTATAATTTATTATTTGTCTATTAGAGGGTAGAAAACATTGCGGGAAAAGGAGAAAATACCAGTAATTTCCCCTTTTTTTCCACCATGTCAACTTTTCAATATCCTTTCTAGACTAGTCTAAATTTGGAAGCAATTACAGACGACAAATGTGTTTCTGATTTGCCTTGGAGAGGGCAGAATACAATGTGGTAAAAGGAGAAAATGCAGATTACTAGCATTTCATTTTTTTCCCACAATTTTTTTTTCAAAATTTCTTCCTCAGAGTCATTAAAAACCAAGATTGTTTGGTAAAAAGTTAAAACTACTGGGTATATACCTTTTGCCTGTCACATATCTGTTGACTTTCACCTTTTGCATAGTAACTTTCCCTGCAATAAACATGTGTATGACACTTTTAGGAACTCTAAATAAAACATAAAAATGAAAGAACGTTGTAGTCAGTCTCTCATGAGGTAATAAACTGTTTATATGGCAACAAAACCAAACTGCAAGGGCTGACAACAAACTAAACATGACTGTAATAATCGAAAATGTATCTGGATCTTCGTAACTGTTCTATTAAGTAAAATAAACGGTAACTGGTCAACTCGTACCTAAGTCAACTCATACCTCAGTCAACTATTTTGGCCAACTCGAACCCGGGTCAACTCGTACCGGAGTCAACTCGTACCTAAGTATTTTTATATCTTTTATTTTGTGACTTTTATCAGTATATTAAAACAATTAAGTTTTATGTTCTTGTTTATCTTTTTGTCTGTTTCTTATATATATCTGACATCATCACAACCTTATTCTCAATGCCATACCATGTACCACCTATTCTAAAACCTGACCAATTCCATTCATAGCAAACAAAATCAAGTCAAAAACCAAATATAAATGTTTTTTTTGGGTGGACTTTGGGTGCTTCAATAGAATGGACGTTATGTGTTCAGACCCAACATATGTCAACCAGGGTTCTCTCTAGGTCCTGAATCCTAAGAGTCATTGACTCTTGGGACCAAATTTTCAAGAGTCAAAACGGAATTTTCAAGAGTCAAAGAGAAATATCCAAGGGTCAAAATGACTTACATATTATGGAGAGATAATGAGTGAAATGAAGACAATTTTCATTAATGTCCTTTCTTTATAGAGAAAAATTAGACAAGAAAATACATCATCTTATGTACAGGCTTGGAATGAAGTGGATAGATGAATTTTAACTTGCAGTCCTAGCATGCAACTCATCTCCATGAATAAACGGACACAACCTTTTAACTGTTTAGCAAGCCAAAAAATTCAAACATGTACTTGATCATGTTTTAGACAATACAAATGGCGCTTGAACGGCTTGGTTTGTCTTTCATATCTAAGAACATTGTGGAAAAGGGAGAAAATAAAAGTCACATCCATTGAGGTATTATTTCATAAGTATTTCTTAAAATTTAGTTTCCTTTTTTTTGTCCAATAACTTCTTCTTTAACACTTATTCCAGTGCTAAAACTGTAAGACAAGAAGGCATAACCTTCATCTCTCTCTCTCTCCCCCACCATATTTATAGGTTAAATTATTGTATATTTTCATTTCATAATCAACCAGTTTTTTCTCATCATTCAACAGAGATTTTTAGATTTCACAAATTGTTTTATACAGAAATTAGTGTAAATTCACGTTTAAATTCATTTTCAAAGATGAAAAAAATGTTTGAAGTGCCCCTGATCGGACGATCTCAAACTGACATTTAATGTGTCATGGGTTTTCACGTTTTTTTTCAATGATCTTTTCTTCATGTCAGTAAATTTTTTTTTTAGAAGTATGGCTGAATGATTTGATAGGAATTTGTTAATTAGGGTTGCAGGTAACTGTTAAACCTGTCTTTTTACTCTAGATAATTGGATTAATACCTTTATCATGTTTTCAAACGGCTCGCCACTCGCCAGCTTGATTAGCTGTGAATTGTGATAAACAGAGCTGCATGCGTCTTTCACATTAGATATTGATCATATTAATTACAGTCTATATTTCTGTCGGATGTATACGAGCTTATTTATATGACCCTTTATCCTACAATATTATGCGTCAGATTGACGCTTAGGCAGTTATTTTTGAGCGTCAGAAATGGGTCATTTCGGATTTCCAAGCGTCAAAACCCGGGGTCACGAGTCAAAGGGGAACCCTGTCAACACCTAAATGACTGAAAATTCTGGTAAAGGAAAGAAACGAATGCCATACATGTAATGCATTTTTTTTATTTTCTTTGTCTCGTAAAATATAAAATAGCCATTAGATGTAAATAACAAAGAGCCGCGTCTATCATGAGAAAACATGTTATATGCAAAAACATAGGAGCAGACTAGCTGATCTGAGCCTTTGATTTCGCTCCATGCATAGTACAATCTCTCTTCATCGTAAATCTGAAATCTCGGCAAGTTTCCTTGCGACGCTGCTCAAATAATCATCAGTTTGTCCTACACAAACAACAATTGCTTGAAAAAATACTCTTCTTCAGCGTAAACCAACATATAAAACATAACAATATAAATAATTTAAACTATCTACAAACAAGAACATTTCCACTGAGAAAGTATATGTGCATGTTCCGTGCATTTTCATATGTTGCTGTTCCTGCACAGCAAAGAGAACTAATATTGTCATATATCTTTGTTGTATTGTTCATCAATGTTCATGTGAATTGAGGGTACGACTTAACCAAAACAGGTACGAGTTGACCAAAATAGGTACGAGTTGACTTGGGTAGGTACGAGTTGACCAAAAAACAGGTACGAGTTGACCAAAATAGGTACGAGTTGACTAAGGTTCGAGTTGACTTAGGTACGAGTTGACCCGAGAGCAAATAAACTTGGGTCTGAGGTTAAGCCCGAGAAATCAGAAAAATATGCAAGCAGTTACCTTTATCAGTTTTTACCGGGACAGCACCCGCTGTGGACAAGATCGGCACATTTGTTTTCTGTGACGGATCCATCTTGTAGTTCAGGACAAATATAAAGGCTTGAAAAATATGTTTTTTTTTTTTCAGATATTTTATTAAGAAACTTAGCACATCAGACAGAAAAATTATTTGCTGGTACTATAAATTATTCTTTTAGCACAAAAATATGTTAGCAATAAAACAATTTCGAGTTTTTGTCGGTTGCATCGCTTTTTCTTCAACTACAAGCCGCCATTTTGATCTTTTTCAGTAGACGCTTCACGAAAAAAAAAAAAAGTTTATAATGCGGAGCAATTTGCTTGTATTCTCCACTTCAGTTAAAAGTCAGGATCCCTGGTCGGGTCAAAAGTCGAAAGGTGAAACCTTGAAAGAGTTGACGCGAGAGAGGACGAACTTCTGTGAGAAGGAAGAAAAACAATCGACCCTTCAGAGATACTCTGGAACAATTAGTCTCAAAAGCTAGTATTTCATATTTCTTTTATTAATTTTACCGGGTGGGCCTAAAGTACGCAATGGAAATCTTATGGAGCAATGGGCGCAATGGAAAAGAAAGTGCGCAATGGAAATATATTATATTAGTTTATAATGAAATAAAGTAACCATGTATGATTTAAAGCGTGTTTATTTATACCAATTGATCTTTTATAAGGTACATCTCAAAGCTGTAAACCAAACTTAATGTTTTTGTACCGTTAAAAACGTATTTGTAGTGATATTTTTAACTTCTTGAGGGTATTCTGAGATGGCCAAATGAAAAATTTACCAAATTCAAAGTTATACAATATATTGTACCTAAACGGGTCTTGTAGTATTGAATGTGTTTGTTTTCTTTTTTCAATGGATAGTTATTTGAAGCATAAATTTTGAAACCAATTCAGATGTTGAAACTTCCTTGTAAATTTCCATTGCGCGGGACTGGCGCAATGGAAAAGAAAATATGCAATGGAAATAAATTACAAATATGCTATAAAATAAAGTAAATATGTATTATTTCAAACATGTTAATTTGTACTCATTTATCTTTTATAATGTTTATCTATAGGTATAAAGAAAAAATGATGTTTCTGTATTGCTAAGAAAATGTATTTGTAGTGATATCTAATCCATTATGCAGGTATTCTGAGATGGCGAAATGGAAAATTTACCAAATTCAAACTAACGCAATATATTGTGCCCTAAGCTATCTTGTCTTATATAGAGTATTTTATTTCTTTCTTTCTTTCTTTCTTGCTTGCTTGCTTGCTTCCTTCCTTTTTAAAGGGATGAGCATAAATTTTATTTTTTTTTTTAACCTCTTTCTGCAAGGTACTCCACAACAAACTACGTATGAAAAGAATATTGTCTTCTCTTACGAGCAAACACACAATTAGCTACTCTTTCCAAAATATATTTCATAATATTCTACTTGTGAGGGGCAAATTATTCATTCTTACAAGAAATTCACAATTGATTAGCTACTCTTGTCCCTATGTTTTCCATGATAAACTGCGTTTGACGGGAATATTTATTCTCTCTTTCAAGCAAACACTCAGTTTGTAATACTTTTCACTTTATAAGCCAGTACATTGTTTAAAGCTACTATCAATCAGTTAAAGCCATTTACTGAGTCAAAAGTTGCATATTAATTACAATCTTGTAGTTTGTTACACATGAATAATTAGCACTTTCAATTGTGTGATTTTCTTTGTATTTTGCCAGTCTTGCAATATGGAAATTCAACAAACGTTTGAATCAATCAACTACATCCGTAACAAACACATCATTGTACATAATAATTCATTTATAAGTCAATGTATACACTACGGCGGTTCAGTTACTACATTGAAATATATTTTCAAAACTTGAACCTTTTGACTATATTTCCACTGTGTACTTTCCAATTTTCCAGTGCACCATCTGAAATACCTGCTAAACTGGGAAAATATTGCTACAAATACATTGTTTTTACGATAGAAAAACATTCCATTTGGTTTATACCTGTCGATGTAGCTAATAAAAGATCAATTAGTACAAATAAACAAGTTTGAAATCATACGTGGTTATTTTATCTAACAAGTTATATGTAGATCTAATATTTCCATTGCATACCTTCTCTTCCATTCCCTCAACTCCGCGCAATGGAAATTTGTAAGGAAGTTTCATATTCTAATTACTCTATATATGTTTCCACTGCGTACTTCCTTTTCCATTGCGCCAGTCCCGCGCCATGGAAATTTGCAAGGAAGTTTAAACATCTGCATAGGTATGAAAAAAGTTTCAAAATTTATGCCTCAAATAACTATACATTGGAGCCAAAACACTCACATTTTACACTTTTTGACACGTTTTGGCTAAAATATATTGTATAAGTTTGAATCTGGCAAATTTTCCATTTTGCCATCTGAGAATATGTAACAAATACATTTTTTAAGTGATACAATATTATTATTATTTTTTTTTAACCTGTATAAGTACCTTATATAAGTTTAATGAGTACAAATAAACGCATTTGAAATAACTTAGAGTTACTTTATTTAATAAAATAAACATAATATATTTCCATTGCGTACTTTCTTTTCCATTGCACCCATTGCTCCATAATTTTTCCATTGCGTACTTTAGGCCTACCGTTGTAGAGAGTAAAAATGACTTCCGGCTTGTATCTGCGCGGAGGTCAAGGCCAGGCCCAGTCTTTAGAAAAGGTTATTATTCAGGCTTGGAAGCAAATACACGGCTAAAATTTATTCTGCAGCCCTAATATGAAAATTGGCAAAGTATAGAAACGGGCAAAAGATACCTTTTTCACAAACATATTCAAACATAATTTATACAAAAAGTGATCAGTGCAGATATGGTTATGTGACATTGTCGAATAAATATTTATGGGAGCACTCCTTTCACCTGTGAAGAATATTAACCCTAAATTATCAGGGGTCGCGGGATAGAATCCAAGATTTACGATAGTCATTGCAACAAGATTCAACCTCAAGTCACCACTGATTGTTAATTGGGTGAAGGTTAGGTGGGAAAGCAGCAGGTGGCTTGGGAAGAAGTTGCTGGGAAATCCCAATAAAGGCACCCCAGAAAAGCATGAACAGGTGCACTGGTGGCCACCATATAACTGAAATAATGTTGGCATTATCCAAAACTAACATACAAAGTACATGTACCTATATTAATTATGTTTCTGTCTTCTTAAGAAATTCTGTTTATTTTCATTTTGCAATGCCAAAGTGTATCCGCATAAAACTTTGTATAGATCTACAGACATTGAACAAGAAATATATCTGCACATATATCAACGGCATATAAGGCACTTGAATATGAATATTTCAAAACTCTTTTGGGATTCAATAGAAGAGAAATCATGAATAGTAAAATCACCAGAAAATGTCTCTCTCTCCTGCTTTGCATATCGTCAAAAAGCAAAAATTTCAACTACATGCCTAGATCTTTTACATGATTAGATGTTAATCGAAACCATCTTTGTTGTGTCTGAAACATAGTCATGTAGTCATGTGTGTAGTTTTTAATGGGTTATATAGGGTGACGCTTACCAAGTATTAAATTTTATCCAACAATTAGTGCAAGGAAAGGATTATCCCCTTACATAGTCCTTTGCTATGTGTGAATAAGTCTTGCAAATAGGCCTGTAAGAGGCCTGCAGGAAAAAAGATTTCCACATTTTGACAAATTGCAAATTACTAATCATTCGTTTATTAAAACAGCGAGTCAAAAGCCAGCACATTTGAGGGTCGGGGTCTATATCTATATAGAGCGGGTGCATGTGATTCCGAACGACGTCTTATTCCGAACAAGTTCCTATTTAGATCTATTACCTTAGTTCTTTTGCACTATGTACAGATATGACATCACATGTATAACGTCACTATATTACTCTTTCCGTTTTTGCCATTTTGGAGCCGATACCTTGATTATATCTCCAACAATTTCAAGTTTGTTTTGCTAACTGCAATCAGGTGAGTAAAATTGTGACATTCGTTATTCCAACGGCATTGTTACTTACGGTTACCTCGCGCCACAAAAGCGCTAGAAATCTGTTTTTGTATTGTTTTGTTAACGGTGAAACTATTATTTACCAGCATCAATAGACATTTTAAATCATTACATGTGGTTGATAAAGATATTTGACTGTTCGGTTTTCAAACCTTATTTACCCACACTGGTTTTAAATACGAACTATGTAAATATTGTTAGGTTCAATCACTGAAGGTGTGATTATCATGGAAAAATTCGTTCACTGATATAAGATTGTTTCATTTGCATGTTTCATGCTATAAGAATAAATCCATTGTTATGTTGATATCTTGAGCGCTGCTGTAAAATAATTTTGAGAACATTGTGACAAAAAGGAGATATTGCTCATCATAAGCATTAACTCCTTTTGGCCACAAAAGTTTCAAAACTTTTCAGTGACGTAAACTAGGCAACAAGATGTCAAAGGTTTTTTTTCCCCTTCCGTTTCGTTCTGTTTCGTGATTTAGTTGTGACCCATAGATATTATACTGGGATCCCGTCAGCATATAATGCCATTATCGATTACTCGATATCTTCCAGGACCCCAGTCAACATATATAGATATCTGTCCAGAGTTGTCGTTATTGGCATACACAAGTGTGTTCGCAAGTAACCGCAACTTCTGGTATAGACTGCTTTTAACACATGTTGGAAGTGGTATTTTTTGAAAATGGCCGACGTGTTCAGATTTACAGCCATATGTGTTCGGATTCATAACCAGCGTTCGTAATTTCAACCCTTCGGTTACACTGTAGAAATGCCCATAACTCGATATCGGTGCACTATACTGCGTTAGTTATCAGTCACAATTGTAAGGAATACACAACAGATGATACAAATGACGTCACCAGTTCAGTAGGTGGTTTTATTTACGAACGGCAAATTATCATGCTTAGGTGTTTGGTAATGGGTGCACTCGCTCTACTCCTTCCGGCGAGGACGTGTTCTCCACCAGCATCATGCCCTTTGCACCTCCAGTTATGCGTAAATATATGTACATATTGTCTGTAGCCTTGCTTTCAAATGTAAGAATCTATCAGGGTTTTTACTTGTCTACCTCTGAATTACTCTTATACAATAAACTCTGGGTAGATCTCTGTGATCTTGACAAATGGGATTTTTTTTAAAAATCTTGTAAGCTGCATATAGATCTATTGACACTAAAACTTAACCTTCTTATCTATCTGTCTATATCTTTCTACCAATCTATCTATCCATTCCTCTTCTTTCATATTAAAATCACCCATCGATCCAGTATCCACCCACCCTGGATCCATTCAGCATCCATCCCTCCACCATCTCCGAAAATGATAAAACCACCCCCAAAACAATCCATCAAGCACTCTCCCTCTCTCTGTGTTTTACACCACCCCACCAGCATTTAGAAATTATTTTTATCCAATCCTCTACGTGTAGTAAGATCCAAGATCAGACTGCATTTTCTGCACAGTCTAGTGATGATCAATGTAACAGCCCCTATTTTTGACCATGCCCAAGAAAGGGTTGAAATATAATTATGATAAATCAACATAAATGAAAATTAAGGCCACAAATACCTGTATAAAAATGATTGCCATATTGTTTACATAGGTCATGTTCTGAGGCTGTCTGATCTTGATCTTTACTCGTGACATGACACTGTCGTGAATATAAAACTCGAAAGAGTTTAAGTTGAAAGCACTCTAAAGAGTTTGAGTTAAAGTAGTTCCGGCATAAATTGTGCCGGAATATCCCGGCTGTTTGCAGCTTGAAAATAGCTCTTCTGCACCGAAACTCTAACGAGTTGACAAGACAAATTTATGATGCATGGCATCATAGAAGCCGCAATCTTTTGGTGGACAATTTCAGAAATATTGACTTTCTAGAAAAACTTTGATGACATTTTTGTATCTGTCCCCCCCCCAAAACGAAAGATCATGACAAATGATACTAAAATGCAGGATAAAAAAGGCAGAAGTTAAGATAGGAATCTTAAATTATCTGGTACCATTATTATCATCATAATCATCATTATCATTTAAAGTGATGATGCATATGTGAGAAAATATGTAAAAGCATTGGAGTTTTCAAATTTCTACTGAAAGTTTGAAAATGGAGAAATTGCGCATGAATTCAAGTACAGAATTTTTCATTATTAAATGATTATAAAAAGCAAACTTCTGTAGGGGCATCAAAGGCGACACTGCATAATTATGTAAGTTAGTAATTATTCAAAGTGATATTTAGATCGTTATTCACGTAGATCTACATGTGTTTACAATTTTTTAGTGATATTTTCTTTGTGTTTCATTTTTTTACAAAAAGAAAAAGAAAAAAATATTCAACAACTTTCTTCTAAAACATTATCATTTTGCTTGTCAAAAAGAATCTTAGCCTGCTTGTAACAAAGTGAATCTTTACATTTCTGCTCCAGAATTAGAGACTTTTGCATAGTATTTCCAAAATTCTTCTGATCCTAGCCTTCACAGTTGGCGCAAACCACTAAAAAGAAACAAAATTATTTTTTTAAGTCTTTAAGGATCTGGATTTATTCAACAATAACATAGTAACTATTACTCTATATACTCGTAAATCGTTTAATAAAGATTAGTTTGAACCATTTTCTGCAAATGCCTTGTAAAAACCTATAAAACTTCTAATGTAAACTTCAAGAGCCATTCCAAAGCCTTGACCAGCAGCGACGTAAAAAGTTGTAGATGCACAGTGATAGGTTTGGTAATAACTTTATCCTTTCAACTACACCGAATGAAATTAATATACTGAGTAAGGAAAATGAAACAAGAAATTTTTACGTTTACAATATCTTATAAAATATTTAAAAAATATTACACAGGCTTATGTACTGTCTGATCTTGATCTATTTCTGTCATTTTCGAACAGTTTCAACCCTTAGAGCACTATGCACCACTTTGGTATTTTTTTTGGACAACATACATCACGATCCATACATTTTTCACGGGTATTGTAGATCAGGACCTTACTGTACAGAACTTACAGTCTGATCATAACAGCTTCGACACACAATACATTAAATGCTAAATTTTACAGGGCTCATAAGGTAGATCGTCCATGTTACAAAATTCCATGAGGCTAAAATGTCCACGAAGGGAAGAAAAAGGGTTATCTCTTCACAAGTAGGCCTATTCTATTTAAATAGCTGATGTCAGCTCTTACTGTGTAGGGAGGTAACCAATCTATACCTTGATCAAAGGTTAACCGCCCCATTATCTTTACAGATTAAAACTGGACGAAACACAAGTACATAAAACTGCTTCTGATTATCATATTCTAAGATTCTCTCCATCTCATGATTATCATTAGTTTGTTTTGCAAAAAAGTAGACAAATGCGAAAACCGTTTAGAGGTGGGAGAGCCTATGATAAACGGAAAGCATTATAACTTCGTTTGGGAACAAGGAAGGAATCCTTTAAGTTGGAAAAGCTCGAGGGACTAGCCAATAAAAGGAAGTTTATTTTTCTGTATTTTCATTGTTATTTGAGAATGAACTTATATTGCAAGAAAACCAGACTTGATGTTCATGTAGGTCTGATTGAATATTTGAGAAAGAGTCATGCGGAGTAATTTTGTAACACTAACACGACATTATTAGGAAATTTCCAAAAATTATAACCAGTCGAATAATTACCGATTATCTACATGGTAAATAGTTTAGGTACATTCCTACTGGAAGCCGCTTTCGAGCGGCTTCCAATAAATATTAACTCAGCCCTTTTTAAAAGAAGTTGGCCGTAGAAGACACTAACAAATTAACCTACTTCCGAAAGGTCCCGGGCTCTAGCGCAAGGATATAAAAATTGGCATAAAGTAGTTCAAAATAACATCAAGAATATCGCTGTTTTCTTCATAATTTACAGCCACCCAAGAAAATATTTCTATTTGAATTTTGATTTGCAGATCTTATATACAATACATATTTCTACATATTCCAAAATATCCATTTTGTTATAGCGTGCGCGAACTCTTTAGAGTCTATACCGAGACAGCGTACTCAAACTCTTTCGAGTTTTAGTTCAACCTGACACTGTAAGCAGAGAGAGTTTGATAAGTAAATAACTGATGGTTCTGTTACTGTTTATAGAGCTGAGTCACTTCCTTTGTTTCCAGTAGCTTTTATAGTCTACTGCTGTTTGAATAGGAACTAAAATGGGAAAAAGTAAGGAGAAAAATGACCTGCCACTTGATGCAAAACACATCCATTTACCATTTATTTTACTAACATTTGTTTCTCTTTCTCCATATTTTCTTACGCTTTTGCTTCCCTTCCGCTCTTCACTAAAATAAAACCCGAAATAAGTTGTATGTTTCATTATATTGAAGAATGGAGAAATTGTGCACATTTAATGGTCTAAGGGAGAAAACTCGTACTTTCTTAAGTCTGCGTAAATACCAGAGTTGCCTCCCTTACAATTCTGAGCAGCTTAAAACCAAAGACGAATAAAAAAATGGTACACGCTTATGGTTTTTGGAGACGAGTGGTTTAAAAAAATCTTACGCTGAATAATGGTTTATCTATTGTTTTCATGATGGTAACGTAAATATTTACGTTTCTGAAGTTATCACCCAAAATTAAAAGAGCAGTTAAAGAATGATAAGGATATTTTGTAACCAATCGGTAATCTCCCTTGCATCTTATCACATTTGTATACGCAACAACCGCAATAATTCAAAGTTGTAAGTGACGAGTTATTTATAATGACAAACAAAATGTTAACTTAATTCGGATAATTTAACATGTAAACAATATAAATCGATACGCAAAATTCTACCTGATAGGTTACTGCACGTACACTTTGATATTTATAAACGAATGGGGGATTCACATTATCTAGGTCATGGTTTCCGTCAGTCACTCAAGGTCAAAGGCAATATCGTCAAATGTGCTGAGTTATCCATTCATTATAAATTCAATTCCGTACATTCTACCAGAAGAAAATCAAGAGTAGATAGTTCCTCATGTGCTGAAAGCGTGTGGCTCGTATCAAATTTTTCTCAGCAAATGTTTAGTCTACAGATGTTTAATCGATGTCCGATATTTGTTTTCGGAAGGGTGTGTGAGTGCAATTCCCGTCACGACCGTTTGAAAGCGCGATTCATTTCAATCCATTTATCCGAAATGGACGCAGCCAAAGGCGAAAGTCCTTGTGAATATGATTGCTGAGGCATTTTTGTTCGTTCAGCATTTCATCCGTAGAGAGGGAGAGAGAGGAAGGAGATCGTCACAATAAGGGAGATCACTCTTCATGATTTTGACTTTGTAATTGTACGAGTTTTCTCTCTTAGACCATTAAAATGAAAATAAATCCCATCGTTTACATATTATTATATTGTTTGATTACTAGTGATTTTAATTATTGTTTATTGCATGATAATCATTACTGAGCAAAACTCTGAAGGCAACCACAAATGAAATTATTCTGGCAAAAGAAGAAATTGCTGGTAATAGGCAATTTATTGTTTTTTTGCAACAGTTTTTTACATACTGTGAGTATGATTAGGTACTTACCTTAATTTCTGTTCCCAGACCAAAAGTGTTCTTGCTACAAACTTGTTTCATGAAGTTATACTTAACCCTTTACCACATGATCCCAAGTTTTATCAACTCTGAGAAAGAGAATATTGAAAACATTGTGAAAAAGAAGAAAATGCTGGAAACAAGAATTTTGTCCATTTCCCACAATCTTTTCTACCCTGTAACAGACAAATGCCATGATTTGATTCAAGCTTGATTAATCATCTGCAAGACTTTTAAACTCTGATGAGTCTGACATTTTGTTGTTAAGTTAACCCTCTTCCAAACAAGCTTGTTTTTCTATGACCCTGAGGGAGAGGGGTTTCTGAAAATTTTGTTTGGAAAGTACAAGATGCAGGTATACAAATATTCAATTCTTCTTAAAAGCATTTTATTCCTATTCCAGGAATGTTTTTGCCTCTTATTGGATACAAATTCCATCATTTTAGTCATGTTGAAATCAATATGAACAAGTTAAACTCTGTACTATCCCATGCTTTCATGACCATATAGGAGAAAGCTTATGAAAACCAGTGTGGGAAGAAAAGGAAATGCTGGTATCTAGTATTTTCTCCTTTTTTCACAATGTTTCCTACCCTATCGTAGACAGGAAGCATCATGAGAGCCATGGTGCATTAATTTGTCGTCTGAAATTGCTTTCACTTTCAGATTTTTGTCCTTTGTTAAAGAATTAAAAGGTTATTGTCTTGTTCTGAAGAAATTTCCTATAACCCTTTACCACAAAATTCTGAGTTTTGACAACCCTTAGAAAAAGCTTTTGAAAGCATTGTGGACCTGGTAACCAGCTTCTTTTCTGGCAATGTGTTCAACCATTTCAAAGTCAAATCTATCTTTTGAGCTATATTTTATTTGTACCCTGCATTTTTCTTTCAGGTTGTACAAGTCTAAAAGTTTTTTTTTTTCAACCTGTATAAGTACCTTATTTAAGTTTAATGAGTACAAATAAACGCGTTTGAAATCAATTATAGTAACTTTATTTAACTCATTACCAAACGACAATATTTTAGGCTTGTCCAAATCGAAAGCATTTGCAGACAACAAAATAAAAGTGACTGAAAATTTAAAATTTGTTTTATGAAGGGTAGAAAACATTGTGGGAAAAGGAGAAAATGCTGGTTACCAGCATTTTCTCCTTTTCCCACAATGTTTTCTAAAGGCTTCCTTCTCAGGGTCGTCAAAAGTAGGGATTGTGTGGTAATGGGTTAATAAGAGAAACATAATATATATTTCCATTTCTTTTCCATTGCGCCCATTGCTCCATAATATTTCCATTGCGTACTTTAGGCCTACCGAATTTTACCAGAGGATAAAAATTTAGATTTGTCTATTTTGAAAGCCTTTGCAGACGACAAATCAAATATGGCTGAAATATTGGAAGTTGTCGTTGTAAGGGTAGAAAACATTGTGAGTATAGGAGAAAATGCTGGTTACCAGCATTTTCTCATTTTCATCCGATGTTTTTTCTAAGCCTTCTTTCTCAAGTTTATTGTAACTTGGGATTGTGTTGTTGGAATGACCCCTAAAACAAATTTTCAGGGATACATACTAAGTCAGCCTGTCTGAAATCTCCATCAAAGGGCTACCTCATAAGTTAGTCTTTGTTGCATATACTCCTCCCTCAGATTTCTGGTCACTGAAACCATTTCATCGAATCGACCATGAACAATAGATGTGCAGAGCCTTCAGGGTGTAGGCCTTTTAAAATTTATTTCCCCTGGAGCCTAGACATTTTTGTGTGCAGTATTTGTTTTGGCTAACTCTTGACCAAGCGACAAATCTTTAGGTTTATCCAAAGTGAAAAAATATCAGACGACAAATGGATTGTGACCAAATGCTGGCCATATCATGAGATCATCAGGGATTGTCAAGACATTCATGCAGGGCATAGCACAAGAAGGGAGAAGGACAGGCAGACAGAGGAAGAGATGGGAGTATATCCCAGAATGGCCAGGCTTGAGGTTGAAAGATACAATCAAAAGGGCATAAAACCAAGAGGATTGGAAGTCGCTTGTTGACAGATCACCTGTGACTCCCTAACGGTCCACAGGACTACGGAATAGATAGATAGATAGAAATGCTGGTTACCAGCATTTTTTGCTTCCACAATGTGTTCAGAGACCTTTCTCTTTGGAGGCTGTCAAAATATAGGATTATTTGTTACAGTTAATATTGTTAGTTTCCATTTACGGACAGAAAATGTCTTTTTCATTTTTTTAGTGCCAAATGGGTCAGTGTATATTTTCTGAAAACCCCAAAATGTTGGAAACCTCTGTGCTTTGGTATAGTTTCTTCTCGACACACTGCTTATTAAGGTCTATGACCCCTAACTCAGCGGTAAATATTGACGCTTTCATAAAGGCTATTCGGCCAATCTCTGCAGCTTCCGTCTTTGAATATGAGAGTTAGAGGCCGTAGACCTTAACTCCTTGGGAGGCAAACAAAGTGGACATTTTCAGTCTTGAGGGGAAAAAAGACCTAACATGACTGCCTTTGGCCAGGATACCTCAACATAAGAGAGTGTAGATCATCCTGCATATATTTTGCAGCCTGATCTTGATCTGATCTTGGTACAGAGGCATACTCTTGTATAACATGTATCAACATTTTCTCCTTTTCTTGCAGTGTTTTCAAGAGCCTTCTTCTTTAGTGTACTGCAAACATAGAAATATTTGGGAAAGAGTGAACTTGACTATCCCTTTACAGACGACAAAATTTTAGCCTTGTCCAAATTCAGAGCATTTGCAGACATTTTCAATGTGATTTAAATGGTGCAATTTTTCTTTAAAAGGGTAGAAAAAATAGTGGGAAAAGGAGAAAATATTGGTTACCAGCATTTTCTCCTTTTCCCACAACGTTTTCAAAAAGCTTCTTTCCCATGGTAGTTAATAGTCGGCATTGTGCAGTAAAGGGCTGTTTGTCCAGCTGGGATCTCATTCTCATTTATTGGATCCTGTACAGTAAAGTACAGAATTTGTAACCAGGAAATTCAAGGCTTGTTGGAAGCACTGGGTTTTTTGTTGGACTGTCCTTGAGCAAGGTAATTCAGAGCCCTAGCCTCATATTGGTGAAACGAAGAACATACATGAATAAGCGTGCACTCACATGACTGAAATAATGTTGAATACAGCATCACTAAAAACCATCTCACATGGTACTTTGGTTCAAGGTCAAGATGCTTTTATAGTGCTTTGTAAATTAAGCTTAAATCCTATTAAGAAGCAGATTCATTCAGTGCAAGTTGACATTTAGTGGGCCACTTTACCACACAATGTTTTCACGACCCTGTCACAGAAGGCTTTTGAAAACATTGTTGGACAAGGAGAAAATGCCAGTAACCAGCATTCCCTCTTTTTCCCACAAAGCTTTCTGTCCTTGGCATGAGAAGTTCTAGCACTTGATTCACATTTCATTCGTCACCTACAAATGGTTTCAATATTGACAAGTCCCAAATTTTTTAGGACAGTAACGTGTTATTTACTAGACCACAAAACAGTAGCCTCATCAAACTTAACAGCATTCGCAGACGACAAATTCGATGTGTTAACTCTTTACCAAACGACAAAATCTTATACTGGTCCAAATTGAAAGCATTTGCAGATGACAAAATAAATAAGACTCAAAAATTGAAACTTGACTTTGGAAGAGTAGAAAACATTGTGGGAAAAAGAGAAAATGCTGGTTACCAGCATTTTCTCCTGTTCCCACAATGTTTTCAAAAGCCTTCTTTCCAAGGGTCGTAAAAACAAGGGATTGTTTGGTAAAGGGTTAATTTACAAAATTTGTCTCTAAAAGGGTAGAAAGCATTGTGGTAAAAGGAGAAAATGCTGGTTACCAGCATTTCTTGTTTTCCCACAATAGTTTCAAAAGTCTTCTTACTCTGGATTGTTTTAAGCTTGGTACACACAGTAAGATTAATCTCAGATAAATTTGTATCTGAGACAAATCTTACTGTCTTTACATCCCTAAAATGTGTATTATAAGATTTTCTCGGATTTCATAAAAATGTATTAGGTTTCTAGCAATGCTCTATTTCCTAAGATTTGTATTAGAGTATCAGCCAATATCACGGCATTTCCTGGAAGGTGAGTTACCTGTACATTTGTTGATGCTGTAAAGTGTATACACATGGAGTAGGCAACTTTCCTGATACAAAAAAATGACAGTGTATTTCTCAAGAAGGACATTGAAAAACTATAGAACTATGGCATGGAGAGGAACTTTTCCAACGCAACAGCAATAATTATCATGTATAATGTCATGACCACTTCATCTTGCTCTGTAAGCTCTGACACTAGATCGACACATTAGTATACTGGTAATTCTGGCTGGGAAACCAGACAGGTAAAAAGAGTATCATAAAGTTTGTATTAGTGTGTCTACGGAAGTGTATTATGATACAAAAATCTCTCAGATTAATTTCATGAGACAAATCTTATTGTGTGTACTGGGCTTTAGGACAGGATTGTTTGGTAAAAGGTTAAACAAAGCAGGCATTTAAACGAATGACAAATCCCACAGTAACTCTGTAACACATTTATTCCAAGAAAACAGTGCAAAAACAATACAAAGGAAACAATTCATCTGTGGAAAAACGTAAAAAATTGGAAGCATCAAACATTTATAATGAACCTAGTTATCATAACATTCTCAGGCTATCAGAGCAATATGTACAAGTCATGTTGCTTTGGGAGAAAATGTAGATGTTGATCAGATATCAAAGAAAGTCCAGGCTGATGCTGAATCTTGACAGTCAGCTGAAATAGCTGTACTTTGGCTGTTTTTCCCTACTTAAAAAGATACAATAATTTAGCACTCTAGGGTTAAATCCTTTACCAAACAATTTCGGCTTTTTACAACCCTGAGGGAGATGTCCTTTAAAAACATTTTTGGAAATGGAGGAAATGCTGGTAAAACCAGTATTTACTCCTTGTCCCACAATGTCTTCTACTCTATCAGAGTACTTTGGCTGATTTTGTATAGATTTTGAATTTGTCTTCTGCATATGTTTTGAATTTGGACATATATTACCAGCATTTCCTTCTTTTTCCACAGTGTTTTCCACCAGACCAAAGATCGAAATCATCATTGAGTTACATTTAATGTAGTCTGCAAGGGCTTTCAAAATGGACTAGTCCAAAATTTTATTGTTCGATAAAGAGTTACAAGCCTTACTCTACAAATTTTATCCCATTAAAAATGTAACCTGTGACAAGATAATCTCATTTTCCTGAACACAATGTGGTGAACACTTTGGAAACATCTTCTAGTAAATCTATAATAAATGAACACAATTCAACATAAATGGTGACAAACACTGCTTAACATATTGGCAAATATCTTAATAATACAATACATGTAGAGTATAAGTGCTTTTTGATTCTCATGCAACATAAGACATTTGGAAATGGTGTTTAACATTTTTTTGTATGTAAGTTTTATGCATACAGATAATGCACACTTCTGCACAGAGGCCATCAATCTACAAATACTGGGATAACCCACAATCATACAAACACTACTTGCTTTGCAGCGTTCTATTGCCCCGAAGTATGACATTTGAAAACATAAAGGGAAGGAAGTGATTGCTTAGTAACTGTAAGCTCTTCACCAGACATAAAAGTTTCAGACCTATCTGAATTGAATGCTCTTGCAGCCAATAATTTATATGTACATGTAGTTCAAATGATAGTATGTGTCTCTGAAATTAAACAGCATTTTCTCCTTTTCCATGATGTTTTCAAAAGGCTAGCATTGTTAAAATTCTGGATTGTGTGGCAAGAGGGTTGATCAAACATAATCTGTATATTCTTTCATGAAAAGAATCATTTACACACTTTAACAAAAAGAAAAAGAAAAAAAAAAAGTTGTCTAAATTGCTAATTTTCAGCACAAAAAGGAAAGTACAGAAATATTTCAAGACTTGAGAGTATCAATAAACCCTTATCAAGGCAATTTCCTGGCTGTTTAGGCCCAACCATTTTATGAAACAGAGGATATTGAGTATCTGTGCTGAAGATCAACCTAAGTTATGCTTCACAGGTTTGTTGTCATTATTTGAACACATTTTCTGAGTACATACATACCAATTTTACATTGTGAGCTGTTTACTCTTTACCAAACAGTAATATTTTAGACTTGACCAAAGTGAAAGCATTTTGCAGATGACAAATTAAGTGTTGATAACATGATGATTTCTCTCTTTGAAAGGGTAGAAAACATTGAGGGAAAAGGAGAAAATGCTAGTTACCAGCATTTTCTCCTTTTCCCTCAATGTTTTCAAAAGCCTTCTCTTTTATGGTCATTAAAACCCTGGACTGTATGGTAAAGGGTTAAACAAATACTAGTATAGCACATATTATATGTATTCATTTGCACTAAGTATATAAAATAATCATTTAGGTACGAAACTACTTGTATATCTTATACCTTAAGATGTAGAAAAATATAACAAAATTATAATTGAGCTTGCATTAGTTCAGCACCAGCATGTTTTATGAACACAATATGGCAATCAACTGAAAAACAAGTCAAAAACGGAGACTTTTGGCCTTGAAACATTTTCGAAGTCCCTCCATCTCTGAGCAATATAGATAACTGGTTTTCAAATAAATGATGCAATACTTATCATCGCAAGTCTGATAGAGTTGCATCTCTTTGAGCACTATTGTGCATATATGGTTTGAAAATGAACATGTCTTGCGAGACAGCGCAACATTATCTGAACCTATATGGTGCCTGTAACGTAGCCAAATCATTAACTAACCCATAATGAGAAAAGACAAGAGGGCTAAGATAGCCCTGGATCACTCAACTGAATTTTTGAAAGGACTATAGCAATTTTTTTTTTGTTATGCCAAAACTTTTTCTTCAACAACTTCAATAAAAAAACAAGAGCACCGCATGCGGGTGCCAACGATTGGCTGTTGGGTGCTGGATAGTAAGTTAAAATTCTAAGTCGAAAAAGGGGCATAATCTGGCACCAAAGGATCATTTCTGTGAAATTATTTCAAAATCTGACTAGTGGTTTCAGAGAAGAAGATTTTTAAAGAATTCCTTAGATGGCAACTAGAGTTTTTCATGGAATCAAATTCTGTGAACACTTTTTAGAGCGGACCTCCCAAGGAACATTCCAGCCAAGTTTAGTCCAAATTGGCCCAGTGGTTTAGGAGGAGAAGATGTTTAAAGAATTGTTGACACTACACGAATGCAAATAGCCCCCCCCCCCCCCCCATGGCCATGTTTTTCGACGGATCAAAATTTCATCAACAATTTTTAAAAAGGGTCACCCATGGAACGTTTCTGTGAAATTATTTTAAAATCTGACCAGCGGTTTCAGAGGAGAACATTTTTAAAGAATTTCTTAGAAAATTCCATTTGATTGCCATGGCAACCAGAGTTTTTGATGGAATCAAATTCTGTGAACATTTTTAAAGAGGAACTCCCAAGGAACATTTCTGCCAAGTTTGGTCCAAATTGGCCCAGTGGTTTAGGAGGAGAATATGTTTAAAGAATTGTTGACGATGCACGACGGACACAGGGTGATCCTAAGAGCTCCCCTTGAGCACATTGTGCTCAGGTGAGCTGAAAATGAGAAACGAAAGCCTTAATACACTTATTAGACACTGCATGGCAAAGGAATGTGCCTCCATTAGTACAAGTGGCTGCGTCTAATTGTTCTTCATATATGATGCCATCGATTTTTGCTCACATGTGGATCCGGTGATAGGACTAAACTCTCTTTTATCTTGAAGATTTCCACTTGGGGAAATTAGTATTTTCTGCAGATAAGGCCCTAATCTTCCTCATCACTGGCAGCATCAAACATCTGAAAAGAAAAACACAAGGTTTTTACTCTTTTCCATTGCATATCTTCATTTCTTTAAAGTTGTTCTTTTTTTGTCGCCAAAGACAGATAAATACACTGAATTCAACCACTCTATACCTGATGACAAAATTTTGGACTGAACCAAATTTAAGACAATAAATTAAATGTAGCTGAAATAGTGATTTCTGTATATGATGTGGTAGAAATAATTGTGGGAAAAGGAGAAAATGCTGGTAACCAGCATTTTCTCCTTTTCCCACTATGTTTTCTAAACCTTCTCTTTGGGGTCGTTGAAACTCAGGATCATTTTGTAAACAGTTAAACACTAAAACAGGCTCCTACGCAAGGATGAAAAACACTACATATTACTGTGGATTAAGGTTTTATTTGTTTTGGGTTTGACCTTATTCTCAATATTCTCCAAGTAACATCATCGCAGTCAGTACATGTAACCATAATTCCCCATTTTCTTTTACCTGTACTTTGCATACCACTTTTATATAAAGCTACAGGCTGCTTGCTGCTAAAATATCATCAAAACAATGTGAGAGAACTGAATTCTGTCACACTGAGCATTATC
Source organism: Hippopus hippopus (assembly GCA_946811185.2). Lineage (NCBI taxonomy): Eukaryota > Metazoa > Mollusca > Bivalvia > Cardiida > Cardiidae > Hippopus > Hippopus hippopus. The sequence continues at coordinate 44,274,888 of OX328107.1, read as the reverse complement.
AGTCCTCAGAGAGAATTTGAGCATGCTGGGAAATATATCTGCATCTACTGGATTACAAGGCATATATGTTACAGATTGGGCGACCTGGCACTGTTAAATTACCACAAGCCATGCTCTGGGAAAAGAGGGTTAAATACACCTCCCTAATACACTATATCAAGCAAGTTATCACATAGTTCTGGATGCCTCAAGTCCATTCTGTCAAACAAACAGCTGAATACAGAGGGCTCTGGGCTTGTTCGTCCCAAAACCAGTTCATCCCTGGGCTTGTTCGTCCCTGGGCTTATTCGCCCGGACTTGTTCATCCGGGCTTGTTCATCCCACATTACCTTATGGATCGCATTGAATATGTACAGTGAATTAAACTTATCAATGCTTTAATTTTGCCTTTCTCTTAGTTATTCGTCTATTCTCTGAAACAGACTGGCAAGTTTATAGCTGTTTGTCGGCGAAGTATCATTTACTATGGGGTTGTTTAAACATGTGATTGTATGGCAACAGAAAATGTGATTAGGGAACGAGCACGGAGTTTGTTTGTTTGTTACAAGTTTTTGTTGTTCAATGCCTTATTTAACGCCGTTTTCAGCATTATTCCATTTTTTTTCGAGGCAGTCAATACTCTGCCGCCTCTTGCCTACATCTTAGTACCGTCCTAGAACACGCTATAAACTGTGAGTCCATATCCATATTCATTCATATTTTTCTTTTACTTTGATTTCTTTTCTAAACGAAATGAATGGGGATGACTATTTTTGCATGGTTATATATTCTTAGGTTGAGTAAAATGGTCGGGCATTATGTGCAGCTAATACCTTTTCATACCTGTTAAAATCAGTGAAGTATCCACTATAAACAACTTTGGTTGGCAGATACACATGTATACATATCAGACTGAGAATCTAGTGTCAGTCTAATATTAGTCCATTGGAGATGATAAATAATTCACTGTTTACACGGATTAATTCTGTCTCTGTGTGTTCTTTTTTAAAGAGGGAAAACAGCACTAAAACTGCTAAAACAACTTGAGAGGAACAAGCCCGGACAAACGAGCCCAAGCGAACAAGCCCAGGGACGAAAAAGCCTGTTTCCAATACTGAGGTAGAATCGTGGTCCTTGGATATCCAGAAAATTTACCAAATCAAAAAGTTTCGACTCAGGTCAGTCTGCACAGGCTAAACTGGGTCGATACTTTTTGCAGATTCATTTTCACAGAGCATGGTTCAAATGTCAGAGTTTCAAAATTTGCTATGATCGCTCACTCCTAGCAGATTTTTCGGCTCTATGGTAGATTTGTTGGTCAGTCCGTCTTCGGCTTCCCCTGATATCGGATTAAACGTTGGTGTAACAGGTCTGTCTTCCTCCGTGCAGCTACTGTTAAAACTGTCATCGATGTGGATTGGACTTGCTGAATGTCTGGAGCTTCTGTAAAAACCCACAGTAAACTAACCTGTGACTACTGGGCCGACATTCACCAACCATTCTTAAAAATGTTCTGTCTTACTGGCCAGAATTTTCTAAAATTGAAAGTAACGCAACTTCTGATTGGCTAAACCATTTATGTTACTTTCAAGTAACGCAACTTCTGATTGGCTAAACCATTTGTTACTTTCAAATTTAGAAAATCTTGGAGAATAAGATAAAGAACATTAATATTAAGGAATAAGAAGGCTTTTGACAACATTGAGGGAAATGGGGAAAATGCAGGTTTAGGAATAAGAAGGTTTTTGACAACATTGAGGGAAAAGGGTAAAATGCAGGTTACAAGCATTTTCTCCAGTTTTCTCACAACACTTTCCACACTTCCAAATACAAATCTCACCATCTAGGCAACATTAATCTCCTTTTCTACTTTTATCCTGTCACCTTCTATAATTTCGACTCGATAACAGGGTGCCGTATATTTTTTTTGTTATCCGTCAGTTGGTCATGTGACCGAGAAGTGCGCACCTGCTAACTGGGACTATTTTCAACCAAGCGTACTGACGTAGGCTACTGAATGAATTAATCGCTAGCAAATACTTTTGCTCGTTAATATCTAGTCTGTTGTGTTAAAACACATTGTCTTCTTCGCCACAATATTCCTCTGCGGATATACGTCATGTTTATGACGTAGCCAATATCATTCATGACGTCATCATTGCAGCTGCATATTCAGAGGGCTTTACACGGTTCTTCATATTGTAAATTTTCTTACAGTGAGAAAGATGTCAATATGTGCTTTATTTTGAGCGAAATGTTCAATTTAGTCGTTTTCTAGGTTATAATTGAGAAAAAGGATAAACAAAGTAGACGGTTGGTGTCTTGGATTGGGAACGTGTATCGGGCTTGGCTCCGGAAATTTATCAAAGGTACGGTCTTCATCACTATTTCTGTTATTTGTTTGTTTTGTTTTGTTTTGTTCCATTACCGTGAGTGACAGGATAAATAGAATAGATGGTTGGTGTCTTGAATGGGTTAAGTTTATCGGGCTCGGCTCCAAAATTTATCCAGTTTGCCTTTGGCTCACCAGATAAATTCCTCCGCCTTGCCCGATAAACTTAACCCATCCAAGACACCAACCATCTATTCTCTATATATACTACAGCTGATTTTCAGTCTTTTCTGACCAAATATGACTGTTTTGTAAATGGCTATAGAAAGTTTTAAACCATGCATAAGCCCATGACAATGCATAAATATACTGATTGGTGTTCTAGAAAAAGGGGGTTTAATGCATCTCCATAATGCAATATACGTGTGCGGACTGTGCAGGCATAGCTAGGTAGAGCTTTTTGCATACGAGCCATGCTCTGGCAAAAGGGGGCTTAATGCATCTCCGTGATGCATTATACCAAGCAAGACATCACCTAATTACGGATCCATAAAACCCTTTTTTGTCAAACAGCCGACTGAATCAGGAGGTAGAATGATCCTTTGCTACGCAGAAAATTTAAAGATAGCGAAAAGTTTCGGCCCATGTCAGCCTGCGCGGACTGCGCAGGCTGACATGGGTCGATACTTTTCGCTAATGCAATAAGCCCCCTTTTCACAGAGCATGGCTCATATGTATTAATCCACTATTTCACAGTGCAAAGCTCAAATGATTATCAACTCACTCTCTTGAAGGGGGTCCAAGTGGGGATGAACTCATCGGGGATGGTATGTGACTGTAATGTCTCTGTCGTAAAGACGGTGTTGTGTAAGCATGGCGAACTGGCATTTTCCTGCAAAATGATATTGGAACTTTAGAGATGACGGATTTTCAGCATTGCCAATTTCTCGTGCAGGAAATCTTTAGAGATAAAAGTTATAATCTAATAAGCAATGGTAGATATATTCTTAGGGTAAAAAAGTGTCCTTTTTGATGATACAGAAACCCTCGTTGAAAAAAGCAGCAATACTTACAGCTTTGAACATGAGAACTGCTCTTCAACCAGGTTTTTTGAAAGCTGTTTACTGCATGGTTGTAGAATATCATTTTTGTTACAATTGGTCAATATTTTCGAAAACTGTCCCACCATTTTTTGAAAATCTCCCCTATTATTTACATGGAGGGGGAAAATCCAACCTCATTCTCAGTTTTTAAAATAGACAATGTACTGAAAGTGGCATCATGCACTAAACAGGCATATAACCATGCCTTAAAGAAGATACCACATACTAGTTGAATTTGTTTGTCAAGTTTTTAACACCACTTTAAACAGTAACATGAGTCAGATAGTGGCTGGCCCTTCCAACAAAGGTTGCAAACAATGATAAAATGATTGATTAAAAAAAAAAAAAGAACTTTGCTGTACTATTACCACTCATAATTCAAACTAATTTCTCTGTTCCTCATATTTTCAAATAATCAGTTTCCCTATATTTCCAAATATTTTAGGTAGCCTGTACATACCTGTTGAAATCCTCACTCATGCTGTTATCTGAGGACGTATCTAGAGGAGCACCAATAGAGTTGTTAAGACTTATGTCTTGGTCAAAGATCTCATCTGCAGTACAGGAATAACAGAAAATAACCAGAGAAATTATGTCATGCTATGTCAAAAATGCAATGCATTGAAATTTGTATCCTTTATCTGATTGGTGTAAAACAATTTCTAAGACCCAAACCTAATTGTGTCTGAATATGATACTCTACAACAAACATACTTGAGTGGCACACTGGTAAGAAGGGGTTTAATGCAGCCCTGTAATGCATTGTATCAAGCAGGTGGTCGCATAATACTTGATCTGTAAAACATCACAATGTAGAATGGTCTTAAAACATGCAGAAAATTTATGAAAAGTAAAAAGTTTTGGTTTTGTGTCAGCCTGGCAGACTGCCCAGGCTGACATGCGTCAATACTTTTGCTAATGCAACAAACCACCTTTTCACACCATATTACTCACTTATAAGCATGCCCACAGATAAACAGGTTGAGGCCAGTATAAACCCCAAAACATCCATTTTGTTAAAGTACAATCAAGTGTTGCTTCCATTGACATGTCGGATTATAAGCTATATAGAAGATATTTGTCAGAAACAAATTACTTTGTGACAGTTTCACTTATCAGGAGAATCTTATACAAAAGAAGTGTTCCATTGTTATTGAAATAGTTATCCATTTATGTCAATAGACTGGACAATTCCTCCTCTTCCTACAATGTTCTCTCCTTTTCCTACAGAGTTTCCTGTGAGTAAAAGACAAACCCCGTGAGCTATATCTTTATATTAGATTTGAGGTCTGCAAATGCTTTCAACATGGACAAGTTACATGATACAGACATTTTCCATTCATTAAGACTTACCATCAGAGGTACTTTGATCCAGACCAGACATTGAGAGACCTGTACTACTCGAGTGGGTTGATTGTCTTTGTCTCCTACTGCCAAGTTTCTTGATCATAGGTAAAGTGAACACAGTAAACAGTAACAATATCATCTGCCAGAATTTGTATAGGGAGGCTTTCACTGTAGAAATCTGGAGGGGAAAAAACTACCTTTTTCAACTCTTTACCAAATCTTATATACTACACCAGTTATGTACACTAAGCACTGCCCAGTATTCACTGATATGCAACGCAGGCTGATTGTCAGGAAGAATACTAGCCTCAAAATGGCTCCCAACAGACTGCCAAAGTAAAACTGATATAGCTTCACATCACACTGTTTTTCAAAGCTTTTTGATGATTTGGCAAAGTAATTAAAGTTATGTAATTACAGACTTTTATTCCTTTTTAATCCAAAGGTGTTTCCAGTTGAAAAAGCAATGATATGTACAAATATTATGTACAAATTTCTTCTGACATAGAGATCCACAGGTTGTTTCTGTTTTTCACTATAGACACTTTGTTGCATATTTGTTTTAAATTATAATTTTTCCCGACACACATTCTATTTTTTATAGTTTTTACTATTTTTTAATGTTAAGTAATTTTTTTCCTGCAAGGAGAATTTAGGTATCTGCATGAAAAATAATACAGTTTCCCACAAGTGCATGTATTTCTGCCAGGGTTGTTGGGTGCTAAATACCTTTTCAGAGTTCATTCTCGCTGCACAAGTGTTGGTCTCTAGGACAAAATTTTGCATAAGACGATATGGAAAGGCTTGCAGAAAAAAGTTGTCTTTTATTCTCTTATTCTCTGCTGGTCCGAGTTAAAAAGCTGTGCATAACTGTCATCAGAAAAGAATTACTTTTGCTTTGAACCGCTGAAGGTTGAACTCGACACTGCTGTGTCGATCTCATTCTCCAACTCATCATTGTCTGATTTCTTTTGTTAAAACTGGGCTAATATTAATATCAAAGCAATATTAAGTTATTCAGTCATATTATCCATTGATAGGAAGACGATCTTTGCGCAAAAAACCCTCGAATTTGCTGTAACTTCAACTTTCATTACTCGTAATTGTTTTCGAAATCCTTCGAACGTATCCGGTGTAATAAAGGTCAGAAAATACCTCACATTAGTTTGGTTTGAGCTAAAAATAGTAGCTTTACATACAAATGAAATGAGACACATTATTTGATTGGACAATGATTTCAGATTTGTTGCATTTTCGGTAGGATAGGACCAATCAGCCTCTTTTTGACATCGGTCTTCTAGAAGCGATCGTACGCGTCACTTGGATTTTCCATAGTGGAAAACTCAACACAGCTTAGTGTCACTTGGATTACAAGCCAGATAAATTAGAGCGCGCATATGCTGCACTGGGATCTCAGGGGTAGTATTCTTCGACACTCACTCGTGTCTCTCATACATAAAGGGTTAAATAATGTTCAAGCAATTCAGGCCAGCTTTTAGATAATAGTGTTATTTAATGTATTCAATAATGCATTCCGTGTTATAATAAAAAGGTGGACTTCATTTCATGAAAGACTAGTGACAAGCAGCGTAACCCTTTACCAAACAACCCTTAGTTTTAAGGACCCCGAGTAGGAAGCCTTTTAAAAACAATATGGGAAAATGAGAAAATGCTTTAACCATCATTTTCTTATTTTCCAACATGTTTTTCTCCCGTTCAGTTTATATGCACCAATTTTAAATTTGTCATCAGCAGATGCTTTCAATTTTGAAGAGTCTTAAATTTTTAATTTTGGAAAGGGTTTAATGCTATATGGCCATTTTAATTGGAAACAAAAATGTATATATGTTAACTTACAGCACTTTTGAGCATATACTCTCTCCTTCTTTTCTTCCACACCTGTACATTGATAAAGATTTTATTAAGTAGTTTTTCAAAATAATATAATAGCAAATTGATTTTTTCAAAGTGTTCAACTTTATTGGATCTTGGCCACTATATAAGTTTATCTTTCCAAATATCTTGGAAGGAAGAAATCCAGGGCTTCCAGCAAAACTGATTTGTCAGTTCTGGTAGAAAAGTAAAAGTGACAATACTAAAAGAAAAAAAAGCAATCTTAATCCTTATCCTGTCACATTCAATTTACTTCACTATTGCAGGCAAAGATTTCGTGAAGTTTATTAGCATTGGACTGAGTTAACAGGACACTACTGATAGAGCAGTGGAGATTGCAAAGCAAGATCAGACTGCACATATGTGCTTTACACTCTCTGCTTAATATATCTATGGTTGCAAACTATAGGAGTTAATTTCAACATGTACATGTATTACATGTGGTCTAAAATCTGTCTCCAAAGAATTAATTTAAGGGCTGCATCAGACATGCCTGTGCTGAAACAATCAGCATTTACTATTTTCAGGCTGTTCTGAGCAATTGCTTCCTTTCTCACATTTTCATTAATTCTTATGGCTTATCAACCTGATTAAGTTTATTCTTTCAGCTCTACAACTACTTCCAAGATTTATTTCCCAGCCAATTACTATTTCAGTGTGGTACTGGTGTCTTACACTGCTTTCAACATTATTTAAGTCAAGTCAGAGCAACAGTTCACATATTTGTGTGTTCCAAAATTTAATCAGTACTAGGCTAGGGCTCTAGAGTGTCTCATCCAAGGACATTTCTTCAATTAGCCCAGTTCTTCGAGTAAGGCTCAAACCTGGAGCCTGCAGGTCACAAGTCCTACACTTTACCACAGAACCAGGCAGGACCCCCTTCAGTGTAGTGGTAAAGCATCAAATACATAGATAGTAGAAATGAATCCTTACTTTTCTAACAGAAGGGAAGGCTAGACACTGATCTGCCGTTGGTCTGGAATTTATATCAGGATCTAACATCTGTCTGATAACATATTTCATGTCAAATGACTTGTCTGAAATGCAAGAGCAAATCAATACAATTACAAAACAAAGTAACGTTACTGCAATTTATGCACTTGGGAAAAAAAAAAAAAAAAAAAAAAATCTTAGTGTTTTTATGTTCCTCTAAGCATTATTTTGAGTCATTATCACAGTAACAGCTCATTTAGTCACATGTTTTGGGTTTTACCAGTACTGGGCTGAGGGTGAAGGGTTGGCTTGCCTGAGGATGCTCCCACCAAAAACTTCAGTACCTCAGTACTCATATCACTTGATCTATCAAAACCTGGGATTGTGTTGTCTTTTGATCAGACAAATCCCTTAAAAAAAGTTCGTAATTCGTTTCAGTGGCATATTAAATCCTGCTTTAACACACCAGTCATAATGTTTAAAAGTCACCGCGCAAATATACTGTATTGTTTTTTAATCCAGAAACACATGTAATTACACATTCACTGTGCATGCGTAGAGACTATTGGATCCCTCATTACATTAACTTCAATATGGAGATCGGACACCATTTGGAATTACTGTCTCAAATAGTCTAAAAATAGCGATGAGTGTAATATCAATTGGTGTAAGGAAGCTTCGTCAGACTTTCCCCATTGTTTCAATAGACTGACTAGAGCCCGATTATATTTTTTGCGCGCAGTGATTACTTGTTTCTGCACGAGTTGCGTCTTCGTGTGATTTCTCCCCCATCCAGTTCGTGAACTTGCACGATACAATAAAAAGAGAGGGATTCCTGCAACTGCGTAGCCTGGATGCAACACTGCGACTATCATCAAAACTTGGAAAGAAAGTGGCCAAGATGGGGATTCAAACCACCGACCACCTTTTCTCAAGTGCTGTATGCTACTGACTGTGCTACCAGGCCTCAGCTGATGTCCTTGAACAGCTCTTATGACATTTCATGACACTAAAGAAAGATAATAATTTTACCTCTCAAGAACTCATCAGGTAAATGCCCTCTTCTTAACAGATGCCATCCTTCTCCTCCTCGAGGCAGATCAAGATCACTTGCCAGTTCCAATATAGTCATACCTAGGCTATATAGAAAAACTACTCTTTTATTTTCACATACATCACAGTTTGAATTACGTTTTTCAGTGCTTGTCTCAACCAAATGTTTACAAGACCTGAAGAAAAAAGGCATTTATAAACATTGTGGATATAGGAGAAAATGTTGGTAACAAGCACTTCCCCTTTTCCCGCATTGTTTTCTACCCTTCTGATGACTTTAGTAAGTTTTATTTTATGAGACATACTACAGTAGCAGGTGGATCTAAAATGCTGTCATCTAGTAAAGAGTTAAAGCAGCACACAATTATTATATTTCCAGAATCAAATGTGCAGTGTATTTCATATTGATAAAGGATATGAAAAAGGAGGATTTGTCATTTTTAAAACAATTACTTTCATTTCTTCTACCCTGGGATTAACAAATTAAATCTACATTAAAAACATGCATCTGATTTTTTGGGCATCATAGAATTACAGACACATGAAGATGGAAATACTTAAATAGAAATACCTGAAGATATCAGCTGGTTTCCCAAATCTTCCCTGCATTAGTTCTGGGGCTAGATATTTAGGATCCCCTTCTTGAGATTCTGAGAAATCATTGCCCTATGAAAATATAACAGTAGGAAGCATTATTGTCAGCCCTTGAACCTTCCTTCCATTAAGACCAGGAAAAGTAGTGTCTGAAATTTTTTTTAAAAAGAGGTCATGTGGAAAATCTGTATCATGTGAACCAGGGTTTTTCCTGCCCCCCTGCCCCCCCCCCCCCCTGTTTCTTTGAATTTAAACCCGTAAGTTTTCTGAATATCTCCAAAAACATTTTAGTGTATGTCTTCTTTTATTCATTTGAAGGAGTCAAATGACTGATATGACAGGGAAAACCCTGGTGAACTAATACACGGATACTAGAGGCGCTTGAGCGCCTGTATCGCTCCACAGGCCTGATATTTCTATAATGGCGAAAGGAAGTTTTTAACAATTATCATTCAATCCTACATTTTAGCTCACTGAAGAAACAATTTGGTAGACAACCACCATAGGAACTTACCTGCAAAACAACAATGAAATCCAATGAATAGTTTTAGAGAAGAAATTTTTCAAAGATTTTACTTTATACCATAAAAGGAAAATGAGTCTCCCATAAAAGCCATGTTTTTTGACAGATCTTTTTTTTTTTAAGGAATTCTGTAAACCTGTATCTAAGGAACATTCCTGCAAAATAATAATGCTATCCAAATAGCGGTTTGGGAGGAGAAGATTTTTAAAGGTTTTTTACTTTGGTTGCCATGGCAACCAGAATTTTTCATGGAACACAATTATTTGAAGGAATTTGAAAGAGGACCACCAAAGGAACATTCCTGTGAAATTTGGTAAAAATCCAGTCAATAGTTTCTGAGGAGAAGTTTTTTAAAGAAAAAGTTTACAGACGCACACACGGACGGACGCACGACGGACACAACGCCATGACAATAGCTCGCTGGCCTTCGGCCAGTGGAGCTAATAAGTCTTAGATCTTAAATCACTGTGAAGTTACCAATTAAACTACATATAGGTTATAGATTTCACTTAATTTTGAAACTAATATTCCAATTAAAAGACAGAAATGACGGGAAAAAGAAAGGGATTTTCTCTCGGGAAATGCATGCAGGTTTTTTTTTTCTTAAATTTCTAAAGTAACACACAGAACTACTTTGAACCATAGGGCAATGGAGTCTAAAACCTTCAAGTTTACAAAACCATCAATGATTATGAAATATTACCCCGTTTAGAATCAGTCATACCTTTGAAAGATCATTGACAAGTCCAAAATCTCCTAGTTTAAAAACACCATCATTGATTACAAAATACATTACCTGGTTTAGAATCAAAGTCATACCTTTGAAAGATCGATTACAAGTCCAAAATCTCCCAGTTTACACACACCATCGTAGGATATAAATATGTTATCAGGTTTGATATCAATGTGAACAAGGTTGTTGTCATGAAGATGTTTGACTGCCTGAAATTGGACAAGTTAACGCTTTACCAGACTAAAGTTTTTTTCCTTTACCACACAATCCAGACTTTTAACGACCTTGAGGAAGAAAGCTTTTAAAAACATTGTTGGAAAAAGAGAAAATGCTGGTAACCAGCATTTTCTCCATTTCCGACAATGTCTTCTTAACCTCCAAAGGTAGATTTCAGTCTTTGAGTCATGTTAAATTTGTCGTCTGCAAATGCTCTCAATGGGGACCAGTCTAAAATTTTGTTGTTTGGTAAAAAGGTTGAAGAACCTAAGAAGAAAGGCTTCTGAAAACATTGTGGAAAAAAGAGAATAGCTGTTACCATTTTCTCTTTTTTTCTCCACAATATTTTCTACCATTTCTAACAGCAAACTCTATCATTTGAGCTATGTTTCATAATGCTTTTTTCATCAAGATGGACACATGTGTGAAATATTTTCAAAATCAGATCTGAGGCTCAAGAGCTCTCAAGTTGACACGGTTTGAGAGACTTTTGTACCCCAGCTGCAACCTTGGCCTCGGAGAAAGGAGTCTGAAACCTTTGCTCTGCATGTTTTGTCACCAAGGGGCACACGTGTGAAATATTTGGTAAAACAGACAAGGAGTTTGAGAGATATACAGAAGACACAAAATGCCAAAGGACAGAGTACCTGTGGGATATCATAATGTCATCTCAAGCATACAGAGGGATAAAGTAAGGCTAGATTCTACATATAGATAATACACTATATGTAATAAATGAACCTTAAGCCATTACCACACAATGCCGACTTTTAACAATCTTGAAAATGAAGACTTATGAAAACATTGCGGTAAAAGGAGAAAATGCTAGTAACCAGCATTTTCTCCTTTTCCCACAATGTTTTCTTCTTTATAAAAGACAGCTTCCACCATTTCAGCCACATTTAATTTAGCTCTGGTATATGCTTTGGGTTTGGACAGGTTTAGAGTTTTGCCGTGTGGTAAAGGGTTAAATCATGTGAAGGACAAAGCAAAAATTAAAAACTTTATTTGTATAATAAACCTTACCATGAGCAAATCTACTAGGAATTTCCATATCTGTGACTCAGGTATATCATGATGGGTCTCTGCATAGTTACTAAGGCTGAAAGAAACAAACACTCTGTCCAAAATTTTAGTCTATGTCAGTATCGTTAACTCTAAGAATGGCTAATCCAAAACAAAACGGTCTGAATTCATTGATTATCACAAAAGGATCAAGCTTGGAAATCAGGGCCCGTATTCACCAACCATTCTTAAGAATATTCTTAGTCTTATTCTTTAGAATTTTCTAAATTTGAAAGTAACACAACTTCTGATTGGCTAAACCATTTGGTTTAGCCAATCAGAAGTTGTGTTATTTTCAAATTTAGAAAATTCTGGAGACTGAAACCAAGAACGTACTTAAGAATGGTTGGTGAATACAGGCCCAGATCTTTCACAAACAAAGCAGGATTTATCTAGCACTCAATAAAGTTAAATAAAAGTACAGCAAGCTGGTGCCAACACTTGGCTGCAGTTGCCTGATTTTCAGTGAATACTCTAAGTCAAAAAGGGGTTGAACTGTGTCAAAAATACTTTGATGGTTACCTGCCTCTGCTGTGTGGGTCTCCCTTTTGATAGTTAATAACTTGTCTAAGTTTGAAGTAAATATCTTCAATAATGAGAAATATTGCAAAATATCAAAAGTTTTGCAAGGCAATGAGGCAGACAGGGCTAAGACAATATCTTATGTTCTGCTCAAAACCAGCCAAACCAATAAGTTGCTCTTGGGTAGTTTAGATCAGGATTTTACAGCACAGAGCATGGTACATGACCTTGGATCCACAATTGTCTGTTTCACTGAATGAACAATTAGCAACATATTCTACTAAATATGTCATATCAATTGCAACAGCTAGACTTATATTTTCACTTAATGCCTTTACCAGACAATCCAAGTTTTTAACAACCCTGAACAAGAAAGCTCATGAAAACTTGAGGGAAAAGAAGAATGCTGCCTGGTTACCAGCATTTTCTTCTTTTCAACAATCTTTTTGAAAACCATCTCTGTTAGGTCTTTAAACTCAGAATTGTGTGGTAAAGGGTTAACACAAGCTTAAAGCTTTGTCTCTCTACCTAGTTTTACACAGCTCCACCAGTAGATAGAGATGTTGTCTCTCTTCCCAGGCTTTGTAGATCCGTACACAGTTTGGATGTTGTGGCAGTTTTTCCTGTTTGGCAACCTCCTGAAGCTTTCTTCTCCTGTTCACCAGTAAAAAATTTGGTTACAATTAGATTGATTGATTGAATAGTGTTAAAGCTGCTTTCAACATTATTTCAGTCATATAACAGCAACAGCTCACATATTCATGTATGTCCTGGGTTTCACCAGTCTTAGACTAGGGCTCTGAAGTGTCTTGTCCAAGGACACATCCAAGAAAATCTCAATGTTTCAAAAGAGCTTGAACCCAGGGCCTTCAAATAACAATTCCTATACTTTGTCACTGAGCCACACAGGATCAAAGTTACAGTTGGAAATGGGGTAAAAAAAAAAAAATGAAATTGGAGATACAACTTATAGAGAAATGTCTACCTCGTGACATTTTTTTTGTGTGAAAATGCAGAATACTACTTTTTGGGATAACATTGTGAAACAGGAGAAGCAACCTGTGGTAAACATTTTCTGCTTTCCCACAATTTTTTCATAATATATAATCATGTATCCAACTTTGAATTAAGCTATATGAGCCTGTTCTAAACAGAGTGCTCTGAAAGGTACAATTTTGTTTGTCCCTTCACCAGACAATCCTGTGTTTCTATGACCCTTGGAAAACAACATGTGGAAAAAGGAAAGAAACACTGGTTAACTCTTTACCACAAAATCCCGACTTTCAACGACCCCACAGAAGAGACTTTTTGAAAAGATTGTGGGAAATGGAGAAAATGCTGGTAACAGCATTTTCTCCTTTTCCCTCAATGTTTTCTACACTATTAAAGACAAATTTCATGTTTTGAGCTACATGTGATTTGTCGTTTGCAAATACTTTCATTTTGGACTAGGCTAAAATTTTGTCGTTTGGTAGAGTTAACAGCATTTTCTCCAATTCCAACATGGTTCCTACCCTTTCCAAGATGGATACCGTCATTTAAACCACATCTATTTGCCAACTACAACTGTTTTCAAAACGGGCACTTCTGAAACTTTGCCATCGAATAAAGGGTTGGGAAGTTATTCAGTCAAATGCATGTATCCAATATGTCAGGAAATTTAGATGCAGTAAGACAAGTTGTACAAATTTTACACAGACAACTGCAAAAGACAGACATGCTAATAAGTCTTACTTACCTGTCAGATTCTCCTCTGAACCTTTCTCTAGACTTCTTGATAGCATAATATTGTCCGTCTTCTTTGCTTCTCACTTTAAACACCTACAATTTAATTACATAAGCCATGCTCTGTGAAAAGGAGATTTAATGGTTCTGCAAAAAGTGTCGGTGTACACTGACCTGGGTCAAAACTTTTTGCACTTGATCAATTTCCTGCGTGTCAAAAGACCCGTCTACCTCATGATTCAGTCGGTTGCTTGAAAAAATGAATTTTATGGATTTATAGATGACTTCTGTAGTGCGATACATCACAGGGATGCATTAAACCCCCTTTTGCCACAGGTGACACGTATGTATTTGTCAGATAATTAGCACCATTTTGATAGATTTCAGTTATCTCAAAACACCAGATTAGGATATTTACATGACTTTTAAAAGATTTGTTGCCATAACTAGAGTTCTAAATAGAATGAAATTCTTAGAAGAAATATTGCAGAGGCCACTGCAGGATCAAATACGAAAATTCTGAAGAGAACTGGTTCAGTATTTTTTAAGATGTTAGAAATTAATTTATGTCAGCTCAAAGACAGATTCATGGCAGACACTGGGCCACCATACAAGGTGGCTGATCTGCTGACCTACTATAATAAACGTCGAAACTTGAAAATCTGGGTTTGTCATGACCGACAATAATCATTTTATTTATTTTGCACAATAGAAATTAATTCTGTATCACACGCCATAAAAGTAGATTTGTCCATATTGAAAGCATTTGCAGACAACAAATTTTGTCTAAATAATGGAATTTGTCGTTTGATAGGGTAGAAAACATTGTGAGAAAAGGAGAAAATGCTGGTTACCAGCATTTTCTCCTTTTCCCATGATGTTTTCAAAAGGCTTCTTCTCTAGGGTCCTTTAAACTCGGGACTGAGTAGTCTAAGGTTAACTAAGTTCAAGACAGTTATAAAAGAGGAAGAAAAATATCCACACTTTTTGAAATTGATATAATTGTCTTAAGTATACTTTACCTCACCAAAAGAACCAGCACCAAGCCGACAGATGACCTGAAAGCACTGATTGAAGTACAAATCTTTACTGTGTTCATTGTAGCCTGGACTTAAAACTGCTACAGTGTAGTTAAAGTAAACAAAATACCAGTCAATAATCACAAGGCTTCAATCATAATGTACATCCCTAAGCAATGGCGATAACTAGACCCAAAGGTAGTACATTAACTTTTTGTGAGACAAAACGATTTGCAGACAAAATAAATGAGTCTAATATAATAAGATTTGTCTTTAACATTGATACATGTAAAGTAGAAATTATTGCACAAAATGGAGAAAATGCTGGTTACCAGCATTTTCTCTTTTTGCACAATGTTTTCTTAAGCTTTCTCACTATGGATAGTGAAAGCAAGAGATTGGTTGAAATGCGATTAACCAATTACAGTGTAA
Source organism: Hippopus hippopus (assembly GCA_946811185.2). Classification (NCBI taxonomy): domain Eukaryota; kingdom Metazoa; phylum Mollusca; class Bivalvia; order Cardiida; family Cardiidae; genus Hippopus; species Hippopus hippopus. Next base: position 44,259,419 of record OX328107.1, on the reverse strand, counting down.
AGCTAACTTAAATCCAAGAAAGAAGTAGATCTAATTTTCAATGGTATTGAAAATATTATGGAAAATAAGCTATAACACGGCAAATTTTAGGACATTCGTAACAGAATTTGAGTTTCCCCTAAGCTTTCAGGCATGAGAGTGTCTCAGTTATTTGAGGGTCCAACAGCGAAAATCAGGAGTCCCCTATTTCACCCTTGACCAAACAAAATTTTCAACCTTTCTAAATTCAAAGCATTTGCAGACAATAATGAAGTTTGGCTCAAATAATACAAATTATTTGTGAGAGGGAAGAAACCATTGTTGGATAAAGAGAAAATGCTGGTAAGCAGCATTTTCTCCATTTTCAACAATGTTTTCAAAAGCCTTCTACTTCTGGGTCATGAAATGTTGGGATTGTGTGGTAAAGGGTTAACTGATGCATGAAAATGTTCCGTTTCTTTAAACGACCACAACTGCCACTACAACAGGAACTGAACAAAAGATGAATAAAAAGCTACTGGTTTATGAAATCAGCTACTATATGATGGCTAAAACTCTGAAGGCGTTCTGAGCTTGCTTTTTCACGAGAAATCTCTTGACGCAAAATCGTTTTACCCTATTGGATCAATTTGAATGATAATGCACATGTTCAAAGGATACATTCATTACTACATGAACTTCTAAATGACACAAGCTGTGCTCTTGTCACTGGACGATGAGGAAATATACGACTGATAGGTGGAGCACTTTTCACTGGAGGTCGTGGAGGTAGAGAATCTCTTGGGGTTCCTCTTGACTGAAATGATATAAAATATTGATTGTATAGTGTTTAAAGCCATTTTCAACATTATTTCAGTTTTATTGCTGTGGCAAGTACACCTATCCTGCTTTACCGGTAGTCCACACAATAATCTTTAAGTCAATGGTTTCTTTCCCACATAACCATTCTCATAACAATGGTCAGTGGTGAGAGACAAATGAATCCTGTTGCAATGCAGAGTTGGGGGCTAGCAAACAATTATGGAGGTTAAAAATCTATCCAACATGACTTCTCTTTAAACAGTACCAATGTTTGTGAAAGCCAGCTGTTTTCAAAAGGTGTCTTGCCAAGGGGTTCATACAGAGGATTGTTTGGTACCACAGGGTTCAATCTAGGCTGCGTTTTTGCGCCAATGGCGCGATTTTAAAGTCCTTGGCCCATTTTTGAAACTCCAGTGCGCCGGATTGGCGCAAAATCCAATGCATTGACGCTTTTCCAATTCCGTTGTGCGCCACCATTAACTTTTTTTAGTATAGTTTTAGCGAATCAGTGTTAGAAGACGCTTTCCACAGTATTGAAATTTGACTGCAAAGCGCCGCAGCAACACGGAGAGCGTTACTGGTATTCGGATATTCACTTATTCACGGCACATGAACGAGCGCGATGGAAACCAGCTTTTGAAAACATGTCGGCAACGCAAACACACAAACGAATCGGTGATTTCTTTTCTGGCAGAAATTCCACCAAACAAGCGAAAACGCAGCAATCGGGTGAAACTAATGGTGAAAAACAATCAGCTGATGGAAAAGCTGGGAAATCGTATGCAAAAAAATTTCAAACTGAGTGGCTACAAAAGCCTCAATTTCACTGGCTTCGTTACTACGATACAAAAAAAATTGTAATACAAGTCACTTGTATAATACAGCAATCATTTAAAACAAATGATTTTTAGTGTTGTTACATAATTTGACCTCTTAACAACTCAATCACTATCCCCATACACAATTAAGCAGTAAATTATCTGGATTTACTTACTTTATGTGGCAAGTCAGTAATAATTGAGCTTTTAAAATGCCAAGATCCTGGTTATTTGGTTGTTAAAAAGTGCTGGCCCATCTCAAAATACTGGTGGCCCCTTTTTAAAATATTGATGGGCCACTGGCCCATTCTGACAAAATTCTAGATGGAACCCTTGTACCAGGTTAATCATAATTACTTTGAATTCCTAGATCACATACAAGACCTTCATATAAATGACATTCGTATTTTCTGTTACTCTCTCATCAGAATCTAACAACATTCCTAGAGGGTGAAAAGCATTTAAGACTCCACATGTAAATTAAGGCTGCTACGTGCTTCTCATCAACATTTTGCTGATAGTATAGATCAAGATCACACTGCACAGAATGTGCAGTCTGGTCTTGGATCTACACTACCCGACAAGGAGATATCTTTATCCCAAAAATACCTTTAATATTATAAAATTTGTGGTTTTACTATCAGCTTGAAAGTTTCATGTTAGTTATTTAGCAGGATAAGGGTTAAACTCCACTTATTATCGGTGTCCAGTCAATGAACATACATACAACTTTGTTTTATGTTTATCACTGATTTTAACAAGACTGCAAATGTCACAGCCAATGAGAGGTTGGACTACAGTTAGGATGCAAATAAATGCCTTCAAAACTTTCCACTTCATAACAACTCCAAGTATGCCAAAAAGGCTTGCAGCATACAAATTCAGATCCTAAACGGCTATTCATATATTCCTGATTTATTACAACATTATCATGATTCGAGTGTGGATCATGCCGACTCTGTTGGATACAATACATTTATGGCTTATGTATGCCATAAGATAAACTTGCTATGTGCATGTGAGTGTGACTTTGGCTAAACTGTGGGGTGCACGGAAATACCGAATTACACCTAATATACCAAATTATACCGAATTACACCGAATTATACCTACAAAACACTTATTAGATAAATATAGGGAAGTGTTGTGTGGCTTTCAACAGTATAATTCGGTGAAAAAAAAATGTACCGAATTACACTTTTATACTGAATTTGGCATAGATCTCGGCGAACTCGGAAGAAAATTACATACCGAATTATGCTAGATAATACGTTGTACATACATATGAATATAATTTGACTGGTTAATTTCATAAAATCTTTATTATTAAGTGTAATTCTATGTGACGTTCAATTCAGTACCTGGATGAAATCGCCGTACCGCTGTTTTGATTTCTCCAAATACCGAATTACACTTTTCATCTGAATCATACCGAATTACATCAGATATTACCAAATTAGACCAGAAAAACACAAATTAACTTTTTTTTAAGTTATCATATTGATCATATTGTATTATAATGTATAATAGGCTGCTCAACGCGACTCAAGGACCTGTTGTTAACAGCATAGATCAAGATCAGATTGCACAGAACGTGCAGTCTGATTTTCGACCTACACTATCTGATAAGGAGATATTTAATCCCCCCCCCCCATAAAAAAGGAAATATTAACTTCGTAATTTCATAATTGGGTTTCTGCATATGGCTTGAAAGTTTCATTCCACTTATTTAGCAGGAGAAGGACTAAGTGTAGATCTGTGTGGCTCGAGTTTAATTCGGTAAAAGTGCCGAATTATACCTTTATACTAAATTCGGTATCTCAAGGAACTCGGAGAAAATTATATACCGAATTAAGCTATGTAATACGTTGTACATACATGTACCGAGTTCGCCGAGATCTATGCCGAATTCAGTATAAATGTGTAATTTGGTACGGGTTTTTTTTTTTTACCGAATTATACTGTTGAGAGCCACACAACACATCTCTTAACAATTCTAATTAATCTGATATTTATCTAATAAGTGTTCTGTGGGTATAATTCGGTGTTACCAAGTGTAATTCGGTGTAACTCGGTATATCAGGTGTAATTCGGTATTTCCATGGACCGCTAAACTGTGTGTTCTAGCAGTGATTACGATAATTGAAGAAAGTTTCAGGCAACAAGGAAACCTGGATTCCAAGCTGGAGACATATAAGTAAATTATGGAATGACACACCACACCATGCGATAGCAAGGACACAGATGAAAGAGGGAACGCGTTCACAAGTTTTTTTTATCATTAAAACGGTCTTGTTCACAGCAAACTTAGACAAAGTTGGAAGCAGTTCACAAACCTTCTTCGTTGAAAACGTTTGGTGTTCTCTAAAAAATTGGGGCGTTGGTCTAGGACTTGCAAATGAAGCCATTTCTTTGAATTTTACATTGTGCAGAGCTCAAAGTCGCACACACGGCTGAGACCCTTTTATTATTGGTGTCAAAGATATCGGTAAAAATTATCGAACATCCAAATTAGTGCTGACGTTCTGTTTATTACTTTTCGCGGCAATTCAATGTTGATATGTTACAACTCATTTCATTGGTGGATATTTTTAGGTGTTACGAAAATTACCAAATTCAAACCTTTATAGAAAATTCAAATTTATATTTAGCGGTTGAAATTATTTCCAGAAATTCGTAAGTTTTATAAAATTGATTTTTCTTTTAAATAATATTGTTGAAATAAAATATGAGAAGAACATGGCCAATCAAAACGGCGCGTACATCACTTGTAATGAAGCATGCAAGGAAAGGTAAACAACGAAAAGGATTTGGCAAGAAGTAAAAGAGAAAGCAAGGAAAATTCAAAAGACGTTGATTGTTTTAGGAACCATTTTTTTTTGGCTCTGATAACATGCTTGGGTTTTTCTTTTTTTTAATTCTGGTCTCAGTTTCATCTTGGAGCAGTATCTGTATGAGCACAAAATACTGGTAAACGAAATGGACATTTTGTCAGAAAAAAAGCACCTCAAACTATTGCAATTTCTAAGTTGCAGTTGGTGTATTTGCCAGAATATTCCACTAAATATTGGACACGGAGATTAAAGATGCTACTGTATAGCCTAATATAAATAAGGAAAAAAAATCATTAAGAATCAAAATATTTAGTAACTCGAGACACATTAAAGAAACAAGGGGACCATAATTTAGCACTGGATTGCTCACCTACACCTGTTATCTACCAACATCATGTTTTTTTAAACTTAAACTGGCTTTATTTGAATTATTCTCAGCTTTTTTGGCTAAGGTTAGAGTGTTAAGGAGGGCAGGAAAATTTAGGGGTTTCCAGCAATATCTCATTTTCCTGCAGTGCTATCAAAAGCCTTCATTAACACAGTTATTAAAACTGCAGGCCACTACTTACTGTAGCGATGGTGGCCTGTTCCAAACCATACAGGACTTGAGTTTCTTTCTGAGGATTGATGACAGTCGCTATGACAGGATTCATTCCTCTCTCACTGCTGCTCATAGTTTCAAAGGTGGTTTTGTTGGAAAGGTTGGGAAGAATACTATGAGAAGTACTGGTAAAAGAAACTCCAGGAAAGTGTAGGTGCTCTGGCACTGAAATATAGATGAAAATGCTTTTAAACACATTACAAACAACCATGCACTTACTTCCATTTATGCATGACTGAAAAATGGAGTTAATGCAACTTTCAGTAATACATTGTATTTTACTCGTATCATGACAATAGCGCACTTATTCATGATTTTCTTTGGTTTCATGAATGCCTAAAAGACTGCGGTTAAGATTGACTTGCATAAGGACATCATCACAGCGTTTTCTCAGTTTCCCAAAATGTTTTCAAAAGGCTTCTTCCATAGGGTCGTTAAAACTCGGGATTGTGATCAAGGTAAAGGGCTAACTACCCAAACTAAGGTGCTAGCAATGGCTCAAATTTCCAGGAATGAATCATTGGGAGTGATTATATTAAGTTGTCAAGATTCCCTTTACCACTGATTGGATGCATAGGAATAAGACAGGTATTCCATGTATCCCTATACCACACAATCCTGAGTTTTAATGGCCCTGACAGAAAAGACTTTTGAAAAAATTGTGGAAAAAGGTGAAAATGCTGGTAACCAGCATTTTCTCCTTTTCCAACAATTTTTTCTACCATTTTAAAGACAAATATTACCTTCTGTGCTACAATTAATTTGTTGTCTGCAAATGCTTTCAATTTTCAGAAGACTAATTTTGTCGTTTGGTAAAAAGTTCAAGCCGTCAAACTCCCTTTCAATTGACTTGATGTTTACATATAAAACAGATATTTAATCATATTGATGTATGACTGAACTGCAGAAAATTCACAGGTGTAAATATTTTATTATATTTCAATAAATTAAGCATTGTATACAAGTATTTTATTACATGTCAATAAATTAAACATCTACACAGAACACACTGCACAACAAGTTAAAAAAAATGTTTAAAAAAAATGGATTTGCTTAATCTTCTCCAGGACAGTATTTAACTTTAGTGAAATATTATAATTGGCGCATGAAAAAATTCATTTAACTCTTTACCACACAATCCCGACTTTTAACGACCCTGAGAACGAAAGCTGTTGAAAACATTGTGGGAAAAGGAGAAAATGCTGGTAACCAGCATTTTCTCCTTTACCCACAATGTTTTCTACCCTTCCCAAATCATATTCAAATTTTGATTCACATTTATTTTGTCATCTGCAAATGCTTTCAATTTGGACTGGTCCAAAGTTGTGTCATTTGGTAAAGAGTTAACCCTTTACCACACAAGCCAAAGTTTCAACAATACTGAAGAAGAAAGCTTTTGAAAACAATGTAGAAAAAGGAAAAAATGCTAGTAATCAGCATTTTTTTAGCATTTTCTCCTTTTTCCACAATGCTTTCTAACTTATCTATGACAGAAAAGACCATTTGAGCTACATTTGTCAGCTGCAAGTGCTTTCAATTTGGTCAAGTCCAAAATTTTGTTGTTTGGTAGAGTTAAAGCTCGAGACATTAAAAACAATAATTTGGAAAAAAAGTACTTTCATACATGGGGCAAAAATTGTGGCAAAGAGACTTACTGTTTTTTGTGGACTACTATAAGATGAAAGGGGTATAACTGGTACTGGTACCTAGATTTAGCTGTACGAGGGTCCTCCAATAATGAGTGAGACTGTTGCCATATATCAAATATTGTCTGACAGATTTTAATGAAACTTCGCACGTATATTGCCTAACATATTAGCAACACAAAAATTACGTCAAATGACGTTACGTTATGACGTCACAATTATGACGTCACTTCCTGTGACACAAACAACTGCAGCATGGCCAGCTTCACAGCAGAAGAACGACGTGCATATATAAAAATTGAGTATTATAAGGGTAGCACTGGAACAGAGATTTTTCAAACCTTACAAAAAGTTTGTGGGGACCAAGCTATTTCTCGTGCAGCAGTGTTCCCTGCGACGTGTTGCTGCAAGGTGGGTACCCCATGCACTAAGCTCGTAGCAGAAACAGGCAAGAGTGGATGTTGCCAGTCAATTGCTGGAAAGATACAAAACTGAGGGTGATATGTTTCTTAACAGGATAGTGGCAATAGATGAGACTTGGATACAAAGTTATGAACCAGAACTAAAAAGACAATCTTCAGAATGGCACACGCCGGAGTCCCCACGACCCATTAAATTCAGGCGAAAACAAGGAAATTTGAAGATGATGATGATTTTTGCCTATGATAATCACGGTATATTAGCTGCAAATCGGGTCCCGATCGGGAAAACAGTCAATCAAGAGTATTATCGTACATTTCTGTTGTCTGTCTTGAGACCTGCCATTCGCAAGAAGCGACCGGAGCTGCTTGAACTTACGCCATTAATTCTGCATGACAACGCCGCCTGTCACAAGGCAGGTAGGGTGACGTCACTTTTGATGCTCTATAACTGGGACATTTTACCGCACCCTCCATAATCTCCAGACATGAGTCCTCCAGACTTTGATCTTTTTCCTAAGTTGAAAGAACCATTGTGCGGTGTGCGTTTTGAGGATTTAGACGCCCTGAAAGTAGAGGTGGCCAGTCAAATTCGACGCATTAACTCTGGTTGCCTAGCAACAGGAATAAGAAGACTTCCTCACCAATGGAATTCTGTCATTGAAAAGGGAGGAGCCTATATTGAAGGAATGTAGGAACATTGGATGAGTATTAGTTCAGGTATTTCTTCAATAACTACAGTCTCGCTAATTATTGGATGACCCTTGTAGTACAAAATTTACATGTAATCAAAAAAAAAACAAAACAAAAAGGAAAAAAAAGGAAAATACAGGGTAAAGAAAAGGGCAATAATCATAAGTTTTCTTACAGGCTTCATTAACTATACAAATGAAGTCAACCACAAATGACAAAAAAACGTGTCAAGATTTACAACAATTTATTAAATACAACATGTAAATGTAGATCCAAATGGTGCATGAACTGCACTTAAACAGCATCTTTCACTTTTTACCAAACAGCAAAATGTTAGACTTGTCCAAATTGAAAGCAATGGCAGACGACAACTCAAATATGGCTCAAAGAAAGAAATTTTCTTTGAAGGGGTAGAAAACATAATCGGCCCTTTCTCCTTTTCCCACAATGTTTTCAGTAGTATGTTCTTCAGAGTGGTTAAAACACAAAATTCTTTGGTAAAGGGTCACTACCCTTACGTAGAAAAGTCCTTTCACAGAAAAGGTAAATGTTTAAAACTAGCATGAAGAAACCATTTACCTCACAATCCCATGTTTCAATAACCCAAGGAAAGAGAAAATGCTGGTTATCAGAATTTTCTCCTTTTCCCACAATGATTTCTACCCCTTCAAAAAACAAATCCCATTATTTAAGCCACTTTCAATTTTGTCATATGGTAAAGAGTTATCAACAACAGGGGAGTAGCTAGCCCAAAAACAAAGTATACGCAAAAACGATACCAAAGGTATTGTCCAAGACGCAAGGTGCAAGGGGGGGTGGGGGTGGGGAGGGAAGGGGATTTATTAACAAAAGGGGCGTGGCTAGCCCTAAACAAAGTATATGCAAAAAAAAATACCAAAGGTATTGTTCGAGGCTCAAAGTGCAGAGAGGGGGAAGGGGAATTTATTAACAACAGGGGCGTGGCTAGCCCAAAACAAAGTATACGCAAAAAAGATACCGAAGGCATTGTCCAAGGCGCAAAGTGCAGAGAGGGGAGAGAGGGCTTTATTAATAACAGGGGTGTGGCTAGCCCAAAACAAAGTGTATGCAAAAAAGATACCGAAGGTATTGTCCAAGGTGCAAAGTGCACATTGGGCGGGGAGGGGATTTCCCAGGAAGGTCTGGAGGGCCTCATTTAGAAACTTCCAAATGTATAAGCTATTTGGTGGCCTCTGGTGACAGGTTTTTTGGAAAATACTGAAAATAGTCTCTCATTTCTTTTTTTTTCTCCCTGAAAAGTGCGCACAACTGTGTTTTTGTGTACAGGCAGCTACGCCCCTTTACAAAAATGTCTAGGTTCAAGGCAAGATATTTGTAGAACACACCACTGCAGACAACTGGAAACTTTGTCTTACACATTTGCAGTTTTTTGTAAAATACATGAACATGTAGTTTCAATCTAATGACAGCAAAATTGAGGGAGGAAATGGCAATGCAAATTTAAATATGAGAATGTCCAGACATACCAACAGATCAAATGACAGGCTGATTCTTCTTTTAATAAAGAAGTCAAAATTGCACTTTTTTGTTAGCATTTAACACTAGCAGACAACTGACATATGAACAACAACAACAACAAAAAAAGATTTGAATAAATTATCAAATAAAAATATCTAAGTCAATATAATAGTTTTCAACCCTGATTACATATTAAATTGAAATCTAGGTTATGTTTTCAGACTAAAGCAAAGGCAAATGCTTTTTCACTTTGTTAACTCTTTACTAGGCCACAATACGACAAAATTTTAGATTGTCAAAATTGAAGACAATTGAAGAAAAAATAAAACAAACGATTTGCCTAACTCTTTACCACATGATTCTGAGTATTAACAACCCTGAGGAAGAAGCCTTTTGAAAAAATTGTGGGAAAAGGAGAAAATGCTGGTAACCAGCATTTTCTCCTTTTCTCAAAATGTTTCCTACCATATCAAAGACAAAGACTATCATCTCAATCAAATTTTATTATCGTCTGCAAATGCTCTCAACTTGGACCAGTCTTCAGTTTTGTTGTTTGGTTAAGAGTTAACTGTTTTTGAAACAGTAGAAACCTTTACGGGAAAAGGAGAAAATGCTGGATACCAGCATTTTGTTGTTTTCTCAGAATGCTTTCAAAAACTTTTAAATTCAGGGACATGGAATTGTTTGGCCGTGAAGAGTTCAGCTTTGTAAAGTTACAGCCATACAGTAATAAAAGTATATTTGCCATCATTCATAGAATCAACCTTACAACTTATATGACTAGAAAGAAGATCATCAAAGTCTATCTAATAGTGATACATGTAATCTTATGATCATTTAACATTGATTATATAGTGTTGAATTCCACTTTCAACATTATTTCAGTCACATCACTGCAACAGCTAACATATTCATGTATGTCCTAGATTTCACCTACACCTACAGTTAGATGTGACTAAATGTTAGGATTTGTTTTTGAAAGGATAGTAAACATTGTGGGAAAAAGGTGAAAATGTTGGCAACAAGGTTTTTATCCTTTTCCATCCTTGTTTAAAAAAGCTCTCTTTCCCAGCATTGTAATGGGTGATGCATAAATGTAATTTCTGTTTTGATGCGTCGAAAGATAAAACGAGATTCATATAAGGGTGCACCGCCTGTCAAAGATGAGATAAAAATGTTGTTGCATTGTTTTAACTGTAATTATCATATCTTTTGCTGCCATAAAAATATATACATTGTTCTGACTGTTGACCCATCTTTGCACAACTGCGACTTTTCATACCAGAACAGTTGACACCTATGTTAAACATTATGGGAAAAGGAGCAATTGCTTGTAACAAGCAATTGCTCTCCTTTTCTCAGAATGTTTTTTCTACTTTGTAAAAAGAAAAATGAATAATAATAACTTTCTTTTGTTTCATTTTTTGCCTTGCTCTGATTTCTTAAAGTAGTTGTTGGGCATTATATTAGCCTGAACAATGTGGAACAAGAAAGTATAACTACATGTATATAGTTTACAAATACACCAAGAATTGTGAGCATACACATTAACTCTTTACCCATTGACAAAATCTTAGACTTGTCCAAATTGAAAGCATTTGCAGACAACAAAATAAATGTGACTCAAAAATTAAAACTTGACTTTAGAAGAGTAGAAAACACTGTGGGAAAAGGAGAAAATGCTGGTTACCAGCATTTTCTCCTTTTCCCACAATGTTTTCAGAAGGCTTCTTCCTTTGGGTCATAAAAACCAGGGATTGTTTAGTAAAGGGTTAAACATTGGTTGCATTGCTCAAGATATTTGTGTATAACATATTTGTCTATTTCTTTTAATATTTCTCCACTGTCTTCCACTGAGTGTTGGGTCTGTCTGAAAATATACTGTACAGTGAAGGGTTAGACAACATCACAAATCTGTACTTCCTTCACATAGTAAAAGCATTTTTCTCACATTGCTGGAGACTTTTGCATACAAAGTATATGTTTCTTCTTTCAAATATTCTTAAAGAGTCTCAAACTAGTTTTCGATTTGTCTGAAAATAGACCTAGGTAACAGGTTAAATATCACATGTCCATCCATTTACTAGTACGAGTGCATATACTAGATTTCTTTTGCATTGCTTGAAACATTTGCATATAAAGTTGCGTTTAACTCTTTACCATACAAAAACATTTTAGACTTGTCCAAAATGAAAGCATTTGCAGACGACAGAATAAATACGACTCAAAAATTGAAATTTGCTCTGGGAAAGTTAGAAAACATTGTGGAAAAAGGAGAAATTGTGTTACCAGCATTTTCTCCTTTTCCCACAATGTTTTCAAATGCTTTCTTTTTCAGGGTCGTTAAAAGTCAGGATTGTGTGGTAGAGAGTTAAAGAATTTGTAGTTTTTTTTTTCAAATATGCTTCTTTGTATCATTCTTCATTCCAGTTTTCTTTATAGTCCTACACAAGACATTTGTCTGCCTGAAAACAGACCTGCGTAACGATTAACCCTTTACCAAACAACTCCTTTTTTATGACTCTCATGGAAAAAGCCTTTTGAAAACATTGTGGGAAAAAGTAGAAAATGCTGGTTACCAGCATTAACCCTTTACCACATCCTGGGTTTTAAGGACCCTGAAGATTAAAACTCTGAAAACATTGTGGGAAAAGGAGAAAATGCTGGTTACCAGCATTTTCTCCTTTTCCCACAATGTTTTCTATCCTTTCAGACACAAATTTCATCATTTGCGCAATGTTTAATTTTTCGTCTTTAAATGTTCTCAATTTGGACCAGTCTGGAATTTTGTTGTTTGTTCAAGAGTTAAACAAATATTTCAGCATTTGATCAATTCTTATTTTGTCCTCTGCAGATGCTTTTAATTTGAACAAGCCTTACATTTTGTTGTCTGCTAAATACTTAACTCTTTACCACACGAGAAGAATTTATACCTGTCCAAATTGAAAGCATTTGCAGACAACAATTTAGATTTGGCTCAAATGATGGGTCTTACCTCTAAAAGGGTAGAAAACATTGTGGGAAAAGGAGAAAATGCTGGTTACCAGCACTTTCTCTTTTTCCCATAATGTTTTCAAAAGTGTACTGTTTCAGGGTCGTTAAAACTTGGAATTGAGTAGAAAGAGTTTAACATCACAAGTCCACACATTGCAAGTGACAGGTTATGCGTCAACAGTCTAAACATACTTCAGTTTGTATCATTACAATGTCCCGTCCCCCCACCCATCACATATATCTCTTTGTTCTCAAACAGTTCAAAATGTTGATCTGACGGAGTTATAACATTGTTTATCATGGCTCTCACGACAGAATCAATTGGAATGGTTATAGCAGTTGGAAATATCATCGACACAGGCTTCAGGAGGAATCTTGCAAAGGCCTCTAACGGTCTGCTTTCTTTCCTGTCCACCATTAATACCCTGAAATAATAAACCACAAGGGATATTTAACTCTTTACCAGTCAACAAATTTTTAGACTGGTCCAAAAGCAAAGTATTTGCAGACAACACATTAAAATTTACTCAAATAATGAAATCTGTCCTTGATAGGGTAGAAAACATTGTGGGAAAAGGAGAAGATGCTGGATGTGTTAAAAGGTAAATTAAGTTATGGTTTGACCTTTTATTGAACAACAAAATTTTAGACTTGTCCAATTTGATAGCATCTGCATACATATTACAAATCAAATGTTACTGAATTAATGAAACCTGTCCTTGGGAGGATAGAAAAATTGTAGGAAAAGGAGAAAATGCTGGAAACCATCATATTCTCCTTTTCCAAAAATGATTTTAGAAGCATTTCTCTCAAGTTTCTTTTAAAGGATTGTTTGGTAAAGGAATAAACCAGTGTGTCCCTGTGACATTTATCTCTTCTAGTCTGATGGTCAGCCTTGAATACTGTATACATGGATATATACCCATGTCAGAGAGTTTGCGAATTACCAGTTACAGACATTTTGCGAACGGAAATGTTTGCGAATTCAAAACACTCGTTATTTGCTAGTGTACTTGTGGTAAAATACACAAACAGAAAGGTTTGCGAATTTTTCAAATTTGCGAAATCGCAAAATTTTCCATGTCGCAAAAATTTCCCCTTATAAAGTAACAATTGAATTTACAATATTTCATGGATACAGTTCTAGAAGATCTTAGTAAAGCAACAAAAACCTTATGGTATAAGTCCTCTATTCATAGTTAACACCTAGCTCCAGTTTGAAGCTAATATCTTCTGTAGTGATGTGGGGTATCGGAAAATGTAAATGTTTTTGCATGATGATAATGAAGACAAGAGGGCTATGACAAAGCTGTAATGTTTCCTTCCAAAAACACAACCAAGCTAAAAAGATCAATCAGAAGGTATCAGCATCAAAAGAGAGAAATTGTAAGAGATCTATTTCATTCTGTCACTTTTCTGAAATCTACATAGTATGCTATATTTTTATCTCTTTATCAAACGATAATATTTTGGACTCAACTAAATTCAAAGCATTTGCAGACAACATATAAACTGTAGCTTAACCCTTTAGCGCACAATGCCGACTTTCAACAACCCTGGGAAAAATAGCCTTTTAAAACCATTGTGGGAAAAGGAAAAACCAGTATTTTCTCCTTTTCCCACAATGTTTTCTACCCTACCAAAAACAGAGTCAGAATTTGAGCCACACTGAAATTGTCGTCTGCAAATGCTTTCAATTTGGACAAGGCTAAAATTTTGTCATCTGGTAAAGGGTTAAATGAGGATTTCTGTCTTTGATATGGTAGAAAACATTACTGGAAAAGGAGAAAATGCTGGTTACCAGCATTTTCTCCTATTCCCACAATGTTTTCAAAAGCCTTCTGGCACAGGGTCGTTTTAACATGGGATTGTTTGGTAAATGGTTAAAAAAAAAAGCAAAGTAAAAAGATTCATACGCTGGTCTAAAGACTGTCAGCCTCTCAAAATGCATCACTTTAAGTGCCTCTTCAACCTGGCCCTGTAAAACAAGAACATAAATATGACATGACTTTCTTCACTGTTTGGTATGGTATTATCAGCAGAAAATCTAAAGAAGGAGAAAAAAAAGCAGAAACAAGAGGGCCTGATGGCCCTGGATCGCTCACCTGAGTCAATAGGCAAAATTTCACTCCAGGGTCATGATTGAAACTCTGACCAATTGTCAGGTCAATTGAGCTTAAAATGTGGCCTCTAAAGCGCCCTCAAGGAATTTTCATAAGTTGACCTAGTGACCTAGTTTATGACCCCATGTGACCCAATTTTGATCTCATCCAAGATTTTATCAAGACAAACATGCTAACCAATTTTCAAGTCAATTGAGCAAGATTTTTTGCCTCTAGAGCCCATACGGAATTTCTGTAAGTTGACCTAGTGACCTGGTTTATGACTCTAGGTAACCCAATCTTGAACTCATCCTAGATTTTATCAAGACAAACATTCTCAGCAATTTTCAAGTCAATTGAGCAATAAATGTGGCCTCCAGAGTGCTCACAAGATTTTTCTTTAATTTGACCAAGTGACCTAGTTTAAGAACCCACATGACCCAATTTAGAACTCATCATAAAGTCTATCAAGTCAAACATTCTGAACAATTGAGCAATAGATGTGGACTCTAGAGTGCCCAAATAAATTTCTTTAATTTGACCTACTGACCTAGTTTATAACTCAATTTCAAACTCATTCGATATTTCATCAAGACAAACATTCTGACCAATTTTCATGTCAATTGAGCATGAAATGTGGCCTCCAGAGTGCCCGCAAGGTATTTCTTTAATTTGACCTTGTGACCTATATTATGACTCCAGGTGACCCAATTCTAAACTCATCCTAGATTTTATCAAGACAAACATTTCAACCAATGTCCAAACCAATTGAGCAATAAATGTGGCCTCTAGAGTGCCCACACAGTATTTCTTTAATTTGACCTTGTGACCTAGTTTATGACCCAAGGTGACCTAAGTTCAGACTCATGTGAAATTTTATCAGGACAAACATTCTGAATAACTTTAAAGTCAATTGAGCAATGAATGTGGCCTCTAGAGTGCCAACAATATATTTCCTTAACATGACCTAGTGACCTAGTTTATGACCCCAGGTGACCCAAATTCAAACTCATCCAAGATTTCATCGAGACAAACATTCTGACCAATTTTCAAGTCAAATGAGTTGAAAAATATGGCCTCTAGAGTGCCCACAAGGTATTTCTTTAATTTGACCTAGTGACCTTAATTAAGACCCAAAGTGACCCAAATTCAAACTCATCAAAGATTACATCAAGAAAAACATTCTGACCACATTTCAGATCAAATGAGCAAGAAATGTGGCCTCTAGAGTGCCCACAAGGTATTTCTTTAATTTGATCTAGTGACCTAGTTTATGACCACAGGTGACCCATTTTCGAAACTCATTGAACATGTTGTGCTCCTGTGGGCTAACAAACTTAGTACAGGTCCACTAAGAGATAATACATACCAAATATCAAAGCTCTACGCCTTCCAGTTTTAAAGAAGAAGAATTTTAAAGTTTTCCTTCTTTGTTCCTATGTTCGAAATTGTGACTGCCGGGGCAGGGCCAGTTTTCACCCAAGCGGGTTTATTTGAACAGACTTGGTAGAAGTCTACTAGGAGAAACTACATGCCAAATATCAAAGCTCTACACCTTCCAGTTTCAGAGAAGAAGAATTTTAAAGTTTTCCTTCTTTGTTCCTGTGTTCGAACTTGTGACCCCTGAGGCGGGGCCAGTTTTGTTTCCAGGGTCATCATATGAACAAACTTCGTAGAGGTCCATTAGGAGATCCTACATACCAAATATCAAAGCTCTACACCATCCAGTTTCAGAGAAGAAGAATTTTAAAGTTTTCCGTCTTTGTTCCTATGTTTGAACTTGTGACCCCCGGGGCGGGGCTAGTTTTGACCCCTGCGGGTTTATTTGAACAAACTTGGTAGAGGTCCACTAGGAGATGCTACATACCAAATATCAAAGCTCTATGCCTTCCAGTTTCAGAGAAGAATTTTAAAGTTTCCTTCTTTGTTCCTATGTTCGAACTTGTGACCCCCGGGGCGGGGCCAGTTTTGACCCCAGGGGCATCATATGAACAAACTTGATAGAGGTCCACCAGGAGATGCTACATACCAAATATCAAAGCTCTACGCCTTCTAGTTTCAGAGGAGATTTTCAAAGATTTTGCATTTTTTTTCCTTTTTGTTGCCATGGCAACCAGAGTTAAGGGTGGAATTCAATTCTTTGAACAACTTTGGTAGAGCTTCACCCAAGGAACATCCCTGCCAAGTTTCATCAAGATTGGCCCAGTGGTTTAGGAGAAGATGTTTAAAGAAATTGTTGACGGACGACGGACACCGGACATAGGGCGATCACAATAGCTCACCTTGAGCATGTTGTGCTCAGGTGAGCTAAAAACTGGGGCACTTAAAAGCAAAATACTGCAGAAGAAGGAGATAACTCTTTACCATTCCACATAACTCTAGACTTGCCCATGTTAAAAGCAATTGTAAACAACAAAGTAAATGTGGCTCAAATGAATAGAATAAGAAAGCGATGAAAACATTGTGGGAAATAACTGCAAAGAAAAATTATAACTTTTATAGTAGAAAGACAACAAACTTCAGACTTATCAAAATTGAAAGCATTTGCAGTTGACAAATTAAATGATACTCCAATGATGGAATTTGTCCTCTGAAATCTAGAAATAATTGTGGGAAAAGGTGATTCTCCAATTTGCTTAAGGTTTTCTTCAAAGCATATCTCCTCACATTTGTCAGGAAATAGGCTTTGAAGAAAACATTAAGCATTTGTGCATTGCTCAGTTATGGTTAGAAAAGAAGCTACTAATGACAAAATCCTCGTGAATGAGTGACTTGAAAATGAAATACTAACCACTGCATTCCAGATATGTGTTGCCTTTTTCACAGAGCATGGCTCATATATGAGCTAAGCTCTGGGAAAGGGGAGTCTAATGCATCTCTGTGATGCACGATACCAAGCAATTCATCACATAGTTATGGATCCATGAAATCCATTTTGTCTAACACCCGACTGAACCATGAGGTAGACTGGTCCTGTGCCTTGTAGATTATTGATCAATAGCAAAAAGTTTTGACCCAGGCCAGCCTGCGCGGACTGCGCAGGCTGGCCTGGGTCAATACTTTTTGGAGATGCATTAAATCCCAGTTTTACAGAGCATGGTTCATATGCAAGTGTGCTGGTAAACTTAACAAAGAGAAAACACAAACCTTTGTTCTCGTATACAGTCCATTACTTTTGTGGTTTGCTGCATAGGTGGACATAAACTGGTAATGTTTGGTACCCCCTGCCTTGGCTAACTCAGCGGTTTTCAACACATAGTCATGGTCTACTCTTTTAAACCCATGCTGGAAATAAAACAGTTCAAATGAAATGTCTCATCTTTACTCACCACTGTGCCAAAAACTTTTTTAAAGATACATCCTTACAGCCAGAGAGAAAAAACGTTGTGAAAACTTGACAGTGTGAAGAATGGTTCAGAGTTTAGTCAGCTGTATCAACATAGCTAAAGATTCCGATATAGTGTAGGGGATAAAGAAACTGGAGGGATTTGTCTTTGATTTAAAACTGGAACCCACAACAGTGATTTCTTTGAAGGCCTCAAGAAAATGAAACGCATTTTCTATCGGTCTAATCTGAGCAACCTTGCCTTAGTTAGGGGCAAAATTTGGCAAGAAGGTTCAGGAAAGAAAGATTATAGTTTCATAACATAAAGATGAGGTGGGTTGAAAACAGACTGAAAATGAGTAAAGATATATCTTTAAGATTTCTGTACTGTAAATTATCAATCTGTTATTGCAATTAGGAAACTACCAACAACAGCAACACATGTAGGTACCAACACTTCGCTGTAAATGCTTTTACAGTAACAATTCCATGTTAAACAAGGGGGCATAACCATGTCAAAATATTTTGAAGGTTACCTGCTCTTCTGGTAATGGGCTTCCCTTTTAATAATAAACAACTACCAAGAGTTTAAACTGTAGCAAAATTCTCGTTTGAAAGAATAGGAAACCATGCTTTGTGAAAAGGGACCTTAATGTATCTGCAAAAAGTATTGACCCAAGTCAGCCTGCATTTCATGCAGGCTGACCTGGGTCAAACTTTTTGCTATTAATAAATTTTCTGCAAGTCAAAGCCAGTCAATTGTTAGACTAAATGAATTTTAAGGGACCCTAGTTTTGTGATGATTTGCATGGTATAATGCATCAAGGAGATGCATTAAACCCTCTTTTGTCAGAGCATTGCTCAAGTATGGCTATGTCAGAAATACTTTGAGGGTACCTACACTACTGGTATAGGTTCCCCATTTGATAGTTAGCAACTACCCAGATTTTGAAGAAAATATCTTGAAGTAATGACTGAGACATAAAAAAAAATATCAAAGTGCTTCATGACGAAAAACACACACAAAGCAACTGGGCTATGACAAAACCTTTATACCAAACTTCCAATGCATTGCCAGAATTACTTGATTTTTTTTCCCAATGTATTTTTTTAGGGCGTAGGTATTTCACAAACAATTTCTCTAGCATATGTGAAATTCGCCATGTACATTTTATTCATTTTTGTCACAGATGACTGAACAAATGACAAAACATGCGTTTGGTGCCAAGTACGCAGGAGGTATGCAGTGATTTATTATCTCTGTTTTCTGATGGAAAACGGAACAAAACAAATCATTGATGTTCACCCAGATGTACCAGTTTGATTAAGTTTTCTCCACAATCTAATAATCTTAGAAGGGGCGTAGTTAAGGGCACAAACTACCTGTGGCTTAGAATGGCCAGCTTGCCACAGTCCAACTGCCTATCCCCGTGCTTCTATGGTCAATCTCAGCATCTTCAACACTACTTAACTGTGCAATACATGCACTAAAATGATGGTCAAGCTGTCCTCAACTTGAAAAGAGAAAGTTGATAATCACATGCTGCACAAGGAACTCACTTAGCGCCAAACAAGAGTTTTATCATTTGTTCAGTTGACTGTGACAAAAAATCAATAAAAAATACATGCCACATTTCACACAGGCCTAGATACTAAATTTGAAAAATATATTAAGTAACTTTGGTGTTGCATTGGAAGCCTGGAATAGTCTCTTTTCTTCTTAAACAGCCACCTTACATATTCAATACAGACCTCTCCTGCCTTTGCTCTAGTTGTGCCAAGACAGCAAAAACAGACATCATGTCCTTTAAAATCATCTACATGGGCTCCAAGGTTCTCAAAGTCTACCACCTTTTGTTCCTAATAAAAAAGAAAAGTACTTAAAATTAAGTATTATCAACCTATCCTTTAATGACCCTAAGGAAAGGGCCTTTGAAACATTGTCAAAAAAGGAGAAAATGCTGGTAACCAGCATTCTTTGTTGTTTGGCATACAGGTTTTTGAAAAATTGAGGGTTAATTTGTATCAAACAAGAAAACTGACATATTACAAGCTTGTACAAGTGCATAATTATAGTAGTTAAAAAAAACTTTAAGGTGTGAGAACTTGTAAATAAAAAAAAATATAAGAATTTACCAAAACATGTATACTACTATATGACTTCGATGGGCAAATCTAAACAGAACGAAACCTCAAATATTGCCGTTTAACTCTTTACCATACAATGCCAAGTTTTATCGACCCTGAGAAAGAAGGCTTTGAAAACATTATGGCAAAACAAGAAAATGCTGGCAATCAGGATTTTCTCCATTTCTACAATGTTTTCTACCCTTCATGAACAATTTACATCAGCATTGTTCTAGCTGATTAAAATTTTGTCATCTGCAAATGCTTTGAATTCGGTCAAGTCTAAAATTTGTCATTTGGTAAAGAGGTAACCCTTTACCACACAATGACGACTTCTAACGACCCATACAAAGTACGCTTTTGTAAACATTGTAGGAAAAGAAGAAAATGGTGGTAATTTTCTCCTTTTCCTACAATGTTTTCTACCCTGTCAAGGACAAATTTTGTCATTTCTGTCACTATCAATTTGTCGTCTGCAAATGCTTTCAATGTGGACCAGTCTTAAATTTTGTCGTCTGGTAAAGAGTTAAGGGCTTTTTTTTTGCGTGTCAAAGAGTATGGCAAAAGTAGATGGTGTAGATTCATGATCAGACAGCATGCTTGATCTACAATCTCTACACATAAGCCACAAAATAATGTCAGAACAAACTTACAAATTCAGGACCAAAGGTGTCATTCAGTTCCACTTCTCTCCTCCCAATTAAAGTTACTTTTGAAAATATTTTCTCCTCGGCTAGGACCTTTGCTAGAAGTGAGCCTGTTTCTCCTGTGTAGCCAAGTATGACTGCAGTTTTTCCAAACTGTTTAAATGCTTGCATTTTATCACTTGATCCTTCTGCCATTCTGTGAAATTAGAAATAAAAATACTGTCATAGGTTTATCTTTAAATGGAAAATTTTACAATTGAGTTCTTACAAGCATTTTGTTCCTTTACCCATAATATTCTTTTCCGTTTCAAAAACATATCCAATCAACTGAAACATAGTTTAAGTTACTTTGTTGATTCCACACTTTTTGGACACAATTAAAAGAACAAATCAGAAAATTTTCATTCAATCAATTATTATTGTTTTCTTGGCTAATCAATTTATGTCCACCTGTTTGAACTACCAGAACAGCTGAGTTTGGAAAGTACAATTTAATCTCATTTACATCATTCTAGCTGATTGTAAGTAGAGATTGATGCACATGATCAAACATATATTTTAAAAATCCTGATTTTATTTATTTAACTTATACTCCAACACAAACAAACAACAAAAACAACAGAAAACAAAAAAGCCAACATTGACTGATAGTCCATGATGACCAGGTCTGCTAATTTTTATTGCGAACAAATCAAAATCCCCAAAAACCAATTGGTACGACATTGCTATGAACATCTTCAGGTTTCGAAATTCCCACATATTTATTCACAAAAAATGCGAGTTGAAATTTCAAGCACTCAAAAAAAAATGTGAGTGCAAAGTATTGACAGTCAATTACCAAACTGTACTAAATTTTGTATGCGAATACAAATATAGTAATTTTTTTTCGTTCTGGATAAACATCGGTCATGTCGCACTGAGAATACCCTTCAACGGCTATTAATAATTTTACATGTCGCCATTGAAGCCTCCGAGTTGTCATTCATTACCTGAGTTTCGTGAGCCAAGTGCGTTCGTTAGCACTCACGGCCAATACTACGATTTGGCGTTTTTTACACACACACAGTAGGCGAATTCAATCTCTGATCATAAAACAGAAATATTTGTCAATCTTTCATGAAAATATAATTATCATGCACAAATAACAACGAGAAACAAGTCGGATGTGGTGGACTCGCTAAACCAGTTATTGGACGTGCAGATATTCGGATGTGACACGTCCATAATTCATATACAAAATTGTCCACCATTGTAAATTTTACAGAAATTTAACTTGGATTGAGAACAGATATTCAACTGGAATTGAATTGATAGTTAAATGATGGTTTTAATATCAGCTAACGTTCTTGTTTTTTGTTTAGTTGTTGTCTTTAGTTAACAGGTTATGTAGTCGAACAGAACTGAACAGTTTGTACTGGCCGTTTGTTCTTTACCATTGGTAGACATGCTGGGCTTCAAAAAAAAAAAAAAGAAAAGAAAAATGCGAGTCCAATTTTAATTTTGCGTGTGGAAAAAAAAACACTAGCTAAAATTTGCCAGTGGATGAAAAAACGAAATTCAAACCCTGATCTTAGTTTGAAAAAGCAATTCAATATCATTGCCTTAGCAAGACTGTGTCACGAAAAATCTTTCAGCATAAGACAGATATGCTCATCTTTTTAACTAAAGATGTCCCCTACAGCCAATCTCCAAATCTGGAATGCTATAATTATGTCATTTGATTTCCTATGACAAGCATAAGTAACTGACATACTACACCCCTTTAAGTTTATAGAAACGTCAACTCCTTTTGGACGAACCAGCTTAGGGACGAAATTAGCCAAGGGACACACAAAAAAAAAAGCCAAGGGGTGAAAATAGCCCAGAGTTCCGTAAAATACAGACAGAAGGACACGTACGAACGATCCCAGAGATGAAAGCTCTTGCTTTCAGCAAAATAATTGAAGAAGTTTATGAATAATTTATGATGTGACATTTCCACAAAACGTGACCTTTTTTGCACGAGACTTACCTGCATACTGCTTCCTTGTTTACCTCAGCCGTGTACTCTTGTGTTGCAAAGTATCCTCCTAAAGCGATTGCAATAACACCGATTCCGATCGCAACCCCTGGAATTATTTCATCGCATTTGAACCACAACATTTCTCTCACACTTCCGTGTGTAAAACGTCACACTTTTTGAGCGAGAACTCAATCAACGGTATCCAGTATCTTCCGGTATACAGTATAGGCACCTGTAAACAGTTTGCTTCGAATTGGCCATGTAAAAATTAGATATAACTGAGAAAGGTAGGTTTTCAATGCAATTTTCATAAGAAGAGTAGTTATTACACCCATGAATTGTGTTAGATTAAGGAAAAGAAGCGTTTGGTTTGTCTGTGAAACAGTAGGTCATGACCTTTCGTTCTTTATTCTATAGTTTTGACCCCAAATGCGAAAGTGAGGGGTCATGGAGCTAGCGGCTTTTTTTAGCCGCGAAAACAAGGGTAGGGTCAGGGCACGAAAGATTGCGAAAAAACGGCATGGTAATGTGCTATTTTGGATTTTATCCCCAGATTATGTGTTGTTTTGAGTTTCAATTTAGCTTGGCATTTTCAGACTAGCTTCCTGGGTTTGCATTTTGTGAATTTTGGAATATAGGCTAAAATGGCATATTTTGTCAGTTTTTTTCCGACCGTGCCACTTGCCTATATTGATCATTAATTTCACTATTTCACAAGTTGAACATGATTTATTGATAAAATCTAAAGAATTAGGATCGTGCTGTTGCATTCAAGTGCTCTTTATAATTTCAAGCTGATTATATAGACCTTTGTTTGATGAAGTTCTGTTTAGCCTATTGTCGACCGAGACGAGTTTAGCTGAAAACCGTGTTCTGCTACCATATATAATCAATGCACCGACAATCGATCGAATGGTGTTTTACGCCACTTTCAACATTATTTTATTCATATCACGTCGACAACTCACAGATTCGTGTAAGTGCTGGGTTTCACCAGTACTAGTCTAGGGCCCTGAAGTATCTCGTCCATGGACACCCCTAAGAAAAACCTAGTGAGCCCAGTGAGTCTCGAACCCTGGAACTCCAGGTTACGAGTCCTAGTAGTTATACTCAAACGTCGATGTTATGTCACTGGTATTACCCTAATAAGTTGACATGAAATTGACCTTTATGCAAAGAATAATTAAAGAGTGAATATTTATACCATCGGGTATAAGCGGACGGTACGGAAATTCTATTAACGGTAAATGTCGGGTTTGACCCTTACTGTGCCATAGTCAAAATAAGAAGCTTTTGCGGATGACACAGATCAAGATCAGACTGCACAGAAAGTGCATCTTAGATCTATGTCACCTGCCACGTATACCAATTTAAACCAACAAAATCATCTTTATTTCTGGTATTTTAAGTATTCTTTAACACGATGAATCTATTAGCCGCATAAAGAGTTGAAAAACGTTCACGAAGTTCCGCATTCAGACGACATAAGCCGAAGCTAAGTTTCAACAATAATTCAAGCGTGTAATATACGGTAATAGAGGTCATTTATTTCATGTCAATTTGTTCGAGTAATATATGTGCATACCCCCCAAAAATCTGTAACAACAACAGAACAGCTATGAATTATTATTGTAAATGTATATTTAGGACTGTAGGCCTACATATAATATTAACACGTATTAACTTTTGCGCCGTGCTCTGTGAAAAGGGTGCTTAATGCATCGGCTAAAAATATCGACTCAGTTCAGCCTGCGCATTTCGCGCAGGCTGACCTGGACCGAAACTTTTTTTTCGGTAAGTTTTCTGCATGTTAAATAACTAATGTAACTAATTATTCACTCGGTTTTTAGACAAAATGGATTTTACGGATCCATACGTACTTGCTTGGTGTCATAGATCATGAAGAGGCATTAAGCCCCCTTTTGCCAGAGCATGGTGCATTTTGTTTTACATACTTCCACAGTAAAATCAATCGGTGTTATCCTTACGAAGTGACACACCGTCGCCATTGGGGCCTACAACCACCAGATTTTCTGACATAGCATCATACTGTTTACAAGTAAATACATCGTCAACAATGGAAATATGGTAAACATTACACATTTCACACTTTTCTGAGTGCTGACATGCACGAATCTACTCTGTAGTCACCATGTGTTTAGTTCGCTACACCAGTGAGACGGAATCACATGTACACAGCTCGTTGCCTCGTTGGCTGCGCATGTCATATTCTTCGAAGATTTGACCTGTCTGCTATGACGCATCACCCATCCCGGTATACCTGGGAAAAGTAGGGCTTATACCGAAGCTATTAGCCTATTACCCAAGCGTGTAGGGACTGTTTTAATAAATCGCCGATGCATAGGTTACATGCTAGCCGATCATAGATGAATGAATCGCACCAGGTAGCATTTTATTGAGTAAACCTCTATTTCATTTTGAAATTCAAAGTACCGGTTGTTGTTTTGAAAAGTAGTCCGGTTCTGTACCTAGAATGCCCAAATTAGATAGATGTGTATTTGTAGAATGCTATCTAGCGGGAGTTAATGCTCGTTGCCTGTGCAGGACTTAGCCAGACTATATGGTAGGCAAGGAAGAATACTCGGGGTAGAGGGAAGTGTTCTCAGCAGGCGCAGCAGATTAACATTTACCAAATTTCTGGATATCAACAGACAGCAAAATGTATCAATATGGTTCTTTTTTATCTGTCCAAGTTCTGTTCCATCCATGTATCATCACAAAAAAAAAAACATCATCTGCAAATGTACCATTAACAACAATTTCGGTGATTCGTGACAAACAGCAATGTATATTTATTTACAGAATATTTTCCACAAATCACTGCATTGAATACTCTAGACATACTTAGAGGAGGTAACCTTCTAAAACCGTTCTCAAGGAAGGGTGGGTGCAGAAAAGAGAGAAGCCCTCTCCCCATCCTCCCCAACCCTCGGGAAGAAAAAGAATTTAGACATTCTTGAACTTCCGGGTACATGATTTTTTATTTTTTTTGTGAGTGTGTGTTAAGTTCAATATTTTGTAAATTATTTCATGCTTTTCGATAGTTAATCGAAAAATAATGATGGCTTATAGTTTGATATTTCATGGTTACGATCAGTGAAAAATACTGATTTCATATTTTCTAACTCTTCAATTGAAGGCGGAAACTTTAGTACCACGCACTACTTACCTAAATATACAGCCCGTGCCATTCAACCAGTGAGAAACATGACAAAAATGTCGTTAGATGCATGAAATAAATAGAATGTTTGTATTTTCGGTGAAAGATCGAAATTTATTTCATCTCAAGAACATCATCATTGGCTGCACCACTCGTGAAAATATTACCGATGATGTTCACCCGATGAAATAAATGTCGATCTTTCACTGAAAAAAAAATATCCTTTATTTATTGGAGTTTTTTTTTAGATAAAAAGCATGCTCGAGAATTTCGATGTTACGCATTTGCGTACGTGCGTATGCCTGGCTATGCCACTGAATTATTTGTTGTATGAAAGTCACACATACGTATGCAAGAAAATCTTCGGGCAAAAATCTATGATTAACTGTAAAATCACGACTGTTCAACTGCAAGTTAGTACAATGAAAAATCTATCAAGTTACATGTAGTAGTGTTTAGAGATTATTTGGATATAACAGGCGTTAAAAGAATATACAGGTACATATTTTTCCTACAAGAATAAATAATCTTTTTTCTCAATACAGGACAGCAACAATTCAGATTGCTGCTAAAGCAACCAAAACTGCCACTACAGTTTCCTACAAAAATGTCCGTATCAGCTTACTCTTTGAAAAAACTTTAATGCATATGTAAACAGTATCGGACAGGTCAACCTGTTCAGTCCGCGCAGCGGCTGACGTGGGTCGAAGCTTTTTGCTATCAGTCAATTTTCTGCATGTTAAAGAACCTGTCTACCTCATGACTCAGTCGGTTCGTTGACAAACTGAATTTTATAGATCCATAATTATGTAATAACTTGCTTGGTGTAATGGATCACGTTCACGGAGATACATTTGACACAGTTTTCCCAGATCATGGCTCACATAGTCTAGTTATTGTGTATTAACACGGCCTGTATGTTCGCTACTTTCTGGACTTGTCCACAATTTCTTACCGTAACTCTTTCCCAAACGATGAAATTTTAGCTTTATCCAAATTGGAAGTATTTGCAGACGACAACTTCATTATAGCTTAAAAGATTATTTGTGTCTTTGGAATGGTAGAACACATTGTGGGAAAATGAGAAAATGCTGGTTACCAGCATTTTCTCCTTTTCCAACAGCGTTTTCAACAGTCTTTTTCTTTAAGGTCTTCAAAAGAGGACTTGTTTGGTATTGAACTATACTCAACAAAAATAGTTAAGGAAATTGTGTTGGAGCGGCTATGGCAAAAGATTTAAAACATTCTGAGAATTTTGAATTTCTCAGTATTATAAAGCGTTCATTTTTCTTCAAAAGGATGATTTATTTGAGTTTATAGCATCAATAGAGGCTTAAATAATCACTGTCAAAGTTGACTAGTCTTCAAGTCATTTTTCGCAAAATTGCAATATTGATTGGTTTGAGTAAAGAGTGTCACTGTAGAGTCTCACCCCAAAAAAACTTTTCAAAATTGGCCCTCAGGCTATTTACTTATCTCAGATAATTTGAGGAATACTTTCCAGGCTGAGTCGACACACCAATTTTCAAACAGGTTCAACATCTCCATTGCTATCGTCCAGAAAAATCCAAGATTCTTTCGTCAGAACAATGTTGTGCTCATTGACTTGCCAGCGCGATCACCAGAATATTTCCTTTTGAACATGTGTGGGACATTCTGGGACCGAGAGTTCGACGCAGAATATTGGCACCACCTCCAGGTTCTTGCTGTGGCGCTACAGGAGGAATGAAGACTGATTCCTCAGCTCCAAATCGCCAGAATTATTCAGCGTATGCGATGCCAGCGCAAGTCCTTATTTGCCGATGAAGGGGGACACACTTGTTACAGCAGGGATATTTTGAACATTCTCACCTTCCACACATAACATTTGAGGCTATCATGAGAAGTGAGAACGTAAATTTCATGTGACAGTCAAAGGAATTGAGTTTTAAGTTATAAAACGTACAGCGTATATTCATGACTGTTTTGCATAAAAAAGGAATAATCTGGGGACACGTTTTTTGCGAAAAATGATTTTGACCCCTGGATTACTTGACGCAGTACCACAAAAAGGATATTAGTGCTATAAAGCTAAAGGAAACATTTTTCTGTTCAAGCACTGAAATGTATCTAACAAAATTAATAAAAACTGAATAATTGTTTGTCTTGGTAATCTTTTGGTCCATGGTTTTCTGAGATTTCCTTAACATTTTTTGATGAGTATATTTACCACAGAATCCGGACTTTTAACGACCATTAGGACACAGGATTTTGAAAACATTGTGGGCAAAGGAGAAAATGCTGGTTAGCAGCATTTTCTCCTTTTCCCGCAATGTATTCTATCCTATCTAAGACAGAAATCATCACTTGAGCCCCTTTTTTGTCCTCTGCAAACGCTTTTAATTTGATAGCGTCTAATTTTATGTCGTTTTGTAAAATTAAAGGATTAAGAGCAATGTTTTCCTCTTGAAGACCTAGTCGCCTTTCCTCATAGGCATAGAAGGGACATGCAAGACATGAAAAAAATCCCGTTCCTTCGAGATCGCTTTCCCGTTTGCACGTCATAAATCGATCCCACGACATCTTATGATAGCTACCAATTACCTCGTTCGCACAAAATAAAACTTCCCCACGACAATGACAACTTAATATAACAGGCACCACCAGATGGTAATCGTGTTCGCACAACATAAAAATTACCACCAAATGGGTATCTCGTTCTCAAGACGTCGCGACACAGATTAGTGTTCAAAGGAAATAATGATCAAATGAAAAGAACATGAAACAGTCATGAAATATGTTCTCATAGGATAATTTCTCCGATAGAACGCGATATCATGTCATAGGAACAAGATCATTCTGTTGCGAACGAGATTTCTTGAAATGAGATAATCATCCCCTGAAAACGAATAGTTACACGGTGGGAATGGTTTATTACCCGCAGAAAACTTATTGTGTGTCGTAAGTATCAGTTATATTGACATAGATAATAATAAATGAGCCATCCTCTGTAAAAAAGGGGCTTAATGCATCTGTAAAATAATATCGACTAAGGTTAGCCTGTGCAGTCCGCGCAGTCTGACCTAGGCTGAAACTTTCTATATGTCAAAGGACCTTTTTACCTCATGATTCAGTCAGTTGTTATACAAAATAGATTTTATGGATTCGTCATTATGTGATGACTTGCTTGGTATCATGCATCACGGAGTCCTGAGCATGAAGCCTCCCTCTACCAGAGCACAGCTCATATCCGTTACACATTAACCCTTATCCTGCTATGTATCTCGAATGAAATTTTCAATTCGATAGTAAAAACCCAAATATTGCTATATTTCAAAGTTATGTCATGGGGAATAATATCTCCTTATCGGACAGAGTAGATCCAAGATCAGACTGCGCGTTTTGTGCAGTCTGATCTTGATCTACACTGTACGCAAAAGGTCAGTGAGTCGCGCTTAGCAGCCTAAGAGTTAAATATTGAACTATAAGATGAAATTGACATTAATAAATTTCTTACAAAAAACAAGTTAGCACCAGATGATCTTAGCACAAACAAAAATAAAGCATTTTAACACATCACACAATTATCACTGTTAGGTTTTATAAATATTCTGCATCTCTATGGCTGCCTCGTGTTCACGTGCTTTCATGCGCAGTGCTGCGATACTTCCACTTCTATGAGCTTCCGGTGGTTGACAAGCACCATATAACCCCAGTGGGATGCTGGGTAATCCATACAGCGGAAATGGTAAAAACGGATATGGCGCAAGGGATGATGGGAGAGGAAATTTCAGAGGAGGACGTAGGTCTGGTAAGCCGTCATCCGATGTGTCAGAGGAGTCAGTGCGACGTCGTTTACATAGCTGTTGATGAAAGAAAGAGAACCGATAACTCGCATACATGTTTTTAGTCAGCAACTTCTAGCCCTTTACTCGTTACCAAACGACAACATTTTAGACTTGTTCAAACTGAAAGCATTGGCAGACAACAAATTATATGGGGCTCAAATCAGGGAATTTGTCCTTGAAAGAATAGAAAACATAACGGGAAAAGGAGAAATGCTGGTTACCAGCATTTTCTTTTTTCCCTCAATGTTTTCAAAAGGCTTTGTTCTCCAGCGTTGTTGAAACTCGGGATTGTTTGGTAAAGGGCTAAATTGAAATGGACATCTTGGGTCAGTATATCAGACCTTATTATTGCAGTTTCTAGTTTTTTATGTGTGATCAAAATTTGAAAAGGACATTGGACGAGTTTGCATAAAATTGCTCTCGTGCTCTTTCTGTTCCTGTGGTCATGACACAATTGTTTAGATCCCCTAGGATTCTATATCAGTAATTTTGACTTTTACTCTCAGCTGCTTTTTTGACGGTTGGTAAACCAGGATCCGTATTCACAAACCATTCTTAAGAATATTCTTTGTCTAATTCTACAGAGTTTTCAGAAGTTGAAAGTAAAACAATTTCTGATTCGCTAAACCAAATGGTTTAGCCAATCAGAAGTTGTGTTACTTTCAAATGTAGACAATTATGGCGAATAAGACTAAGAAAGGTTGGTGAATACGGAACAAGAGCTTTGCTATCTGTTTCTACGAGATAAATATTTTCTATGCCCTGTCCTGCAGACACTTCACCCGACTGCACTTTTTACTACGATACCACCTCAAACTCACTTACATAGGAAAATTACAATGAAAAAAAATGTCATCATAGGCAATAGATCACGTTTCTTTACGAGGTCACGTGTACCGAATAGTTTTTCAAAATTTGGCAAACGTGCACTCCGTTTCCATAGACATTGTCAACTTAACACCAGAAAATAATTTTAGACATGTCATAGCACTTTTTTTTTCTGGCACAATAGTACAGCTGTAGTGCTTTATGTCAAAGTTTCCAAATAGGACTACTTTTGACTTCTGCGACCTGGGAGCACTTCTTTGTGGTGCTACGCCAAGGGACGATACGAAAATGAAAGCTTACGAATTTACAAGTTAACTCTTAAACTGTACAAAATGTGCAGTCTAATCTTTGATCTACACTGTCTGCTTTTTTGAAACACTGCAGACAAAAGCAATCATGAAATAGCAAATATTTTGGGTCTTATTTCAGGACTTAAAAAGTCTGTTGGGCTTGTTCGATGTTTTAAGGTTTAACTGTATAAGATACTTACATTTAGCGTTTCATTTTCAGTTCTGATTGTGTTTTTAGGGGCTGGCACAAAAGTTACGTCTCTGAGATCTTGCAAACCGCCAAAGTTTCCGAGCTTTTCGTACTTTCTCCATTTCGCTCGTCGATTTTGGAACCATATCTGCACAGTATAATGCAATACAATACGATGAATAGATTGTTTAGACCTTTGTACATTCTCATTTTTTTTAACGATCCTGTAGAAAAAGGCTTTTGAAAACATCACGGAAAAAAGAAAATTCTGGTAACTAGCACCTTTTCCATTTTCCACGATATTTCTACCCTTACAAAGAAAAATACCATCATTTAAATCACATCCAACATATGCCGTATAATTTGAATTTAAGATATGACTTCACAACACTGATTTGAATAGGCATCCTCCTAATCGACGTGTCTTATTGATCGTGTGACATTCCTACATGTATTTGCAAAACTCTGGCCCGAATCTAAAATCACCTTAAGAAGCTACATAGCCCATTTAGGAAATACAATAATTTTTTTTTTCTCCATACTTTTGTCTTTTTTCTTTACTGACATTTTGCCAGCTATTGCCTCACTCGATTCAGTCATAAACCATTTTTTAAGTTTGGTTACAGTTTAGAAATCTGAATAACAACTGTTAACTCTTTACCAAACAATCCCTGATTTTCACGACCCTGAGAAAGAAGCCTTTTGAAAACATTGTGGGAAAAGGAGAAAATGCTGGTAACCAGCATTTTCCCCTTTTCCCACAATGTTTTCTTCCCTTCCCAAAACAAATTTCAATTTTTGAGTCACATTATTTTTGTCGTCTGCAAATGCTTCCAATTTGGACTAGTCTAAAAATTATGTCGTTTGGTAAAGAGTTAAAATAATGGTGAATGACTAAATGCGCGTGCTGGTAGTCTTATGTCTCTATCTGTATACGCAAGCTCTGTAACTCAGCTGGTAACTTGCATGTCTTGAATCAAGGGATCGCCACTTCAATTCCCAGCTCGGCCAAATACTTTTTGAGAAATTTGATAATTATAACGACAGGATTTTTTTTATCTCACCCCGCTAATCATTGGCCCGACGATGGTGTTTATGAGGCAAAGCAGCCAGTGGCTTGGAAATAGAAATAATGTATAAGGGCTTGACCAAATGCACCTCCTAGGCTGGTAATTACATATCAGAGCATGTCTCAGAGAGAGAGAGAGAGAGAGAGAGAGAGAGCGAGAGAGCGAGCGAGCGAGCGCTTTAAAATTGTATAACATATAAATAAACACAACATTACTTGAACTCTTGCTTCCGGTAAATTGGTTTTCTGCGAGAGTTCTTCTCGCGCATTGACATCCGGGTAATGTGTGATTCGGAATACCTCTTCCAAACATTTCAATTGATCCGCGGTGAAAGTAGTCCTGTATCGACGTTTCTTTGTATATACTTCATCTAAGGCTGAGTTGATAAATAAATAAATAAATAAATAAATAAATAAATACAAAATATATAAATAAATCGTCAACAAGAACCGTAAAACTTGAACACTATTTACCTCCTTTTCCCAAAGTCGACAGGCAACAAAATGTTTTCCTTTCATTTTTGCCTTCCAAAATTGTTAGACTCTCGACCAATCTAGCCATTCGTTACAATGCAGTGATTCATACTATCACAATATAAAATGTAAAAGATGGACCGATTTTTCTTTATTCATACTCAAACAATTACTAGTACATTCTAATGCATAAAGAAAGTTTATGGCAAGCTTTTAGTGTTAAGCAGAGCTAAAATTCACGCGCATCTTTAAAACTTCGAAAGAATTCAGTGTTGTGATGTAAAATAAATACTTTCTACTTAACCAGGAACATTATTAGTTGTACAGTCAGGTGGCCGGGGACTTGGAAACTTGTTCACGGCTGTGGTGAATCATGTCGCCCCGAGCCGAAGGCGAGGTGGCGACATTATTCACCACAGCCGTGAAAAAGTTTCCAAGTCCCCGGCCACCTGACCGTACAACGAATTTATTATACTGCAAAGTTTTACCATTCAAACGTGTGTTAAGCGAAATGTACCTGGGTTTTTTTTGTTTCAAAAATTGAGTACGCTGATGAAGTAGAATTTCCCTTCTGAGTGCCCCAATTCAGTGAAAACTGACGTCACTGGGAACTAACGTCACTGAAACCTTGGAAAAACGTGCAGTTTGATGCATAATCTTGATGTTAATCTTGATCGACGCCGCCATTTTGGATGTTGTGTTGAAAGTGTAGTCATGTATACGGGGCTCCCGAAAGGGAAGCTGCTTTTACGTTGGTTTTGCCAGTGTACATGATATATATGTTCGGGGCATATTATCCAATCAGATCACGAGAAATTTCTTTGCAGTACAATAATGAAATACATTTGTATGATGTTGCAGATATTTTTTTCTCTCTCTCTTTCTTTTTTTTAAACAGCAAATCTTTCCTTGAATTAATATTAAAAGAGAAAGAAATCAGATATCAACACGTAGATGATATTTGTTTTTCACCGAAAAAAACCCCCCAAATATTCTATTTATTTCATGCTTTTAACCCGGGGGGGGGAAATCTTAATCAAAATCCAGTACAGTTCATTTCGGTAATTCCCCGTGGCGTACCCTCTCTGCATTGCAACGCATTACAATATTACGTCAAGCGCGAGAAATTTAAGGTAAATTACGTCATATTTCCATCTGGTTGTGAGGCACGCGCATTTTACCTTGGTAACTAATGTGAGGGAACAACTGTTTCCGCCTTCAGTTGAAGAGTTAGAATATAAAAATCGGTATTTTCACTGGTCGTAACCATGAAATATCGAAAAATATTTCACCGATATTTCTCGATAACCTACCGGAAGGCATGAAATAAAATCATAATGGTAAAAATACTGTTTTACTTTTTTTCATTTCTGTTATTGTAAAAAGATGAACCAAGAGCATTCTGTCTAAGTAATATTTGCAAATTTTGGCCAGAGTCATAAACGAAGGGACAAGAATGGAGCAAACAAGAAAATCTACGACCAATTGCGAATAAAGGAGTGGAGTTCCCTAATGCTTTATTCTTCAAAAAGAAGGACTGAATCATTTAACTCGGCATGTTATTTTACTCCAAGTTTGTCATGGCTGACCGTCCTTTACTGAATACTGCCGTAACAGCGACATGGATTCAGATGATTTGACTCTTTACCAAACGACAAAATTTTGGACTGGACCAAAGTGAACGCATTTGCAGACGACAAATTAAATATTGCTAAAATGATTAGATTAATCTTTCATAGGGTATAAAACATTGTGGGACTAGGAGAAAATGCTGGTTACCAGCATTTTCTCCTTTCCCTACAATGTTTTCAAAAGCATATTTCTCCATGGCCGGAATTGTATGGTAAAGGCTTACATACAATGCACACATGTCCTGATGACGGAAGTTACCTGAACGAGCTGTTTCGAGTTGATTTGATTGGTTCTTTTCTGGTTCCTCGGAACTTTCTGACACAATTTCATTGGACGTTGATGTCACGTGATCTGCGTTGTTACAGTCATCTTCAGCCTTGTCTTTTTCACTTTCATCTAAAGGTAGATAAATAAGCGATCAAAGAATCTCGGTATTTAATATTTTAGATATGCAGAAAATTGGTTAATTGAACATGATCTGTAACCTAGTACAATGCCAATCTCAATTAATTGTTAAAGAGAATAAATAAATAAATAAATAAATAAATAAATAAATAAATAAATAAAGAGGCCATCGTTACATGTATGTGTTAGCATCTTCAGAAAGTATATTTCAATTCATATTCGTCTTTTAATAAAGCCCGACCTTGGAACCAAAAATAAAAACCCAATTCGTTGCTGTAACAGAAATTTCTGTATTCGATAACGAATTGCCCACATCAATTTTATCTTATGTTAGAGGTTTTTGTAACCCTTTACCACACAGTCCCGAGTTTTAACAACCATAAGAAAGAAGCCTTTCGAAAACATTGTGGTAACCAACATTTTCTCCTTTTCCACAATGTTTTCTCCATTTATATGAGACAATACAATTGTTTCAACGGCATTTAATTTGTCGACTGCACTTTGGACAAGTCTCAGATTTGTCGTCTGGAAAAGATTAACTGTTACATACAATTATGTACAGTCATATTGAACTCTTTATAACACAAAATTCTTGGCTTTTCCATGTTAAAAAAAAATGCAGATGACAACTCAAATGAGGCTCTAAGGATTTCTTTTCTTTGAAAGGGAATAAAAAATTGTGGGAAAAGGAGAAAATGTTGGTAACCAGAAAGTTATCCTTTTCCTACAATGCTTTCAAAAGCAGTTTTCTCAATGAACGTTAAAACACGAGGCTGTTAGGTAAAGTGATAATGACAACAATAATAACAACAACAACAGCAACAACAACAACAAAAACAACAGTAAATAGAATGAAAATAAAACTACAAAACTAAAACTACAACAACAAAAAACTACCACCAAAAGTATTACTAAACCTGAAAATGCTTTCATAGTAACAAAGTTACTGGGAGGCTCGCAATCTAATTTTCAAGCTCCTTAATGTATATGTTAACACTCCGTTAATTCCATGTATCACCGTTACTTTGATAATTTTGTCTCTTATTAATACCAAAAGACACTTCTAAACATTTTATAATGGCTGATCGTTCTCATTTCCATTTAAAATTTAATAGACGTCTTACGCGTTGCCTCTTAACGAACGCGGTAACAATATTCTTGATCACCTAGCGACGTACGGCGTGTTCGATTAATTGAAATTTTCATTCAAATAAGTCTAACGATTAATTTATTAGTATACACTGATGTCACGGAATGGACGTACCAAAGCGAACATTCGAGTGCTTTTCAAATTTATACCCTGAACATGTGAAGCCAGTATTAGCGTACACTGAATTTCGACCCCTTTGATATTCAGGACTAAATCAAGTCACGTCCTTTGTCGAGGTTGATTTTTATAGAAATTTAATTCTATCTTGAAGTATGGTCAAGTTTATTTGAAATTTCGTGAGTGATCTGAACTCATAAAACGGTCCCGTGACAAATTTAGACATTACTATCACGAAAACAGAAGCTTTGTTAGCTCTTTCATTGTATAATACCTGTATTTCTCTGTATTGTGTATTTAAATGCACGGTAAAACATTCAGATCGACTAGTTTTTGCCGTTTGAGCTAATATGGTCAACGAAACTAATCATGGTAAAAGATCCAATTATTGTTTCCTGAAAAAATGAAAATCAGTATTGAACATCGCAGTTTGAAAAAAAAAAAAAATCGAAAACGTATCAGATAAAAAGTTGTACAGAAAGCCTGTAGTCACCTTGGCTTTGAAGGTCGCAGGTTCGATTCTAAGCCATGGCAAGCATTTTTCTTCTAATCAAGAGTACTTAGTCACACCCTTGTGGGGCTCCCTTTCGAAAAATCGATTTTTTATCTAAATATATATTTTGTATCAAAATCTAGTCCGAGCAGCACTAAGAGAATTATACCAAAGTGTAGAACCAAACTTTTTGTTTATGTTCATCGAAATTTTACGGAAGATAATAATAAAAAAAGATAAACATTTTTCGCCCGAAGTGTTTCATTTTGTACTCAATAAAAAGCCATAAAAACTACTTCAAGCCAGGAGTTGTTAACGATTGCATTGCAAAATAAATCATACTTTGTGACGATAGAGTTACTCTTTATTCAAAATTCTTGATAAACTGAATGAAAATCTTCCAGTGGATTATGGATAATCAAATCAGCCATGCTCTATGAGAAGGGGGTTTAATGCATCTGCAAAACGTATCAACCCATGTCAGCCTGCGCAGTCCGCGCAGGCTGACATGGGTCGAAACATTTTGCTACTTGTAAATTTTCTGCATGTCTAAGCACAATTCTGCCTCAAGATTCAGTCGGTTGTTACACAAAATGGATTTTATGGCTCCATTTTTATGTTATGATTTGCTTAGTATATAGCATCAAGAAGATGCATTAAACCCTCTTGTCTACGGTACCCTTTTTTATCATATTTTTTTTTTTGTACCATTTTGCTTTAGACTTGATTATTAAAGAAAAAAAAAAAAACACTCGGAAATATTAATTCCAATAATGTATGGTAAAGGCAACTCGCTATGTAGGATGTATAAGTCAATAAAGTTATATAAATAACCACTAAATAATGTGCAACTGGTTATCACTATAACTTAGCAAAGTATTAGAAAAAAAGTATGACATCATATGCCTCTGCTGTAGACAATTCTTTTAAAGACTTTGTTATAGAAGGAGCGACTGATTGTTTCAAGACATGCGTGCTACTCACAAAAAGATATTTTCCAATCCTGTAGTTATTTGTACTTGTCGTCATGATTACAAATGTCTTTATATCTGTATTTTATACAATGTGTACTAGTATGTCACTCCTGATGTTTCCGCTATTTAGACTGTAAGTGATGTATTTTTGGCTGGAGACCTATGATATTCAATAATTTTGTGCTGTATTGTATTTTCTTCGTTCGTTACAAACCTACTTAACCCTTTACCACACAATGACGCCTTTTAACACCCCTGAAGAAGAGGCCTTTTGAAAACATTGTGGGAAAAGGAGAAAATGCTGGTAACCAGCATTTTCTCCTTTTCCCACAAAGTTTTCTACCCTATCAAAGAAAAGTTGCGTCATTTGAGCCACTATGAAATTGTCGTCTGCAAATGCTTTCAATTTGGATAGGTCTTAAATTTTGCCGTGTGGTAAAGGGTTAAATGTAGAATATTATGTCCTTTAATCCTTATCATGCTAAATAGGTTAAACGAAACTTTCAAACTGATAGTAAAAACCCTCAATAATGCTATTTCAAAACTAATTTTTGGAGAAAAATATTTCCTGATCGGACAGTGCAGATCAAAGATCAGACTGCACGTTCTGTGCAGTCTGATCTTGATCTACACTGTCAGCAAAAGGTCAGTGAGTCGCTCTCAGCAGCCTAGGGGTTCATCGGATCTATCTTCAAAAGAGATGAGAGTATTTCCCGACTTTTCTGTGTTTTTTAATCTCATATTATTATTCTCGTTTTCGAGAAGAGGCAAATAAAACATATCAAGAAGCTGTTTCAACAAACTTGTCGCCTATTTCCTGTGATAGTAATCCCTGCAATAATTTTTGGGATTAATGTATGACGGTCGAGAGTAGTTCATACAGACACTTGACCAAAAATGGTTAGAATTTTCGCAACTAATGTGTAATGTTACTGATATTTAAAAAAAAAAAAATGCATTTCATGTCATTTAATTACAAATAATCACAGACTGAATGTACATGTACGATTTTTTTTTTTTTTTTTTTTCAATTTTTAATTTCAAATTACATTCAATAAAGAGAAATAGAAAAGCCGCTCCATTTCATAAACATGCAAAAAGTAACAAACACACATGAACATGTATTTTACCGAAAAAAGTAACAAACACACATGAACATGTATTTTACCGAACACTTTAAAGTTAGTACTAAGAAAAGATACCGGTCTGCTCATTCAGTTGTTTTTTCCTGTTACTTTTTAAATAGATAAACAGCTAAGCAGAGGGGAAATTTAGTGCTTCAAATTCGTAGTAATCTGTTAAATAAATGCAATAATCTCAAGCAATAATTAAAAAAAGAAATGGAAGCCGGTTATGGAGTACACACTCAAAAAGTATTCTATATTTGTACATGTATCAAACTTATATCCAGATTAAAATAAA
The DNA here is from genome assembly GCA_946811185.2 of Hippopus hippopus. Lineage (NCBI taxonomy): Eukaryota > Metazoa > Mollusca > Bivalvia > Cardiida > Cardiidae > Hippopus > Hippopus hippopus. The sequence goes on along the minus strand of OX328107.1, from coordinate 44,220,882 downwards.
ACAAAAAGAAAGTTTAGCCACAGATTTATTAACTTTTGGAGCCATTTTAAAAGACTTCATCAGGTAACAGCCATATTTTTTTGTCCATAAAAAATGCGTAACACAGGGTAATGCCATTTCATTACTCTTTCATTACGGTATAAATCCGCAGATTGAGTTTGATTCCTAAAATTCTTAATTAACTCTTGTACCACACGATTCTGAATTTTAACAACCAAAAGGTGGAAGGCTTTTGAAAACATAATAGGAAAAGCAGATAATGCTGGTAACCAACATTTTCTGCTTTTCCCACAATGTTTTTTGCCTTTTTAATGACATATTCCGTCATTTAAGCCTAGTTAAATTTGTCGTGCACTTTATCATTTGGTAGAGTCAATGAAGTGGACTGTTTCAGTTCGGAAAAACAGGTAAAATATGGCAATTTCGAGGTTCATTTTGTCATCATGTTTCAAAATAACGGACAGTGTAGATTTAAGATTAGACTGCACATTCTGTGCAGTCTGATCTTGATCTATACTGTCCGCAGAAGCAACTAAAGCCCGGTTGAGCGTTTACTTTTAAAACGTTTACGAATACAGTATTTTAGTTTTACTTAGTTTCACGGTATATAAGGTCTGCAAGCGATATTGTTGTGTTTGCACTCGATGGCCATATTCATGCCATTTATCAACTTGTTGGACCTTATTCCTAAATTGCTTCGTTTTGTTTTTTACATATTTTCAATAAAATAGCTTTCAAACGTTATTCGTCCTTTTCTTACGATTAATTTGTTTTTCAAAAAGTTCATTTCCGGCACTTGTTATTATCTAATGTCTGGAAAATTATCAAAAATGTATGTTCTAGTAATATTGGTACAACAATAGCAAAATAGTTGAAAAAAATTCGTGTAAATAGATAAGAATTTCAAATAAATAAATAAATGAATAAATAAATAAATAAACAAATAAAGTTAGAAATATATTTAAGATAAAGGACAATAAAAATGATCTTACGTACCATCAGATGCCACTACAATTTTACTTTCTTCGAAAAGTTCGCCATGTTTTATTTTCTCTGTTGTATTTACTCTATTTGAACTCAAGTTCTCCCCGGTCTCTGCAGCAGCCTTCTTATTGCTATTGATCAGGCGTCCAAGAATCATGTCAATGGAATGCTTGTTTCTGTCTAACAAACGTCTTTGTGACAATTCGTCTGCTATATTCATTTTATTAGTTTTGTTCCCACAATAATTAAAAGAATTGTCCGAGTTGGTTTCAAACAGATTTTCTCACATAAAGCCAGTTTGTCAAAGTTGCATTTTTATGATTTATTCCGAGTTTCACCTATCAAACTATGACTGAAACATGTCTGTTTTGTCTTTGTGTTATAGAACTGCAAAAGTTCCTCTTTTTTGGTATACCTTTATTTCTTTTTTTTTTGTAAATGCATTCATTCGCTTTTAGAAATGATAGAATACATGTTCATCGTTTGAGATAAACTGGTCTCTATTTGCCACACTCTTTACTTTTACCTGTATGAACTTCCGACGGTGATGCCCGAAAACCGGAATTGTGTAAGACGTATAAAATTATTGATTCACGAAAAATTGTCAAAAGTCTTTGAGATTTAATTTTCACAAGATTTCAAAAGAAACACGGCCGGAGTTGCGAATTTAACAATTGAATGTTATCGTATAATACTGGGGAGTTAAACGGCCATTTGTTTGATTTGGTAATTTCTTGGTGTCATTTAAGTGATTACTGATAAGAGAAACGCCTCATATTGGCCGAGTACTTGTTGAACGCCCCCTTCTGCGTGAAATTGGGCGGCACTAATGGAATAGAACTTCTCTTTGGATACTAGACTAGAAAGAGATAGGAGAATAAGGGGAAAAAGTAATTGATTTTTTTTCAGTTGAGCCATGCTCTGTGGAAAGGGGGTTTAATGGATCTGCAAAAAGTATCGACCCATGTCAGCCTGCACATACTGCGCAGGCTGACATTGGGTCGACACTTTTTGCTATGGGTAATTCTTTTTTTCATGTCAAAAGATCAGACTACCTCATGATTTAGTCGGTTGATAGACAAACTGGTTTTGATAGATCCATAATTAAGTGATTACTTGCTTGGTATTATGTGTCACGGAGAAGCATTAAGCCCCCTTCTGCCAGAGCGCTGCTCATTTTTGTCTGCCTCCCTCTCCCCCCCCCCCCCTTTTTTTTTTTTAAAAGAAAGTACTTTTTAGAAAAGAAATATGTAAAAGTAAAATTCCATTTTTTTTTCCAGCAGCAATATTGTCTGATAATTTAAAACAAATCTTAAGAGTCTGATGCATCCAGTTATAACCCTTGGGCTATTTAATCGCGACCTAATGCGCCTTTTCGGGCAGTGTTTAATTCGAATGACCCTTCACAAAACAAATTTGTGTTTTTACTACTGTAAGACAGAAATGTTTTGACAAAATTGTGAAGAAAAAAAAATGCTGGTAAACTGCATTTTATGTTTTTCCTACATAAACACAGGATTTTTAGGTAAATGGTTAAAGTGTAGGGTTACTAGCTTTTCTTTTGGAACTGGAGTTCATTTCTCGGCTCGATCTCAATTCGATAAATAGCTATAAATAACTTGAAATAAGTGTTTCATAAGATTATGTTTTCATTTCGTAGAAAATTATAATACCGGGACTATTGAATTTAAAGATCAATAAAAAGATGATACATGTACTATTAACTCACGCATTTGCAAAGCGACTACGTTTGTCCTTTAAGAAGACGTAAAAACCCGTCTAAGGAAACCTTTAACTTTTTCATTCGGCTAAATGTTTGTTGCAGCCATTTTTAGAATATATTTTCACGACATAGATCTACATTTTTTTTTTTCAATTTGCTTTATTTATTTTTATGAGACGTTCAGCGCATGGGAATTTGCACAATGAGCTTTTCACTTTCATCAGATATATATGGCCTGCAACACGCGAAAAGGGGCATGAGGACAATTGCGTGAAATTTCGTTCCGGATCAGTCTGCGCAGACTAATCCGAAACAACACCTTCCGTTTATATGTAATTTTCTGTTTTGCGCAAGTCTACTGTAGGGCAAAATCTAATGTAGTCGTAAAATGCCGTCTCGGACTAGCCTGCGCTGACTGCGCAGGCTGATCCGAGACGGCGCTTTACGCAAATGTCCGAATATCCCTTTTCGCGTATTGCAGGCCAATTATTATATAGATAATATATGAGCCTTGCTCTGTGAAAAGGAGGCTTCATGCATCTGCGAAAAGTATCGACCCAGGTCAGCCTGCGCAGTCCGCATAGGCTGACCTGGACCGAAACTTTTCGCTACTGGTCAATTTTCTGTATGTCCAAGGACCAGTCTACCTGCAGATTCAGTCATTCATTACACTACGTGGATTTTATGGATCCCTAATTATGTGATGATTTGCTTGGTATAATGGAATCACGGTGATGCATTAAGCCCCCTTTTGCCAGAGCATGGCTCATATATATTTTTTTCATGCTATCAGGTAGTTTATCGAGATATAACGGTGAAATATTTTTCGATATTTCATGGTTACGACCAGTGAAAAATACCGATTTTATTTTCTAACTCTTCAACTGAAGGCAAAAACAGTAGTTCCCGCGCAGCGGTTACCTAGGTAAATAGCGCGTGCTATTCAACCAGATGGAAATATGACGTAATTTACCGTGCATATCTCGCGCTTTACGTAATATTGTAATGCGTTGTTATGCGAAGGGGGTACGCCACGGGAAATAACCGAAAACAACTACTGGAATTTGATGAAAGTCCCCCCCCCCCCACAAAAAGGGGGGGGGGGGTTTGTTAGAAGCACGAAATAAATACAATATTTAAAAAAAAAAAATCTCCCCATTAAAAAGATATAAAGGTCTTTCCGTTACAGGACTAAATCTGAAGTCATAAACAGAGATTAGAGACCTGTCCACGTGATTCCCCCCACCAGGTGTTAAACACTTTGTTACGTGTTACTTGTTATAGCTTGTTTGGTAATAATCCTTTCAGATTATCTCTGGCAAAATTTACTGTTTTGCAACTGAATACTGTCATGTGTGCAAAGCACCATTTCCTGACTACGTTCTTAATACTGCTAATTTCTTCTAAAGATGTGAAAATACATCAAATGAGCCATGCTCTGGCAAAAAGATTTGTAATGCATCTCCACGATCTATTATACCAAGCAAGTTATCGAATAATTATGGATCCATAAAATCCATTTTTTTTAACATCCATCTGTACTATGAAGAAGAAAGCTCCTTGGACATTAAGAAAATTTACAAAAAGCAAACTGTTTCGGCCCATGTCAGCCTGTGCAGACTGCGAAGGCTGACGTGGTCGATACTTTTTGCAGATGCATTAAACCCCCTTTTCACAGCGCTTGGCTTATACATACCTACATACATACATACATACATACATACATACACGCCCTAAAAAGTTAGATATTTGGCCACATAAAAGAGAGCGGGGTGCGGAAATGAAAGCTTTCGATTTTTTTCCCCCACCATATTATACATGCTGGACTGTAAACATGTCGATAATTGACGGATATCGCCAGAACGAGCACTGAAAAAATCAAGTTTGAATTTTATGATGCACACCTGTAAGCTTTTGTCTTAAACCCTTCTAGTTTTTGATAGATTTAACAACAACCAAAATTATAACGACCACTTGAAATATTAGGAAAATACATTTTCTTTCATTATACTAAACTGTTACGGGGGAAAAGTAGATAGTTTATTGAAAGTAGTAACTCTTTTTTCCAAACGTATTTTGTAAAAGCTGTCCAAAATTGGTTTGTAAAAAGTAGCTTTAGTTAGTTGTGAGTCAAACCTTAGTACGGTACGTATAGCACAGGGTCGAATTTTTCTATCCAAACACAGGTTTTTGAAAGTATATTGTACATGTCGAGCCAAAACGATAGGGACCTTCTCTGACCGTACAAAGCTGCCCAACTTCAAGCAGCCTAGTTTCTTTTGATTTTGTCATAGCAGACTTACAGAAAATTAGTGGAATTTTCTCCGAAGAAATAGAACTCTGGGTTTAACAGGGCTGCTTCAATTTCGGTAGAAAAGTTTCGCACTTATTGAAGAAATCAAACATTTGCCACTTTCAAGTGGGTTATTATAGCGCGGTCGTTCGAGTGTTTTACAATGTTTGCAAATTATTCCCATGCTCATGTAAATCGCCCAAGGAGAAGTGAGTGTAATTCGAACTTCTCGTTTCTTGGGAGACGAACAAAGTCCAATAGCTTTCCAGTTAGTGTAAATTTTAACTCTTTTGTACCTGATTTACAGCATTTGCAGACGAAAAAATTAAATGTGGCTCACATGATGGAATTGTCTTTGCAAGGGTAGAAAACCAAGAAAATGCTGGCTTCCATCCTTTTCTTCTTTTATTTAAATACCCTGAAAAGTCTTATTCCCAGGGCCATAAAAATATAGGATGTCTTCTTAAAGGGTTAAGGATAATTTGTAATAGTTGAAGAATTTGATTCCTCGCATGCCAAGAACAACTAAGCTGTTTTTGCGAACCTTTTCGGACTATGGATACCAAGATCGGATTGCACCAGGACCATCAATTATAACTTATTCTAAATAACATTCTAAGTCTTGCTCTAAATTGGAAAAGGGGTCTTGTGAAACAAAAATTGATGAAAGTTGTTCTTATGGAGAGAAATATCTTGAAGTAGTCGACATCTTCAATTATCTTGACATGGTCCTTAAATATATATACGTAGCCCCCCCCCCCCCCCCCCCCCCAAAGAAAGGGAACTCTGTTACTTCAGGGATCGTATATACACATCTATACATATGATCCCTGGTTACTTCTGACATGATTTGACGGTGACTTTACCTCCCCATATTTTAGCAGATTCCAAGAGCAACGTATCATCTCCAGTATGCCCGCCAGGTGTCGTGCAGGTGTTGCTGCACATGGAGGTAACACCCGATATTGACATGGATACCATGTCCGTTACATGTTTAAAGTAAAATAAAGAATTTCCTCAAGATGAAATACAAGGGTTCCCTAATTTTTTAATCTACGTATATCTATATAATTATTATAATGGTAGTTTATGCTCGAAAAATCAATTCATTATTGGAAAAGGCACTGTAGATGCTATCACTGATCTGTAAGAATGTACCGTAAAGGCCACAAACACCATGACAGTTATTCAACTCTTCTGTTGGATCAACATTAAATTATTCTTCAGAAATTTGGGGGTTTACAAAATCAAAGGAAATTGAACGTTTGATACTTGTTAACGAGTATTGATAGTTGCCACAAATTCCTGCACTAAGTGTGTTTATAGCGAATCACCAAGGTACCATTTTTATATTTCCGTTTATTGCAGAACTACCAAATATTGGTGAAAGGTCATCAACACCAATACTGCTATTTTGAACATGTTATATAACTTGGCTGTTAATGTATTTACACCTAAATAAAAATTGACCACAGCATTATAAACGTTGAAGAATAAGAATAAATTATTTGTTGCATGTAAATATTCATGAGTAATAAAAACTGAAAACAGAATCAACACTTAAAATTTTGGGGATGAGATGGTTTGTCTCACTGATAGGGTAGATCAAGCTCAGACTTAAACTTATTTCTTTAAATGATATGGCAAACCTTGTGGAAAAATTAGTAACTCCTAATGTTATAACAGAATACTAGTAGTTCTTCAAATGGTGCCATACACTTGAGTCAAAGAAAGAAATCCGAGTCATTTAATTTTTCATTCTGAATAAGGAGTTGGTGCACTGTAGCATATCAAATGAAACAGTAGTCATGTTACAGATGATAATGTTGCTGATGATGATGATTAGAATGGCCGCTCTGAAACATCTCTATGTAGATTTTAGACATTTACAACTTACAGAGATATATGACACTGCCTTCATCATTCGGGCGTTATATTTGGATGATGATGATGATGATGGTGATGATGATGGTGGTGGCATTGGTGATGAATATGATGATTATGATGGTGGCATTGGTGATGAGTATGATGGTGGCATTGATGATGATGATGATGATGATGATGATGATCGTTCTGAAACCACTCCCCCCTAGATTTTGAGACCACTCCTTTATTCACACCTTACATTAAATAAACCACAGCATTATAAACGTTAGAGAATAAAAATAATTTATTTTTTGTCAAGTAAATATCCGTTAGTAATAAAAACCAAAAATAGAATCTACCCGTAACCTTTTACCACACAATCCCGACTTTTAACGACCCCGATAAAGAAGCCTTCCGAAAACATTGTAGGAAAAGGAGAAAATGCTGGTAACCAGCATTTTCTCCTTTTCCCACAATGTTTTCTACCCTTCCCAAAACAAATTTCTGTATTTGAGTCACATTTATTTTGTCGTCTGTAAATGCTTTCAATTTGGACCTGTCCAAAATTTTGTCGTTTGGTAGCGAGTTAAAATGCTGAGCAAGACCCGGCTCCGTATTTACCATCCGTTATAAATTGCATTCATAACCTAAATCTAAATTTAGAAAGTACAGCAAATTCTGATTGATTAACCCTTATCCTGCTAAATAAAAGAAATGAAACTTTCAAGCCGATTGTTAAAGCCAAAATATTGCTGTTTGAAAGGTAGTTTTGGAGAAATGATATCTCCTTATCGGACAGTGTAGATCCAAGATCAGACTGCACGTTCTGTGCAGTCTGATCTTGACCTACGCTGTCCGCAAAAGGTCAGTGAGTCGCGCTTAGCAGCCTAAGGGTTAAAAACATTTGGTAGTGTTACTTTATGACTTAGAAACTTTTTTGAGACTCGATTATGCTTAGGATGATAAGAACGACTGGTGAATAATATGGGTATTTATAGTATAGATCACAATCAGACTGCAACTGCAAAAAAAAAAAGGTATAATCTCACGTATAGTGTACATTAAGACCCGTCTGCAAAGAACGTGCATCAAAACTTCTACAATATTCAGTGAGAATGGTGTCTGTCTTGAGTTGCAAGAATAAAGAAATGATGATTTTATGTTTCCTTTGTAGCATAACTATTTCTTTTCGTGAGCAATTATTGAGAACAAAGGGTTAACTCTTTCACTGCCAGTGGCAAATATAAAAGCTTTTGCGGACGGTGTAGATCAAGATCAGACCCCACAGAACGTGCAGTCATCCAACTGCACAAAGCATGAAGTAATTGAAACAGCACAGAACGTGCAGTCTGATCCTTGATCTACAACGCCCGCTAGTGCATTCTAAGCAATGATCAAAATACCCATTCGTTTAAAACGGAATATAATTTACGCCGTCGAAAAAATGTAATTCACGTATTTAGAAGCTGGAGTTGGGCTTAAAAGCTGAAAAATAACTTTCAAGGGATTGTTTTTGCCAAACTATTTTACAAAAAAGGCTGAAAGTGTAGATCAAAGATCAAACTGAACCTTCTTTGCAGTCTGATTTTGATCTATACTGTCCGCAACAGGCAATCTGATCTGATCAAACTCAAGCGCTCTGAAAAGCTAATGCTTAAAACCTCATTTAATATCAGTTTTATCAATGAACAGTTATAGAAAGTTGAATTTCATGGTAATCCTTTTTACACTGGTCACCTCTTAGATCAACTGTTACAGAAAATTCCGTAGTAACATTTACATGTAAAAGCGAAAAAAAAAAAAAAACCGCGGGGAGAATGTTCAGTTTTATGAATGACGTTAAGTTCGTTACTGTCCGTATGACAAGAAGTTGTATTAGGTTTTAAAGATTATTTTTTTTTTCCAAAATCTTTGAAAAAACTTCTTGCCAGAGTCAACGCTACTTTTATTGACCAAACGGTTAAGTAAACGCTTGCATTTGCTTTGGATATGATATGAACGGTTTATGGCTTCTTTTATTGGCGTTTGATATTATTTGCTTTTGTATATTAATCCTTTGGCTGTTTAGCGTTTCTCAATATCCTTATGCTGACAGTGTAGATCAAGATCAGACTGCACAGAACGTGCAGTCTGATCTTTGATCTACACTGTCCGATAACGGGAAATTTCTTCAGGCAAGAATATCTTTGAAACGGAATTTTTAATGGGGTTTTTAGTCCAGGCTAATTTTTACTCTATTTATTTGGCGATTTAACATTTCAGGCAGCAAAGGGGAACATCAGGTGCGTTTTGCTCCGGTATAACTTAAGATCGGACTGCACAGAATTTTCAGTCTGATCTTGGATCTACATCATCAGCTTGTTTTTTCGTGTGATGTTCATTGTCGTTTTCATAATGATTTTGAGTTATATCAGGGCGCCCAGTGCTCCTACCCATGCTTTCCTGGAGTTTCTTTTACCAGTGCTGCGCACCATATGAATATTTACTCAAAACCAATGTCTGCTTTCCCATATGACCATCATCGAAACAATAATCAGCGGTGAAAGAGGAGTGACGGGTCACTTGATTAGTGAATCGTATTGAGATAAAAATCTTTCTGGTATTCAGTATTCATTAGCTTTACAAGACCGAAAGTACTTAAAGAGGAGCGGAGAGTGCAGAGCAAGATCAGACTGTATGTATCTGCTTGCAGATCTTGCTTTATACTCTCCGCAAGATACAATCAAGGTCGCTTAGGGCTAAGGGCAGGACAAGATTTAAGTTTTTTGGGGGTTTCCATTATTAAGATTATTATTTTCAAAATTTTCAAAGACTGAAGAAAAAATTGCAAAAAAGAAATCAACCGGATCTGTAAATAAAGAGAGAGAGAGAGAGAGAGAAAAAAAACCGGAACTTCAGTATTTCTGTTGAAACAATAAAAATCTTTTAAAGCAATTTATAGCTTAGCACGTAGAAAATTCAATTTATTCGGCTCGATCCTTTCAGCTATAAAATTGAAAGGGAATTGGATCGAAAGACTATCACGTGACAGATAAGCAATTGAACTAAAAGTCTCAATCATAAGAATTAACTGATATGTTCCACCCTTTACCAGCTAATAAATTTTAGTGTCCATATTCAGTACATTAATTTTTCATTTAAGAAATTAAATGTGGCTATCTGCAATGATTTGACGTACTTTTGAAAGAATAGAAAACATTGTGGGTAAAGGAGAAAATGCTGGTTACCAGCATTTTCTCCTTTTCCCACAACGTTTTCAAAATTTCAAAAGGCAATCTTACTCAGGGTTGTACTAGGTTTGTCCAGTAAAGGATCAGCTGATATATTAACTGTTTATCAAACAACAAAATTTCAGCTTGATCCAAAGCAAACGACATATCAAATTTAGCTGAATTGACGGTAATTATCTCTGAAAGTGTTAGAAAACCTTGTGGGAAAAGAAGAAAATTCTGGCTACCAGCATTTTCTTCTTTTCACATCAGGTTTTCAAAAGGGCTATTTCCCTAGAGTCGTTAATACTCCGGATTGTGTGATAAAGTGTGAAATATATTAGGGGATCTCTCGGCTGACAGACAATACCCTCTCAAGTGGTTATATACGGGTGTGTGGAAGCCCAATAAGTAGAACAATCGTGCCAATTGCCTCTTAAATTGGTATATTAAAGATATGAGCTTTTGAAATGTAAATACTTATTTATTCATATAGACTTATGGAGTGATGATAAATTGCACCTTTAAGTTATTGATAGCTGAAACTTAATTTGATTTTTCTTTTCTGCAGGTATCAGCAAACAGGTGCGCCCCCACGCCATGACAACATGTGCCTATTTGTTGTAATCCAATTCTGGGTTCGTATTCACTAATGATTCTGAATTGCATTTTAATATCTATTTTGAATTAAAAAAGTAATACGATCTTCAATTGTCTAATCCGAACGGGCAGAGCTAGAGGGCTTTGCCATCGTCATCTAAATTTCAAAGTAAAACAATTTATGATTGGCTATACCATCCTTAGCCGGCCATTGTCTTCTAAATTTCAAAGTAAAACATTTTGTGATCGGCTACACCATTCTTGGCCATCGTCATCTAGATTTGAAAGTAAAACAATTTGTGATTGACTGAACCATTCTTGGCCATCGTCATCTAAATTTCAAAGTAAAACAATTTATGATTGGCTGAACAATTCTTGTCCATTTTCATCTAAATCTCAAAGTAAATCATTTTGTGATTGGCTGAAGTATTCTTGGCCATCGTCAATTAAAAGTTAAAGTAAAACAATTTGTGAATGGCTAAACCGAATGGTTTATCCAGTCACAGATTGTTTTACTTTGAAATTTAGATGACGATAACCAAGCCCTCTATCTCTGTCTGTAACGTATAGGGTTTGGAATCCAGGAGGCACGAGATTTGATTCGTAGCTAGGCTAGATTCCTATCGAGGAGTGGTAACAATCATTGTAACAGGATTCATTCCTCTTGCATGCCTGAGCATCAAGTGACTTTGAAAAAAGAGTTTTGCGAAGATCCGGTGAAAGAAAGTCCCAAAAAGCAAGGAGAGGTACACTGGCAGCCTACTTTTTGACAAAGATACTGCTGCTTAAATACTGAATCACATCTTGACAGGGGACCAAGAACTCCGGTTGCGACTATAATGAAAGTCTATTCGCACTCCTCATCTTCCTAATACCCCCATCACACCAAACTCGTTCTCACTCCGTTTCGAAAATTGTTGCCGAACGAACTTAAACTGTGTTCGGACGGAATGGACGTATTAGCAACCTTTTACGATCTGTTTACGAATTTAATGGACGGGTTAGGACGGGAAGGGTGCTCCAGAACTTCGAGCCTGCTCAAAATTTTTTGCCGTCCATCCCGTCCTGTAATTAGACGGAGTGACAACGTACTTAAAACGAGACGGACGCACTACAAACGGAACTGCCGTACTTCGATCCTATTAGAGACAAGGTGCAGTAGGCCAGTGCGTTTGCATTTTACTAACCGCAATAACACGTCCTATCCCGACCGCAGCCCGTTTTACGATTTTGTTGACCGGTTTAAGATTTTCTAAGAACAGGTTTGGTGAGACAGGGGCTTCAGGCATTATCAGGCCAAAATTACACGTTCTACTCCGACCGTAACCCGTTTTCCGATTATGTCAGGACGGGGTAAGACGTTCTAAGAACTAGTTTGGTGTGACGGGGGCTTAACTGGTCTTTCGCATAGAAAGATATTGGAAATAATGCAATAGTTCTGACAAATAATCTCCCAAGGTAGGGATTGAACCCAGGACCTCTAGATCCCATGGCGAACGCTCTACCACGTCGCTATACAAACGCTAGCTCTATATCCAGGCAGTATAGGTGTCCCCTTATAGAACCACATGCTATTCATTTTTATCTGTCTGCGAGATAGACCAGTATACCACATTATTGATCCATAAAATTCATTTTGCCAAGTAACCGGCTTATTTCTTGGGTAGAATGGTCCTTGGGCATGCAGAAAATTGATCAATAGCACAAATTAATCACCCAGGTCAGCCTGCACCGACTGCCCAGGCTGAGCTGGTTCGATACTTTTTGCAGATGCAATGAACCTTCTTGCCCATATACAACTACATATTAAAACAGGAGTACTCGTAGAAGTTAAAGGTTTGTTGCCGGATAAGGGTCATGGGTAACTAAACACACCTGGGTAACGGCAAGCCCCTTACTGGTCCTTAAACTAGCCCCTTCATATGTTATATAGCCCTTTCAACAGACCTTGTACATTAGAAGAAGTGTCAAGTAAGTCGTAAACAGCCAGGTAACATGATTTGATAAGGAACATTTTAATAACAACAATAAAATTGCCTAGCCTTTGAAATCTCGATAGAAAAGCCACTTGTACTTCTTAAACCTTTATCAAACGACCAAATTTTTAGGTTGGTCCAAATTGAAAGCATTTGCAGACGCAGAAATTAAATGGTGGGAATTGTCTTTGTGAGGGTAATAAAAATTGTGGGAAAAGGAGAAAATGCTGATTACCAGCATTTTCTCCTTTCCCTCAATGTTTTCAAAAGCCTTTTCTGTCAGGCTCGTTGAAACTCAGGATTCTGTAGCAGAGGGTTAAACCTTTACCAAACGACATCGTGTTGTACAACTCTGAGGGGGAAGGCCTAAGAAAACATTGTGGGAAAAAAATGCTGGTAACCAGAATTTTCTCCTTTCCCGATCGTGTTTTTTTACCATTTCTAAGACGAATTGTGGGAAAGCAGCCAGTGGCTTGGAAAGTAAATTGTGCGGAGTACTGGTAAAAGAGACCCCAGGAAAGCATGGATAGGTGCACTGGCCGCCGCGATATAACTGAAATAATGTTGAAAACGGCGTTAAACACCAAACAATCCAAAAGAATCACACCATTTCAGTCACATTTGTTTTGTTGTCTTCAAACGCTTTCAAATTGAAAGGGTCAAAATTTTGTAGTCTCTTATATGCTTATTTAGTATGCTTTTGTTACGTGGGATGCTGTCCCTTTTCTTTAGTTTTCGATGATTTTGTTTCTTTCACGATTTACTTTGAAAAAAAAAAAAGGTCTTTCCTTGATATAATAGTATACTGAAGTTGACAAAGCTAATTATCCATCAAAACAGTTTTGCTTGTGTACATGGTAGGTGCATCTATCCATATATATTTTTGGGTGTCTTCTCTAACCAGTGAAACACGCCATTCGCAGCCCCCAGGTCATCGAATCCTTGGCTGTGATAGATGATTATGCACAGGTCTACACGGTACATTCCTTCGCTGGAAATACACAGATTTGGCGTCTTCCACTGTATTGCTCTTGGCCAACAACACAAGAGACAGAACTTTTTCTTTCAAAGGTCTAAAACTGTCTGAAATGACAATAAAGTATTGAAATGCAGTAGATGAATTTCAGTTTTTAAGTATTTATTAATAAACCATGTGCAACACTTCAAAATTCAAATCACTGACTTTATCCGATAAATGGTATAGTCCGAAAATACATGGCAAAATCTGTCTTTTTTTCTCTGTTATTCAAAATTCACACAATCCGAACCCGGGGGAATAGTTCAAAATTACTTAGCCAGCTTTAGGTTCAAAACACAACACAGTCTGCGGATGTAATAACTTTTTGACTGTGTAGTAAGAGTTACTTCTATACCAAACGACAAAATCTCGGACTTATTCAAATTGAAAGCATTTGAAGACGACAGAATAAATACACTCACAAAATGGAGATTTGATTTGGGATGGGATGAAAAGATTGTGGGAAAAGGAGAAAATTTCGCAAATTGTTTTCCAAAGTTTTCTTTCTCTGGGATGTTAAGTCGGGATTATGTGGTAAAGAGTTAATAGGTGCACTGTATGATCTCAGAAGTGTTCTGAGACTGAATACTTGTTATCTAAAGTTTTTGTTTAAATTGATTTTAACATCCTTTTGCTATCATGTCATCGTGTTGTATAACACAGATTCTCATGTTGGTTTTAGTTTTGAAATCGTCTGTCAATTTTATGATGTCTCTAATAATATGACATTATCACACAGTGGCCATTGGTACATGACATTTTAATTCTAAAGGCTGTTGTCTTTTTGTAATGTAGAACCTAATTCAGGAAAAAGAAAGAGGAAAAAAAAATGCATTCTACAGTTTGGATAAAAAAAAAAACTTTCACTTCTCTTTTACCACTGACTTATGGAGGCCACCCACCTGTCAATCACCAAAACCAGACATTATTTTGTAAGCATGTTTTGTTTTCTTTCTTCTGCTGCATTCCCTACGTTAACGAAACCATGCATTGACTTGGAATAAAATAATGGATTTTGAATGTTTAAAGTAAAGCTTAACGCTGCCAAATACAAGAGTTCGACTCTTTCAATATTCCAAAAAAAAAAATCAACCCTTTTCCAGATGACAATTTTTTCGACTTTTCCAAATTGAAAGAATAACTCCTTTATTTGGCAGCGTTAAGCTTTACTTTACAAATTCAGTTGCAGACAACAAATTAAGAGATGCACAATTGAAGGTATTTTTTAAAGAAAGGACTGAAAACCTTTTGAAAAAAGTAGAAAATGCTAGTTACCAGCTTGGGACTGGTTACGGGTTAACCGTACCTATCGATACTTTTTGGTCATTGGTTAGATGGCAGTAATGGCAGCGTTCTATCATTGTTGCAGTCTTATACTGATCTAAACCATCCTAAACTGTATAGATGGCAGTAATGGCCGCCTTCTATCACTGTTGTAGTCTTATACTGATCTAAACCATCCTAAACTGTATAGATGGCAGTAATGGCTCCGTTCTATCATTGTTGCAGTCTTATACTGATCTAAACCATCCTAACTGGCCACTTAGGTCATCCATGGCACGTAACTTTTTATTGAAGAGACAGAAAGACAGCACAAAAAAGAGACTTGCAATTTGATCTTGATAAGCTTTCTTCTTAAAGACCGTCATGGTTAGTATTCATCAACCATTGTTAAGAACAACCTTAGTCTTATTCTCTAGAACTTTCTAAAATTTTACAGTAACAGAACTTTTGATTGGCTAAACCGAATGGGTTAGCAAATAAGAGGTTACGTTACTTTCTATCGTTAATCTAGTATTTTACAGTTTGATTGACAGGAAAGTAAAATCCATTTCAAAGCCACGTGATCGAAGACATGGGTATTCCCTTTGATGGCTCTAATATTTGCATAAAAACCGTTTTAACATAACATCGAAAAGAAATTTATTTACAACGTACTATTTGTTTTTGCGAAAATAATTTGATCATTGTCGACAAATGCACAAAGATTGCCATAAAATACCAGTTTTCGAGCATATCGAAATTTAAAGAGTAAATATTCTTTCGACAGATAAAACCTTATGATCCTTATCCAAGCCACATTTTGTATTCGTAGGAAGTCCTTTTGAGTTGTATTTCAAATTGTTGTCAAAATACAGACTGTAATCTTTGTGAGCATAGTACTTCATCAATAGCTGCGAAATTCTCGCGATATATCAATCGCGATATATCATTTTCAGTGCCTCTGCTTTATATTTTGATACCCCTTTGAAATTGATTCGGAAAAAATTCATATTCTGTACAAAACGGCGACATTTAATTGAAAAATTTGTAAATTTATTGGTACTTTTGATGCCTTTTTGAATTAGCTAAACACGTTCTTCTGTTACAATTCACATGCGAGTGTATAATTTACAAAAACACCGTTACAACACCGATAAGCGTCTTCGTCAGGAAGACATCAGCAGAAAAAATACATTTAAAGGAAGCTATTCAGATCTTTTTTTTTTAAATCTCAACAAACTTAAGAAAATGGATAATTTATCACTGAATGAAACAAGCAAATAGCTGGCTGACCATCAGAAAAATAGAAAAACACAAGAAAGAAAAATGTCTGTCTCACTCACTCACTCTATCAAGGCTATGGTGAGAAAGGTTGGGTTCAATCCCCGCCGGCGGAGTTGGTCGAGTGGAGTTTTCCTTCGGCAATGTCATTGCACATCCCCATTCGAGTACAAGCGAAATCTAGCAAACAGTTCTAAGCGATCTGATGATTTGATTAATAAAAATACTCTTTGTAGATACAGAATACACCATATGTGCCGTGCTCTGTGAAAAGGGGGCTTAATGGATCATCAAAAAATATCGACCGATGTCAGCCTGCGCAGTCCGCGCAGGCTGACATGGGTCGAAATATTTTGCTATTTGTGAAATTTCTGCTCGGTAAGGAACTATTCTACCTCCAGATCCAGTTGATTCTTAGATTTGAGGATTTTATGGATCTGTAATTATGTGATAACTTGCTTTGTATAATGCATCATGGCGATGAATATAACTCCCTTTTGCAAAGCATAGCTCATATGAATAGCATTTTTTTACTCTCTAAAAAGTATTTTTACAATTTTATTTGCCTTTAACTCTGGTACATCTCTTCAATTAAAAGCAATACAATTGAAGTAGATGAAAAGGTCGCCGCATCAGATTAACTTGTGTCTTTATTATTATCGTCGTTATCATTTACTTTTCGTTGGCGTATCAATTACAATAATTCTGTAAGTGCATTTTTTTTTATTATGAAAGAAACAGTGAAGTTACAAAAATAGAATTGAAATAAACATGTTTTTGCAAAAATATGACTTTGACAGGCATCGTCGATTACCGTGTTAGTTTCCAAAATCTCGCGCATGCGCATCCTTTCGTCTGCAGGATTCCTTAGAACAGGTGCGAGAGGGACCACTCTTCGTAAAAAGTTCATTTTAATTACCTTTTAACTATTTAAAAGCTTAAAAGATTTCCGAATAACGAAAGAAGATTGGATTTTGCAGTCTTTGGCTAGGTATCATTGGGGAATACGGAAGAATGTTAGTGTTTTAGCTCAAAAGCAGTATGCGGAGGCTGGCTTGGAAATTCTCACGCGGAACTGCCACGTGACATTATTCTTTCCTGTGGACTGGGCTCCAACTGTTTCCGGTCTGCTAGTGATTGGTCGTACCTACAATGACTCAGTTCTGACTATCTTTCCTTGCTATTTTGAATTGTCAATAACATTTTAACATTCTAGATGTGATTTTTAAGGCGACATGACAATTTATTTATGATGTTTGGCTTCAAACTTGGCTTTTAAGCCCCAGGTATTTCCATCCCGATGAGTAAATATTTCTGGTCTAGAAAGAATCGACGCATAAAGACATGATGTTAGCGGTTGAGAAAGTTCGCACAAAGTTGATTGCAGATCTCTTCGGTTAAATCAGTGAGTAGCTTTTACGTTATTTTTTTCTGAATTGCAATTATGAAGATGTTCATTGATTGATTGAATGTTATTTTACGCTGCTAGCAACATTATTTTATTGATGCCAGGGCGACGGATCGCTTAATCATGTGTGTTCTGGAATTCAACAGTTCTAGCCCACGACTCTTAGTGTCTTAGCCAAGAAAAATCCGACGAAAAACCCAGTGCCTGGATTTAGGATCGAACCCGGAACCTCTAGGTTGCGGATCCCGTACGGTTAACACTGACCCACTCAGGACACCCCATATGACTTTTTTAAATTTCTTTGTAGGCGTAATGATTTCGTTATTTGAATATTTTAACCCATAAGCATACATGCTACTTATTTATTAATTTATTTTTGACTTGACGAAATGCAGTAGGATAACACAACGGAGATTTATAGGAAAGGAAAAAGATTGATTGATTGTATGGTGTTTGACGCCGTAACAACATTAGTTCAGTTATATCGCGGCGGCCAGTGCACCTATCCATGCTTTCCTGGAGTTTCTTTTACCAGTACTCCGCACAATATTCTTTCCAAGCCACTTGCTGCTTTTCCACATAACCATCGTGGAAACAATGATCGCGGTGAGAGAGGAATGAATCCTGTCACAATGACTATCATCAGTCCTCGGAAGGTATAAGCAGTACTCTATGGAAATGGGGTTTAATACATTTGCAAAAAGTATCGAGCCGTATTAGCCTGCGAAGTTCGCGCAGGATGACTTTGGTCGAAACCTTTTTGCTGTGTGTACAAAGAAATTTGCATGTCCAAGGACCTTTCTACCTTCCGATTACGTCAGTTGTTAGCATAAGTGGATGTTTTGGCTTTCTTGCTGTAATGCATGTAGGATATTCCTCTATTATAAGGAAAATACTGTTACGCTATAAGTCTCTTAAAGGATAAAAAAACGTTGTGGGAAAATGAGAAAATGCTGGTTACCAGTATTTTCTCCTTTTCCGACTATGTATTCAAAACATTTTTTCGTGTTTGTGACGGGGTTGTTAAATCATCTCGTAAGGGTAGTGCATTAGACTTATAACATGTTCGAGTAATTGAGTTTTAGCTACAATATGTAAAATAGCTGTACAAAAGTGAACGTGCTGATAAACAAATAATAATAGATTTTGGGCCATACTCTGGCAAAGGGAGTTAAGTGCGTCTCCTATTCTCACTATACCAAGCAATTCGTAGTATAATTATTGATCCATAAAATCCATTTTGTCTAACATCCGACTAAATCATGGAGTAGAATGGACCTTTGAAATGCCGAAAATTTACCACTGGCAAAAAGTTACGACTCGTGTCAGCCTGCGCGGACTGCGCAGGCTGACACGGGTCGATGCTTTTTGTTTTTTTGCAAATGCACTTACCCCCCTTTCACAGAGCATGGCTCATTTTTTAAATGAAATGAAAAATAACGCGCAGTGTTTGACAAAGGGAATTGGCAGCAGAGTAGGAAACAAGTCTGAACCGTTTCCTGTCTTATTCTGTACCAAACGAAAAAAGTGCAGACTCGTCCATACTGAAAGCAGAGAAAAAAAATGTTCGCAGTTTTAGCTCGGATAGAAGAATTTACGTTTAACCTTTTACCACACGACACAAATGTAGACTTGTCCAAATTGAGAGCAATTGCAGACGACAATGTAAAGGTGGCTCAAATGATGGAATTTGTCTTTGATAGGTGAGGAAAAAAGAGAAAACGCTATTCACCAGCATTTTGTCCTTTGTCCTTTTCCCACTATGTTTTCAAAAGGCTTCTTCCTCGAGGCCGTTAAAACTCGAGATTATGAAGCAAAAGGTTTAAAGATTAGGAGGAAGTGTTTGAAAGGAAGGAAGTGATTGTGACATTCTTCTCCCTTGTCTACGATATTTTCATAGGTCTCCATTCTCAGAGACGTAAAAATGATAAAAATTAAATTGTAAGGGTTAACAGTTGTACAGATACGCAGATAAAACATGTTCACCCCGAAGAAAAAAATCTGCACGAAGTAATTTCATGGCGTTTTGTCCAGAATATCTCTTTATATACAGGGCAGTAAAGATCAATGCTCAGACTGTACGTTCTTTGCATTCCGATCTAGATCTTAAATGTCATAAAACGCACCGTATGTTGTCCATAACAAAAGGGTTTTAATCACTGCATATGATGCAATTGCACTCCTTGACCACAATTTCCGGTGTGAGCAAGGTCATGTCATGCTGTCAAATTAGGTTGACATGGAACCGACGTGAAATTTACATTATTAGCTGATTGAATGGTATTTTACGCCGCATTCAATACTGTTTGAGTTATATCACTGTGACAGCTCAAATGTTCATGTATTGCCTGGGTTTCATAAGTACTAAGCTTGGGCTCTACAAAATCTTGCCAAAGGGTATCCCCTCCAACAAAAACCTTATTTTCTCGAATGAGGATCGAACCCATAACCGCTGTGCCACGTAGTTGACTTTTCTTGATACTGAAGAAGTTAGCCCTTGACTAACTAACATCCGTTAAAGATTTTCAGTAATTTGCAGTTGTATAGTTTGCTTCTTTATTTTCAGTTTTACGGCATTCTAAAAAGCATGTCACTTGTATCGCGGCCGCTAGTGGACCTACCTATCCGTTCCTGGTGTTTTCTTTTACTGGTAGGCCTACCATCCAGAACACAGTTTTATGCTTGTCACCAAAATCAAAGACGAAACAATTTTTATTTTCGTTTTGCGAAAAGCTAGCCTTCTACAGCAAACCTACTGACACATATTACTCAACTTCCATCGAATATTAAAGGAACTTCGGATACAGTAAACCTTCAGATACTATGAAATACACGGTATTAACTCTTAGGCTGCTATACACGATCTTTTTTTACAGACAGAGCAGACTGGACAGAACGAGCTGTCTGATCTTGGATTTACACTGTCAGTTAACTGTAAATAAACTCTCCGTTTATTTTATCTAGCAAAATCAACCTTCGCCTGACAGTCAGATAATTTTCGACCCTTAAAAAAAAACGCTTTTAAAAAGATTCTAGGAAAAAAAGGAACGGATAGATTTCCCCCGTTTTCCAACAAATTGGTTCCCAACATTACAAAGAAATCTTGCATTATTTCAGCCACATTTTGTTTGTTATATGCAAGTGCTTTCAGTTTGAACGAGTCTTAAAATTTTGTCGTCAGAAAAGTACGGTAGTTCAGGCTTAATTTGACTCTTTGTTGGAGTGCTTTACAGTCACTTTAGATTATATTGGCTTGCAACACGCGAAAAGGGGCATTCGGACATTTGCATAAAGTGTCGTCTCGGATCAGCCTGCGCAGTCCGCGCAGGCTAATCCGAGACGGCACTTTACGTCTACATTAGATTTTGTTCTTCAGTAGACTTGCACAAAACAGAAAAATACATAAAAACGGAAGGTGTCGTCTCGGATTAGCCTGCGCGGACTGCGCAGGCTGATCCGAGACGACACTTTACGCAAATGTCCGAATGCCCCTTTTCGCCTGTTGCAGGCCAATTATTATATGAGCCATGCTCAGTGAAAAGGGGGCTCAATGCACCTACGAAAAATATCGACCCAGATTAGCCTGCGCAGTCCGCGCATGCTGACCTGAGCCGAAACATTTCGCTGTTGGTCATTTTCTGTATGTCAAAGGACCAGTTTACATCATGTATCAGTCGGTTGGTTAAAAATAAAAAATGGCTATTATGGATCCATAAGTATGTGATGGCTCACATGTATGGGTATCATGTATCACGGAGATGCATTAAACAACATTTTGCCAGAACACAGCTTAATTTTTTTTTTCTAGGTAAAAGACATTTATATTCGATATTTTCAGATGTTTGTGGAAATCGCTGAAACAAAGCCAAAATGTTGTGTGATCTGGATTGAGTCGAGTATTTTTTAAACAGAAAGCAGGGTGAGTAATAAACCAGTGAAAACTATAAACTTCATTTCTTTTATGACGATCCCCGTCTATTTATCCATTATTTGAGCCATGCTCCGGCAAAAAGGGGTCTAATGCATTTCCGTGATGCATGATACCAAGCAAGTTGTCACATAATTAGGGATCCATAAGATCAATTTTGTTTGGAAACTGACTGATTTATGAGATACGATGGGCCTTTGACACGCAGACAGAAATACCAAAAGCAAAAAGTTTCGGCCCAGCTCAGCCAGCAGGCTGACCTGAGTCGATAGGTTTTGCAGGTGCATTAAGCCCCCATTTCTCAGAGCATGACTCATTCTGTTCTTTCTTTCACTTCTCTGTTTATTCCTTCAAAATATGCAACTAGTGTTATTGCAAATAGAATTGATCATTGGCCTGCAATACGCGAAAAGGGGCATTCGGACATTTGCGAAAAGTGTCGTTTCGGATCAGCCTGCGCAGTCCGCGCAGGCTGATCCGAAACGACACTTTCCGTTTGTATGTAATTTTCTGTTTTGTGCAAGTCTACTGTAGCACAAAATCTAATGTAGTCGTAAAGTGCCGTCTCGGATTAGCCTGCGCGGATTGCGCAGGCTAATCCGAGACGACACTTTACGCATATGTCCGAATGCCCTTTTTCGCGTGTTGCAAGCCAATTATAATACACGGGATTCTTAGTTACTCCCAGTAAATGTATCGATTAATCCTTCACCAAACCATCCTGTTTTAACGACCAAGAGGAGGACAGCCTCTGAAAACATTGTAAGTAAAACAGAATATGCTTGTAACCAGCATTTCCTTTTTTTCTCACAATGTTTTCTACTTTTTCAGACAAAGAACCCATCAATCAAGCTAAATTTAATGAGTAGTCTACAAAAACTTGCGGCCTGGGAAAGACAGAAGTTTTTACGTTTGTCAAAGAGTATGTGCGACAGATAATTATAATGTAATCATGTACTAGTATTAAATTTTTACCAGAAAACAAAGATCGATCTCTGCCCACATTGAAATTGTTTACAGACACAAGATTAAACTTGTCTTTGAAAGGTTAGAAAACACCGTGAGGAAAGAGGGGAAAACTGCCCTCTTCTCCTAATCTCACGATGTTCTCCAAATCTTTGTTACTAAGGATTGCGAAAGCATGGAAATTTAGAAATTCTCGTCGAGTACATAGCTAAATCTTGTATATTTGTCTCTTCAGGTGGCAAAAGTCGCAAACTGTTGCCGAGATTGCTATATAGACAGAGGTCCTGAAGCAGAAAACTGTAAGTTTATAAGTATTGAGCAATACTCTGTGAAAAGGGGGCATCTACAAAAAAGTATCGAGCCAGGTCAGCCTGTGCAGTCCGCCCAGGCTGACCTGTGTCTAAAATATTTTCCGTTGGTCAATTTTCTCAATGTCAAAGGGCCAATGTATATCATGGTTCAGTTGGTTGTTATACAAAATAGATTTTACAGATCCATAATCATGTAACAATTTGCTTGGTTTCATGCATCTCGGAAATAGCTTAAACCCCCTTTTACAAGAGGACGGCGCTATTTGTTTACATAATTGACTTGCAACATGCGAAAAGGGGCATTCGGACATTTGCGTAAAGTGTCGTCTCGGATCAGCCTGCGCAGTCCGCGCAGGCTAATCCGAGACGGCACTTTACGATTACATTAGATTTTGTGCTACAGTAGACTTGCCCAAAACAGAAAATTACATAAAAACGGAAAGTGTCGTTTCGGATTAGCCTGCGCGGACTGTGCAGGCTGATCCGAGACGACACTTTACGCAAATGTCCGAATGCCCCTTTTCGTGTGTTGCAGGCCATATGGAATTCATTCCTCAATGTAGTAGAACAAACCGACCTGGGCTGCATGTAGTTTCGAATCTTCCGCTATCACACTCCATCTGACTGCACCGATTCCCCTTTTACATCTACGTACAAATAGGTATTTTCTCTTTTTCCTTAGATGTTTTCAGTGGCAAAACCTGTAATTTGAGCCACATTTAACATTCCGTCTACAAATGATTTCGAAATCTGCAATTCTAAAATTCTATTGTCTGGTAGAGTTAAAAGATGCTCATCTGTCACCTTGTGATAGTTAGTAAACGCACTTGTATACTTTTTGAATGTAATTTGAGGTGGAAAACGATGCTGTATGACACAGAATGGTATTTCTTTTCAGTCTTTTACAAAACTTCAAAATTTATTTATTAGCACTTTATCTAAACTAATACATCTAGTACTATGTCACTTTTGATCCAAAGAAGAACAATGTTAGGTTTTTCTTTGTGCCAGTGTCGTTAAATAATATGTTTGGATACATGTATACATTTCATATTATGTATCCGGGGTCGAGTTTTGGCCTATTAGCGTTACATGCATAGAATCTGGTATAAAATGTATGTGACCCCCTTTTCCCCCAAATACTTGATTCAGTAAATGTCCTATGCACAGTTTTGGCGTACGCCCCTTAATGAGGTTTTAAATACATGAGAAGGGAATATTTCAAAATCTTTCGAATTTGCCTTGTCTGTTTTTTTTTTACCCTTTAGACAAGTTAGGTGAGAGGCGAAAAATCGGAGGGAAAGTTCACCTCAACCGGGTACCGAACTCACAACCACTAGGTCACCAAAGGTATAAGTGATGTTTCAGTCACATAGGTTTTAAAGAGGAGTGAATTCTGCATGACTCAGTTCAAGTTCATTTTGTTCTTGCCATGTCAATGAAGAAAGTGTCATCAAAATATCTCGGTTCGTCTGAACACCAGATTTTGACCCCGTTACCATAAATACGTTTTGCGTCCCCATAGGAGGCAGCTTTCGTTGTGAGCAATTGATTCTTTTAATAATTGAGCCATGCTCTAGCAAAACAGGATTCAAGATATCTCCGTAATGCATGATACCAAGCAAGTAATCACATAATAATGGATCCATAAAATCCAACCGACTAAATCATGAGATGGAATGATCCTTTGACAGGCAGAAAATTGACCGATAGCAAAAAGTTGCGATCCATGTCAGCCTCAGCGGACTCGCAGGATGACATAGTCGATCATTTTTTGCACAAGCAATAAGCCCCCTTTTCACAGAGCATGACTCAAATGTAATATTTCAGTTTTTACTATTAACTGGAGAGTTCCATCTCATACATGTCCGTTAACTGATTGTCAGAGCACTTCTGTCGTTGGAAAAACAGTGCAGCAAGTTCGCGCCTTCTAGATCTACATAACTATATTCAAAGCTTGGATTTTTGACGTCCACTTTCTTCAATGAACAGGCTTCTCTCCTCCCTCGTCCCTTCTGCCCTTCATCCCAACCCCATTTTACTTGATCCCTTCACAACGCCGGTACATTTATTTGAGCCGTGCTCTGGCACAAGGGGGCGTTGATGCATCTGCAAAAAGAATTGACCCCAGGTCAGCCTGCACAGTCAGCGCAGGTTGATCTTTGGCGAAACATTTTGCTTTTGGTAAGTTTTCTACATACCGAAGGGGATAGTCTACCTTATGATTTAGTAAGTTATTAAGCAAAATGAATTTTATTGATCTATGACCATGTGCTGACTTGCTTTGTAAAATGAATCACAGAGATGCATTAAATCCCCTTTTGCTAGAGCATGACTCATTTCAAATGGTACGCTTTTTTTTTCTATAAACATTGTTTTAAAAATATTGAAATCCAATCTGAGAATAATCTCGAGAATCTATAACATATACAGATGAATATTGATAGAAATAACAACAATACAATACAAACTACGAAATGTAACAGAAGGCCAACAGATTGAAAATGTCCATTCTATTTACTGTAGAAGTCTAAAGGCAAGTACCTTGCAGCAAAAATGAGAAGGACTATCTGTTTTGAAAACATGTGCAGGTGAGGAAAGCACCAGGCTTGTAAAGCAATCACAGAAAAAAACAGTATTGTTTGTAATGAGTGGCGGTCATCTATCCTAGAAAGTTTTCGAATAAGTGGAAACTTAGGTAGAGCCATGCGCTGTCGAAAGGGGGTTTAACCCTTTCCCAAACAATCCCTGGTTTTTACGGGTCAGGAATAGAAGCCTTTTGAAAACATTGTGGGAAAAGGAGAAAATGCTGGTAACCAGCATTTTCTCCTTTTCCCACAATGTTTTCTACCCTATCATATAGAAAAATCATCTTTTTAGCAACTGTTAATTTGTCATCTGCAAAATGCTTTCAATTTGGTCTGGTCCAAAATTTGCTGTTTGGGAAAAGGTTAACGCATCTGCAAAGCGTATCTACCCATATCAACCTGCGAAGTCCGCGCAGGCTGACATGAGTCGAAACCTTTTGCTGTTCATATTTTCTCCATGTCAACGGACCATTCTACTTCTGGAATCAGCTGGTTGTGAGACAAAATAGGTTTTAGGGATCTACACTTATTTGATGACTTGCGTGATATAATGCATCACGGAGATGTATTAAACACCCTTTTGCTAGAGCGTGGCTCATATACTGAAAGAAGAAAATAATGAACATCAGTGAATTAGTAATGATAATACTGTTGCTACAGCGATATATTTGAGAATTTCCCTTTCCCGATCCTTGCCCTCCTCTGTAGTTAAGTCAGAAAATTATATGATTTCAATAAACCCTTAAGCACCTAAGCGCGACTCACTTACCCTTTGCGGGAAGTGTAGATCAAGATCAGACTGCACAGAATATGCAGTCTGATCATGGATCTACGCTGTCCGATGCTTTAAGTCTACTGTTATTTTGAACTATATCAATGATATCACTGTCATTTGGCGTCATCATTTGCTTTATGACTTAACTAGCGCATGCGCATGTTTGTTCAATTTCTCATTGCGTGTTATTTTTTTCTATGTTTTTTTTTCTTCTTATTTTAAATTATTATGTATTATGGAAGGGATATTTATGCATACATTTCTAGAAGGGTTTCAGGCCAAAGAATAGCACGACACACTGGGCAAACTCAAAGTGAATCCCGTCTAATTCGGGAGAGTTTTGTGCAGCTCTATGGAAATAATCGTATCTCCATTTTTGTAGAACACAGTACTTGTTGCGGACGACATTTTGCTTCCTGCAGCAAACCACCATCGAAAACTCTATGGCAAAAGGAAAAATCTCTTGATGTGAGCGATTTCTCCTTTTACCATTATACTTTCAACATTATATTCATGTGGTAAATCTTAACTCGTGTCAATTATGTCCATTTTATAAGACTATTGTTTAAGTGGTCTGCTGTAAGTTTGTTTTAGAACGTTAAGAGTAAGATAAAGAAGTACTTTTTTGGGTGGTATAGTACCTTCGAAGGGTTTCAGATCAGTTAAAGAAAATGGTGCAGCTGAGTGATAAATAAAAGGAAACTTTATATATTGTCAATGAAATGCAGAAAAGTGTTCTCTTTTAGTTATGGGTAGGGAGTATATGTTTGAGATAGCCATAATTCTTTCAAAGGTTGTCATGTAATAGGTAGGAAAAGAACCATTTCACAACATACTTATCATATAATTTGTAAACTTGTAGCATATTTCTGAAAGTTTGGGTAGGGGGATGTACGCCCCCTCACACCAAGTGTCGAAATAATTCACATATAGTTTCTAGGACTGCCTTTCACTAAACTGCGTACGCACGAAGTTTGCGTAAGCAGTTCAGGTAAGCAAGCACCAAGTCTGAAAACAAGTTTCACATAACTGCTTAATTTTGAGTAAATATTTGCATAACTTTACGCCAGCTCATACCTTTGGATAAAGCAGGGATCGTATGTGTGTATGTACTATCCTAAATAATTTGCGTAAACCTCTGCAGTTTGGTGAAATGCAGCCTATGATTTTATGCAAATAGAAGAATATATTTGCTTTTTCTTGTATGGTTGTAGGTCTCACTGGAAAACACAGATAGGATACGTAGGTGACTGAAAACGAATGTCGAAAATGTTTTTTTGCATGTCAAAAGATGCTTCTGTCTACCTCATTTGTTTTGAAAACAAAACGAGGACAGACAGTACCATTTGAGGACAATGCTGCTGGAAAATACTCATTGCAGTTGTGATTGGCTTTCGCTTTCCTGGTAGCAATTCTTAGCGTCAGTACTTCAAGTTCTGTATATTTGCCCATCGGCCTTTGTGCACTGAATAAAACAGTATTAATCCTATTAGCGCTATAGGAGACTGTAAGTTACTAGACTGAGAGATTGTTTTTTTCCAGACAGCTATAGAATTTTCTGTGGAAATAAGCAACTCGTTCAGCTTTAGGGATAAAGTTTTTTTGAGTACTTTGATTGAGAGAGAGAGAGAGAGAGAGAGAGAGAGAGAGAGAGAGAGACAGACAGAGAGAGAGAGAGATGCATCAGTTCAAATAACACTCATGGTTTTCGCTTGTTGTCTTTAAAAAAATCAGTCGAAACAGAGAAAATTCAAACCTCAGTGAATTAAACAGATCCGTGAACAAACAGTGCTGGTTATATTTTATTGGGTATAATTTATCTAGATTATGGTTGTTAGATTAAGAGCTAGAATTGATACCGCAATAAGCGACACATTCCCGACTTTAAGTGTCTCAACAAACCCCCACCGTGCTTTCAAATTTATGAACCTCGAACTTGACGCTTTTTTTCTTTGATTTTCTTATATCAAGGCTTTTCCTTACTGTTGTCACGTTGCGTAACCGAAAGTTCAGTAGCTGTATTTTCCAATCATTCTAATTGAGCCATGCTCTGGCAAAAGGGGGTTTAAAGTATCTCCGTAATGCACTCTGCCAAGCAATTTATCATGTAATTATGGATCCATGAAAATACATTTTTTTTCTAACAACTGGCTGAGTGCTGTGTTAGAGTGATCCTTGGAAATGCAGGAAATTGACCAACAGCAAAAAAGTTTCGACCCAGGTCAAGCTTGCGCGTAATGCGCAGGCTAACCTAGGTCGATACTTTATGCAAATGCATTACACCCCCTTTTCACAGAGGAAGGCTCAAATGCAAGCGAAATGTTCTAAATTCATGA
Source organism: Hippopus hippopus (assembly GCA_946811185.2). NCBI lineage: Eukaryota > Metazoa > Mollusca > Bivalvia > Cardiida > Cardiidae > Hippopus > Hippopus hippopus. The sequence goes on along the minus strand of OX328107.1, from coordinate 44,192,357 downwards.
ACTAGCCATTTGATTAGACTCGACGGCAGGTCTCGACCAATAAGCTGGCTGGACCTGAAATTTAGAAATTAGACCAATATATGGAATGGTTGATAAATGGCCCAGGGCACATGAGTTTGGCTTGCTAGAAGAGAATATGGTGTTAAATATTCATTGAATTCTACAATAATTTGTATTCTCATTTTGGTAGATTTAAAAACAATTAGTATAATTACTAATAACTAGCCTTTAGTACTTCTTGTACTTTGATTGTATTATTTGGTGTTTTCTGCACTAACTGCTTGAATGACATATAATTATTTTCTTCCAATGATGATGAATACTTTGTGGAGTTTCGGAGAATGAGTACACTTCAGTGAATGATATTTCTTTCTTAGACAATAGGTATATCGCTTTGACAGATAAGTACTCGTATATGGGAATGTTCTTGGTCTAGTTTATTTGAACGTAAATGTTATGCTTTGATCATTGATATATTAAGGAGGACCTGATGTCTTCTAAAACTCTATATAATCAGGCATGTGCCTACTTCATGGTGATTATGCAGAACTAAATGGAGATAATCTAGATAACGGTTTAGACTGAGGGTTGAAAATATTGTAACAAACAGAGAAATTGCTCGATACGAACAATTTCTCTATTGATCACAATGTTTTCAAAACAGAACTACCTGTGACAGATTCATCATAATATGTCAGGAGGAGATTCAGAGTTACATAAGAGTGGATAAATAATCTACAAGATTGCAAAACCGACGAAAGAAAAAAATTACACTAGCTTTTTTTTTATCGGGAAAAACTGAGTCCATGTTTGTGAGACGGTCTGAGGGTATCATTATTTCCTTTTTCAAATTTTGCATATACAAAACCTGAGTCTGTGTACATCAACCATTCTAAATTTTGCTTCAATTTCAATTCTAAATTATATAAGTAACACAGTTTCTGATTGCTTAAACCATTTGAAATGGTATGTCTATTCGAAATTGCTCCCCAAAGAAACATTAGAGTATTCTAGAGAGCTAGAATTAGAATGCGATTTCGCATAATTGGTAAACACGATCAACGACTCTCCCATTAAAGTGATAGAAAAGAAGCCCTCTTTCATTAGAACTCACGTACTATTCGATTTTGTTGAACTGCACCGACACTTTAATATCCCTGGTGACTTCAAAATTGGATTGAAAATCAAATTTATTGCAATGTGTAAACTTCGATGTGATTTATTTTAATTGTTCGTTGTAAGATTTGGTTCTTTTGAAAACCCTGTGAGACCTGCCTTTGACTTGCAACAAGGGAGCAAACTGTGTTTCATACGCATTCCATTTGTATCGAATAGGTTAACTCCCTTTAATAATAAAACTTTTCTTGCAACTTGCGTGTCATTTTCAATGAAGAGCTTTCCGAAAAAGAAACGCCAAACGACATTTAAGTGAAAACGGTTCTTATTAAGCTGTGTCGCTTGGGGATGTTTGGGTTGCTTTTTTTACCCTTCATATCTTGAGGAAATGTATCGTCAGCCCTGGTTCATGTACGTTGTATGTATTGAATTGCAGATAATATTTCTTTTGTGGATGCTGTGATTTATTATATGGTTAAACTGGTAAGGTTTACATCAACATAGAATGTACAGTAGTCCTATTGATAAAGTAGCTAAAGATCGGGATAAGTTTTGTGTAGCCCCTTAGCATAGACGGCCAAATTTGGGCACGGTTGAGGATCCTATCTACCACTCATCCTTTCATATATAGAAAACACAAAGCCTGCCTTTCTGACTTTATAGTATCAGTGAATTACATTCTGACATGTTAACACGTAAAAGTCGATGACAGTATAGCTCGTATTTGTCAAAAAAGTACCATTTTTACACCATTTTTGTCATAAATATGTCATTATGACAAGTTTTACAAAGAGAGTCAACACTTAGGTTTGCTAAATGCATTCCAATACATTCGTTCAGTCTGTAAAATGCTCACATCATATTACTTTTTTGAATGGTATTTTGACCAGAATATACCTCAAAATACAGGACAGTAGAGATCTATGATCAGACTGCGGATTCTGTACTGTATGACCCTAATCCGCACTGTCCGCGAAGGCAATTAAAGACGTCCTTGACAAATTAAAGGTAAACACTGTTTTCCATTGTTATATTTACAGTAGATCATCATAACTAGACTTTTTTTTTCACAAAAGGTGCGAGATTAATGAATTATTTATAACACAAGTTTTGGAGGAAAGAATATAGACAGTATATTATGAGCTAAACGAAATAAAACAGTTCACCCATGTTTTGTTTGTTGGGAAAGGAGAAAATACTGGTAACCAGGATTCTCTCCTCTTCCGGCAACGTTTTCTACCCTTTCAAAGACAATTCCACCATTTAAATCACAATTAATTTGTAGTATGCTTAAGTTTCGTTGAGGACCTGTCAAAATCTCTGTCAACTGGTACAGAGCTTAAACTGTTAACACTTATCCTGTTAAATAAGTGAAATAAAACTTTCAAGCCGACAGTAAAACCCATAGTTTGCTCTTTCAAACGGTATTTTTTGGGGAAACATATCTCCTCGCCTGACAGTGTAGACCAAAGATCAGACTGCACGTTCTGTGCAGTCTGATCTTTGGTCTACACTGTCCGCATAAGGTCCTTAAAGCGCTTAGCAGCCTAAGGGTAAATATGCGTACAGGTTTTGAACATGTTACATTCTGAGACAAATGACAGTGACATAGAAAACAGGTTTTATAGAAAGGGAAGATGCATTTTTAGCTCGGCTGGTATTGAAGAAAACGTCGAGGTGTTGTCATAGCCCTATCGTCGCCTGTGTTGTTGTTGTCTGCGTCGTCGTGCAAAAACTTTGACATTTTATAATATTTCTCTCATTACTGAAGATCTTTTACTTCAAACTCGGACTAATTGTTAATAATCAAAAGGAGAGCCCAAAACAACAAGGGCAGGTAACCATCAAAATATTTTGACACATTTAGGCCCCTATTTCAACTTAGAATTCGTCTTGCTAAATATTAGACATTTTATGATATCTCTGTCATTACTGAGGATATTTACTTCAGACACGGGCTAGTTCTTAACTATCAAAAGGGGAACCCATACAGTTAGAACAAATAACCATCAAAATATTTTTGATACATTTATGCCCCTATTTTGACTTGAACTCGTCGTGCAAAAACTTTGACATTCTATAATATCTCTGTCATTAATGAAACTATTTACTTCAAACACGGGCTAGTTCTCAACAGTCAAAAGGGGTACCTATACAATTGAAATAGGTAACCATCAAAATATTTTTGACACAGCTATGCCCCTTTTTCGACTTAGAGTTTTTACTGAAAATAAATCTATTTCTAAGAGCAACTGCAGTCGAGCGTTGGCACCCACATATGGTGCTCTTGTTTCTTAACGAATTCGAAAACTATGTAGAACAACGAACGATGTATCCTTTTCTTCAAGTCAGCGTTAAAATGTCGCCTTTCTAAAGCCCCCCACCCCCCCCCCTTTTTTTTTTTTAATTTGTGATACAGATTTGTAGTCGAAAATATTACAAACGCCCGAAAAAAATAGGGTAATGAAACTATTTTGTAATGAAGGTTAAGACAACCATTATGACACATAAAACAATTGCTTTTGTTTCAAGAAACTGCTCCTTTTTCAATCTAACTTTTCATATAAATGGCTTGCAACACGCGAAAAAGGGCATTCGGACATTTGCATAAAGTGTCGTCTCGGATCAGCCTGCGCAATCCGCGCAGGCTAATCCGAGACGGCACTTTACGACTACATTAGATTTTGTGCTACAGTAGACTTGCGCAAAACAGAAAATTACATAAAAACGGAAAGTGTCGTTTCGGACTAGCCTGCGCGGACTGAGCAGGCTGATCATGCCGAGACGACACTTTACGCAAATGTCCGAATGCCCCTTTTCGAGTGTTTGAGGCCAATATTATAGGTAAGAGTATTGTAAAAGAGTTAATTAACTAAAAAAAAAACAAAGTTAACCCCTTTTAGGGCTAAATGAATGAATTGGTTACAGCCCGTAAATGAATCCTTGGAATTAATCGGAGTTTTGAGGACTGTTCCCTAAGACTGCCTTACAAATGTTGAAGAGAGCACATCGAAGTTCAGACTGCACATTTAGGGCAATCTGATCTCGATCTGTACTGTTAGTAAAGTCAACTACAGTTATGCACATTGTTTGAAGGGTTGAATGCCAAGTTTATGTACATGAATAGTTTTCACATTGCTTAATTCAGTGGAAAGATATAGACCTATCTGATTACCGTTCTTTAATTATATGAAGGAAAAAGGGAAGAGAAAAAACAAGAAAAGAATCTGTAGAACGTAATGTAAATGGGCTAGAAAAAAAAAAGTAAATAAATAAATAATAATAATAATAGTAACAACAATAATAATAATAATAAAAGAAATACATAGTTTTTCCAAACATACTAGGTTTCGAGAATATCAGTTTATTCGAAATATTTAAGCGAAGGAAAGAATCTTTGGTAACTGTGCTGTAGCTTTGGTAACTGTGCTGTAGCTGATCTTGCTCCTCGAAAGAGGTGTTAAAATGCATTTAGATTGTAATCATACCATTTAAAAGTACGGAAAATATTGTGAAGATGGCAATCTGTTATTGTGTTGTCGGTCCAAGTGCTAGTCGCAGCCAGAAAATTGAATTTTAAAAGCAGGCAATAAGTAAACAAAAGATAGTGTGACCTGGCAGGTTTTAACCTAGATCTCCAGTTAATTTCTCTGCCAGCGACTAACACTGGGACCGACCACAATAGCAGATTGTCATCTTCAGAATAATTTCCATATTTTTAAATGTCTTAATTTAATTTGAAATGCATTTTAACACCCGCTCTGTTTACTTTTGGCAGCTATTGTTACTTTAAATGGGTAAGTTAATACATAAGTGAATATAAAGGAAGACACGGTTTTTATCTATGATACATTAGGGACTAAACTTTGACACAATCGTTTCTGTCGAATCCATGTCCGTGTTATAAAACTAACGACAGTACATTGACAGGGCTATCAAGTAGATGTGCGTTCGACCTCGCGATGATCTCTCGAGATACCGCTGTTCGTGGCTTATCGTAATTATGAATGATTAGCATTATTTGTGCCCATAATCGGCCAGTCAGATAATCAGATCCAATGAAATGTGACCCGTCATTGTTTTAAATGAATAGCTGCCGCTCATCGGCATTCTCTTTGATATATTTCTTTCCACTTGACACGCTATAAATTTCGACTACACTGTACCGACCTTAAAGTTAACCCTTTACCTGACAACAAAATTTTAGACTTATCCAAATTGGAAGCATCTGCAGACAAAAATTTGAATGTGACACGAAATTTAAATATATATTTGGATGTTAGAAAACATTGTGGGAAAGGAGAAAGTACTGGTTACGATCATTTTCTCCTTTTCCAACAATGTTTTCAAAAACCTTCTTCCTCGGGGTCGTTAAAAGTCGAATTTGTGAGGTAAAGGATTAAAAGTAAACCACTGAACACTATAAAGCAGACTGTCAAAATTTACATATTTTAACCCTTAACCAGACGACAAGATAGTAGACTTGTCCAATGTAAATTTTCTATTGCAGTTGACAAGATAAATATGGTAAAACCAGGGCCCGTATTCACCAACCATTCTTAAGAACGTTCTTAGTCTCAATCTCCAGAATTTTCTAAATTGGAAAATAACACAATTTCTGATTGGCTAAACCAAATGGTTTAGCCAATCAGAAGTTGTGTTACTTTCAAATTTAGAAAATTTCAAGAATCGAACTAAGAACGTTCTTAAGAATGGTAAGTGAATACGGACCCAATGGTGTTCTGTTCTTTTTCTGAATAGAAAACTTCTTGAGAAAAGGAGAAAACGTGTTACCAGAATTTTCACATTTATCCACGATGTTTTCAGAAGTATTCCCCTCTAGATTCATTAAAACACGGGGTTATTTTGTAAAGGGTTTAATGGATAAAAAGGAAGGGAATTGTATTTTTGGGGGATTTCGTTCGTTGTTCTCAATGTGAAACTACTTTTCATTGTCGTGTACCAGAACATCATTTTATGGCATTCATCTGATACAATAGAGGAGAAAAGAACAGAAACACTAACCTTCGAATTGATAACAGGGGAAACAATGATTTCAACTTCATACTTTCTTTCTGTAACAAAAAAGGTATACAATGCAAAATTTCTAAAAAAAAAACAAATCATTTTCGAACATTGCAGAACATGCCTGACGATGTTTTTGTTTTATTACACACTCGCCTTACTCACAATTTTCTTTATTTAAAGGCAAAAAAGTGCATTTTTGATATCCTCGGTACGGTCAATTCACATTTAAAAAACTGAATGGCTAAATGATAGACAAGTTTAAAATACATTGTATATTATTTGGATTTCAATGCGCAAAATAAAACGTGTTAATAAACGTGCTTTGTTGGGTTTGGAAAGTACGCTTCGGGTAGAATCTGTTTGGCTTTTCAGTCTAACATCGCAACTCTAGAACACTGGAACTTGAAAAAGACGGCCTTTGTGGAAAAAGGAGAAAATGCTGGTAACAAGCAAAGATAATAAAAAGTCTATCAAAGACTGAACTCATCAGTTGAGCTTTGTTCAATTTGTCGTCCGAAAATGCTTTCAATTTGGACAAGTCTAAAATTTTGTATTTGGTAAAGAATTTAATTCCTGCAACATTATAGCAAATAAGACGGCTATGGCAACAAGCAAAGGACTATTAGGATCATGATAAGGGGAACAAGTAAATGAGCCTTGCTCTGTGAAAAGGGGGCTTAATGCATCTGCAAAATGTATCGATTCATGTCTCAATCTGCGCAGGCTGAGCTGGGTCGAAACTTTTTGCTTTCGGTCAATTTAATTTTCTTCATGACAAAAGATCAGTGTACCTCATGATTCAGTCGATTTTTAGAGAAAATGGGTTTTATGGATCCTTAATTATGGGATTATTTGGTTGATATAATGCACTGCGGAGATACATTAAACCCCATTTTGCCGGAGCATGGCTCAAATGTGCAACCCACATCGGTACACTGGGAGTGGTACATTAGATTATAATCCGAAAATTTTCTAAATATAAACACTTTAATATACAATCCCAAGTTTCAACGACATTGAGAAGACTTTTGAAAACGTTGTTGCAAAACAAAAAATTGCCGGTAGCCAGCATTTTGTCCTTTTCCCCCAGTGTTTTCTATCCTTTTAAAAGACAAAATACATCATTTTCTCAAGCTTTTTAAGGAGGAACACTATGTTCTCAGATCGCTAGGTTTTCACTGACGGATATAAAGTGTGAAAATGCGCGTTACATAATCGGAATGTGACCTTTTTATTTACATTCAAGGTTATGTCATTTCTTTTTTGAAATTTATATGATAAAACTTGCTCCTGCATCACGTCTTAATCCTTAAGCTGCTAAGCGCAACGCACTGACCTTTTGCGGATAGTGTAGATCAAGATCAGACTGCACAGAACGTGCAGTCTGATCTTGGATTTACACTGTCCGATAAGGATATATTTTTCTCCAAAATGTAAGTTTGAAATAGCCTTATTCGGACTTTAACTATCGGATCGGAAATTTTATTTCACTTATTTAGCAGGATAAGGGTTAATGAATCATGGGACAAGCACCAAATCTTGACAATCTCGGACGAAATTGGAAAATGGTCTTATTGAGAGATAATCTGTAAACCGAATTACTGTATAATTCGGACGGGGTTGGGAGAAATCTATTCTAGCCATAAATATTTCAAAAACATATATAAGCCATGTTCTGGTAAAAAGAGGCTAAATATATCTCCGTGATGCATTAAACCAAGCAAGTCATCGCATAATTTTGGATCCATAAAATCCATTTTGTCTCACAACCGACTGGATCACCAGGTAGACGGGTCTTTGGACATGCAGAAAATTGACTTATAGCAAAAAGTTTCGATCCAGGTCAGCCTGCACGGATTGCGCAGGCTGACCTGAATCGATACTTTTTGCAGATGCATACAGCCCCCTTTTTCACAGAGCATGGCTCACATGTAAAAAGTTTCAATCTTTTTTGCAGCTACTATAATATTAATATGATTTTGTACTATACTCTCTGACCTATATCTTACGGCAAAATTACAATATTCAAGCTATCTAGATTTTTATCACATTCTCTACCCTTTCCAAAACAATCCTGTGCTTTCACAACCTTCGGAAAAAGGCGTTCGAAAACAGTGTGGGAAAAAGGAGAAAATACTGGTACCACCACAATGTTTTCCACTCTTTTAAGACAAATTACACTATTTCAGACACAGTTGATTTGTCGTCTGCAAATCTTTTCTCTTTCCACAAGCCTAAAATTTTGTCGTCTGGTTAAGTGTTCAACCCTTATCCTGCTAAATAAGTAAAATTAAACGTTTAATGCGAAGGTAAAAACCCGAACTTTCTACTTCAAACTATTTTTGGAGGAAAAATATCTGCTTATCAGACAGTGTAGATCCAAGATCAGACCGCACGTTGCAGTCTGATATTGATCTACACTGTATGCAAAACGTAAGTGAGTTCGGCTTAGCAGCCTAAGGGTTAACTGATGGTATGAATTTTGTCCAAATATGTAGAAAAACGATGATATTTTCATAGCAGGATTTTTTTTTTTGTTGGGTTGCATTTTCAATTTGTTTCTACAATTTTAAAGGTCGCTATGAAATCATCGCGAAATCCTCGAACTTGAGCAGTAGATGTGCTTTTTTTTAACGTTGTTTGAGATCTGGGTCTCAACGCTCTCAGTCTTGATCTAAAGAATTTTCTAAATTTGAAAGTAACACAACTTCTGATAGGCTTAACCAAGGTTTAGCCAATCAGAAGTTGTGTTACTTTCAAATTCAGAAAATCTTGAAGAATAACACTTAGAATGTTCTTAAGAATGGTTGTTGAATACGGACCCTGGACTCAATGCAAAAATTCAGCCCGGAAGTGTCGCGCTAGAGTGAGGCTTCTCCTCCTATCCTCAACTCTCTTTAAAGAAAAATCTTTTTTCGTTGAAAATGACAGGAGGTAGAACATTGTAACTAGAACTCTTACAGTTTGTCTTACTGTATTAGACACTAGTCAATGTAATATTTCACAAAACATAGTCGTTTTACATGCTCACGCTTATCATTTTTTGCTGAGGTTCTTTTCAGATATGCCCAAAATATATTCGTGTGAAATTAAAAAATCGGTGAGTCCCCTATGTCCAGGTGTACGCTAGGTACTTTGACAGGGAAACTTTTCGTATAAATACGCCGTCATTTGAGCCAGTCAAACGAATTGTAACAATCTCATCGAGCATGTCTCACACTATCGCCTGATTTGACAACATAAAAAGAGCCAGGCATTGTGAAAAAGGGGCTTAATGCATCAACAAAAAGTATCGAACCATGTCAGCCTGCGCAGTCCGCGCAGTCCGCGCAGGCTGACCTGGGCCGAAACTATGTGCGCTTGGCCAATATTCTGCTTGTCAAAGGACTAGCCTACCTCATGACTCAATATAGGTTGTTAGACAAAAATTAAGGGACTTTATGGATTCAAAATTATGTGATGACTTGCTTAAACATATTTATTTTACATCAATTGAGAACTAAGTTCCTACGACTTATACTAAATATTCTCGATTCTGGTTCCCGAAAACTATACCAGTACTCGCGCCGAATGTGTGGGCAAATGAAAGGTCCCAAAGCTGACATCCGCTCCCGGGTATCAAACTCAGGACCTTATGGTTACGAGGTCGACGCTCTACCTTGTAACCACGGACACCACACTTGCTTAGTATTATGCATCATGGAAATGCATTAAGCCTCCATTTCATACAGCATGGTCAATAACTACTAGGTATGAACATATTGCTCACTGCATGACAGCGACAGTCTACAGTTACATAGCGTAATGCAGCGCATGGGAGCAGTCCACAGTCACAGCTGCAATGTGTTACACATATAAGTGACACGATTTAACTCTACTAGACGACAACAATTTAGATTCTTTGATAATGAAAGTATTCGAGACGACATCTTTGAAAAAAAAAGAGAGAAAGATCTTGGGAGAAAGAGTAACGCTCGTTCCAAGCAGTCGCTCCCTTTCCCAGAAAAAATATATTTCATGTTGATCAAACTGACATCCACCTTTCTTTCCTTCCAACATTTCTCATTTGTTCCCCATTTACGAGCAAACGTGACATGTTAATTGGTTAAAAAAATTGAAGTTTGTTTGCCGGTCATGGTTTAAAGTATGTAATTTCAGAAAGTGAATATATATAAGGTATTTGGTTCTACATATAAGGTGTTAAATTCGCTTTTATTGACGCTGACCGAATTAACATAAGTTTATTTTTTGTATGTCTGTTAAATAAATCATGATGTGTTAGTCGCAATTACTCTACATTGGCCTAAACTTGTAAACTTTTATATCCCTGTATTAGAAATTTTTGAAAACATTCATATGAGAGAGAGAGAGAGAGAGAGAGAGAGAGAGAGCGAGCAATTGCTTCTTTATTCTCCTTGCTTTCTGTAACATTTAAAAGAATATTTGTTTTTCCTTCAAATATATTGCCTTTGCATTACATAATTTCGCAAGGGGCACGTCAGAAAAAAAAAAAACTTTAGCGAGTAAAGTATCTCTTCGTTTCAAGCCTATTTTTTACCAGTCTGAGAAGAAAGAGAGCAAGAATATAAATCGAGAATCGGACCTGTAGTTTGAAATCTGGACCAATTCTCAAGTGTATGAAAGACTTACAAATCATTCACAAAGCGTACAAATTAGCATTGACGTTCTCCATCATACCATGTCTCAAATCTAACTTATTACGTAGAACAGTTGACATTTTATCCCTGTTTGTAAACTGGTTTAGAAAAATAATAAGGCACGAATCCTTACCTACAACTTACTCGTGTACGTTGTTATATAGTTTTTTCTTCACATTGGCTCAAATAACGGCGGTTTTAAAAATTTATCCTTCAATTAGTACAAGAAAGTGCGATTTTCGATTAGCTACGAGGTAAGATACCCACTGCATCTAAAATAAATAAGCTATGCTCTGACAAAAGGGGTTTAATGCATCTCTATGATGCACTATACCAGGCAAGACATTGCATAATTATAATAATCTATAAAATCATGTCTTGTCTAAAAATCGAACGAATCCTGAGATGGGATGTTCCTTTGACATTCAGAAAATTAATCAACAGCAAAAACTTTCAATCCAGATCAGCCTGCGTAGGCTACGCAGGCTGACCTAGATCGATATTTTTTGCAGATGCTTTAGGCCCTCTTTTCACAAAGCATTGCTCAAACTTAATTTCTGAGACACTGCAGAAGACACTGATACACTGACTGTTGGCGAAGGATAATTGGTACGAACTGTGTGTGGTCTATTTAGAATCATATCTCATTGATTATCCTCAAGTTCAATTGAAAAGTTCACCCTGCCCTCATATGGCAGTACTAACCAACATACACGAAAAATGTACTTCGAAAGTTTAAATATCAACCAATACCAAACATATATGTTTTGGAACATGGCTAAAATGCTTCTGTCGCAGTCGTTAGTAGACTGCTTTATGAAATCATGTACATGTATATTTCAGCATAATAAACCAGGAACTTTTCTTGCGATGCTAGATTAAGGTTATAAACAAAGTTTCCGTCACCAACACGCAAGCAAAAAATAAAGAAATTGTTGACCCAGTGTGGCCTTTAAAACCACAAACACGCAATACTTAATAGAAAACTACTTATCGTAAACGGTTTCAGCTTACACTAGTTTATCCCTGAAATCTGTAATCTGTGTCTGTCTGTAACAGAGAAGAGAAAGAAAGAGAGAGAGAGAGAGAGAGAGAGAGAGAGAGAGAGTCCGTCTCCAAGCCTTTTAACTTTGCAGACAAAGTAGCAAGAATTTAGCCCCTGCAGCCTTTCAGCCTTAAGCCAACGGCATAGGCCGTGGACACTTCCTGCTGCCTTAAGCCAATGCCATTTCCTGTGTTCACATCTAGCAGTCTCGCAGCCTTTAAAACAAAGGTATAGTGTACTGACGAATCTAGCAGTCTCTCAGCCTTCAACCTAACTACGTTTTCTATTGGCCAATCCAGTAGTCTCTTAGCCTTGAACCTAAGTTATTGTCTTTGGACACATTCCGGTTTCCCTAAGCCAGTGCCTTTTCCCGTAGACACATTCCATAGTTTCTCAGCTTTCAACCAAACTTGTGGCCCGATGACACATCAAGCAGTCACACTATCCTGATCAAAACTTTCTGTTTATGAACACGCCCTGGAATTCCTTAGCCTGGAACAACGCTTTTTGTCTGTGGACACATCCAGCAGTTTTTCAGCCTTTAGCAAAAGACATTGTTTGAGGACATACAAAACAGTGTATCAGCCTTGAACCAAACTTTATACCTTGTGGAATAACCATGTAATTTCTTGGCTTCGAACAAATTTATTGAGTATGAACTCATCCAGAAGTCACGCAGACTTAAACCAAACTTCATGCATTTGAACACAATCAGTATCTCAACCTTGAACCAAACATACTGTCTGTAGAAACTTCAAGAAGTTTACCAGCCTAACTTATTGTATGTGCTCACATTTGGAAATCCACCAGTCTTGAATCAAACTTTTTATTTGTAGACATATCCTGCTGTCTCTCAACCCGAAGTAAACCTCTTGTCCGTGGACACACATTTGCAGTCTTTGAGCCCATGATTTTCTCCGAGATGAGACCATTTAATCCTGCAGTCTTAACTTTAATGTTTTGCATGTGGACCTTTCCATCAGTATGTCACCATCAAACCTACCATACTATTTGTGGATCCATGGATCAGCCTCTCAGAACCGAAGCAAACCTGTTGTCTGTGGACACACGATGCAGTCAAAGCTATATTGTCTGTGAACTCATCAAACACTCTGTCAGCAATGAAGTTACATAAATGTCTGTAAATCCACCGAGAAATTAATAAGTCTTGAAACAAACCTATTGTCTGTGGACCTATCCAGCGGTATCTCAGCACTGAACCAAATTTATTGTATGTTTACACATCCAGAAGTCCCAGCATTGATACAGACTTAATGATTGTGGACCCATGGATCAGCCCTCTGAACTTAGCGGAACTGTTGTTTACAGACACACAATGCAGGTCCTCGGCTTTCAACTAAGCTTTTGTCAGTGGACACATCCAGCAGTCTCTCAGGAGTGAAGGAATATAATTGTTTGAAAATCAACACAGCAGTTTCTTTAGTCGTCTTGAAACAAACATATTGTCTGTGGACCCATTAAGCAGTCTCTTTGTCTTGAACAAAAATCTGTTGGACGTTTGTTGCCACATCCAACTGTCTCTCAGTATTGAACCAAACTTGTTGTCAGTTGACACATCAATCTGTCTCTCGGCATCGAACCTAACTTATTGTCTGTGGACACATCCAACAGTTTCAAAACATTGAACCAAACTTATTGTCTTTCAGTATTGTACCAAGTTTATCGTCAGTAGACATATCCTAAGTCCTTTAGTCAAAGCAAACTTACTGTCTGTAGGCAAACCAATAGTCTCTCAGTATTGTACCTTACTTATTTTCTGTGGACACATCCGGCTGTTTCACAGCATTTAACCAAACTTACTGTGAACACATCCAGCAGTCTCTTAGCGTTAAACCTAACTTAATGTCAGTGGACTTATCCAGTAGTCTCTCAGCATTGAACCAAACTTACAGTCTGTGAACACATGCAGCTGTCACTAAGCATTAAACCAAACTTATTGTCTGTAAACATATCCAGCAGTTTCTCAGCATTGAACGAAACTAACTGCCAGTGGACACATCCAGAGGTCTTTCAGCATAAAATGTCTATGGACATATTTAGCAGTTTCTTGGCATTCAACCAATCAGACATTCTTTGGACACATCCAGCTGTCTGTGAACGCATCCCGTATTGAACCAAACTAACTGTATGTGGACACATCCAGCAGTCTCTCAGCATTGAACCTCATGTACTGTCAGTGAGCACATCCAGCAGTCTCTCAGCAATGGACCACGCGTACTGTCTGTGAACACATTCAGCTCTCCTTTGGCGTTGGACCAAACTTATTGTATGTGAACGCATTCAGCAGCCTCTCAGCATTGAACCACACTTGATGTCAAGTGAATACATACAGCAGTCTCTCAGCGTTGGACCAAACCTATTGTCTACGGACACATCTAGCAGTCTCCTAGCATCTTACCAAACCTATTGTCTATGAGCACATCCAGCAGTCCCTCAGCATTCAACCAAACGTATTGTCGATGAACACATCCAGATGTCTCTCAGCATTGAAGCAAAAAATCAGTGAACACATGCAGCAGACACTCTGCATGGACCCTAACTTACTGTCAGTGGCCATATCCAGCAGTCTGTCAGCATTGAACCAAACTTACTGTCAATGGACACATCCAGCAGTCTCCCAGCATTAAACCAAAGTTATTGTCTGTGGACACATCAAGCAGTCTTGAGCATTGAATGAAACTTTCTGTCTGTGGACACATCCAGTAGTCTCTTACCATTTTACCGAACCTATTGTCTATGACAACATCCAGCTGCCTGTAATAATTGATAGAAACTTACTGTCTATGAACACATCTAGCTATCTCTCAGCATTAAACCAAACTTACTGTCTGTGGACACATCCGGCATTCTCCCAGCATTAAACTAAACTTATTGTATGTGGACACATCAAGCAGTCTCTCATTTTTTAACCAAATTTATCGTCTATGGACACATCAAGCAGTCTCTCAGCATTGAAGCAAACTGGCTGTATATGGTCCTGTATAGTAGTCTCTCAGCACTGAACCAAACTTATTACCTGTGGCGACATCCAGCAGTCTCTCAGCATTAACAAAACTATCCGAGGTCACATCTCGCAGTCTCTCAGCATTGAACCAAACATTTTGTCTGTGGCGACATCCACCAGTCTTTCGGCATTGAAAAAAAAACTTACTGTCTGTTGACGAATCAAGCAGTCTCTCAGCATTTAATCAAACGTATTGTCTATGAATGCATCCAGTAGTCTCTCAGCATTGAACCCAACTTACTTTCAGTGGCGACATCCACCAGTGTCTTGCCATGGAACCAAACTTACTCACTGTTCACGAGTCAAGTAGTCTCTCAGCATTAAACCAAACTTACTGTCTATGAACGCATCCAGTAGTCTCTCAGCAGTGAGCCAAACCTATTGTCTGTTGACGATTAAGTAGTCCCTCGGCAATTAATCAAACTTACTGTCTGTGGACACATCCAGCAGTCTTTAAGCATTGAACCAATCTAATTGTCTGTGCCGACATCCACCCGTCTTTTGGCATTGAAAAAAACCTTAATGCCTATGGCAGTCTCTCCGCGTTTAACTAAACTTGTTGTCCATGGATAAATCCAGTAGTTTCTCAGCATTAAATCAAACGTATTGTCTAATAAAACATCCAGCTGTTTCTAATAATTGATTCAAACTTACTGTCTATTGACATATCCAGCTATCTCTCAGCATTTAACCAATTTTATTTCCTATGGACACATCCAGCTTTCTCTCAGCATTGAAGCAAACTGGCTTTATGTGGTTTTATGAGGTAGTGTCTCAACTTTGAACCAATTCTGTTTTCTTTGAGGACATCCAGCAGTCTCTCAGCGTTAAACTTAACTTATTGTCTTTGAACGCATACAGTAGTCTCTCAGGATTGACCCAAATTTACTGTCTGTGGACACATCAAGCAGTCTCTCGGCATTGAACCAAATTTATTGTCTGTGGACACATCCAGCAGTCTCTCGGCATTGAACCGAACTTATTGTCTGTGGACACATCCAGCAGTCACTCGGCATTGAACCGAACTTATTGTCTGTGGACACATCCAGCAGTCTCTCGGCATTGAAGCGAACTTACTGTCTGTGGACACATCCAGCAGTCTCCCGGCACTGAAACGAACTTACTGTCTGTGGACACATCCAGCAGTCTCTCGGCATTGAACCAAACTTACTGTCTGTGGACACATCCAGCAGTCTCTCGGCATTGAACCAAACTTACTGTCTGTGGACACATCCAGCAGTCTCTCGGCATTGAACCAAACTTACTGTCTGTGGACACATCCAGCAGTTTCTCGGCATTGAACCAAACTTAGTGTCTGTGGACACATTCAGCAGTCTCTCGGCATTAAATCAAACTTAGTGTCTGTGGACACATCCAGCAGTCTCTCGGCATTAAACCAAACTTATTGTATGTGGACACATCCAGCAGTCTCTCAGCATTAAGCTAAATTTACTGTCTGTGTACACACCCAACAGCCTCCCAGCATTAAACCAAACTTACTGTTTGTAGACACATCAAGCAGTCTCCCAGCATTAAACTAAACTTACTGTCTGTGGATACATCCAGCTGTCTCTCAGCATTTAACCAAACCTACTGTCTGTGGACACACCCAGCAGTCCCTCGGCATTAAACCAAACTCATTGTCTGTGGACACATCCAGCAGTCTCTCGGCATTAAACCAAACCTACTGTCTATGAATGCATCCAGCAGTCTCTCGGCATTAAACCAAATTTACTGTCTGTGTACACACGAGCAGCCTCCCAGCATTAAGCCAAACTCACTGTCCGTGGACACATCCAGCTGTCTCTCAGCATTAAGCCAAACGTTATGTCTGTGGTCACATCTAGCAGACTTCCAGCATTAAACCAAACGTACTGTCTGTGAACACATCCAGCGGTCTCCCAGCTTTTAACCAAACTTAATGTCTGTGCAAACATCTAGCAGTCTCTCAACATTAAACTAAACTTACTGTCTGTGGACACATCCAACTGTCTCTCAGCACTGAAGCAAACTTACTGTCTGTGGACACATCCAGCAGTCTCTCAGCATTGAAGCACAGGTACTGTCTGTGGACACATCCAGCAGTCCCTCAACATTAAACCAAACGTACTGTCTGTGGACACATCCAGCAGTCTCCCAGCATTAAACCAAACTTACTATCTATGGACACATCCAGCAGTCTCTCAGCATTAAACCAAACTTACTATCTGCTGACACATCCAGCTGTCTCTCAGCATTTAACCAAACTTACTGTCTGTGAACACATCCAGCAGTCTCCCAGAATTGAACCAAATTTATCGTTTGTGAAAGCATCAAGCAGTCTCTTAACATTGTTTATAACTTATTGTCAGTGAACACATACAGCTTACATTTTGTGAACACATCCAGCATTCTGTGAACACATCCTAAACCTCTTAGTATAGAACAACTCCTCCACCATTCTCTCAGTGTTGAACCAAACTTACTGTCTGTGAACACATCCAGCAGTCTCTCAGCATTGAATTAACTTACTGTTTGTGGACACATCCTAGCTGGATGAGTCTGTGAAGTCTGATATAAGAGAGTAAATTTGTTTGATTCTAAATCCACGATTTATTATCTATCATATATACCTAAAGATCTATCTACTGAGAAATTACATTTAAGATGTTTTGGTAGCAGAAATAAGGAAGTAACTTTCAGCTTTTCAAGCCATTTCAACGTTTAAGTCATTAGTCATTGTATTTCCTGTCTGTGCCAGCGATGTTGATGGAAAGAGTTCACAGTCATTTAACTCATTCATTTCCGAATAGGCACATACAATTGTATTCAGATACAAATCCTAATTAAGCGGCGCTGTGGCAAAAGAGGGTTTACTGCATATCCGTAATTCATTATACCAAGCAAACTACCACATACTCATGTGTCCATAAAATCAATCTTGTGTGACAACCAACTGAATCATGAGGTAGACTTGTCCTTTGACATGCAGACAACTGACCAATAGCAAAAAGTTTCGACTCAGGTCAGCCTGTGCGGACTGCGCAGGCTGACCTGGGTCGATACTTCTTGCAGATTAATTTATCCCCCTTTTCACAGAGCATGGCCCGTTTGATTTAATGGTAAATTAAATTTAGCTGATGATCCACAATAGGTTTGATTAATCGATTAATGCGGCTAAATGATTTCAATAAATCATGGTTTTGTATGGTAGCATTGTCTCGCTCGTTATCGGAACAAGAAAGACAAAACGATACGACCGGTAGGTCCTCGCAGAAAATTTGGTCTACATTATGTTTGGATTCAAAATTAGATTTAATGGGATTTGATATCAACTGATATTAAACTGAGATAAAAAGACAACTTTTGACCCATCGTACTGTAGTTCTATATTGATACATCATCGCCATTGTTCTTATCTCAAACCGTCGAGTTTATTTTGTGTGCCATGTTATTTTGTGAGAGACAGGAAAGATTGGGGACTTTATCCTCCCATCTAGAATTTAGGTGTTCTTATGGAATAGGGAAGTGCCATGTAAAATAAAAGAAAACATGTTAAAAAATACGATATTTGGCTTCTTTAGAAAAACAAATAACAATGACACAGACCATGTGATGGGTAGAAAGTACGGTATTATAATGCAGATAAATATGTGCCATTTCGGCCTGATATTATGGAATTGTCAAAGAGAATCAAACATCTGGTCGTTCTCGATCTTTACGAGTAATAAGCAATTACTTATCTTGTCACAGGCCCGATATTCGAACAAGAGATTAGCTCAACTCGTAGTTAAACCTAGAACATATGAGCAGTGCTCTGGGAAAAGGGGGGCTTAATGCATGTCCGCGATGTATGATACCAATGCAAGCGATCACATACTTATGGATCCATAATAGCCACATTCTTTAACGATCAACTTAATCATAAAGTAAACTGGGCCTTAGCCATAAATAAAATTGGCCAATAGCGAAAAGTTTTGGCCCAGGTCAGCCTGCGCGGACTGCGCAGGCTGACCAGGGTCGATACTTTTCGCAAATGCATTAAGGTCCATTTTTCACAGAGCATGACTCACATATTTCTTGATTGAAAACAGTGCAGTTGCAACATATTATGCCCATACGAGTAACAACGGTTGTCGATGCACTGTATGCTCTTGGAAAAGAATAGAGTCATGCGTAATTATGAGTATGACTGAACATTGGTTGGTTTGATTTCAACATATTTTATTGCCAGTTTTACAATTTGTAGATAAAAGTAGTCATATTGATACAAATCAATATGAGGCAAATGGGTCTGGCCACAAGTTCTCGAACTTAGATTTGGCCATTCTCTGAAATACTATTATACATCTACTAATGTTAGAGTCTTCTACAGTACCTGCATAAAGTTATATCTTTAAAGGTTTTTTTCTTCTGTTTAACAAGACAATATAGTCCCAGTTATGAAGTAGATTGCAATAGCTATGTTTTCAAAAAATGTTTCAAAATTTAAGTGGATAGAAATGAGTCAAAGAAAAGATGTGAGGAGAGTAGTAGTACATTAGTTCCAATTAGTTATGTGATGAAGAGGCCTGTAGCTTGGAAAGAGTGTTGGTAAACAGCATTTCCCCCCTTTCCCACAATGTTTCTAAACCTTTCTTCCACAGGGTCGTCAAAACTTTGAATTGTTTTGTAAAGGGTTAAAGGTCAAAGCAGGAAGGTATGAAAAGAAGCACTCCGTCTCGATTAACTTGATTAATGTTAAAAAGGGCGTAAATCAACAAACTTTTTGTATTGAGGATTTACAGTATACTTGGATAGAAACAATCGGATAGATCTGTGACATGTGGTCCAATAATGATGACATTCCTTAATTGTCTATTGTCCTTGTCTTGTCATCTATAAATATTTGACTGTCAGAATTTTATTCAGACTTATTTATTTTTTTCCTTGTCCATAACCATGCACGTAAGAGCTTTTAACTGCATGGAGTGGACACGTTTGGAAAATGTTTAGTCCAATGGGGGCACTTCACTTCTTTCAAGCAAATGCTCCTTTCCCTTGAATGTTTCCCTTACAAAATCATACAGGTCGTTTACCTTCCTTCACATAATCAAGATTTGCATCACTTATAGTAATGTTCTTGTTTTGCGATGTGGAGATGTCCAAATTTACCCTACGCAACATTTGGTCAAATGATGCCTACAATGCTGTACATGTTCTCTGTAGCTATGTACATAACACTTGTATTATTCGAATTTCTGAAGCGCATAACTGTGAATGGCATACTTTCAAAATGCCGTTTTCAGCACTGGTCGAAAAAAGTTACCTTCAAGATTAGGGAAACTATAAACTAGCTTTAATTCTTGAGGCGCATATATTTTGTCGTCAGCAAATTCTTTCAATTTAGATTAAAAATCTAAAATTTTGTCGTTTGGTACAGACTTAACAAGCATATAAGCATTTATTATTTTTTTGTTTTTGCAATGTTGACAGTCATAAGAATGTGATGCTTCACACCCATTAGACAGGCAAACAATAGGGGTCCAGCGTGGCTCAGCAATTGTGATGTAGAAATAGTAATCCTGGGGTCCAGGGTTCGATCTTCATCATCGACACTGGGGATGGTTTTCTAGGGAAGTCCAAGGGCAAGATACTTAAAAGCCCATATGTAATTCTGGCGAAACCAAGGAAACACATACTTGAGCTGTCGCCGTGATACGACTTAAATAAGTTTGTAGTGGAACACTTTCATAAACAAACGATACAATAGAAAATGTGGATGAAAATCTATCACAGCGACAAAGTATACTAAGCTGAATTTTTTACATTTCAGCATGGGCTGTCGTGTAATTCTTTCATTATGCAAGGGGGGCGGGAACAAATGCTGTGATTTAATCTAGAAGTCAAGCGGAGTCATGACAAGTTTTCACGTATTGTTGGGTCCGAACTGTAATTGAATTCAGTTTAACCCATATGCTGTAAAGAGCGAGTTAAGGAGTTTTTGCAGACGGTGCAGATCAAAGATCAGACTGTACAGAAAGTGCAGTCTGATCTTGGATCTACACTGTCCGATAAGGAGATATTTCCCCCTAAAAATAATTTTAAAATAGCAATATTTTGGGTTTTACTATCGGCTGGAAAGTTCCATATAACTTATTGAGCAGGTTGAGGGTTAATGAATGGGTCTGGTCGCTGTTTCAACCGGCACTCCGTTATCCTACCCGCAATCTTAGATATCTTATACGACTTGGTAACGTATGATTGTTGGGGTTTTGCAGGTTTTTTGGCAGATTGTTCCCTTCGTTTTCAAAAACAGTCAACTGTACAAAGATTGGGACCTTGATAGACCCTATTACGGTTATAACTGTTGGATAGAAAATCCATTCGGTAACTTTAAAACGTGTTACCAAACATTCCCGGGTTTTAACAAACCTGAAAAAAAGGGGTTTGAAGAATGCTTGGGAGGTGGGGAGCGTTCATCGAGATCAGAATAGTTGTAAGTTTCTTGCTGTTCTTGATCTCCATCGTTCTTCTCTTGATTTTAAGATGTTGAAAAAAAAGTTTCATCGTTTGATGCAGTCAAAAAAGGTCGAATTTGTTTACTTATTGATGACGGCGGCAGAGTTAAAGAAAGACTGGGAAAACAAACAACAAGAAGACTTTTGGGGTTTATGTTTGTTTTGTGCTTAACCTCTTTTTGATATTTCTTCGATCATGTCAAGGCGGTCAGTGTACCTATTCATTATTTCATGGAGTTTCTTTGATAAGGTTGTTTCTTCGCACAAAACTCTTTCTGAAGCCACTGGCTGTTTTCCAATACACACATCTCCGAAACATTCAGCGGTGAGAGAGGAATAAATCCTGAAGTGGTAACTATCGCCAACCCTAGGAAAGAAATTTTGCAAGCTGGGGAATCGAACCAGCGACCCCCTGATTTCAAACCCTCTGCGTTTCGGACTGAACTACGGAGCACAGCTTCTTTTACTATTATTTCGCAAAACGATCCTTGCAAGCCACTGGCTATTTTCCAAATATAAGCATTGCCAAAACATTATTCAGCGGTGAGAGAGAGAGGAATGGAGCTTGTTGCAACTACTATCACCTAGGCTGGTAAAGAGCCTGACCGAGCTGGGATTCGTTTTCACGACCCCTGATTTACAAGCCTTTTGCATTACCGACTGAGTATGCCCAGCGTCTTTTCCCCTCCCATCAGCCTAGTCATTTGTTAATATGGCTGGTGGTCTAAGAGGAGAAAGGAGAGCGTCTAATGGTAATAAAATGTAAACCAATACGTTGAATTAAATGACTGTGCCAAGCTCTGACAAACGGGGGTTTGATGCATCTCTGTGATACAGTATACCAAGCAAGTCCTCAAATCATTACAGATCCATTCAATCTATTTTGTCTGACAAACGGGTGAAACCTGACGTAGCATAGTTCTTTGACAAGCAGAAATTTACAAATAGCAAAAAGTTTCGACTCATGTCAGCCTGCGCAGACTGCGCAGGCTGACGTGAGTCGATACCTTCTGCAGATGCATTAAACCCCCTTTTCACACAGCATGACTCAAATGTACCCGTAATTATGAAGAGGTCAACGTCAATCAAAAACACAAGCAAACCAATGTTGCAGCTCTGGAATGCAGAGAAGGCTATTTTCAGCCGATTCACTTAAATCTAACCTATTACCAAACAATTCCGAGTTTTAACGACCCTGAGGTAGATAGATGGCTTTTGAAAACAGTGTTGGAGAGAGGAGAAAATGCTTGTCATCAACATTTTCTCTTCTTCCCCACACTTTTTTTCCCCCCAACATTTCAAAAACAAATCCCATTACATTAGCCGTATTTAATTTGTCTTCTGATAATTCATTCAATTTGTACAAGCCTAAAATTTTGTTGCGGAGATAAAGAGTTAAAAGCGAATAATAATGAAATAAAATGCAGGTATACACTATGGCGTGAAAACCACATACCAGAATCGTATTGCGAAATAGATTTTTACTATTTATGGCGGTTACACCTTACTTAAATGAGGAGAAATGCAAGAAGCTTGTTTGAATCTTTTTTTTTCCAAACAGTATTTTACGCTGTTTTCAATACCTTTTCATCCATATCGTGGCGACCGCTCACATGTATTTTCCGGCTTTCAATATGAATCGACTGGGGCTCTCGAATGTCTTGCCCGAGGGCACTCTACTTAATGAGTGCCACAGGCGATGATTAAATCAGGATTGTCTAAGTGTCGAAGCCTCAACTTTTTATCAAACGACAAATTTTAGAGAAGTTCAAATGAAAAGTACTAGCAGACGACAAATTAAATATGACTCGAAAACTGAAATTGCAATAGGAAGGGTCGAATATATTGTGGGGAAAGGAGAAATTGCTGATTACCAGATTTTTTTTTTCCCTTTTCCGCCATGATTTTAAAGACTTTTTTTTTTTTTATCTCAGGGACGTTTAAACTCGGGATTGTGTGGTAAAGGGTGGGTTAACCCCCACCATACAATCCCGTGTTATGACGACACTGGAGAAGATTTATAAAAGAAGAAGAAACTGCTGATAACACCACTCCTTTTCCCACAACGTTTTCCATCCTTTTCAATGTCAAAAATCATCTTTCGAGCGACATCGAATCTATCGTCTTCAAATGCTTTCAATTTGGTCCGTATTCAAGTTCTATTTCTAATTCTCAAGAATTTCTTTTAATTTTAAAGGAAAGCAGTTTCTGATTGGCTAAACCAGCCAGATTGGCTAAACATGTCAGAAGTTGCGATACGTTCTGGTTAAACCTTTTCAGCGCCATAGTCAGAAAAAGGGGCTTTTGGCGACGGCATAGATCGAAGATCAGACTGCGCAGAACATGCAGTCTGATCTTTGATCCATGCCTTCCGCTTTTTTCGTCAAACCTATCAGATGAAAGTCTTGTTCATTTTTCAGTGGACGTTATTATCAGCCATCAAAAGAGGTCGAGTGTATATATTTGGCGCTGAGAGAATAACGAATTCAACTAAGATTGCCATTTAAAATGGTTAGCGAAGATCCTGTGGACGATAACTATTCGCAAAGAGTCGTTCATTGAAACAATGGAGTCGTTATGTTACCAAAGGGTTACGATTTTTTGACAGACTTTGTTAATTGAATTGTGAGAGTGATTAAAACTCCTTATCCTGCCGACTACAATAGGTTCTAATTCTTTAAGGCATAAATTACATTTCATAAGTAGTTAATGATGAATTCGAGCTGAGGTAAGCATCTCGTGGCGGATGGTGTAAAACAAAGATCAATCTGCACTTTCTGTGTAGTCTGATCTTGATCCACACCGTCCGCAAAAATGTTATTTCAGTCGCCAGTGGCGAGGAAAGAGTCACCTTCGAGTTTGACTCGATGGGAACAAACCGTAGCCCCGAAACAGACAGAACTACGATTGAGTAACTTTAACCTTTACCCTAATTAAGAAACCATTTAACCCTTAGTCTGCTAAGGGGCGACTATCACTGACCTTTGGCGGACAGTGTAGGTCAAGATCAGAACGCACAGAACGTGCAGTCTGATCTTGAATTTACACTGTCCGACAAGTAGATATTTTTTCACCAGAAAGTAAGCCTGAAATAATATTATTCGGGTTTTTACTATTGGATTGAAAGTTTTATTTAACTTGTTAAGCGGGATAAGGGTTAAGTAAGAGCGGCACTCTGGGAAAAGGGGGCGGGGTTAATGCATCTATGTGATGCATCAATATACCAACCAAGTTATCATTGTATTATGGATCTATAAGATTCAATTTGTTTAACAACTGAATGAATCATGAGGCAGACTGCTCCTTATACATGAAGAAAATTGACTAATAGAAAAAAAAAAGCTTCGACCGAGTCAGCCTTCGCAGTTCGAGCAGGCTGACCTGAATCGATGTTTTTCTTTGCATATGCATTTATCCCCCTTTTTCCACAGAGCATGCCTTATTCATTTGATACATTTTTCTTTCACTTCTAAATTCGAATCATCTCTGACGGCTTTAGACTTTTACCAAACAATCACGTGTTTAAAAGGCCGCAAGGTAGAAGGCTTGAAAACATTGTGGAAAAGAAGAAAATGCTGGTAACCAGCAATTTCTCCCAGCGTTTTCTCCTTTGACTACAATGTATTCTGCCCTTTCTAAGAACAACAATTCCTATGAGTACAAGTTTTTTTTTAACCCTTTTAACCCTTAGGCTGCTAAGCGCGACTCCCTGACCTTTTGCAGACAGTGAAGCTCAAGATCAGACTGCACAGAACGTGCAGTCTGATCTTTGATCTACATTGTCCGATAAGGAGATATCCTTCCCCAAAACATAACTTTGAAATGGCGATATTTGGGTGTTTACTATCGAATTTAAAATTTTATTTTAGTTATGCAGCAGGATAAAGGTTAGAGACAAAACCTATCATTTGAACCACGTTCAAGTTGCCAACTGTGCACAAAATGCTCTGTACTTGGATACTAGTAAGTCTAGCTGTGTGGTAAAGGTAGAAACATGTTCGAACGAAAAGAAAGAGTGGATCGTGTTAACAAACCCTTAGGCTGCTAAGCGAGACTCGCTGGCCTTTTGCGGACATTGTAGATCAAGATCAGACTGCACAGAACGTGCAGTCTGATCTTTGATCCACACTGTCCGTTAAGGAAAAATTATTCCCCAAAATATAACTTTGAAATAGCAATATTTGGGCTATTAATATCGAATTGAAGATTTAATTGTAGTTATTTAGCATGAAAAGGGTTAGTAAGAGATTAGGATGTAAGTCCTGTGTAGTCTGATTGACGCAGTCCGCAGGAGTTACAAAAACTGAAAGATGGAACATGTCCGACACGAGTACGGGGACAAAATTCTGAGTACTGTTAAATATGGTTCTTTGTATATAACAGACTGAGCTTTTCTCAACTTTTTTTTTTTTCTAATGGATTTTTGAACGCAATTTGCATTGAACATGAAAAGAAATTGTAGATTGACCGATTAGCTTCACGTTTGTTCGATGTAGAACTTATTTGTGCGTATAGGTAGCACTTAAAACTAGTTTGGTCACGTCAACTAAATTCACTTATTTCCGTTAATGAACGAGCCATTGACGAGAAGATTTGAAACTGCACTTTATTTAATTATCAAGTGTCATCTAGAGCAGAGATTCTCTCCATATATAGAGAAAGGAAGAGTTCTTGTCTAGACTTAAAACATATTAACAATCTTTGTATGATGTCAGGAGTGAAACTGATTAGGTTAGCTACATTTGATTTGACCGCCAACCTCTAGCGTATAAAATTTGTCGTACGTGACGAGGCTAACGATTATGTACGGAATACACCTAGAGTAGCTGACGAAGAATGTCGGATTCTACCGATACTCGGCAAAGTTGAGTTATACCAAGATGCTGACAAGACAAATTTATGATGCATGGCATCATAGAAGCCGCAATTTTTCGTGGACAATTTCAGAAATATTGATTCTCTTGAAAAATTGTGAATACAGTTTTGTATCTGGTTTTTGCCCCTCACAAACAGAACATCATGACAAATGGTACTAAAATGCAGAGAAAAAAAACAGAATATAATAGGTATTCTAATTCTAAAAAAAAAAAAAAAAAGACAGCTCTTAGTTAAAAGAGGAATCTTAAATTATCTTGTATCATCATCATCATTATTGTTATTATTGTCATTATTATTAGATCTGTTATTATTATTAAAGTGATAATTTTTCTGTAAAAGAAACATGTAAAAGCATTGGAATTTTTGAATTTGTACTTGAAATTTGAAAATGGAGAAATCGCACATTCAAGTACAACATTTTCCATTTATCAAAATGATTTTAAAAAGCAAACTTCTGTAGCTCTGGGCATCAAAGGCAATACTACTGAATTGTGTAAGTTAATAATTATTCAAAGTGATATTAAGATTGTTATTTACGTCCATGTATTTACAATTTTTATGTGATCTCTTCCTTTTGTTTCATTTTTCACAAAAAGAAAGAAAAATATTCAACAGCTTTCTTCTAAAACGTGATCTTCCTCCTTGTCAAAAGCATCTTGGTATGCCTGTAACAAAGTAAATCTTTACATTTCTACTCCAGAATCAGAGACTTTTGCACGGCATCTCTAAAATTCTTCTGATCATAGCCTTCACAGTAGGCTCAAACCACCAAAAAACAAAATTATTTTTCAAGTCTTTAAGAATCTGGATCTATTTAACCACATCATAATAACTGTTACTATTCATATTTTGCTTCTTGAAAAGTAGTCTGAACCATTTTCTGAATAGGCCTTTAAAACTTCTAATGTAAATTTCAAGAGCTATTCCAGACCTTTGACCAGCAGCGACGTAAAAAGTTGTGTATGCACAGTAATTGGTTCGGTAATAACTTAAACCCTTCGACTACACAATGAAATTAATGTACTGAGTGAGGAAAAAGAAACAAGAAATTTTTATATTTACAATATCTTATAAAATATTTAAAAGTATTTCACAGGCTATGTGCTGTCTGATCTTGATCTAGTTCTGTAATTTTCGAGCAGTTTCAACCCTTAGAGCACTATGCACCACTAAGGTAATTTCTGTGGAAAATGTACATCACGGTCCATACATTTTCACGGATATTGTACATCAAGACCATACTGTACAGAATTTAAAGTCCGATATAACGGATTCGACACACAATACATTAAATACTAAATTTTACAAGGCTCATAAGGTTCGTCCACGTAACAAAAAACTCCATTCGACTAGAGTGTCGACGAAGGGAAGATAAAAGGTTATCTTTTCACAAGTATTCTATAAATAGCGGACGTAGACTGCTCTGTGTAGGGAGGTAACCAGTCTATACCTTGATCAAAGGTTAACCGCCCTATTATCTTTACGGATTAAAATTGGGCGAAAAACTTGTACATAAAACTGCTTCTTATTATCATATTCTAAGATACTCTCCATCTCATAATTATCATTATGTTGTTTTGTAAAAGAGTAGACAAATGCGAAAACCCTTGAAGGGTGGGAAAGCCTGTCATAAACAGAAGGCATAACAACATAATTTGGGAACATAGAAGGAATCCTATAAGCTGGAAAAATTCAGGGGACTAGCAAATAAACGGAAGTTGTTTCTCTGTATTTTTATCGTTATTTGGGAATGAGCTTATATTGCAAGAAAAGCAGGCTTGATCTTCATGTAGATCTGATCGAATATCTAAGAAAGAGTTATGTGGAGTAATTTTGCAACACTAACACGACATTATTAGCAAATTTACAAAAATAATAACCAATCGGATAATTACTGATCATCTACATGGTAAATAGTTTAGGTACATTCCTACTGGAAGCCGCTTTTCAGCGGCTTCCAATATTAAAGGTAACTTACATGTCATCTTATCACATGTGTATTTGAGGAGTTTTCCAGACTGTAAGTTATGAAACTTAAGTACCATACTTGGTTAAGTGAAAAATAGTCCGTCACAATTTCCAAGGTCAATCTATCAGTCTGGGACCCATTCTAAGATCTACCGTTTTAATGTGATATAGTTATTGAATGGAGATATAATACAGGATTTCATTGGTCTAAAACTGCTTCTTAAAACCTCAGTTAGACTATGGCTGTTGTTTGCTTGGACAAGGCATTGTATTTGTATCTGGCTAGTTGACTTTTGTATATGAGTCATGCTCTGGCATAAGGTGGTTTAATGCATCTCCGTGATGCATAGTATTAAGCAAGTCATCGCATAGGTATGATGCCATAAAATAAATTTAGCATAACGATCGACTGGATCTGGTTGTAATACAAATAGCAAAAAGTTTCGACCCATGTCACCCTGCGCGGACTGCGCAGGCTGACCTTGGTCGATACTTTTAGCAGACGAATTAAACCCCCATTTAACAAAGTATGGCTCTTACCTATATTGTGCACAAATGCGCACTGAGTCGCACTGAGCGGTCTTAGAGTTATACAGAAAGAAATATGACCCTGCCAGTTGAAATACTGAAATGGTTCAATAAGTGGTAACACGGTCCATGATGCTAATATCATGTATTGTTTTATAATACACGAATACGGCTTTCAAATAAATTTAATCGCACAAAACTTCCTTGTCGCCGCTGCAACTGCCATGCACTTGTTGCTAAGAGGTAACGCACGTGGTTATTCCTTCAGAGATAGGTTAAAATCCCGACCACATCTTAAAAAATCAAGAACGTCGCATGCAGGTGCCAACGTTCGGATGCAGTTGCTTTATTTTCAGAGAAAATTCTCAGTAAAAAAGGGGCATGACTGTGTCAAAAATACTTTTATGGTTATCTGTCCTTGTTCCCCTTTTCAAAGTGAACAACTTGTCCAAGTTTGAAGTTAATATCTTCAGTAATAACAGAGATATTATAAAATTTCAAAGTTTTTGCACGACGACGACGACGAGAGGGTTATTCAATAACTCGACGTTTTCTTCAAGTCATTGACACAGAATCCATTCCTTGCTCACACTTGAACACTACCTTATTCGTTGTTCGTAGTGACTGCTAGAGAAACATCAGAAAAGCCCGTATTCATCGTGTACCAAAAGGATACCCTAAATGCGCTTGCCAAATAGACTTAATCAATGAATGATTTCATCCAAACGTAAAATAACACATATTGCGATTTCAAAGTTCTTTCCTTTAGTATAATAAAAAAGAATCGGAAAATGTAGTTCCAAGGTCAGATTGCACATTTCTGTGCAGTCCAGTCTTGAGCTATACTGTTTGCAAAAACGCACCGGGTCACTGCACGCTTGGCAGCCTATGGAGTGAACACAGGTCCTAAAAAAACCAATGTAGCAAACTTTTGTGGAAATCAAACTTAAGGTGTGGTATACAGATTCCCAATTAAATACGTAACAAAATTAATGACACCCTTTAATATTACATTATTGGGCTCAGATATCAACGGATCTGAAGAAAAAGGTTAGGGAAACCTTTGATCTCCGTCTCGCCAGTGGTGTAAATTTCATGAAAACGCCCTATAACTGTATATAGAAGGGTATATATATGGCCATAAGATAGCAAAGTCACTGCTTTTATTAATTGCTGTTGTTTGTCTGGTAAAGAATTGTGGGTATGGGTAGCGTTAATCTTCTTTCGTGTTACGTCTTCACGTCTCTCATATAATGATAATTACTTCATGCTGTATATATATGAATATTCTAAAACCCTTAAAGCGCCTTCACTTCTTTACTTGCCTTTGCGGCCAGGGTAGATCAAGGTCAGACTGCGCAAAATGTGTAGTCTGATCTTTGATCTACACCAGAAGCTTTGGTAAACGCTACAAAAAGAAAAAAAAAAACTCAATGATATTACGATTAAAATGGTCCTATATCTAAATTGAAAATTTCTGTTCTGTTTACCTGCGACGCAAAGTTTTGACTCATCCATGCATAATGAAAGCAAAACAATTATAAATCAGACGTGATTCCAATGATGGAACTTTTCTTTCAAAGATTAGGAAACACTGTTGTTAAAGAATGTTAAATCGAACAACTTTTGAGTTCTACAATATGTTATTCTATCCACATGAATTCATGAACTCAAATCTACTTTAAATAACGCCCAAGATTCATCTTCTAGCTCTTACACGGTTCATTATCAGTTTCTACTTGCCAGTCACTTCCTTGATTATTTTACTTGATATTTTGAATGATGTTACCGTTTTGCTAGAAAGCAACTTTAGTAATCCCTATACCAAAGCCAGGCAATGACCCCAAATTACTATAGAGCCACAGCCCTCTGAAGCTATCGTTGTAAAACATTAGAACTTGGTGAGCACCCAGTGTGTTTTGGTTTTA
This sequence comes from Hippopus hippopus, assembly GCA_946811185.2. Classification (NCBI taxonomy): domain Eukaryota; kingdom Metazoa; phylum Mollusca; class Bivalvia; order Cardiida; family Cardiidae; genus Hippopus; species Hippopus hippopus. Next base: position 44,161,704 of record OX328107.1, on the reverse strand, counting down.
GAGAAAAAAAAACTTATTCTTGGAGCTCAAAGTGGTTTTAGACGTCGACGCAGTATAACTGACCATGTTGTGTACTTTGAAACATTTGTCAGAGAAACTTTTACAAAAAGAGCAACGTGTTGCATCTTTTTTTTTTTACATAAAGAGTGCCTATGATACTACCTGGAAATACGCAATCCAAAATGATTTACACAACTTTGGTCTCAGACCTGCTTGCCTCTTTTATTTCTTCTTTTTAAAGAAGCGTCTTTGTTGTTCGATTTGGTACAGCCATGTCAGATGCAAGGGGAACAAGAGATCGGTATACCCAATGGATGTATCCTCTCTGCGACACAACTTGGTATGAAAATAAATTACATAATTGAGGAGATCAACCTTTGTGTAGATCGCTTTCTCCACGTGGACGATTTCGTCATCTGCCTTAGGTCATGTCACATGGCCACTATTCAAAGACAACTTAACAATGTTTGAACAAACTTCAGATGTGATTTGATGTAAACGATTTCAAGTTTTCAATGACCAAAGCAAAATGTGTTCATTTTTGTCAGTCATCAGCCAGACACGTAACTTTATGTGGACAACACAAGAGCTGAAGTAGCGTCTGAATTCAAATTTTCAGATGTTATGTATCGAAGGACATTGTCCTTCTTGTCCCATTCAAAAACACTTGAAAAGAAGTGTTGCAAAGACCCTAACATCCTCAAAACATTTGCACATTCAGAACTGGGAGCTGAAAGAAATGTATTTCTTTGCATATATCGCTTCCTAATTTGCTCCAAGTTAAATTATGGGTCCATGATTTATGGTTAAGCCAGGACTTCATACCGTAATGTTCTTGACACAACCCAACACCAAGGTTTACGTTCGGCATTAGGAGCTTTCAGAACCGTCCTGTTAACGGCCTTTATGTGGAGGCAAATGGACCTTCTCTTTCTCACGTGAGGCCCAAACTATCTAAGGTTCTTTTGAAACTGACAGGAAACTCAACCAGCCCTACAGACAAAGCAGATGTTAACCCTGATGGGACAAGCCGTTTTGCAAGGAAACCAAATGCAATTCCTCCATTTGGCATCCACATCTAGACAATCTGCTTTTAGATATGGATGCGAATTTTGAAAACATGAGTCCTCGTACTGCTCATTGGTTGATAGAAGCAGTGGCATTGCGCACAGGCATTTGCTTTTTTAAAAAGTCAAACGCTAATAGGGAACTTTTCACAAACTTTTACCAAGAACAGCACTATTGTTATAAACCTGATTTTACTGATGGATCTAAGGATGGGGACTGCGTCTCGGTAGCAGCTGTTTTTGGTTTAGGCTGCTAAGCGCGACTCACTGACCTTTTGCGGACAGTGTAGATCAAGATCAGACTGCACAGAGCGTGCAGTCTGATCTTGGATCCACACTGTCCGGTAAGGAGATACCTTTTCTCCAAAAATACCTTTGAAATGGGAATAAATGGATTTTTCCTATCGGCCTGAAAATTTAATTTCTTTTATTTAGCAGGAAAAGGGTTAAGGTTGGTATATGGTAAACGAAGGGCAAGCTTTCCAAACAGCTCAAGCACTATAAGAGAAGATACACAAAATGCAAAGACAACAAACAATTCCGACAAGAAAGGATAGTGGAAAATTTATACACGTACTTCATGCTGGAATGCCTTATAGCGTGCATGATCGCAAACTCTCTACCTCTCGCTAAGCGAAGGGTGTAGCTGAAGATCAGCTTGCGAATCCCTACAGTCTTACGTTTGTGTGCAATTTAACAGATTAATATTTTGTCAGCCTTTCATTTTACCCACTGAAAAACAATAAGTGATTTCCTTATTGAGAGTTGGCTGTGCCAGTTATTCTATTTTAGAAGGGCAAAGAGTTGACCCATCGCCTTCTGATACAGAGTTGCAGAGGGTAACTTCGGAAAAAAGTATTTGTAAAAATTATAGGTCTAATTAACATGGTAAAAGGTATGATATGCTATTGCATGTCTTAACCACGTGAAGGCAAAAATGCTAGTCAAGAGCAATTTCTCTTTTTGCCACAATATTTTCAACAGTAATCGGCTACTGAACGTAAAAGGTCGTCTACAGGCAACGTTGAAACTCTGCCAGACGACAAATGTTAGATTTGTCCAAATTAAAAGCTTTTGGAAACGATATATTAAATGTTATTCAAATGACTGGTTTCTTCTCTGAAAGGCAAGAAAACAGTGTGCGAAAAGTAGAAAATGCTAGTAACAGCTTTTACTCCTTTTCCCACAATGTTTTCAAAAGCCTCCTTTCTCAGGGTGGTTAAAACTGGCGATTTTGTGATAAAGGGTGAACCCTTTACCAAAAAATCAACGAGCTAGAGGGGAACATTGTGGGAAAAAGAGAAAGTAATGGTAGCATAGATGTTCTCATTTGCCTATGATGCATTTTACCCACTTAAACCCTTTACCACACAATGACGACTTTTAACACCTCTGATAGAGACGGCTTTTGAAAACATTGTGGGAAAAGGAGAAAATGCTGGTTACCAGCATTTTCTCCTTTTCCCACAATGTTTTCTACCCTATCAAAGAAAAATCATTTCATATGAGCCACATTGAAACTGTCATCTGCAAATGCTTTCAATTCGGACAGGTCTAAAATTTGTCGTGTGGTAAACGGTTAAAGGCAAGACCCATTTTTTGAGCCATATTTAAATTGTCGTCTGCAAATTCTTTGGATATGGCTGAGTCTAACATTTTGTCGTATGGTAGAGAGTTCAACAAATCGCTTGCCCTGTTTGACCCTCAAAGCCGATTACGTGCTTATTATCCGGATGTGTACTCTATCTTTTGTGGGGAAGAAATCGGATTGATCCCTCCAAAAATGTTTTCAAGAGGTTCTGTAACGACAGAAAAGAATTTTGGTGGAGAAAGAAGCCCCAACCAGGCCCACGCCTTTAAAAAAAAAAAAACACTGTCTATCCGAAAGAAGTAAGTATCTGCACATACATCTTTCCTTAGGGGACAAAGCTTAGGATACTTTCATAATACTTATTATAACGGCGAGATTCGTGAACTGGGGGAAAATCAAGAATATAAATCAAATACTTTATGTTTGAAATCGTCATAGAAAATGGTGAATTCCGAGATCCAGGAGTAATTTTGGACTGTTGCACTCATCGCTCTTCTCAATGATTAAGCCTGCGACGACGTGGGGGGACTTAGATATCGATCTACCTTTGACGAAAAGTATACAAATAACATGTTTTTTTTGTAAATACTCAGAGTATGGGCTGTCCGAAATAGGCATGCTCAAGTAAATAAAAAGTTAAGAAGTATTCCAAATCCAGAGAATTTCGCAAAAGAAGATTTCACAAAATATCTTCAAATGAAGATCCAAAATCAGACTGAGCGTTCTGTGTAGTTTGATCTTGACTTTCACTCTCTACAATTGCAACTGAAGTACTCTCGGTGCTGCAAGGGTCGTAAAACGTCTTGTTGACACGCGAACGGATCCACTTGAAGTGCGCCATTGTTTCTAACCCTCAACTTGCTAAATGAAATTCTTTATCAACAAGACGACAACATTTTAGACTTGTCCAAACTAAAATCACTTGCAGACTACAAATTACACCAAGCTGAAAGATAAGATTTGTCATTATTTAAGTTAAGAAAATATTACGGGAAAAATGAGAAAACACTTCTTTTCAGAGCTTTCTACTTTCTCCTTCCTTGTTTTCTAAAACCGTCTTCCTGTTGAATAGACACAAGATGACAAGATTGTTTGATGAAGAATTAGAAGAGTTAAACGAAAACTTCAAGGCACTGTTAAAACCACAAATATCACAATTTCATTTATCACTGGAAAGACGTAGTTGCTGCACGTTCTGTGCACTCTTATCTTGATCTGCACTGTCTGCAAAAGTCTATTGGTTCGGGCTTAGCAGCCTCGAGGTTAAGAATCCAATATACGTATAATATAATGCAAGGAAACAATACAGATATAGACGTTACAATACAGTATTGTTTCAAAGAGAGATGGACCTGTCAGTGTTTTTTTTTTTGTACTTTATCTCAGACTAAATCTTAACAGATTATCTACGGTTCAGTATCTAACATATGAGCCATGCTCTGGCAAAAGGGTGCTTAATGCACCTCCGTGATGCATGATGCCAAGCAAGCCATCACATACTTATGGATCCATGATAGCCACCTTTTAAAAAAAAAATGACTTAATCATGAGGTAGATTCGGCCTTGGACATACAAAAAATTGACCAATAGCGAAAAGTTCCGGCTCAGGTCAGCCTGCGCGAACTGCGCAGGCTGACCTGGGTCGATATTTTTCGCAGATGCATTAAGCCCCCTTTTCACAGAGCATGGCTCATATGTAGTGTGACAGAAAGACACCCGTCTTGCACTTTGACTGTTTACGTCCCTTTAACATCTTTTTTGTCTATCACCTCAAGTTCAAGTCAGACTTTGTTGTGAAATATTTCAACTATTTAAAAATATTTAACCCATTACCAAAAATTACTATTTCTGACTATCCTGGGGAAGAAGGCTCATAAAAACCACGTGAGAAAACGAAAAAAATGCCTCAACCAAATTTTATTCTCTGGTAAAGAGTTAAATGGTTCCCTGTAAGTCGGGACATCTGATCTTACCATCGAGAAGAGAGGGCAAAGATCAGTTTGTGCGCCCCCGCTGTCTGATATTGGTTGGTCTTCAGCGCTTGATACTCATAGAACCCTAATAGTTTGACTGTACATGTATTCTAAATGATACCTCAACGTTCCAATGAAATACTGACCAAACGAAGAACAAAATTTGATGTTCGCTGTTGTGAGTTAAAGCATTCTTTGTGTTATAACTACAAAAAAAAAAAAATGCTTGGAAAATATATTGTACGAAGTTCTGGTAACAGAAACTCCAGAAAAGTATGGATAGGTGCACTGGCCGCCGCGATATGACTGAAATAGTTGTAAACGGCGTTAAACACCATACAATCAATCAATTCAGCGCAAATGATAATTTGGCCTGCAACACGCGAAAAGGAGCATTCGGACATTTGCGTAAAGTGTCGTCTCGGATCAGCCTGCGCAGTCCGCGCAGGCTAATCCGAAACGACACTTTCCGTTTTTATGTAATTTTCTGTTTTGCGCAAGTCTACTGTAGTTCAAAATCTAATGTAGTCGTAAAGTGCCGTCTCGGATCAGCCTGCGCGGACTGCGCAGGCTGATCCAAGACGACACTTTACGCAAATGTCCGAATGCCCCTTTTTCGCGTGTTGCAAGCCAATTATTATTTTAACTTCGACCTCTTTTGACGCCTAAAAGTACAATCCACCGAAACCCAAAGATCTTTTAAATTTCATAGGCAGACAGTTTGTATCCGAGATGAAACTGCACGTTGCGCGAAGTCTGATCTTGATTTTCGCCATCTGTAACAGCCCCCCCTCTCTTGCATTTTAAGGTAATAGTATTAACCCTTAGGCTGCTCAAGGACCCTTTGCAGACAGTGTAGATCAAGATCACACTGCACAGAACGTGCAGTCTGATCTTTGATCTACACTGTCCGACGAGGAGTTATGTTTCCTAGAAAATTACCCTTTGAATAGCAAACTTTCGGTTTTTACTATCGGTTTAAAAAGCCTTATTTCATTTATTCAGCAGAATAAGGGTTAAATAAGTTAGAGTCGAATCTATGGCATAGTTGACATAATTCGTTTCACAGAAGGGGCGCTTGATTATCAATCATCCAACATATACTGTTCGGCTTGTCCCCTAATGTGCGAAATTTGACCCCTTCGTAAAGCACTGCGGGTGGAAGACCTTCGTCAGGGTGAAAAATGCCTTTTCTCCCGGATACTGTATATAGATTAATGTCTTCATACCGACAGGCGATTTTTCGTGTATCAACTTTCATAGCCTATGCATACATTATGTTGTTTTGAATCCTTTTTACCATACATCTACGAGATTTAACTCTACAACACAAGTTCGAGTTTTAACGACCCTGAGGAAGAAGACTTATGAAAACATTGCGGTAAAGGAGAAAATGCTTGTTTCTCCTTTTCTCACAATGCTTTTAAAACTCCCCCCCCTTTTCAAATTTTGAGTCACACTAATTTGGTAGTCTGCAAATGCTTTCGATTCGGTCAAGTCTTAAATTTTGTCGTTTGGTAAAGACTTAACAACGCATAGGAAGAATTCTTTTAAAAACATTGTAGGAAGAGGAGAAAATGCTGGTAGCCAGCGTTTTGTCCTTTTAACCATTAAGTTTATATACCCTTTTGTCGACAAATTCCATTATTTAAACCATATTAGATTTATTGTCTACAAATGCTTTCAATTTGGACAAGGCTAAAATTTTGTCGTTTGGTAAAGAGTTGGAAAATTGGTGGGACCCAATATGTATCTAAATAACTTGTGTTATTTGGTTGAAAACTATTTTCGGCATCCTGTTGCATTAGATTGATGTTATTTATGCATCTTTACTCTTAGAGCGTCAAGCTACATCCTTTTTTCGGGATAATGAAGACCGAGATCGGACTGTACAAGACATATAGCCTGATCTTGTGTTTAATCCATGCTCTGGCAAAAGGGGGTTTAATTCATGCATCTCCGTTATGCATGATACCAAGCAAGTCAGAGCAAAATTATGGATCTACAAAGTCCATTTAGTCTCAGAATCATGTGGATCTGGAGGAAGAATGGTTCTTTTCCATGTAGAAAATTTACAAATAACAAAAAGTTTAGTATTTGAGTTATGCTCTGGCAAAAGAGTGTAGAATCAATGCACCTCCGTGATGCATGATACCAAGCAAACCTTCACATTATTATAGATCCATAAAAATCCATTTAGTCTAACAATCGACTGGATCTGAGGATAGAATGATCCTTTGCCATGCAGAAAATTTACCTTAAGCAAAACGCTTCGATCCATGTCAGCCTGCGCTGACTGCGCAGGCTGACATGGGTCGATACGTTTTGCAGATGCATAAAGCCCCCTTTTCACAGAGCCTGGATCATTTGTGCTACCCCATACTTCGGGAATTAGTTCCACTTAAAACAAGCTTGAAACTGTAACTTACACTGTCTTTCGCTGACTAAATTTGTCTATTTCAATGCGAAGTGACTCTTTACTTGACGATACAATGTAGTCTCTACCATGTTGGAAGCATTTATTGACGATCTATCATCCGTGGTTCAAATCGTGAATTTGTCTTCGAAGACAGAAATAAGAGAATGCTGGTCACCAGTATTTTCTCCTTTTCCCTTAATGCTTTAAAAAGTCGGCTTCTTCATGGTCGTTCAAACACGGATTTTTTGGTAACGGGATATAAATAAATCATTCGTTTTTGAGTTTGAAAGAAAATGTCCGATCTGTAGACAAAGAGGCTTTCGATTTGACTAAAATTAGAAACATAACAGTCATATCACGTCTGCAATGCAGTCTGATCGTCCAAAATCTACATAGTAAAGTACATATTTTGTTCCATTTCCCTTGACCAAACAATCACGAAATTCAACAATCCTGGGGTAACTGGGTTTGAAAAACACTGTGGGAAAAGGAGATAATGCTGGTCACCAGCAGCATTTTCTCCTTTCCCCGCAATGTTGGCAACGCCTTCAAAGATAAATTCCACCATTTCAGCTGTAGTTAGTTTGTCGTCTGCAAATGTTTTAAAATTGGAAAAGTCTAAAATTTTGTCGTTTGGTCATTTAAAAGGGTTAATGTTAATTCCGTCTGTTACACGTGAAAGGTATCATTCAAATGTCGTCTGGTACTCTTATCTGTGATTTATGGAAGAAAATAATACCAGAAACGTAGAAAATAAATTAGCATATGTACAGCTTTTGATGCTTTTTTTCTTTAAGTTCTTCGCTATTTATGCAGGTCCGTATTTAACAACCATTCTTGATTCGACTCGTATTTTCAATTCCCAAGCCTAATCTGATTTGTAGAGACAGGCCCTCTTAGCCAACCAGATAGCTAAGAATTTAATCTAATTTAAGAATTGGAACATTATTGAGAATTATTGCCGAATAAGGCCATTGATAATATCCTTGATATAGCCTGTTACAAAACCTAGAACAGTGTTTGGATTGTGGTTTTATTTTCTTCATTTTGCATCTGATACTTTATGCAGATGCATTAAACCTCCTTTTGAAAGAGCACGACTGAAATAAAATACCGTTCCAGGTGTTATGATGCATTATTCAAACAAATAAAAGCAATGAGTATGGACCAAAAAAAAATGGCTTCTCGAAAATTCGAAAACATGACAAAGCATGAAAATCCAGGTACGAGTAGTTTTGAAATGCATGTACACTAAAAAAGTAAAGACATGAAAAAAATGCAAATACTCATATTCAAGTCAATGGTCCTTGTATAGTCAAACCTGTCTTGTTAACGGCCTCTTTTAACCAACCTTCCTGTCTCAGGCGGCCAGTGTTTCAGAAAAAAATTATTTGTATCAAGCAAACACTTAACGATTATTTCTTACCTTGCTTATTTATACAGGCTTGATTGTAGGATGGTCCTCGCCGGTACCGCGGTACTTAATTTCGCCAAAATTTACTATAAGAGAGAGAACTCACATGTATTACTTTCCAATACTGTGATAAACTGTTGCATGTAAAGTTACTATAAATGTTGCTATCAAAAGATCGTGTTATTTAGACAAAACTATCTAGGTCAAGTTACCATGTTGACTGCAGGGTGCTTTAAAGGGAGTCTACTGTGGTACCGCGTTAACTCTTGTAATTTGGAAAATCGTGAAAAGAAATATTTTTTATTTTTAGAAAATGATTTAGGTACGGTGGTTTTTGTTTCCGGCGAGGGCTATGACGCAACAGTAGACGACCTACACTTTTCAAACATGAATTATTGGTTTTATGAAGAATAGGGAGTAATCATTTTCAAAACATGAGGGAAAATTATATTACTGCAATTTGTGAATATTGAAAATAAATTTTCAGTAATAAAGACACATCTGATATTTTTTAGCCGATGCGATGCAAAAACACTTCTGCTTTCGATTTAATGGAAAATTCAGTGGATAGGTGGCGCTACGTGTGCAAATTAGGTATTTTTCGGATTACCACGGTATCATCGATGACGCGGTACCAGCGAGGACGACTACATTTTTGTTACATGGGAAGCAATGAAAAAAAAAAAATGCAAAACTTTGAAAACATCTTTAGATTTCCCCTCTTAGATTCCCCTTTTACTACAAAATGTCAGCATCTGGTGGGGGGTAAACAAACCCGAGGGCAACGCCCAACTTAGTATCAGATATTCTAGCCTATTGTTACAATGTAATTCTAGAACAAACGAAAAATGTTGTTTCCCTTTGTCAAAATATAGCTTTAAAATAACACGATTGTATATCGAACAGGGAAAAAGCCGTTAAAGTAAAAGTAGCCAAAATTCATTTTTAAGATTTTTATAGCAAATACGGTGAAAATGTGATTGTAGGAAAGATTTTGTTTTAATTTTGTAATACCATAATATTGACTGAAGCTCTGACCTTGCTTACAGCGGAACAAAGCGTATGAGTCATACTCTGTGATAAGTGCGTTTAATGCATCTACCAAAAAGTATCGACCCAGGTCAGCCTGCGCAGTCCGCGCAGGCTGACCTGGGACGAAACTTTTTGTTATTAGTCAATTTTCTGCTTGTCCAAGGACCATACTACCTAATGATTCAGTCGGTTGTTTGAAAAAAAAAAAAAAGAATTTTATGGATCCATAATAATATGATGATGACTTGCTTGGTGTAAAACATCACGGATATGCATAAAACCCATCATTTGCAAGAGCGTGGCTGATATAGATTGATAAGAAAGATATCTGTGAAAGGTTCTTCTCACTTTATAGACATTATAGAGACTAAATGGACATTTTGTCTCTTTACTAAACAACCCCATGTTTACGACCAAAGACACTTGGTTTTTGACAAGCTTCGCCTACTATAACATAAGTCCTATATATTAGGTAAATGTTGGTAAAACTTGTCGCAAATCAAGCGCCTGTGTTAAGGGCCCCTAAACATGAGGCTTTCGTAAATATTGATGGAAGACAACAAATGCTGATATGCACTATTTTTACAATGTCCCAAAAGTTTTTAATTTGTCAGAATGTTAAGGAAAATATCACCAGTTAAACTGCACTTAGTTTTGTCGTCCAAAATTGTTGTCTGTATGACAAAATCTAAACTTTTGTCAAAGGTTCAAGAAGATTTCAAAGTGATATATACACTCTAAGTATCCAGAAATCTGTAGGGTTGTGAATACACGGTACCGTATCAGACCAAAACAACTCTCACACGGCACCGCCAAAGTATGATTGGCTTTTCCCTGGTTGTATGTGCAATTTAACCTCTAAGATGTGCTTTATAAAGTGGCCAGCGTTGGCATGGAGAAATCAGACTGAAGGTACTGTACGGTCTTATCCTTGATATAGAGTCTAACTTCTTTACAAATGCGCCAGAAATTACTCTTGGCTATATTGAAGATAATCAGCTGCAAGCACAGACAGCGAAGACAAAACGGATCCGCACCCTTGGGATTATTTCACTTCAAAAGTTGTAAGCGTTGACAAGGTCTTTGTATCCCTGAGATCGGAATGGCTTAAGTTTCCATATCCTTTCTGTAGCTATTGTTATTTGACCCATGGGGAAATACTGTGCTAACTAACCCCACCCAAATAAGGCAATACACTTAGCGCAAAAACAACTTTCTACTATTAAATTGTATACAGAAAGGTTTTGTAAATACTAAAGAAATGAGAGTAAAATTTTATTTCAGTGAAATTCTCGTTTTTCAACATGCTTTCCGTATATCTAAGAAGGGCAATTATTGAGACAAATGGAGAAACAGGATAATGGTCGGTCCCATAACGAGAAATGTCGTGTTTCGTAAGTGGAGTAAACAATATCACGGGTGAACATGTAGAAATTTGATAACTGGACCTTTGAAATACAAGATGAATTCACATAAATGGGAATTTTGCGTTCAATTTGTCTGCAAGTTGTGTAAGGCTACATGGGAATGATTGATTGAATTTGCGTTTATTTATCGTCGCCACCGGTTGCCCATATGGACGACGCCCCCTGAAGGCTGTTAGTATTGTTACGGGGGATAGTGCAGATACAGGACGAAACCCATCCTAAGTTACGCCTGGTTCTTTTACGTGCTCGGTGTATAGCACCGTCACACGGGACCTCGGTTTAACGTCTCATCCGAAAGACTATTAGTAATTTTAGATGGCCAGCCGTGGGGATCGAACCCACACCCTCAAGTGACTCGAAACATCACGTTCACGAGTCCTACGCTCTACCTATTGAGCTATGCGGGCTGGTCCTATGGGAATGCATTGTGTCACAGTGACCTACAGGGGAACACTGGAAGTTGTTTCTCGTAGTTGTGTACGTTTTGTTACAGCGCCTATAGCAGCGAACTGAAAAGTGTAGTTTCTCTGTCCATGGTGCTGTCAGCTGTTACATATAGGATCTGACATGAGTTGGTGTTTGAGATAAAATTTTATTAAACGAGTCTAGAGAAAATGTTATTATGCGAGCCTTTGGCGAGCTTAATATCATTTTTTCTTGACGAGTTTAATAAAATTTATCTCAAACGCCAACGAATGTCTGATTCTTTTTATCAAATTACGAAATTTAACAAATTATAGATCAAAAGATGCAAAACCATTTATAGATGCACCCGCGGTAATATCCATAAAATCTCATTCACTTCTATGGATTGCGTACAAAATGAAGTCAAAAATGACGTCAAACAATTGTGATATCAAAGGTGTATAAGATAAGAAAATTCGTGATGGGTATATTACACTGATAGAGGTTATGTGATAAATACCTATCTGCGCACTATAAGAAGTTCCACGTTACAGTGTATTGTATGCTTCACAGCAACCTAATACTTCTTCTGAATAGTAAATCCCATGCTACAGAGATCTATCTGCGCACGAGAGTAAGTCCCCTGTACATTAAATTGCATGTTTCCACAATGACCTGGTTTTTGTAATTTCTACTTTTTGTTTCAAGATGTCTGCAAAAATGTAATATTGTTCGATAATATTCATTTGTGAAAAGCAAAACAGATATAGTTGAAAATATTTTTAGATCAAATAATCCATTTGGCTTATTTGACAAGCTAAACGTTTAAAATAGACACATCTGCCCAAATTTCGACTACATATTTAAATATCATGGCCACAAATCGAACAAAAAGATTTTTGAGATCTGTTAAGGAGCTGAAATCCATCGGTTTGTGTCATATATTGCCTTTTCCCACCGTTTGTTTTGAGTATCACCACACACTGTGTGTGGGGGTCTTAATTTAGTTGATCTGAATTGCGCAGTCGACTTTAATTGAAATTAATTGGACCGCACTTTATCTACATTAAATTGATGTTATAAGCAACGCTTACGTAATCGGTAGATTGCTCATCAGTGGGGCTTTGTTGCATGCAGAGTCCACCAACAAATCTATGCCATTTAGTGCCCCCAAACAATTACAGATAGAGGAAAAAGTCACATCTTGCATCTTAAATATATTGCATTCTTTCATTTCTGTTTAAGTTAAATATTATAGGAAAGCATTGTGTTTCTTGATTCCTAATAGGCTAAAAATGCAATTTCGCACGGCTGGTGACTTTAGGCGCCAGATCATGGTCTCCTACGCAGTAGGCCTACATTGTGTTCGTTGGTCGTTATCCGTGTTGCTGCCTGATGAGCAAAGTTCGATTTAGCCACTCTGATACACACGATAAACAGGCAAGTACTTTTGATGCCAGTGTTGTGAACACTGTGCTGTGTAATCCCCTGTATTAGTACTTTCCCCTGGAATTCTAGCTTTAGAAAGATTCTCTCCATTTGGTCGCCTGCTCTGCCTTGCTCTGAAACCGCAGTCCTCAACCCACTGCGGCAGTTTTTTTTCCCGATCAATGATGCTGCCATGTGACACTCAGGGCTGAAGTAGGGCATTTGTCCACCGGGCTGGAACTCTGAAACGAAAACAACACCAGGGATATGTTGAATTTGGAGACTTACTGTTCATAAATGCAAATACAAATCTATATAAGAAAATTTTGTATTCTTTTTTTTTTTCGACGTGTATTTGAAAGGAAATCGATGCCGTAAGTCGAGTAAGACTGCACTAAAAATCAGGGATCGTGTCCCTGAAAAAAAAAACTGCAACAAAAATGTGAAATCTAATTAGGGATAGGTCCGTTACATAATCTGATACTTTAACCCTTTTCCTGCTAAATAAATGAAATGAAACTTTAAAGCAGATAGTAAAAACCCAAATTTTGCTATTTCAAAGGTAATTTTTTTGTGGGAAAAGATGTCCTTATCGGACAGTTTAGATCAAAGATCAGACTGCACGTTCTGTGCAGTCTGATCTTTGATCTACACTGTCAGCAAAAGGTCTGTGAGTTGCGCTTAGCAGCCTAAGGGTTAAGTCTGGATTAAGTCATGTGACCATGTTTAGATGTGAAGGGCAATCGGTCTTTAAATACTCGATGTGTCTAGACGCTTGGCCTTTTTACGCTTTTGCTTTTAAAGGGCACAGGTGAAAACAGGGGTAGGGGATTACAGACGGCATAGATCAAGATCAAACTGCACAGACCATGCACTCTGATCTTGGATTTATAATGTCCGCCTGTATACTCACTTCTATTAGATGAAACTCTTTCTGATTTAAAGCGGATTGTATTTTGTAGCCGTCCAAAACGGTGAAGTTTTGAAATTTGGCGATAAAGAGTAAAAACCTATTTAGGCGCTTTTTTACGCTTGAATAGATTTATCAGATATTTGAAAACCAGTGCTGTGCAAATACCGAAATTGGTTAAACTGAATGGTTGTTTCATTTGTCTAAATATTAATCCTGTAAGCTGCTAAGTAAATGAAACAAAAATTTCCACTCAATGGAATAACCCAAACTTAGCGATTTTAAAGTTGATTTCCCCACTACCACCACCACCACCACCACCAACAACAACAACAGCAGCAGCAGCAGCAGCAACAACAAAAAACAACATCAACAACAACAAACCGTAGCGGCCAGTGTAGGTCCACGATCAGACTGCGCGTTCTGTGCAATCTGATCTTGATCTACACTGTACGCTAAAGCGTCCAGGGTAGGGCTTAGCAGCATAAGGGTTAATGAAACTTTCTGTGTATAAAAACAGTATCTATGTCTAATCGTTTTACTGCTGAAACCCTCAAATTAGAACGGCCAAGATTTTAAATGTAGGGTTAAAAAACCACGTTATAGACAAATGAACTCTTATAATTGGCTTGCAACACGCGAAAAGGGGCATTCGGACATTTGCGTAAATTGTCGTTTCGGATCAGCCTGCGCAGTCCGCGCAGGCTTATCCGAAACGACATTCCGTTTTTATGTAATGTTCTGTTTTGCGCCAGTCTACTGTAGCACAAAATCTAATGTAGTCGTAATGTGCCGTTTCGGATTAGCCTGCGCGGACTGCGCAGGCTGATCCGAGACGACACTCTACGCAATTGACCGAATGCCCCTTTTCGCGTGTTGCAGGCCATATACCAGTAGATACAATTGGGCGGCGCTCTAGCAAAAACGTTTTTTTTTTGCATTTCCGTGATGCATCATACTAAGCAAGTCATCACATAACTATAGATTCATAAAAATCCATTTTGTGTAACTACCGACTGAATCATGGGGTAGATTGGCCCTCTGACATACAAAAAATTGACCAATAGCATAGAGTTTCGAACCAGGTCAGCCTGCGCGGACTGCGCAGGCTGACCTGAGTCGATACTTTTTGCAGATGGATTAAACCTCTTTTAACAGAGCATGGCTGAATTATTTTTGTCTTACTAAGTAATATGATTATTACCGCACAGGATTTAGTGCGGATTGAGCTGTCGTCATTAAAATAGATTTTTTGTCGTGTGTCGCGTCAAATTAACAAATATAAATACCGAAGATAATTATTGTCATTACGTATGATAAGATTTTTTAAGCCCAGTCGCAGTAATCTGTTATCATACAAAAACTAGTTACATGCCAAATCCACTTGATAGTTTTTGAAACAAAATATCGTGGAATAAGGAATAAATGGATTGTTCCAAATGAAAGCTCTTTTTCTTATGATCTTTTTTTCACAACAACCGATTTTCATTAACCTTTTTATCACCAAAGGCGAAGACAGAGGCTTGTCCGAATGTCGTAGGTCAAGATTAGACCGCACAAAACGTGCAGTCTGATACTTGATCTTTATCGTCAATTTGTTTAATCAAGTGGGGTCATGCGTGGCTCTGTGGTAAAGCGTGGGACTCGTCACCTGGAGGCCCAGGTTCGAGCTTCCCTGGATCCAAAGGGTCTTTCGTGGGAGTGTCCTTATGCAAGATACTTCAGAGCCCTAGCCTAGTACCGGTGAAACCCAGGAAATACAGGAATATGTGAACTGTCGCCGTGATGTGATTGAAATTCATTCGTTCATCGTTTGATCAAACCTATTCGAAAAAAAATCTGAGTTTACTGGGTTGTACTTCCAGCAGTCGAAAGAGGTTGAATTTACATATTTCACACTTAAAGAGTTTTCTCCTCAGAGTCACTTGCAGTTACTTCATGGTAGGTCTAAAATTTTTATTCTGATCGGCTAACTTAAATGTCGGCTACCCTGAGCATATATGGGAGAGCAATGACCACAGAACCCGTCTCAACTGTCTTTCTCTTGAACATTCGATTAACTCTTAGTAACTCTTTGCTAGATGACAAAAAATTATGCATGTCCAAATTGAAAGCATTTGCAGACGACAAATTGTATGTGGCTAAAATTACATAATTTGTTACTGAAAGGTTTGAAAGGTTAGAAAACATTGTAGAGAAAAGAAGAAAATGCTGGTTTCTAGCATTTCACATGTTCCCACCATGTTGTCAGAAGGCTTCTTTTGCAGGATCGTTACAGCTCGGGATTGCTTGGTAAAAGGTAAAGCAAAAAAAAAAGTGTAAAACATCTACCCATGCTATATGAGTATGCCCTTGTCATCACAACGCAATTTGAACTAGCTGAAATACTTAATTTGGAAAAAAATAACATTCAATTCGAATTATGTTTTGAGTCAGGTTAGCATATGAGATTTAGAACCTATCCTAAGGGCGATGTGCCATATTAGGATATGTTTCGATAAGCGGCTTAGAAGAATTACATTCCGAACTGTATCAATGCAGTTTGTTTAAGCATGACTGACATAATCTTACGTGGTGCTTTGTTCTATTTAATCCCTTTTGCCACTAACATTTTCGCTGCCAACTAAATCAGTTCATCCTTTTTCGAGATGTGGAAAGGAGTTTTAAAGTAGACTTTTACTGCAGCTGAAGATTATTTTGAAAATAGTTTATCAACAGATAACAGACATTCTTGAATAAAGGTTAAACTGCCTTTTCTGTGTAGCTTGATATGGAACTACGCCATGTGCAAGCGTTATGCGAGATGCCATTTGAGATAGAGTTTACGTGTTTGGCGCCACAGGTGAAACTACGGGCCTTTTAAGACGGCATAGATCAAGATCAGACTGCATAGAACCATGGCTTGTATTTTCAGCCATTGAAAGATATCGAATTGATATATTTGGCCCTGACAGAAAAGAAAAACCAACAGCTGGCCAACTAAAGACATTGATTGTCTTTTGAATGACACTTCAAATCGAGGTCTTGATGGCCCTATACACTGAGCACGTTAAAAAGAACCAGACGTAACTGATGATGGGTTTCGACATATATTGTGCAATATTCCTCACTAAAACTACTAATAGCCTTGGGCTGTGCCTGTAGTGGCAACCGGCGGTAATAATAAATAAACGAAAAACAAAGTTAAAGCACTTTGTCTTATTGTTTCTATAACAGGGCAAAAGTTTAGGGTGCTAGTAATCAGGCGTTGGGAGATTATCTCTAGGCTCGTCTAACCCCGTCCTGAGGACTTTTGAAATCTATTGCAACGGGATTCTCTTTACTTTCACTGCAATTTAACTTTCTGGGATAGAAGAAGATAGCTGAAATAAACGAACCTCATCATAACTTTTTGTCTCGTCCGATTTTCATCTACTCTGCCCACAATAAGCAAGTCAACCCTTAGGCTGCTAAGCGCGACTCACTGACCTTTTGCGGACAGTGTAGATCAAGATCAGACTGCACAGAACGCGCAGTCTGATCTTTGATCTACACTGTCCGATGAGGACATAGCCTATTTCCCCACTAAAAATACCTTTGAAATAGCAAAATCTAGGGTTGTAATATAGGCCTAAAACTTTCATTTCATTTTTTTTTTTTTGTTTAGCAGGATAAGGGTTAAAATGTGCTTTGCTTTCAGGAAGTTAAACAGTTTTGGATTTGATTTTAAATCTTTCGAAATTGTTCACTTTTAAACCAGTTGTCCAACATTTTTTTTTTCTGTTTTAGCTGTTGGAAAAGTTTCAGGTATTCATACTTTTAGGCTGTTATGGCCAAAATATCTTCAGGATGAAAATATCGTTCTGTGCAGATCCCAGATAAGGCTGTTTGATCTGCACTGATCTACACTCTTAAAAAAAGCAAGCAACAAAAAGTGAAAATGCACTTGATACGGAAAAGGTAAAGAAATAAAAACCGATGTGTTTTTACAGGCACACAGATGGACCATGCAGCAGGGCGTAAGATACCGTGAAATACATTTTGATGCTCTGACAACGGATCACAATAAAACAGAAATGTGTGAGCCATCCCGTTGTCATAAAGAACAATATGATATGAAACAACGTTGTTAAATGTTAACAATATTGTAGTACGATCCACTCGAATTATCAATTACATTTAAATTGCTGTGTCATTGTAGAATTCAATATTACCTACGTCTTCTCAAAATGTCAATAAATTAACACACTATATGTCCTACGAACTTCACTTTCAATTTCCCAACAGGTGAAATGGAATAGAGAAACTCAGTCGAGAAAAGTTGTCCGACATTCAACTCTTTACCAAACGAAAAAAAAAAAAATAAACTGGTCCAAATTCAAAGCATTTGCAGACGAAAAATAAAACGATATTCATAGGATGAGATTTGTATCAAATAGCGCTGAAAATATTGTGGGAAAACAAGAAAATGCTGGTAACCAACATTTCTCCTTTTCCCACAATATTTTCAAATGTCTCTTACCAACGGGTCGTTAAAACTCGGAACTGTCGGGTAAAAGGTTAGTTTGATATTAACCTAACGCAGTTTATTCAGTCGGAATTACATTTTATAGTTGAAAACATGCAAGGTTATGTTTTGAAGTGAGCTGTTGTGGTATACAGCAATAACCATGATTTCATTGGCGAACATTTAAAATCATGGTTCCATAATACTACCACAGCTTGTACACAAGGCATATGTAAGCTGACAGATGACCGTTTGGCTTTTTCGTCCCTAAAAGAACGTAAAAACGTTAAAACCAATCTCTCACTGTCTGTCAACATGTTCGGACGTACTCGACATATTCAATGTAACCATGCTTGCCACAAACCGTATTATACAATTGTTGGGTTTTCAGAAACACTTTCATTTGAATTTAGTTTACACACTATTTATTTAAGAAAGATTTGTTACAAGTTCAAGGAAGTAGACTATGATTTAAAGTAAACAAATTATTCAAATCTAGAACAGATTTAATTTAGCCACAACAATGTTATTTTGACAATCATTGCGGATGCGCCGCTGTCAAACATAGACATGATATCAGCCATGTGGCGAAACAGTTCACGTTTTAAATTATAAATACTTTACAGTACCAAGGACATCAAGGGCATTTATATTTGCATTTGTACACAGCATAGATCAAGATGAATCTACTCTCAGCATCGGGTATGATTTTGAATCCAGACCATCCGGTAGTTTGTTAAATATTCAGACAACCACAGCTTTTAAGTATCTACCAAACGACAAAGTTATAGACAAATTTAAAGTATTGCAGACGACAAGGTGTTCTCTTTGCAACTGTTCAAAACATTAAAGGTATAGGACAAGATATGGGTTATCAGAATTTTCTCCATTTCCCACAATGTTCTCAACAACCTTCATCAGGGTGACGGTTACAACCAAGGCGTGGTGATATAGCTGTGACCCTACAGAAAACAGAAAATATCGATATTGTTGTGGCATCACTGGGGCCAGGAAATATAGACCTTGATGTGGCACCAGAGGCACCAGGGAATGGTGAAATTGCTAGGAAACCTTAGGAACAAGGAAAAATTATATTGCTTTGGTAAAGTAGGAGTCAGGAAATAGTGACATCGTTTTGACGCCATTGGACCAAGGCAAAGAGGAAATCGTTGTTGCACTGTGGGATTCAAGAAATGGTGATATCATGGTGGTATCGTTGGAGTCAGCATTTTGGGATATTGTCATGACATCGTTTTGGCAGAGCCCGGCCGGGAAGCTCAGCGTATCCGACTCGTGACCTGGTGGTCGTGAGTTCGATACACGGTTGAGGCAAAGTTTCTTTCCGGCGATTTTTCGCCTGTGAACCTCTGATGCATGTGAGAAAAGAAGTTAGTGTCTTGGAAAGAAAGCTGTGTCAGTATCGTTCTGAGAAAGCCAGGAAACACATGCGTAGGTGCACTGACCGCCGTGATATGACATAAGCTGTTAAAACGGCGTTAAACTCCAAAACAATCAATCAATCGTGGAAGAGGAACCGGAAAACCGTGACGCAAAACCGTAACGCCCCAGTGGAGTCAGGGAATGATGACAAATTTTTAGCACCGTAGGATTCTTGACGTTGGTGAGATCGCTATGGAATCATAGTAGTGATGTCGCAAAGAGGCCAAAAAATGGTGATGTCTTTATGCCACCATAGGGTAAAGGAAACAGTGACATCATTGTGACACCATCGGAGCCAGGAAATGGTGATACCCTTGTGTCACAATTGAATCATGGAAATGGTGACAACGTTGTTGCACAAAACCACAAGAAAGGAAATGATGATATTGTTAAGGGACCATAGGAGCCAAAAAAGGTGATATTCGTATCACAGTATAGGAGACAGGAAATGACAACAGCGTTGAATGAAGATAGGTCACCCTAGCAATGTAGCAGTTCTGGAGCCAAGAATTGACGGCATCGTTTTACCCGCATAGGTGACAGGAAATTGTGACATCGCTGTGACACCACTGTATCTGAGAAAAGGTGATAATGTTGTGGCACGACAGGATCCAGGAACTGATGTTGTTTTGGTATCATAGGGTCCATGAAATGGTGACATCGTTGGTGCCGAAAAGGAAGTAGGACATGGTATGGCCGTAACCGTGTAGGACCCAGTAATTTGTTAGCTCTTTGTAGCCGCACAGGAACCAGAATTCATGATATCGATGTGGCACGATGAGATTGAAGACATGGTTACATTGTTGCTGCACCATATGAGCAAAACGAGGTGATATCGCTGTGGGCACAATAGAAGCCAGAAAATAGTGCCACTATAGGAGCAAGAAAATTCAAATATTGTTGTGGCATGATAGGATCCTAGAAATGTTGACATTGTTCTTGTATCATTACTTGAACCTGAAAGTATTGGCACTATATATTACGAGAGAATCCTAAACATGTGATGTTGATGTGTGACCACCCATATATGACATCAGTCTGACTAATCAGAGCAAAGAAATGTTTTTTTTTTATTTTTTGTGGTACTACGAGGGTCGTTCATTTAATTGTGTCATTTTGAATACTAGCACGAAATGTTGTTTTGATAGGTTCATTCTTTCAAAAGTTATTGAAAGTTAAAGTAGGTGCAGTCATATACACTGGCTATATTACTGAATGTACAAAGAACCCAAAAGCAAAGCTTGAAATTAGGGCCTAAATTAAAAGTCGCCTTAGTCTAATTATTTCAGCTTCACAAATATTTAGTAAATTATGTCAGATACAGTGAGCTTTTGCGGTATCAAAACGGTCGGTTTTCAGATGGTATAAAAATTTAAAGATGGTAGAACTTACTTAAAATATCCCTCGTCTTGGTCAGCCCAAAACTGCAGCTTCCAAAGAAAATGTTGCTGTGGCAGATTTAATTAAGCAGGATGCCAGTCTTACAGTGAGAGAAATAGCTAAGAAAGGTGGCATATCGTGGGGTCAGTTCATAAGAGTTTGATGAAGGAGTTAAAACTTCGTAAGGTTTGCGCTCGATGGGTCCCCCATCTCTTGACATCAGAACTGTTCACAGGTGATGAAACTTGGATATATTATTTTGAGCCCCAGAGACGCGTGAGTAATAAACAGTGGCTTCGCAAAGACCAAGCTAGGCCGATCATAGCAAAAAGAATAAAAAGCACGGGAAAGTTTTATATGCCATATTTTCTAATTCAGACTGTTCGATTGCTCAAATTCCTGTACCGAACGGTTACAGGCAAGTTTTACGAGAACAATGTTTCTGCAAAAGTGAAGAAACACTATGAAAAACGGAGACCTAGAACCGGATTAAGGGACCTGTGTCTTATGCATGACAATGCATCTGATCACAAGTCTGCAATTGTACAGAACTTTCTAGAAACGAAAAATATGGTACAGCTTCCCCATCCACCCTATTCTCCCAACCTCAGCTCGTGTGACTTTTTTCTCTTTTCTTTATTGAAGAAAACTCTCCCTGGGCGTGGATATGGCTGCAAAAGTGTCTTTGGAAGTGAAATTTTTTTCAGTGTCTACTGGGTATTCCCAAAAAAGCCTATTTTGCAGCCTTCACAGACTGGATTTCCGAACTTGAAAAATGTATTTGTGTCAAGGGAGAATATTTTGAAGGAATGAAATGAACGAAATATATACATTTAATATAATGCGTCTCACAGACACCCAGTGACACAATTAAATGAACGAAACTCGTATATGGTCGTTTGTACAATAGGAGCTAGGAAAACAGTTGATAAACATGAGCACGTAAGAACTTTGAAATGGCGATGTTGTTGTTGCTGCTCAGGAGCCATGAATAGCGACTATCGTCGTGACACGCTGTGAGCAAGGAAATACCGATATTGCTGTGGCTAGATAGGATTCTAGAAATAGTGATTTAGTTGCAAAACGAAAGGATCCAGGAGAAAATGCTATCTTGTTGACGTATATGAGCCAGAAAGTGACAAAAGTATTCTAGGACGAAAGGACCCATGAAAAGATGAAGTTGTTGGGGCACCATAAGAGCCAGGAAGTTGTGATATCGTTCAAGCCGTGTAGGAAACAGGAAATGGTGACAGCGTTGTGGCAGGATAGGAATCAGGAATGGCAAAGTGATTTAACCCGCATATGAGCCAAGAAAAAAGTGCGGCGTCGTGACCGAATACAGCCCAGGAAATGTGACCGCATTGGAGCCCGGAGTTTGTGTCTCCATCATGGCACCATGGGATTTAGAAAATGAACATATCACTGCACGAGAGGACTGAGAAAATGTCAGTATGTTGTGGCACCATAGGAGCCAGGAAGTAATGATATCTCTGTAGCCGCATAATGTTAGAAAATGGTGATAGGTTTGTGACATGACGGGTTTGTGGCCGTATAAGAATAAAGAAGGGATGACATCGTGGTGGTTGCATAGGAGCCCGGCAATTGTGGTAATGTTGTTGCCACGTAGGAGTCGGGACATCCTTGTGACACCAGTCTTACAAACAAAGTCCGCAACAAAGAAACAAATGAACAGATGCATGGCAGAAATACAGGGGCCGGGCAGGATTCGAACCTAGAACGTCCGGACGAAAGGCCAATACCATAACGACTGAGCCAAAGAGAATTCTCTTTAGCTCAGTGGTTATG
This sequence comes from Hippopus hippopus, assembly GCA_946811185.2. Lineage (NCBI taxonomy): Eukaryota > Metazoa > Mollusca > Bivalvia > Cardiida > Cardiidae > Hippopus > Hippopus hippopus. The sequence goes on along the minus strand of OX328107.1, from coordinate 44,138,926 downwards.
GTATTGGTCTTTTAAACCTCGAAAAACGAGGATATTTGTCCGCACGGGTTCGAATCCCGCCAAATGCGGTTTGTATTTGAGCTATGCATTTGTTGCGGGCTTTCATGTTCGTAAGATGGGGGCTCGTCCGGGATTGGCCATTGAGCCATTAATCCCATTTGTTGTCCAAAAACGGACTTTCTGCCTAATAAGCCTTTGAGTCATCAATAAATGATGACTTTAAGAGGGGGTGTGTTACGGGAGACCGATCCTTCATGCATGGCTTCGTCCCGATTTAGATACAATACCTGACAACTGCGTTAGGGAGATATCTCTTTAGCTCAGTGGTTATGGTATTGGTCTTTTAAACCTCGAAAAACGAGGATATTTGTCCGCACGGGTTCGAATCCCGCCAGATGCGGCTTGTATTTGAGCTATGCATTTGTTGCGAACTTTCATGTTCGTAAGATGGGGGCTAGTCCGGGATTGGCCATTGAGCCATTTGTTGTCTAATTAATAGACTTAGGCTACTGCCTAATTAGGCTTCCTGTCATCAAAATGATGAATTAAGAGGGTGTGTGTTACGGGAGATCACTCCTTCCTTACTGCATTGCTTTCCCGTATAAAATCAATACCTGACAACTGCGTCAGAGAGAATTCTCTTTGGCTTAGTTGTTATGGTATTAGTCTTTTAAACCTCGAAAAACGAGGATATTTGTCCGCACGGGTTCGAATCCCGCCAAGTGCGGTTTGTATTTGAGCTATGCATTTGTTGCGAACTTTCATGTTCGTAAGACCAGAAAATGGTGAATCATGACAGGAAATTGTGTCATCATTAAAGAATAACAGGAGCTAAGAAATGGTTAATGCGTGTTGGTCGCATAGGGACCAAGAAATTGTGATGTCGTTGTTGCACGATAGGAGAAGGGAAGTGATGTTATTGTAAAAGAAGGCAGGAAATGGTCAATTACTCTGTCACCATAGAAATCATGAAATAGTGACACCGTTCTGTCACCATAGAAGAAAAATCATAGACATAATAGCTGTAACAAACCAGCGGCCCTTTTGAGTTCTTGCTCTTTTCCATGGTCAAAGCATTTAAATCCCTCTTTATCATTGCAATAAACGGGTCTTTCTTTTGCATGTTGGGGGAGATAAAAAAAAAAGCATATTATCGATCCGCAGAATCGTCTCAATATTACTGTGAAAATTTGTGTAAAACACCGGTGTCATAACTGTTGGCATTCCATATATACTCCCTCTTTTGAATATTAATGACTTGCTCGTCACGTGGCTTGTATGCCACAGCAGTAGGCCCTATAACCCAGATATTTTGATAACGTAACTAGACCAAAATATAGACCGTCTCGAGTATCAACCAAGTCATTAACTGCCTATCTTTAAAGCAATTTAAACTCTTTCTCTGCAAAAGGCAACTTATGTATACATGTAACTTTTGCAGATGGCGTAGTTCAAGAACAGATTCCACAGAAAGCGCAGTTTAACTTTAGATCTAAGCCATCAGTAACTGGTTACTTCAGTTGCAGTAAAACTAACTATATTTTAAGAAGTTGTGTAAGGTCAATGGAGATAGCTGGAAGCAAAAGAGTTAAAGAAGATTTAAAACTTTAAAATGTAAGTAACTCAACTGGTACAGATACTGGCAACAGAAACTATCATGGTGTAGCGTAAAATTTCACATTATTACATACGTTGTAGGTAAAGTATTGTTCTCCCCGGAAAGAGATACAATAGAAACTGTCGTGACGGTGGTCTCGTTTACAGGCACTCTTATTGCATCGCATTATTTACCTAAATTACAACCGTGTTTTACATATAACTTATATCGAGTTAGAGCATAATTACGAGGGTATATAGTGCAAAAATATGTGACTAAGTCGGTCAGTTCACACCTTGTCTTTATTAGCACATCGGATTAAAAATAGCCTTAAAGTCATGGTATTGGCCCTGATTTCTCCCGGTGACCTGTAATTGATATACCGTTTTTTTTTATCCCCAACAAAAAGGTGTTTAAATTCTCGTATATTCAGATACTGAGAGTTGCTCTGGCTTTACATTTGTTACCCAAAACCAATGCTGGTATTGTTTTCGCACCGTATTAACTTATGTGGTGTTATACCATCCCAACAAAGTTAAGGGGTACACTGAAATCAGGTTGTCTGTTTGTCCGTCCATAGGCGAAAGTTTGTGTCCTCTTCTTTCTGCAGTTTTCAACCAACTTGGCTAAAATCTTAACGGAAGTCTTTCTACCATAGGAACTCGTGTACATGCGTTTTTTGAAAGATACATCCTTACAACTAATGAGGGGGAAAAACTGTTCAAAGTGGAAAGTGTGTAGAATTGCTCAGCTGTATAAACATAGATAAATTACCAATATACACTGTGTACAGGTTAGAAAAACACAAGGGATTTGTCCTCATATAAAATCGGAAACGACAAAGGCGATTGCTTCGAAGGCCTCCAAAACATGAAATGCATCCGTCGTATTCTGTATCCGTCGTAATCTGTGCGATCTTGCAGCCATTAGGGGCAACATTTGGCATAAAGATACAAGAATGATTACAGTTTCATAAAATAAGGATGAGATGGGTCAAAAACTGACTAAAAACTGCCTGAAACGAGTAGATGAGCAGAGTAGATGTACTTTAATAACACTGGTCGACTATTACTAGAGTTACTTGACGTCCTTTTGGTTGTTTTTCTGATCCAGTGATGAGGCAGCTGATGGTCGATATCAGTCGGCCTGCAGCAGTTCTACTTTAGACTGCAAGTATTTCTTACATTTGTTCTTGACAACATTGAACTGCTACTTTAGACTCAGTGATACTGCAAGTATTCTAATACTCGTTCTTGACAGCATTGAACTGCTACTTTAGAGTCAGTGTTAAGGCACGTATTTCTTACACCTATTCTTTACAGCATTGACCTGCTACTTTAGAGTCGGTGTTACTGCAAGTACTGCTTACATTTATTCTGGACAGCATTGTACTGCAGCATATTCAACTGTTTCTTTATCGCTTAGGTCAATGACAAATATATTGCTGTATTAACCCTCGTCCTGCTAAACGAATGAAATGAAATTTCAAGCTGGCAGTAAAAACCAATATATTGTTATTTCAAAGATATTTCTGGGGAAAAGATATCTCCATATCGGACAGTGTAGATCCAAGATCAGACTGCACGTTCTGTGCAGTCTGATCTTGATCTACACTGTCTGCATAAGGTCTTTGAGTCTTGCTTAGCAGTCTAAGGGTTACTACGAGTCATTCTCTGGCAAAAGGGGGTTTAATGCATCTCCGTGGTGCGTGATACCAAGCAAGTCACCAAATATCTGTTGATCCATAAAATCAATTTTGTATAATATCCAATCGAATCATGAGGTAGACTGGTCCTTCGATGTGCAGAAAAATGACGAATATTGAATAGTTTCGACCCAAATTAGCCAGCGCGGATTGTGTAAGCTGACCTGGGTCGATACTTTTTACAGATACGTTAAAACCCCTTTTCACAGAGCATTACTCAAATCTGTGTGATCGGTAAATTTATTCAGTGTTTTATCTGAGATACATGTGCATAGATCAGAAACCAAGCCAGCTCTTTGTGAACTTTGTTCTAGTTTCTCAAATATTGCTTCAACTCCTTTACAAAATATACTTACCTATGAAACCAACAAAATTAAATATACTGCCAACGTTTTTTCAAATGATTTATGAAGCCGCAGTTTACAAGCCATTTATAAACACGCAATTATTTATCACTTTGCTACACGTCAAAAATTTTAATGTAGTCCAAATTGAAAGCATTTGTAGACGAAATTCTAAATATGGTGCTAATAATGGAATTCGTCTTTGCCATGGCAGAAGGCATTTGGGAAAAGGAGAAAATACCGATTACCACCATCTTCTCATTTTCCCAATATGTTTTCAAAATGCTTCTTTCTCAGGGTCGTTAAATTTCTGGCTTTTGTGGTAAAGGGATAACCAAAATTGTCTTGTTTTCTTCACATTTATTACATCACAGCTAGTGTCGAGGTATTATGTCAAGATAATTTAGTTAATCAGACGAGATGGTACAGGTATGTTATCGTCATAGTAAATGCTCGACAAAAATAAGGGCTCATTGCCCATCATGCACAGTCGTAATGCGTAATGCACGACATGAACTCTGTCGAGTTAGTGAATTCGATATTTTGAGGTCTCAAAGTACAAATCAACTATAAATGAGGCATGCTCTGGCAAAAGGGGGTTTAATGCATCTCCGTGATGCATGATACTAAGCAAGTCATAACATTCTTATGGATCCATCGAATCCATTGAGTACAACAGCCGACTGAATAATGAGATAGACTGGTCCTTTGACATGCAGAAAATTGACCTATAGGAAAACTCTTTGACCAAGTTCAGCTTGCTTGGACTGCGCCATTTTGGCAATAACTCTAGGAGCCTATGCAGTGACTTTTTGTTATTGGTAAATTTCCCGCATTTCCAAGGACCTTTCTACTCATGATTCAGTCGATTGTAATACAAAACGGATCTCATGGATTCATATTTACATGATGGCTAGCTTGTTTCGATTAAACCCCCTTGTGCCTGAGCATGGCTCATATGCATTTTCCTTTCGACACTCAAGATACCATTCCATGAACATTAATATTAGCACACGTATTAACGGCGAATAACCTTGATTTCAGCGCGTAAAAGCTAATTTGATTCATTATGATTTTTATGATTATTAACAAGGAAATCAACCTACAAGACATGCAACGCTTGTATGGTAAGTAAGCACAGATACTACCATACCGATTGGAAAATAGACAGTGAAAATGCTGACATTTAACATTTAGGCTGCTAAGCGCGACTGAAGGATCTTTTGCGGACAGTGTAGATCAAGATCAGACTGCACAGAACGTGCAGTCTGATCTTGGATCTACACTATCCAATAAGGAAAAATCTTTTTCCAGCAAAAATACCTTCGAACTAGCAAAATTAGGGTGATTACTATCAGCTTGAAAGTTTATTTAGCAGGATAAGGGTTTAAGGCGGAGCAATGTAGGAACATTACGGTAGGTAAATATTCGAAAGCATTCATTCTGAAGATTTTTTTACCAGTCTCGAATATATCGACTAGCTTGTGTCTGACTAAATGTTCTACTGCACATACAGTATTTGTCAAGCCGTTTTTTCTTTTGTGTAAAATAATGGTATCTGTCAATTTTAAAAATGAGTGAATTAGTCTGCATGCCTCATCTAAATGAGTTAGACCGCTGTATTTAGCGTCGTAATATAAAAAAACATTCTACCCATTCATGTATTTTTTTAAAAAAAAACAAAAATTAAGGACAATACTCAGCGGTGAGAGAGGAATGAATTCCGCCACAATAACTTTCATTATTTCCCGGAAAATATTTGACACAGTCCTACTTTAACCTCACAGTCTCAAGGCTCGAGCAGTAGGTTACCACTACTGCTTAGGTTGGTAGTAAGATAAGGAACTAAAGCTTGACAGTATTTCTGCATCATATTTTAAGTGTAATAAATGACCCTCTTGAAAAGAATAGCAGAAATACTTTTTGTCTAACCCCTAATGCGTGCGTTTGGACCAGTTAATATGCATTGTTAACGAAAACTTCTAAAAAGACTTACCGATGAATGAAAGCATGACAGAACGAACGATAGAACGAAAGAAATCGAAAGAAGGGAAGGAAGGAAGGAAGGAAGGAAAAAGTGAAAGAAAGACAGAAAGTAAGAAAGTAAGAAAGAAAGAAAGGAAGAAAAAAAGAAAGAATTCTGTTTTTCTGAATGAGTGAGTGAGTCAGGGAGTGTGTGAGTGAGTGAGTGAGTGAGTGGGTCGGTCAGTCAGTCAGTCAGTCAGTCAGTCAGTCTATGGTGTATTTATGATGCAAAGAAAGCCAAGATCGTTTGAATACTACATAAAGAAGAAATATCAAAGAAAAAGTTCGAAATAAAAAAAACTAGTAAAAGAGCAACTGCTTTTTTTTTCAAGTAATCGATTCTATACCTACAATGATTTTTGAGCAAATGTTTTTACAGGGACATAGAATATCGTTTTTTTAAACGAGTTTGAATTAACCCTTTACCCCAACCTTCATGTTTTAACGACACTGTGGAAAAAGGCGCTCTAAAAGACTGTGGGAAAAGAGAAACAACGCTGTTAACCAGCTGTATGTCGTTTTAACTTATTTTCCTCATGAAAGGGTCGATTTAATGCTTACGGTAGCAGTGAGCGAGGAATAAGAAATTTCGTGACGCCTTAAATCAATCTGCGCACAGAATATGGACATGGTTGAGTTTCGAACACATAATTACCGAATTTTCAACTGTAGATTTTTGAGATATTATCAAGAGATGTGAATTTAATATTAAGAGTAGACATGCCGTAAAATCAAAGTTCGAGTCGAGAGAAATAATCCCTACGGGCTATTTATATTGATAAAAAATGTCTTAATGAATCACATAGAGATATGAAATAAGACAGGCAGGAGATTTTTGTTTTAAATGATTTAGAAAACACCTCGAGGAAAGGAGCAATTGGATTTAATAATCAGTGCTGTCTTTCTTTTCTTTCATTTTTTTTTTCAAACGCTGTTTAATGCACGGGCGTACATAGTTGCTTTTGCATGGAAATAAATAAAAGTAAAGGATCGCGCCCGTCGCGCTCTAGAAATTCACTGGTGTTTACCGTTTATGCTAATATCGTACAGTGTTTAACTTTCCAGATTGAAAAACATGTCGGTAAAGCGATCCTTTATGCAGATATAACTTCAACACTTAAACTACGCTTCCAGTTCTACTAAGCCACTTGATTTATTTGGTTTGTTTATTGACTCAATAACGCCCTTTTCAGACATAGCCAGCTTCATAACGGTAGCTAGTGCACACGCATCTTGAGTGTCAATATCAGATTTCCCCTCCCCCCCCCCCAATCATTAGGCTGCTTTCCAGCATTTAGAATGTTTGGTGAAGATGGATCATGCGACTGCCGAAGGATTCGCTCAATGCACAAATGGTCATTGGCATAGCATACTTCCTGCAGCCCTTGTGCTTGGAGAGGACCCATATGTGGAGAAAGAACCCCTGTTGGAGCCAATTATGGCACGGATGCTCTCTGTTATGGTATATTTCCCGCTGCCCAAATGCCGATAGAAAATCTAGACCTGAAAAGCGACCCCACGCCTGCAGTCAATCATAAAGCATGTTCCTCTTTGTTATTGTACATTTCCTGCAGCTCTTGTACTGTGAAAGGACCTAGACCGGAATACAACCTTTGCAGTAACCCTCGCTTAGATGCCTTTTGGTATGGTAAACTTCCATAAGCCCTTATTGGCCCTACTGGGAGAGGAACCCAGACCTGCAGTGTGACCTCTGTTACAATCAATTACAGCACAGGTTCCCTTTGCCATGGTACACCCTCAGCAGCACTAGTAGTGTATAGAACCCAGACCCAGGGTGCGACCCTTTGCTGGAGCCAACTGTAGCGTCAGTGCCCTTTGATATGACATTCTTCTAGAGGTACCGGTACTGACACGCTCTCTGAAGCCGATGATAGAGCTATTACCCTCTGGTATGATACACTTTCTGCACCCTAGTTCTTGAAAAGGACAGGGACCTAAGGTGTGACCCTCACCAAAGCCAGTCATATGTGCGGGTGCCCTTGTTCTTATTACTGAAGACGACCCAGATCCTAAGTGCGACACCCTCTCTGAAGCCAATGATAGCGTTAGTACCCTGTGGTATAATACACTTCCCTCAGCCATAGTGCTCAGAGAGAACCAAAACTAAAGTGTGGCCCTCTGATAGAGTCAATAAGGTGTGAGCGCCCTTTGATGTGCTACACTAACCGATGCACTTGTGCTAGAAGAGGGACCAGTCCTAGAGAGAGACTTTCTTGCTTGAGCTATACGTTGCACAAATGTTCGTATTGTACACTTCCAGCAGCCAGAGGACCTAGACCTCATCATCATCAAAACCAAAATCAATCAAATCATTTTTTCAGAGTAGAAATCATAACCATCCGTCACCACCATTATCAACTACATGTATATATAACTGTAGTATATTTCAAAGAGCAATAGAAAAAAAAAGCTGGAATCAATTATGAAGCAAGTACCCTTTTGTATTGTGCACTTTCAGCAGTAATAATTTCTTGGAGAGGAACTAGACTAGAAGTGTGCCCCCACCCCCGTCACCCCCAGCTGAACTCAATCATGAAGCAAATATCCTTTGGTATTGTACACTTCCCCCAGCTCTAGTTTTGGGAGAGGACCCAGACCTTCAGTGCGCTGTCGCGGAAATTTGATTGAGACACTGTTGGTAACGGTGATATTAACGAACAAATCAAATCTAAGGAAATCGTAAAAAGATTCTTAAAGAGGTATATCACAATTTTGGCAAAATAATCAATTTGCAATTTTCTGATTGGTGGCTACACTTTTATTGAGTGTGTTTACTCCACCTGGCAAGATGCATCCTTCTCTAGAATGCTGTATGGAGTGGATATGGAGTCTTAAACCCTAAAACGCCTTTCACGACTATAAATGCTATTGCGGGCAGTGTAGATCAAGATCAGACTGCACAGAACGTGCAGTCTGATCTTTGATCTACACTATCCGCTTGCCTAGGACATTCAGGGCAATAACAGCCTTGACAATGCAGTTATAAGGGTCTTGTTTGGAAAATGAAAGTGCTCCTTGGGTTTATAAAGCGCTTTCAGGGTTTAAGTAATACGAAACCTCATAGTATTGGCACATAAAAGTCAAAGAATTAAAATGTCTGTAACTACGGACTAATGAAAATGAATTTTAAGCAGTACTGACTGAGTCATATACAAGGTCCTTATTCACAAACCTTGCTAAGTTTCATTCTAGTCTTATTCTGGATTGGCTAAAACGTTTTGATTGTAGAAATGAAAAAAAGTTAATATACAGGAAATCTATATGCTGTCCAAAATCGCTTTTTCTTCTTCTAATGCACGCAGCGCCATGTAAGTGAGCCATGCTCTGTGAAAAGTGATTTTAAATGCAACTGCAAAAACTATCGAACCAGATCAACCTGTGCAGTCCGAGCAGGCTAGACTTAGCAAAAACCTTTTTGCTATTGATTAATTTTCGAAGGACCATTTTACCTCATGAATCAGTCGATTATTACACAAACTAGACTTTATGGATCCATAATCGTATGATGACTTGCTTGGTAATGCATCACGGAGATGCATTACACCCCCTTTTGTCAAAGAATTGCTCGAACAAGAATAACATTTTAAAGTAGTAAAAAGGACATAGTTAACGCTGGTTTTGGAAAAACACACATAGTTACTGATTGACTTTCAACATTATTTCAGTCATATCAACGCTGACAGCTCATATATTCATGTGTTTCTTAGGTTTCACCAGTACAGGGCTACGACTCTGAAGTGTCTTGCCCACTGACACTTCCATGAAAAACCCAGTGCTTCCAGTGCGGCTCGAACAAGCGGCCTCCAGATTACGAGTTCTACACTTTACCACTGAGCAACGCACGAATCCTAATGAAAATGGTATAACAGATTACGGAACCGTACTGTAGAACCGTATTGTCAAAGAAAGGCAAAACTTTGAGATTGTACCCGGGAAATAAAACCCGTGATATAGCAATATTGTGTTCTTTTTTTCACTTGTTTTGGCGTCTCTAAGGAGGATAAGTATAGCTAGACAGTATGTGATGAATGAATAGATATTTGTCGGTGTAATTATGTTATTTGATATTAATGTTTTTTTCTTCTTTTATTCAGTCGAAATAGAGGATGTTTGAGAAAACCCCTGTTATATATTGTGACATGTCCAAATTCACCCGAGGTATATACCTCAGATATGCATATCTCAACAGATTTTTTCTTCAGAACTGATGTTCTCTTCGGGTCTATCGCATATTTCACCGACATGGCGACAAGGGCACAGAACATGCATTCTGATCTTCAATCAATGGATTTGAATCTTTACCAGAATACCGTGTGTCATGACCCGGAATGTGAAGGTTTAGTACATATGCCGAAAAAAAAAATGGCAAAAAATGAGTTACCATCGTCACCTTGCCCATATTGGTGACTGCCGTTTCAAAGACATCATATCGCTTAGCCTTTTACCACACAACAAAATTTCAGACCCTTCCAAATTTAATGCATTTGCGGACGACAATTTCAGTGTAGCTCAAAGGATGTTATTTTTCTTTGATAGAGCAGAAAACGTTGTGGGAAAAGGAGAAAATGCTGGTTACCAGCATTTTCTCCTTTTCCTACAATGTTTTCAAAACGCTTCTTCCTCAAGGTTGTTAAAAGTCCGCATTGTGTAGTAAAGGATAAAACCCCATTTATTTGTCGTATCCAAATACTTTGAATTTGGACCAGTCTAATTGAGCCACGCTCTGTGAAAAGGGGGCTTAATGCATCTGCGAAAAGTATCGACCCAGGTCAGCCTGCGCAGTCCGCGCAGGCTGCCCTGGGCCGAAACTTTTCGCTATTGGTCAATTTTTTTGTATGACCAAGGACCAGTGTAGATCATGATTATGCCGGTTGTTGAAAAATGTTGCTAATTTGGATCAATAATTATGTGATCGATTGCATGGTATCATGCATCACGGAGATGCATTAAGCGCCCTTTTGCCAGAGCATGGCTCAATTATTTTTATCATCTGGCAACATTTTCAATTATGTCTGTTCTAATCATGTGTGCCATGCTCCCGGCAAGAGGCGGTTTATGGTATCTCCGTATTGCATTATACCAAAAACTGTCATCACATACTAGTAATTATGGCCCCATAAAATCAATTTCGTCTATCAACTGACTGAATTATGAGGTAGAATGGTGTTTAGACATGCAAAAAAGTCGATTCTTGGGTCGATACTTTTTGTAGGTGCATTAAACCCCCTTTTCACAGAGCATGGTCCATATACTTTATTTGAATTTCACGACTCTTGATATGTAAACCCCCCCCCCCCCCGAAGTTCCGAAGTTCTATATGGCCTGCAACACGCGAAAAGGGGCATTCGGACATTTGCGCAATGTCGTCTCGGATCAGCCTGCGCAGTTCCTTCAGGCTAATCCGAGACGGCACTGTCCATTTTTATGTAATTTTCTGTTTTGCGCAAGTCTACTGTAGCACAAATTCTAATGTAGTCGTAAAGTGCCGTCTCGGATTAGCCTGCGCGGACTGCGCAGGCTGATCCGAGACGACACTTTACGCAAATGTCCGAATGCCCCATTTCGCATATTGCAGGCCATATGTTCATCCAAGGCTCTTCCATATGACAATGTACACATTTAATCCTCTACCACACAAACCCGAGTTTTAACGCCCCTGTGGAAGAGCGCTTTTAAGACATGCCGAGCTCCGGTAGCTGAGTCGGTACCGTGCAGGACTTGACAACAGGAACTGGTTCGATCCCGGGCTCGGCCAATTTCTTTCCGACGATTGATGATAGTCATTGCGACAGGATTCATTCCTCTCTCACCGCCGACCATTGTTTCGACGATGGTTATGTGGGAAAGCAGCCAGTGGCTTGAAAAGAATAATATGTGTAGTGCTGGTAAAAGAAACTCCAGACATGCATGGATAGGTATACTGGCCGCCGCTATATAACTGAAATAATTTTGAAAACGGCGTTAAACACCATAAAATCAACAATCAATCAATTTTGAAAACATGGAAAGAAAAGGAAAATATACTTTTACAAGCATTTTCTCCATTTTCCAGCATTTTCTCCTTTTCCCACAAAGTTTTCCATTCTATCAAAAAAAAATTTTTTTTTCCATTTTAGCCACATTTTATTTGTAATCCGCAAATGTTTTGGATTTTGGCAAGTCCAAACTTTTATCGTTTGCGTTAATCCTCATCCATAAAATTCCATGTTTTTACGACCCTTCGAGAGAACCTTTTTGAAAAGGTTGTGGGAAAAGAAGAAAATGCTGGTAACAACACAGTGTTTTCTACCCTTTCAGTTACAAATCTCATAATTTGATCCATATTCATTTGTCGTGTGCAAATGATTTAAAAATGGACATGTCTTCAATTTTGTCTTCTGTTAAGTCTTTACCACACGACATAATTCTCGACTTGTTCAAATTGAAAGAATTTGCAGAAGACAAAATTAACGTGGCTCAAATGATGGGTTTAGTTTGTAATAGGAAAGAAAACATTGTGGGAATAGGAGAAAATGCTAGTTACCAGCATTTTCTCCTTTTCAAAGAGCCTTTTTCCCATGGTTGTTAAAACTCGGAATTATGTGGCAAAGTGTTAAATAGTTGCAGTTAATTCTTACTGTTTGGAAATGCGATTACAGTTTCAGGTAAAACACGTAACGTGCTCTGTTTTCAGTCATCTTTTATTAAATAAAAATAAGGCGATATGGTTAGGTTCAGTTAGTTTAGAAAACAAAACCTGGGGACATTCACCTGCAAAAACCCAGCGTAATGATATATGAGAAATCTGTGAACTTTTATTACTTTTTAATTGAAAGAAACATAGACTGTGAACAAAGAGGGGTCACGACCCGCTGAATTTTAAAATGCCAGCTCTATAGTGCGTGAAGTTGCCTATCCACTTGTATTACATTGAATATTCAATGAGACAGGTTTTACTTGAGCCATATGTTCTGTGAAAAGGGGTTTTAATGCATCTGCAAAAAGTATCGACCCAGGTCAGCCTGCGCGGACTGCGTAGGCTGACCTCGGTCGAAACATTTTGCTATTGGTCAATTTTCTGCATGTCAAAGGACTAGTTCACCTCATGAATCAGTTGGTTGCTAGACAAAATGGATTTTATGGTTTCATAATCATGTGATGATTTGATTGGTAAGATGCATTACAGATGCACGTTAAACCCCTTTTCCCAGAGTATGACTCACTTGTATTCATTCCTACATCTAAGGTCAAATCAGTGTTTTTGTAGCATGAAGTTTTGCAGTTGATTGAAACAGAATTAAAAGTTGTTGCAAAAACGTAAGATATTTTTTTTTCCAGTCTCGTTTTGATTGCTAAACACCTTGAAGCTCATCCTAACAGGTATTTGATGGCGGTGACTGGTTTTGAAATACTTTTTATAACAAGTCCCTTTACCATACAATCACAAGTTTTAACGATCCTTATTAAAACAGTTTTTTAAAAACGTTGGAAGAGTAGAAAATGCTAGCAAACACCATTTTCTCCATAATCCACAATATTTTGCTTCCATTTTTCTAAAAGAAAAATCTCATCATTAGGCTCATGTTTGATTCGGCCTATGCAAATGTTTTCTACTTTGACAAGAGTTATATCTAGTAGTGTTGACTGTACTAGTTCACTCTTATATCGCTTTCTCTACGGCTTAACCCTTTGCCACACAATCCCGAGTTTTAATGAAGCGGAAGAGAAGGCTTTTGAAAACACTGAGGGAAAAGGAGAAAATGCTGGTAACCAGCATTTTCTCCTTTTCCCACAATGTTTTCCACCCTATCAAAGACATAAATCATCATTTGAGCTATATTTGATTTGTCGTCTGCAAATGCTTTCGATTTGATCCAATCTCAAATCCTGTCGTTTGGTAAATAGTCAACCCTAAGAGTGCATAGCGTAACTACAGTTGTTTTTGCTACCAGTACGAGTTAGGGACAGGCGGCTCAGAAAGTCTGTGTCTGTTCTGCCGGAACAATCTGGCCAAAAGAAGCCGTCAAATTTCAACTACATGTCTTTGGGTCTAATTTCCAGACTAAAAAGTTCTATATAGTTTTTTAAGCGCTCTTAGGGTTTAGTCCTGAAAACAGACTGACAATCCATTTCACTCCTATAGCCCAGAATCGGCGATAACATTGATGACATTCTATGAAGTGCGAGATAAAGCCTACCGTGTCGATGACCCAGGAAGTATGTGGTGAGGCCTACTGGATCAGCACTAATATCCAATTTGGTTGGTAATGAAACCAACAGATCGACGCTGACATCCAGTAAAGCACGTGATGGACCCCACCATAGAGGCGCTTTCGTCCGAGAAATTAGAAACCAGAAGTCCACCAGGCCAGCTCTTACACCCGAGCAGTACGTCGTGGAGCCTACCAGACTGTTACTGACATAATATTAAGTATGTTGCGAAACTAAAAGATGGGCACTTATATTCAGAAAGTACACGACGAAGCTCTCGAAGTCGATGCTGACATCCAAGTAGTACGCGGTGATACCCATCGGATCGGTGCTGGCGTCCACCGAAGTACATGTTAAAATCCCCTAAGCCGATACTGACATCACTAGAGGAAGCGAAGCCCGCCATATTGACATCGATATCCATGGAGTATGTGGTAAGCCGATAAAAAATCCGCAGACATCTAGAAAGAGGTAAGATGTGAAGACCAACAGTTTGTTGTTGACATCAAAGAAATACGTGACGAAGCACATCCAAATGAAGCAAGCACCCATGAATAACGTTGTGAAGCCCTTCAGATCAGCGTTAACATTCCATGTAGTATCAGAAGCCCGGTAGATTGGTACTGATATTTCCCCAACAATACGTGGTGAAGCCCATCAGAATGGCATCGACATTCCATGGGTTACCTGGTGAAGCCCAACTGATCAATGCTAGACATCCTATAAAGTAAGTCATCAAGACCACAAAAACGACACTGATACCGATGAAGTACCTGGTGAAGCGCATCTGAAAGGCGCTGACATCCAATGTAGGACGCGCTGAAGCCGCCGACATCCCATAAAATGAGTGGTCGACCCCTCCAAATGGCACTGATATACAACGAGGTACGTGGTGAAGCCCACCGAAATACCCCTTAGATAGATGCTGACGTCACGCGAAGTAAGCTGGGAAGTCCCCAAGACTGGCGTTGAAAAAGAAGAAGTATATGGTGGATACTAGTAGATCGGCGTAGGTAAAGAAGTGCATGGTGAAGCCCAGTAGATCGGCACTGATATCCGAAGTGTACGTGGTGAAGCCCAAAGGGCTGGCACTGATATCCTTTAAAGTTAGATAGGTGGTAAAATCAAATGAAATACGCTGTGAAGCCATCGGCGCTGATAAAGAAGTATATGTTGAAGCCCAGTAGGTCGGCACTGATTCCTTTGAAGTACGTCGATGAAGTCCACTACATACTGCCAAACCCTATGTTGTCTCAATGAGACAATTCTAATGAGTACCCATAACATAGGGTTTAGTGGAGAATAATTAATATTTTCAATTTTGAAATAGTTGTTGACATCAAATGATGTGCGTCGTGAATCCCAGTGGATCGGCGCTGATACAGAAGTATACGGTGGTGCCTAGTAGATCGGCGCTGATATCCAAAATGTACGTGGTGAAACCCGCCAGAACGGAACTGATATCCAATGAAGTAAGTAGTTAAGCCCAACAGAACGACACTGACTTCAAATAATTAAGACCCTTATAAAGGTCACCAGATTGGCACTGACGTAACATGAGTTACGTGACAAAGCTTACAAGATTGGCAAAAAAAAAACTAAGAAACCAGCGGATGGATTTAATATGTAGAGTGCATTAAGGCCCTTTCTTAGAAAACGCCAGCTAAGATGGGACCAGACCCAAACCACCAAGTGTTATGTTTGCCTATCGGAAACGATAAAACCCATTTCTTAGTTAACCTAAACAACCACGTCTTTTAACGACTCTGAGGAAGAAAGCTTTGTGGGAAAAAGAGAAATGCCTGGACGCAGCATTTTCTGCCTTTCCTACAGTGTTTTTTTTTTTCTTCACTTTCGAAGACAAAATCCACGGTTTTCACCGCATTTGTTATGCCGCTAGCAAATCCTTTGGATTCTCAATTTTTGCCGCTGTATTGAAAAGAGTTTAGCAAACCAAATCAGCGACATAAATCAGTTTTGAGTTGATTGTTCAAATATAACCATCCACGATGATTATTTTAATGGCCCATTTATACTTTAAAAAACCCTTTTTGTATAAACAACTTTAAAGTATCAATTATGATTCCTGATAGATTTCACCAACAGGTTGGACTGTTTACATTCATGAGCAGGAAACTTCTTGCTGCATTCTTTCATTGACGTGAAAGTTGGATTTAACCCTCGGGATTCTGACAATAACTTTAAGTGCCTACACAGACAGTGTAGATTACGAAGAAGATTGGACTTTATGTTACGGTACGATCCGGTTTGACATCTATGTACACAGTTAAATGAGCCATACTCTTGCAAAAGGGGGTTTAATGTATCTCCGTAAGGCATTATACTAAGCAAGTCATTACATAAATATAGACCAATAAAATCCATTTTGTTGAACAAGCGATTAAATCATGAGGTAGACTGGTCCTTTGACATGCTGAAAATTGTCCAATAGCAAAAAGGTTTGGTCCAGGTTAGCGTGCGCGGACTGCGCAAGCTGGTCTAGGTCGATACTTTTTGCGAATGCATTAGGCCCCCTTTTATCAAGAGCATGGCTCATATACTTTCAGAGGTTTTTCTACCAGAAAGTATCGCAATACCTCATTTTTTAGAAAAAAGTTGCTACATGTTAACATGGATCATATGAAATTTGCGCAACAAGACGTAGTTTTCAGGTTATAAGCGAATGAGATGAAAATCAATTCTTGATAAGATGACACAATAAGACGACGAACTCTACGGGTCCATTTGTTCTTGAAAGGTTTAGAAAGACAATAAAAGGGACGCAAGGTCATCTGCTGGTAACTTTTACCATGTGAAGAAAAGACGGAAAAGACGGAACTCTATACCGAACGAGAAAATTTTAGACTTGTCCAAATTCAAAGCATTTGCAGACGCTGAAATGAAATAGGACTCTAACAGTGGGATTTGTCTTAGAACAGGCAGAAAATGCGTGAAAAGGAGACAGCATTTTCTGCAATACCCACAACGTTTTCGTAAGTTTTATTCTGTAACAGTCCTCGTCACTAAAGATCTTGGTTGTTCGGAAATGGTTACAGTTTCAGCATTAGCCTCTCACCTCTGATACATGTGAGAAAGTAGTCAGTGACTAGGAAAGAAAGTTGTGTCAGCACTGCTGTAAGAAAGCCAGGAAACACATGCCGCCATGATATGACCTAAGCTGTTAAAACGGTGTTAAACTCCAATCAATCAGTCAGCCATAGCCCATAAGTCGGCCATCCAAATCTTCACAAATGTCACTAACAGAGCTTATTGCCAATACTTGGTGTACCTTTGGTCGACCAGATTAACAACCTGAACTAGCATACTAATATGTGAAATGTAATGGCTGTTGCCTTCCTTTTTCCTTGTGCATAGTTTGATTTATCAGTGCAATCAAGTTTAGGGCCCATATTCATCAACCATTTTTATGAACATTCTTAGCTCAGTCGGCAGTGTTCGGGGCTAGTAATCAGGGGTCCTGGGTTCAGGGCCCAGAACTCTTTTCGAGGATTGATGACTGTCATTGCGAGAGAATTTATTTCTATCTCACAAATGCAAATTGTTTCGATGACGTCGATTTGAGAGCAGCAAAGCCGGGAAAGAGTTCAGTGCCAAGTATTGGTGTAACAAATTCTGCTAATGCATGGATAGGTGCATTGGCTGCTGTGAAAATCGCTGAAATAATGTAACACCGAGCGAGAAGTGTAATCGAGTACCTTATATTCTCGACCTTTGTTGTAGTTCTAGATTACAATAACAAGCTATCTGGGTCCATATTCACCAGCCATTCTTAGGAATATTCTTGGTCTTGGTCTCCAAGATTTTCTGAATTTGGAAATAACACAACTTCTGATTGGCTAAACCAAATGGTTTAGCCAATCAGAAGTTGTGTTACTTTCAAATTTACAAAATTCTGGAGAATAAGACGTTCTGTCTTGGCCAGTCACATGGCTAGTCTTGTTATCACATTCTAAGTCTAAAAAAGGGCATACATGTGTCAAAAATATTTTGACCGTTACCTGCCTCTGTTGCATGAGTTCCCCTTTTAATAGTTAAGAACTTGTCCAAGTTTGAAGTAAATATCTTCTGTAATACCAGAGATGTTACAAAATGTCAAACTTTTTGCACGAAGCAGAAGACGACGACGACGGCTATTGCAATAATTCGTCGTTTTCTTCGACAACAGCCGAGATAATAATATCACAGATCAAAAGAATACAGACAACTTCTTACAGTTAAACTTATGTATAATTTAACGTATTTGTACACAAATATAACAGACTATATACACAAGAAAAAGGACACATGTACAGTTATTTGGTTGTAACTATCCTATCTATCTTAGAAAAAAACAAGTATTAAAACACAGACATCAATTCATGGTGCACGATGCAGATCCAAAATCAGAGCTAACGTTTCCTCACAAAGTATCGACGCTTATTCTTGTTATACTTGCAGTGAAGCGTTCATATATTAACCGGTTTACTAGGGAAATTGTAGATGCACTATCAGTTTGGTGTACACTTATGAAAATGTATCTAAACATACAAAATTCCCTGGAAAGGGGTATCTAAAGGGGCACTGAACAAACTTGTTCCCTGTGCCGTGATTGGCAGATAATCATAAAACTTAACTCTGTTTTAAACGTTTGCTGATACTATTGGAGACTTTGAATAAATATTACTTTTAAGGCCAAAACGCATATTATTTTAGGCTTTCACGATACCTATAATCAATATATATCCACATTGAAAGGTGAAGCTGGTTTTTTTTGTAACAAAAGCTTTATTTATAGCAGGGTAAGCGCCGATGCTTTGCAAGTTATTTTAGACCAATTTCTTAAGCATTCTTATTCTAGACCAATTTCCTGCACTTAAGTTATATAATACATTTAGCTGTCTTCCGGTGGCGATCGTTTACCCAAAATGTAAAACGGCAAATAATTGTAACAAAAAGAGGCAAAAGGCACAAAAATACGTTGATTGGTGTCTACACTAAGGCGTGTATTTGTCAATTTACGAAAAATTCACGGAACAAATTCTACGAGAACTTTACGAAAACAGACAATACAGTTTTGATGAAAGAGCCAGTTTTCAATTGCAAAATGAACGTTAGTTACCGTTTCTGTTCTTTATGCCTGAGATGGACGGTCTTAATCGAGGAAAAAAAAAAACTACTCAGGCATTGCCAGAGAGTTTTAGACGAAATTTCTGTGAAAAGGAAAAATAAGTTTTGATCTAAGATCGGAATGCACTTTCCGTGCAATCTGATCTTGATTTATACAGTCCACAGAATCACGTTCGTTCGTACTGGTCCTTAGCACAGTAAGGATTAAGTTTAACTTATCACCAAACGACAAATTTTAAACTTGTCCAAATGGAAAGCATTTTGCAGACGACAAATTTAATGTAATTTAATATTAGAAATTTGTCAATCATAGGGTAGAAAACATTGTGGGAATAGGAGAAAATGCTGGTAACCAGCATTTTCTCCTTTTCGCAAAATGTTTTTTAAAAGCAATTTCTCTGCATGGTCGTTGAAACTCGGAATTATGTGGTAAAGAGTTAAGGCCGTGATTCATTACCATCTCTTTCTTTCTAATGCGATTCTAACATTGACCTGAATAAACATTTTTGATAATGTGGAATGATACTGACATTAAAAAGCATAACTCTATGACTTAGAAATCGGTGATAAAAAAACCGTATTTTCAATCTTCCTATAGTAGATTAAAAGTCGAGATACGCGCGGTATGAGCCGAAACAGAAACAGGAAATAGAAAATGAGAGATTTGTCTCGCATTCCGGAAGTGACGTAAAGAGATTCGTTCTCGATGGAGGGTGTGTCGATAATAAAGTGTTTGAAACATTACCATATAAATACATCTAAAAAGTAAAATAAAAAAGATATTTTAGCTGTCCTGAAACATCAGCTACTTAATATACCAATAAACAAACGAAAAAAATTGGAGGTCTAAAGTAAAATAAAAAATAAAATTACTGGAACAAATCTAGTTCCTATCAATATTGTTAAATCTATATAATAAACTTATGTTAGTCGAGTTTAGAGAGTTGTTCCAATTCGAAACTTGTTAGAAAACATAAGACATTGACAGAGTGATCTACAAAATGACTTCCTGCACAGCGCCATCTTCAGTTTGTACTGTTCTTCCATGCTGAAATTCTTTATCACAGACTGGGTGCTTTATGAAGGCTTTTGAAAACATTGTGGGAAAAGGAGAAAATGCTGGTTACCACAATGTTGGATTACTCTTATCAAAGACATTCTATACTTTGGGCTAAAATGATCTTGTTGTTTGAATATGTGCTTTTGATGTTAGAAACTGTGTCCTCTTGTAAAGGGCTAAATACATAAGCCGTATTTCATGATACACCATTCAATAAGTCAATCATTTGATTTATGATAGACAAAGCCGGGCGAAAGAAATGTATTTTAGATACAAAACAGAAACTTTTAAAGTTAACTTCTTTTTTTCCTCACAACGTTTTCCATATCATACAGAGTGAACATCGTCATCCCTTCAATATATATGAGCCATGCTCTGGCAAAAGGGGGCTTAATGCATCTCCGTAATCCATCACACCGAGCAAACCATTACATGCTTATGGATCCATAACAGTCACCTTTTCTAATAATCGACTAAATGATGAGGTAGACTGGTCCTTAGACATACAGAAAATTGATCAATAGCGAAAAGTGTCGGTCCAGGTCAGCCTGCGCGGACTGCGCAGGCTGACCTGGGTCGATACTTTTCGCAAATGCATTAAGCCCCCTTTTCACAGAGCATGGCTCATATCTATTTGTGTCATTTTACAAGACTGGGATATTATTCATTTAAAATAAAAGCATGTTTCGTAGAATGATGAGTAAAAAACTTTGTTATTTCCCGCCAAGAAAAATACGACAGTCATCAAATCCTAAAAGAAAACAAATTGTATGTAATAAGACATGAACAGAGCAAAGCAGAGGACCCTGTTATAAATACGTGTTAAGTATAAGTGAGTCATGTACTGACAGAAGAGGGCTTGGTGCATCTCCGTGATGCATTGTATACCAAGCAATTCTTAACATAATTGTGGATCCATTTTGTATAACAACCAACTGAATCGTGAGGTGTACTAGTCCTTGACATGCAGAAAATTGACCTAACGCAAAAAGTACCGACTCAGGTCAGCCTGAGCGGACTGCGCAGGCTGACCTGGGTCGATACTTTTTGCAAATGCATTAAGCCCCGTTTTCACAGAACACAGTTCAAATGTAAGAGCTACTCTTCTTCAGATTTATTTCTGGCCTACAACAAAGTCTATATCAGATTCAAAGAAGACCAAGCATATACAAGGAGTAGTATTTGTTAAGGATATCGAAACAAATTGGTGGAATTCCTTGCTACAAGTAATTGCCTCTTTCCTCCGAATGTTTTCAAAGGCCGCCGTCCACTGGTAGGGATGCACGAAGTCGTCATTGTATGATGTAAACACCATCGCAGGAATCTGTCAATTTGGAAGAGTCTAACTGTACAGCTATCAGACACACTGATATTCGAAATAAGTCTTCTTTTTTTATCAAGCTAAGTATGAGCCATGGTCTTTGAAAAGGGGGTCTAATGCATCTACAACAAATATCGATTCAGGTCAGCCTGCGTAGTCCGCACAAGCTGACCTGTGCCGAAACATTTTGCTTTTGGTAAATTTTCTGCATGTCCGAGGACCATTCTACCCCGTGATTGAGTCCGTTGAGTAAAAAAGGATTTTATAGATCCATAATTATGCGATGACTTGCTTGGTATAATGCATCACGGAGATATATTAAAATCCCTTTTGCAAGAGTATAGTTCATGAATGGGCATTCAGATCTAACATATAGCTGAAATCCGGCTTAAATTAGCTACATTGAGACCAAGTTGAGCCGAGCTTTAACATTGCAAGCTAAATTTATCCATCTACATACTGTAAAAAAATTATCAATCAGTTATCCAATATATACACATTGTACAAGCTCTGTCTCTGTCAATGTTCGCATTCGTTAGATCGTGGAAATTACGTGTGTTTCATTTTGTTTAATCGCTGAAACTGTAATTACTAAGAGAATTCCCAATGAATGTACATGCACTGTATGCCACTGAACAGCAAAGGATCGCTATATATTTGTACAAATAAGCATCAACCATCACGGAGACACGTGCAATTACAAACTGATTTTACGGACTGTATACATCGAGATAGGGCTGTATATTCTGTGCATCCGGATGTAAATTCTACCAGTCCGTTAAATTGTTAGAAAGTTTGATAAAAATCAATAAAAAATGTTGAATTTACAAATTGCAGATCCATTTGTATAGGCTTTATATATCAAGGTCCATATTTACCAACCATTCTTGAGAACATTCTTAGTCTTATTCTCCAAGATTTTCTAAATTTGAAAGAAACACAACTTCTGATTGGCTTAGCCAAATTGTTTAGCCAATAAGTTGTCTTACTTTCAAATATAGATAAATTTTGAGGATAAGACTGAGAACATTCTTAAGAATAGTTGGCGAATACGAGCCCAGTTTTACTTATTTCATGTTCAGTAAGTTCAAACCAACAATACATGTATATAGATCTACCATCTATAGATATATATAGGTTTATACACACAAGTCACTCGCCTCTATATACCGACCACATTATCGAAGCCAATGTTCTCTGGTCTCATCTCACACTAGATCAATCATTCCATGTTACTATCCATGTTCGAATCCTCAACACGAAGTATATAGAGTATAGTCTTCCACTGTCTGTAGCTCCATTCCATCTTGTACTGGGACTCAAAGAGCAGTGTTTATTTCACAAATGTCCTCATTGACGCCCCATAGCGCACGCGCATATATAAATAAACGCTTGACAAGCTTGTGGCAATTTTAACAGTTTTATTCCTTTTCAAACTCCTATCAAATGTCCGCCCAGTTTGGGTTCATTCCGTAAAAATGATCGCCTCGTAGCAGCCACTTGCAGTATAGCCAGGTTTTTACATCATTTTGTCTGTTATTTTACCTGTATACAGCCTTACTGTATAAACTATATATCACTCATTCGACACAGAATAAGATTTTTCTAACTTTTGCAGACAGTTTAGTTCAAATTCATACTGCACCGGACGTGCAGTCTGTGCTTGATCTACACTGTCAGACATTTTACTTTTTGCAGATGTATTAAATCCACTTTTCACAGAGTATTGCTCATATACATTCCACCTGCATGGCGTTCTAACCGATCACTTTCATTACTTTGTGACGAAAACAAACAATATCTTTCCATACACGTGCATCATGAAAACATTTACTTCTGCTTCCGGGTTGATATGATAGAGCAGTATCTGTAGATAATTCAGTGTCTAAACGAGGCTCGGCTCTTTCAAATTCATTTACTGGATAAATACTTGTCTTAGATATGTTTGTCTTAAGTCTAACAAGATCTCAGCAGCATAATGTTGTATCGTACAAACTTTTTTCTTCATTAACAGTCATAAAACTGGTGATTGTTATTTTAAATAGATACTGACCTTTTATAAAGAAAATGACAGATCCCATTTAATCCAGCATTGATATCCGTCCCTTATTATGTAACACTTTTTGGACGTCCAATTACACAGTTCTACACGTTAAAGATATATACGATCATGATGATGTTTAACATATATATGTATGTATATATCGGTTCCTTAAATCATTTCACTACAAAAATGAACACAGACAAAAACGTTTATGTTAATTGATAAGATTTAGCTGAAAACAATCTTCTTTTGTATTTCTATGATTTCTCTGGTGACGAAGAAGTTTTTTTTTTTTGTCGTTTTTTTTAACCCTGTACCACACAACCCCAAGTTTTTACGACCCTACAGAAGGTGTTTGAAAACATTGTGGGAAAGGAGAAAATGCTGGTTCACCAGTATTTTCTCCTTTTCCCACAATGTTTATCAACCATTTCAGGACAGAAATAATTATTTGAGCTACATGCAATTCGCTGTCGGAAAATGCTTTCAATTTGGTCGAGTCCAAACTTTTGTCGTTTGGTAAAGAGTTAAATAAAATACCCCTGTCTTGATTTACCCTGAATGATATATGTTGTTGATGTTGTTGTTTATCAATGTTACTAAGATTCCCATTAAAACAAGAAATCTATACAGGACGTCCATGTATGTAATGTGCAGAATACACTGCCGTTTTATACGAACTATTTACAATTTCTCCTAAGAAAGTCTCATACGTTTGTAATCGCAAAGTTTGTTTTTTTTTAATGGATACAAGAATTAGTCGTAAGTGACAAAAAAAAATACGTATAGTTTTGTTCATCACAGGATCCTACTTCTTGAATGAGGTCACTACTTCTTCACTAACATCGAAAAAAACTTAGGTCCGATTTACTCATAAATCTGCACTTCACACAACACTGCTGAGAAAATTATGTTTCTGCTATTTTCAACATTCCAGGCTTCTATTTTCACTTTTTGACCCACCAAGGGTCTCATACACGGGAAGTGTAGTTGTGGTTTGAACAACGCGTCATTCAGTCTAGATGTATAGGCACAGAGCTGTGACGTTGAGCTGGGATCTTCCGGATCTCCCTTGCCGCCGGTATCGTCAACGTAAACTAACAGTTTATCAAGGTTGTTCATGTAATCTTTGTAGGCACTGACGCCTTCTGTAAGTAGAGAGAGAAAAACATTTCGAAGTCTTTTGGTGTGCGAAAGCTTATCTTAAAATGTTGCTTTACACTTTACCAAACAACAGTTTGCAGACGACGGATTAAATGTGGCTCATATGATGGGAATTTGTCTCGAAAAGAATAGAAACAATTGCCGGGAAAGGAGAAAATGCTGAAAACTATGAGACGTTTGAATAATTTCTAAAGTTTACTTTAACATGAACTTTCCATGCCTTTTCACGTTCTTATCATTTGGACGAACTCGTAGCTAAACGAGACCTATAACACCCAAGAAAAACATGAGGATGAAAAAGGTTGTGTTGGGATAAGTAAAGACAAGCCTGATTTGCATATGTCACTGACTTAATTTACATAAGTGCACACAGTTTGTATCTTGTCGATGACATCTTGTCCAGTCTAAAACTTTGTAAGTAGACATCGTTCAAATTAAAGTGGTTAAGATTTTGTAACGTTAGTTCATGTCAACATTTGCATGTTCAAAAGAATTACGATTTCTATCAGAAAGAATTATTTTCTGTGCGATAGTATTTGGCGACTATGCGGTTCTTGTTTTACATTTGAATCTAGGTCACTCTGGATGGCAATAGACTAGCGTTCGTGAGTCTAAAAATAGTAACCTTTATCTCTTTCCTTACTGTTGACGACACAAGAAGCTTTTGTGGACAGTGTAGAACGTGCAGTCTGATCTCTGATCTACACTGTCCACTCTTTTAATCAAGATTGTAACTGAACTGTCTCTTCATCTTCAAGCAGAGCTGGGCTTGTTGCCATTAAAAAAGTAAAGGTTATTTATTTGGTAGAGAAAGAGTTATTTAGTATAACATGTACAGGCCTACTAGACAGAACACCTTACCTTCTCCCTCGCCCTGCCAGGTGTATATCAACACACCGGAAACCTTCTGAGATTTAGCAAGGTCCACGGTGAATACATCGCCATATAGATTATCCAGTATGGTGCAGAACCTCAGACCCTGATCCAGACGACCATCGACCGCCTGGCGCGCCCGATCTTGTGACAGATGCCCGGATGTTATATGGCGTTTCTTCTGTCTGGAGCTTGTACTGATTAGAGCTCGCTTGTTGTAGGCCAAATTTTCCACTGAAACAGACGGGAACATCAGGGTCCGACCAACCATTCTTAAGAATATTCTTAGGCTTATGCTGAAGAATTTTCTATGTTTGAAAGTAACACAACTTCTTGGTTTAGCCAGTCAGAAGTTGTGTTACTTTAAAATCTAGGAAAATCATGAGAATGAGTCAGAGAATATTCTTCAGTATGGTTGTTGAGAACGGACCAAGAGTAATTTTACAAATTAAACGGTTGTCTTGTACAAGAAGTACGTTTAGTTCTTGTATATACAGACTTACAATTTTTTCTAAAACGGTTCACAGATTCAAGGAAGATTTATCACATAACTTCCCATGTTTTCAGTGTAATATTTATAAACTGAACTGTTATAGATCCATTCTTATCCCTTTTTTAATGTTCCATCTCCTCGTTCCTCTGGTTCTTGTTCTTCTGTACCTTGTTCTTCTTGTTCTTCTAATTCTTGTTCTGGTTCTCATCATTCTTCTTCTTCTTCTTCTTCTATTAGCTTCTATATTATTTAAAGAATTTGGACTAATAAGAGCTAGCTAATATATAGATCATCTTACCACATGGTGAGTCTTCGTTCACTCGCATAAAGCCAGCTGGACATTTTCCTGTGAGAGGAAATAAAGAAAATTGATTTTAAAATCTGGTTCATCACTTTAAATTTAGCAGCGCTGTATTACAGTTCTTGGACTTACGCACTTGCTCCATGACTGGCGATTTATCTTTGAAAACTCTGTGGGAGAAGACAGAATGCTGGTAACCAGTATTTTCTCCTTTGCCCACAATATTTTCTACCTTTCCCAAAACAAATTTCAATTTTAGGGTCGTTTGGTAAAAAGTTAACGCTTTTTTTAGTTTTTGACGTCATAGACGAGGATCGGAGCTTTTGCAGAACCTGCAGTCTGACTTGAAACATATGCTTTTGGCTTGTTAGGTCAAGCCTATAAGATACAGGTCTTCTCAGTTTCAACTGGTAGTATTTTCAGTCGAGGAAAGAGGTGGAGTTTAAATATTTGGCGCTAAAAGCGATGAAATATATTCCATTTCTTAGAATACTTTAAGGATAGGGCATCCTAATGGGATTCGTGTAACATCGCCTTTCGTCGCCAAAATCGTACGGATTCGGCTAAGACTCGGGTAATCCGTAATCGATGCGGTCTATCGGCCGATCGATTACGGATTACCCGAGTCTTGGTCGAATGCGTACATTTTTTCGGCGAAGAAAGGCAATGTTACACGAATCCTACTAGGGTGCCCTATCCTTAATACAAACGTATAAAGGTTTAACATTTCGACTGGCTAATACGTCCAGTTTGTCCCTTTATGAAAGGGAGATGTTAAGATTTTTGCTCAAAACACTGAAATGCAACATTCCAAATAGTTTTTTTTTTTTTCCATGTTCATTTATTTACCCTCCACCAAACAATACCGAGTTTAAACGACCCTGATCGGAAATAGGCTTTTGAAAACATTGTGGGAAAAGGAGAAAATGTTGGTAACTAGCATTTTTCCGTTTCCCACAATGTTTTCTCCCCTTCAAAGACAAATCCCATCATTTGAGCAACATTTGTCGTCTGCACATGCTTCAAGTTGGACAGGTCTACAGACTTTGTCGTCTGGTAAGGTTTAAGCCCACGTGACAATAGTTTCCATCAAGTAACATCTCTGAATTAAAGTTATATTTTTCAGAGTTGTGTAATATTCACGAACATTAAGTTTTACCAAACGACAAAATTTTAGACTGGTCCAAACTGAAAGCATTTGCAGACAACAAATCAAAGGTAGCCCATATGACGAAATTTGTCCTTGATAGGGTAGAAAACATTAGAGAAAATGCTGGTTACCACTTGGACTGACCAAACGATAACGGATTGTGATCTTCACAATAATTTCCGTACTTTCAAATGACATGATTTCAATTTGTTTGCATTTTAAGATCCACGTTGTTTACTTTTGGCTGCTACTGGGCCTTTAATAGATATGTACATGTATGTAACTACTCTTCACAAAATTTACTTTGGACGAAAAAACATAAAAAAAAAAACCAGAATATAAATTTAGAAAAATAAAAACATCTTCCTTAAAGCAGTCAGACAGCATTCTTTTGACTTTGATGACATTGATGGTTTTTGTTTATTAGCAAACTCGCGGCGAAAAATTTTGCAAAATCATCGAATCAAAGTGGGAAAAAAAAATAGGAAACAATAATACTTCAGTGTTATTTATCCAAACATTGACCCGGAATGTAATTGCCTGCAGATATTGTTTTCCCATAAATTCTCCGTATGCTACATTTAGCTTGGAAAACATGCTGAAGTTCAAACCTCTATGTTTATTAGCCCTTAGGGTGCTAAAATAAGTTAAATGAAATTTGTAAGTCCATAGTAAAAACCCGTGACTTTGCTATTTCGAAGGACTTTTTTTAGCCTTATCAGACAGTGTGGATCCAAGATCAGACTGCACATGCTGTGCAGTCTGATCTTGGATCTACACTGTCTGCAAAAGGTCCTTACGTCGCATTTAGTAGCCTAAAGGTTTAACTCTGTACCACACAACAAAATTTCTGACCTGTCCATATTGAAAGCAATTGAAGGCAATAAGATGTATGTGGCTCAAATTATGCGATTTGTCTTTGGAAGGATAGAAAACATTGTGTGAAAAGAAGAAAATGCTGGTAACCAGCATTTTCTCCTTTTCCCACGATGCTTTCAAAATCTACCCACTTCTGGGTCGTTAAAACTTGGAATCGTGTAGTAAAAGGTTAAACAGAGCACACACCTTAACTGTTTACTCTTAGTGTTCAAAGAGTATAATGGAAAGGCCAGTGCGAACAGTATAGATTCATGAACAGACTGCATAAAATGTACAGTCTGATCTTCAATTTACACTGTTTGGTATATTTAAAGGTATATTAACTAATACATTGATTTTTTTTCAGAGAAATGTAGATAGTTAATTGTATGGTGTTTAACGCTGTTTTCAACATTATTTCAATTATATCACGGCGGCCAGTGCACTTATGCATGCTTTCGTTGTGTTCCTGTCACTAGTATTTTTAGCACAATATTCTTCCAAAGCAATTGACTGCTTTCCCAAATAAACATTGTCGAAACAATGCTCTGCTGTGAGCAATGCAAGTTATTTTTGTACGGTTCAATATCACAGAACGTGTCGAGTTATATTGTCTCTACAGCGTCCGCTAACCGACGTTAAACTATGACCAAAACCATTAAGTTATACAGTCGGAGCGAAAAAGTTCAACCAGTTCTTGGTGAAAAGTACTTGAATGTCCATAATTATTACTGTAACTCGTGGGACGGCAACATGCCTCGTGTGACTACTTTTACTGAAATTCTAACACATATCATTTTGCTATATGTCATTTTTTGGCAGTTTCAGACCCTTAAAACGTGACTTGTATTATCATTATCACGTAAAAGCTCTTAAAGTTCCCCTCTGCTCTATTGACCCACTAACACACTTTCTGTACATCCCTACCAGATGACAAAGTTTAAGACTGTTCCATATTGAAAGCACTTGCAGACGATTTACTAAAATTGGCTGAAATCATATGTTTCTGTCTTTGAAAGGAAAGAAAACAGTGGTGGAACAGAAGAAAAACTCTGATCACCAGTATTTTTTTCTTTTCCAACAAAAATTACAAACTTCCCGCAATGTTTTCAACAGCTTTTTTTTTTCTGTAGGGTCGTAAAACACATAATTTGATAACAGGTTACGAAAAAAGGTTCTATGGTAACAGTATACGATATTGATTACTTCCGGTAATTGTCGTCAAGTTTGCGCGTGACAAAACCGATCACTATGCCCCTGGCCTACTTAAACCCTTAACCTGCTAAATATTTTAAAGGAAACTTTCCAGCCAATAGAAACATATTCAAATATTGCTCATTATCGGACAGTGTAGGTCCAAGATCAGACTGTACGTTCTAAGCAGTCTGATCTTGATCTACAGTGGCCGCAAAAGCGTCTTGAGCCGCGCTTAGCAGCCTAAGTTGAAAAAACATGTATTACTAAACGGTTACTTTCAAAACTATTCTTTGCCAACCTTCAATATGATATTTTAGGTCTCCCACATATTTGTGAATATGAAAGGCAATACGTAAGGTACAATCGGAGATGAGTTGGCGATTTTTATCTCAAGACATTTAGGCTATATACACTTGTTACCGAAAGTCAGGACAAAACAAAACACTTCCGTTTCAAGACGGAACACAGTATCCATACAGAATATATTTATCCTTTACCAAACAGTATCGAGTTTTAATTACGCTGAGGAAGACAGCTTAAAAAAAGAACATTGTGGTAAAGGAGAAAATGCTGGAAATGCATGTTCACCTTTTTTTTAAACCATGTTTTCTGCCCTTTCACATTTAAATTCCATTTTCTGAGCTATGCTTAACGTCTCCTCTGTAAATGCAGTAAACTTGGATGCATCTGATATTATGACAAAGTAAAATAAAACCATTGCTGTAGCCTGTTGTTAGAAGTCTAAGCAGAAAATTAAAAAGAATGTCAAAATTTCACTGTAGGCTGTTGTACAGTGTCGTTGTGAAGAAATAGTAACTTGACAAATTTTTACAGTAGTCTTTTGTAGAGTGTCTTTGTAAAGAATAAGTAAATTGTCAAAATTTTACTGTAGGATATTGAGCAGCTCTTTGTGAGGACTTATGAAATAACTTTTATTGTAGCCTGTTGAACTGCGTCTTTAGTTGACTTAATAGACAAAGCTTTGTTGTAGCTTGTTGAACAGTGTCTTAATGGGACTTAGTAAACTGACAAAGTTATACTGTAGCTTGTTGAACAGTGTCTGTGACATATTGCTAAATTTTCCAAGCTTTACTGTATGCAGAGGACTTAGTTAATTGACTAAATTCTACTGTATGCTGTTGTAGAATGTCTTTGTGAAGACTTGGTAGATCAACAAAGATTTACTGTAGACTGTTGTGCAATGTCTTTGTGGTAACTCAGTACACTGACTAACTTTTTCTGAAGCCTGCTACATTGTGTCTTTGTAAAAATTTCGTAAATTGACAAAGCAGTACTCCAGTCTGTTGTTCAATATCTTTGTGTCTTTGTGAGAACTAAAAAAATTGAAAAAGTTTTACAATAGCCCGTTGTACAATGGTCTTTTTTGAACATGGTAAATAAACAAAGTTATACTGAAGACTGTTGAAGCGTGTCTTTGTGAGGACTTTATAAATTTATAAAGTTGTACTGTAGCCTATTGTGCAAAGCCTTTGTGAGGACTTAGTCAGTCAATAGACAAAGTTTAACTGTAGCCCGTTGTACAATGTCTTAGTAGGACCTTACAAAATTAACACAGTATAACTGTAGGCCGTTGTGCAATGTCTTTGTGAGGAATTAGTACATTGAAAAAGTTATTCTGTTGCCCGTTGTAGATTGTTTTTGTAAGGACTTAGCTAACTGAAGAAGTTTCACTGAAGCCTGTTGTACGTTGTCTTTGTAGAAACTTCTTCAATCGATAGAGTTATCTTGTACCCTGTTGAAAAGTGTTTTTGTGAGGACTAAGAAAATTGACAAAGTTCTCTACTTTAGTCTTTTGTACAATGTCTTCTTTGGAACTCAGTATCTTGACAAAGTTTTACTATAGGCTGTTGTAGACCGTATTTGTGAAGAATTAGTAAATTTACAATGTATTACTGTGGACTTTTAAATGTAGTCTTTGTTGGGACTATTTAAATTGAAAAAGTTCTACCGAAGGCTGTTGCACAATGTCTTTGTGAGGACTCTGCGTGTATTGACAAAGTTTTACTGTAGCATGTTTATGGTGAATTAGTACACAAACTTTTACTGTAGCATGTTGTTCGTTACCTTGGTTGGGACTTTGTAAATTGACAAAGTTCTCTGCTTTAGTCTTTTGTACAGTGTCTCTGTGGAGACTGGGTATATTGATAAAGATTTACTCTAGGCCGTTTTACAATGCCTTAGTGGGGACTTAGTACATTGACAAAGTTTTATCAGGGGCTGTTGAAGAGTGTTTTTTTTTTTTCTTGGTATACTTAGTATACTGTTAACGCTGAACTGTATGCTGCTACAGAGTGTCCTTGTTGAGAATTTAGCAAATTAACACAGTTTTACTGTTGCCTGTTGTGGGTAGTTGAAGAATTAGCAAAGTTTAACTGTGGTCTATTGTATAATCATTTTGAAGCACTTCATGAATAAGTGTTTAATAACGGCAATTATTACCATGTTTATTGTTTAGCACTTTGTTTAAATCTATGTCACCGGGCCATGCTTACAACAAATAAATGTTTCTAATTAGAAAATTAATATCTTTAAACTTGTTTATAAATAGAGTTTGTTTTCTTCATTTTAATTTATAATAAACGAGGAGAAATCCTTTAAGCCTTTCTCTGTAATTAGAAACATATGAGCTATGCACTATGAAAAGGAGGTTTCATGCATTTGCAAAAGTATCGACCCATGGTCAGCCTACGCAGTCCGCGTAGGCTGACCATGGATCGAAACATTTTGCTATTTGTAAATTTTCTGCATGTCAAAGGACCATTCTCCCTCATGATGCAGTCAGTTGTTAGACAGTTAGACAGAATAGATTTTATGGATCCATTTAATTATGTGATGACATAATGCGTCACGGAGATGCTTTATACCCCCTTTTCAAGGAGCGAAGCTCATTTATATTTAGCTTTTTTTTTTAGCACAGAAAGGGCTGTCCAATTTAGAATGCACCCAATGTTTGTTGGTCTGTTTGTATGGTGCTTCACGCCATTTTTAACAATTATTTCACTTATATCGCGAAGGCCAATGCTCCACCCATGCTTTCCTGGATTTTCTGTCACCAGTACTTCGCAAAAATTCTTCCCAAGCAACTGGCTGCCATCCCACGTAATCATCGTCCAAGATGATCAGGGGTGAGAGACAGAAAGAGGACTGAATCTTGATGCAATGACTATCATCAATCCTCGGAAAGAAATTCGCGAAGCTTGCGATTCGAACCAGCGACCCCCTAGTTTAAAGCCCTGTACACTACCGACTAGGCTACCAGGCTCAGCTGTGCAAGCTCTACCACAGTTTCCATAATATTTTCTGCCTCACCGGTTCAGTTGCACGAATGCATTTTTGGTAACCCACAGTCCATGTAAATCAAATGACCACTATACAGGATGACGCGGCGTTCAGAACAAACTGTAAAGTGAACGCCAATTACAGACTCGGAGATGGGTTTATGAAATTTTGTAAGTTGAAATGTTGAAATCATAAAGACTTTTGTGAACAGTGTAGAATTAAGATCAGGTTGCACAAAACGTCCAATCCGATTTTAGGTCTAAGCTGTCCAACAGTTTGTGACATTTTCATCCTGACTTGGTAATAATTCAGTCTTATTCTCTGACAAATGATTTTTTTTTTTCCATTCATTTGCTATTTAAATCTTAACCACCACCTAGTAAATCAGATCGTCTGTTTTACAAAGATCTAAGAACAGTTTTCCACTTTAAATGAACATACTTTTTTGGTGACATTTTAGAATCAAGAAGCGGAGATCATGTCTCGCGATTTGTGTTTTCTGATCTGGGTCTAAACCTCCTGGAAAAGCTGCTTTTGTCCCAAAGCAAGTTAACTCGTAACCAGATTGACAAAATTCAAGATACGAATTTTGAAAGCAAGATTTTGAAAACAAATGATATGTTGTTCGAATGATGCGATAATGTCTTTAAAAGGGTAGAAGACATCATGGGAAAAGGAGGAAATGCTTGTAACCAGCAATTTCTCCTTTTCCAACAATGTTGTGAAACAGCCTCCTTTGCAAGGGTCTGTAAGATTCGGGATTATTTAGTAAAGAGTAACGCGTTTAGTGCAATGGGTGATAACGTACCAGTATAACGTTACGCAGTCTTAGCTTCGCCATTTCAAGGAGAAAATGTCTCATTCTATTTTTTGTGGTATTTTTAACTGCACGCCTATCTGTCCCAGGTATTATAATGATGCATTGCAAATGTCTGTATGCATTTGAGCCATACTCTGTGAAAAGGGGGCTAAATTGCATTTGCAAAAAAAAAAACATCGATCAGGTCAGCCTCCGCAGGTCAGGCCGAAACTTTTTACTTTTAAGGAATTTTTATGCATGCCAAAGGACCAGTTTACCGCATGAGTCGGTCGGTTGTTAGATAAAATTGATTTTATGGGTCCATGATAATGTGATGACTTGCTTAGTACCTTACATCACCGAAATGCATTAAGCCCCCTTTTACCAAAGCGTGGCTCATTCATAAAAATGAAATCCGACAAGGTAAACGCTCTTTCAATGTTTTTCAATATCCTTCTTCCTCAGGGTCTTTAAAACTCGGGATTTTTGCTGCAGTGTCAATGTACCACACAGTTCCGTGTTTGACGACCCTGTGAACCGGCCTTTTGAAAAAAAATGTGGTAAAAGGAGAAAATGCTGGTAACCAGCATTTTCTCCTTTTCCCATAATGTTTTATTTTTAATCCTTCGAAAGACAAATTTCGTGTATCGTGTAACAATTAATTTATCGTCTGCAAATGCTTTCAGTTTGGAAAAGTCTAGGCCTTTATCGTTCGGAATTAATGTGCAAAGTATCAAGCCATTCGTTGTTAAAAGGGGCTTAATGCATCTGCAAAGAGTATCGACTCAGGTCAGCCTGTGCAGTCCGCGCAGGCTGACCAGGGCTGTTACCTTTTTCTATTAGTTAATTTTCTGCATGTCCAAGGACTATTTTACCTCATGATTCAGTCCGTTGTTAGACAAAATTGGAATTTATGGATCCATGATCATGTGATGACTTACTTGGTATAATGTTTTACGGAGATGCATCAAGCCCCCTTTTGCCAGAGCATGGCTCGTTTATAATAGGCGAGCAGAAATTATGCACAGTGCACTATAAAATGTGACGAGCATAACGGAAATAGAAACACGATTATATGAAATTAACGACAATTAATAATATTATAATATGACTTATTTGCTATTTTCACTGCATGGGGGCACCATTCGATCTATGTCATTTGTTAGATAGCATGGATTCATTTCATAATTTGCGCTTGTAAAGTTGAAACTGAATATATGAAAGAAAGTACATAATTGAGTAAAAAAAAATCATATTATGCGCATTATCGTAACTTAACTCCTTCTATAAATGCGAGACCGATAGACGATCAGATTACGAGTGATGTCAATTATTTTTCAGTGAATTAGATTTTGACAATTTTGTAGCGACGCAAAGGACTTCTTTGACAACGATATTTCATACTGTGACAAGGAACAATGACCATTTCGGACTCTTAGCATAACCTTTTCAGCGCCATAGGGAAAATAAGGGCTTTTGCAGACGCCATAGACCAAGATCAGAGTGTACAAAACATGCAGTTTAATCTTGGATCTATACCGTCCGCTTGTTTAGTCAAACTTATAAGATAGAAGTCTGTCTGAATTTCAGTGGGTCGTTTTTGTTTCAACAGTCGAAAATGGTCGAGATTATATATTAAGCGCTAAAAGTTATGAAAACTTTAAAGGCAGACATTTTTAGATCTTTGTCATCAATTTGAATTACAAAAGCGTTATTACTTTTTTTTTTGTTAAGTGAATTAAGTCTAGATGATAGTGGCGTGCGTAACTTGATTTGTCTGTAAATGATAAATATTTGGTGACACATAATTGTAAAACTGCATAACTGAAAGAACTATGATGAATAAGATTGCACTTTATTTTCAGCCTATGTAAAGGGTGTCCGGAAAGTAAGGTAACACTTTTGTACATTCATAAAATGGCTTTCAATTTCAGATGAAGAGATAGAAAGAAAAAAAAAAACATGTATATAAAATATGCAAGTTTTTTGTATGATAATTTTATTCAATTTTCATTACATACGCACTTTTATACAGATATCAAATCAGAAGTACCTTTTTTGTCACTGGCATCGTTTTAGTTATTAATGACGTCCTGTTGTCTGGACATGTTTGTAAACAAAATATGCAGTTTTCAGCATATGAACAACCACATTGTGTCAAAGAGAGAGACTGCTGCACAGTGAAAAACTAACAGTATGATATGCATTGTCATGTCACGGT
Organism: Hippopus hippopus; assembly: GCA_946811185.2. NCBI lineage: Eukaryota > Metazoa > Mollusca > Bivalvia > Cardiida > Cardiidae > Hippopus > Hippopus hippopus. The sequence continues at coordinate 44,103,136 of OX328107.1, read as the reverse complement.
TTTATTGGGCCATATTTCTTAAACAAAACGGTTAAGTCCAAGCACTACTAATCTGCTTTTTAAAAACAAGTTTGTTCCTGCTCTTCGAAAGAAGTCGCTTACACTGCAAAACATATGAGACTTGCTCCGGCAAAAGGGGGCTTAATGCATCTCCGTACTGTATGATACCATTCAAGCCATCACAAACTTATGGATCCATAGTAGCCATTTTTTTTTAACAACTGACCTGATCATAAGGTAGACTAGTCCTTAGACATACAGAAAATTGAACAATAGCAAGTTTCGGCTCAGGTCAGCCTGCGCGGACCAAAAATCTACAATTCCAAGCCAGCAGAGACATGTTGTTAAAGAACATCAAACGTGAAATCAGTAAGGTTGGTATTGGAATGTGTAGTATGGTGATTATCGATATAGATGTGTGTTCGGCAAGGAAAGAGCATAAAAGGCTGTCACATTGAAAACGTCATTAATTACTAAAATGACGCCAGTGACAAAAAGGTACTTCTGACTTGAAATGTGTATAAAAGCGCATAATTTTTATGAAAATTAATTTAAATAAAATTATAAAACGAAAAGCTTACATATTTTATATACGTGCATACATATTTTTATCTCTTCATCTGAAATAAAAACCTGTATTATAAATGTACAAAAGTGTTACCTTACTTTCCGGACACTGTATATGCATTTTGTTTCCCCCAATACACAAATAGGAAAGAAAATATAGGCCCGTTCCTTCAATTGTAGGTCTAAAAAATTAACCTATGCAGTAATGTGCTTATCTCTTGGTTGCCAAGGACGACTTGATGTATTTTAGCGTAAAGTGTAGAGCAAGAGTAGACTGCAATGAACGTGCGGTATGATCTTGGATCTGCATTGTCCGATACGATGAGAAAACCCCCACGAAATCGCCAAATAAAAACAGTTTTCACTACAAGCTGGAAAATTTCATTTGATTTTTTTTGTACAGTTGATATGTTATATTAACTTTATCAGTGATGATGAATATGTAAACTATTTCAAAATTTCAACTTAAATCGTACAAAAAAAAAATACCACAGCCATAAAAGTCAATTGCTATTGAGGTTACTTACAACCTTTCTGCGCACAAGGCGAAAACACGGGTCTTTGGAGAGGGCACAGATCAGGTTCAGAATGGCACAGAACATGCAGTCTGATCTTGAATCCCTATCGACCTTTTGTTTTGTGAAGAGGATATAAAAAATCTCCCTGAGGTTTAGTATCATCAGCCTTCAAAAGAGGTCGAGTTTCTTTATTGGGTGAATGAACCATCTACCACACAATCCCGAATTTTCATGACCCTGAGGAAGAAGCCGTTAGAAAACGGTGTGGGAAAAGGAGATAATGCTAGTAACCAGCGTTATACTAGCAAATACTAGCAATTACATTTTTGACATAGGAACGTCCGAATATATTAAAGGAAAATATGATCGAAATGGAACCCAGGTTAGCTGCCAGTGGCTTGGATAGAGTAATTTGCAGACAGGTTAAACAATATGGCTTGCAACACGCGAAAAGGAGCGTTCGGACATTTGCGTAAAGTGTCGTCTCGGATCAGCCTGCGCAGTCTGCGCAGGCTAATCCGAGGCGGTACTTTCCGTTTTTATGTAATTTTCTGTTTTGCGCAAGTCTACCGTAGCACAAAATCTAATGTAGTCGTAAGTGCCGTCTCGGATAAAGCTGCGCGGAATGCGCAGTCTGATCCGAGACGACACTTTACGCAAATGTCCGAATGCCCCTTTTCGCGTGTTGCCGGCCATATAGGATTTCTCTTTTAAAGTGTAGAAAACAGTACGGGGAAAGAGGTGGAAAAACGGTTATCAACATCTTTTCACTTTTCTCACAATGTTTTCTAAAAGTGTTTCCCACAATGCTATCTAAGCTGCTTGACATAAGAGTAGAAATGAGTAACCAGGACGAAAAAATGTTCATTTACACACACGGATGAGGAGACACCATTAATTTATCTGCGTGTTGAATAATAAATTCACCTGACGTCGTTAATTTGATTTAATTCACACCTAACGTACTGAGGCAGGCCGGTTGTCCAACATCCTATACTTTGCCCTCTCTGCCAAATGAGACATGCTCTGTGAAAAGGGGGGCTTAATGCATCTACAAAAAGCATCGACCCATGTCAGCGTGCGCATTCCGCGCAGGCTGACATGGGTCGAAAGATCTGTATTATCTGTTAATTTTCTGCATGTCCAAGGACAACTCTACCTCTCGATTTAGTCAGTTGTTAGACAAAATTGAAGTTTTTTTTTAATCCATAATTGTGTGATGGCTGGTAATTGCCTGTAATTGCTTTTGCGAGGTATAAAATAAGATGAATGTATGACCTTACTGAACGTGCAGCCTGATCTTGGATCCACAATGTCTGCTTAAAAGTGAGAAATTCTATTTAACCCTTATCCTGCTAAATAGGTGAAATAAAACTTTAAAGCCTATAGTAAAAACCCAGATCTTGCCATTTCAAAGGTATTTTTTTTTGGGGGGAGGGGGGGGGGAGGAATATGTCTTGATCGGACAGTGTAGATCACAGATCAGACTGCACGTTCTGTGCAGTCTGATCTTGATCTACACTGTCCGCATAAGGTCGGTGAGTCGCGCTTAGCAGCCTAATGGTTAAAACGTCAGAATAAAAATTGCGGTAATAAGGTCTATATTCGCTCTTTTCTTGGATTTTGAACCTCCGAACAAAATTACCCATTTAAATGGATATGGTGTAACGTAAAGAATTACTGTATCTTTTCATCTATTCATGGATAGGTTTTAGGAGCAAACATGTAATTTTTTAGAAAAAATCAATTTGCTTAACGTTTTTGCAGTACCACGTGAATGCGTAAAAATCATATAAGACGTACTCTGTGAGAAGAGGGTTTAATGCATCTGCAAAAAGTATTGACACATGTCAGCCTGCGCAGTCCGGGCAGGCTAACACGAGTCGATACTCGTTGCTATCTTTAATTTTTCTGCATGTCAAAGGACCACTGTACCACATGATTCAGTCGGTTATTAGACAAAACAGATTTTACAGACCCATCATTATGTGGTAACTTGTTGGGTACAATGCATCACGGAGAAACATTAAACTGCCTTTTGCTAGAGCCCTGATGAATTATCTTTGATTATGACTAGTATTGAGTGATACGGACTGTTATCTCTAAAACGATCTTTATGTATAAAATTTATATGCGTCTCAGCGAATTATTTTTTGGGTGATAATATACCGGATTTCTGAATGAAGAATGTGAGATATCAAATAAAAGGCTTTAGCCAATACCCAACATTTCATATGTAACTATATCTTTCGATTAAATTTTAATGAATCCCTCTACCAGACCAATCCCGTGTTTAAACGACCCTGGAGGAAAACGCTTTTGAAAACATTGTAGAAAAAGAAGAAAATGCTGGTACCCAGCATTTTCTTCTTTTCCCACAATGTTTTCTACTCTTTCAAATACAACTTTCGATATCTGATCCATAATTGTAATCTGCAAATGCTTTCAAATTGGAAAACTGTAGAATTTTGTATTCGGGTAAACGGTTAGATAAATCCTGAAACAATTTTGAAGCAAACGATTTTGAAAATATCCGTGTAGAACATGGATAATCGACGTGAATTAAAGATTTGAGTCATGCTCTGTGGTAAGGGGGCATAATGCATCTGCGAAAAGTATCGATCCAGGTTAGCCTGTCCAGTCCGTGCAGGCTGACCTGGGTCGAAACTTTTCGCTATTGGTCAATTTTCTGTATGTCCAAGGACCAGTCTACCTCATGATTAAGTCGATTATTAAAAAGAAAGTGGCTATTATGGATCCATAAGTATGTGATAGCTTGCTTGGTACCATGGATCACAGAGATGCATTAGGCCCCCTTTTGCCAGAGCATGGCTCATTTAAAATAGTTCACATTAAAACATTGTGCTAAAAATAAACGAAAGAGCTTATAATAAGCGATTTCTCCATATTTCACGGTGTTTTGAACTTTCTACTGCACCACCAAATGTCGACTTATCCAAATTGAAAACTTTTTCAGACGACAATTGCAATGAGGCTGAAATGATGGAACTTGTCTTTGATGGGGTAGAAAACAAGATGGATAAAGGAGAAAATGCTGGTTACCAGCATTTTCTCCTTTTCCCACAATGCTTTCGAAAGGCCTCTTCCATAGGGTCTTCAAAAGTCGATTTGTGTGGTAAAGATTAAGTAATCAGCAGCAAGACACAAAGAAAGTCATCTGCAGCAGATAATGTGGGGAACAGGTTTTCCTTTATTGGTTATATTCATCTTGAGGCATTAAAGGCACACTTAAGGCCTAAAGTAAACAAGCATAGGTCAAATTGCAAGCAAACTGAATTCATACCATTTGAAAGTATGCATATCAATATGAGTTTGATAATGTTATATAGTGCAGTTTGTCAAAGTTCTAGCTTCTGACAGAAAAATGGCTTGTATAACTGGAACGAAAGTTGGCAACTCGTCATTTGAAAACTTCGTGGGGAAAATCACAAAACGCTGGTAATCAGCATTTTGTACTTTTCCTACGATATTTCCATCCTTTGTTATAAAAATCCCATCAGCCAAACCACATTAATGTGTCTTGTGTCACTGCTTTCAATTTCAGACTGAAATTATGCTCTCTTACCAGAATGTGTGACCTCATAAAGGCGAAAATATAAGCCATCTTACCTTTAAATGGACATCCGAGAAGGCCTGCCCTCATGGCTATTTTCTTGTTCCATTCTATTGGGTAAAATCGAACGAAACGAGCAACAAATGGTGAATTCAGGTAATGAATACGCTCCGTAAATTTGTCGTTATTCCCACCAAATATCTACAAGCAAGGATATAAATAGATTAATCACGAGATATGTGGTATTTTTAGGCACACGTGCAACGTTGCTCTGTGATCAAACTAAAGGGTGTTGTGCGCATGTGTGAAGGACTACAACTCATCTAGACCATGCGACATTTTAGGTCATGTATAAGGTCCATTGCTAGAATTTCAAGAAGTATATTTGCTCCTTTGTCCGACTAGTGAAACTTGTTGGTGTGCAACGAAAGCTTTTTAAGAAGTTAATTTCAAGTTAACTGGGTAATCATGCGACATGTTAATAAAAGACTAAGCAATATTTTCTTGCGCATGCGTCATGCATCATGCAATTAATATCAATAATCAGAGAATTATTTACCAAATTTTAGTAGTAAGAAAGACGTTTTATAAATTCTCTTCAATAAGCTTGAAGATAAAAAGCATGTCAATGAAAGATTTTTCTTCTGTCTATGAATAGGCTGGTAAATCAAAAACTAAAGGAAGAAAATAAAGTGCGAGCATACCCTAATTCGCCGTCGTCCAAACATTAAGAAAAATGATGTCCCATTTTAACTTACTTTCGTAAAAACCCAGCTCACAACCGATTGAAAAAAAGAACTGTTTGTAGGCAACATTTCTCGAAAACTATCAATATTTGAGAAAGTAAATTAGGGAATGCGAACAGTTTACAAGAGACAAGCATTTCGATACAAAAAGTTACCTATTTTTACACAAGATATCGCGCCTGTTTTGAGTTTTACGCTATCAAGGATGCAATACAATCTGTATCGATGAAGTAACGATCAAACACGTACTTCAGTCGAGAGGAGTCGTCCAAGGCGATTCCATAAGGAATATGGCGAGACAAGTCGGCTTTGGCTTAAATACGGAATATACCGAAAGAAATTTGAACAGGCAAGAAATAAACCAAGAAGAGTCCGCCATTGGGACTGTATACGAAACCTGGAGAGAAGCTGGCCGTGACGAATATATGGAATATACCAAGAAAATTCGATCACGTATGAAAAAAAAGAGTCGAAGAAAGTCGGCGATGGCGATTATATACGGAAAATGCAGAGGGAAAACGGATAGATACGAAATGAATCGAGAAACTGCGTAATGGCGATTTAAGAATAAATTCTGGTTACTTGAATGGCAGTAGGACCAAGAAAAAATGAAAGAGTCGAATAATCGAAAAATCACTCTAAACTTGCTGTATAGTAATCCTTTATCAGGCGACATAAAATTAGATTTTTCTGAATTGAAGACCTTTCTTCAGAGAATTTGCTTATTGCTCAAACATGGAATTTGTCTATGAAGGGATAGACGGTAATGTTTACCAGCATATTCTCCTTTTCTCATATTGTTTATAAAACAACCCAGGTTCGTTTAAAGAAGAAGCTATTTAGTAACAGGCTAAAGGTCGAAAACAAAACGCTAGGTTTATAATAAATAATCTGTTGAAATCGAAAACAGTTTAGCAGAAGTCAACAAATCGGAACTGCTACCACTTTAATTTAACTATGTAGGTCCGTTCCAGCCAATTAAGCACTATATTTGCATCATTGGATATTCAGATAATCAAATTATCACTCTAATTTTTCCGGTAGAGACCAAAAATCACATGGGCTACTACCACTTCCGTAACTGTCTCAGGAATCAAATGTCAATCAAGGAAGAAATGTTCAACTAGCAAGTGTTTCAGGATATATATATGAACGAGTAGAAACGCCTTTCTTTTAGGATAAACCTGGAGTCCTATTCACCAATCATTCTAATTTGAATTCTAATTCTGTGTTATAAGGCAAGACGTATCAATGGCTCAGCCAGGCTGATACAGCCAGTCAGATAGGTAGTCTTGGTACTCGAAAAGTGTCTAGAAGTCTTGGTAAATAAGGTCCCGGAAGTTAAACCTTATCCTGCCGTTTGCGGCCATAATTGTATTTCAGGGAGAGTGTAAAACAAGATCAGCCTGCACATACGTGCAGTCTGATCTTGTTTTACACTCTCCGCTGCTCTATCAGAAGTTTCAATTGTATGAACCAAGTTCAGTTCTACTCTTTAGTTGTCAACATTTTTAATTCGGCAGGATAAGAATTAAGAGAAGCAGTTATTTATCAAACAATTAGTAGAGTTAAGGTGCGTTAAAAGCATGCTATAAGTCATCAATCAAAAACAGAGAATAAGAAGAAAATGAAATTCTGCATATTAAATATTCAGGGCGATGGTTCTGAATAATTCAAAAGGCTTGAAAATTATTTAAGATAAATCCTAACATTATCATCAAAACACTACAGTCTATTCTCAAATAAATTATTATACAGTGTTTAAAAATAGGTGCCTTTCAACATACACTGACATTTATTTGCAGGTGTTGTCTTAGTATAACATGTTCTCCGCTAGATCTACTTCTAAAATACAGAAAAGCTCGTCTTCCCGATGAAGCATTGTGGTGTTCCCGCACTATTTGAGTGTCAATCATGAGTACATACACGGAGTTCTCTAGATTGTTACGACTGTACAAAGTCACTCGGATCAGTTCCTAATTTAACATTCCGACACCAATAAACAAAAAAGCTCCTACAGTTAGTAAACATCTGAACTTCAACATGTTTGGTTCAGCCTCTCTACCATAAAGATAAACATCTAGTTGACACTAGTAGTAACATTAAGCCGCTTGAAGTAAATGTCACACATGTTAAACGTAATGAGTACATACTAATTATTTGGACGAAATTAAGCTCCTCGTATATGACGGATAAGAGAGCATTGTTCTAAATTCCTCGTTTTTATATCAAGAAAGTAAACAGGACAAGAACACACTTTCCATAATTCATGTACATTGTAAATTATTACACTGAACAAATGAAAAATAAACACAAAAAATGAAAGCTTTTTTGGGTCAAAATTTCGTTTTATAAGCGGAAACGGAGATAATTTTTGATCTGCAAGCGATTTTGGAGATAAATGAACATTCAAATTAATTGATGTCGTAGTTTGAAACCGAAAATTTAGGCCAGATTTAGGTCAGAGGGCAGGCGTTGTTATTTTTGTGATAATCAGAACAACACGGTATCAGTTTGTATAACTCGATGTTTATTTCAAATCCAGCTATATTGCCTACTTAATGTACTGTGCTGTACCACTCGTCAGCAAGGCCTTGAATAAATAATTGGCCTTGATGAAAGGGGACCAGGAATACAAAGTTTGCTCTCTTCCAGAATACTTTCGTCACATTTGTAAATAAGACACCCACTCCAACTTGTACACGAACAATCTATTTGCTCTAATGAAAACTATAAGCCCTAGACTTCGATAAACCTTCGCACTGAATATCTAACTGCAATTCGAGTCATTTTCTGCTTAAAGAGGAACACCATTAAGCATATCACAGTCCACTAGCAGTAGACCGTGGGCAAATGTTCCCCATTAATTGATTGACTCATAAAAAAGCTTTATAGATGTTATATAGAAGCTCAGAAGATCGAAGAAAGTTATTTTTCCGTTAACCAAAAGCGTACCTCGTTTGTCGAAAATGCAAACAGATATGAGCCATGTTCTGGCAAAAGGGGGCTTAATGCATCTCCGTGATGCATGATACCAGACAAGTAATCACACAATCATTGATCCAATTTAACAATATTTTTCAACAACCGACTTAATCATGAGGTACACTCTTCCTTGGACATACAGAAAATTAACCAATAACGAAAAGTTTCGGCCCAGGTCAGCCTGCGCGGAGTGCACAGGCTGACCTGGGTCGATACTTTTCGCAGATGCATTAAGTCCCATTTTTACAGAGCATGGCTCATGTATTTTGTATACACGTATTTGTTTTCTTTTCTTTTTTGCATAAGAAAAGATCTCAGATTTCAACCATTTCTTGTAACAATCATCTGTAACGTTCTTTTTTTTTGCGTCACACGTACTTGTCCACAATTTCACTGTCTCAGTTTAAAATACTGTAGTAGAAAAATAACTTTGTTCGATCGACTTTCTGTGTCAACAACCCAGAACTAGGTTTCTAGTAAACAATTATTGTATAAATAAATATTTCAGATCCATTAGCCCCAAATTTGTTGTTTGCATCATTTTGGAAATTTACAGCCTTTCTTAACTCATAATTGAATTTTAACTATTTTACTTGAATATAGGGTATCAATGATACCATGAGACCAAAACGAAAAATACAGATAGCTCTTGCATGTTGGCAAGGACACTGAATGATTAGATAAAGTTTGTAAAGATGATAAAAAAGTAAAGTTTACACTTTCCTTTGTCTGGGTTGTTACATGTTGCCCAGCGACTTGTCGATACGCCGAGACGTGGCAATGCTAAGAAGAGAGGTTGAATAGAAATATACCGCAACCAAAACTGCGTTAGTCTTACCAGTCCCTCATCCGTATACTGGTCGGGAATTAATTGAGATGACGACGCATTATAGGTCGGTGTCCACAACCACTCATTCTAGAAAAATGAAGATCGGCAGCCATGAATCACCCGCAGTATTTTTATGAGATACAGAGTCTCTCCCAGCCGTCCACCATCATTCCGGGATCACATTAACATACACAACACCACAAACAAAAGTACTTATAACCATCAAGATGGTAAAATAAGAAGGACCAGGGGGAAGAAAATATATAAAGAACTCCTTTACCGTTATAATGCTTAAAAAATGGTGCAAACCCCTCTTTCCACTTGCTCGCATGCTCTATGTAGTATTATGGCGCAACGTGTATGATTGCAAACATGATGCGTTTGTCCATATGAATTCTGGATGACATAAGGAAGTTTAATAGAAACGTAGCATATATTTACAGTGAAACAACATGGTGCAGTAAGCATATGCACCAAAACCCAAGCTAAAACCATTTGTGAGACGATAAATTATACCCCAACTTTACGTGTGGCAATAAAATTGCCAAGATGAAAGTTGATTGTGATAGCATAACCTTGTGAAGGTGAACAATCTGTGTCACCGTGATGTAGGTGCAGTTTTGTTTCGAGTAATCTTAGCGTGAAAACGTTTGCGTTTGATTTCAAACTGTTCAAAACAAAATAAACCTCGGGGAAACAAGGGCTAGTTGGGCATCTATGTGGACAAGTTACATCTAGGATATTGGGTGATACAGGTTTAAGTTAGTCCAGAACAGAACTGTTATCTTGTACAACATAGAGCTGTATTGTACTGTTTATGGAAACAACAAAAAGTATAATTCTCATGAAAAACAACATCGAGCGAATGTCCACACTAATTTGAACCCTAAATCTCAAACAATCACGGGCAGTTGTTAGGGAAAAGCTCAAAATCTGCAAGATAAAGTCATTAATATTATTTGACAAACAAAATACCTCCATTTTATTTTCCGTGATAGAAATGCAGAACTATGGCCAAAGCAATGGCAGATTGGAAACAAGCAAAATCACTATAGCGTCTTTAACAGTTTAGAATTTAACGAATATTTTCCCGAATTTATCATTCCATACACTAAAAAATTCTGAGTTTTCTGCTTGTTTTTGTATTGGAGTTTAACGCCGTTTCTAACAGTTAAGGTCATATCACGACGATCAGTGCACCAACGCATGTGTTTCCTGGCTTTCTCACACCAGTACTGACACAACTTAATTTCCAAGCCTATGACTATTTTGCTCCCATACATCAGAAGTGAGAGGCGAAAAATCGACGAAAAGGAAGTTTGCCTCTACCGGGTATCGAACCCGCAACCTCCAGGTCACGAGTCAGATACGCTAACCACTGAGCTACCTGGCCGGACGTAAAGCATTCTGTATTTCGCTCACGAATAATAGAGGTAATCTGTCTGCGTTATATTAATATGTACTTATTAATTTCTTAAAAAGTTAAAAAGAGTGTTACACGATTTCACACCGGTTTACAACAGCATGTAGTAGGTCAGTATTTACTGCTTAAGCTGATTGTTAACTATATACAGAGTGGGCAATACGACCATCGGCATTGCAGAACTTTACGATAAGAGCGGATCTCTGGTAAAAGGGCGTTTCATGCATCCCCGTGATGCATTATATCAAGGCCCAAGTCATCACATGGCCTGCAACACGCGAAAAGCGGCATTCGGACATTTGCGTAAAGTGTCGTCTCGGATCAGCCAGCGCAGTCCGCGCAGGCTTATCCGAGACGACACTTTCCGACTACATTCAATCTTGTCCTACAGTAGAGTTGCGCGAAACAGAATATTATAAAAGAACGGAAAGTGTAGTCCCGGATTAGCCTGCGCGGACTGCGCAGGCTGATCCGAGACTACACTTTACGCAAATGTCGGAATGCCCCTCTTCGCATGTTGCAGGCCTGTCATAATGGTGATAAATTTGCCCAACATCTGATAGAAACATGTGGTAAAATGGTCTTTGGACATGCAGAAAGTATTGATCCATGTCAGCCTGCGCAGACTGCGTAGGCTGACATGGGTCAATACTTTTCGCAGACGCATTAAACCTCCTTTATACAGATCATGTCTTATATGTAACCGCTCGTTAGCGTAAAATTTTGACAGCAACTTTTGTATGGTTGTCTGTAGTATTTCCTGGCCGTCATGCCAACTCTTGATATATATTTTTTTTTTAAAAAGGGGAAATAAATGTCGTAATAATCGCAGTAAATGGATAGTCATGTTATTGACAGAAAGCGAGAGATGTTATTCCTCATAACTACATTACTACTGTTTTTTTTTACAGTTATTTTTTTTTAACTGTTACAGTATATTTTCAACATTTTTTTTTTGTTCCATGCTATTGTTTCTGTTAGGATTGTTTCTCGATTCACGGACGTGATTTTACGATTTCACTTAAAGGTCGTCTTATCATACGAATGTTACAACACTAAGGTTCACAGAAGCATGTAATACTACTTTGTCCTTTACCAAACATTCCTGTAGTTTTTTTTAACGATTCTAGGGACTAAAGCCCGTGAAAAATCTTTTGGAAAAGGAAAAATATGCTCGTTATCAGCATTTTTTTTCCTTTCCAAAAAATGGTTTTTTCTGTCCTTTCAAAGACAAATCCGGTGATTTGAGCCTCATTGTATCTCTTTGTCTGCTAACGCTTACAATTTTGACAGGTTAAAAATTAAGTTGCCTACTTAAGAGTTATTTGTAAGCCCCGGAACATTTTGCTGTTATTCTTCAGGTGAGAGAAAAGCTTGCATAGAGTCTGACAATCTAAAGCAGTGACATCCTATAGAACAAAGTTGAACTATCTATGAGCTTTTCTCTTTTTTACATGTATCTTAACCATGTAATTTTAAATATCCATAAGACGTCATATCGCTGAAAATAAAAACCACTTTTCCTAAGATGCTAAACAATTCCATAGACAAATACCGAAGTATTGCAATTTCAAGGTGTGATTGGTCACAGTATCTGGCAAATATTTAAGAGTGTAAATATACGATCAGACGGCATCCTTTGTTCTCAAAGCAGTCTGACCTTTTTCTACACTGTCCGCGAAGGTATCCTATACCATGCTTAGCATTTTAAGAGGTCACAAATAAATTAGCCGTGCTCTGCAAAAGGGGGCTTAATGCATGTCCGCGATGCATGATACCAAAGCAAGCGATCACATACATATGGATTCATAATAACCATATTTTTGAAACAACCAACTTAGTCATGAGGCAGACTGGACCTTGACGATACAGAAAATTGACCAATAGCGAAAAGTTTCGGCCAAGGTCAGCCTGCGCGGACTGCGCAGGCTGACCTTGGTCGATACTTTTCGCATTGCATTAAGCCCCCTTTTCACAGAGTATGGCTCTAATAGTTTTGTTCTGCAGCCGAGGAGATGGTATCCGACAGACAAGAACTGTTAAATTTGGCATCAGTATTTAAAGGCATTACTTTGGATAATGGATGAAGCATTAATCGGTTTACATTAGTAATTGTTACATTAAAATATTGAGGAATAGACAGTTAAGTAGAGTCTACAATGGTTCTCTCTGTTCATACCAACATCCTCTCTGCAGATAACGTCAACAACAATAAAATAACACTTTCCCATACCAAAACTCGCATATAGATCCACTATACAAATGTCCTTAGAAAAGAACCATGCTGTATGAAAAGGTGCTTTAGTTTATCTGCAAAAAGTGTCGACCTAGGCCAGCCTGCGCAGTCCGCACAGGCTGATCTTCGTGGCAACTTTCTGCAATTAGGTTTTTTTCATGCCTAAGGACCAATCTACCTCATGTTTCAACCGAATGAAATGTATCCATATTATGCAACAGCTTGCTTGGTGTGATGCATAACATAGATACATTTCCACAGCGCTGCTAGATTTCATTATTATATGGTCTGCAACATGCGAAAAGGGGCTTTCGGACATTTGCGTAAAGTGTCGTCTCGGATCAGCCTGCGCAGTCCGCGCAGGCTAATCAGAGACGGTACTTTACGACTACATTAGATTTTTTGCTACAGCAGACCTACGCAAAACAGAAAATTCCATAAAAACGGAAAGTGTCGTTTCGGATTAGCCTGCGCGGACTGCGCAGGCTGATCCGAGACGACACTTTACGCAAATGTCCAAATGCCCCTTTTCGCGTGTTGCAGGCCAATTATCTAGTTAACGCCTTAGCCTACCAAAGTAGGCTTCTCAGTCTAAATATGTGATAATAGAATGTTTTTTTTTGACATTTTGTAAGAGAAAAAAAGAAACCCAAAATATTTTCAACCTAGGTTTGCCGCTAAAAAGCTTGATTTCTAAAACCGGAAGCATTAAAATTGGTGTGGAAAGCGTTATCTGATTATTTGGATGATACAAAACGTCTGAAAGATTTCAAATAAATATAAAGATTGTCATAACAGAAACATTTTAAAAGTTCATATTCAATAATTACTTACCTACCTCGCGGCACTGTCTACAATATCTTAACCATGCTCTGGCAAAAGTGGGCTTAATGCATCTGTGTGATGCATTATACCAAGCAAGACATCGCAGAATTATGGATCTATAAAATCCATTTTGTCAAATAACTGACTGAGTCATGTTGTAGGCTGCCCTTGGACATGCAGAAAATTCACCAAAATGAAAAAAAAGTTTCTATCCAGATCAGCCTGCGCGGACTGCAAAGGCTGACTCGGGTCGATACTTTTTGCAGGTGTACTGAACCCCCTTTTCACAGAGCATGGCTCATCTTATTTCACATCAAACTGTAATGTTTAAGTTTCTGTAGCAACAACATTCAAAGCTTTTCTTAAAGACAAAAATAAATTGCATCAAGCAATGAAAACTACATTCACTTTCGGGGCTGGAGTTCACTAATACTAACCTATTTCAAGGCAAAGAATTTAAAAAATAGGGGTCTAGGGTTTCGAACACTATTTGTGTTAAAAAATGGCAAGTATCCCCAAAGCAAAAGCTATCATACCGTTTTGGTAAGATCAAGCGTAAGCCAAAAATTATTATAGACTTACTACTTTGGATAACTATTGAAATGGGGCAAAACTATTTCTGATTCTTATTCTATTTTATCTTAGCTTGCTTTGAAGCTTTATAATGTGGCTTTTGTACATCATTCTTTAATGCAGAGATAACCGAAGAAAGGAAATACCGGACTGATCGCCCTCAGCTTTGCACACGATCAATCTATTTCACCCGTTTGGCCCAAAATTAAACCATGTAATCCAACCAACATTGTTGTTTATGGGTAACTTTGTAAAAAGACGATTTGCAGTAGTTTTGAGACAAGACCATCAAAAGGTCTTGATGCATAGCGCAGGATAAAACTTAGAGGACAGAACTGCAAGCAAAAGACCCGTAACCCATCATAAATCAAAACCCAATTGAAGCCACAGATATAATGTGGACTATGTTGTAGTTAGTTTTCGAGCATGCAGCCACCTACCTTGGGGTCAAGATGGTGGGCGTCTTTATATTTATACCAGACTATCGAATCGTTGCTATAAGACAGCATGAACCGTTTAACCCAGTGTCGCTTTTTGGTATCTCCTCGACCCTTCGTGATGACACCCGTAATGAGAGTTGGTGGACCGATATCTATTTGTAGCCATTGTGAATCTGAAATGGAGAATTGTCTCAGCACCACAAAGGCTATTTCTGGATATACCTCTTACTGAAACAAGTGAAACAAAAGGAGTTAATATCTGAGGGAAAGGAGCAAGACTTTTTTAAAAGAAACTGATATTGAAAACTTTTACAGAAAAGGAGCAACTGTTCGAACAAGCAATCGATCGCTCTTTTCACAACTCACGGTTCATTTTCTTTTCCAAATTTTTGCAATACACAGACGCCGGCAACAAAGCTTATAACAGTAGGCCTGCAACACGCGAAAAGGGGCATTCGGACATTTGCGTAAAGTGTCGTCCCGGATCAGCCTGCGCAGTCCGCGCAGGCTTATCCGAGACGACACTTTCCGATCGTGTGTGATTTTTCTGTTTTTCTGTTTCAAGCAAGTCTACTGAAGGACAAAATCTATTGTTGACGTAAAGTGCCATCTCGGATTAGCATGCGCGGACTGCGCAGGCTGATCCGATACGACACTTTACGCAAATGTCCGAAAGCCCCTTTTCGCTTATTGTAGACCATATAGTCTTGGCTTACAGATCAGATATAATCAGCAGTGATTGACGTCCAATCTATAGAGGCACAAAGGCCGCTCTACAAAGCTCGACTTATAGACGGGTTTCTCTTTTTCATATGAACTTCATTTGAATAATAACATTTTCTTTGCAATTAAGATAATATATTTATAGCATTTTTACCGGTTGGTAAAGTGAGTGGATTCTTTGCTTTAGGTACGCAGAATTAAAAAGGTGTTTTCATTTTCTCAATTAAAGTTAAGTAAAGTAAGCTTTAATGTTTTCGGCAAGTAGGCTAGAGTGTGTGTATCATAAGTTGTATATTGTGAGAGAAAATGAAATATGTAATTTTTGTGAACGAAAAAAGATGGAAGGTTTCCGAAGTTTTATATTTTCTTGTGGTGTATTTAGCATGAAGAGAACTCTGTTACACATGATTGCTATGGAAATGTAAATCTCATTACAATTTGCAACGCTACATTAGGAGAAAGCTAACGCTTCTATCACACCAGCATTGCCTTTTTATCCCTTAAACTACTAGAAAAATGACACGAACGTTTGTAGCTGATAGTGAAAAACCCACAATTTGGAATCTCAAAATTCTTTTCGGCCATATAAGTTTCACAGGATCCGAAAGTGTAGAGCTAATATCAGACTGCAAGTTAAGTGTACTCTGATCTTGACCTACACTGTCTGCAAATGCAAATTAAGTCAAGCTTACAGCCTTAGGACTACAGGTCTAAGCTGCTGTTCACAACGGAACGAATTTTGATAAACCTGATACAAAATTGGCCACGTTTTGTAAAACAGATAGTGAACGGTTACACTGACCTTGGTAATATACATCTAAAGCTCTTCGGAATAGGTTTGTAAACTATTTCAACAAAAACCTACTGTTTTGGCAAACATTTTCAAATATTACCATTGACATCGCAAAATGAATAAATTTCAGTCCTTAAAAGAATTTTGTTATCACAGTTTGAAGTTTATCTTGGTATTTGCATTTCAAAAAAATACCGGACAAAGTAGATTTAAGATCTGACAACACGTTTTCTCTGCATTCTGATCTCGATCTACACTGTCCGTTAATGCAACGCAAGGAGTGCATAGTGCCTTCAGCACAAAGTGTAGAGATCATTTCGACAGGCTTGGAGATCTCCAGTTTTTTGTACGTCAAACTGAATCTAAATTCCTTCCTATCAAAACAGCGGTTCCGTTCTTGAAGAAGAAAAAACATGGAGTTGTAATGAAGCGCAAAATGAGAATAGAAGATATTTTCTGTCTGAAGTAACAGAAAATAAACCGCAAGTTATTTTTCTTCACAAATTATCAAATGTAGAAAATTATTCTAGCCATTTATTTTACTCAAGGATGTATCACTTGCTTTGCTGACACTGTGGGTCACAGTCAGACTATTCTGTCTAAGCAGCTCGATCGTAAAACTGCACCGTCCAATGATTTGATACTTTCTGTGTACAAAAGAAATTTTGAATTACGATGCGAGGGCTGATTGATAAGTTGTGAGCCTTATATTGAAGAATTTAAGCAGAGATGTCCCTTTCAGCTCTACTATTCCCTGACTATTTAAGGCTGTGTACCCGAAGACTGGTGTCATTTGGCCAGTTTATGTCGAAAAGGTAGCATTCTAAACTAGTCAAGGCAGGTGACTTTTGTTCCACCAGGACAATGCCGCTGTTCACATGTCTATAATTGCCATTAACGATTGTGGCTTCGAATTGATTGAGCCTCCGCCTTTTTCGCTTGGGTCCGTATTCACCAACCATTCTTAAGAATATTCTTAGTCTTATTTTTCAAGATTTTCTAAATCTGAAAATAACACAACTTCTGATTGGCTAAACCAATTGGTTTAGCCAATCAGAAATTGTGCTATTTTCAGATTTAGAAAATTCTGGAGACTGAGACCAAGAACGTTCTTAAGAATAGTTGGTGAATACGGGCCCTGATCTTGCTTTATCAGACTTTCATCTGTTTCCAAAACTGAAAAAGGCCATTTCCGGTACCGGCTTTCGGTCAAATGATGACGTCATACATGCGGTTGGGTACTTTCTGATCATTCAAGAAAAGGACTTCTTTAAAAGTGGTATTGAGGTCCCTGAACATCCCTGGCAAAAGTGTATAGATAATGAATAAATAAAAGTTATTATGTTGAAAATAATGTAATATGTCCTCGAAAATTCAAACCCTTACATTATGCGGATCACAACTTATCAATCAGCTCTCGTATGTGGAGCTCTTTGCTGACAGAACATTTTTTCACAGTCTTGGCACAGAGTAGGTGCAGCTTTTCTTTTGGTCAGCATTTCCTTTTCTATGGTTACTGAGACAGACGTTCATTTTGTATTTACTATTTTTCGCTTTTAAAACCACCTGACGGGTTTGCTCATATGACTTTTTTTTTCTGAATTTTTTGTTCCAAAAGTCATTGCCTAAAATTTAAACGATTACTCTCTTTAACCATGAACAAGAAAAAAAAAACCAACAGTCGATACATTTTGAAAACAATGAGATAAAAAAAACAAAAACTGCTTGCCACAAGTTACTGATTTCCACAGCATTTAGGGAGGCAAGTTTGTCTCCTTTTTGTCATTTGTACGAGATATCGGTATTCCTTAAACTAGTCTGTTTGGAAGTTGGTTTAGCTGAATTTGAGTAGAACTTTTTTAACTCTTTACCAAATCCTTAGTTGAAAAAATTAAAAGCATTTGCAGAGGACAAATTAAATGTGGCGAAAAAGATTATTTTTGCCTTATAAGTGGTAGAAAACATCGGGGAAAATGAGACAATGCTGATCGTCAGCAGTTTCTCCTTTTCCAACATTGTTGTCGAAAGCCTTCCTCCTTACGAGTCTGTAAAACACAGGGTTGTTTGATAAAGGGTAAACGGTGACTTTGGTCATATACTCTGGTAGTTTTCATTGTAACTCTAGTACAAGTGTTTGTTGGCGGTCTGGGGATCAGTTCTACACCTGGGTAAGACAGAGTTCAAACGTTGATATTATCAGTCCTGTTAACGTCTCTCAAAGATTTACTGCCTTATAATTAAGACCCTAATCGCTATTTTTGAACAAAAGTATGACCATTATTGTTTGTATATAGACCTGAAATAATTGTCAGATTGTTTACGAGATAAACAGGGTATGAAAAGCAGTTTAGGTTCCCTCCCGATATATGATACCCCTTCAGTTGACACAGGGAGCACGCCGCCACTTTGAGAAACAGTGTTGCCGTTCCCGACTGTTTGTTTCTAAACAATCTGTTACTTCGACCTAAGGTCAAAACCCTTTGACTTCTTTTATCTCGGAGTATTTAGAAGTCTATACATGTGAAGTTTGTAAGAAGTTCTGGAATTTCATGGATCAGTCGTCAAATATACACCTAAATCTTTACCAAACAATCCCGTATTTTAGCTACCCTAAGAAGGAATCCTTTAAAAAAGAAGCCGTAAACATTGGCGCAGCTAAACCTGAATAGAAATTTTACTTAAAATTTTTGCTAAAGGTATTCAAGCCCCGAGGCGACAGACAACAGTTCTGGTTGCTCATACCACTAGTGCAAAGATTTCTGGGAAAAACATTAATGGCCAAAATTTTACAAGAATACTCGATGTCCAAATATGCTCAAGACACAGAAAGAAATTTTCATCGCTTTCAGTGCCAAATATGCTCTGAGAAAAGGGGGTCTAATGCATCTGCAAAAAAGTATCGACCCATGTCAGCCTGTGCAGTTCGCGATGGCTGACATGGGTCGAAACTTTTTGCTCTTTGTAAATTTTCTGTATATACAAGGACCATACTACCTCATGATTCAGTCGTTTGCTAGACAATTAATATTTTGGATCCATGATATATGTGATGTCTTGGTTGGTATAATGCATCATGAATATGCATCAGACCCCCTTTTGCCAGAGCTTGGCTCAAATAGCTTGAATCTGTTCCGAGATGGACGGGCTCTTTGATAATGTTACTATAACAGTAATTAGGCTTTACCTTTTTTCTTCTTCGCACACCATCCCTTGTGACTGAGAATATTTCCATCTTCCGGTTGACAAGTTCCGGCGTTCTTTCTGTGGGAGGATGCTGTCAGTTTACCGTAAGGCGGAAGTCCGAGTTTCTCTTTACATACTGAAAATAAAAACAATTGTTCTTCTACACAAATCATTGCTATAAATACTTGGTACATTTGCGTTTGAAGAGTGTGGCGGCGAAAAGTAAACAATTCGGATGTAAAATGCATTTCAATTACAGTCATACCATTTAAAAGTCTGGGAATTATATTGTGAGGATAACAGTCTGTTATTGTATGGGATTTGCCTATAAAAAGGTAAAAAAGAAAGAGAAAAAAAAAGCATGTTCTCCTTTTCCTATAATGTTTTCGAAATAAAGTCCGCAAAGCCAGACCTGGTTCGAAACCGTTTGATATTAGTAAGTTTTCTGCATGCCAAAGGACCATTCTACCCCATGATTCAGTCGGTTTTAGACATATTGAATCAATATTCTGCGACGACTTGCTTAGTGTAACTCTCAACCTGCTTAATACTGAAATAAACTTTCAAGCCCATAGTAGAAACCCAAATGTTTCTATTTCAAAATTATTTTGGGGGCAAAATATCTCCTCATCGGACAGTGTGGGATCCTAGATCAGACTGCACGTTCTATGCAGTCTGATCTTGATCTACACTGTCCGCAAAAGGTCCTTGAGTCGCGGTTAGCAGCCAAAGATGCATTAAACCCCCTTTTCACAGTGCGCCGCTCAGTAAGTTGAATGTTATCTGTACGGGTGCATGTCGTAGTGAAAACGAAACTGCTGTTATCGAAATACCTTGTCACACTTGATTAAAATGTTTCTTTTATAGGCTACTAAAGATAGAGAAGTTTACATTTGGGAATATCAATGAACTTTTTTTTATCTTAGCAGGAATGTTCTTTACACTGTTGAGCCACGTTCTGTGAAAAGGAGGTTTAATGCTTCTGCAAAAAAAAAAGAAAACCAGGTCAGCCTGCACGATCTACGAAGGCTGAACCTAGGTTGAAGCTTTTTTTCCTTTGGTATTTTTTACTATGTCAAAGGACAGAATATCTGACTTAACCCTCATCCTGCTAAATAAAAAAAAAAACATTCAAGCCGATAGTAAACAACCAAATATTGCTGTTTGAAAGGTACTTTTGGAGAAAAGACATCTCTTTATCGGACAGTGTAGATCCAAGATCAGACTGCACGTTCTGTGCGGTCTGATCTTGATCTACACTGTCCGCAAAAGGTCAGTGAGTCGCGCTTAGCAGCCAAAGGGTTGATTAAGACACCAATAGATATTCCTAATGGCAAATTAAAACTGTTCTGAAATGATTCACCAATGATGAGACTATTGGCGCCAGTAATGGTAACCAGCATTTTCAAATTTTCACGAAATGTTTTCGAGAGCCTTCTCTCTCAGGGTCATTTAAATCTTTATCACACGATCCCAGGTTTTAACAACCCTGACAAAGATAGGTTTTGAAAGGAGAAAATGCTGTTAACCGGCGAATTTCTCCTTTTCTCACAATAATTTCTGTCCTATAAAAGACAAAATTCTTTATTTGAGCCACCTTTTATTTGTCATCTGCAAGTGCTTTCAATTTGGACAAGTCTAAATTGTGTCGTGTTGTAAAAAGTTAAACATAGGATTGTTGGATTAGTGGACAAGAGCACAGCATGCGGGTATCGACGCTCGGCTGCTGAAAATTCGCAGTCGAAAATTGGGTATTACTGTGTCAAAGCTTTTTTGATGGTACCCTGCATCTATTGATAGTCAATAACTAGTCCAAGTTTGAAGTAAATAGCTTTTGTAATGTCAGTGATATTACAAAATTTTAAATTTTTTGTACTACGATGAAGTAGACGCAGACAAAGACGGCGACGGGGCTACGACAATACTTCGACGTTTTCTCCGAAAACAGCCGAACTAATACATAAACTAAATTGAGGAGCATGACTTACGTTGACAGCCGATGACTTCAACTCTCATGCTCGGGTGTCGATTCCATTGTACAGTATGGAACTTTATAAACCGTGCAACTATTGGAGTGTCCAGATACGAGTGCTTCACGGAATATGGATCTGTGTTCCCCTCGAATATCTGTTGAAGAAAGAAAACTCCAGTTACTCGGACATGCAATGTTAACCCTTAGGCTGCTAAGCAGACTCACTGACCTTTTGCGGACAGTGTAGATTAAGATCAGACTGCACAGAACGTGCAGTCTGATCTTAAATCTACACTGTCCGATAAAGAGATATTTTTCTCAAAGTAAATATATAAATAAATAAATAAATAAATAAATAAATAAATTTGAAATGGCATCATTCGGGTTTTTAGTAAAGGTTTGAAAGTTTCATTTATCATATTCTGCAGGATAGGGGTTAATCATAAATCGAATATATCCGTTGAGCAAAAATGGCTTGAGCGAGTATTCCTATACGTATATTCAATGTTTAAACGTTTACAGACACTTTCTCTTTTTGCCACAATGTTTTCAAAAGAGGACTTTAGCAAGACTTTAAAAGGTATCTGCAGGCGGTAATGCGAGTATTCAATGTACAGAAGAAGGCTCCCAGTAGAAAACGGTATTAGGTATTATAATTGAAACCAAACGTTAAATTCTATTTTTAGAGAACATTTAGTCTGCACTGAAAACCTTGCGCACTAATTTTTCTGCTTCAGATCAAAGAACTCGTAAAAGCTCTAATTACATTTTCCAAATTATGTAAAAGCCGGAAGCCATTGATTTGCCTGTTGCAGTTCTTATATACGGAAGGGAAATAACGCTTCACACGATTGCGTGACTGATACAAAAGCTTGGCACCATTTTAGCGCCATTTTACGGATCATTGTAAAGATTATGTTTTAGACCTTGCGGCGATGTTTTAACAATTATGAAGCTCGACAGCATCTTGGGGAAAGTAACTTGACGATAAAAAATGAATAAAGATGAATTATCAGAAATAATTTGCTGTGATAATGAACTTTATCTATTTCCGCACGTGAATATGTCTTGAAAGAAATTTAAGTACAAACTGCAGCAGATGCAGGTGATATCAGGTGCTGCAGTGAACTCTTTACAGAATGATAAAATTTCGGACTCAACGAGATTGAAAGTATTTGCAGAAGACACATTAAATGTTGGTCAAATGATGATTCCTGTGCCTGATATGTTAGAAAACATTGTGGGATAAGGAGGTTACCAGTATTTTCACTTTTTCCCAACAATGCCTTCTCTTTTAGGGTCGTTAAAACTCGTAATTGTGTGGGTTGGCGGGTTACTAAACGACAACATTTAAGCTTTGTCAAAATTTAAAGGATTTGTAGATGACACGTTAAACGTTACTCAAAACATTATACTTTTCTTTTCTTTCAAAGGGTAGAAAACATTGTGGGAAAAGAAGAAAAATGCTGGTTACCAGCATTTTTATTCTTTACCCACAATGTTTTTAAAAGCCCTCTGCCTCAGGGTTGTTAAAAGTCCGAATTGTGTGGTAAAGAGTTAAATGGTTCAGGTTCTTAGAACTTGATGATTCAATTCCCATTGTCTTATGAAAATTAGAACGTTATTTAATGCAATGCCAATGGCAATAGAACTGCGTTTGCAAACAGATGGCAAAGACCATATCGCATAGAACACGTAAATCCGATCTGTTATCTATATGTGCTGTAGTGCATAAGTCTTTACTTGAGTATGAAATATGGCCAAAAGGTATCTTTGTTGCAGTTCTATTTTCAGACCACGAGAACTAAGAATTTATCTTTTGGCACTGGTGAAAAGGAGATATCGAAGTTTTTGCCAAAAGTTTGAATTGCGACACGGTGGTTTGTTTCTACTACTTTTCACGTATTTAGTGAAAAAAAAAAATCCTTCGAAAACTTCCTCTGAAGTACACAATAAGCTTAAAAAGCAACACAAAGTGTATGAGGAACCATTTAGAGTTTATGGGCTTTCCAGATTTCCCTATTAAAATCGGTACACAAAAATGCCTGCTGTTACTACAACCTCGTGCTTTAACTATCAAAAAATGTTTTCTTTGAAATAGACGTACTCAGAGCGTTACCTTGACCTAGTTTGAAAAGAGGGAGTGTAATACCTTTTGATTTCCATATTGGTCCTTGACGTAGTACCAGTTATATGCGTTCATTGAGTAGGATATCATAAAGGCTGTGACCCACTCGTTGCCGTCAGCACGACCTTGCGTCATCACACCGGTCACCTACAACATAGAAAATACACGATTAACTATTTACTCTAACTTCCATACATGTATGCTCTGTGATTAGGTGGTTTAATGCATCTGCAAATTGTATCGACCCAGGTCAGCCTGCGCAGTCCGCGCAGGCTGACCTGGGTCGATACAATTTGTTTTTTATATAATTTAAGTATTTTTTGCATGTAAGACAGGCATTCTACCTCATAATTCAGTCGGTTTTTAGACAGCATGGAAGCCTACTAAGCGGCGACTGGCTAGGTATACTGCATTATAAAGTTGCCTTAATCCTTTACCAAACATAAAAAAATGGACTTGACCAAATTCAAAACATTTGCAGATAACAAATTAGATGTAGCTCAAAATGACGATTTCTGTCTTTGATAGGGTAGAAAACATTGTGGGAAAAGGAGAAAATGCTGGTTACCAACATTTTCTCATTTTCCCACAAGGTTTTCAAAAGTCTTCTCTTTCAGGGTAGTTACAACTCGAGAGTGTGAAGAAAAGTTCTGCCACACGTTTCTTTAATATTGGCAAGTCGACCACAGCCAAAACTGTATATCGAGACGTCGAACAATCGGATTGAACTGTAGATCTACTTGTATTTCAGTTGTTGCTTTTTTTCGACTATATACAGATAGACCTCCCACAAAAACTTCTGTTAAACATCGTGTGTTTACTGTGTTTACGTAATGACATGTTATTGGCACAGGATAAGTAAATGTAAACAAATTTTGTGTGATAGAGTTAAAAATCTACAATTTTTGTAGACAGATACATGTTATTAGTATTTTATTCACGTATAAAGATTGTAGCAAGTTCCATTTTGCTACATTATTAGCTCGGCTGTTTTCGAAGAAAACGTAGAGGTGTTATCATAGCCATGTCGTCGTTTGCGTGGTCGTCGTCGATGTCATCGTGAAAAATCTTCGACATTTTATGATACAGTTATGCCCCTTTTTTTTATTTAGAATTCGTCATACAAAATTTTGTCATTTTGAAATATCTCTGTCATCAGTGAAGACGTTACTTCAAATTCGAACGAGTTGTTATATATCAAGGGGGGGACACATAAAGCAAGGGCAGGTAACCATCAAAATATTTTGACACAGTTATGGCCCTTTTTCGACTTAGAACTGTCACTAAAAAATCAATTTTTAGAAGGTGATGACGTCATCAGATTCTTATTTTTAAAAGCAACTACAGCCAAGCGTTTGCACCTGCATGAGGTGCTCTAGTCTTTTAAGGATAGGGCACCCTAATGGGATTCTTGTAACATCGCCTTTCATAGCCGAAAAAACGTACTAAGGCTAAGACTCGGGTAATCCGTAATCGATCGGCCGATATACGCTGTTCCCCATAGTGGTCCGTAGTTTGACTCCTGTCACCCATAGACTAAAACAAGGGATTTAACTGTATGCAGCCCGTTACTCGCCCCCGGTTACAAAAAAACAACGTATCTTTTCTACCCCATCAGTTATTCTCCTAATTTTTTCTACAGCTGAGAGCTAAAACATTTTTCTACCAGAAAAACACAACTGTTTGTCAGTGGCTAATGCAGTCTGGCTGATACATTCGCTCGAACTTGTAAACTCGCTCAAAAAGCTTCGCCATTGGCGATGAAAGGCGATGTTACACGAATCCCATTAGGGTGCCCTATCCTTAAAGTAGTCTACAGCAAAGTTATACTGTCCACGAAACTGACGACGTCTTTCGGGATAGTTTCATCATATGAGGTCCGGCCGGGTAGCTCAGCGCTCAGCGCTTAGCCGACTTGAGACCTGGTGGTTGCGGGCTCAATACCCAGCTGAGACAAACCTTATTCCCGGCGATTTTTCGCCTCTCAGCTCTGATCCATGTGGGAAAAGTAGTCTATGACTTGCAAAGAAAGTTGTGTCAGTACTAGTGTGAGAAAAACAGGAAATACATGTGTAGATGCACTGACCTCCGTGATATGACCTAAGCTGTTAAAACGGCGTTAAACTCCAATACAATCAATCAATTCATCATATGACGATGACGTCACTGTTGTCAAACATTTTATACCTGTCCATGTTTACAGTTATCGCGAGTCAATTCTACCAGATTGTAGTCAAAGCTTTGACTTTCACAAAGACCAGACTGAATTCGTTTTTACACACAAATATGCGTGAAATTTAATGGTCGTCCTATTTAACCCCTTTACTTCCTACGGCGATAGAAACAGATTTTGTGGATAGTGTAGATCCAAGATAAGACTGCAGTCTGATCTTAGATCTACACCGTCCACTAACTGATGCAGGAGTTTTAAGAAAACCATCCTCAACTGCATTGGAAATCAACCTTTGGATCTCGACAAAAAATGAATATAACTGTTGGTAGCAGAAGAGTTGATATAAGATGTATAAAGATAAAAAATGAACCGGGTCTTCATAAAGTGACAGTATTTTTAACTAGATCGAAATCTGCTGATGTAGACATTCAAATACTTATGCAGCCAGTGCAAATCAAGATCAGACTGCATAGAATATGCATTCTTATCTTTTACCTAGATTGTCTGATATTTCTCGATATTTTCTGATCCGAAGCTCGTTAAAAATGGAACATTGTATAAATGTGTAAGATGGTACAAACGAGGTATCGTCGGTTTACTTCCAAAACCTCGTAACTACAGCTTGTTACAAGCTGTAGTTACGAGGTTTTGGAAGTAAACCGACGATATATGATTTATTCATCATTCCAAAGGTTAACCCTTTCGTCGCCTATGGCGACTTAATTATCTTTTACGGACAGCGTAGATCCAGATCAGACTGCACAGCTCATGCCATCTACTCTTTAATATACATCGCCCGACACTTGATGCTGATCTATGGCCAAAATCATTTTCAAAATGCAGGAAAAAATTCATTTCCATACTTTGAAAAACAATCGAATCTATTTAGCGGACAGTGAAAGAGGCAATCCTTTAACACACAGTCCAAACGACCCTTACGAAAAAGACCATTGAAAACACTGTGGGAAAAGGAGAAAATGCTGATAAACAGCATTTTCTCCTTTTCCCCCTATACTTTCTGTCCTTTCTTAATTAAGTATCATAAAGTGAGTCACATCTATATTTGTCGTCTGCAAATGAAAAATTTCTCTCTTATCTCTGGTCATTGTTTCGACGATGGCTATGTGGGAAAGCAGCTTGCGGCTTTAGGAGAATATTGTACGAAGAACTGGTAAGAGATACTACAGGAAAGCGTGGATAGGGGCACTCACCGCTGCTATTTCTGACATGATGTTGAAATGGTGTTAAACACCACATAAACAAACAATTAGGATAAGGCTAAAATTTTGTTGAGTGGTAAAGAGAGGAGTTTGTACTTTTCAACACCATAGGCGAAAACAGGGGTTTTTGCGGAGGGCATAGATCAAGATCAGACTGCACGGAACGTGCAGTCTGATCTTGGATCTAAACCGTCCGTTTGCTTAGTCAAGTTTTTAAGAAAAAAATCTGAGTTTCAGCGGATTATTCTGTGAGCCGTCTAAAGAGGTCGAGTTGATATATTTTGGAGCGGAAAGAGTTAACTCTTTACTACAAAATCCCGAGTTTTTAACTACCCTAAAGAAAAAGACATTTGAAAACATTGTGGGAAAAGAAGAAAATGCTGGTCACCAGCATTTTCTTCTTTTCCCAACAATGTTATCTGCGCTTTCAAAGACGAATCCCATCGTTTGATCCACAACTCATTTGTTAGCTTCAAATGAGTTGGAATTGAACAAGGCCTTAATTTAGTCCTTGGGTTAAGGATTTTAAACATTGTCTGTTAAATGATCCGTAAAATGATATATGAGTTTTGAAATGTATGGCGTGATGGCGTGTAAAAAATAGGGTACAAAAGGACGGTGCTGACTTGTTTACAAATACGTTGAATGGAAATAAAGTTTATAACATAATATATGTAGATGAGCCATGGTCTAGCAAAAGCGGGTACAATACATCTCCATGATGCATTATACCATGCAGGTCATCACATAGCTATGGATCTATAAAATTCATTTTTTATAATAACTGACCGAATCATGAGGTAAAATGGTCCTTTGACATGTAGAAAATTGAACAATAGCAGAAAGTTTCGACACAAGTCAGCCTGCGCGGACTGCGCAGGCTGACCTGTGTCGATGCGTTTTGCAGATGCAATAAGGCCCCTTTTTCGCGGAGCACGGCTCAAATTTATATGCATGCACGCGGAAATTACATGTAAATACCTTCAGCTGTGAAATCTAACAATGGGACAATTCACGAACTTTGCAAACAGAAACCACTTACTGTTCTCCAAAGTTTTCAAAATCCCAAATCATGATTACAAAGCTGGCAATGGTGCAAAAGTCTAGCTGAACTAAGTTTACTCAACACTTTAAGCTCGGCCGTTTTCGGAAAAAAAAACGTCGAGGTATTGTCACGTTGTCTGCGCATGTCATATTCTTCGAAGATTCGATCTGTCTGCTATGACGCATCAACCATCCCCGTATACCTGGGAAAAGTAGAGCTTATACCGAAGCTATTAGCCTATTACCCAAGCATGTAGGGGTTGTTTTAATATATGGCCAGTGCATAGGTTACATGCTAGCCGATCATAGCTGAATGAATCGCAACAGGTAGCCTTTTATTGAGTAAACGTTTATTTCATTTTGAAATTCAAAGTAACGGTTGTTGTTTTGAAAAGTAGTCCGGTTCTGTACCCAGAATGCCCAAATTAGATATATGTGTATTTGTAGAATGCCATCTAGCGGGAGATAATGGGTATTGTCATAGCCCTGGCGTCGTCGTCGTGCAAAAACTTTGACATTTTATATCTGTCTCGTTACTGAAGATATTTACTTCAAACTCGGACTACTTGTTACCTATCAAAATGGGAACCCATACAGCAAGGGTAGCTAACTGTCAAACTATTTTGACCCAGTTATGCCCCTTTTTCCGACTTAAAATTTTCACTGAAAGTCAATCTTTTTCTAAAAGCAGCTGCAGCCGAGAGTTGGCGGTGAATTTGTTATTTCAAAAAAAAAATGAATGGTTATATTTTACAATATTTAATAACCAAATGAGAACGAACAAACTAAAGTCAAGTTTCGTCATAAAACCTCAAAATGCTGAGCACCTGGTCATGTAATTTATGAACGGTTTAGATTAAAATCACACTGCATAAAAGATGCAGTCTGATCCTGCATCTTTTAATGTGTAATATCTTGTGATTTGTTTTGGTCGAAACAACCATAAATTTGTCATACTGACATACACCAACCTCTAATTCATTGATATTTTACTTTGTGGGTAAACAAAAAAGAACTGTTCCAGGTCTTTTACACTAAATTATATGGTAGGATCCTCATAGTATACAGGTATGTGGTCATATGTTACAAAACTGTTACTTGTAGGACGACACATTGTCTTCAATCTTGTCATTTTAAACTCAATGATCGATCCGAAATAACTGACATTTTTTAGAGTGGCTGAACGATTTTTAACCTTTAGTTATCAAAGTCATAATTGAGAACACAAACTTTTGTGTCAGAAGCATTTTTTTTTTTTTAACCCTTAGGCTGCTAAGCGCGACTCACTGACCTTTTGCGGACACTGTAGATCAAGATCAGACTGCACAGAACGTGTGTGTGTGTGAGGGGAGTTTCCCCCAAAACAGTGTTTGACGCCTTCGATTCGTAGTCGAGAGGTGCCAGGTTCGGGCTGACGGTGCTGGTAAAATTTGAGTCTTGACATGTTCATCTGTTTCTTGGGTTTCCAAAAAGACAAATCTTAGACTCTTCCAATTTCGAAACATCTGCAAGCGACAAAAATCAGAGTTGGTACAGAGATGAGCTCACATTTAATTATAGGGTAGGAAACATTATTGGAGAAAATGCTCGTTTAAATATTAGTCTAATTCTATATTAAGAAAATAACATTTTTCGTGATTGACGAAAACACATGATTTATGCTGTCACATACCTTTATTTCTTTCGCTGCGAACACGTTAATCGTAAACTGTTTTTTTTTTAGGATTAACCTTTTCGGCGCCATAGGCGAAAACATTTACGGACGGCATAGATCAAGATCAGGCTGCACAGAACGTGCAGCCTGATCTTTGATCTATACCGTCCGCTTGTGTAGTCAAGCCTATACAATCAAAATCTATGTAAGTTTCAATGGATTGTATTTAGAGCCGTCGAAAGAGGTCGAGTTTATTTATTTGGAGCTGAAAGAGTTAAAGGTAGAGTTCCAATGCGACCGAAGATGATCTGGTCATTGTTCAGCATCAGTTAGCAGACGGTTTAGATCCAAGATCAGACTGCACGCTCTGTTCAGTCTGATATCAATCTACGCTGTCCGCAATAACATCTCAATTGCTCTTGGCAGTGAAAGATTTAAATTTCGTGTTACCGATGTTTTTGGCATTTAAAGCCTTTAGATAACGCTCGTAAATAACAAGAGTATGTCTACAGTATTGGATTGATTTCAACAATATACGGTGTTCGATTGCAAATAAATGATTTATGAATATTTAGATATGTAACCATATCACAGTCTGTAGACATCATATTCTCTGGTATTCTAGAGGTGTTTTGTGCTCAAGTCAATTCTAATACAAACATGGTTTATTATACCTTGGTATGTAACATTCCCACAACACCGTCGGAAAAACAGCCGTTGTTTATAAAAGGTAGTTGTTTCTTTTCCCAGTGTGTTCACACAGTGTGTTCAGCGTAATGAATATAGGCCTACGTGTCTCCTTTTATGTAAGCACTTTCTCCCATCTTTGTGAATAAAAAGTAAAAAAAACGACTTTTTACTACCCTCCAGTAGGCCCTTTTCAGAACATCAGTCGGGCAAGGGGCGTTAAGAGTAAGAAGCAGTTGCTCAATTTACATTTCAAGTACAAGAGCACATTTTACTTTTATACTTATGTTTACCTGTCGTTTGATTTGTGTTTGTATCTAGTATGTCAAAAAGCCCTCTCTTAATTATATCATTTTATTGTAGAAAAACATATTGCCTTTGTTGACAACTTTAATTCTAGTTTTAAAGGTGGGTATTTAGATTTTTCACATCTCACCAAATTAAAAAAAATATATATATCACTGAAATTTATATGAAAAAACAATACAAGTCATCAATAATTAAGAATCATAAAATTACAAAAAAAAATTTTTTTTGATGGTGTTCCCTTAAAAGGCTACGTAGCCTCTTAAGGTATTTTTAGATTTCGCGCCAGAAATCAAAAAAGCATTGTGGGAATGTAAAGTGACTGGCACGTGACTAATGACGCTTAAATTCCATAACATAACAACCATGTAATTGTTTTCCATAATGTCTTATTCGGACGCTATGTTTGAAGCTTTGCCTGTGTATTTCCGGTATGTAAATGAGCGAGTTGCTCATGTAAAAATAGAACGTTTTTCCCTTCGGTGTCGACCTGGGCCGTAGTAAATCTCTAATTTCTGTTGTTGTCGGATGGGTTTCGACTACTGGGGTTTTATGAATGAAAATTAAAAGGCTTTTGGAGTATAAGGATGAATTTTTTTTGTATTTTTGTAAAATTTTCGTTCCAAAATCTGAAGGGCCACCTTTAAGATTTATTTTTCTGCCAGCGACTGGAACTATGGTAGACTGTACAGTAACACTTTGTCAGACTCATAACAATATCCATGCTTTTAACCCTTACGCTGCTAAGCGCGACTTGCTGTCGTTTTGTGGACAGTGTAGATCAAGATCAGACTGCACAGAACGTGCAGTCTGATCTTGGATCTACACTGTCCCATAAGGAGGTATTTTTTTCCTTCAAAAATAAGTTTGAAATAACATTATGCGGGTTTTTACTTTCGGTTTGGAAGTTATATTTATTCAATTTAGCAGGATAAGAGTTAAAAAGTATGGATTAAATCCCCTGTGTTTTGACGCCAGAATAGTTTACTTTTTACAGCTAGAGGGCCTATTAGAAGAGAAAAAAGATTTAAATAAAATCTAGGTGTTTAATAAAGCTGCTACGCCTTCATTTTTTTTTAAAGAGTGTATGCTATATGGCCGTCATTTCAAAGTATTAATGAGTGCATTATTCAAACTATGATATTAATTTTGATAAATATACAATGATGCAAAAGGCGTCACACTACTTATAGTGTTACAGTGCGTGGTTTATTAGAATTTTTGTGCGAAATGCCACTGTTAAGATATCTTTAAATAATATGTCATTTTCATCATCAAGTAATTATAAATACCAAACATTCTCTATGTTTTGTTCTATACCAAAATAACGTCGCTATTAAAAACTTTTTTCATCATATGGTCTGTAAGATACGGAGACAGGGGTTTCCTATTATGTTATAAATTCATTATCATATTTATCCTTAACTCTTACCATATGACAAATTGAAAGCATCTGCAAAAGACAAAATAATTGTGACTTAAAAGTTAAAATTTACTTTTGGATGGGTAAAAAACATCGTGGAAAAAAAATAGAACTTACTGACTGAACTGAGAAAATGCTGGTTACCAGCATTTTCTTCTTTTCCCACTATGTTTTCAAAGGTCCTTAAAAACTCGGGATTGTGTGGTAAAAAGTTAACCCTTTCATTGCAACCTAAACAAATTTATCAATTTTCGCTCTGTAAAACGTAAAAATCTTTTGCCTGTGTTAATTCATTTTGGCCAAATTTTAGCATCAGAAAGCGGAACAGTGTATGACTTGTATATCCAAGATAAGACGGCAAGTTCTATGACTGGCCTGTAACACGCAAAGAGGGGCATTCGGACATTTGCGTAAAGTGTCGTCTCGGATCAGCCTGCACAGTCCGCGCAGGCTAATCCAAAACGACACTTTCCGTTTTTATGTAATTTTCTGTTTTGCGCAAGTCTACTGTAGCATAAAATCTAATGTAGTCGTAAAGTGCCGTCTCGGATTAGCCTGCGCGGACTGCGCAGGCTGATCCGAGACGACACTTTACGCAAATGTCTGAATGCCCTTTTTCGCGTGTTGCAAGCCATGTAGTATCATCTTGATCTTCCACATTAGCGAAAGCTAAAGATTTAATACTTATCCTGCTGAATAACTAAAATGAAAATTTCAGTTTGATAGTAAGAAACCAAATATTGCCATTTCAAAGTTAAGATTTTCGGAGTAATATCTCCTTATCGGACAGTGAAGATCAAAGATCAGACTGCAGTCTGATCTTGATCTATACTGTCCGCAAAAGGTCAGTGAGTCGCGCTGAGCAGCCTAAGGGTTAAGACACGATTGGAACTATGAAAGTCTAAACTGCTAGGTAAACTAAAGAGAGCTATTAAGATATTTATAATCATACAAAACTTCCAAAATATTCTACCGAAGAATTAAGAAAGGCAACATCTAGAGCACCATCGCTAAACAAGAAAGGGCTACGTAGCCTCTGAATGTATTTTTAGATTTCGCACCACTATTTCACAAATTGTAGAATTGTCGCATGATCAATAGCACGCGACGATTACGCAGTGTCGTATTCAAATAACATAACATAACATAACATTTTATTTTCGACTTGAAGCATATAGCTCATTATCAAATAATACAAATAAATTCAATACAGGCGTGGAAGCAATATAAAGACATAAAGATATAAAGATGTTGGGTTGATTCGTAAACAAAATAAATAAACAAATGAATTTTTTTACAATCTTTTCATGTTTCTCTACTATTTCTGATTATATAGATGCAATTTCGTTAAAGTTAATTCAAATGGTAGATGGTCATAGATGTTCTTAGATGTGAGAGTATTTCATTTATAGTAAATCATATGGAAACCTGCAGAAAGGGAGTACTTACATAAGTAAAATGAACACATCCCTACTAAATTACTCGATGGGAAAATGTAAATTTAAAGTCAGTATTGGAACAATAATACAATAATTTCATTGTGTCCGTGTACGGGCAGAGTGGATCTAGGATCAGACTACAAGTTTTGTACGACCTGATCTGCGGTCCACTCCACAGTAACACGAAGCGGAAACAACATAGGTATTGTGTAAAATATAAAATTTAATGTGCAATTTACCACTACAATACTCGATCCGATATAACTGCAATTTTTTAATAGCTTTATTTTTGTAACCGTGCAGCATAGATCAAAGATCAGGCTGCAAGGTTTATGTCGCCTGGTCTCCGATCGATTCTGCACGAAAAGGGAACTACATAGATGTATAACAGATAAACTGAACAGGAAAAAATACGAAAGGTAACAAAGACAATAAAAAGACACTGTCGGCTATTTGTAGGTATAGTTTCTAACACCTATCCTGCGAAATAGGTTAGATAAACTTTAGAGGTATCTGTAATAATACAGGTTTTTCTATTTTAAGGCTAATTTGTGGCGAGAAGTACATCGTATTTCGGACATTGTAGAAAAGGGAGATCAGACTGCACATTCTGTGCCGTCTGATCTCACTTTGCTCCGTCCGTGAATCTCGATAAGTAGCCTAAGGCTAAGTAACTGATAAATATTCATTTTTTCTCATTAGAAATGCCTTGCGAAAAAACAATGATAAATTTGATAGTATCCTCTTATTGCTTGATTTCAGTAATTCGATAAACTTATACATACTTGGCTTATTAATATAGAATCTAGGGATATATTTCAGTCGAAGGTCTTTGTAAATGGGGCAAATTAAGGTAAAATGAAATTCATCTTCAATATCATTTAAAGAACATAAATCACAAATTCTATTTTTTCTCTCAGTTTTATTGTGTCTTCCCGTTTCTATTTTTAGTTCATGTGATGAAAGCCGAATTTTTGCAATTATATTTCGTTGGTATTTATTTTCAAGAACCGATATAAAACTAGAACGTTCGTAAATTGTTTTGAGATTCGCATACAGCTGCATAGATGAGCTTTGTGACATGCCGGTTCGCCAGTTACTAATATAAATATCCTTGAGACGTGTTGCAAATAAGGGGAAAATTTTTTCTGGAATGATTGATTCGGGGAATAGCCATATTTCGTTAAAACCTGTATTTTCTAATAATGTTTTGACTCGGTTGGACCAGTATTTAACAGTTGGGTTAATACGTATTACGTCAAATTGGTGGTTGAGTAAGGTAGCTAGTATACAGTTTCCACTTTTCTCTTGAAACAATTTTAACCAATATTTTACTATACGGATATGCCTGTTAATAATTAAAGGAAAGCGACCTACTTCGGCTAAAAGAGCCTTAGAGTTTGTTGACTTTTTTACGTTAAGAATTTGTTTACAGAATTTTCTATGTACTCGTTCTACGTTTTCTGATTGGTTGAACCCCCAGACTTCGCAATTATAACTTAAGATAGAGGCTACGTAGCTGTCAAATAAATTGAACAATATATATGGTGGCACCTCATATCCTTTTGTTAAATTGTGTAAGGAGCACATAGATCTAAGCGCCTTCCCTACAAGTGTATCTGTGGCTTTTTGAAAAGATCCGCCACTGCTGAATACTACACCCAAATAGTTAAAATTTTGGACTATTTCAATTGTCTCCCCTGCATAGGTAAATGAACAATCCTGACTGTATCTACCACCTTTTCTGAATATCATAACTTTTGTTTTTTCAATATTAACAGTTAAATTCCATCGTTTGCAATAATTTTCTAACTCTTTCAATAGATCTTGTAATCCTTCTTTTGTTTCCGATAGTAGCACTGCATCGTCGGCAAACATCAGTAGGAAAATATTTATTTGGTCAAGAGTCAAGCCGTCAAGATTTAATTGAAAACTTTGCTCAATATCATTAAGGAACAGTGAAAACATTATAGGCGAAGTGGTCTCCCCTTGGAACAATCCAATATTGCTCTCGAAGAGCTGCGAAAGACTATTAATGTGCTTGACTTGCATTTTAACATTTTGATACATTGATTTTAAGACATTAAGCATTTTTCCATCTATGCCAGACTTGCACAGTTTATACCAGAGTGAATTTCTATCTATACTGTCAAATGCTTTTTTAAAGTCGATAAAACACGAATATAGTTTACTTTTGCTGTTAAACTGTTTTTCTATTAAAGCGTTTAAAATAAATACTGCGTCGGTCGTACCAAAACTTTTCCTAAAGCCGAATTGTGCGTCAGTTAAAATATCGTTTTGTTCTGCCCAGTTTTTCAATCTATTGTTCAGAATTACTGTAAAAAATTTTGCGAAACAGCTTGTTAGCGTAATCCCTCTATAATTGTTTGGGTCGCACGTATCACCCTTTTTATATATCGGTATGATTAAACCTTTACACCAAGATTGAGGAAATTTACCGGTCTCTAAAATATAGTTAAATAGTAATAATAATGCGTTCCCTGTTATATTGATACTCTCTTTGAAATATTCGTATATAATATCATCGCTTGAACAGGATTTGTTTGACCCCAGCTGCTGACTTGCTTTTTTAATCTCATACAATGTTATTGGCTGGTCTAGTTCTTCAAATTTTGGCGGGAGATTACCCTCAGATTCATTAACCAGATTTAACATTTTATTCGCATCATTGTCTGAAGATAATTTTTTAAAATGTTCCAAAAAATCTTCTACAGGTATATCAGAATTTTGTATTTTGGGTTTAGATTTTTTGAACATGTTCCAGAACTCCCGCGGTTTTAGACGTCTCATGTCATTCATATTTCTAGCTAAGGCTTTGTTGTAGTGTAGTTTTTTATTTCTACAGCAATATTTGTAATCTTTACGTTTTGTGAGATAATTATGGCGAGCCGTGTCGCTTGGGTCTCTATTTAAGTCTTTGAGAGCAATTTTGAAAGCTTGTCTTTTTAATCTACACTCCTCGTCGAACCAGTATTTTTGGTGTCTGTCTGTGTCGTTGAAACGATTTGCAATGGAACTGCAGCGCACGGTCTTTGAAAAATATTTATTCCCAACCGAGCTGAAAAATTCGCCACAGAGATCGACAAGCTTATCCGAGTCGCTCATTTGTCCTATCTCATATTGCAGGGCACTTTCTAACCGCTCCATATTGTTCACTAAGTCCTGTAAAAACAGCTCTTTCTTATTAGCATCCCATTTTATGACTCTTTCGGAATAATAGCAGCTTTTATTTCTAATATTAGTGTTTGTTTTCAAAGAAAATGTCAAGGGGGCATGGTTCGAAAATTGAGTGAATTCAAGAATTTCAAAGTCCGAAATATGCATAAAATTTTCCGCTGATGTTAAGAGATAGTCAACGGTACTTTGACCATTATGTGTGATACATGTTATTTTTCCGATATCCCGGTCTGCATGCAGACGACCATTGACAAGTCTTGAATTTGTAGATTTACAAAGGTCAAGTAAATACTCGCCAAACCGGTTTGATCTAAAGTCAGACGACTTACGTGGAGGGGGTGGTAAAGTACAGTTATCTACTTCGCACTCTAAGGGTATGTCATTCTGTATATAATCACATTTGTTGCCTACCCTACTGTTCATATCCCCACAAACAAATACATTTCCTAAAGTACAAAAATAGGCTAAATCATTTTCTAACATATTAAAAATGTCATTTTCATATAAGTCATGATAAGGCGAACTTTCTGGAGGGATATAGACAGCGGCTATATAAATATCTGTTTCGGTTTGAAAAAACAGTTTGTCTAACTTGAACCAGACAATAGAGTCAATGGTATTTCTCACTAACTTAACCCCTTTTCTAATATTGTCTTTTATATAAATAATTATACCACCACTTGCTCTGTTTGCTCGTCTATGTTGAAATCTCCTGTATGAGTGTATCGGATTAGTATAGCCATTTAGCTCTATGTTTGATGACTTTTTTGTCCAAGTTTCTGATAAACAGATAATATCATAGTTAGTTAAAATTTTAATAAATTCGTTTGATGTTTTCTTGGTCTGGGTTAGTCCTTCAACATTCCATGACAAGCAACTAACAATACTCCCACGTGATTCCTAGTGGTTATCACGATATAACTTATTTTCGATGTAGAGTTTATCAACTACCAGACGGGTCTCCTTGCCTTCTTCACGAGCGCGTTTCATTACTGGTATTAACTTTCTCCTTTTCTCTATTATTTCCTTGGGAAATTGTTCAGATATGCCATACTGAGTGCCTTTAAGATTTTTGGAAGATTTTCTAACTCTTTCTCTATCAGGATAAAATGCAAATTTAGCCACTATAGGTCTTGTGTACCCATGCCTGTATGCCCCTAGTCTATGAGCCCTATGCAGCCTTATCTCTGTACATGCACCCTCTATCTTAAGCTCTCTCTCGATAAAAATAAGAATCTTCTCTTCGCAGTTCTCTCCCCTCTCTTCGGGTAACTTATAGAATACTAAATTGTCACGCATACTGCGGCACTTTAAATCGATAAGCTGATCTTGCGTTTTCTGCTCTTTTTCCTTTTGGTCTGTTTCGAATTGCTTCATTTTAGCTAATAACGAATTCATTTCGTCTTGTTTCTTTGATAATTCTGTAAACGTATTGGTATCAAAGTTTCTACTCTCTTCAAGGTCTCTCACTTTTCCCTCAATATTTTTGACTTTCTGATCTAACCTGTCCATTCTTGTATTGATGCCTTTGATGCTGTTTTGTATGTGTTCTAACTGGCAAAGTTTGCTGTCCAAAGAGTCTAAGCGTTGAATTATAACAGAAAACATATCTGGAGGTGGCGACGACGTCATATCTGATCACATAAAAATAGACTGATTGAATCACAACCATCTCGTTTGAACGCACATAAAAATAGACTGATTGAATAACAACCATCTCGTTTGAACGCATAAAAATAGACTGATTGAATCACAACCATCTCGTCAAACGCATCTAAATTGTTTCTTTACGCATGCAGAGAGATGTACATACATGTTATACTCGTAGATTTATCAGTGTTTGTACAAGAAATCTTTATTTATACCAATGAACTCTAAACTGGCCCCTTTAAAGAGACACATTTTCAATTAGCAGTGAAATATGTTGCAATAACGTGGGATATCTGCCACTGAAATACTTCACAAGGGAACGGATAGCGTGGATCCATGATTAGACTACACTTTCAGTGCAGTCTAATCATGATCTCTACTGTCCGCAAAAGAACAATAGTTGTGTTTAGTAGGTTCTGATTCAATCAGATTGACTTATTGAATGGTGTTTTACGCCGCTTTCTATATAATTTAAGTCATATAACGACGGAGATTAACCAGACTTTTTTTCTTACCCAATTGCGTCAGATTAACGAGATGTCTATGTTAAAGGGTTTACTCTGTAACCGCCGAGCCCCGGTAGCTCAGTCGGTAGCGTGCAGGACTTGAGAACAGGGGGCCGTGGGTTCGATCCCAGGCTCGGCCAATTTCTTTCCGAGGATTGATGATAGTCATTGCGACAGGAATCATTCCTCTCCCACCGCTGATCATTGTTTCGACGATGGTTATGTGGGAAAGCAGCCAGTGGCTTGGAAAGAAAATTGTGCGGAGTATTGGTAAAAGAGACTCCAGGAAAGCATGGATAGGTGCACTGGCCGCCGCGATATAACTGAAATAATGTTGAAAACGGCGTTAAACACCATACAATCAATCAATCAATTACTCTGTTACCAAACGACATAATTTTGGACTGCACCAAGTATTGGAAAGTATTTGCAGATGACATGTCAGATGAAGCTCTAAAGATTATTCCGGTCTTTGATATGGTGGAAATTATTGTGGGATAAGGAGATAATACTGGTTACCAGCATATTTCTTTTTTTCTTTTCCCACAGTGTTTTCAAAAGCGTTCTCATTCAGGGTCGTTAAAACTCGCGAATGTGGGATAAAGAGTTAAGCCCAGAGGAATGCGCAAAAAGTTTTGGTCAGCATTTTGGATAGTATCTAGCTTGTCCCGCCCGCTCGTATATAAATAGCATACAAACGTTAAGTCACGTGATACATGGAGGCGTTAAATGTCCGGTTTAAATATCAGTCTTTTTCAGGCAGACTAAATGATGTGACAGCGTCCCTCGAGGGACATACAGATTACCATTTTCTGAACTTTTAACCCTTTACTATACAATCCTGAGTTTTAACAACCTTAAGGTAGAAGCCTTTTGAAAACATTGTGCGAAAAGGAGAAAATGCTGGTAACCAACATTTTCTCCTTTTCCCACAATGTTTTCTACCTATTCAAAGATAAATCACATCATGTGCTTCGCATTTAAACTTTCGTCTGCTTTCAATTTGGATTAAACTAAAATTTTGTCGTTTGGTAAAGAGTTAATATTTTAAGTCAATGATAAAAGAATGCGATTTCAAAGTTCTTTTGTTGCTTATTGCACACACACACACAC
Organism: Hippopus hippopus; assembly: GCA_946811185.2. NCBI lineage: Eukaryota > Metazoa > Mollusca > Bivalvia > Cardiida > Cardiidae > Hippopus > Hippopus hippopus. Next base: position 44,063,208 of record OX328107.1, on the reverse strand, counting down.
ACACACACACACACACACACACACGCAAATCTATCGTACCGGGCAATGTAGATCAAAGGTCAGAACGAACATTTTGTGTAGTCTGATCTTGAGCTTTATCGTCCGCAAAAACATATTGTTTTATAGGTTTTATAGAACAAGGGTTCAAAGAGAGGACTTGACACAAACATTCGACCTATTTGAAATAGAGCGATACAGTCTTAGCTTTAGAGTTTCCCAGGGCCTTTTTCCCGAAGTCACCGTCCTAACGATAAACAAAAAATGAACATGTATTATTTTACAGAGAGTCAGATTAGTTGAGTTGGTCTCATTGTATATTCAAATGTGATTTTGATATTATTCACAATCGTTTTCGGAAGCAGTTCACTCATTTTGTTAAAGGTATTTAAAATAAGCCATATCGGTGTGGAGTGTTGCGAATATAATATGTAGGCGGTGCGTCCCTTTCAAGGTAAATTAGGAAGTTTGTGCATCCAACGTTCACCCTGTCCCCAATGCGGTTTCGTTTTTATATGCATTAATATTATCTATCATCATTGGCAAACCAATTATTTCTTTTTTCTTCAATTAGGTTGCGAAATACACACTTTTCTCAAACACATATATGTAAAACCTCATGTTTCACTGTACAGGAAAACAGCGAATTAAAACCTGCTGTATTGGTAATGCAGGCAAAGAAGAGGGCCACGGTAGATCAAAATTCTGAAATAATTGCGTCTTTCCCAAAACTCATGTTGTCGGCACCCATATGAAATTACCTAAGGATGTGTTATTTAAGGAATGAAGAGAACTTTTTTTGTTTTCATGGAGGTATGAAAAAAAAAACCTAATCACACTGTATGAAACCGCGAAGCGGTTTCATACAAAAGTGTGATTAGGTTTTTTTTTCATACCTCCATGAAAACTTTTTTGTTTTCATGGAGGTATGAAAAAAAAAACCTAATCACACTGTATGAAACCGCGAAGCGGTTTCATACAAAAGTGTGATTAGGTTTTTTTTTCATACCTCCATGAAAACAAAAAAAAATTCTCTTCATTCCTTATAATTCAATATCACAGACAACAAATATGCACTTAAGTTCTACTCTAACTGCTTTTTTTGTAAATCCAACATTGCGTATTTATTTAAAGTCCATTTCATTGATAATTCTTAGCGCGGTAAATCAGCTCGTTCATGACGTAATAATGACGTAATTCATGACGTCATTATAGTCGATTTATTATTAGAAGTAGATCTACAATACGCTAGAATTAAGTTGAAAATAAGATTGTTAGAACCCAGCAAAGTGACAATGAGTTTTCAGTTCTCTCTTTGAAATTACTGTTGGATTTCTTTTTCGATATTCAGAGAAAATAAATTCAGCTAGCAATTTGAACTTCGGACTCGATATAGATCTAAAATCAGAAAGAAAAAACATTATGGAATCTCGTATACATGTTTGTTTACATTTTTTTGAATGCAAAAGTAGTTCCGGCACTGCTAATTTTTTTTTTTCATGGAGCTATGAAAAAATTTTTTCAGCCAATCAGAACTCGCCAATGTTCATGAAAAAAATTAATATTGAATTATTCTAGATTACAATTAAAGAGGAATGTTATGTGAAATGCAGTGTCTTTTGCATGAGCTAAATGAGCTTAATTCTTTACCACATAATTACGAGTTTTAACGACCCTTAAGAAACAGTCTTTTGAAAACATTGTGGGAAAATAAGAAAATTCTGGTAACCAGCATTTTCTTCTTTTCCCCACAATTTTTATATCCTTCCCAAAACGAATTTCAATTTTCGAGTTATATTTATTTCGTCGTCTGCAAATCCTTTGAATTTCAGCTAGTCTAAAATTTTGTCGTCTGGTAAAGAGTTAAATGTAGTATTTCAAGCATGGTAAAGGTCTGCCTTCAAGTGCTGTCATTGTTTATTTCTCTATTTCGCTATCGTTTCGCTCATATAGAAACAGGAACAGAAGAAAAGAACTTTTTAAGGGTAAACTATTTCGACCTATTATTTCAAGGACACTTGCTTGAAAATATTTTGGAGTAAAATAGAAGACAGCTAGGGCAAGAAATATGCCATAAATAACCTGTAATTAGGACCAGTCACCCTATTTACCGCGGATTATGATAAATGGAAGAAGTATAAAGTCACCCGAATTGGGCGTCATTCACTCTGACTAGATCAACTATATCAACTTTCACAATGAACATTTCGTTCCTTTCTCTAGATTGTCTTCCTTTCGTCTTTCTTTCTGGTTTGATTGATTCGTTTTTATTGTTGAAAATGAGTTTTCTTCTCTTTTTTTTTTGCTTTGGTTATTGTGACGAAGCAAAACTGTTGAATAAATAGCAAAAAACAACGAGTTTTTCTTTTACTCTCTGGCTGCCGAATAATTAATAAAATGAAATTGGCTTTTTTTTTCAGAGTTGTATTACCTTTAAGCTGCTAAGCACGACTCAAGGACCCTTTGCAGACAGTGTAGATCAAGATCAGACTGCACAGAACGTGCAGTCTGATCTTGCATCTACACTGCCAGATAAGGAGATATTTTCCCAAAAAGTAACTTTGCAATTTAGCAGCATTTGGGTGTTTACTATCGGTTTGAAAGTTTCTTTTAACTTATTTAGTAGGTTTTGGGTTAATTATAGTTCTGCTACATATTTATGTCGAGACAATTTCGTCATTATATTTAGAAACAAATAGAACATCTCTGTAGATCCAAGATTAGACTGCACATACCATGCTGTCAGATCTTGACCGAAATCGTCAATAAAAGCTACATATATCAAATCTAGCAATGAAATAATCGAGAGTTAAAGGTACGATGACTGTACGTTTGTTCTGCCCCGTCTTATCTGTGTGAGTTTGGCAAAAAAGTCAAACATTTTGATCATTCTTTCATTAACTTTGAAGTCGCCATATTGTTTAACATTACTTAAACGATAAATACTTTGGCTTCAGTTTTCGTACGCCTTTCATGTTTTAAGTGTTATTGTGCTTTGCTCCTGAAGAAGATCCTTCACTGGAATTGGACCAGTACGCGTTGACCCAAGCGACGACTAAATGAGCCATGCTCTGTGAAAAGGGGGCTTAATGCATCTGCAAAAAGTATCGATCCAGGTCAGCCTGCGCAGTTCGTGCAGGCTAACCTGGACCGAAACTTTTCGCTATGATTCAAATTTCTGTATGTCCAATGACCAGTCAACCTTATGATTCAGACGGTTGTTTGACAGAGTGGTTTCTATTCATCCTTGATTATGTGATGTTTTGCTTGGTATAATGCATTACGGAGATGCAGTTAGCCCCCTTTTGCCAGAGAATGACTCAAATGTATTTGTCATCATGATGACATTGAAGTGCTACTTTCATAAACATGTCATGTTCTTCCTTCAGGCGGAACTGGATCGATACTTTTTGCAAGATGCATTACACCCTCTTTTCACAGAGCAAAGCTCAAATGTTTGATAAATACATTAGATAATTGGCTTGCAACGCGCGAAAAGGGGCATTCGGACATCTGCGTAAAGTGTCGTCTCGGATCAACCTGCGCAGTCCGCGCAGGCTAATCCGAGACGGCACTTTACGACTACATTAGATTTTGTGCTACAGTAGACTTGCGCAAAACAGAAAATTACATAAAAACGGAAAGTGTCGTTTCGGATTAGCCTGCGCGGACTGCGCAGGTTGATCCGAGACGACACTTTACGCAAATGTCTGAATGCTTCTTTTCGCGTGTTGCAGGCCATATATCGATCTAGCTTTGACTTTGGAATGATAGGTAATACAATACAATATGATACAATAGTTTATTCAATACTAAGGCCACTGGCCCATTATATATTACACAGTACATTTGGAATGTATAATTGCATCCGGCAGAGAATATAGACTGGCATCACGACCAGCAATCTAGCTCTTTGATCTCAGGCTATACTCCCGACACTGTCCTATTTTGGAACCAGTCTTTGTAAACTTGTCATATGTAATGTGAGTACAGCCGAGATTTCATTGTTTTTAAGCACCGCAGCAAACTTTTCAGATGTATAGAACAACGTCATTAAACTGAGAGAAATCATACTTTGGAACACACTTCATTCTTTTCCCGAAATGCCAAAAAATAGCTCGATAGTTACAGTAAACTGTTCAGTTCGGAAGACGAGTGTTACCGAAGTTCGGTACTCGGAATATGCAGAAATCTTGTCAACCAAGAGTACAATTCGGCCAACTTTGGGTGATCCGTTGACCAAATCCCTCAACTGTATCACAATTGGTGATATACCCCTACACGATACATTTCTTCGCCGGAAATACACCGCTTTACCCTTCGTAAGCCTGAAAGATTCCACTTCAAGAAAGAAAACAGAAGTCTGAGTCTTTCTAAATACATTTCCGTTGGCGGAGTCTTTCTGGATACATTTCCGTTAACAGACAGTTTTTACATTCAATTTTTAACGATGGCAGTTTTCGCCGAAAGATTGAAAGATAACCGTGGTTGTTGATGTCGTTACTTAATGATCTACATGGGCGCCGCCATGTTTCAGACCATAGTAGCTGACAGTATTTTGAAATGGAAACCTCCTTGATACGGATGAGGTTAGATGTAGTTCCGGAATCGGCCGAGTTGTGACGAGTGTGTATAAATAGTTACAGTAAACTTGTCCGTTTGGAAGACGAGTGTTTCTGAAATTGGGTCCTTGGAAAATGCAGATGCCTCAGGTAAATCTTGTTAACCAAGAGTACGGCTGAAATTTCATTGTTTATCAATACCACAGCAAACTTCCTAACTGTAATGCGAGTACTCCCCAGATGCACTGTGGGTACGACCGAGATTCCAGGTTTTTTATAAATGGCAATATAAAATCCCCAATTGTAATGTAATAAGGTTTCACAGTTTGAGCCCTGCTCTGTGAAAAGGGGGTTTAATGCATTTGAAAAATACGCGCAGGCTCACTGGGCCGATACTTTTCGCTTTTGATAAATTTTATGCATGCTCAAGGACCAGCGTACCTCAAGATTCAGTTGGTCATAATAGAAAACAGATTTTATAGATCTGTGATACTGTGATGACTTCCTTGGTATCATGCATCACGGAGATGCATTAAGCCCCCTTTTCACAAACCATGATTCATTTATAAACGCCACAGCTTGCTTTTCAGATGAAATGTGAGTAGTGACGATATCGTATGTCTGCAAAAACATATAGTTTTCCCCTTTATCATTTTTCAATGCTGTTAGAAGAGCTCACAAACAAACAGACAATAATATCAAAGATCTTACCACACGTTCTGGTTAGTCTGATCTGATCCGTTGGCAGAACATGTTTATTTTCATTTACAATGCACTCAAAGGGTCCTTAAAGTTTATGCTTATTGGAGAGATACTACCGGTAAAAAGTCATAATCTGTGCGACACTTGCAGGGCCCGTATTCGCTTCTTGGTTTAGCCAATCAGACATTGCGTTATTTTGAAAATTAGAAAATTATTGAGAATTTACCTAAGAATACTATAAAGAATTGAAGGTGGATGGTAGGACACCATCTGCTGTCCTGTATTGCATCTACGTTGATCGTTATTTTGTTCATTTTTTTTTTTCAGGATAGCTGAGTGTGCTGGCCTTGACCTACTTTTTTGGTACTAATAACAAATGAATAAATAGAAATTTGTGATTGGTCAAAAATGTAGACATGTTCATTCAAAGGGTCCTTGCCTATTTGCTGGCAAGTTTACGCTGTCTATCATTTTTTTTTTTTAAATATTTTCCTTGTTTGTTAAAAAACAAACCCTTAAAACTGCAACGTTCGGGTACTATCTAATGACAGGAAAAAGTCACCTTTACTTATTTGTCGCTTCGAGGTTTAATGACTTTCTGCTGGTGAGGCGAGAGAAAGATATATATCAAACTATGTGTGACATTCGAGTTTGTAGTTTTTTCTTCAATTTAACGAGTTATACTGTCTCCGATATATGATGTTATATCAGTCTGTACCAGTCTATCGATATTATAGGCCCCCCAAAAACTGTAACACAGTCTATCTTACGGGCACTTTTCTCATCCTTGACAGCAAAATGATAATAGTTCAAACATGATTAGGACCAAGGACTTTGTTCTAACTATGAGTATGTTTTAACCATCAGTATGTTCGAACCATCAACATGTTCGAAATATTAGTAGGTACCAATTATGGCTACCTCAAGCCTAAACTCAATTCGAGTAAAAATAACAATTTCTGTACAAGTTTGATTAAACCATACCTTTAACTACCTATTTATTTCACCCAGTAAACCTTTCCTATGCTACTTTATTTTGCACTTATTTTTACTAGGTTTGTTGCGGTTTGTACTAGTTCACTGTTTTCATTTTTGCCTCACCAAAATATATTGACAGTTCAGCAAAAAAAAACAAAAACCTTGTTCAAAATTTGTGGTCGCAACCCTTTGCTAGTGAACAATTCTAGTTTAGATTTCATCAATAGACATGTTTGTTCAACTTGTACTTATAGTTTTAAGAGTTCTTATATGTAAAGGAGGAAAGATTCTTGCATCAAAATTTATGTCAGGTTCTGGAGCAGATACTGAAAGAGTCTCTGGCATGTTCTCTATCACCGATGCAGGCAAGGTTTGAATTGAATGCTGATCTGCGCTCCTCGCAAACAACATTTGAGGTCACGATCGAACTACAGTATGTGGTGAGATCAGGGTCTATATTCACTAACCATTCTTAAGATCATTCTTAGTCTTGTTCTCAAGAATTTTCTAAATTTGAAAGTAACACAACGTCTGATTGGCTAAACCAAATGGTTTAGCCAATCAGCAGTTGTCTTACTTTCAAATTTGGTAAATTTTAGAGAATAAGACTAAAAATGTTCTTAAGAATGTTTGGTGAATACGGCTCTTGCACTCTTCGCAAGCAAGGTCGCGATCTTACCACAGTATGGGGTACAATCTGATTGTTAGCGTTCAAGGCTAAGTAAACTCCATGGAATGAAAAGATCTAGACATTCGGTTGTATTTATCTACATGCTTATCGTACAATGTTAATGTGTTGGGTTATCGTTTAACCACGGAACGACGTGCGATACCTCCCCGGCGACAACATGGCGGATCTGTGCTCTTTACAATAAATAACCATACCTTGACCTTTTATCAGTTATTCTGAACGGATGAACAGACCCCCCCCCCCTCTCTCTCTCTCTCTCTCTCTCTCTCTCTCTCTCTTCTACACGATGATATGGTTACATTACAGAAATATTCAAACAAAACTTGAAAGAACCAATCCACAGGCTGGGAATTATAAAAGAGTGTCGTGGGGGGGGGGGGGGGGGAGGGGTATCCTGATTTCTGATAATAGCCTTCAGCCTTGTATATTCTTGTCAACAGTTTGTCGAGGTCCTTTTATTTGAGCGGATTGCAGTCTCTGTTGGAATCAGCTCTATGACAACTTTTCCTTTAGCATCGGTCATAAAACGCTTAAACACAATATTAGGGCTTCCTCTCTTGAATTAAACGCCTCATTAAACAATGTCTATTTCAGTTGCCCGCTAATTTAAAAGAGGTCGATAATTCTTTCATCTCTATTGGCTGATAAACGCCATAAAAATAGGGGGTGGTAGTGCAAAGTAACGTTCGTGATGTTTTGTTTTTATTCTAGGTCGTATCTAATGAACTTGGACCATTTTCCAGCCTCGTTGTAATACCATCTATTCATGGCATAACTTGTTCACATAAATCTACAGGAAACGTTAAATAATTCAAAGTGCTGACAGTACCGAAAGGTAGATTTCGTATACGCATGTGTCATTATTTCTCTATCATTGGTGAATATCAGCTGTTCGTGCTTAGCTTCCTTTAGATTCTATGGATTAAAATGCGTTTTAACCCTATAAACAGACGACAAAATTTCAAACTAGTCCATATTGAAAGCATTTGCTTACAACAAACAATAAATGATGTCACGCGGCTTGTTCTTAAAAGAGCCGAAAGCATTATGGAAAAAGGGGAAAAATCTGGTTACCAGCCTTTCTCTTTACCTAAAACGTTTTCAGAAGCTTACATCTTATTGATGATAAAAGCACGGGAATGAACAATTGTATGTTTAAAGTGCATGCACTACATTTTAGTGAGGCAACACTCTTTTTTGTTGTCGGTGACTGCCACCAACCAACGTGACACCACGACATACAGTAGATAACGAGGATGCAATTTACACATCATGTGTACAACAAATATGCTAAATTTACACAAACTGTACGAAAAATTCACATAAAACTCACCCTTGAAGATACTCCAAGGTCAACCTGCAGCCATTCGGACGAAGATTTGTACTTTGCGCACCAACCAAACTTATTTTCCAAGTAAGCTCTGGCGTATTTTTCACGACAATACTTATCCCAGGTGTATGGATATGCTGATGATGCTGTTATTTGCCAGTCTTTAATCTCTCCTGTGCTCATGCCAAGAGGCCCGGACGTGTGACACACTGGAAGGAACAAAAATACTAACTTAGTAATGTTAATTAGGAAGATAAGTATTAATTCTTTAACTCTTAGACTGCTTAGCGCGACTAAAGGACCTTTTGCGGACAGTGTAGATCAAGATCAGAATGCACAGAAGGTGCATTCTGATCTTGGATCTACACTGTCCGATAAGAAGATTTCTCCCCTCCCCCCACCCCCAAAAAGCACCTTTGAAGTAGCAAAATTTGGGTTTTTACTATCAGCTTGAAAGTTTCTTTTCACTTATTTAACAGGATAAGGGTTAGTACAGCTGACGTGTTTTACAGACAAGGAAGACTAAGGCAAAAATCGAAACATACAGAACGTTCTGTCTGATGGTGGCTTTACACTGTCCTATAGATATTTGGATACTCTGTCCAAATTATTTTGACATTAGAACAATTTGGACATTCTTGTGAAAGAAATTGATAAACATATAAGTGATGCTCTGGCAAATGGGGATTTAATGCATCTCAGTGATGCATTATACCAAGCAAGTCATCACATAATTATGGATCCATAAAATCCACTCTGTCTTACAACCAGCTGAAACCTTAGGTAGAATAGTCCTTGGACATGCAGAAAATTTACCAAAAGAAAAAAAGTTTCGGCCCAGGTCAACCTGCACAGACTGTGCAGGCTAACCTGAGTTGATACTTTTTGCAGTTGTGTTAAAGCCCCTTTTCACAGAGCATGACTTATTTATTATGTTTAACTACTGCTCAACATTTTTGGAAGTAGTCTGTACTTAGAAAATGGACAGTATTCCAAAATCAGTATTTCTGCGTCCTGTTCGCTTTGTTCACCTTGTAACCTTGCCTTGTTTCCAAAATTAAATTACTGAATCCACTTTGCACATTCTGATCGACCTACCGCAGTGCTGTGGGTATTGGCCTTCAAAACGTGAAAAAGGGCATTCGGACATTTGCGTAAAGTGTCGTCTCAGATCAGCCTGCGCGGTCCGCGCAGGCTGATCCGAGACGGCACTTTACGACGATATTGGATTTTGTCCCACAGTAGACTTGCACAAAACAGAAAATAACATAAAAACTAACAGTGTCATCTCGGATGAGTCTGCGCGGACTGCACAGGGTCATCAGGTGCGACACTTAACGCAAACGTCCGAATGCCCCTTTTCGCGTGTTGCAGGCCATATGAGGCATGCTCTGGCAAAAGTGGGTTTAATGCATCTCCGAGATGCACTATACTAAAGCAAGGCATTGCATGATTATGGGTCAGTAAGATCTAGCTTGTTTAACAACCGACTAAATCATGAGGCATAATTGTACTTTGACATGTAAAACATTCAAAGATAGTAAGTAGTATCGGCCCATGTCAGCCTGTGTGGACTGCGCAGGCTGACGTGGGTTGATACTTTTTTCCCCAGATGCATTGAGCCCCCTTTTCACAGAGAATGGCACATTTTTAAGGTGGTTGTTTACTATACAATAAAGGTAGGTTATCATGCTTTCTGCAAACATAGAAACCTTGAAGCTACTATCTACATCATACTCTACGACATGTCGGTGTGCGTCACAAATAAAAACAAAATTGTGTGAACAAGAAAGCCACATTCAGAAGAAATTTAGTTTTTCAACCTCCGTGCTCTGTCGGATAGATTTCAGTTGGAATATTTCGGTGATTTGTACTGACTATTCAATTGCCTGCTTTCTTTTTTTAATTATTTTTGTAACAGATTACCATTTCCATTTTGCAAATCTTGCAGTTTAAGTCGTTAGCGTAAAATACGAGCTGCAGATGATGTTATTTCCATCATATGTTTCCACGAAGTTCTCAAAAACCGTCTACTTCAGGAGTGTGAACAGTTGAACTGTCATGTTAAATGAGCTAATTCTGTAACACACGATAATATTTTAGAATTGTCCAAATTGAAAGCATTAACAGACAACAAATGAAATGTGACTCAAATAATGAAATTTGTCTGTGAAAGGGAAGAAAACATTATGGGAAAATGAGGAGAAAAACACTGGTTGGCAGTAATATTCTCTTTATCCCAAAAACCGTTTTCAAAATTGTTTTTCTTCAAGTTCGTCACAATACGGTATTTCTTGATAAAGAGTTTTTACCACACAATCCTGAGTTTTAAAATAACTCAAATAATAAAATTTGTCTGTGAAAGGGAAGAAAACATGTGGAAAAATGAGGAGAAAAACACTGGTTGGCAGTAATATTCTCTTTAACCCAAAAAACGTTTTCAAAATTGTTTTTCTTCAAGTTCGTCACAATACGGTATTTCTTGATAAAGAGTTTTTAACCACACAATCCCGAGTTTAAACAACCCTGAGAAAGAAGCCTTTTGGAAAAATCGTGAGGAAAAGGAGAAAATGCGGGCAACCAGCATTTTCTCCGTTTCCCACATCAACGTTTTCTCTATTTTCAAAACTGAATTCCATCATTTTATTGGCATTTATTTTGTCGTCTGCAATTGTTTTCAGTTTGAACAAGTCTGAAATTTATAAAATTTTTAAGTATAAAAAATGCTTGTAGAATCACGCATGGGGTATCATACGTATATTTTTACTTCTTGTTCGAGTTTAATGAAAGTTACACCGATTAAAATCCCATTATAAAATTACCTTGCAACATGTAAGCATACAATATGTAATGTATCTTCAAAGTGATGCAAAAACACGTGAGAATTATCTTGATGCACTTTTTTGCTTATCTAACCCTTTGCCAAAGGACAAAAGTTTAGATTTCTCTCTTTTGAATTTTGTTTGAACGATTTTTTTTTTTGCCGCTTTCAACATTATTTCAGTCATATCACGGCGACAGCTTACATACTATTGTATGTCCTGGTTTTCATCAGTACAAGGCTAGAGCTCTGTAATGTCTTGCTCAAGGACACCCCAACGATAAACCTAGTGCTTGCAGTGACGCTCGAACCCGGGGCCTCCAGGTAACGAGTCCAACACTTTATCACTGGGCCATACAGGACCCCTGGATTTGTCGAAATTTAAAGCATTAGCAAATGGAAAAATAAAACGTAGCTCAAGTTGTGGAATTTATTATTAGAATGAGAAATAAACATTGTATGAAAAAGGAGAAAATGCTGGTTACCAGCATTTTCTTCTTTTCCCACAATGTTTTCAAAAGCGTTCTACGTCAGAGTCCTTAAACCATGAGATTGTTTGGTAATGGTTGGGGAAAAATGAATCAGGACAACTTTTTACTGTATTAGATTGTGGACGTCTAGAAACAACTTTTCGTTTTCGATTTTAAGTGAGTGTATAAAGCTGAAGCAGATCAGTGAAGCTCGAAAACACTGTAATGATCAAGATCAGACTGCACGGATCTATCTTCAGGCTGATTCAGGTCGACACTCTTCCAGTAGAGTGTGTGAGAGGACACGATGTGTAAAGTACAGATTCACAACGAGGTCATCGGGGAGTTCCGGAAGTTTAGACGTAAAGTCTTTGTTTTATCGGACAGGATTACCATGATATAGTTGATTCAATATCTGAGCCCTGCTCTGTGAAAAGGGGTTTAATGCATCTGCAAAAAGTATCGACCCATGTCAGCCTGCGCAGTCCGCTCAGGCTGACATGGGTCGAAACTTTTTGCTATTTGTAAATTTTCTGTATATCCAAGGACCATTCTACCTCATGATTAAATCGGTTGTTGGACAAAATGGATCTTTTGGATACATAATTACAGGATGACTTGCTTGATATAATGCATTACGGAGATGCAGTAAACTCTCTTTTCCCAAATCGCTCTTTATCTGTTTTTTTTTTTGTTATATTTATGTAACTGTGCTGCTGGGTCAGTAAGCTTGCCAACTACTGGAACGTGCCGAACTCCCTGCCAAAACCCGCACGCATCTTCGGTGGCCCTTACGCTTTGTAGTGAACTATAAATAAATTGTCCATGATACGTTGTATACGTGTTTGGTAAATCTAATTTGTACCCCTGCTGATGTCATGAGAAAACGTTGCGTGAAAAGGAGTGGTTGCTTGTAACAAACAATTGCTTTTTCTCAATATCTCTATGAATATAGTAAAAATGTAATTTACTTTTTGCGCAATTCAATCCAGATTATTTGATCTGCCCTAGACGTACGTCTGTGAGAAATCCCTGTGTCTAAATGGGTTCACACTTTATCAGTCTGGTTTGCAAGATAGCAAGAAAGAGCAGTCTGATAATTGTTGGTTCTTTGTTAAAATTTGTAACCTTACGATGCTGTAGGGCCATCTACCGAGTTGTGTAAATCTCACACTCAATCCAGTACAACAGATTCTAATCTGTAGGTCCACGGACGTGACCGTCATTTATTGCGAGTGAAACGAATTTTTTTAACGTTCAGGATCAAGAATGTGTTAAACAGATTGATTATCCCCCACGTTGCAAGCAAAAACAATAACTGATGCCTGTATATTCTAACTCTGAATCAAATTTACGAAATGTTATTTCTCGATAATCGGAATCGTTTTGGACCTAAGAAATCAGTTCGAGGTATCCATATATTCGAATGGCCGATTGTCTCTACTTCATCCTTTGTTAAAGTATAAACATACATAAAGTCCTTTTGATTCTTAAACACATAGGAACATGGAAAATAGTGCAGCAGCTCGCATGACCAATCAGTACTGCTGTTGCACGATTCCTCAGGAGCATTTCCACTCAGATAATATTTCGAACAAACGTAAATATTCGGATTCTCGATTCTTTTTTTTTTTAATAATGTCGATTTCAGTGTACACAAAACGACAGCTGGCATCTAAAGTTTCTTTTTTTTTTTTTCAATATCTCAACTTCGAGCACTTAAAGTTCGAAAGTTTGAAGCAGGTCCTTGGAAACAGCATCTGAAGTTTGGCATTATCTGGAGCAAACACAACTTTCAACTTCAAGCAATAAAAGTTCGAAAGTTTAAAAAAATATCTGGAAAACAGTAAATTAGTCTGTAAGCCGATTTCCAAGTAGACTAAACGATCTACACTGATCTTTGTCTAACAAAACTAATTGCTTAATTAGAACAAAGGCAAGCCAATTCGTTACATCTTCTTTTATTGTGCAATAATTGACGTACAAATAAACCCTTAGACTGTCAGATAAAAACGAAACGTGCCTTTTTAACTCATTGAAATAACTAAGAAACGAGTATCGACTTTTCATTGCTGCTTGGGTCAAAACATTTTACAAATTATTGGACAGTGTGGATCCAAGATCAGACTGCATGTTTTGTGCAGTCTGATCTTGGATTTACACTGTCCGCCAAGGCAGTTCCAAAGTTGTGATAGGAAACCGAAGAGTTTAGCTGGAGAATCTCCCTGAATTCTATCAGACTGTAACGTATGTTCCTATCTTTTGTACAAATCTTGCCAAACTTCTGTATTTAACATCAACAGGTCTTCTTTATTCTATCGGTCTTTATTTTCTTTTATCAAGATTGCAACTTTAACCCATTACTCCATAAGATGTTATTTGACTTTCTACGCACTATGAAAAAAAATCTACAAAAGTAAACAAAGAATAGTTAGTAGTATAGGCGTATGCGTATCATGTCGGCACTGAAAATATTTGAAACGATTGGTTCTCTTTCCTATCCGGCACCATAGTCGTAAGAGTGACGTATGTTTACTTCCGGCTTTGTACTGTTTCCGGTTCCGTGTTGAAAGATGTAATATAGTTCTATAATGATGCAGCATACTTAATGTTTCTGTCTCAGCTATACTACTTTCCTTTTCTTGTAACAAGCAATTTCTAATTTTCCCAACTTTTTTTTTAAACGTTGTCAACAGCAGATGCGTATAGGTCATTTCTGAACAGCAATAGGTTAATTAATAATCTCAAAAAAGATATCAATAATAATATAATATCAATCAAATCAATCATATCAGGTAAACTGAAGAAGTTGCCGGAACAGAGAACTTTATTCAAATAGCAGTTTAAAAGCTTGTTCCTGTTCTATATACATCTATTAAGCATTTGGCTACAGGTCAATTCAAATTAAAGACGACATTTGTGCGGTTTTAGAATTGCTGAACACCATGTTAGACCAATAAGCTGCTTTTACTCATTTCCTGATATTTCTGAGAAAATCTTCTGAGATAACAGACAGTTGTCTACTTGTAAATGATCAGCTAAGATAAACCGTTTTGTTTGCATGTTCAAGTGATTTACAAAGATTGTGCAATCGATAATGACATAGCTTCATACTTCCTGCCTCTTCCACGTTTGTCTGTGAAAGGTGCGAGCTCCCGGGAAGTGAATATTCAATCGAAGTCTTTCTTAATTAGCCATGCTCTGTGAAAAGGGAGTTAATGCATCTGCAAAAAGTATCGTCACAGGTCAGCCTACGCAGTCCGCGCAGGCTGACCTGTGACGATACTTTTTGCTTTTGGTAAATTTTCTGCATGTCCTAAGACCAATCTACCTCATGGTTAAATAGGTTGTTAGACAAAATGGATTTTATGGATCTATAATTATGTGATGACTTGCTTGGTACAATACATCACGGTGATGCATTAGATCCTCTTTTGCCAGGGTATGGTTCATATTTCTTTGACAAAAAGTTCGTTAATTCATATTATCATTTTCATTGGCAATTCTCGCTGATGGGTTGATAGATATGAGTAACTTCACTGTAGCTGTTTTTGTCGTTGATCAATGTTTTCATGGGCGCGGCCATGTTTAAGATCAACACGACTGAAATCAGTTAAAAATGGAAACCTGCTCGATATAGACGAGATTAGATACAGTCACTGAAACTACCGAAATTTGACGAGTGTGAAAGAGTTGTAAAGGCTTGTGATTAAATGGAAGTACATGTACGTATACGTAGATGCTATCACGGAAACAACCGAATTTTGACGAGCGTTAAAGCGTTATAACGGTTTGTGATGAAATTAAAGTACATGTACGTGCACCTAGCTGTCGTTCTAACCTGTTTATTTTTTAATGTGAATTCCATGCAACTACTTTTGTAAAGTCGTTTGATATATGATGACGATAAAAATTTATTGCCAATGCATATTGCAACCCTTATGCAGGTTACAAATCGTCGGAGCGCGAAACTATTGCGTACAACATTTAACTTTACCAGCCCACAAATTTTTATCCGAGCGGTTTAGTGAGAGATACCCTTGCTGATGAGTAACTGTCCTCAATTCTTTCGGTGTCATTTATTTTGTAAAAAGCTAAAAAGAACACGAGGTTATATTGAGGTTTAATAACTCTTAGAGTGCTAAAGTTATATGAAATAGAAGCAAGTCATCTGAAGAGAACAGACTTTCACAGACAAGGCTGTTAAAATCTGAATTTATCACAAACTATAAGACGATGGAGATCCAAGATCAGACTGCACGTTGTGTGTAGTCTGATCTTGGTTCTACATTGTCCGTTAAAGCACAAGTAACGTTGTGCTGGTTGACTCTGTAAGAGTAAAATATGACAATAGAAGACAATGGCATGGCATTTTTACAATTATTTACAGCTACATGCCCTGACATCAACACTCCTACCTTATGACTTATAAGCGAGGAAGGAAAGTAATTCATCGTTTTGGACGTGTTTACGTTCAGGATATGTAATAAAAATTTTACAGTATTACCCAAACATTGTATATTATCCCTTCTTCTGCTAACGTGGATGTATTTTGTAAAGAGGGCATGTCAAAATCCAATTGCGCATACGTGCAGTCTGGTCTTGACCTACACTCTTCTGGGTTTTGAACATACGATCACAATAAAATGCATTTTTTTTAAAAATGTCATCAGAGTAAATCCGGCAGAATGAAGTTCTTGCAACTAGATATACGATTGATAACTTTAATTCTTATCTTATAATTCATTTTCCTGCTGGAACTTTGATAGGTTGTACTATAACAAATTGTCAGGCTCATAATAATGTCTATGCTTATGATACGATATAAATTTGCCTGCATTTTTAGTCCCGATTTGTGTACTTTTGGTCGCCAGCGGGCCTTTAAATCGCGGCCAAATGAATACAACGGAGAAATCAGTATTTGCACTAATCCGTCATCTTCTCGATGGCTTAGCCAATCAGACGTTGTGTTACTTTCAAATTTAGAAAATATTGGAGAATAAGGCAACATATGCATGCTAAGAATAGTTTGTGAATAGCGGCCGTACTGTTTTCTACCGACTAAAATATTTGGCACTGTATGAAAGATTTTGTCTCCAGACGACAAAAAACTTCAGACAACAAACCCTTACACTGCCAAATATCTAAAATGGACATTTCTTTTCGGTAAAAAAGACAAAATAAGATGTAGCTCGATTTCAGCTTCTGTTCAGAAAATCTTACGACAATAACGGACAGTGAAGAATCAAGATCAGGCTGCACTTTCTGTGCAGTCTGATCTTGGATATACACTGTCTGCAATATCAATTAAATTTGCCTAGTATTCTAAGTTTTAACTCTTCACCACACTATCACGAGTTTCAACGACCTTGAATAGAAAGCCTTCTGAAAACATTGTGGGAAAGGAAGAAAATGCTGGTAACCAGCACTTTCTCCTCTTAGATGTTTTCTGCCATTTCAAAGACAGAAATTATCACCTGAGTTACATTTATTTAGTCGTCAGCAAATGCTCTGAATTTGGACTAGTCTAAAATTTTGTCGTCTGGTAAAGAGTTAATGACGAAATTTAGCACGAACAAGCCGTGCATACAACTGCAGCAGACAGATAGCGCGCACTCGTGCTGGAAGAGGACACCGGATTTTGGCTGGGACTATATCAGTGATATTTTTACCTGAGTGTTTATCATCTCAAGTTTTACGGTTCTATCGTAAATTTACAGTCGTTATTTCTGGCACATTGTGTTGAGGAAGTATGTGAAAATTCTTGATTAAGACCATACGGACGCCTCTTCTCCATTCTATAATTAAAAAATCTTGTATTTGATGGTCTAATGGTCTATTTCATGTTATTTTGCGGTAAAAGTACACTCTGACTTGTCTTCATTTGCTGGCTTTCGAAATTTACCTGTCCAACGACACTTTCATCCTTGCTGGACTTGTGGATCCATAGGATCCATTTCGTCTAATGACCGACTAGATCATGAGGTAGACTGGCCCTCTGACAATCAGAAAATTGACCAAAAGCAAAAAAGGGTTTGACCAAGGTCAGCCTGAACGGACTGCGCAGACTGACCTGGGTCGATACTTTTTGCAAATGCATTAAGCCCCCTTCTCACAGAGCATGACTCATTTGTATTTGTGATTGTTGGCATTTACATCGTGAGATACAACATTAGTTGCGTTGGCAGACAGTTTAGATCAAGATCGGACAAATCCTCCCTGTGTTCTTACTTTTACACTGTCCGATATTTTTTATTTTCTTTTCAAACGCCAGCTGGGAATTTAGTGTGTTAAATTTCTTTTCAGTGAGGGGAAATACTTTTATTTCATTGGCTGCTAAGCAGTTTTAACTACGATCGTTTGCTGTCTAAAGAGTTGCATGATGACCAACACTATATATACCAAGATTACACGACTGATCCTAGTCCACAGTCTTTGCCTTAAAAATACATATTTGTTATCGGAGATAATAACTAAAATGTGTGCTAGTATATTAAAGCTGAGAGCAATTAATTAGAAATTGGGCTGTGCAGACAAAGATCAGACTGCACAGACGTGTATACATGTACTGATCTTGAAAAAGTAACCAGAGGTCACGATACGCAAGGTTTATGTAAGCCGACGATTTCAAATTTTTCAATAGATTTGACTGATGAAATGATGGTTCACACCTCTTTATCCATCATTTCAACTCCCTCAAGTAAATAGAGGGGGATCCAAACGGTAACCTGTTGATTTTGACAATTACAGTTATATCACTTAGCCACTCAGGACCCCAACTTTCTGCCTTTGTTTCTCTTATTCATTTCCGTAATTTTTTACACATATGGGACGTTGTTGAATGATAAATGAGCAGAGTATTCTTCCCATGAAGAGGTTTTTTTTTTCTCTTGTAATATAGTGTAAAACGTGCCTTGATTTACGTTGTTAAAAACAAAGGAACTTATAAATTACAAAATACATCAACCATAATAAAGACTCTCACATTCCTTCCCCGTGTGACCTCCCTAACCCTTAGGCTGATAAATGTGACTATAGGTACGCGAACAGTGTAGATTAGGATCAGACTGCACAGAACAAGCAGTCTAATCTTGGGTCTATACCAATTTGTTCGGTGAGGGTTTTTTTTATCCAAGTAAAGAACTTTGACAGCACATTAATTGTTTTTTTTTTTTATATTCTCATTTAATTAACAGTTTAAAAGCTAAATAAACAACGTGTTGACATAAATCTCATGCTAAGACAATAAAACATATGTTTCATTTCTTCATATGATTTCATATTTTCATTCGCGTAAGAGAGAGAGAGAGAGAGACAGACAGACAGACAGACAGACAGACAGACAGACAGGCAAGGGGGGGGGACGCAAACTTGAACTTGGAATCAGACCAGATGCCTTTGTTACGCTAGTGTAAAATCCCTATTGTTAGTTTCTAGTTTCAAGACATTTAAAACCACCTCACAATCAGAAAGTTTTTTTTTTTAAGTCATCATCTTTCGAAATCTTAACGATAAAATTCCCTGAAAAAACCGTCAATTTCACTTCAGTTTCAAATGTTTAGCAAGCCCATCGATGGATTCAAACCTAGTACCTTCGAATGACAGACAGGTTAGTGCTTTATATTAAACAGCTTTCCCACGTCCGTCAAAAGTTGTTCCCCTTCGGCATGGACCGGTTTCCAACTGCACTGATGTCTCGGCCTCCTATTCTTACGACACTGACTCGCTTTCTAAATAAAGAACAACCGCCCTTCTGTAGCAAAAAATCGCTATCCAGTAATTTATGTAAAATGCAGTTTTGGGTAAATTGAGATTAATTGAATCGTTGCGTCCTGCAGAATAACTCTTAACCAGGGTGTCATGTAACGGCCCTAGGGAAGGAGGTTTTGGAAAATATAGTGGGGAAAGAAGAAAATGCTGGTAACTTTTCCCAGAATGTTTTTCTATCTTTTCAAAGGCAAATCCCAACATATAAGCCAAATTTAGGTTTTTTTATGTAAATGCTTTCAATATGGACGATTTTAAAATTTTGACGTGTGGTAAAAGGGGTGAACAAAGCCCATAAATTTTCTGACAGTGTATTTGCCAAATACAAAATTACATTTAAGACAGGTTCGGATTTTCGTCAGCTATATCTGTCGTAATTTTGCACATTTGTAACACACAAAAAACAGTTGTATACTTTGATAAACTAATATGTATTTAATTGATTTATTCCTGTATTTTTTGGGCGCGCAAACACTTCAGTTACTTTTTTATCTATCAAAGACTGCTGGCTCTGTGCTTACTGTGTTAGAAGACGAACTTTGTTCGGGTTTAATTCATTATTTCCAGGAAATAAATTTATCTCATTACCTATCACATTGCCTCCCTTGTTTTCAATGTAGTATAATCATTACGAATTATCACATAACCTCCCTTGCTTTCATTGATATATAACCGTTACGAATTTTCTTATCTTACACACGTTTGAGACAGGCATTGTGAGACATGATAGGAGACCGTCATTTTATACCTCCTTCAGAGAGTGGACTTTCTACTACACGCATACATGTGAAAACATTACGACAAAGTGAAAATTTCCTAATAATGAGTCATTTCTAGTTGCAAAAAAAATGTTTGTTTTAAAATGTGGACCTCTGCAGATGGTCATATATTAGTACTGTACATACAGATATTGTATTGTATATTATTGTATTGTATTGTATTATACTAATCAAATCACCTTTTTTCAGAGTGGATCTAGCATGAATCATAACTTTTTCAGTTCGTATTCACCTACCATTCCTTCGAACATTCTTAGTCTTATTCTCAAGAATTTTCTTTATTTGAAAGTAAAAATAACCTCAGTCTTGTTCTCAATAATTTTCTAAATTTGAAAGTAAAACAACTTCTGATTGGCTAAACCAAATGGTTTAGCCAATCAGAAGTTGTGTTGCTTTCCATATCCAGAATAAGACTATGAATGAAACTAAGAACGGTTAGTGAACAAGTTGGCTTCTTTACAAAAGAAGCCAGGAGAGGTCAGCATCAATATTTTCAAATACTTTATTGGCTTTTAATTTCAATATATTTTGGTACATGTAAAGAAACAAGTAAAAAAGCCACCGCGTAGAAACCTCATGTGCTTTACATGACGGTCATTTGACCTTCTTGCCGCCTTTTCAAGTCGCATGATCTTGTCCAGCGGTCTTCTTTCTCTTTTTTAACGAAATTCATTTTTTCTTCTGCTTAGATTTATTTGCTTAATGAAAAATTACAATTATTTGAAAGGTCATTTGCAGCCATGGCAAATGGCAAATTAATATAACAAATCTTTTCTGAAATTCGTCATATAAAAAATAAACCACGTCTATTTCCTGTTTCGGTTTTTTGATTTCGCTTTATTTACAAAACCATGACGAAACAGACTGTATATCAGAACAATTTCGCAAGAAAAATGGATTTAGACAGCAAATTCTGTGGCAGTCTGCCTTTTAAACTCACCACTGTTGGAGAGGTCTGATGACCTCTCCAATAAGGGCCCTGCAGGAAATACAGTTCTACCACAACTTTACATATTTCGAACAAGGAACTGACAGAGAGAAAAAAATATCTGACTACACGCTCTATTCGTTCTAATTATGTTTCATAGCCTTTATGGCGCCAATATACGCACGGAACGCGCAGTCTAATCTCTGATCTACAATGTCCACAATTTTGTGAAATATTTCGGCAAAAAATACGCTACAAATTGTAATTATTTAGGCTGTACCTTTCAGCGAAACTCTGGAAAAAGGGGGGGGGGGGTAATACATTTTGGCAATGCATTATACCAGGCAAGTTATCACATAAGTATGGATCCATAAAATCCATTTTGTCTAACAAATGACCAAATCATGAGGCAGAATGGCCCTTGGACATACAGATAATTTACCAAAAGCAAAAGTTTTGATTCATGTCAGCCCGCGTGGGCTGCTTTTGCGGACGGCAAAAGATCAAAATAAGACTACACAGAACGTGCAGTCTGATCTTGTATCTATACCGTTCGCCTGTATAGTCTAGCCTGCATGATAGATTTTTTTTTTTAAGTTTTTCAATGGATTTCTATTATCAGCTGTCGGAAGAGATCGAGTATATTATATTTGGCGCTGAAGAAATAAGGGTTTATCATAGACACGTTTGTTACGTTTGGCTTCAGAAAACGGTCTCAGCCGTATAATAGTATAATAGTTTACATGTATTCTGCAGTGTCATCTTTAGAAGATAAATATATCTTCAAACGATTACATAAATAGACTATTAAGGCATTCCAGTCGTTGCGTTGTAGTATATTAAGCCATAAATTTCAATGTTTGCTTTATTGAAGCACAGGTTTCTGATCGACCAATTACTAAAAGAATGATAATACCGCGAAACATTTATGAAATGTGATATCCTTCTGATATATAATCACTTAAAATTTTGTCGCGACACTCTAATCGCCTGTCAATCAGCATTATTCTGAAGAGAACGCTTGTTTTGTAGAGTTCTATATTTGAAAACTATGGAATTGAACTGGAACCATAACCGATCCTGTCAACCATTATGACAAACACTGAGAGAGGTGTCGATAAATTGTTGACACTGACGCATGAGAGATATGGAAATATAATTTTAAATCGTATTAACGTTACACCATTTCTGCCTTTTTGGAATAAAAGCCTGTCAAAGTAGTAGTATATCGGTAAAAAAGGGTAGACTACGTGAAAACTAGATACAAAGGTTCCGATATCAATAGAGAGTGAAACTTTGGTAAAACAGAGTGCTCTGCATGAAATCGGTATAATGTCGTTTTTTCTGGTGAAAAAGGTCTGATATCGTTTGTGATAACTTTCAGAGTGAAACTGCAGGAGAATAGCAGTTCAGATACAGGAAAAAAAAAACATTCGGTTAACCCTTCACCAGACAATCCCGACTTTTAACGGCCGTTAGGAAGAAGATTTTTTTAAAAGTTGTGGGAAATGAAGAAAATGCTGGTACCAGCATTTTCTTCTTTTCCCACAATGTTTTCTACCCTTTGAAAGACAGTTTTTATGTTTTGAATAACATTTAATATGTCGTCTGCAAAAGCTTTCAATTTGGACAGTTCTAAAGTTTTGTCGTTTGGTAAAGAGTTAATTCTTATCTTGCTAAATAAGTTAAATCAAAATTTCAAGCCAATAGTAAACACCCGAATAACCCTGTTTCAAATTTATTTTTTAAAGAAAAATATCTCATTATCGTGGATTGTAGATCCAAGATCAGATTGTACGTTCTGCACAGTCTGATCTTGATCTACACTGTCCGCAAAAGGTCAGTGAGTCGAGCTTAGCAACAAAAGAGTTAAATTTCATAAATTTCAGTCAAGGTAGAGAACATTTGCAAAAACCATGCCAGAGGATACGAAATCGCACGTGCTTGTTGGGAAAACTGAAATGTAAACTGTACAGGTGTGTAGATTCTACCATCAAACCTAATCTATGAAATAAACAGCACAGGCAATTGGCAAACTGTAAATGTTTGAAGTGTCTAAACTACAAACAGATAAACAAATTTAAAAGACATATTATGTAGCAATTATACATGACAATAACAAAACTGACAAAGGTTTTCTATTTCTAAATACAAAAGATTCGATTTTCTTTTAGTTTTTTTTTCCTAATAGACATTACGGACAGAAATAAAAGTTCATTGCAATAGATAATAACGTAACACTACACCTACTACTAGATAATACCAGCAGATTACTGTCGTTTACAATTGTAAAGGTATTCCATATCGTTAATCAAGTAGAATAATGTTCCCATTGCTCCACTCAGCATGGGTCGCCATATTGCACCACTTGTTATTATTTCAGCTATTTATGTTTTCATTATTGTACTATCGACAATTAAGATTTTTCAACTTTCTCTATGAAAGACAACCGAGATTTGTAAGGTATATATTATTTTTTTCGCAAAAATTAATTTAGCATTTTACGCTCTTACCGAGGTTATAAAAGTCACAAACAAGTACTTTACACATGAAAAGTAAATACATAAGTATATTAAAATAGTCTATAATAATATATAACAATTTATTGTTTTATTGCATTGTTATATAGCAGGTAATTTCAAAAGAATTCAATACAATCATAACGTGGAAAAGATATCAGCTGACCTCTTCACAGTGCATCACACACTGGCTTGTAACACGCGAAAAGGGGCATTCGGACATTTGCGTAAAGTGTCGTCTCGGATCAGCCTACGCAGTCCGCGCAGGCTAATCCAAGACGGCACTTTACGTCTAAGTTAGATTTTGTTCTTCAGCAGACTTGCGCAAAACAGAAAAATACATAAAAACGGAAAGTGTCGTTTCGGATTAGCCTGCGCGGACTGCGCAGGCTGATCCGAGACGACACTTTACGCAAATGTCTGAATGCCCCTTTTCGCGTGTTGCAGGCCACACTAGTGTCTCAACTCTTTACCAAACAATCTACAGTTTTAACGACCCTGAGAAAAGCGGCTTCTAAAACCCATATGTTCCCATCCTTTCAAAAACAAATCCTGTCATTTGAGCCACATTTATTTGATTGTCTAAATGTCTGCAACTGCTTTCATTTTGGACTACTCTAAGATTTTGACCTTAAATCTTAAAAGCTTAACTATAACAAACGAATGTGAGTTTTTTTAAGGCTATGACGGCCCTGGATCGCCTCACCTCATTTTAAATTCTTGATAGATGAATATAATGTTTATTAAAAAACAAGCTATCATTAACTCCATCGATCTGACTATGTTTCTTATTTGTACAAAAATATGTGACTTCGCAAAAAGTACGTTAATATTTGGACAGGTAACTAGCTTTTTATACATGATCAACCATTATGAACCCATCAGAGATACCAAGACAGGTTTGCTAAATATTAAACTGAACATTTGGCCCTAGGATTTACTCACAGCTTTTCCAAGATGTCACATATGATTCGAGATGACTTATTCTAGAACTTACCCCCAAGAGTACAAAACCGCTATTACTTAGAAGAGACTCTGTGATCGTCAGTCTCGTCCAAAAATTTACCAAGGTAAACAGTCTGGCCAAGTTTACAGAAAATGTTGCCTGTTGAGTGTATGACAGAATTTTCTAAGATTTGACCTGCATTTTGACTCAAAGTGACTCGTCTTTGAAACTCATTCAAGATGCTATCAAGGCAAACATTCTGACGCAGTTTTATCGGACTGAAAATATGGCATTCAGTGTGCACACGAGAATTTTCTAAGAATTGACCCAGTGAGCTAGTGACCCAGTTTCAGAATTATTGAACTGAAGTGAGGCATCTAAAATGCACGGAAGATTTTTTCCATAGATTTGACCAAATAACCTTTTTTGACCAGAGGTGATCCATTTCCGAAGTGGTTCGAGAAAACGTAAGCACAGCATTTCTGGCCAAGTTTCATAAGCATTGGACTGCAATTTATCGCCCCCAGGATGTTTTCCTAAGATTTGACCCAGTAACTTACTTTCTCATCCGCAATGACCCACTTTTAAACTCGTCCAAGGATATTACTAACACAAAAGCTATTACCTAGTTTAACTTTTTAACAAACAATCCAGAGTTTTAAACAACCCTGAAGAAGAAGGCTCTTGAAAACATCGCAGGAAAAGGAGAAAATGCTGGTAACCAGCATTTTCTCCTTTTCCCACAGTTTCCTACCCTATCAAAGACAGAAATCATTACTTTTTTTTTTTTGGTGTCATCTGCAGATGTTTTCAGTATGTTATGTCCAAAATTTTATTGTGTGGTGAAGACGGTTCAAGAACACTGGACTGAAAATGCAGCTTCTAGACCATATGCAGACGATCTAAATGTTCACAACAGACGACGCAAGACCGACACGGCCGGATCCCAAAAGCTCTTCTAAAAATAACATGGGAAAGAGCAGTACGAGGGGAGAATGTGAAACTAGTATTACTCGAATAAATTGACCTGAAATTGACCTTTATGCAAAGAATAATTAAAGAGTGAATATTTATATCATCGGGTATAATCGGACGGTACGGAAATTCTGTTAACGGTAAATGTCGGGTTTGACCCTTACTGTGCCATAGCAAAAATAAGAAGCTTTTGCGGATGGCATAGGTCAAGATCAGACTGCACAGAAAGTGCATCTTAGATCTATGTCACCCGCCACGTATTACCAATTGAAACCAACAAAATAATGTTTATTTCAGGTATTTTAAGTATTATTTGAAGACACGATAAATCTATTAGCAGCCTAAAGAGTTGAAAAACGTGCACATAGTTCCTCATGAAGACGATATTAGCCGAAGCTAAGTTTGGACAATAATTCACGCGTGTAATATATGGTAATAGAGGTCATTTATTTCATGTCAATTTGTTCGAGTAATAATATATATATATCTGTGTTTTAGAAAAGTTCACAGGATGGGGGGAAAACCTTACCATTTCAGTGAAAAGCGTTTTTAGATCATCTTGTTTAGACTTGTTTTCTTGCATTCATTTACACAATTCAATGCAATATAGATCTATCTAAAGAAGATGATCTTAAATGCTTTTCACAGAAATGAGAAATCTCTCCTGTAGAATTTTCTAAAATGCAGATGGAATAGTTTCGCATTCACCCGCTCAAATTGCTTTCAACAAAACCGACTGTTTAAGCACATCAAATATTAAGTTACTTTCAATATTTAATCTAGAAAGGAATCAATTTAATAAATCATCTCCAGGAGCTGCATTAATTGATGAAAAGAAAAGCAAGATTTAACGCAAACGATTTCTCTGATTTTAATTATCAAAGGAAACAACGCGTTTTAAAAGTTGGCACTCAAACAACATTTTGAATACAGACCTGAGAAACACAAAAATGAAAATGGCACGTTTTTTATATTCGAGTATGGAAATTACTTCCCAAAATAATCAATGCTTGAAATATTTTTTGTGCGATTAAAGTCATATTTAATTGCTTTGAAATGGTTGAAACATTAGATGCGTCGGTATTTCCAGTAGCAGCCACTTTTAGGATGCACATTAACTCTTTACCAAACGACAAAATTTTAGACTTTTCCAAATAAAAAGCATTTGCAGACGACAAATTAGATGTTGCTACCGTGGTGATTTTTGCATTAGATTGGGTAGAAAACATTGTGGAAAAAGGAGAAAATGCTGGTTACCGGCATTTTCTCCTTTTCCCACAATGTTTTCAAAAGCCGCCTCTTTCAGGGTCGATAAAACTCAGAATAGTGTGGAACAGAATTAACAGAGTAATCAATGTTTAAGCAATATGTAGTTAAAGTGTGCGCACAGTTGGATCATTTTTGTGAAGTTTTAATGAGGCATCATAAGTGTTCATTTTAATTGTGTACATAAAAACTTATGATCTAATAAAACTGTATTGCTTTTTTACATAATGGTTTTAAAAAAACACAAGTCATTAATAAATGCAAAAAATACAAACTGATTGAAAAATCATCACTCTATGTCTCTCTCTCTCTCTCTCTCTCTCTCTCTGCCAATATAGATTTTTACACCTGTTCTGTTCTATATTGATGTATTCTTATGAATGGGAAGTGACAAAGTGATAAAATAGCCAATAAAATATGTGTATTTTGTGACATGTCCGGTTCAGAGTATATCTATAATAACTTGCATATATAGGCATATAGGCACTAACATTACCTGTAGTTCATTAATGAATGACTTTAATCACTACATTTTTTGTTTGGGGGGGGGGGAAAGGGTTGGAAGTGTATACTTGAACACTTACCATACCACAAAATTTCAGACTTTGCCAAATTGAAAACAATTGCAGACGACAAAATAAACATGGCTCAAATGTTGGAATGCCT
Source organism: Hippopus hippopus (assembly GCA_946811185.2). NCBI lineage: Eukaryota > Metazoa > Mollusca > Bivalvia > Cardiida > Cardiidae > Hippopus > Hippopus hippopus. Next base: position 44,035,811 of record OX328107.1, on the reverse strand, counting down.
ATGATCGGGAAGAAAACTGTGAGAGAGGGAGAAAAGGCTGGTTACCAGCATTTTTTCCTGCTCCCACAATGTTTTTAAAAGCCTTTTTAGTCAATGTTGTTTCATATTGAATTCGTCTTAATTCAAGTATTCGAGTTACTATGAATTACTTGGGTAATATCAAAGTCGCAAGAAACTTTGTGTAACTCGGGTCACGTGTTTCCCCCCCCCCCCCCCCCCCCACATTATCTGGAACATCTTCTGCTTGACTTGATTAATGATGCGTTGTCTTCTGAAACAGTTTCGCTTTAGATGGCTTTGAAAAAAAAGCATGGTAAAATATGGTCAATCAACATTAATTAAAGATGAATATACAATGTGCAGAAAAACGCGTGAAGACATTGTGGGGGAAGAAAGGCGAATTGCTCCTTGCGAGTGATTTCTCCTTTAGTAACAATGTTTTATACGAGGTATAAAGAGGTCTGCTGCAAAATCTGAAGATTAGTCTTCAGAAAGTCATGAAGTAAACAAATTCTGTATGTCAACACGAGAACATAGATAGAACGGGGAAAGAAGCTAACGTCCCGCTAACTATCATCGAATTCATATTTTCGCATTTGGAGGGAAAATGGGCGAGCTGTACTGACAGGTTAACCCTATGTGCGCCATAGATAAAGACATAGGCTTTTGCGGACGGCATAGGTCAAGATCAGACTGCACAGAACGTGCAGTCTGATCTTTGATCCATGTCGTCCGCCTTGTTTAGTCAAGCCTACGAAGTTTACATCTTTCCGGGTTCCAGTGGATGTACCAGTGGACCCGCCCAAAGCGGTCGAGTTTACATAAAAATTATTCGATGCCTAAAGCGTTAATGCCTCATTCTTAATATTTGGACAGCCCTAACAGCAACTCTGGTATTCAATCTGTCAATAATTATGGCTAGATAAATAACTCGGTTTTGCAAAAAACATCAACATTTTGGCACACTATGGCGTGTTTTGCACAGCAAGCCTCTTTGATGTTTTTTCTCTCTCTCTCGATTTTTTTCAGCATTTTTGTGGAGGTATCCAATAGGGGATTTTTCGTGAATGAGCTCTTAAAAATGGTAAGAGTCATGCTCTGGTAAAATTCGGGATTACAGCATCTGCAGAGAATATCGATCCATGTCAGCCTGCACAGTCCGCGCAGGCTGACGTTGTTCAAAATTCTGTTCTATTTGTAAATTTCATGCATGTTCAAAGACATTTCTACCTTCATATCCAGTCCATTATCAAACTACATGGATTTTATGGATCCCTAATAATGTGATGTCTTGTTTGGTATCATGCATCACAAAGATGCATTAAACCTCCTTTAGCCAGAGTGCCGCTCGTATATTTCTTGCCGAAATTAGTGAGTAAGTACGTATATACAACCACAAAATCAATCCATCATTTGATATATGTCTGATTGTACAAATATTGTTTACAACAATTCCCAACGCTTGGTCATATGCAACTTCCCTTTCCAAAACAGTCAACATATCCTCTTTTAACCATTTACCACAAAATCTCGAGTTTTAATGAACTTGAAAGAGAAGGCTTTTGAAAACTCTGTGGAAAAAGGAGCAAATGCTGGTCATCAGCATTTTCTCCTTTTCCCACAATGTTTCTACTCTATCAAAGACAAAAATCGTCATCATTTAGAGCTACATTTAATTTGTCGCTTGCTAATGCTTTTAGTTGGTCCGGTCCAAAATTTTGTCGTTTGGTAAATAGTAAAATAAATAAAGTGACCGTTGTTTCGCCAGCCATCTCCGAGATTTATATGACTTACTGCTCGAAAAAGGAGCAAATTCTTATAAGATTCTTGAAATGATGTTTTACTATCTATCAACTGTTTCATTCTTTACCTTAATAAAACTGACTTCTCATTGGCCAACCACTGGCATGTACAAAGATGACGTCTGAGAGCGCTTATCTACGACATTCAACAACTACAGACATGATATAATTCATAAGTATTTTCCAAATTTGCCATAAACAGTATCTTATCAAAAATGCAATTCCCTTTTTTTTTATATCACTCCGCGCAGCGCTATAACAGCCAGGAAATGCAGGGTTTTATAATTACTGACAGATAGTCAGCCCCCTCTGTGAGTAAGTACTTGCCCTCGGAATCTGTTAAACTCGTAAAAATGCTAAACCTTAATAACTTATTCTTTACGCTGCTTGCTAATTACTGCAACCGTCCAGGTAAAAATATGACAATGCTTTTATTCTGAAATGCATCCATAGCTTCGATAAAAGAAGATAGGTGTCATTAATCGATCAATTTTGCGCTACATATCATGCTTTCAAAGTAAAGTTTTAACATATATTTTAATAGAGGTAATCTACAGTGAACAGGTATGTGTTTACATCCAAGGGAGAAAGAGATTAATAGTCCCGCGGGAGTTAATTCTGGAAACGATATTCTGAAGTACCGTTCATCTTCAGATCTCGAAAACGAGAACTACATGTACTAATAATTTCCAGTTTTACACTCGCCAGATGAAAGACCAGCTCGAAAGAAGTTTTCTTTCACATGTTACGAATTTTAGTACACAAATATCTGTTTCCGGTCAACACCTTTTCCGGTTCTGATATGCTCATGTATAATATATTCGGTCGCTGTGGTAAAATATAATGTTATCATTTAACCCTTAGACTGCTTAGTGATAAGAATGGATCATTTAAGACAGTAAAACAGGCACGTTTTGCTAAATATGATAGCCATCGTCTGGTTTCCACCATTTTCCTGTTTTGGTTTTAACAGTCTTATTTCCCCCCCCCCCCCCGCCCTTCCGCGTCAAAAAAATCATGGGATCTTTTGGTAAAGGTGAAACATCTTGCACTTTCTATATCAAAAAACAAACGCATTTTTTTTTTTGTTTCAAAAAACGACGGTATGATGAAATATTAGGGTTTCAGACGGGGGAGTTAAGTCGCTATAGATATGGCATGTCTTGTCCAACTCGTCACTATATAGGACATTTTACATTGGTTGCTAAATATTTCACCAATGTCCTCATGTCAAACTCTCCACTATACAGAAGGTTTTATAGTGGTCGCTATACAGACACCAACGCTCTCATGTCCGATCCGCCACTATACAGAAGATTTTACATTGGTCGCTATAGATATGACACCAACGTCATTATGTCCTACTCGCCACCATATAGGATGTTTTACGTTGGTCGCTAAGTACGACACTAACGTTCTCATGTCCCACTTGCCACTATACAGAAGGTTTTACAGTAGTCGCTATACAGACACCAACGTTCTCATCTCCGACTCGCCACTATACAGCAGTTTTTAATTGGTCACTATAGATATGACATGACACCAACGTTCTCATGTCCAGCTGGCCACTATACAGAAGGTTTTACGATGGTCGCTATATATGACATCAATGTGCTCATGTCCCACTCGCCACTATACAGAACGTTTAACAGTGGTCGCTATATATGACACTAACGTCCTCATGTCCAACTCGCCACTATACAGAAGGTTTTACATTGGTCGCTATAGATATGACACCAACGGTCTCATGTCCCGCTGTCCACTATACAGAAGGTTTTACAGTGGTCGCTATACAGACACCAACGTCCTCATATCCAACTCGCCACAATATAGAAGGCACGACATTGGTCGCTATATATGACACCAACGTTCTCATGTCCGAATCACCACTTTAAAGAAGTTTTTTACATTGGTCGCTATAGATATGACAGCAACGTTCTTATGTCCCAGTCGCCACTGTACAGAAGTTTTTTACATTAGTCGCTACAGATATGACATTAAATTTTTTATGTTCACAAGTACTGCATCGGTTGCTACAGATACGCCATCAACGTTCTTATGTCCCAGTCGCGTGTTTTTCGGCCTTAGATGTACATATTTTGCGAAAGATATCTATTTATTTAAAAAGGTTTTTGTAACGTTAAATCAGCAATGTGAAAATGCTAAAAACTACGCGCTTTGTCGTGGGAAACATTTTCTCTTGAGAAGCTTGATTCAAAGATACAGACAGTCTTGCAATACGGTTGTCAGAGAAAGCAGAACGGTTTATCTATGGGGTTTTAATTACGTCACGCGGAGTGCTGACGAGATTTGACGTTAACTTTCTTTGATGCCACTGCACCACAGATCTTAACGCTTAGGCTGCTAATCACGACTCACCGACCTTTTGCAGACAGTGTAGATCAAGATCAGACTGCACAGAACGTGCAGTCTGATCTTGGATCTACACTGTCTGTTAAGGAGATACTCTTGCCCCTAAAAAAGCTTTGAAATAGCCATATTCAGGATGTTACCATCGGCTTGAAGGTTTTATTTCAGTTATTTAGCAAGGTAAGAGTTGAACTGTTGGAACACAGCATGAGACATCAGTAATGGTTAAACTTCAAGTTAAGACAATAGCAACCCTTTATCAAACAGCTCAGTATCTGAACGACCTTATTACAGAAAGGTTTCGAAAACATTGTAGGAAAAGGAGAAAATGCTGGTAACCAGCATTTTCTCCTTTTCCCACAATGTTTTATACCCTTTCAAAAGACAAATTCCATCATATAAGACACATCTAATTTGTCTTCTGCGAGTGCTTTCAATATGGAAGCTTAATTTTGTCGTCAGAGCCCTTAGGTTGTTTTAGGTGCCTCCACAGAAACAAAAAAATATTTCATTTATATGAAATAAGAATCTCTCGGTGTAGGCATAACCAAAATATTGCAAAAAGAGAAAAAAAAATCAGGAACTTGCGGGACTTCTTGCACACTGTGTACTAGTATCATGTACTACCATAATGTAGGGATATATCGAAACATTGTACAAAATCGAGAACTTGCTCATATTGAGCCATTTCACCATTGTAACAATGTTGTATACGTCTTGAAATTCTGCATTGTCACTGAAATGTGTTTGTAGGGTAAAGGGTTAATTGTTTTTCACTTTTATTTGCATTGAAAGTTATTCCCCCGGTCTTGCTTAGTTACATAATGAATGCATGTTTTCTTGCGCTCACACAGTTGTGAAAATTCTTTAAAACAAAGAATATGCACTTTTTTTTGTAGCAGACTTCTGTTTAAATTAGATTTATCACTTTTTCGCATGCGATTTCATTTTTGAACTGTACATTTTTACATTTAAGATTTCGTTGTTTTTCGTGATGCGATGAGCAAGGACATCGAAGAAAGCGGAAGTTACTGATCTACTAACTTGTTGTCCCTTTCGTACTGTTAACTCTTTACCGACCAACAAAATGGTAAACCAGTCCAATTTTGAAAGGGCTTCCAGAACGTGCAGCCTGATCTTGGATCTACACTGTCCGATAATAAGATATCCTTCCCAAAGAAATTAACTTTGGGAGTGCAGTGTTTAGATTTTTGCCTCTAGTATTTGCTGGAAAGTTTTATTTAACCTATTCAGCACGTTAAGGGTGAAAACACCGACTTAGTGAATGAATAATTGAGCCGTGCTCTGGCAAAAGGGGGCTTAATGCACCTCCGTGATGCATTATTCCAATCCAGCCATAACGTAATTATGGATCCATAATAGCCACTTTTTTTAAACAACCGACTTTATCTTGAGGTAGACTGGTCCTTGAACATACAGAAAACTGAACTATAGCGAACAGTTTCGGCCCAGGTCAGCCTGCGCGGACTGCGCAGGCTGACCTGGGTCGATACTTTTCGCAGATGCATTAAGCCCCCTTTTCACAGAGCATGGCTCATTGTATCGAGGCCTACATTTTTTCTTCGTCAAACAGACAGCATGGTTTAGGTGTCTTTAAAAGAAAGAAGGAAAAAAAAAGGGGGCGTGGTAAATTGGATCACTTAAGAGGACAGAAATTAATTTATCCCGCGGAGTTATTGAGACTCTTTAAAGTGACATTTTGAGAACTATCGCTGTTAGAACGACGGGGGTGACAACTAAAATTGTGGTGACTTTTCTTAACAACGGAGAGGTTTTGCGACCCTTTACCTCACTGTCTAACATTCCAACGAACTTACTCGGCGACTTGCTTTAGAAGCCTGCATTCTTCGTACTGTGATCGATAGTTGGTCGTTCTGCGAACGGTGTAGATCAAGATCTGACTGCTTGTTCTGTGTACAACTCGAAGTTTTCTTTTGTTTTGTTTGTACTGTAGTTCAACGCCGTTTGAACAACTTAGGTCATATCACGGCGGTCAGTGCACCCACGCGTGTGTTTTCTGATTTTCTCACACCAGTATTGACACAACTTTCTTTGAAAACCACTGACTACTTTTCTCACATGCATCAGAGGTGAGAGGCGAAGATCGCCGGAAAGAAGGTTTGCCTCAGCCGGGTATCGAGCCCACAGCCACCAGGTCACAAGTCAGATACGCTAACCACTGAGCTACCCGGCCGGGCGGAAGGTTTCTTGACTATATAAAAACAAATACAACTGTAATAGGTATTTAGCAGGTTAACTAGTTTTTTTTATGAGTAATTAAGAAAACACTAAATGCGGGCTTTTTATGCTCCCTACAGCAGGACTATTTTTAAACATTCGTGGAAAAAGGCCAAATACCTGTTAATGGGAACTACTCCTTTTTGCCGCAAAGATTAATTAAATGGTATCAAAAGAAACTCATAATATTTTGCATCAAATATATTTGAGCCATGCTCTGTGAAAAGGGGGCTTAATGCATCTGCGAAAAGTATCGACCCAGGTCAGCCTGCGCAGTCCGCGCAGGCTGACCTGGGCCGAAACTTTTCGCTATTGGTCAATTTTCTGTATGTCCAAGGACCAGTCTACCTCATGATTGAGGCGGTTGTTATAAAAAGTGGCTGTTATGGATCCATAAGTATATGATGGCTTCCTTGTTATGATGGATTTACGGAGATGCATTAAGCCCCCTTTTGTCAGAGCACGGCTCATTTCATTTCTTGCCTGCCTAGCCCGTTTAGAGCCAAAGGTGAACAGGGGGCTTTTACTGACAGCATGGATCAAGATCAGACTGCACATAACGTCTGATTGTACTGTCAAAACTTTAAAATATAATCTGTCTGAGTTTCTGTGGATTGTATTTTCAGCCAGCGAAAGAGGTCGAAACTATAATTGAGCCATGCTCTGGCAAAAGGGGGCTTAATGCATCTTCGTGATACATCATACCTACAAAGTCATCCTATGATTATTGATCCATAATATCCATTTTGTCTGACGACTGGCTGAATCATAAGGTATACTGGTCCTTGGGCATAGAGAAGATTGACCAATAGCGAAAAGACTCGGCAAAGGCTGCCCTGTGTCGATACTTTTCGCAGATGCATTGAGCCTCCTTTTCACAGAGCATGGCTGATATATTTAGCACTAAACAACTCAAGATGTATTTTACAGCAGAGCCTGTATGGAAATTGATTCAAAAAGTTTACAAGTTGCATACTAATGGGTTATCGATTATTCAAAACGTTTGATGTTAACAGAGAATAAATTCAAACTATCTCCTAAACCTGCCAAATATGACATGGACCATTTCAGCCAGTTAACGTTTATTTAGACATTCCCGTTTTTTTTTTAATCATTTCTTGGGAACTGGTATTTTTTTCACTTTACCAACGATATCTTCTAACTTTTTTCTAGGACAAACCTTTAATCGTTCTAGTCACTTTTAATTTGTCGTCTGCATCCGCTACTAATATGACCAAGTCTAAGATTTTGTCGTGATTGATTGATTGATTGACGTCGCTTCAACTGTACTTCAGTCATGTCACGGTGATAGCTCACATATTTATGTATGTCCTGTGTTCCACCAGTGCTAGGCTACGTCTCTGAAGGTCTTGCCCAAGGACATTCCAAAGAAAAAACCCAACGCCTCCAGAAAGGCTCGAGCCCGTGGCCTCTGGGTAACGAGTCCTACACTCTACAACAAAACCACGAAGGACCCCAGGTTAGGAATTAAAATGACAGATATTGGAGTCCAAGATCAGACTGAGGCCTCTATGCAGAATGATCTTGATCTATTGTGTCTATTAACCCTGTACCAGACGACCACATTTTAGATTGATGAAAATTGAAAGCATTTGCTGTCAACATCTAAAATATGGCATAAATAATTAAACACATCCTTGAAATGGTACAAAACTTTGTGGGAAAAGGAGAAAATGCTTGTGACTAGCATTATCTCCTTTTCCCACGCTGTTTTTGAAAGCCTTTTCCTTTGGGGGCTCGTTCGGTTTAAGTCGCTGCCTCTGGAGGACTATTTTTTGTGACATACAGAACACTACGTCAAACAAAAAAAAAACACCATGACGAAAGCAGAAATGGCTCGTGTCGAGCGCTCTCTTCCTTTGGTACAATGTTTAAACCTGTGTTCATGAATACAACCTTAATTACGTTGAATACCTACTTTAATTTTACAATGATGTTTTCAAATTGAACTGCAATAAAATCGTTTTACAAGGCTATGTGTCAAAATAGTGAGTTTCTAGTTTTGTTGTCATGATAAACATGGGAGGGGACGAGCATGTTTGGGATTAAAGTGGGCGAAAATATTTAACGTACTTAATCCTGAAGCGGCTTTAATGCCATTCGACGTCCTTATGCGGACAATGTAGATTCAAGATCAGATTGCACAGAACGTGCAGTCTGATCTTGAATCTAAGCTGTCCGATTGGTTGAGTTTTTCCCTCCAGCGTAAACGACCATGAAATTACAATATTTTGGGGTTTTTACGATTGAAAAGAAATAGTGCTGTAAGTGAGTGCAGCAGTTGACAAAAAAAGTTTAACTCATCCATGTAGAGAACATTTACAGAGAACAAATATAATTTCATTCAAATGGCGGGACTTGTATTTCACAGGATGGAAATTAGTGTTAGAAAAGGACAAAATGCTGATTACCAGCATTTTTCCCTTTTTCTACTATGCTTTTAGACGTTTTCTTTCTCAGGAGTTTGTGAAAGGCTCGTAACCAGCGTTTCTACTTTTCTCACAATGTTTTCATTGTTTCTCCCGCAGGGCCGTTAAAGCACGAGATTTTTCAGTAAAGGGTCAAGGGTTTACATGTGAAATTTGGTTTGGGAAAGGTAGAAAACATTGTGGGAAAAGGAGAAAATGCTGGTTACCAGCATTTTCTCCTTTTCCCACAATGTTTTCAAAAGGCTTCTTTCTCAGGGTCGTTAAAAGTCGGGATTGTGTGGTAAAGAGTTAAAGCACGAGATTTTTCAGTATAGTGTCAAGGGTTTACATGTGAAGAAGGTCGTGCGAGGGTCCTCAAGATTTATAGAGAACAGATGGGTTGCCAATGGAAATTTATACAACAAATTAACCCGGCCCTAATCTTGTACAAAATTTAGTTACCCGTATGTCCAGTCGAGGGCCATCAAAATGTCCGGACGGTCACTTTTTGTATTCAGTTTAGTGCGTTATGTTTCACAGAGAAACTCTTTTTTATTGAAAGCCCTGTCCAAACCAAATACGGTATTAGCGCTGTCGCCGGCAGTGTAGGATAGAGATTCGACTGCACAGAACATGCAGACTAATTTTTGACTTACACTTCACTTTCACTTTTTGTTTATTTGTATTGTATTTTGACCAAAAAGCCTCGTAATTGCGAAATGCAGACCGCTTTTACGAATTACCTAAAAATGTACTTAGCGCTTGGAGGATAAAGAAATGTTTTATTACCTTTTACAAGCCTTGAACAGATATGAGCCATGCTCTGGCACAAGGGGGTTTAATGCATTTCCGTGATGCATTATACCAAGCAAGTCATCGCATAATTATGGATCCATAATTAGATGTGTTTCAAATTATAAAACTTTTCTTTAGAAAAGTAAAAGACGTTGTGGGAAAGACATTGTGGGAAAGGAGTAAATACTAGTTACCAGCACTTTTTCCCCTTTTTCTTCATTTTCAAAAGCCATCTTTCGTAAAGAACACGGGTTCGTTTGGTAAAGGGTCAGAGAGAGGAAAAAAAACTATTTCTTGTTTTGTCAAATGTCAAACCACGACAAAGCAGAAACTAGATCGTCTGTCATTCCAACTAATTATGCAGGACCACGTTCCATACAGGGCAATCAAGTTACAGCGTCCAAAATGTTGGGCTACGGGCATGTCTAAAAACCATAATGCACGCGTTAAACCTATACCAAACGACAAAACGTTGATCACGTCCAAATTGAAAACATTTGCAGACGACAATTCAAACGTTAAATGATGAAATTTGTCTCTGAAATGATGGAAAACATTGCGTGAAAAGGAGAAAATGCTGGTTACCAGCATTTTCTCTTTTTCCCACAATGTTTTTAAAAGCTTTCTTATTCAGGGTCGTTAAAACTCGGGATTGTGTGGTTAAAGGTTTAAACCCTTACCACACAAACCCTTATATCAGCGACCCTTTGGAAGAATGGCATTTGAAAACATTGTGGGAAAAGGAGAAAATGCTGGTTACCAGCATTTTCTCCTTTTCCCGCAACGTTTTCCAATCTTTCTTTAACAAATCCTATTATATGTGCCACTTTCGATTTTTTGTCTACAAATGCTTTCAAAATGGAGGAGTCTAATGTTTTGTCATTTGGTGAACTGTTCAATTTGAATGAAATTTCGACATTGATCGCCCTTGTGCTTTATTGAATATGCAGCAGTTGATCTTTGCGATCATACGAAAGAACGTATTATAACCCCCAAAGGGTCCTTCACTACTTTAGTTGCTTTTGCGGCCAGTGTGGATCAAGATCAGACAGAACAAAAGCTGCAGTTTGATCTTTGAACTACTCTGTCCGCCTTGTTGAGAAAATTTCGACAATGGCGACCTTGACATTGCTATTACAAGGGTCTTATTTCTAGAATGAAAATGTCTGTTGGGATTATTCGTCACTCTAAGGGTTAATACTGCCCAAAGTTTACAAAGCACCAGGAATACCGAATATATAAATAGTTGAAAGTTGCAAAACTGTTAGATCTATGATCGATTGGGGGTTTCTTAACTGGTGCAGACAAAAGTGTTCATATTTACTTACCGTTTTTTACGTCGTTTCTGTTTTAGAATTTGAGTAGGATGATCAATGAAAAGTAAAGATTCTTCGCTAGAATATCTCTAAAACCAATACGGTACAGTATAGATCAAGAACAATCTGCACATTGTGTACTCTGCACCGCCCGAAAAAACCAGTAAACTTACAGTCGACGTCCAATAAATGTTATCGATCATCCATCATGAAGAAAACTGATTCAAAGTCGAATATCTAACGTTTGATGTAGGATTTTTTTTTTTGTGCTATAAATGACTATGTTCATTACATCAAGTTCAATCCGTTACCTAACAGTCTCGTGTTTTAACCCTTATCCTGCTAAATAACTAACAAGAAACTTTCAAGTTGATGGTAAAAACTCAAATGTTGCTACTTCAAGATTACTTTTTGGAGAAAAATATAATTCTTATCGGACAGTGTAGATCCAAGATCAGACTGCACGTTCTGTGCAGTCTGATCTTGATCCACACTGTCCGCAAAATCCTGTTAAATAAGTGAAATGAAAATTCATAGCCGATAGTAAAAAAAAACAAATTTTGCTATTTCAAAAGTATATTTGGGAGAAGAAAACTGTCCTTATCGGACAGTGTAGATCAAAGATCAGACTGCACATTATGTGCAGTCTGATCTTTGATCTACACTGTCCGTAAAAGGTCAGTGAGTCGCGCTTAGCAGCCTAAGAGTTAAAGACCTGAAAAGGAATGTCTTTGAAAACCTTTGAGGCACATAAAATTTGTCGCCTGCGAATTCTTCCTGACGGTTATTCGTCTGATAAAGAACTAAAAGCGGTCATATACCTTTTAAATTTAGGATGTTCAGAAATCAAGATATCAAACAAACTTGGCTTTTTTTAGACGGTGTAGCCAAAGATAAAAATACACATAGAGCTTCCATTTTGATATTGGATCTAAGTCGTTTGCTACATCTACTTTGATTCTAATCTACAACCAAAATGTCTCATCAATTGCACTGATAATGTACTTTATGCTCTTAATGTACATGAATACATCAATATTCGTGGAATAAAACCGAACTTTTCTCCAAAACGAAAAAATTTCAAGATTTGTCTGTATTTCGTTCGGTCTACTTCTATCCCTCGACAACGTCGACCTGATTTATCGTTACTATCTTTAGCAGATAGAAAATTATTTTTAAAGCCGACAACTAATTTTTATTGACCAAACAGATTTGGCCATTAAATTAACTGTGGTGCTAAAATTTCCATTTCACGGTGGGAAGAGAAAAAGTTTCCGCCACCAGAGTTTCGACCTCTATAACTCTTTTATTTGTTTTAAATTTTATCAATATGTTCGGTCTTGTGTCCCAGATTGAAGATAAATTGCCACAGAATACGTCAAAAGTAAGAGTTTTTTTTTTTCAATTCCAATTTAGAAATATGAAATAAATATTGACTCGGGTCGTGTCCGGCAGGTCGCACAGTGAAACACATTGTCCTGTATATATGGATACAGAGGGTTAAGTCTGAAAAAAAAAACAAGTACCTGTGTTTATGTTACAAGGGCAAAAGGACAAGTGCCTGTGCACTAAGGGGTGAATGTTACACCTCGGGACTGGATGAATGATAACTCATAGTTTGCCTTTGTGTTATTTATCTAGTACCAATTAATGGCTCTGAATATAGCTATTTTATCACCAGTGATCCATTAGTTGCAATATTATGCACGCGTTTCCTTTCTTCTCCGTTAACCTCTGACCCTCGAAATGTGTTTTACATAACTGAACGCAGATCGATTTTCTTTGATATCATTTGCGAGTACCCTCTGGCTTTCGTCGGCAAAATGACATACAAAAAAAAAAACCTAAGTAGGTAGTTTTTACTACTATTAATTAAGTAGCTAATGGTAACTTTTGGTAACTTTTTCGTCATAGAATCTACTATACTTTCATACTCGCCAGCAGAATTTGTGAAATGGTGATATTCTTTCAAAAATCGAATGGATAATGTGAAATACATTTTTGAGTCATGGGCCAGTGGCAAACATGCCATTAAATTTTAACCCTTATCCTACCAAATAAGTGGAATGAAACTTTTAAGCCGATAGTAAAAAACCAGATTATACCATTTCAAAGAAACTTTTTTGGAGAAAACGTGTCCTTATCGGACACTGTAGATTCAAGATCAGACTGCACGTTCTGTGCAATCTGATCTTGATTTACACTGTCCACAAAAGGTCCTTGATTCGCGATTAGCAGGCTAAGGGTTTTTTTTTTTTCTTTCTGAATCACATCTGAATCCACCTCAATCATATGCGCTTTTAAAGATTATCGCTTCACAGTAAGCATACAAAGTAATAACTAACTTGATAGTTCGGAAATCTATCATACGAACTTCACAGGGGCTGTCTTATCGGTCAAAAGGTTGGAAATGAATTTAGCAATGTATGTGGAGCTGGTTTTTTCCTATTTGCGTTTTTAACGCCTCATTTGAAAACGAATTTGGCGATGTCTGTTATCTCAGCTACAGGGCGTATCAGGAAAAAGGGCGGATTTACAAGAATTCCGACTTTTGTAGAAAGGAGAAATCGTGTGTTGTTTCTAAAACTTTAAATATCTGTTGTCCTTATATCGATCAGTTTAAAAGGCGATCTTAAATACTTCTACGGTGTAGACTGAGATCAGATTTCACAGATCGTACGCACAAAAGCCACTTTATATGCTATTAGAGTTTGATAGATTTAAACAGTAACCATAGCAAATAAGAGATTCTAAATGAGCTTCGTGTACTATGCAAGTTCTCAGTGAAAACAGAAACTACCTAACCCTTTATCATACGACAAAACCTTAGACTTGTCTAGACTAAAAGCAACCGTAAGACGACAAATGAGATGTGCCTCAAATAATGGAACATATACTCGAGAAAGGAAAAACCATTGTGGGCAAATGAGAAAATGCTGGGTACCAGTTACCAGCATTTTCTCCTTCTTCCACAATTCTTTCAGATGGCTCCAGAGGCGAAGCTAGTCCAAAATAAAGTATACAAAGAAGTAATACCAAAGGTATTATCCGAGGTGCGAAGCACCGAAAAGGGGTGCGGGAGGGGTTATTTCCTCGGGGACTCGTGTCTGAATAAGTTTCATTGCATGTCAAGATAAAATAGGTTAATATTGAATACAATACGTTTGTCGACAATGAAAATTTTATGCGTTTTTCTGTAGCAAAATGTACGCAACTGCGTTTTTTACGTACAGGCTGCTACGCCCTTAGCTATTTCTTCAAGGCCAGGGCTACAAAGTCTGGTAAAGGGTTAAAAGTGTAAGACATACGTTACCAAAAATTCACAAAAGTGTTTGATCAAGGAGAGTTACTTTGATTTCTCTACCCTTGGTCTATCAGAACTGAGTCATAGACTGTCAGGAAATACAGATCATAGAGCGTTTGATCTACGTCATCTGGGTCATTAAGGAAATGTAACTCTTTCACTAGCAATGACGATTTGGATAGCTTTTGCGGACGGCCTAGATCAAGATCAGACTGCACAGAGCGTGCGGTCTGATCTTCGATCTACACCGTCCGATAGCTGATGCTTAATTGGAGCCAGGATCATCTAAATTAAGATGCAATGGAAATCTGCATTTTTCCCCAAAAATATTAAGTTTTAATATGGAAGCGAAAGAGTTAAAGAGTTGCTCTGTCACTCCATGAAACTACTCGTATAAGATCACCATGAATGTTTAGGCAATAGGAATAGTTGCTCGACTTAGAACCTGTCATCTAGTTCAACAAATCTGTTTAGCTGTTTGTATCTTTAAGAGGGCAATAAACCTGCAGAAAAAATGAAACAGTTAAAGTAATTGATTGTTGTAGATTACAGATTTGCCTGTTGTGTGCAAAGGGAAGAGGAAGAGCTGCAATCTCCTGTGAACTTGATAACCGTTATCACGTCTTTGATGTCCTTTCTCGTTAAGAGTAGATCAAAATGAGACTGCAGACTTGTGTAATATAATCCTAGTCCTCTCTTTTCGATAGCCAATAAGATTTTGTTAACTTATTTCATCTGCAGGTCATACAAGATGCTGGTACCTTCAGTGATTTAATTTCCTATGAAAATGCTGTAATGAAGTTTTAAATTGCTACTGTGGACAGCGCTGGTCAATATCAGACTAGAACATGCAGTATGATCTTTGACCCACGCTTTTGGCTTATTTGTGAAATGCTGTCACAAAATGAAAAAGGTAAAATTGGAACATTGCGTGATCCTTTACCGTGTGCATATAGATTTGTACTTATCTGTATCTCTTAGCGTTAACCCTTTACCACAGCCCTAAGCAAGAAGGATTTTGAAAGCACTGCAGGAGAATGCTAAAATGCTAGTGACCGGTATTCTTTTCTTTTACCCAATATGTTTTCTCCACTTTCACAGACAAATCTAATAATTTGAGACAAATATAAGTTAATGGCTTGGAAACAATTGGGACAAAAATAAAATGTTTTCCGGTAAAGAGTTAACCCTTTACCAAATCATAAAAGTTTAGACTGGTCCAAATTTAAAGCGTTTGTAGACAAACTAAATTTTGCACAAATTAGACAATTTTTCTTTGAAAGTGTAGAAAGCATTTTGGGAAAAGGGGAAAATGCTGGTTACCAGCATTTTCTCCTATTCCCACAATGCTTTCAAAATTCTTTTTCCTTGAAGTCGTTAAAACTCGGGATTGTGTGGTAAAGAGTTAACCCTTAGGTTGCTAAGCGCGACTCACTGACCTTTTGCGGACAGTATAGATCAAGATCAGACAGCACAAAACGTGCAGTCTGATTTTGGTTCTACACTGTCCGATAAGGAGATATTTTTCTCCAAAAAATAAGTTTGAAATAACATTTTTCGGGTTTTTACAGTCGGTTTGAAAGTCTTATTTGATTTATTTAGCAGGTAAGGGGTTTAAAGAAAAGAAGCAGGTAAAAAAGGAACCGTTAATCTATCTCAGTAATGTAATTTGTTCGACCGAGCCAATAAAGATATTGGCTAGAAATCTGTCAGAGTTGTGAAATGATTATTATTACCCCCTCCCTTCTATCTCGAAAGATTTTCTCGAACCCTCCTAGAATGATGGAATTTTAACCCTGAGGCTGCTTAGTGCAGCTCACTAACCTTTTGCGGACGGTGTGGATCAAGATCAGACTGCACAGAACGTGCAGTCTGATCTTGGATCTACACTGTCCGATAGGAGGATATTTTTTCACCAAAAAGTAAGTTTGAAACAGCATGATTAGATCTTTTACTATTGACTATTGAAGTTTTATTTTACTTATTTAGCAGGATAAGGGTTAACCCGCTATCATAGGGCAAAATTTTAGACCTGTCTAAATTGAAATCATTTGTAGACGACATAATATTTGTACTCAAAAATTGAAATTCGCTTTTGGAATGGTTGAAAACATTGTGATAAAAGGAGAAAATGCTGGTTACCAGCATTTTCTCCTTTTCCCACAATGTTTTCAAAAAGGCACTTTATCAGGGTCGTGAAATCTTAGGATTGTGTGGTAAAGGATTAATGTAACTCGTAAAGCTTTGAAGATTTGTTTGAACAAATCTTTTTACTCTGTTACTATAAATAGCCTTCTCTGGTAGGGTTGAACTGTTTCGCTGATTTTTAGTGGTCCTTAAGACGATTTCCACTTAATTAAAGATGATCATAGTTATAGTATAGCACTTTGTAGCGGGCGGCGTAATCCAAGATCAGACTGCACGTTCTGTGCAGTCTGACCTTGATCTACACGGTCCGCATAAGCCATGTATACTGGCAATGGTATTGAATGGGTTACAGGTGCAGTCGTAGTTTTCGTTTTGTTTTATGAGTATTATTAATAAATCATAAAATTGATTCAAAAAAGACATTTATTAATAGTATAAAGATAGAAGTTACAGATTTTATACACGATTATCGTGCAAAAATCGTAAAAAGAATTATAACCGAAAGCGTGAGGGTTCTTGTTTTTGTTGCCAAAAAATCGATTATTAATATTTTTTAAAACAAAACATTTCGAAAGTTGCACACTTTCAATTTGAGTAGGCTACACGTTCTTTTTTCTTATACTTTTCGTCTATTCTACAGCATCCGCTGCTTGATCCTCACCTTTACAAAATTTATTTATAAAAAGTTTCATTTGTTTTAAGACACAAAAAAAAAAACTGAATCTTTTTATTTACTTGCCAGAGAAATGTATTTGTAGCCAAAGAGTTGCTCACTATTTAGCACAGATGACAAAAATTGCTGATGATATAGGTGACGGAACGTAATGTCTAGTCATAGAAACAGATAGGTTACCTCCCCTTTTACAACAAAGCGTATAGGGATTAGTACAGGCTACTGAAAACGGGCAGAATTCTGCCCGTCTATTTTTAGAATAATGGGCAGTCACTCTTCTTTAATTTACATATAGGTGAGGTCACTAATTTCTTGACGTGTTTTACGCAGATCAAAATACAAATTGAAGTACTTTTTTGCTCATTTGAAGATCTTAATAATTTGTAAAGTACTTGTTTCAAAAGCTTTCTACCTCAGGGTCATGAAAGCACGGGACTTTGTTAAAGGGCTAACCAATAAGAAATTGTGTTACTTTCAAAATATTAAATAAGAATTCAATCCAGAATGGTTTGTGAATGCGGACCCCTGTGTAGAGCAAAGAAATATATTGTGATCAGGGTTTTGTGGGATCAAATTTCATTTCAATTATTTCGAAATTACATACAAGTTTTTCAGGCTCTTCTATACGGTGGCACAAAAGTGACATGGAAGATATATTTTATACTACGTGCGCACGCAGTAGCTAATACGTGCGCACGTATTAGTTATTACGTGCGCACGCAGTAGCTAATACGTGCGCACGTAATAAGTAATACGTGCGCACGCAGTAGTATTACGTGCGCACGTCTTAGTTATTACGTGCGCACGTAATAACTAATACGTGCGCACGTAATAGCTACTGCGTGCGCACGCAGTAGCTAATACGTGCGCACGTATTACATATTACGTGCGCACGTAATAATCCACCAATCAGAATCATGAACGGAAGCCATTGTTTCAAGATGGAAGTGGAAGATAGACATTTATTGATCCTTATAAACTGATTGGTCGATTATTACGTGCGCACGTATTAGTTAATACGTGCGCACGTATTAGTTAATACGTGCGCACGTATTAGCTACTGCGTGCGCACGTACTAGCTACTGCGTGCGCACGTAATAACTATTACGTGCGCACGTATTAGCTAATACGTGCGCACGCAATAGTATTACGTGCGCACGTATTAGTTATTACGTGCGCACGTATTAGCTACTGCGTGCGCACGTAGTATAAAATATATCTTCCATGTCACTTTTGTGCCACCGTACTTCTATTCATTCTAAACAGGGTTTATTTCAACCCGTGAATACAATATTTTATTAGGTAGATCTAGGTGTTTATCCATCGTGTTCTCTCGAACAGCTATTTACCACACAATTTCGGTTTTAAACAACCAATGAAGAAGAACCCGTTTGAAAACATTGTTTGAAAAGGAGAAGATGCTGGTACCAGCATTTTCTCCTTTTCCCCACAATGTTTTCTACCCTATCACAGACAAGTTTCATCATTTGAGCCACATTTAAATTGTCGTCTCCAAATGCTTTCAATTTGGACAAGTCTACATTTTTGTCGTTTGGTAAAGTGCATTTTTCGACTGGCGATAGTTTTTACCCTCGGAGCGAAAATGCTGGACATTCTCAGCTGACAATCTAAGTTTCTGTGCCGTTTTTGCATAAAAATGTCAAACGATATCTGACAGTGTATATCCACGGTAGGAATTTACGTTATGTGCGGTCTGATCTTGATCTGCGCTGTCCGGAATTACAGATATTGCTGAGCTCATTATTCCAAAGGCTGACATTTCTACAGAAATCTTAGAAAACCTGTACCACTCATTTTTAAGAAAACGCAATGTTGACACTTTTTGTATTTGCTCATGTCGTGTGACATTACTGGTGACGTCAGACGATGGTAGAGACCAGGTTTAAATTCTCGTAAATTCGTTCAATTTAATTAATCAAAAGAAATACGACTGTCTATGCCCCTGTTGGTGGACAGAAAACATTATGGCAAAAGAAGCGACCGTTTGTAAGGTAATTATTTGCTCCTATTGGCAAAATGTTTTTCCTTAACTTTGCATTAATACTTCTCCCTTCCGTCCCTTGTACTTGTGACATGCTCTGGCAAAAGAAGCATCTCCGTGGTGAAATTATACCTAGCAAGTCATCATATAATAATTGATCCATAAAATCTATTTTTTCTAGCATCCAGCTGAATCCTGGAGTAAACTGGTCCTTGGCATGCAGAAAACTTACCAATAGTACAGCGTTTTCGCTCAGGTCAGCCTGCACGGACTGAGCAAGTGATTTGGATCAATACTTTTTGCAAATGCATTAACCTCCCTTTTCACAGAGCATGGCACACTTAAATGTATGTATCAAACGACTGTTACGGAAATGGATTATGGCAACGATAAAGTTTATTGAAGTAGACCCACGTATACAGTTATTTGATTAAAAAATAATCGTAAAGAAATCAGTAATATATGGAACTTTTACCCCACTGGTATCTCATTGCTATCCGTTTTAAACAGGACATCATCTCCATACATTGCAGCAAGATGAAGTTTAAAAAAAAAATGCACAGTGACATAAATCATAGTTTAATACATGAATTTACTGCGGTGATAGGAGTAGTATCTTGTTACGAGAAAATGATCTTTACCGTGATGTTTTCAAAAGTTGTTTGTTGTGAGGTGCAAAAGAGTTGTCTGCGGACGCAAATATGTGATTCAAAAATACCATGTCCAGTTAAAGTTCTGACCTGATTCATACAGTTTCTAATAAGCCCCCCCCCCCCCTTCCCCCATCCCCCCCCCCCACACACACACACAAGCAAGAAAAGCTGGTTTTACAGTTTTACAGTCATGTTTATTCTCAACGTGACAAAATGATTTAACGCTTTAATACGAGTAGTTGACAAAAGCTTAGACATATAAAAGAAGACATTTGAAGACGACAAATTTAATGTGGCTCATCTGATGATATTTGTCTTTAAAAGGATAGTAAACATTTTGTTCTGACCTTTTACGTACAGTTTCAAATAAGGCCCCCCCCCTTTTTTTTTTGTTTTCCATCTTCCCCCCCCCCCCCAGCCCCCCCCCCCACACACAAAACACAAGAAAGAAACAGCTGGTTTTACAGTCATGATTATTCTCAACGTGACAAAATGATTTTACGCTTTACTAGTTGACAAAAGCTTAGACTAATAAGAATTCAAATCATTTGAAGACGACAAATTTAATGTGGCTCATCTGATGATAAGAACATTTTGGTAAATGGAGAAAACGCTGGTTACTAGCATTTTCTCCTTTCGTTTAAATGTTTCCAATACCCTTTATCCCTCGGGTCATTAAAGCTCAGGACCGGATGGTAAAGTGTTTCATGAAGAAAAAAGCAATACTTAAAGAATGTAAAGCTCTCTGTCAACCCTTTCTTATCGATCGTGAATGCAATAGAATGGATTTTTTACATATTACAGCTTTATCGAATAATTAAACTGTCATCAAGTATTTCATACCGTGTGCTAATCGATTAATTTTCGTTTTGTGAGCTTGTAATATTACGTACCGCCCTCAACTCCCCCGTAACATGGATTTTTTTCTGTCTATTTATTTTCCCACATGGTGTTGCCTTGAGTGATATGACAATATTGTCCCTTTACCAAACTGCCACGTGTTTTAATGACCCTTGAGGTGAAAGGGTGCTTTAAAAAAACGTTGTGAGAAAAGAAGAAAATGCTGGTAACCAGCATTTTCTTCTTTTCCTACAATGTTTTCTAACCTTTCGATGACATATCCCGTCAGTCGGTCACATACTTTCAATATTGAAGACCCTTAACCGTTTTCCAAACAATCCCTGAAGAACTACCCTGAAGAATATTTGCGTTTGAAAACATTGTGGAGAAAGGAGAAAGGTAATCAAGATTTTCTCCTTTTCCCACAATGTTTCTACTCTTTTGAACATGAGTCTGATCATATGAGTATTTTACTTATCGCCTACAAATCTCTTCAATTTGGTTCAATCTGAAATTCGTCGTTTGATTAAGAGTTAAATTTTGTCGTCTGATAAAGATTTAAAACATTTAAATATGTAATGTGTGGTGGTGGTTAGCAACGCCTGTTATTACAAATGTCATAAAACCATTCTTTTTGTATAGCCTATATTATTCCATCATTTCATCAATTATATTTGATCCAAACTACGTTGAAATATTTGGGAGTTTTCTTTTTTTCGACAGAAAGTCTGTCTGCATTGTGCTTAAAAGTATTAACTCTTTACAGCTTTAACGACCCTGGTGGAGAAGGCTTTGTAAACATTGTGGGAAAAGAAGATAAAGCTGATAACCACCATTTTCTCCATTTTTCACAATGTTTTCTACCCTTTCAATAATAAGTCCCACCACGGAGTCATATTTATCAAATCATCTGCACATGCTTTCAATTTTAAAGACTCAAAAATTTAGTTCTTTGATAAAGAGTTAAATACGTGTAATTATGTGATTTGTGTTGGTGTTTAGCAACGCCTATCATTTACAATCTTATAAAAAAAAATATATATTTGAGCCATGCTCTGGCAAAAGGGGGCTTAATGCATCTCCGTAATCCATCATACCAAGCAAGCCATTACATACTTATGGATCCATAACAGCCACTTTTTTTAACAGCCGACTTGATCATGAGGTAGACTAGTCCTTGGACATACATAAAATTGACAGAAAGCGAACAGTTTCGGCCCAGGTCAGCCTGCGCGGACTGCGCAGGCTGACCTGGGTCGGAACTTTTCGCAGATCCATTAAGCCCCCTTTTCACAGAACATGGTCAAGCAAAAGGAGGTTTAATGCATCTTCGTCATGCATTATACCTAGCAAGTCATCACATAAGTATGCATCCATCTTGTCTAACAACCGACTGAATTATAAGGTAGACTGGTCCTTAATTATGCAAAAAATTGACCAATAAGCAAAAAGTTTTACTCAGGTCAGCCTTGGCGGACGGCGGAGTCTGACCGGGGTTGGTACTTCTTGCAAATGCATTTAATCCCTTATTCACAGAGCATGGCCCAAATATTGCTTCATTATTTCATCGATTATACTTAACTAATAAAATGTTAAACATTTGGGAGTTTTCCTTTTCGGTAGAAGGTCTGTCTGCATTGTAATAATGTCGTGCGTCGTTGATGAGTAATTATTGTGATTTTTTTTTTTCTTCGTAAAACAATTTATAAATGTGCTGTTTGGTTTACGAATTGATTTTTTTAAACATAGATAAAATATAATAAAATGAACTTTTTTACTACAGGACGGTTACATGCAGCAAAACGGTGTAAATTAGGCTTCCAAATAACGGACTGGTCGTTTAGCAATCGGAAACTCCGTCTATTTTTATGAGATCAAAAATGACGTCATCGTGCTTTCTTGAATACGATCCCACACAATATAGGCGCGTTATTGATCACGTGACATTCCCACAAACCTTAGGGATCATCCGGCGAGAAACCTAAAAGGCCCGTCTACACTAGCTAACATTTCTTTACGTTTGGGCTACGTACCCCATTCGGGAAATACCGCAGAAAATAGAGGTTTTCTTACATTTACCTTTCTTGTTTAATGATGGTTTGCCCCAGATATCGCCCCATTTTGTTTAGTGATGAATCATTATTGAAGTTTTGTGAGATTATAAAAATCTAAATAGCTTCTGAAAAGTATAAATCACAGTAAGAAGGCTAGACCGTCACTCTCAAGCTTTTACCAAACGATCCCGTATTTCAACGATCCTGTGAAACAGGGATTTTGAAAACGTTGTAACAGAGAAAATGCCGGTTTTTAGTATGTTCTCCTTTTCTCGCAATGTTCTATATCCATTTCAAAGACAAATGCCATCCTTGAAGCCGCATGTAATTTTCACATCTGCAATTGCTTTCAATTTTGGTAAGTCCAGAATTTTGTCTTTCGGTACTCGGAGTTTCGTTCAGGGTGATTTTTTTTTTCAATTTGACAGTCTCATTTGGATAGAAGATTGGTTCAAAAAAGGGATTGGAATTTGGTCCCATTCTTAGCCGCATTATCATAATCGAATATTGATAACCATTGAAGAAACACTAAGGTGTTTTATGACGCACAGCTTTAGAGCTTCTGGTATTTAAGAACTGAGCGACACTCTGGCAAAAGGGGTTTTAATCCATTTTCGTCATGCAGGACATGCAGAAAATTAAAAAGTAGCAAAAACTTTCGACTCATGTCAGCCTGCGCGGACTGCGCAGGCTGACATGGGTCGATACTTTTAGCAGATGCATTAAACCCGCTTTAAACAGAGTACGGCCTGTTATAGTACACATTTAACATTAAGACAAGGACTTTTAGGGTCAAGATGATGAGGAACATAATGTGCAGTCTGATCTTCGCTATACACTACACTGTTCTCTACTTCGTTACGTGTCGCTCGTCAAAGACCACTTTTTCCCGCCTATGGCCTTAAAAAGGGATAAAAGTTTTTTTTCTGGGACCAGAGCCGTCTCTTTGTGTATTTAAATCTCCAAGGGTACAAATAATGCGTAACAGCTTGCAATAGTTTTATTTAAAACATTTTAGAAAAAAGTGCATTCCTCATACCTAAATTAGTTCAGCATAAAAGAAATGAATCGGCCCACTTAACCCTATACCACACAAACCCGAGTATTTACGACCCCCACGGAAAAGGACCTTTGGAAAACTTTATGGGAAAATGAGAAAAATGTTGGTAACTAGCGTTCTTTCCTTTTCTCAGGATGTTTTCTACCCTTTAAAAGAAAAATTTCTCAATTTGTGTTGCATGTAGTTTGTGGTCTGCAAATGCTTTCAATTTGGAACAGTCTAATTATTTGTCGTTTGGTAAAAAGTTAATTTTAACGAAGATTACATAAACATCTGTGCTTTTTGAAATCATAGGACACATAAAAGACATTCCTTCAAAATTTGATCAAACACCTTGTTACAATGTGTTCATTTTTTACTATTCGAGTGCTCTTTGCGTTAACTCTGTCAGTTCCAACTAATTATATTAGACATTTTTAGAGGTATAAAGTAGACTTCAACTGCTAATGGAGATGACTTTGGTCATAGTCTAGTAACTACTTGCGGACGGTGTAGATCGAAGATCAGACTGCACGTTCTGTGCAGTCTGATCTTGATCTGCACTGTCAGCTACACCCCTTGAATCTTGCTAAGCAGCGTAAAGGTTCGACAAGTAAATCGTCTTATTGTTATACCGCGAAGGTAATATGTGAAATTACCCATAATTCACAAGAGCACTCTTTCTTCGTGTCAAGATATGAACCCACTGCCCCTGAAACTGGTTTTGTTCGGTAAGAATATTAGAAAAGCTCTGGCTTTGAAAGAAGTTTTCCCACCTTTGCCCGGAAAAATACATTAGAAGTTCGATAAAATATAGCCTCGCGCTATAAAGGTTGCCATAACACCCATACGCATGAGCGTTATACAACGGGTCTAATACAAGTCGATTTCAATACATAGAAAAACTGAAAAGTGAAAGGAATTGTTGTTTGTTAGACCACTTATCCTCATTTAAACATCGCAAATTATTTCTTCATAAATATTTGAATTTGCAGAGATTTGAACTCTTCACCTGACAGTTTCATAATGGTGTAAAGTCTTAGTTCAAACCTGGGAAAAAAGCCTCACACTATTTACTGGATGAACCCCGTGTTTTTCGCGATCCAGATGAAAAAAGTTTTGGAAAACATAGTGGGGAAAAAAGGTAATGCAAGTATGGTCCTTTGATAATCAGTATTTTCCTAGAATATTTTTTACTTTTAATCTGATAAAGCCAATCGATTGAGCCACGTTTAATTTTTTGTCGGCAAATGCTTTTCACTCTACCAAACGACAAAATTTTAGATTTGGCAAACTTTAAACCATTTGCCGCCGACAACATAAACGTATCTCAAAAGTTGAAACTTGTGTTTTTTTTGAATGGATAGAAAACATTGTGGAAAAAGGAGAAAATGCTGGTTAGCAGCATTTTCTCCTTTTCCCACAACGTTGTCACAAGCCGCCTTTCTTCAGGGTTGTTAAGATTCGGGATTGTGGGGTAAAAGGTTAACTTGGACAAGTAAAAAAGCGTTTAGTAAGGAAATTGCCATTACCTTATTTGATAAGGGAGAAGATGGAATTTCACGAATGTCCCCTTTCTACTGTGATCGATTCATAGCCATTGCTTTGTTTGATACCCTTGCATTTGTAATCATTATCTTATGTGTGCATTGCATTCTAAACAGAGGTGTTCATTGTGTATATTTGCATTCGCGCACTGTTTACAAATCTCAATTTGCTAAAAGCAATCGAGTTTCTATTTAGAAATGATTAGAAGCAAATCAATTATTACAAGTTCAATTGGAGAGAAAAAACACACAGGCATGATCTTTGTGTGAAGTACGAAATACAAATAAAGACATGTCTTGTACAGATAAACTTGGGAGGCGATTTATCCTTTTACGAGATTGCAAACAATTGAACCATGCTCTGGCAAAAGGGGGCTGAGCTTGAATATATCTCCGTGATCTACTATACCAGGCAAGTCTTCACATGGTTATGGATCCATTTCCAAACAGACGAAAAAGTACATAAATACTGTACATTGGGGGCTGTAGAACTAGAGTTCTCACAAATTTTCAAGTCCATGATCAGACAGCACAAAAAGTGTAAACTGTTTGCAACAGATGCGATGAAATGTGTCGTGCAGGAAACCTTTGGTGGGCGGGCGGAGTGAGGGGTGGGGGGTAAGACAGTGCTATTTTGCTAAACATGTGATCTTTCTACCTATATATTTACAAAGTAAAAAAAAATGTAGATTTGTTGTTGTTGAAAGTGTTACAGAAAGACAAATCTAATGTAGCTCAAATCACGGTTGGAACATGAAAGGGTGATACCATTGTGGAAACAGGAGAAAACGTTATTTATCAGCATTTTCTCCTTTTCCAACGCTGTTTTCAAAAGTGGTCTTTCTTGGGACCGTGAAAGCACGAAATTATCAATGCTTGGTCAAAGAATGAGAAAAATAATAATAATAATTGTCCCACAACACAGAGATAAGTTCAAGGAAATTTTAATGCTACTATTGAAAATGTTGTAGGAAGAGCCATGGCGTATGTTTAAAGCTTTCTAATGCACGATAGTTAAAGTTGTATTTGTTTAAACATAGGAGTCATACTCTGTGAAAAGGGGGCTTAATGCATCTGCGAAAAGTATCGATCGAGGTCAGCCTGGGCGGAAACTTTTCGCTATTGGTCAATTTTATGAATGTCCAAGGACCAGTCTACCTTAAGATTGAGTCTGTTGTTAAAAAAACGTGGCTTTTATGGATCCATAAGTAATTGATGGCTTGACTGCTACCATGGATCACGGAGATGCAATAAGCCCCCTTTTCACAGAGCATGGCTCATAGGTTTTAATTAGACTTCGTTTCCCCTTTAACCCTTTACCACACAAATCCAAATTTTAACGACCCTATCAGAGATGGCTTTAGAAAACATTGAGGGAAAAGGAGAAAAGGAGCTGGTTACCAGCACATGCTCCTTTTCCGACAATGTTTTCTTCCCTTTTTACGGACAAATCCTGTGATTTGAGCAACATTTAAGTTGTCGACTGCAAATGCTTTCAATTTAGATGAGACTAAATTTTCCCGACTGGTTAAGAGCAAAGCAATTATATAGCAAGATTTAATGATTCAAACAACTGTTTATCGTACATGTATTTAGATATTTACGCCTTTATTTTCCACCCTCGTTTCATGTATTATACAGCGACCATGGAGTCAGACAGCAAACCTCTTTGTACAAATGAGTCATGGTCTGGAAAAAGGGGGTTTAATGCAGCTCCGTGATGCATGATACCAAGCAAGTCATCACATAATTATGGGTCCATAAAGTCTATTACATCTTACAACCGACTGAATCTGAAGGTAGAATAGTCTTTGGCAATGCAGAAAATTTACAAATAGCGAAAAGTATCCATAGGTCGATACTTTTTGCAGATGCACTTAGTCCCCTTTTCACAGGGCATGACTGAATAATTCACTTATAAAACGCACCCCTAATGTTATGTTCGGTGCTCAGATTCAGGAAAGGGGTGGGGTTTTCTTGTTTGTCAGTTTTGTTAGTCTAAAACTTTTAAGCGCCTTTCACGAATACAGTTGCATTTGCAGTCAGTGTAGATCAAAATCAGACTGTACAAAACGTGCAGTCTGATCTTTGATTTACACTGCCCGCTTTGCTAAAACAATACAGAAAAAAAGAAAGCCACGAATTTACGATCATCTTGATCTTAATGTAGAATGAAAATGTCCACTGGGTTTTGTTCGGGGCTTTAACCCTTAAGCTACTAAGCGCGACTCACTGACTTTTTTTCGGACAGTGTAGATCAAGATCAGACTGCACAGAACGTGCAGTCTGATCTTGGATCTACATTGTCCGATATGCAGATATTTTCCCTGAAATATATCTTTGAAATTTGTAGTTTTACTAGCGGCTTGAAAGTTGCATATCAGTTATTTAGCAGGACAAGGGTTAAATGGTAATCCTTCAGCGCCCAATATATAGCCCCGACCTCTTTCCCAGTGTGAAAATTAAAGTTATAAATCAGTGCGTCAAATTTATATGTCGCTACTAACCACAAAGAATATTCATAAATCTAGTTCAGCACATCTACCCCCCTTCATCCCTTGAAGCAATGATAAAACAGCTCTTTTGCTTTCAACAGCGTAAAATACCTAGAGTTCCACGCCCCTTAAACCTTTACTATACAACCCCAAGTTTTAACGACCCTGAGGTAAACAGCTTTTGAAAACATTGTTGGAAAAGGAGAAAATGCGGGTTACCAGCATTTTAAGGTGAAAATGCGGGTTACCGGCATTTTCTCCTTTTCTCACAATATTTTTCAAAGGGCTTTTATGTCAGAATCGTTAAAACTCGGGATTGTGTGGTAAAGGGCTTGACCTTTTTATCAAACAATTCCAAGTTTTTGCGGCTCAAAAGAAGAGGGTTCCCATAAACTAAGAAACAGAAACGAAACGAAACGCAACGAAACGACTACCGGTAAACGAGAAACCTTTGATAAACATTGTTAAAAAATACTGGTAAACCCCAATGGTCTCTACCCGTTGGAAAGATTTTCCATGATTTGACCTACATTTTATTTGTCGTCTGCAAAAACTTTTAAGATGGACAAGCCTAAATTTCGGCCGTCTGCAGCATACTTGTATAGTACCGGTATCAAATTTCCCATCAACATTCATTACATACGTAGCGTTGTATGCTATTTTAGGCGATCCGGAAATCCGAGTTCATTATGGCAATTTTCATGCTGAACTCCTATAATCTTGCATTTCCGAGCCTTTCTAAAACTATCGGAGTTTCGAGCCTAAATAGGCTGCATGGCTGATCTTGGTCGATAGTTTTTGCAGATTCGTTAAACCACCTTTTCTCAGACCATGGAACATACATATATTTCATATTCCTGATATGATAGAAGTTCACAAGTCATTTTACAAAAATTATATATAATATATATAATCTTGGACGAGTGATTTTATTTCCGTAACCCTTTACCAGGTGAAAAAAAACTTTAGATTCTTCCATTTTGAAAGCATTTTGCAGATGACAGTATTAAATTTGGCTCAAATGATAAGATATCTCTTTAAAAGGATAGAAAACATTGTTGAAAAAGTAGGCATTCTTCTCATTTTCCCGTCGCATATTTTAAAAACGTCTTATCCTCAGTGTCCTTAAAACAGGAATGTTTGGTATAGGACTGAACAAAAACACACAACTAAAACGATTTCGAGCTTTTATGAGGAAAAGGAATCTCGTGTGAACAGTTAAATAAAAATAGGTGAAAAAAAAGTTTCAGATTTTCATCTTCAAATGGTATAATGAAATGATCTGATTACATAGTGTGTGTTAGATGCGCTATTGGATTTTCTACTTTTATGAAAAGGGAACTATAGGTAGAAAGCCCAAGAAATTCCCACCCTCGTTTACGATATACATGAGCCTCGCTCTGGTAAAAAGGGGTTTAATGTATCTTCGTGATGCATTATATGAAGAAGTCACATAATTATGGATCCATAAAAACCAATCTAGTCTAACAATCAACTGAGTCATGAGGTAGAATGGTCCTTAGACACGCAGAAAATTGACCAATAGCAAGAAGTTTCGACCTAGGTCAGCCTGCGCGGACTGCGCAGGCTGACCTGAGTCGATGCTTTTTGCAGATACATTAAATCCCCTTTTCATAGAGCATGCCTCATACAGATTATCCAGCTTCTACTATTTCAGCGCCGAATACATAAATTTGTAAATAAATATAATCCACTGAGAATTAGACAGATTAATTCTTTCTTTTGTAAGCTTGACTATATAAGAGAGCGGACGGCGTAGAATCAAAATCAGACTGCACTTTCTGAGCAGTCTGATCTTGGACCTAAACTGTTCGCAAAGCTCAAGATGGCTAAAACCTATGACTCTTGTATGAGTGACTATGGTACATTAACTGCTTCAACCTTTCCAAAAGTGAGTAACAGACTGCCATCTAATCCGGGTATTGCGGTTATAGTGGGTGGGGTAGTAATGCGATGTTTAGCTAGGTCAGGACAACAACCGTCTCTAATATTACCTACCCACAGCGACAAGAGACCCCCTCCCCCCCCCCCCCTCCACCGATAACGTTACAGGATTACACTTCCGTTCTAAATGTTCGTATTGTGACACAAACGTTTAAAATTTATTCAGGACACATTTCTCTATTAGATAAGCGGAAGGTTGTCTTTTGAATTAGATTCTTTGACAGAATTAATTCTGACTGCCAGACCGTCTGCATGACATGTACATAACTATGTCTGTATTGCTCAGAGTTCTCAATTCGAACCCGGTGGGGCTATTAAAAAGAATATTGTGATGTAAGCAGCTTTTGGTCATGGTGTGGATCATCAAGTTAAGACTGCACAGAACGTGCAGTCTGAACTTGGATCCACATCATCAGCATCAACTGACCAAAATCAAAAAAAAAATAATAATAACCAATAAAATAACCAATAAAGATCTTCATATGCACTTTTCTGTACATTTGGATCTCGAAAAAGAAAGCTGAATAATAGTGGTTATCGAAAGAGTAAAATTATTTCAAAACCGAAGTAGATCATACCTGCGCCATTCTTTTGAAACACTGAATTATCTACCTTTGATAGTGACTAGACCGGTTCTTCATAATGGCGTTGCAGACAGTAAACAGTGCCAATCATTTGAGCCACATTAGAATTGTCGTTTGTGCCTGACTTCGATGTGGACAAGTCTAAAATTGTATCTTCTTGTAAAGAATTTACCTGTCGGATACTTCAGATCTTCTGACAAAAAGAATGCATGATCACTGAAATTGTTTTATCCTACTTGATCGTTTCCAATTGGGGTAAATCTCAGTCTCGTTGAATGTTGGTTGATTGATGGATGAATGATGTAGTATACCGCTTAAACATGATTACAGCCATATCACAGCTTAGTGTATAATGTTCTCGACTTCACCAGCACTAGGCTAGTGGACCTAAGTGTCTTACTCAATGGCATTCCCAACAAAAACCCAGTGCTTCGTATGAGAATATAACCCGCGGCCTCCAGGTTTCAAATACTACACAATTCCACTGAACCACGCAGGACCCTGATCTTGATCTACATTCTAAGAGGAAAAAACCCTAATTGTTCTTGAATCCCAATGGTTATTAAGTTGTCAGATCTTTCTCTATTTCCCAATAGAAAAGCTTGCTCTATTTCTCTTTATATATCATTTATCCCTTTACCACAAAATACTGATTTTAACGACCCTAAAGAAGAGACTATAAAGTGAGAATAGACGGTTTCCGACATCTACATCCGGGAATTTATATTTGTATTTTAAATGTAAATATATACATTTTTTTCCCCTCTATAAATTTATGATTTTACGTTTGAAATGAATTTATCTTTACAGTCTTTCCGCATGACGAGAGAAGTATCTCAGTTCATTCATTCTGTTTTGATATCAGTATAATAATATTTTACTATGACATTTACTGCAAATGTTGGCCTTACTAAAAACTGCCAGGTTTGCATTCCATTGAACTGTTGAGGCCGATGATGGTTGATGAAAATTGGTGTGAAAGGTTACGTCAGTAGCGCGTCTATTTTGAGACTAAAACCTCAAATGATAGACCCTTCACTCTTACAGCGCCAAACAGAAAACTAAATTGCTGTTGTGGACGGCAAAGGTCAACATAAGAGTGCACAGAACTTGCATCGACTCCGAGAGATAAGAATCGTATTTACAAAAACAATAACTACAAAATCTCACAGGCAATTATTATATCAGGCAAATGTGTGCACTATAACTGAATCAGTACATACGATTTTACATACATAAACAATTTTAAATTGCGGGCACAAGTGTTGAATTTATTCCTTTACCATCCAGACAACAAAGTCCTATAGACTCTGCCACATTGAAAGCATGTGCAGTTGACATATGTGTATTCATCTAAAAATTTCTCAAATAAAGGTAGTTTTCGAAGGAGAAAAGGAGAGAAAACATTGTGGGAAAAGGAGAAAATGCTTTACCAGCATTTTCTCCTTTTCCCACAATGTTTTACAAAAAACTTTTGTTTTTAGAGGTCCTTAAAAAACAGGATTGTCTAGTAAAGGGCTGAACTTTACTATTGTAGGTTGTCCGGTACAAACTGCTTTTTAAAGTTTGATTGACAGCTGCATTCTCATACAGTTTGTGATGTTAAATTTCATCATTGTTGTTTTGCATCTGTTGTAAAAAATAGCACTTGTTAGGCTAAAAAAGGGATTTATATGCTGACTTCTGAAACAAAATTACATTAGGCAATTTTAAAAAGTTCTTGTAAACGTGAAAATTCAACATAAGTTTTATTTGATTCAACTAATATACATGTACCAAACAATTGGCGTCCTGCGTGGCTCAGTAGTAAAGTGTAGGACTAGTAATCTGAAAGCCTCGGGTTGGAGTCTGACTGGAAGCACTTTCATTATTGTGGTAATGTCCTTTAGCAAGACACTTAAGAGTTGTGGCCTAGTACTTGTGAAAGCCATGACATACATGAATATGTTACCTGTCGTCGTCATACAACTGAAATATTTTTGAAAGCAGCGTAATACCAACTCTCCCTCCCTCCCTCTCTCTCTCTCTCTCTCTCTCTCTCTCTCTGGCTCGCTGGCTCGTTGTGTCTGCCTCTACCTCTCATGTACTCATGTCTGTTTGGTCAGTAATTCAAACCCCAAGGCCCGTATACACCACCCTTGCTAGACTAAATCCATAGTGTTATTTTGATTTAGTAAGTAACACAATATCTGATTGGCTATTGAAAGCGTCTGAATCATCCACTCAAAACTAGCATTACTTTGAAATTTAGAAAATTGTTGAGAATAAGACAAAGGATGGAATTTAGAATGGTTGTTGAATTAGGGCCTAGAATTTCAACAATCATTTCGTACTTATTGGGTTATTTGTGCAAGTTTATAGCTTTGTTGTGATATTTAATATGCATTTATCAGAGCTGTTCGCTACAAATCATACACTGGTTAACATTTTATGTTCAAATTGTACGTGCTCATCTGCCGATACGATAAGTTGTGCTTTCATATTTCATTTTGTAAATGTTCCTTTAATTCTTTCTATACCATAAACGACATCAGAATCTTTTGTGGACAGTGTCGATTAAGATCAGACTGCACAGAAAGTGCAGTCTGATCTCTAATCTACACTGTCCACAGCTTTATTCTAGATTATGAACGAACTGTCTCTTGATCTTGCAGCGGAACTGTATTTGTAGCCTTTGAGAAACTGCAATTTATTTATTCAGTAATGAAAGAGTTGAACCCTTTACCACACAATCCCGACTTTTAACGACATTGAGGAAGAAGCCTTTTTGAAAATATTGTGGGAAAAGGAGAAAATGCTGGTAACCAGCATTTTCTCCTTTTCCCACTATGTTTACTATGCTTTCTACCCTCTATCAAAGATTGAAATAACCATTTGGGCTACATTTTATTTGTCGTCTGCGAATGGTTTCAATTTGGACAACACTAAATTTTGTCGTCTGGTAAAGAGAAAACTTTTTTCAAGAAGACGAAATTTTTAGACTAATTTATTGTAGAAGGCACTTGCAGACGGCGTGTCTCAAATGGTGAGTTGTCCTTGGCAACGTAGAAAACATGGTGGTTAATAGAGAAAAGGCTGGTTACCAGCATTTTCTCCTCTTACCACAATTTCCAATATGTTAGATTCGTAAATACTAGTATTGAAAGCAATTGCAGATTTCCTGTCAACTTACGATGGCTGAACCCGAAAACACGCGTATAAGTTAGCTATCTCCGTGATTTGACTGACATAATGTAAAAAGCGGCGTAAAAATTGACTTACTAGAGAAAACGTGTATAAATACCTTGTAGATAAAGGTGTTTATAAAAACCTTTTTACGAGTCTGCGTTGACTTTTCTTATCCCACATGAATATGCAAGTACATCGTTTATTATATTTGTGTAAATATAGAGAGATAGACAGTTCTCTCCGTCTCCCCGTCTCTCTCTCTCTCTCTCTCTCTCTCTCTCTCTCTGAGACAAAGGCACAGCCAGTTTGTCTGTATTGAGGTCGAAACGCTGTTTTAACAGCTTAGATGCACCTACGCATCTGTATCCTGGCTTTCTCATACCAATACCGACACAACTTTCTTTCAAAGTCGCTGACTACTTTTCTCACATGCATCAGAGGTGATAGGCCAAAAAGCGTCGAGAAGAAAGTTTGCCTCAACCGGGTATCGAACCAGTAACCACCGGGTCAGGAGCCAGATACGCTAACCACTGAGCTACCCGGCCGGGCACATACAGACAGACAGACAAACGTGATAATAAGATAAAAGTGCAAGAAGCACAGTAAATGCTCCTACAATAACAACCCTGATTGATGCGAGATATAATAAAGTTTTTTTTTCCCACTTAGCAGTACGTAGTTTTAATTGACAAATACAGACATCTATAATATATTTCAATGAACAAAGATTTTATTCCTTAGCGGGCTAAGCTTGACTCAATGACCTTTTGCGGACAGTGTAGATTAAGATCAGACTGCACAGAACGTGCAGTCTGATCTTAGATCTACACTGTCCGATATTGAGACATTTTTTTCCAAAAAAATACCTTTGACATAGCGAAATTTTGGGTTTTACTATCGGCTTGAAAGTTTCATTTGTCTTCTTTAGCAGGACGAGGGCTAAACTGTAAGCGAAAATGTCACCGACAGAAATAATGTATTCTATAGGATATGGGGAAACTGTTGTAACGCCCTGTTTAAACTCTTTACCAAACGACAAAATTTTGGATTTGTCCAAATTGAAAGAATTTGCAGACGACAATTTAAATGGGGGCTTAAATGATCGAATTTTACTTATGATGAGCGGAAAACAGTGTGGGAAAAGGAGAAAATGCTGGTAACCAGCATTTTTCTCCTTTTCCCACAATGTTTTCAAGAGCCTTTAACCCCAGGGGTCTTTTAAGCACGGACTTGTTTGGTATAGGGTTTAAAAGTAAATTGTAGACAAAGGTTTGGCCATGTAGAACATTTTATCATTGTTCGGCTAAGCGTTCTGTAACTTCGTAGCTAACCTTTTAAAGAACAACCCGCCGTGTTTGAACGACCTTGGGATTCTGAATACATTGTGGATAAAGTAGAAGATGCTGGACTCCGGATTTTTTTTCTTTTCCCACACTGTTTACTACCCGTTCAATGATTAATCCAATCATTTGACTAAATTCAGCCACGTTTAATTTGTCGTCTGCAGATGATTTCAATATGGACACGTTTAAAACTTTTGTCGTCTGGTACGAGTGACACACGGAATAAGAAACGTCGTAAGAAAAAGAAAATGTATGTTTGGAATAAAATGGAAATCATAGTGGTAAATGAAGTTATTGCTGATCAAAAGTTACTGTTCATTCCGAGAGTGTTCAAAAAAGAGTTTGCCGAGGTCAGAGCTTGAAAAGTCACGTTCCTATAGCACGCTGTAAAGCCTTTAACTGCCTTATGGGCCTATGTATTAAAAACAAAAATTATACTAGGTCATAGCAAAGCGCCAAATTTCACGATTTTTTAATTTTTTTTTTTCGGCTGAAATATACAAGCGTATCGGACAGAGTAGATCCAAGATTAGACTGCACGTTCTGTGTAGTCTGATCTTGGATCTACACTGTTCGCAAAGGTAATCTAATCTTTAGATTAACTGCAAAAACAACTTCAAGTGTACTTCACACTCAACAGGTCAAACTCCTCTTAAATAGTAGTTTACGATTTCAAAATTACCCCCATAGTTATCGAACCAGGTCTGTACCCGATAGACTCTTTATTTTAATTTCAGTTTAAACCTACCTCATGTATGTGTTTGTTTGCTCAACTCATTTCTTTACGCGTCTTGCAGCGAACCACTTTTAAAAACATTGTAGGAAAAGGATAAATTGCTCGTCAAGAGAGTGATCTTAAACTTAGGTAGAGTTTAACCCTTAGAATTCCTGTGGAAACTGTTATAGCTATCATTAGCAATGAAAATCATGATTAGACATTGTAATAAATTTCTTACCAGACGACAAAAATTTAGACACCTCTGAAATCGAAAGCATTTGCAGACGACACATTTAATGTAGCTCAAATCTGTAAATGAAAGGCTGATAAAACTGCAAGAAAAGGAGAAGATACTGGTGACCAGCATTTACTCCTTTCCAAAATTGTTTTCAAAAGTTTTCTTCTCAGGGTCATTACAGCTCGGGACTAAAATTTGAGTTTTTTTAACACTGTGTATGTGCAGACACAAGATCGTGTTCATAGTGGGACAAGAATATTCAGAGAAAAAAAGGGTGTATTACAGAAAAAAAAATGTATGACTTAGGTTTTTTTCTAAACGAAAACAATAAGTTCTCCAACAGCGCGTCGTTCATGATATTTGAGTGCATGTTCCGTCAGTTAACTTAATTAACATTTAATACTTAACTCATTTTCCGTACGGTCCCGCACTTAAATGACCTTACGGAAAAAGGCCTTTGTAAACACTATAGGAAAAGGAGAAAATGCTGGTTACCAGCATTTTCTCCTTTTCCTAGACTGTTTTCTACCAACAGAAAAAAAAAATGAAATCATTTGAGTCCTACGTTATAACTTATCTGCTAATGCTTTCAACAGGAGCATCTAAAAAACTTTGCCATGTATAAGTGTTAACATGTACCACTTTAACGCCGTATATAATGATCATACAACACTGGTAAGTAAGGCTATGATATTGGAATTACAGCCCTTTTCCGTTTTTATTTTTAGAATAGATCTGAGATCAGACCACACCTCTTGTGTACACTGATCTTGATCTTCACAGTCCAAAAAGCAGTTCGTTATACGCTTGGAATTAAAAGGGTAAAAAATTAATTGCACAATCCCTAGTTGCTTTATACAGCACTTAAACTGACAGCGTTCATGTAAGAAAATACAACATAGCGCGTCGTGGCAATTAAAAACGAAATAAAACATGTGTTATAATGAAATCTACACAATTTCCTTGTACGAATGGAGGTTTATAGTTTTAACTTTAACCGTTCTTTCATTGCCGGAGTCCTGCGTGGCTCAGTGCTGGAGTGTATGACTCGTGACCCGTAAGCCTCACTGGATTCACTGGGTTTTTCGTGGGAGTGTCCCTGGGCAAGACTCTTCAGAGTCCCAGCCTAGTACTGGTGAAGTCCAGGAAATACGGTTGCACATGAACATGTGAACTGTCACCATGATATGATTGAAATATTGTTGAAAGTGGCGTAAAACACTATTCAATCATTCAATCAATCTTTCATTGCCAATTAACTTTTCAACAAACGACACCCAAACGACAAAATATAAGACTGGTCCGAACTGAAAGCATTTGCAGACGATAAAATGAGTGTGACGCAAAATTGGAAATTTGTTTTTTGGAAGGGTAGAAAACATTGTGGGAAAAGGAGAAAATGCAACGTTTAAACTCTTTTCGCACCAATTAAGTCTTTACCAACAACAAAATACCAGGCTGGTCCAAATTGAAAGCATTTGCAGACGACAAAAATGAATATGACTCAAAACTGGAATTTTTTTTTTTCAAGGGTAGAAAACATTGTGGGAAAAAGGACAAAATGCTGGTTGTCAGTATTTTCTCCTTTGCAATAAAGTTTTAAAAGCTTTCTTCTATTGGGGTCGGTGGAAAACGGAATTGAGTGGTGAAGGATTAACACACAAGACTGGTCCAAATCAAAGACATTTGCAAACGACAAAATGAGTGTGACTTAAAAGTAAACTGGATTTTTGTTCTGTGCCGTCTGATCTTGATTTACGCTGTCTGGAAAAGGTCCTTGTGTAGCGCTTAGCGGCCTAAGGATGAAAAGAATGCATGCCTATATCGTTCCACATACGCATAACAATAGCTGTACATAATTACATAATTATCTTGGGTAATGCAACAGTCACCAATTCTAACCTTAGCGGTCACGATAAAAACCGAAAGGTTATTCAATTTCGCAACAAAAAAACTACAATTCGCTGGAATGTTAGATAATTCCGGTAATTTCCACTGAAAACCAGAATCAAGGTCTGCTGTTACCAGTACCACAGCCTTTTTCGTCTATTCTTTTGCCAAACAAATTGGTGTTTAGTTTGACCTTGAAGAAGAAAGCTTTTGAAAAAAATGTGTTGGAAAAAGAAAAAATATGCAGGTAATCAAATATTTTCTAACATTTCCCAGAGTTAGTCACTCTTCCAAAGACAAAACCACGTCATATCGTTAAATTTCTCGTCTGCAAATACTTACAATATAGATGAATTCAAAATGTCGTCGCCTATTAAAGAGCTGTTGTATAACTATAAATGAGCCATTTAGTAAGATTATTGTGTTAAGTCGATGTGTGTAATGTACAAGTCTGAATAAAATTAAGGTCTGTCCTGTTTTGAAAAACTCTGCTTAGAACCATGCAAAGTAGTTTGTTAAGATCAAGGATGGCTTCTGTCACGAAAATTTTTAAAATTATCCCCTCCAAAAAATAATATTATGGTAAGTGAACATTTGGGACAGAATATTTCAACACGAATAAATCAACAGTAAAGCGCGACAGTTTACCCTACTCGACAATATTGTTTCCCTTATTTTCCCATTTTCCTGCTAGAATTAAGTTCTAATATCTAATACTTACCCAAACAATCCCGTGTTTTAGGGACTTTGAGGAAACAAAGGCCTCTGAAAACATTGTGGCAAAATGAGAAAATGCTGGTAACCAGCATTTTCTCATTTTTCCCTCAAATGTTTTTACAATTTTAAAGGTTAAGTCCCGTCATTTTAGCCCCTTTTACCTTGTCACCTGCAAAAGCTTTCAATTCGGACACGTTTAAAGGTCTGTCATCCTGAAAAGGTTCAACGTGTTTGCGAGTAGATTGGTGAAAAAGAAAAAAAAACATACACACACATATACACATGGTAAGCTGAAGACATCAAAAGATTTTTTTTTAAACGATAAATCACTCAAATGGTCTGAAAATCAATATTAAGTACAAGGGATTCCTATGAATATGATTTGCATATTTATTTGATACAATCTGATGAAAATACACGAGGTTTTTTGCCCCGTGTAAGTCCGTGTCACCATTTATTTTTTTAAACGAAAGCAAAAAGTGTGGACTGGTTAACCTATTGTTATATATACTGTTTCTAAACATGCTAGTAAATTATAAAATAATTTCATAGTGAAAATGACCCATAGGAGAAATATTTATATAAAAGAGAGGTTGGAAAACTGTGACATTGTGGGAAAAGGGCTGATTACTTGTTTTACCCACATTTTTTTTTTTCAAAAGCCACCAGCTGCTCGGGAATTACCCTTCTCCAAACAATTCAATACTGTAACGATCTTGAGAAATGGAGGCTTTTGAAAATATTGAAGGAAAAGAGAGAAAATTTGAAAGATTTATCGTTTGGTAAAGGATTTAAAGCGTATTTCTTTTGTATGAAAGTGGGTTTACCTTTTACAAGACGACAACATTCTCATCTCGTCCAAATTGAGAACATTTGCCGCGGACAATTTAGATGTGGCTCAAATGATGGGTCTGTCTTTGAAACTAAAAATCAATGTGGAAAAGAGAGAAAAATGCTTTCTTCCCCCCTCCCCTCCCCACCCCCCCCCTCCCGCTTTTCTTCGCTTTCTTTCAATGCCTTCTTTCCCAGGATCGTTAAAACTCGCCATTGGATTATAACGAGTAAACCCTTTACCGAAAAATCCTGAATTTTAACGACCTTGAGGGAGAACGCTTTTGAAAACATTGTGAGAAAAGGAGAAAATGCTGGTAACCAGCATTTTCTCCTTTTCCCACAATGTTTTCTACCATTTAATAGACAAGCCCCACAATATGAGCCACAACTGATTGGCCGTCTGCAAATGCTTTGAATTTGGACAAATCCAAAATGTTGTCGTCGTTGTACAGGGTTAAGAAGTTTGAATCGTAAACTGATTTTATGATCCACGTAACGCAATAAGGAGGCAGTCATAAAATCCACATAAAAATCGGAAATATTTCTATAGCCAACAATTATATAGACTAAAAGTTGATTGAACGATTCAGATTACACACACATACACATACACACAGCTAGCCATCAAAAATACTTCGAAGCAAATAAAATGGTCTACATAGTATAAGTAGTAAAAGTAGTTATATAATAATGATAATAATGAAAATAATAATAATAAATTTTCACGCAGTTCATAAGGAAGGTCAGAGGGACGTTACTACGTGTTATCCTGTCTTCCTGTCTTCTCTCCTTGAATAGCTTGTAATCGTCTTTCCCCCCCTCCCCCGCCCCCCCCCCCTTCATACACACGCGACAGACGACTGGCATAGAAACCTTGGAAATATATAAATGAGTTAAAGCAGCCTTGATATGTATAAAATGATGTTAAAATGGCATAAAACACCATTTTAACAAACTTTGTTCCACCCTGATTCTAAACCCACCATATCTCTCCTTAAAATCCACTCCACCCTGTGTTTTTGTTGTTATAGCGAAAGAAGGATTTCAAAGGGGTTTCTTGATCTTAGACATTTCTCTTAATGTAGTGCAGGTTAATTTTTGGTGACAAGAGTAAATATCAGCCAAGCTCTGTGAAAAGGGTGGTTTAAAGCATAGGTCAAGGTCAGTCTTTGCAGTCAGCGCAGGCTGACCTTGGTCGATATCTTTTGCCATTGGTAAATGTTTTGCATGTAAAAGGACCGTTCTACCTCATGGTTCAACAATAGATCATGTGACGACTTGCTTTGTATATTGCAATACGAATATATGCGTTGAACCCCATTTTCTCAGAGTGCTGCTCAAATGCTAAATTTTCATATTTGTTACTTTGGCTGCTAAGTGCGACTCACTGACCTTTCTGCGGACAGTGTAGATCAAGATCAGACTGCACAGAACGTGCAGTCTGATCTTTGATCTACACTGTCCGTTATAGAGATATCTATCCTCCCATAAATACCTTTGAAATAGCAAAATTTGGGTTTTTACTATTGGCTTCAAAATTTCATTTCACTTATTTAGCAGGATAAGGATTGAGTCATCCAACGTGGAAAAGAAGAAAGTCCATGAATGTTTACAAGTTACAAATTCCGTAATTTACTGTTCAATTTAACACAGTACAAGTTTCTTATCAGGATCAAAAGTTCTGTTGTCTGATAAAGTAAAATTTAAATTTTACTGAATGATTTTTCATTCGTTTGTAAAAATATATTATTTTGTGAGATTTGTTCTGAAATGATTTGGTGTAAAACACACATGCCCACACAAAAAGATAAAATATTGAAGGGGTCAGCCACTGCTCTTATACTTTAAGAGTTTTTGTCTTGTTTGTATTTCAGGTTATCATTTTGCTTGCAGGTTATCAAAGTCGTTTAATTTGTGTTTTTTCTCCAAGAATTAGTTATTTTTTTATTTCCATAAAATGACAGTTCAACCTTACAGGTTTATTTTTGCGAACATTAGAGCTCTAGATCTGTCTGCATTAAATATGCATTCGTTTTCTTCTCATACGGAAGCGAGTGTCCACTGAAACTGCTTTCAAATCACCTAATCCAATCAATTCAGAAGACAGCCTAGAACTCTGCATTAAAGTTATGAGTTTTTAACTCCTTCGTTTATAAATGAGCCATGCTCTGTGAAAACGGGGCTTAATGCATCTTCGAAAAGTATCGACCCAGGTCAGCCTGCGCAGTCCGCGCAGGCTGACCTGGGCCGAAACTTTTCGCTTTTCGTCAATTTTCTGTATGTAAAAGGACCAGTTTACCTCATGATTAAGTCGGTTGTTAAACAAAAGTGGCTGTTATGAATTCATGATTATGTGATGGCTTGCTTGGTACCATGGATCACGGAGATGCATTAAGCCCCCTTTTGCCAGAGAATGGCTCAAATAAATGAGCCATGCTCTGGTAAAAGGGGTTTGATATATCTCCGTGATGTATGATACCGGGCAATTTGTCACATAATTATGGATCCATAAAACCCATTTTGTATAAAAACCGACTGAATCATGAGGTAGACTGGTCCTTTGCCATGCAGAAAATTGACCAGTAGCGGAAAGTATCAACCCAGGCCAGCCTGTGCGGACTACACAGGCTGACCTGGGTTGATACTTTTGACAGATACATTTAGTCCCCTGTTTACAGAGCCTGGCTGAAACTGATTCGACCTTTTTCAATGTCTTAAAGGAAATCATCAATGCAACCTAAAAAGACGTTGGTCAAAGTCTAGCAACAAACAGCGGACGGTATAGATTTAAGATCAGACTGCACGTTATGTGCAGTCTGATCTTGATCCACGCCGTTCGCAAAAGTTTTCTAATTTTCTGAGTTTGCCTTCGACAATTAAAGAGTCTTAACGATTCTACGCATAGAAAGGACATATATGTATACAGTAAAACTTTGAAATCTCAGAATAAAATTAAATGGGGAAAATAACATTAATGCTGTCGAGTAATGCAACAGAGAAAAGACCCACGTATATTTTACGAATGTGACTTGAAATAAAGCAATCTTGCCACCTACGCTTAAAATCGTTGTGTGTGAATTCTAAAGACAATCACGTTCACATGCTGGATTATATAAAACCTGGTTAAATTTGTTTTTGTATGAGCAAACAAAGTGTAAAAACATATTGAAACATAAAAACAAATGCAGACAACAAGGAATATAAATCCTTCGGGCACTTCGAATAAAACATCAGTGGTTTCTGCTAAAAGCGGAGATTAAGATCGGATCTAGAGACATGCAGTCTGATCTTGGATCTGTTCGATTTATTATGACAGAGTCCTGTCAACACAGCCTTGCAACTGTGATATTATTCCTTTATCACACAATCCTTCGTTTAAACGTCCCGAAAGAAGGTTTTACTTTAAAAAAAAAAACACTAGTAGTAAAGAAGAAAATGCCGATAACCAACATTTTCTCCTTTACCCACCATGTTTTCTACATACTTAAAGAAAATCTCATTTTTGCGAACACATTCGTCTTCTGTGACGGCTTTTAATTTAGACAAGTCCAAATTCTTGCAGACTTAACCAATCCTGAGTTTTAACAAACCAATCTAAAGAAGGCTTTTGAAAACATTGTGGAAAAAGGAGAAAATGCTGGTAACCAGCATTTTCCCCTTTTTCCACAGTGTTTTCTACCATTTTTAAGACAGTGATTATTTTTCGAGCTACACAAAGTTTGTCGTCTGCAAGTGCTTTCAGTTCTGCAGTCTTATTTATTGAGGTGTGGGTAAGTTCTGCCTTACTAGAAATGTCCATTTTACTTTTTGAGCGCCCAAAGAGTTTATACCACATTAGACCAAGTGAGTTAAAAGTGTAACAAAACCAAGCCAATACATACTGTTATACCCACCCGTGGGCTCCTGTCCGAACGTAAGTCCAAGCCCCAAAACAAACACCAAAACATGCGAGATAAATCCCTCCATTTTATCACGATACATAACTGAATACAATCCGGTCGGTTTATGAGCCACGGTTCACATCTATAGCATTTATCGAAAGAAAACTAAATCACACTTTATCAGTTATTTACATATTCCGATCTGTATCCACAAGACATCAGTTTGACGAAAAAACATCGATATCCGTTTAAACCAGAATTCTCACAGAAACTCAGCTAGATCTAATTCTCTTTTTTAATTTCAAAA
Source organism: Hippopus hippopus (assembly GCA_946811185.2). Lineage (NCBI taxonomy): Eukaryota > Metazoa > Mollusca > Bivalvia > Cardiida > Cardiidae > Hippopus > Hippopus hippopus. Next base: position 43,992,440 of record OX328107.1, on the reverse strand, counting down.
GAGAAAAAAAAATCAGCAAGATATTAAACACTAGTATAGCCCGCTATATATTATCAAACTTCGTTCAATATAAAAAAAAACTCAGCACAGATTTTATTTGAAAGTGAACGCTTGGTCTGGGTTTAAAAAGAAAAATCAAATTGAATAACCTTGTTTACTTAAAGCTCGAAATTGCTGTCTCCGTTCGCGGTTACTACAATCAATCTTTTTTGATATTAATGAAATTTAAAAGAGAAATTATTCTGCTTTTGTCTGCTGTCGATGTTTAAATCCTTAATCCGAAAATATTCCTAATCCTGCTCTGTAATACGTTATGTACTCCAGTTTAAAATAAAAACGTGTTCATTAACTCAACTAGACTGACAAACTAAACCAATTTTAGGCTAACAACAAAATACTACCTCGGTGTATAGCTAAACGCGGGAACCATGACCGCGTATCAAAATAGCGCAAACCCGAGATGGGAGCCAACTGAAATCTCGTTGAAATATCACCTTCTCGTGATTTGCTCAAAAAAGCGTGACGGCGCAAAATTCTTTAAATGTGTTTATGTTTTACCTAATTTATACTAAGGCGACATAGTTTTCTATATGCTAAATAGTATATAATATGACAAATATATCATGTTTCAGAATAGAGCAGTCCGAAATAATTTATACATGTAGATCTACTCCTCCTGGCACACATCGAAAACTTACTCATTTTCAATGGTTCATTCTAACCCCAAACCTGCCAAATAAGAGAAATGAAATTTTTAAATCGATAGTAAAAACCCAAATTTGGCAATTTCAAAGTTCTCTCTTTTTTTGGGGGGGGGGGGAGGGGGGAGGGGGGAGATACCTCGTTATCTTTCAGTGTAGATACAAGATCAAACTGCACTTTCTGCCCCGTCTGATCTTGATCCTTGATCTACACTGTCCGCAAAACGTCATTGAGTCGCGCTTAGTAAGCAAAGGGTTAATAACCCTAGACAGTAAAACTCATTGCTCATAATAAGTATAAATAAATGTTTCAAGTTACCTTTTTACCAGTAGACAAAATTTTAGACTTTTCCAAATTGAAAGCATTTGCAGACGGCAGATTAAATGTGGCTCAAGTTAAAAGGTTTGCCTCTGGTAGGATAGAAAACATTTAGGAAAAAGGAGAAAATGCTGGTTACCAGCATTTTCTCCTATTTCTACAAAGTTTTCAAAAGCAATTTTTCATCAGTACAGGGATCACTCCGGATCGCTCAGTACAGGGTTAAAGCGTCGATTGAAACACTTAGAACCATATTTTACCTGCAGAAAGATTTGACAATTCGTCCCCCTACCGTGTTTTCAGCAAACATTGAAAACTCTTCCATCTCTTGGATACCATGAACATAGAGATAGTTGAGCACGGCGCTCTCATTTCCGTTAATTTAGATAAAACTTTCAGCTATAATATTGTGTTTGGACTTTGAACTTTTTTTCTGCTTACCCGTCACCGGCGAAAGGAAACGCCCTTTGTTTTGGGTTTGTATTGGATTTTAACGCTCTTTTTAACAGCTAAGGTCAGCGGTCAGTGCACCTACACATGTGTTTCCAGGCTTTCTCATACTCGGACAGACACAACTTTGTTTCCAAGTCACTGACTACTTTTCTCACATGCATCGGAGGTGAGAGGCAAAAAAACCGCCGAAAAGAAAGTTTTATTCGGACCGGGTATCGAACCGGCAACCATCAGGTCACAAGTCAGATACGCTAACCACTGAGCTCCCCGGGCGGGCGGAAATACTCATAGATTAGCCGAGACAAATTAAGAATAAAACGAGCAATGATTAATATATCACTTATCATTGAATTTTTGCATCATTCTGGAAAATAGAATCGTTCTGTGTAACCTTCGAGTGCTAAATAACCCTGTCTGATCTTGACTTAATCTTTCCGCAAAAACCTGCTGAGTCGCTCTTAGCAGCTTAATGATTAAAGTGGTGTTTTATTGGTTCCTATTAACAATTGTACCTCATGATTCAGTCTTTTGTTACATAAACTGCAGTTTATGTGATGATCTACTTGGTATAATGCATTACTGAGATGCATCATACCCCCTTTTCCCAGACCATGGCTCAGTTGCGTTGAAATAATATAGCTTGCAACACGCGAAAAGGGGCATTCGGACATTTGCGTAAAGTGTCGTCTCGGATCAGCCTGCATTACATCATTTACGACTACATTACATCATGTGCTACAGTAGACTTGTGCGAAACAGAAAATTACATAAAAACGGAAAGTGTCGTTTCGGATTAGCCTGCGCGAACTGCGCAGGCTGATCCGAGACGATACTTTACACAAATGTCCGAATGTCCCTTTTCGCGTTTTGGAGGCCATATCAGGAGTATGCTTTTCTCATCATAGTGACAAAAATAATATTAGCAGAATTAATTTTAAACTGAACTGAAGTAATGTTTTAACACCAGGCCCCATTGGCCTTTATTTAGCCTCTATTGAAAATAAGCGGTGGAGTGCTGGTAACAAAAAAAGATCGAAGCATGAACGCTTGAAATCATCCATCCATCCATCCATCCATCCAACCCCACCAACCCTACAACCAACCAAAATCAAACAATCAATCAATCGATCGATCGATCAATCAATCAATCAATCAATCAATCAATCAACCAACCAACCAACCAACCAACGAATAAAACAACGAACGGAACAACGAACACACGAATGATGGTATAACGGTGTATCTGTATCTACTATACATCACAGATAAGATATTGTTTTTGTCATTGTTTTACTGAAATGTGGCTTATCAAACACTAAAGTAGGGCGCGGCGAGATCATTAACAACGTTGAAAATATTTTTAAAACAATTTTACTTATGCAAAATTGCAAAGCTGTTTTTGATATACAGTGCATGTAATTCTTACCATGAAAAATTGCTCAGTTTGAAGGTTAAAGTAGAACTTTGTTTTATCATTCTGTCATTCATCGATCATTTTGTTGTACAATTGTACAGCGATTTCCTTGTTGGAAGTTTTCTTGTTTTACATACAAATGACACGGTTTACATAATCATTAACGCAGGCAGTCGGATTTACTTTGAAGGGTGACTGTTGTAGGTAAAATTGATGTCGATGAATTGATTTGACTATCGTTTGATGTTTAACTCATTAGCATATGATAAAACATGCTGTGTGACAGGGGGAGTTAAATGCATCTCAGTGATCCTGGCGTGCAACACGGGAAAAGGGGCATTCGGACATTTGCGTAAAGTGTCGTCTCGGATCAGCCTGCGCAGTCCGCGCAGGCTAATCCGAGACGACACTTTCCGTTTCTATGTCATTTTCTGTTTTGCGCAAGTCTCCTTTAGCACAAAATCTAATGTAGTCGTAAAGTGTCGTCTCGGATTAGCCTGCGCGGACTGCGCAGGCTGATCCGAGACGACACTTTACGCAAATGTCCGAATGCCCCTTTTCGCGTGTTGCAGGCCAATTATACGAAGCAGGTCATCATATAAGTATGGATCCAGAAAATACATTTAGTCTAACAATCGACAGTATCTGGAGGTAGAACAGTCCTATGACATGCAGAAAATTTTCAAATAGCTAACAGTTTCGACCGATGTCAGCCTGCACAGACTGCGCAGGCTGACCTTGCTCGATTCTTTTTGCGGATGCAGTTAAACCCCCTTTTAACACAGCATGGCTCATATTCATAAGATATCTTAACTGCCAGGACTTTTTTTCATAATTATTGTGGGGAAAAAAAAAGGCAATCGATTACTACAGGCACTAGCTTCTTTTCCAGACTGTAGTTTCACATGACTCGAAGAAGACTCCTGATGTCAAACTGCTTGTCTTGTGTGTGGTTTACAACAGGTTTTTGTTGTGAGTAAAGATGGCCCATGTCGCAAAGGGTCAACTCATTATCAAACGCTAAAAAAGGACACTTCCACATTGAAAGTATTTGCGGAGAGCTTGCAAACCCATCACCACACATGCATTGTGGGAAAGGGAGAAAATGCTGGTCACCAGCATTTTCTCCTTTTCTCACATCGTTTCCCACCCTTTAAAAGACAAATTCTACAATTTGAGCCACAATTTGTCGTCTGCTGAAGCTTTCAATTTGGACAAGTCTGATTTTATTTCCTTTGGTAAACAGTTAAAGGTGGTGCTCAAATGATAGGATTTGTCATGTAAAAGGTAGAAAACATTGTGGAAAAAGGAGAAAATGCTGGTTACCAGCATTTTCTCCTTTTCCCACAATGTTTTCAAAAGCTTTTATCTTCAGGATCGTTAAAACACGGGATTGTTTGGTAAAGGGTCGAAACATGATGGATAGGAACAAAAGATGTGTTACATCAATATAAGGTGAATGGATTATTTGAATACAATTAGCAAACATTGCATACACATTCGTAAACAGGTTGTTGTCGATTTCTGTCTTTCAGTTGACGTGACTGTTGGTTCTGCGTCATGTCACAACACTAGGTAAACAGCCGCCGTCTCGATGGCGTAGAGAAATCCTTGACTTCAACTGTCAGTGATTGGTCATATAGAAGTCTGGTTCTGTAAAACCTTAAACCTTTGAACAACAATCTCGTTTTAAGTCTAAACATATGAGGCCCTCTCTGACAAAATGGGGCTTAATGCATGTCTGTGATCCGTTATACTAAGAAAGTCATCACATTGTTGTGGATCCATAAAATCCATTTTGTCAAGCAACCGGCTGAATCCTGATGTAGAAATGTCCTTGAACATGTGGAAAATTGGGCAAAAGCAAAATATTTCGGCTCATGTCAATCTTCGCGATGCTTTGACACGCAGAAAATGTACCAAAAGCAGAGGTTTCGACCCAGGTTAGCCTGCACGGACAGCCCATGCTGACATGGGTGGATAATTTTTGTAGATGCATTAAACCCCCATTTTTCACAGAGTATGATTCATATTTATTTGTAATTATGTTACAATATGATGGGACAAAAGTTAACTAAAGTTTATAGAGTCCCTCTCCAAAGTACAAATGGACTAAACAACAATGATCAATATAAACCAAATAAATATTTACAAGCACGTGTATTTCATGTAAATCACACAAGCACACACGCGCAACCACAGACGCTCCCGCACGTACATACACTCTCCAGTCTTAAATGACGTTGGAAAAAAAAGCATTAGAGACATGTTTAGGCAAAAGGGGGCTTAATGCATCTCCGTGATCCATGGTACAAAGCTAGCCATCACATACTAATGGATCCATAGTATCCACTTTTTGTAACAAACGACTTTATCATCAGGTAGACTGGTCCTTGGATATGCAGAAAATCGACCGGTAGCGAAAAGTTTCGGCCCAGGTCGGACTGCGCAGTCTGATCCGAGACGACAGTTTACGCAAATGTCCGAATATCCCTTTTCGCATCTTGCAGGCCAATTATGTCCTATGTAAATGCGTTCACAATTTACGAAGCCAAAATTTTATCTTCTTGCAAAAAGTAAAAATCATATCATTTGTTCTTGCTTTTCTTTTAACATCTAGCTTTAAGACCTTGCACAATCGTTAGATGGTCTACACATTTATCTTTTGGACAGCATGAAATTCGAATATACATGTAATTACTCACCTCCTTAATCTCCTGTTTGGTTCAGCCTTGATGAAGCTCGTATCACTTGTTTAAAAGCTTCTTGCGGATTCAAATAATGCCTCGATTGCTATGTTGTTGATTGAATATTGCTAAAACAGTAACGAGATATCATTCTACACAACAATAAGAGAGCATCAAAGTACTGAAAGTACTGAAAGCACCGAAATAGAGAGATGTAAGGGAATTATCATTGAAGTAACGCCTATACGCATTGAATAACCGTTGTCAGCCAGAGGCGTACGGATAAAAAGGATTTCCACCAGCTGAAATGATTTGAGCCATGTTCTCTGAATAGGTGGTTAAATGCATCTGCAAAAAGCATCGAGTCAGGGTCGAAACTTCTTGCTGTAGGTCGATTCTATGAATTTCAAAGGACCAGTCTACCTCATGATTCAGTCGGTTGGTAAAAAAAATGGACTCTATAGATCTATACTTAAATGGTGATGTGCTGGGTATAATGCATCACAGAGATGCATTAAACCCCCTCTTCACAGAGCATGACTTATTTCTCCACACAAAACCGTCCTCCCGTGAAGTGCAATCCCATTATCTCATTTTGAAAGAGAGTGTTTTACAGTCCAATAAGCTTACGAACCTGATTATAGAAGTTCTGACCAAAGTCATGATAGACAGCCTCCTAGGAGTACTACAACCGATACTGGCGTATTAAAAATCAAAGTACTGAAAGTACTAATAGAAGGTGATGTTAGAAATTTGCTAGCAAATACTAGTAGGTTTTAGCAGTGGCCCATTTCATTACAAATTCATTCATCTGACGGTTAACAATATTTTTTTTTCTTACACTGACGGGGTTATTTTAGGACTATTTTCCGCAAAATCGTGTCAAAACGTTTGGCATATGGGTTTAGGTTTTTGAAAAGTGGTTGGGGTGTAAAGACAGTGGTTTGGACAGTTTTTCGAGTGATTTGATGGTCTCTTAGGTACTTCCTCTTACTTATTCATTCTCGATTTAGACTTTATAACCTTGGCCATGTCAGAGCTGCAAAATAAGGCCAATTTCAAATCTAGAGCTATTTCTATGACATTTAGCTCTGAAGTTCATTGTGTAAATGGCTTGCACAGTTTTTCTATCCGCATATCATTTTTACATTGCAAATGAAAGACACAGAAGCATCTATTCTAGGACCTGCTTTTCTTGAAACAGAGGATTGATTCGTCGTCACAGGATTTCAGTTTGACGGTTGACATAAGAAGGTGTGACCTGAAAGGTCATCACCGTCTTATGATGTTTTTTTTTTTACTTCTTATATGTAAATAGTGTTTTAGTGCATCCAGTTATCTGCACGAACCAACCTATTGGCCTGTCTGAGGACTTGTTTTTGGACTAGCATGAAAGGCATCCAAGAAAATAACCGAGATTTAGCTGTCAGCGTTTATTGTTTAGTCAGCGGACAAGTATTTCATAAACGTGGTGGTGGTTTGGGGGGGGGGGGGGGCCTTAATACCCAATTTGCCTCGTTTCTGATTAAATTTTGCAATGACGCTTTCAAAAGAGATCAACATCCTGTCTGTGCGTTGCGATTGCTGCCGCCACTGTCTCTCTTTTTCTAATTGGCATGTCGTTACCTACACATCAAGTCAATAAAAGTCCCCGGCAGTTCATAGTCAAGTGACAATAAACATTATTGAAATGATCCCTTGTGTAAATTTGAACGAAAGTTAACTTTTCCCAATCTGTTAAACTTTGTAAACATTTGTTACAAAATATTGAATTTTACTGGACAAAAGCTGAAAGAGGAGAGAAAATGTCTCTCAGAAAATGTTTGTTTAGAAATTGTTTGTGATGAGTCAATATTAGCCATTGTTACATGTGGTACGAATATTTTGCTGCCAGTTTATTGACCCCCTAGGAAGCCATGTTCTGCAGACGTCATTCAGAATAACACTGGCTTTGAACAAACATTAAACTGCAACATGTGCCATTTTTTTTATGTAAGAGTGCATTCAACTCTTTAACAAACGACAAAATTTAAGATTTATCCAGACTCAAAGCCTGTGCAGACGATAACTAAAATCTGGCTCTCATTGTGGCTTTTGTCCTCGAAAGGGTAGAAAACGTTATTGGCAAAGAAGAAAATGCCGGTTACCAGGATTTTCTTCCTTTCCCACTATGTTTTCAAATGACTTCTTCACAGAAGTCGTTAAATTCAGGGTCTTGTGGTAAAGGGTTAACCTTCAGAATGCTCTATGAAAATACTGCGATTTGGTAGAGGGTTTTTTTTGCAAGGGAAATCTAACCCTGTCAGACAGTGTAGATCCAAGACCAGACTGCATGTTCTTTGATCTTGATCTAAACTGTCTGTAATAGTCTTTGAGTCCGACTTACCAGATTAAGGGATAAGTCATTTTTTATGTTCCGGTGGTATTTACGTTAAACCCTTAAAGCGCGTTTCACTACTATAGTTGCCTTAGCGGCCAGTATAGATCAAGATCCGACCACACAAAACGTGCAGTCTGATTCTTGATCTACACTGTCCACTTTGCTAAAACACTGCAGACAAAAAGCAACCTCGAAATGCAATGATCTTGGTCCTATTCTACACTGATTCAAGATTCAGACTGCACGTTCTGTGCAGTCTGCAGTCTGATCTTGAATATTTGCCAGCCACAAGAGCCCCCCTATTTTCGCACAAAGGGCTAAACTGAAGATTCGTTGCCTCGCTTTTTACAACCATATCTCTGTGTTCAGTCTTTAACGCGTGCAATTTATGATATAGGAATCAATGCATTTGTAATGTTTTAATGTTCAAACCTGTCTAGACGACCACCTGCAAGAAACGACCCCTGCTGTAAACGACCACATAAATCCCTTCCCCCCCCCCCCATGAGTTTTCCTGTATAAATGGCCTGTTAATTGCAAATTCCTGGTGTCTCCGACCAGCGATCATTCAAATTACTATTCGTCATTATCATCATACCCCTATGAGTGACCATACTATACTCGCAGTTATTTTGTAAACGAACTCTCGTATTTTCGTTGCCCGAAATCAGGCTAGCTTACCTAATGAAATTTAGGTCGGAGAGACTATTGGATATATAATAGCAGCTTGTACTCTAAAGCCAGTCGTTTTCGGTCAGTTTGATCGGAAATTCTAAGGTGACAGTTTACCTGACTGTGAAATACAAGTATTAAACTAAAAGATACAAAAGCATATGGTCATGGTCATTGAAAAGGGGGTTTAATGTATCAGCATAAAGTATCGACTCGTGTCAGCCTGCACAATCCGTGCAGGCTGACCCGAGTCGAAACTTTTTGCTATATGTATATTTTCTGCATTGCCAGGGAACATTCCTCTTCAGAATTCAGCCTGTTGCTGGACAAAATTGATTGTATGGATCCATAATTATATGACGATTTGTTTTGTATAGCCTAATGCACTGTGGAGATGCGTAAAACACACAAAACCTTTTGCCAGAGCATCGCTTATGTCGTTTGAACCTGCCTTCATAATTCTCATGTACGCAGCATATTAACATTTTCAATATCTTTAACCACTACACATTTAGCCAAAAAGTTTTTTCTAACCCAAGAAAATAACAATCTCATTTTGATATGTCGCCCCAATATGCGATAATAAATATTCAAAATATTTACCTTTTTTCTTAACAAGTCTCAAATTATCGTTTGATATGAGGAAAGTGGTGGTCTTTAACGTTAGCCAATGGACTATAATTATTGAGATACCCGTCTACAGTTCAAGCTTTTAATGACAAACCTTTGTGAAGTTAAATGGAAACTTTTCCTTCAAAGTTTTGAATCATTTATCTGAGCATAACGTAAAAAGTGTTGGAATCTACTTCAAAGGTTTTACTCAAAGCTGTATCTCTTACAAAGAAAATCTCTCCTAAATGGTATTTAATTCTTCTTTTCACCTTCGATTTATCAAATTCTCCCTTAACCCTCTACCAGATTGAGTTAAATAGTTACCCTGTGAAAGAAAGCTTTTGAAGCTTTTGAAAACCTTGAGAGAAAAGAATAAAATGCTGGTGACCAGCATTTTCTCCTTTTCCCACAATATTTCCTACTCTTTCAAAATCAAATCTCATTATTTGAGCCCAAATTGTTTTGTTGTCTGGATATGCTTTTACTTAGGACAAATCTAAAATTTTGTCACATGGTAATGGTATAGCACAGGAAGGGACGAACTCTGATGGAACTGTGAGACGATAACGCTAGGAGGAAAGTACAAAAAGATACAATTATGTCATGTCCAAGGTATGGGGGTTTGGGCTTTTTTTATGTTTTAACGATATTACAGTAATTTCAAGAAGGAAAGTGATTTTTTTTTTACCAATACTAGCGCAAGGCGTAATAGTCTTTCCATGCCACTGTATGCTTGCTTCATGTAGTGGACTCTAACATTTTCAAATGAAGCAATGGAATGAATCATATTGCAATGACTTCCATCGAGCACATGGCAGAACTTTGCCGAGCCTTTGGGCTTTAACTCAAAACCCATGGATTACAGGAGCGACTGAGGCTGTACATTTTCAAACATGAATATACAGTAAAAGTTTCTTCTTTTTGCCTCGGGATATTGTTCAACAGATTATTTTTCCATGTTTTCATTTTGTTTATTACATGTAATGCATGATATTAATATATTTCAATCCTTTACCGAGCAATCCCCGTTTTTTTTTAGCTCTTAGGCTGCTAAGCGCGACTCACTGCTCTTTTGCAGACAGTGTAGATCAAGATCAGACTGCACAGAACGTGCAGTCTGATCTTTGATCTACACTATCCGATAAGGACATATTCCCCCCCACCCCCGCCAAAAAATACCTTTGAAATAGCAGACTTTGGGTTTTTACCATAGACTTAAAAGCTTCATTTCATTTATTTAGCAGGATAAGGGCAAACATTCTAACAAATTATTTCCCTTTTTCCCAAAATTTTTCCTACCCTTCCAAGGACACATTTCATTGTTTGATTTACATTAACTTTGTCGTTTTTTCACTTTCTTTCAATTAAGACAAGTCTAAATTTTGTCGATTAGTAAAGCGTCATACAACCCTGTTCATAGAGGAAAACTAAAGTTAAGCTATTCAGGCTAGGTTTTAACAGTGAGGGAGAGGCCACTTGAAGTTTCTCTAGGTATCGAATTAGGGCAAGGTTATCTTGACTTTATAAAACCATGCGTAATAAAACAGTGCGATACACTTTTATTGTGCAGCTAATGGTCTTCAATGACCCTGAGTGGCCGTAGCTGACCACTAATCCTAATATTGGAAAGGTACACAAATGAGAGATTTAAGGAAATAGGTACAATAGAATGAGAACAAATATTGGAACTGCGGCATGGCATAATGTGGTTGTGCCGTCTAGATGCAAAATTATGGATGGCATGTTTTGTAGGTCGGCGCCCGTATTCTTTAACAATTCTTTACAATATTCTTAGTTCAATTCTCTGGAAATTTCTAAATTTGAAAGTTACGCAATTTCTGGTTGGAAAAACCAAGTGGCTTAGCCAATCAGAACTTGCGTTATGTTCTTAATCCAGAATTAGACTATGAATGCAAGCTGAAATGGTTGGTAAATACCGCCTCCGTTATGAGTATTCGAAGTTTTCAGGATAGACCTGATGTCATCATTGACCAGAAATGACGTCATTTAGAACACATTCTGTAAAACATCAAACAGGGTTATATATGAATCAAATGGAACTCCATTATAGCCTACTATGCAACGAAAATCTCTGTGTTTGTGTAAGTACGAATTTAACTAAAATGCGAAATGGGACACATCGTATATACATGGAAACCAATATTTGTTTCGAATTCTTCAAACAGACTCTTAACCATGTAAACCGTTCCGTATCGCAGGCATTTACAGAAGACAAATGAATTAATATTTAAATGATTGGATACGTCACTGAAGTTGTGGGGAAAATGTTGATAGAGGAGAAAGTGTTGGTTACCATCAATGAGTTTTACTAATGTTGAGTTTTATAACGCAACAGCTTTGATATCGCAAAACATGTACTTTAATTTTTTTCTACTGGCTGGAAAAAAATCACGTAATTCAGTAATCAGCTTTACGTTTAAGGTATCTTATGAATAAATCTAGACTAAAGCATTCCAATAATTCAATATTTTTGGCCACAAAATTGCAGGAATCCTGACGGAGAAGGTAAGGTGAAGAAAATCAGTAAATACAAATCAACAGGTATGTTCTTTCTACAGCCTTCTCAATAAAACACACCGAGTGTGGCATCTCAGTCTGTAACTCACAGGCCTCGAAATCCAGGGATCGATTATTGAAGTCAGACTTTGATACTCTTTGACCGCAAAAAGGACCTGTATAATGGCATACTAAAGTCAAGGGTTTTTACTCGAATAGTCCTCAGAATACATCCAGTATAGTTTTGACTCCTTTAGGGTCAAATAGATCATCTTGACCACTATCGGAAGTTGAAAATACAATCGACTTAACTCAGACAGGTTTTACGTTACAGACTTCACCAAGCAAGCGGACAAATATTGATCCAAGGTCAAGGTCCATAATCGCTATTTATTCTTAAAGTTTGTAGTCTTATTCTCGAGAATGTTCTAAATTTGAAAGTAACACAACTTCTGATTGGCTAACTTCCGATTAGACAATAAAAATTGTGTTACTTTCAAATTTAGAAAATCTTGAAGAGTAAGACTAAGAATATTCTTATGAATGGTAGGTGAATACGGACCAGGCTGCACATTCTGTGCTGTCTGATCTTGATCTAAACAGTCCGCAAAAGCATCAATCGTAGCTTTCAAAGTTCCTTAGATTGGACGCCCATATAAAAGGGTTGAAAACTCAATCTACTTTCCCACATGTTCAATAAGAAATCAGCTGCTTTAGGAGAGTACTTTTAATTTTATTGGGACACATAAAAAATCAGAAGCTGGCTCGTCAAATTACAAACACGACTTTTAAGTTACTTCTCATAAAAATCTTTATACAATCAGAACAAATTATATTGCTGCCAAGGGCCGTTTTATAGTGTATGTTTTGTATTATAACCAAAATATTCATTATATACCGTTCTACCGAATCTCACCCACGTGTATGATAGCCAGAGTCGCCCGAAGTTTATGGTCATCGTGTATCCCTATCTTCTAATACAAAAGTTGGCTTGATCATCTTCTTAATGCATTACACCGACAAAGTTGTCGTAAAAGGTATACCTATTTTACCGGCTGAAAGACAGGCTAAACCACAAGGTAGACTGAGGTAGAATGGTTCTTTTATATGCAGAACATTTTACAAAAGCAAAAAGTTTCGACCCATATCTTAATACTTTTTGCATTTAACTACCCCCTCACAGACTCAATTTTAATGCTATCACACCTGTTTGTTGAAAGGTCACTTACATATGGTACAAAAGCACCACATTTGGGTGGCATTGCTGGGCTTCAGTCTTCCTCTTTTTTTGGGGGGATGGGGGGGGGGAAGGGGAAATATAAGGCGAAAATGGGGCATATCTGGGATGGTTACCTGGTTACCTACCCTTCGAGCATGGGATATCCTTTTAAAGTTTACAACTAGCCCAAGTTTGAAGTAAGTATCTTCAGTAATGACAGAGACATCAGAAAATGTTTTCACACGTTGCACCATGACAACGAAGATCATGACGCAAGACGGCAACAATGTCAACGCAATACTGATGTGCAGTTCGAAAATAGCCGAGCTAAAATTGAACAATTAAATAATTCCTTGGTTTTACAGAATTACCCCTCGTCCTGCTAAATAAGTAAAACGAAACTTTCAAGCCCGTAGTAAAATCCAAAATTTTGCGATTTCAGAGTTGATTTTGGGGGAAAGATATCTCTCTATCGGACAGCGTAGATCCAAGATCAGACTGCACATTCTGTGCAGTCTGATCTTGATCTACACTGTCCGCAAAGGTTCTTCAGTCGCGCTTAACAGCCTAAGAGTTAAACAGTGCGGATTGGATGATAGTAAACCGGTAAAATATCCAACATTACGAAATTTACCGTCAGCTGGGGTGAATTACAAAAACATACAGGTCGCCAAACAGTGAGTGTTTTAGCGGTAATTAAAACGAGGTGAATATATTATACACAATCTACATCTGTACGTAATACTGTGTCATGATATATACACTCTGACCTAAATCTCCTCTGAGGAAAGTTAAGTACTCATCTACACGTTGATTTTGGAAAAATTACTTTTCTGCATGACTGATGTATATTTTCAACATAGTTTTGACATTTTTTCACGACAATGATATTATCTTATTCGGTTACCTTAGTATCTAGTGTATCAGACGCCAACATTGACTCAAAAAGTATTCATAATCAATTCTAAATTACGTTCTAGATCTTGTCATGAAGTGTTTAAGTTTTGAAAGAAACACAGTTTCTGATTGGCAAAACCAAAATGGTTTAGCCAATCAGAAATTGTGTTACTCTCTGACATTTGAATCAGACTATGAATGCAATTTACAGTGATTGGTAAGTACGCGCACCTGCTGTTGCTGTTAAGAAGAAAGCCATAGTGCTCAGTATGATCGAACTAGTATTCGTGTTTGCAACCTCAGACACAATTGTCTGTCTGTGCTACAATTTGAACCATCACCAGGTTTAAGACATTGCAACATAGATGTACTGGGTTGTGACACGTCAACTTTTCAAACTGGGTGGAGCTAAAGGTCGTTGTCGACGATCTATTTCAAACATATATCCGACGGCGATTTCCTACTTCTCACAACAAAGTGGACAACGGTGCATAATTAACCCTAATTATAAACTTGCCCTTCCCTTCCTCGTCTGACTTATCTGTAAATATTTTTCTATTCTCTCATAAAATTATGGGTCGCAAGTATTTCACAATACATACTTGATATATGTTAGATTTTTTTGAGAACATTTTCAATACGTTATTCATTTACGAAATGTTAAAAACAAGTACACATCTAAACGTGTTAACCCGTAGGCTGCTAAGCGTAACTCACTGACCTTTTGCGGACACTGTAGATCAAGATCAGACTGCACAGAACGTGCAGTCTGATCTTGGATCTACATTGTCCGATGGAGATATGGAGATATTTTTCCCCCAAGTAAGTTTGAAATAGCATTATTTGGGTGTTTGCTGTATACTTAAAAGTTTCATTTAACTTATTAACAGGATAAGGATTGCCGCTTTTTTATTAGGATCTATCTACACCGTTTTATACAAGTACAACAACAACAATACCTTACATGTAAATTTCACCGCGACGTTCGGTGAAAACATGGGACGTTACGTCAGGTCCCATAAATTTCAACTGTCAAATTAGATCTGCGTCAACAAGCGGTCCCTTTGATTGACAGCTAAGGTAATAAAGTAAAGGTCAGTGATTTATGACCCGTAATAAACATGAATTTTTTATTGGGATAAAGGTGTTTGCATTTACAGTCTGGACAAGATATATTAATTAAACTTACAGTTCCTTCATTTTAGTCACATTTCAGTCGTCCAGCTTTAGAAAGCTTTTGAAATTAATAAATATTTATTCCTAATTTTCCACATAAGCAAGATAAATCATAGTATACTTACATGTACAGACTTCGCGAAGTCTGATCTTTGATATACCCTGTGCTGTTGCTTATAGAATATTCTCGACCAAATGACCTTGAATCTGCAACATTAGGACGTTCTCTATGGACTTGAAATACCCACGTTTCCTTTTATATTTCAATGATTTAAGGGTAGCGTACCTATTTGGTTAAAAAGCTTTTTCAGCACAAATTCATTTATATTCCAGCGATGGCTCTTTTATGTATAAATATCTTGGTCTAGCGACTGTTGAGCTGGAGCTTTTGGGTGCCAAGCCAAGGGTCGCTCCTATGTAACCGGCGCAGCCAGCTGAGATAAAACCCAGATGACCCGGCTACATGTCCCACCCCTTGACCACTGAACCCAGAAGAAATCCATGTAAAGAAAGACTTAAATGAAGAAGTACGCAAATCCTGCCTTTCCTTTTTAATCTGCAAAAATTAAGTAATTTTCTTCTTTAAAGTCACAGTGTACCGCCTTAGGAAAAATCACAGTATCATTATTTATTCTGAGTGCAGTTCTACGACCTTTCAGTGTCACATGGGTATTTTTAGTTGATGGAAAAAAAAAAGAGGTTTAGATATTGCAATGTGACAGTTTAGATAAAACTGGACAGTGGAGATGTCTTATCTTGATCTTTAATTTTCCACAACTCAACTTGCTCTTCGTATTTACAGGAAAAATTTCATCTTTTTAGCTGAAAAAGAGGCAATGAGATGTAAGGGTAGTGACTGCATGGATAACGGTAAAAAGACAGAACTTCACCCTGTTAATGAATGAATGCAATTTGTCAAGGTTGATATACAAGACCGACTAGGATCGCTACTTGACAGTTTTATTAATATTTTTGCACCAATACCGTGTAAATTGAGACACCCTTGTAATTAAGGTGCTAAGTAACTATGGTTGACATTTTTAGTTGGTAAAAAAGACATTTTTTTTTCGATTAGTGACTTGCTTTTGACTTAAGAAAAAATGGGGGAAAATCTAGCAATAGTGATGATTGTCTGCGAAAACTCGAGGGGTATGAATAATGGTATTCTAAACAATTTGCTCCCGATCTTTTTGTCGGCTTTCTCCGAAAATTTGAATCGAGCAGTTAATATTCGAATATTTGGTGTTTTGAATGAATATTCGAATGTCTGTTCCGTTTAACTGACACACCGATGATGACAAAGAGCAAAGGAAACCTATAGAAGTTAACTGTCTCCCTTTGGCAACGGATATAACACGGACATGACGAAATATGTCAAAATAAGGAAAGTTTAAAACTTTTTTTTAAATTTTCACAAGATACTCATATACTGTGAAACCTCGATTAGAAATCATCCCCATTATCAAGGTTTATGTGAGAGCATCTCACATCTGAAAACCCGTCAAGTTTAACCCTTTACGGTATACAATCCCGAGTTTTAACGAACCTGATGTAGGAGGCTTTAGAAAACATTTTGGGAAAAGGAGAAAATGCTGGTTACCAGCATTTTCTCCTTTTCCCACAATGTTTTCTATTCTTTTAAAGACAAATTCCATCATTTGAGCAACATATAAATTGTCCTAAGCAGTTCATGGACAGGTCTGTAATTTCATCATCTAGGAAAGAGTTAACAATAGGTACATTTTCTTTATATACGGTCATCATGCGAGGTCAGTTACCTGTCTTTAATGGTTATGAATTATACCAATATTGAGAATAATTATCTGTTTATAGTACCTTGTATTAGACCCTGTCAGTTATAGTATTTCATAAGTAAATAAAACGGTGGGTCGAAAGAATTAGGGTACGAATGTCCGCTTCATCTTTCCCATTTTCCACTTTCCCTCTTTTTTCGTACCCAGCAGAATCTTAATGGATGTTGACTATTTTCTGTGCATTTTGGCCTCGGTTTCCCCTTCGTCCTAAATCTTGTGGGGCCCTGTTGAAGGCCAGTTGAAGGCATTACCATTTCTAGGACTCGAATAAATTGAAAGCATTTGCAGACGAGAGCAAATGTTGATTTTCGTCTCTAATAGGACAGAAAACATTGTGGGGAAAGGAGAAAATGCTGATTCCAGCATTTTCTCCTTTTCTCACAATGTTTTCAAAGGCCTTTTTCCTCGTGGTCGTTAAAACTCGGAAATATATGATAAAGGGCCAGCCTTGCTTTATGAATTAACTGTTCACAAGATCACTAAATAGTAGACTTGTCAGTATTGGAAGCGTCTGCAGACGAATAAATTAAATTTGGCTCAAATGATGGGATTTGTCTTTGAAAGGGGTAGAAAACATTGTGAAGAAATTTGGCTCAAATGATGGGATTTGTCTTTGAACGGGATAGAAAACTTTGTGAAGAAATTTGGCTCAAATGATGGGATTTGTCTTTGAACGGGATAGAAAACATAGTGAAGAAAAGGAGACAAACCTGGAGACCAGCATTTTCTCTTTTGCCTACGATTCTTCCAAAAGTTTTCTCCCTCAGTGTCGAAAAAGTGCAAGATTCTTTGGTAAAGGCTTATCTCTTTACCAAACGACAAGATTTTAGACTCGCAGACGACAAATTAGATATAACATTAGATGAACATTTGTCTATCATGGGGTAGAAAACGTGTGGGAAAAGCAGAAAATGCTGTTATTAATCAGTATTTTCTTGTTTCCCACAATGTTTTCTAAAGCCTCCTGCGTCATAGTCGTTTAAAGTTGAGATCGTGTAGTAAAGGGTTAAATGTACATTTTCAGTCGATAAAAAAGTCCAAATCCTAGCAAAAACATGGGCGAAGTGGATCAAAGATAAGACGGCATGATCTCTGCAGCCTGATCTTGAATTACACCGCCAACACAATCAAACACAGTTGTAACAGGCACCTAAATCTTTTACCACACAAACCTGACTTTCAGCGACCCTGAAAGAGAAGGCTTTTGAAAACATTGTCGGAAATAGAGAAAATGCCTTCCACCAGCATTTCTTCCTTTTCCTACAATCTCTACTTTTCCCACAATAAATTTCAATTTTTGAGTCATATTTATCTTATCGTCTTGCTTTCAATTAGGATTAGTATAAACTTTTGTCGTTTGAGTTAATAGAGTGGAATAATAGAATTTGATTTGATGAAATTTCGTTAAAATTCGGGATGGTGTCATAAAGAGTTGAGCATTTGATACAACCAACAGAGGTTCCGTAAGTTTGACATTTTGAAAATTCCTGATACGAATAATAATCATTAGAATGCAATTCAGAAAAGTGGAGGAATACTTTCTCTGCTAATAAATTGTAGTATGATTTTCAATTTCTTGTAACTGGAAAATTAACACTTTACCCAACGAACGACAAAACTTTTAGACAATGTCCCAGTTGAAAACATTTTGAAACGATAACTTAAATGTGAATCAAATTATGTGATTTGTCTGTAAAGGGTAGAAAACACTGTGGAAAAAGAAATAGTTCGTTAAACCAGGATGATTGTTTGGTAAATGGTAACTGGACATTTAACTAACACAATAATTTTGATCGCATCAATTATACGGTCCTAAGTGAAATAGAACTGTTTTGAGAGAACTTGAACAGAAAACATTTTATTATAATTATCTTAAAACCCTTCTTAAGCGCCTGTATTGTCCAAGATAACAGTATTCAACTTTGATGAAATTGCTACAGAATGATAAAGCTTTTCCAAACGCGCGTGCATCATAATAGGGCGACATTTTTAGTTATTATTCCAAGGCATCGACATTATTAGTTGGCATCGACTTGCCATCAACACCGTTGCGAATTTAACACGTGTAATATAAACGGATTCGTCCATCTGACAGTGATTCCCTCTATCCTGTTCGTGGATTTCTTCAACAAACTTAGGGGAGTTTATACATTCAGATTGAACCAAACCTTTCAGATATACTGTAACTTGCATTTGAAAAAAGTGTAATCTTTTTAACCTTTTTAGTATCAAACATCAAGATATCATCTTAGTTTAAACATATTTATTTTACATCGATTGAGAAACAAGTTCTTACAACTTAAATATGTTTAAACTAAACTAAGATAACATCTTAACTAAATCTGGTTAGACTGTTTACAAATTGATACATGTATAATGTCATTGTACATGTATCTGATGACTGATTTGCTTTACAACTACATTGGGACCTTACATATTTATCATAAATCAAATCATATTTATTGCATATCCCCAAGGGAATCAAGGTAAACAAGCAATTTCGTTGAAATGATATTTCCCGCCGAAAAATTTGCTTGACCGCGTAACTTAAAATCGCTCCCAGTCGGCCATTTTTCATCGAATCAAAAAAAAAAAAAATATATATATATATATATATATCGGCGGAATGGGTCATTGTACACACGTATGAAGTTTCACGAAATTCCGTCCAATGGTAATGGTATTGGAGATATTCTCCCGGACGGACACACAGACGGACGGACGGAAGGACGGAAGGTCGGACGGACAACGCTAAAACTATATCCGTCCGCCTTCGGCGGGGGATAATAAACAAAGGAGTAGATGTAAAAGGACTAGCCTGTTATTTGCTTACCTTTAGGCTTTCTCTGGCAAGGGAAACAATCTGACTTCCAGGAATGTTCCCATTGCCATGACAAAAGTCGCTTATTACAGACAGTATGGCCCTTCGAATTTTTTCCGTGATCCACTGACAAGGAAACCGATGTAGGCCTACACATGGGGAGTTACGTACAGTTTCGGATGTGCACGGTCTATTTTCCCTGACTGTCCGATATTGTGTTTAATATCAAAAATGTTTGAAATCTCAAGATCATTGAAATTTTCTTTTCTACCTTAATGAGGGCCTTTCTCCAGTTATTTCCATTGATTCCTCTCCGGTCCTGATAAGGAGATTACTTGGTTTTCATCCTTGAATTTCTTGCACTACACAGCTACGTTCTTGAGACAATATCTCACTTGAATATATTTACATTGTTTTACAAATTCTATATGCGTGTTTTCTGATTATTGAGGACAGAATTTGAATTAAAACTACATGAGAACCTTACACATATATCATAAATCATGTTATATTTATCGCGATATCCCAAAGGGAATCAAGGATAAAAGCAAAGGACTACAGGTAAAAGGAACAATCTGTGATTTGAATACCTTTAATAGTCTTTATCTGGCAAGGGAGATAATTTGACTAACAGGAATGCCCCCCTCCCCCCAATATATATCCATTGTATTTTTTGACTCTTAAAGAATTTACGTGTAATTCGGAAAACGTGAAAATATGTTGGCAACAAGTTTAAACTACTGCTATTTCTTAAATCTACAAGGCAACAAGTTTAAACTACTGCTATTTCTTAAATCTACAACCAACTCATTACTTTGATGGGTAAAACAGGTGTATAACTCAGCAAAAATGTTTAAAAAAATGTATATATATATTTAAGATCATAATCAATAAAGAAAGGAATCTAACGTGAGTGTTACACTCTAGATTTACAGTAGATCTTTTATCTACTTTATTTGCATAAATTTCACATAGACTCTGAAATATCTCACCCTTCTCATTTCAACTGCTATATAACTGATACTGAACAAGTCTTATACTAGTATCTTAGCTTTGCTGCTTACAGTAAGTCGAGTGGACGCAATATGAAGCTTTATGAATGGGCCACGTACGGTTAAAGAGGGCGTACTGCATCTGCAAAAAGTATCCGGACCCAGGTCAGCCTGCGCAGTTTGTGAATAATTGTTGTTGCCCTTAACATTTTCATTGTCATTCTGAACGAGCTCTGCTTGCTCTCTCTCTCTCTCTCTCTCTCTCTGCCTTTGTGTCTCTTTCTCTGCCTTTGTGTCTCTCTCTCTGTGTCTGTCTGTCTGTCTGTCTCTCTCTCTCTCTCTCTCTCGCTCGCTCTCTCTCTCTCTGGACTACGAGGGAAATCATTTTTTTTTTTCGAAAATATGTAGGAAACAATTATCCCTCATTTGATTTGTTTTCACGAACATTTGTTCCCCATGTGCAAGGTACATACTCATTAACTACGAATTCCATTCAATATTCATTGACTTGAAGAGTTGGTTGTCCTTGCCGAACTCAGTCTGTTTGGACACTCAAAGTACTTAAGCGTAACTAATTTTAGGTTAGGGATACAAAAAGGTGGTCTAAATTCCATAATAATGAAAAGATTTTGACCATTGCCCGTTTATTCAGATACAATAGCACAAAGTCAACTGTTTGCCAAAGGATCGTTGGGAACACGGTTGATTTTGTCTCGGCTGCCATTCACCTGTCACAGCAGTCATTATAGTCCCTAAAATAGGAGTAATTACATACCCTTACACCGTCCAGCAGTGAGGTGACACCGGGTCATCTTTCAATCGAAGGTGTTTGATTTTTGCCCACGGCATTAGATTCGACACTTCCGCTCATACTCTCGTATAATGGTATGTTTAATGTTTCCCCATTTAAACTGTTTATGTTTCGTGTATCGTAAATATGGCGGCAATTAAATTAAATCTGGGACACTTAAAACGATTAATGGATCTCTTAATGTCTTCCTCCTGTGTATCATTTGTGCCAAATTCTGTTATGCATTACAATGAACTGCACATTTGAAACTGCAAATTTTAAAATAGCAACACATTTTATACATTGACAGAAACACCTTCAATTCAAACAAGTTCCTCGCAACTTTTGTATAGATCTTCTATTGATTGTGAAAACTTTTATTTTTCTATAGAAGACAAAGGCAGAATGCACGACATGTTGCAACCTGGCCGTTGTTACAGAAAACCTATAACACAGGAACTTCTGTAAACGGCACAATAGCACACCTTACTTATTTTTTTCTCCCAAGATACTTTATAATCTGTTAAAGTCTGTAAGAAAACAAAGGAGTTTCTTATTTTTTGACATTTGCTATTATTTTGCTAAAATCAATTCATCATTTTGTTCAGATTGTTTTATGATAGTCTACACTTTTTCCTTTGAAACTTCTAAGTAGGCAGAGGCTGCCCAGCCACTCAATAATTTCTTCTATGCATGCCATGATTATACATAATCGTTCTTCATTGACACTTTTTACTACCATCATTTTGTTTAAATATTTTTACGCTTAAAAATTCCACTTTATCATATTTTAATACAGACATGCGCACTTAATGACCAAAGCTGTCGATGGGCCCTAAAACAACATTCATTCATTCATTCATTCATTTGGTAAAATAATGCCTCGCTGCTCTTCATGACGAACTTCACTGTTTACAAAGATAAATAGATGTTAGCGTGTGCCATACGGATCTTCTAAACAAACCAGTATGTTTATTGTTTTCACTTGTTCAATGCAATATCACGACTCTTACCAGTAAGTGGTAGGAGTGCGAATTCAAGAGATCTTACAACTTTTTTGAAAGGTCACCCTAAACCAACAAAAACATTTCGTCACATTGGCCCCATCTGAAAACTCAATATATGCTTGCTTAAAAGAGGTAGCCACGGCAGACAGGTTTAACTGTAAAAGAACTGCGTCTGACTAAACAAAAGACAAAGGACTATATACGTTTACTTGTCGATTAGGCTCCTTTTCTACATCTGACAACTGATGGTACAATGTATATGAGTATGCTCTGTGAAAAGGGGTTTCTGCTTCTGCAAAAACTATCGACTCGGGTCAGTCCGCCCAGGCTGACCTTGGTCGAATCTTTTTTGCTTTTGGTAAATTTTCTGCATGTCAAAGGACCAGTAATATACGTAAAGATTCAGTGGGTTGTTATACAAAAATGAATTTTATCCATCCATTATTATAATATGATGACTCACTTTGTAACATGCATCACAGAGATGCATTACACCCCCTTTTTGCCAGAGCATGACTCGCATAGATTTAAAAAGAAAGACAATGGTTGAGAGGCTCAGTTTATTTCAAATTTCAATGTTTTCTAAGAGCAAACACACCGCCCCCGAAAATCATGTCATTTCGTTGATGGGTTCACTAACCAGTTTCGCCCTACAAGTAATCTGTTTGTTTTTACAATTATCTCAAAGTATACACACTTAAAGGATGTGCCAAAGAAATTTCCTGTGAACGAAGGCTACGAAAATGTGGAAAAGGATTATTTACATACAACGGATATTTTTGTTGGTTTACGGAAAAAAAAAATAAAGCCGTTTTTCAATTTCGTAAAAAAGTATATAAAGGATAATTTCATCATGCTATTATTGGAAATTTCTTTCATGAAAAGAGAATCGACGATATTGTTTGCAATAGTTGCTTTTGATTGTATTGGAGTTTAACGCCGTTTTAACAGCTAAGGTCATATCACGGCGGTCAGTGCACCTACGCGTGTGTTTCCAGGCTTTCTCACACTATTACTGGCACAACTTTCTTTCCAAGTCACTGACTACTTTTCTCACATGCATCAGAGGTGCGAGGCGAAAATTCGCCGAAAGAAATTTCGCCTCAACCGGGTATCGAACTCAAAATCACCAGGTCACGAGTCATCTACGCTAACCACTGAGCTACCCGGCCATGCTGCAATTGTTGCGAAGCATTCTTTTTCCATGTCTTTATGAATATTACGATAAAGTCATTCTCCCCGTGTTTTTTTAATGCTTTATTAAGAATTCAATAATATAGTCTTTTTGCAGCCATATTTATTCATTTTCCCATGAGCAGAATCACTTTTAGGAGTAACTGATGGCTCAATGCATTTGGTCTTACGACTGCTTTATACATGTAAACGTGATGGTGACTTAGACTTTTTTGTTTGTATGGTGTTTAACGCGTTACAACATCCTTTCAGTATTGTTGCTTTGACCATTACACCTATTCATACTTTCCCGGAGTTTTCTGAACTCCAGTGCTACACACAATATTCTTCCCACATCCCTGGCAGCTTTTCTATATAACCGTTGTCGTATGATCGATGTTGAGAGAAGAATGAATCCTTTCGCAATAAATCGCATCAATTACCGGAAAGAAAATGGCCGAGCTGTTGATTCGAACCAGAAATCTCCTGGCCCAAAGCCCTTGACTACCGGCTGTGTAACTTGGAACACATTCTAGGTTGAATATTTCTCCAGGTTTCTAAAACTGTGTTTCTTCGACAGGGATTCTAAATAATGGCCTCTACCAAAATATTTTCTTTTGTTGAATGATAGTCATGGCTACAGGATTTATTCCTCTTCCACTGCTGAATAACTTGCCTCCATTTGTTTAATTTGAAAAACAAGTAAAGTTTTTATGTATATATATAAACCTTACAAACACTTATGTTGTAAGTGGGATTCTTAATTTGAAATACTAAACATAATCTGATACCATCTTAACCTTAAATATAATATTACAAGTGGCATATAGACGCTGAATGAGAATGGATATATTTAATGTGAAAGCGGTTTACACAGGGTAGCAATATTCGCATACCTTGGATTCACCGTATTTCTTCACTAACACCCAGACAGATGTCGCTCTAATAAAAATCATATTAACGCCCTAAAAATCTATAGTGAGAACCGTATTGAGTCAATATTTTGATTTCAGTCTGGTCGTCAAGCTGTAATATCTCAAAATAGCACATTATTACCCCACTTTTTATCACTTTGGCAGTGTACATAATACTAAAAGGCAGCAATGTAAGGGTAGAAGGTCGGCCCCTAACCTTTAGAGGTTCCCGGTTAAAATCCCGTGATAAGCAGGCAGTGTCTGGTTAGGTTTGCAAGAGGAAATCAACGAGATTGACAAATATAAGCTTAAAAACTTAAAAAATTCCTTCATAATTGATGTAATATGAATAGATGTGAACTCTAAACTTAATCCAGAACCCAGCTTAGCTCGGCTAGACTAGAAAAAAAGGTATGTACTGACCCTTACCAAACAGCCCCCATGTTTCGAGGACCGCTTTTGAAAACTTTGAGGAAAAAGTAGGTAATGCTGATACAAGCCAATATGAGCTTTTTCTATTTTTAATAAAAATAGTATCAGTAATAATAGAACATGACAAATATTTAGAGCTTCTGGTGATGTTTTAGTTTATTGGCACAGACAGCAAATTTTATCATACTGCAAAGAAATTTCTCGCGATCTGATTGGATAATATGCCCCGAACATATATTCAGGTTCACTGGCAAAATCCACGTAAAAGCAGTTTCCCTTTTGGGAGCCCTGTATTCATAACCACACTTTCAAAACGTCCAAAATGGCGGCTTCGATCGATACCAGCCGCCCACAAGACAAACATACTGAGTAGCCTGCACCATATTATTTCTAGTTTCCCTTGATGATTGTCATTTTAGCGTAAAGAATGGATTACTTTTTAAAATAAATGAAAACAGCTATACATAGTATCGTTTGTTGTCATTCTAATACAAATACAGGGGGGTCAAAACGAGCCGACCCTTCGTCAAGGTAAGCAAATTGTGAAGTGTCGAAACTCATACATTGTAACGTTAAAAGGATAACCTAATGACCATTTGAGGCAACTAAGGTCGTTTACTTCTGCCAACAAATCATTAAGATGCATAGTCACTTACCTTGAAGTTGTTTAAATCCATGTTTAAAGAAAAAAAAAAAAAAAATGTCGAATGTCTATCGAATGTCTATCGCAGTGGCATCATCAAGTTCATTCACCAAACTGCATGTTTTCATTATCTTCCGCTAGATGGCATTCTACAAATACACATCTATCTAATTTGGGCATTCTGGGTACAGAAACGGAGTAATTTTTCAAAACAAAAACCGTTACTTTGAATTTCAAAATAAAATAAACGTTTACTTAATAAAACGCTACCTGGTGCGATTCATTTAGCTATGTACAGCTAGCAGGTAACCTATGCACCGGCCATTTATTAAAACAGGCCCTACTGGCTTGGGTATAGCTACTATATAAGCCCTACTTTTCCCAAAAATCCGGGGATGGGTGATGCGTCATAGCAGACATGTCGAATCTTCGAAGAATATGACATGCGCAGACAACGGCACGTTTTATCAAGGTTTCAGTGACGTCAGTTGTCAGTGACGTCAGTTTTTATTGAATTGGGGCACTCAGAAGGGAAATTCTTTTTCGTCAGCGTACTCAATTCGGGAGACCATAAAACAGGGACATTTCGCTGAATACACGTTGGAATGGTAAAACTTGGGATCGTTGTACGGTTAGGTGGCAAGGGACTTGGGAAAGTCTGACATGATTCGCCACAGTCGTGAACATGTTTCCAAGTCCCCCGCCACCTTTCGTACAACTAATTAATACCGTATGATTTACCTGACCGTACAACTAATACTGTATGATGTTCTAACCTGTCAAAGGCAAATTAGGCAATTATTTGAGCTACTTTTTCTGCGATTGCTTTCAATATGCTCAAGTTTAAGATTTCGCAGTCTTTTAAATAGGAAAGCTTCGTTCTAACGTATGCAGTCCAAACATATAGGATCTGACATCAGTTGGTGTTTGAGATGAAATTTTATTATAGGAGTCTACGAAAGTGTTATTAAGCGAGCCTTTGGCAAGCTAAATAACACTTTCTATGTGTGGACAATTTTATTAAATTTCTATCTCAAAAGCCAATCAGTGTCGGATTCTTTTTATCACATTATTGTATAAACAGAATTATAGTTCATGACATGTTAAAACATAAGCCTACGTGCACTTGTGTGTTGAAATTTACATGACGCCTATTCGTTTCTTTGACAGACAAAAAAAATATATTTCCAAAGAAGCTTTCATAAAATGGTTTTGTTCTGCGTCTAAAAATGCTAAAATTTGCAGGTTTGTCGCAATCGACAGTTTATGCGATTTCTGCAAGAGTACCTCTATGTTGTTTGCACTAAGATTGAAATGAATAGGCTTTTTTCCCCCAAAGGCTAATGACAGTGATTTCGTAAAACTCGGAATAATAAACTTTTACATAGATCTATTAAAGAAAACAAACACAGTTTTTTTGACAAATTTAATGGTGTCTTCAATTTTCGACTTGAAGTGTTTGAAGTATTTTACACTGACAGAAATATGTACCCTATGTCATTTGCATTGCTGTACTTAAATAATTGAGCCATATTCTATGAAAAGAGGTTTTACCCTTTACCAAACAATCCCTTGTTTTCACGTCCTGGAGGAAGAAATCTTTTGAAAACATTATGGGAAAAGGAGAAAATGCTGGTTACCAGCATTTTCTCCCGGTTTTTCCACAATGTTTTCTACCCTGTCAAAAAACTTAGGTTCATTTGTACCACCTTCAAATTTGTCATCTGCGGATGCTTTCAATTTGGAAGGGTCTAAAATTTGTCGTCTGGGAAAGGGTTAATGCACTTGCAAAAAGGATCTGTCCAGGTCACCCTGAAAGTCCGCAGGCTGACCTGGGTCAAAACTTTTTGCCATTGATCAATTTTCTACATTTGTAAAGATCCTAGACGGTGGTCAGTCCCGTTCATTATGAAACTGTATATAACAACAATTTCTATCTTAGCCACGAATAAAAGGTATTTATTCGGAGAGAAACATGAAAATAACTGTATCTGCATCAACCAAACAATCCCAAGTTTAAATACTCTGATGAAGAGGCTTTTTTGAAAACATTATGGGGGGAAAGAGGAAAACGTGCTGGTTACCATGCTTCCTACCCTATCACAGTCAAATATCCGTCATTTTAGCTACATTTCTATTGCCGTGTGCAAAAGCTTTCAATTTGGAAAAGTCTGCATCTTTGTCGTCTGGTAAAGATGTAAGAACCGACAAAGATTTTTTTAAAAAAAGCTTTTATCTATTGATAATGCGCTATTGATAATATGCACGCGCACTCTATGCTGTATTTTTAACCCTTTACCACACGATACCGACTTTTAATGACCCTGAGAAAAGGGGCTTTTGAAAAAATTGTGGGAAAAGGCAAAAATGTTGGTCACCAGCATTTTGTCCTTTTCCAATAATGTTTTTTTACCCTTCCAAAGAATAATTCTTTTATTTCAGCAACATTCGATTTGTCGTCTGCAAATGGTTTCAGTTTAGATTGTTTGAATATTTTTTCCATTGGTGAGGAGTTAAAGAAAGGTGCCTTTCAAAAGGCAGACGAAAGAAATTGAGCGACATCAACACGCGCGGCCTCTTCGGTTTAAAGTGGCTGTAATTCATTTTCTATGCGATTCCACTTCAACATAATTATAACCACGTGGGCGTTCGGCAAGCATGAACTTTATTATATCACTTTTATGCCTTGAAAAACGTTTAAAGAGGAATTTCTGACATATTTGTGTTTAAACTTTATTATGGTGTTTAATTATCTGTTACCTTATTTTTTGTAAGAATTTCATTCTCTTCAGGATTTCGTTTCACCCCTTAGGCTGCTAAGCGCGACTCAGGGACCTTTTGCGGACAGTGTAGATCAAGATCAGACCGCACGAAACGTGCAGTCTGATCTTGGATCTACACTGTCCGATCAGACGATATCTTTCACCAAAGATAACTTTGAAATTGCAACATTGGGGGTTTTACGACTGGGTTGCAGGTTTCATTTAACTTTTTAGCAAGTTAAGGGTTAACAAAATTCCGATTGAATAATTGGCCGTTACTGCAACACTTTCTAATAGAGGAAATTGGGCCATCTTAATCCTAGAATTGACTTTCATCCTCACGTATTTTGTACAGAAACATACATGTACATATGAGCCATGCTCTGGCAAACGGGAGTTAAATGCACCTCCGAGTCATCAAATAAATGGCTTGCAACACGCGAAAAGGGGCATTCGGACATTTGCGTAAAGTGTCGTCTCGGATCAGCCTGCGCAGTCCGCGCAGGCTAATCCGAAACGACACTTTCCGTTTTTATGTAATTTTCTGTTTCGCGCAAGTCTACTGTAGTACAAAAATCTAATGTAGTCGTGAAGTGCCGTCTCGGATTAGCCTGCGCGGACTGCGCTGGCTGATCCGAGACGACACTTTAAGCAAATGTCCGAATGCCCCTTTTCGCGTGTTGCAAGCCAAATATGGTTCAATAAAATCCATTTGAATAACAAGTGACTATTAAATCATGAGGTAGACTGGTCCTTTGACTCCCCGTGGGGTCCCGGGTTTTTTTTAATTTATAGAATAGGACCTCGGCCTTTCTCTATGGCATGTCGTAGAAGGCGACTAAAATTAGAGACAAACGGCTGCTTTCTTCGTAATTCGTAGGATTGCAGCGGGCTGGGTAGTTCTTATTCCAAATCCTGTATTTTTTTCTCGATGTAAATAGGGTTTGGAATGGGAATCAATTGGCCTGTGGGACCCCGTGTGGTTTAATCGGGGGTATAATAATAAACCACTGCAGTCCCGCGATCGTCACATCTGCCATTTCATCTGGCGGAACAAAAGTGACAGCATGCATGTCGTTAAAGGCGACAAAAGGGGCATCATTTTGTGTTTCGTCCATTCCTCATTTATCATGTTTGTCTTATGTTGTTGCACATGTATGTTATTTTCACCTCGCATTATTGTTTACTAAGTAAGTGCGCCCAATATGACCTAAGTTGTCGACGGGCCTTAAAACGCTATTCATCATCATCATTGGTCCTTTGACATGCAGAAAATTAACCAATAGCAAAAAGTTTCGATTCAGGTCAGCGTGTGCGGACTGCGCACGTTGACCTGAGTCGATACTTTTTGCAGATACATTAAGCCCCCTCTTTACAAAGCAGGATATAGTTTCACAGAGTACGGCTGAAAGACCACATGTAAAAATGGCCAATTCCAGGCGAGTCAAATGCTCTCTCTCTCTCTCCCTCTCTCTCTCTCTCCTTCTTCTTCCTTTTCTTTTTTTTTTTTTGTGTGTATCCGTTTCTGTCTCCGTCTCTTTTTAACTGAAAATGTAGCTTTAAATTGACGATACAAACATTATGTATATAGGTTATAACCCCATGTTGTACCTTGTTTGTATTTGGATGAATAAAAGTATTGTTCTGTTCCGTTCTTAATAGAGTTTGAAAGGAAGAATTTAACTAAATCTTCCCTGGAACCACAAGACTATTTATATAGATGTATAGCATTACATAACTGAACTTTATGAACGGTATTCAGCGTATGGCCATGGAATAAAAATCTTCTTTCCCGGTATCATATTTGTCACAGACTCTCACACATTGAACATCAGATGCTGTTATTTAAACCTTTACCGAAGAATAACGAGTTCCCTTAGGAAAAGCTTTTGAAAACATTGTTGGCAAAAGAGAAAATGCTGGTAACCAGAATTTTCTCCTTTTCCCACAACGTTTTATACGCTGTCAAAGAAAACATTGTATGATTCAAGCCACATTGACTATGTCGTCTGCACATGCTTTCAATTTGGACAAGTTTAAAACTTTGTCGTCTGGTAAGGTGTTGAGGTGGGTGATTTTAGAACTATCCTCGGTTCGCATTCACCAACCATTCTCTGGCACATTCTTAGAAAATGCATTTCATTCTCTGGAGGCTATCCAAGACATCACTGTGGTTGTTTTAGGTTTTAAATCGGAGACAAATCCGCAGAGTTACTTTATCCCATACACCTTATATGTTGATTATTCATTTATGTTTACATATCTGACTAGGTTCTACACAACAAGTTTTAACAGCGTTTTTCTCTCTGGCTGTAAAGATGTATTTTTATGTATGTTTTGGTTTGGTACATGTATATATCAGCCAGCTGTAAAAAGTTACATTTTTGCTGCACTTTAATTGTGTATAACAATATCAGGCAGGATGACAAAAGAAATGAAATACTAAGCGATACTCGAGACTTACATTCCTTATGGCTGACTGCATTTCTCATTACCTCTCCTCTTACATTGGCACACCGAAACATAACAAAATAGGGTCGTGAACACTGTTTGGTGTCTGTGAAACTTTCGTTAAATCTGTGACCTTTATTTATTGAAATACCGCTTTGCACCGCTTTTAAAAATATACATTTCGATTACCAACGTGTTTATCAGGGCCCGTATTCACCAACCATTCTCGAGAATATTCTCTGTCTTATTCTAGATTTAGAAAATAACACAATCGCTGATTGGCTAAACCATTAGGTTGAGCCAATCAGGCTTTGTGTTACTTTCCAAATTTGAAAATTCCTAAGATTAAGACAAAGAACGGTTGGTGTATTATCACGGGGTTCTGTAGGGTGTTACCCAAGGATACTCTCTGGCGAGTAGTGCAGCCAGAGAAGATCGATTCTATAACCTCTGTACTACAAAATCATATGTCTTAACAACATACCATTACTGATATACTTGAATTAACCAATGATATATGACCTCGATTACTTTAACATGGAATCATTCGTCTTCATTGAAGCTATTGCAGTTAAGGCTTTCACAGACATGCCCTGAGATTTTTAGAAATAGTTGTTATTCTTCATAAGAGTTTTTGTCGATTATCAGAATGAAGACGCATTCCAAAGTTTTTGGTGACATTTTTGGAAAACTTCTATGCAATGACAGTACGACCTTAATTCCTTTCTCTAGGATAATCTGTATCATCCTGAAATCATCCAAGTTTTACTGGTGGTCTCTCGAATTTTCAAAGTTTTGTTGCAATTTCGTTGGTTTCTTAAATGTAAATAAATGTAATAATCCAATTTTACTGATGTTTCTTTATATTAGTCTGGAAATACCCCAATGGTATTGCAATTTCCTCAGTTTCGAATTTGGAATTATCCTAGTATTATTGTAAGTTCCTAAATTTCGTGTCTGGAGATATTCAAGATTTACTCTCGGTGCCTCAGTTGAATGTCTAGAATTATCCAAGTTTTTTTCAGTTGTCGCGTGACAGAAAAATCCTAGTTTTGTTTTAGTTCGATCCTGGAATTATCTTAATTTATTTTAGCTTCCTAAGTTTCGACCTTACAACTATTCAACTTTTTTTCCCCATCTTCTTGGTTGTGTGGCTTGAATTATCTAATTATTACAAGCAACCGTAAGAAATGCGAACACTGTATCATTTTGTAAAATTCAGTGGGTCAGCATAGAGATTGCAGTGCACTGACTACTATTACTTCTGATTGGTTTAACACATTTCACTGAAATAAAACAAACTGAATTATATTTATGAGCCATGCCCTTGGCATAAAATCCATTCTGTCTCACAACCGACTGAATTACGAACTAGAATGGTCCCTGGACAGGCAGAAAATTTACAACTGGCAAATAGTGTCGACCTTTGTACGTAATTTGCCTCATGTTTAAAGACCTTCGACTGAAATATATCCCTAGATTCTATATTAATAACCTAAGTATGTACAAGTTTATCGAATTACTCAACTCAAGCAGTAAGAAAATACTTAGGCTGCTAAGCACAACTCACCGACCTTTTACGGACGGAGTAAATTAAGATCAGACAGCACAGAAAGTGCAGTCTGATCTTTTTTCTATACTGTCCGATAAGATAACATACATTCCCCCAAAAATTAGCTTTAAATTAGCAAAATTAGTGTTTTTACTATCGTCCCTTAAGTTTCTCTTACATATTTGGCAGGATAAGGGTTCATACTGTGACTGCAATTAGCTGCCAGCGCCTTCCTATCTTCATTACCTTTTTTATTTTCTATTTCATTTTTATTTGTTATGCATCTATGTAGTTTCCTTCTCGTGTAGAGTGGATCGGAGATCAGACGGCACAAAACGTGCAGTCTGATCCTTGATCTACCCTGCCCGTTTACAGAAGCAATAACACTAAAATTGTTGTATCTTTTGTTCTAGTACTGACTGGAAATTTCCATTTTTCCCATTGAGTAATTTAATGGAAATGCTCTATACTCATGTACTTCCCTTCCATATGCTTTTTATCAAAATGATATGAAATACTCTCACATTCATGATCAACTACCATCTGAATTAACGTTTATCGTAATTATATTTATTCATCTGAAATAGCAGAGAAACATGAAATGAATGTTAAAATTCATTCATCCATTTTTTTTGTGTGTGAATTTATCCAAGAACTTAATGTCTGTATATCTGATTATTTTCCACGTATGTATTGAATTGATTTGTATTGTCTGACAATGAGCTGTATGCTTTAACTCTTTACCAAACGACAAAATTTTAGACTGGTCCCAATTGAAAGCACTCGCAGACGACAAAATAAACATAACTCATAAATTGAAATTTGTTTCCAGCAGGATAGAAAACATTGTGGGAAAAGGAGAAAATGCTGGTTACCAGCATTTTCTCTTTTCCCACAATGTTTTCAAAAGGCTTCTATCTCAGGGTCGTAAAAACCAGGGATTATTTGGTAAAGGGTTAAGTCGAAAATAAAATGTTATGTTATGTTTGTCACTGTGCTGACATAGGTCGATAGTTTTTGCAGATGCCTTAAACCCCCTTTTCACAGAGCCCATGTATATTCACAGTCGTGCCTCCGTGACTCAGTCGATATTGCAAAAAGGCTTGTAATATAGGGGATATTAGTTCGATCCCAGGAGAGAATGAAACGAAAGTCGTTACGACAGGGGACATCGATACTGCATCATAAAAATACGACCCAAATTTTAATGCCACAGGTGATATTAAACCATGTCCTGTGTAATTTAAAATTAGTTTTCCAGTGGTTGATTTTGAAGGTGTCTGAGGGACAGTTAAAGAGCCGTGGTATCTACTTACAGCCTTTATGGGTTACGTCAACAATTTAGTAAAAAATGATCTACCCTTTACAATGTACACTATCCCTTACACAATATACACAAGTTTACCCTTGTATGCTGCGGTTAGAGGTATCATTCAGACTTTAAACTATACTGAACCAAAAAGGAAACTTCCCCTGTGTTTAAGTGCAAATGCAATGTTATTAAAAAAAATCAAAATATCAGATGACCTACATATATTCGGGCGAACGATTATTTGTCCGATAAAACAAATTTTAATTCGATTGAAAGCATTTTGCAGAAGAAACCCGCTGAAAGCGATTTTCACGTGCATGCACGGACCAGTATAATTCGTGTATATTTTTTGAAACCTTTCAGTCTAACTTTACACACTTTCATGTCAATAAGAAAAAGACGTTGAAAAAAATTAAATTCTTTTTAGTTTTCTTTATTTTTGATATGCCTAGAATTCCGCAAAATTTACGCGAACGTGCCATTGGCATGCTTAATGCTGGTATGACGATGAATGCTGTTGCTATGAATATTGGATGTTCTACTCGTGCTATTCGATACCTTTGGCAACGTTTTCAAGCAACAGGGCGTACGAAAGATCGACCACGTAGTGGACGTCCTCACGTCACGACGCGCGGCCAAGACCGCTATATTCGGAACACCCACCTGCGCAATCGCTTCCAAACTGCCACAGCCACTGCTGCTAACACCCCTGGTACACATAACAACCGTATATCTGCCCAAACTGTGCACAATCTCTTGCGCGAGGGTGGGCTACGTGCACGTCGTCCATACGTTGAGTGTGTTTTGACGCGACGTCACCGCGTAAATCGTGTTAATTTGGCACGTACACACCAACGCTGGCTTAGACAACAATGGAATAGCGTTCTTTTCTCTGACGAGTCCAGGTTTTCCATTCATCGAGGTGACGGCAGGGTTCGAGTATACCGTAGGAGAAATGAACGTTATACCGACTGTTGCGTACTTGAACGAGATCGTTTTGAGGGTGGGGGTTCTGTCTTCGTCTGGGTGGGCATTGCACATGACTTTCGCACTAATCTCGTCGTTATCGAAGGGAATTTGAATGCCCAACGCTACCGAGATGAAATTCTTGCGAGGCACGTTATCCCACTGTTTCAAAATAATGCCAATATCACTCTTTTTCAGCATGATAATGCCACAAGCCATACAGCTAGGGACAATGTGAATTTCCTCAGGGCGAATAACATTGCATTTATTAATGACTGGCCTGCCAAAAGCCCTGATCTGAATCCCATTGAACACCTTTGGGATAATTTGGACCAGCGTGTTAGACGTCGCTCTATTCAACCGTCAAACGTCATTCAGTTAAGACAAGCCTTAATTCAGGAATGGAACAACATTCCACAAGCCGAAATCAATACACTTATCCGTTCTATGCGCCAACGATGCCAGGCAGTCCTTCATGCTGAAGGTGGTCATACCCGGTATTAATTTGTGATTTTGGTGAGCGACCCCTTCCGCATTTTAACTACCATTTCACTACTTTTGGATAAACACTCAGCAATAATTTTTTTCACACAAAGTCGCAATAAAATACTCTTTCAATGCATATAAATCTAGTTTAATCCTGATTTTCATATTTGTATATATCTGCACTTAAACACAGGGGAAGTTTCTTTTTTGGTTCAGTATAGTTATCAAGATACAGATACTAGTTCCACGCTTCGACCAGGAGACAGATTTCGAGAAAAAAACGGGGTTGGACAACGAGTAATTGTTTGTTAACAACACTAGATTTTTTTTTTTCCCAAACTGTTTTCAATACAATTTTTAAACGAGAATTTCCTTTTCTACGACTGACTCTTCTTTGAAATTTATAGTTGATCTATCGAAGGTTTAACTTTTTTTTTAAGCGGATGACCTAATTTTAGGCTTGTCCATATTGAAATATTTTTTCTTCAGCAAATGTTTGCAGAAGGCCAAAATTTTATCATTTGGTTAAGAGGTATTTGTATGAAATAAAATCTACGTTCTTCTATTACTCTTCTACAAACTGCTACTTAGTTTTTATTTTTATTTTTGATTACATGTAAAGTTACAGTGAAATCGTGATCGTTATCGTGATGACCCTTGCATTTATCATAACAAATATACTTAGTAATCGTTACCGTGATGGACATGGCTATTATCACACATGTATAGTAACATATAGAGTGAAATCCCGGTCATTGTGGTGAGTCCAATTTTCCTTTTGATTACATGTATAGCTGGAATGAAATCTTGATCATTTCGTGCTGATCAATGCCATTGCTATTGCTTGCATAGTTAGAGTGGTATCATGAATATTGTTTGTGATAACCATTGTCATTTTCATTCTACATGTAGGTATAGGCAGAATAAAATCGTGATCATTATCGTAATAGCAATTTTGAGTGCAAGTATAGTAAGTTTTGAATAGCTATT
Organism: Hippopus hippopus; assembly: GCA_946811185.2. Taxonomy (NCBI): domain Eukaryota; kingdom Metazoa; phylum Mollusca; class Bivalvia; order Cardiida; family Cardiidae; genus Hippopus; species Hippopus hippopus. The sequence continues at coordinate 43,956,288 of OX328107.1, read as the reverse complement.
ATTATCGTGATAGTCACTTATATTTTGATTACATGTATAGTTAGATTTCCATTGCTATTATTATTTCAGGTATAGTTAGAGTGAAATCTTGGTCATTATCGTGATGGTCTTTGCAATTATTTCTTATAGCTAGAGTGAAAGTGTGTTTATTATTCTGATCGTTCTTGTTTTTATTATGTCATATGATTACATATATATTTCCAGCGAAATCGTGAGAATGACTGGTGTCGTCATTATTACCATTGTTTCATGTATAAGTCTGCTGAACTCGTGAATATTACTCTGATGGTCATTGGTAACCAAAAAATACATGTGCATATATTATATGAATGCTTGAGTATAATAACTCATTGCCATCAGATTTTCTAGGCCCAGGTAGACTGTTTTGTGGGTCTAACTGTATGGTCTCCCACGTATTCTAATTATGGATGTTTTTTACATTTATCCTGAAATTATAACAAGTAACAAGTCAAAGGAACTTTTCTAGTTACAAACAGCGCCAACGGGACATTTCTTTTCCATTTCACCGTACATCTATTGTTATCTTTAATATTGTTATTATACCACAGGACCTCTCCTTTGTGGTCAAACTTTTCCTAAACAGGACAAAATTGCCTTTCAAAGTTGTAATTCATTTACAGCCCCCAAATAGTTTATTACGTAGACTAGCTTGTTCTACTAAGTCATAGCTGATTCAACGATTCTTTTCTATGTTTGATAGAGTAAGATCTCTGAAATAGATGGAATGTTTCAATCAACAAAATATAATGTGATGTAGCGGTGTTTTGATAGGTAAGAAATTTAGTTAAGGTTAAATATAGGACGATGTATAACATATTGTTATTCAACCGAAAAATGAAGCATGTGGCCATACTGTCACTTTTTGTTCTGTACGTCATTTTGATGTCTAAAGTTATTCAAGGCTTTCAACAGTGCCTCAAGTATTTTAAGTACACTTAGAATGTCGAGTATTGATACCAGTTTTTACTGGTTTATTTCTTTTTGTAAAGCCTAGGGTTAAAGTGGTGTCTCGCGAGCAGGATGGTGACCTGATTTTACAGCCATTTTTAATGATATTGTAATTCAGCAATTAATGTATAGAACATAAATGTAGCATTACACTTGGTCCACCATATTTGTGAAGGATAATGCGTCTTGTTAAATACGGCGGTTCGCCTTTGTCAGGGTAATGTGCTTTATAAGGTAAATTTGTCCGATATGGTCAAGCCGTTGTGCCTTTTAAGGCACGGTGGTGAACTGTTGTCAAGAGATTATGCTTTGTGAATTACGGCTATCCGATATTGTTAAGATATTGCGTCATTTAAAGCTCGATTTGCCAGTATTATCAAGGCTTTGTGCGATAAAAAGCACGATGGTCCACAACTGTCAAAAGATTGTGCCTTGGAAAGCACGATGGTCCACCAATGTCACCCATCAGTAAAATCAATTTGTCTGGTTTGGTAAACCCATCAGAAAGTGATTGTGTCTTTTTGGCCTACTTATTTTTAGTAGGTTTACTATGTTTTAAATTTGAACTGTTGAAGTATGTAATCATAAGATTTATCATAAACAAAGAGACTGTTTTGGCCTTTAAACCCAAATCATTAAAGGTTGTATACTTTATTAGTAAGTTTTGTGTATTAATTTTGTCTCTGATAATGTCAAGGTGGTCCGCCATTTACATTGTGCCTTGTGAAGTACGGTGGTCCGCCACCGTCAAAATATTGTGCTTTGTAAAACACAAAGATCACCATTGTCAAGATGTTATGCCTTGCATAGCTCTGATTCCGAAAAAGTGTAGGGATAATGAACTTTATTTAGATGGTATAATTAAATCGGCACATCTATTCAAGTAAACGCGGGCCATGACCGTCAGTGCTGTCTGTAGGGAATGTCGAGAGAAGCCGGACAAGACCGTCAGTATTGTGCTGAGTATGCCAAAAGAAGATGTACAGTACCATCAGTATTGTGTCGATTGTGCCAAAAGAATCGAAATATGACCACCAGTCATGTTCGGAGTGTGCAGAGAGAAGTCAGTATTAAAAGTAGGATCACGAGGACTTTTTCTGGTTCAATCATGCCTTGGATACGAGGAACACTGATATTGGAAATATATAACTATTACATGTTTCGATCATGCTACCTCTGAATTGACAGCACTTATAACTAAGACACAACACGCTTTAAGCATCGTTGAATTTATGTGTGGCATTTATGGTAAAGTGCAAGTATGTTCGAGGACAGTAACACATTGAAAAAGTCATAACTGTGTACCTGACACTCCCTGACAACTTGTATTAAACTTTATGACTTTTTATGGACAAACGGTTGTAAAATGTGCCATAACATCTGGTCTAAAGAAAGGTAAATTTCATTTGGTTGAAACTTCTAACGTATTTTATTGGGATGGACCAATTGACTTTTGTCCTTTGTCAGGTTTCGTTCGTTGTCAGGCTAACGCTACCGATGGACAGATAACAACAAAAAGTTGCGGTCGGGATATCTTAAAACCCATCGATTACATATGCACTTTGGCATCGAACATTTTGTTACGCACTTTCATGTTGACCTATAATCTTTAAATTCATTTGTCTTATGGTGCCTATGGGGCATTCCTTTAACCTTAAATATCAGTACCTTGCTTTACAACGGACTGTGCAGTGAACATGCGAGTATATCAATTTAGTATCGCAGAGAGATAAAAACAGCTGGAACAAAAGGAAGAAGAGGCTCTTTAGACAGTACCGCGATCGAAGAAAGAAATTTGAGTTTCACTTGTGTGCGTTCTTTGTCATTATGCCGATATAATTATAAATCTATGAGAAGGCTTTTACAACGCTTTTACAATTCCGTGTTTTAACGACCCTGATGAATTAGGCTTTTGAAAACATTGTTGGTAAAGAACAGAATGATGGTAACCAGCATTCTCTCCTTTTTCCCCTCACAATGTTTTCTACCAATTTCTACCAATCAAATTCGGTCATTTTTAGCCACGTTTTTTTTTTTTCGCCTGGAAGCGCTTTCATTTTGGTCAAGTCTGAAATTTTGCCCCTTGTCAGCTCACCTCAGCACGTAGTGCTCAGGGTGAGCTATTGTGATCGATCACCGTCGGGCGTCCGTCTGTATGTCCGTCCGTCCGTGAAAAAATCTCCTCCTCTAAAACCGGCAAACAGATTTCAGTGAAACTTCACAGAAATGATCCTTAGGTGATGCACTTTCAGAATACTTCAAAGATTTAAATTCCATGAAGAACTCTGGTTGCCATGGCAACCGAAAGAAAAAACTTTAAAAATCTTCTTGTCCCAAACTGTAAGGGCTAGAGCTTTCATATATGGCATGTAGCATCATCTAGTGACCCTCTACCAAAATACTTCAAATTATGGCCCTGGCGTGGAAATTGGCCCTATGTTGTGGGGTCTCGGATTTCACATAAAGATTAAGAAGGAAATCTTTAATAATCGTCTTGTCCTAAATCCTCAGGGCTACAGCTTTCATATTTGGCATGTAGCATCATCTAGTGGACCTCTACCGAAATACTTCAAATGATGGCCCTTGTGTGGAAATTGGCCCTTTGTTGTGGGGTCACGGATTTTTCATAGAGATAAAGAAGGAAATCTTTAAAAATCTTCTTGTCCCGAACCTTAAGGGCTAGAGCTGTCATAAAAAATCTTCTCCTCCGAAACCGGCGAACAGATTTCAATGAAACTTCACAGAAATGATCCTTAGGTGATGCATTTTCAGAACACTTCAAAGATTTGAATTCCATGAAGAACGCTGGTTGCCATGGCAACCGAAAGAAAAAACGTTAAAAATCTTCTTGTCCCAAACTGTAAGGACTAGAGCTTTCATATATGGCATGTAGCATCATCTAGTGACCCTCTACCAAAATACTTCAAATTATGGCCCTGGTGTGGAAATTGGCCCTATGTTGTGGGATCTCGGATTTCACATAGAGATAAAGAAGGAAATCTTTAATAATCGTCTTGTCCTAAATCCTCAGGGCTACAGCTTCCATATTTGGCATGTAGCATCATCTAGTGGACCTCTACCGAACTACTTCAAATGATGGCCTTTGTATGGAAATTGGCCCTGTGTTGTGGGGTCACGGATTTTCATAGAGATAAAGAAGTAAATCTTTAAAAATCTTCTTGTCCCGAACCTTAAGGGCTAGAGCTCTCATATATGGCATATAGCATTGTCTGGTGGACCCCTTCTAAAAGACTTCAAATTATAACCATAGTGTCATGAGCCCTATGTTGTGGGTTCCCAGATTTTACATAGAGATAACGAAGGAAATTTTTAGCTCACCTGAGCACGAAGTGCTCAGTATGAGCTATTGTGATCACTCACCGTCCGTCGGCGTCCGTCGTCCGTCCGTCCGTCCGTTCACATTTCTTTGTTTACACTCTAGCATCTACAAATATTAACCAATCAGCACCAAACGTGGTCAAAATATATATGACCGTAAGATCTCGGATGAGTTTGATTATGGGTCTAATCGGACCAGAACAACTGGAGTTATTTGCCCTTGAATTAGAAAGTTCTTTAGAATATTTCTTTGTCCGGAGCATAACTTTGTCATCTCCAGTCCGATTGACTTGAAACTTGGCATTTGTGTTTGTTGCAATAATACGGAGTGCAGTGTGAAAGAACCATAACTCTACCTCGTACTGTCTATGAGTTATTTCCCTTTGATTGTCATTTTTACAGCATTTTCTGCTTGTCAGGAATATAACTTTGTCATCTCTAGCCTGAACATCTTCAAATTTGGTATGCATGATTGTTGAAAATTCCGGAGTGCAGTGCACAAGAACCATAACTCTTCCTAGCACGAATTTTGAGTTATTCCCCCCTTGACTTTCATTTTTATAGCATTTCTTGCTTGTCCGAAGCAAAACTTTGTCATCTTAAGTAGGAATGACTTGAAATATGGTATGCGTATTTGTTGAAATATTTGGAAGTGCAGTGCACAAGAATTGTAACTCTTACGGCACTCGTTATTTTCGCATACCTTTCCCTTTTTCGGCAAATATTTCTCCATATTAACCACAAGCTGATGAAATAAACTCTATATAATGCATCATGGAGATGCAATAGGCCCCCTTTTACCAGTGCATGGCTAAATTGTAGCATTATTTCGAGTACTCCATACCAGTGCCTAATACTGCTCCACAAGTCCGCTTTCAGGACTTCGAGTCCTTTGATTTTTTTTTTTATTAGGATGGTCTACTCAGCGAGATAAGGCGTTTCATGAGGATGGTATGAAAGGGTTGTAAAACCTCGCATGTTTTTAAGTTGTTAGACACACGAGGGTTTAGGCGGCCGATTTAGGATTCCGTAGGAAGGACCTCACTTTCCCTTAATCACATGAACTGTTTATTTTATCCCATTAACCCTTAGGCTGCTAAGCGCGACTCACTGACCTATTGCGGACAGCGTAGATCCAAGATCAGACTGCACAGAACGTGCAGTCTGATCTTGGATCTACACTGTCCGATAAGAAGATATTTTTCTCCCAAAAATACCTTTGATATATCAAAATTTGGGTTTTTACTATCGACTTGAAAGTTTCATGCTAGTTATTTAGCAGGATAAGGGTTAATGGAGGGTGGTCAATGTAGATAAGTCATTGTGGTCAGAGGACACCCTTTGAGCAATAACACTATTTTAGGCCAATTACTGCTTTTCTATTGAAACCTTCCCCATGGTAACGTTAGAACTTGTGGGCGAGTTATCTAATTTTTGTGAAAGGAGGGTTTATCCTCGAGATACAATCATACTTGTTTAACCCTTTACAAAACAGTTCAGAGGTCTTTTGAAACTGAGGAAGAGAACTTCTGAAATAATTTGGGAGAAGAAGAAAATTTCTCCTTCTCCCAAATTACTTTCTATCCTTTGATATTTTGCGTAAGATTTCAATATGTTATCTGCAGATGCTCTAAAAATGGATAACTTTAAAATTTTGTCGTTTTGCAGAGTTAACTTTCCGTGCCAAATATATAAACTTCACCTATTTCGACGTCTGGGAATACCATTCACTGAAACTAAGAAAGAGTTGGTTTTTTTTTTCCCGATCTTATAAACAATATTGACTAAGCAAACGGAAGGTAAAGATCCAAGATCAGGCTGCACGCTCTGTGCAGCCTCATCTTGATCTATGCCTTCCGCAAAAGCCCCTTTTTTCACCTATGGCCCTTAAGGGTTATTGTGAAACCTATGGCAAACAACCTCACTAAAAAAACTGTAAAAACTCAAAGTAGAACACTACTGTTCGACTTTAGGGCTACGCGTATAACTTTAATTTCTTTTGCACGCATAGCAGAATAAGAGCAAACCATCAAAAAGGTGTTTGCTGGTTTTCGATCTACAGTGCTGTATGTTCAAGTCTTTATCAAGTTTTATCTACATTGCCCATTATGTGTTGAGACAGTGGAATTAAAACAGCCTACTAAATGCAAAACCGATAACGTCTTTTTATTGAGAGTGCTCCACTTTGTTTATTTGTCACTCAAGAGGTTAATATCAGCTTTATATGCCATAGAAATCTCATATAATGATGCTGACTAGCAATACAAAATGACACCATTCGGTAGCAATTTGTGTGATTTTTCATCTTCATTACCCGATTTTTGACTATGTGTCAAGTAAATCGAATTATAATAGAATTATAACAGTCGCGGAATAGCGGTACCCACGACTTCTTCATACTGAGAGTCCCATTTTGTTTATCACTGCAGAGGTTTATATCAGCTTATGTCAAAGAATACTCATATACCAACAAGTGCCGTATTTTCCGGACAATAAGCCGTTGCACTGTATAGGCCACACCCTTTCGATTTAACTATTTCAGAAGTAAAAAATATCGTAAAGGCCGCTCCGGCACATAGGCCGCGCCCGACATACTTGGTTAATGTACAATGTCTACCTGTTTTTTTTTTATTCCATTGGAGTGATATTCCCTTCTGGAGATCAAATCACTCAGAGGACTTGAGATCGTTAGATTATTCGTTTATCCCTTTTCGAATGTTTTAAGGAATTTCAGAATTTTCAAATTGTCGATTCAATTTATTAGTTGACGGTAGCCTACACACCAAACAACGTATTTAATTATATTCTCAGTAACCACTGATTGGTACAAATCGACATCCTCAATGAACAGGTGTGAAAATCAAGGTTGGTCAAGAGTTTTAAGACCTACGTCAGTTTGCAAGCAGATTTATCTACCAACTAAAAGTAGGTATTAGTGTCCAAAAATTACTTTAGGGAAGTGAATCAAAATGGCGCACACATGGGGAATCGTAAACTGGTTTTCAATTATTTTGAGTTTTACAGGCCGCACTAAAAGATCATTTTGAAAAATAAAATTAACGTATAAGCTGCTTCGTCTTATAGGCCGCGCCCTTGAAAATTTCCACTTTTTAATGCATAGGCTGCGGCCTATTGTTAGGAAAATACGGTATAAGGTGGCTCATCAAAAGTTGTCTGTTTGCTGGTTTCTTTCTAAATTAGACAGGGAACGTAATTAATAATTGTTAGTAGGTACGGCCCAATTTGCAAACCCTTTCGTTGCCAAGGACTTTATATGTAGCTTTTGTAGACGCCATAGATCAAGATCAGACTACCAAGAAAGTCAAGTCTTATCTTGTATCAACATCATCTGCAGCATAATTCTAAACTATGACAAAAAAGGTGTATTTCTTTTTCAGTAGAGTTGAAATTTTCGTGGTGAAAATATCGAATGTATCAGTAACCAGCCATAAAGTTAATCAAAAGAATAAGCTTTTAAACAGTTCAATCCATTTACAATTTATTACCATTTAGCGGCATTTTGCCGACCAATATTTCATGCATATATGGATTCTAATTGATGATAAAACGGTTCATTTCAAGGGCGCCCTCTTCAGATGTTATCAAAGTAGGCTTTGAAATTGGAAGATAGATTGATAGCGAGTTGACCGGAGAAATAAATTGTACCGATATTAAATATGATAAATTTTGCCATTACGCCTATCGCTCATATTGAATTAATATAAAAATTCAAAGCACTGAGAGTAAGAACACAATGAGGTGGGCTTCAGCTTTTTACCACACAATCACGACTTTTAACGACCCTGAGTAAGAAGCCTTTTGAAAACATTGCAGGAAAAGGAGAAAATGCTGGTAACCAGCATTTTCTCCTTTTCCCACAATGTTTTCTTACCTATCATTAACAAATCCCACCATTAAAGGCACAATTAATTGGCCGTCTGCAAATGCTTTCATTTTGGAAAAGTCTAAAATTTTGTCGTTTGGTAAAGAGTTAAGCTCTTTACCAGAGGCGGAAATAAAGATTCACCTATATTCGAAGCATTTGAAGACAATAGATTTAAAAAGGTTTAAATGAGGGATTTTTTCTTTTTTTTTTTTTTTTTTTTTTTCTTTTTTTTGAAAGGGTAGTAAACATTGAGGGAAAAGGGAAAAGAAGAAAATGCTGGTCACCATTTTCTCCTTTTTCCCAATGTTTTCAAAAACGTTTTCCTGTAGTGTAGGAAAATATGAGTTTGATTGATAAAGCGTTAATTCATGAACTGTATACATTAGCCTTGTGTAATTGTAATCACCACATTTCGATGACATTTCTCTTGGCTGATTTTGTCTGGTGCAATAAAGACTTTTTTTTTCAAATAATCTATACCGAATCTTTTCTAACTGATGTAAAAATTCTCATACAAAAGCTCTTTATCCTAGGCAAACAGTTATTCCATTTAGTTAACATTCAGCAAATTCTTAAAAAGCACTCTGACCACTGAATTTTACGTCATGGCGTGACAGGAACAGAGAAGAGGCAGAAAAAAGTGGTTGCATGGAAATAGGCTAAGTACCAGTATTGAATTCCAAGTAATAGTCAGTCCTTTTCTATTTACCAGGTAACAACATTTCAGACTGGTCAATTTGAAAGCATTTACTGACGATAAATCAAATGCAGCTGAAACAGTGGGATATGTCTCGGTAAGGTAGAAAACTTTGTGGAAAAATGTTTTCAAAAGGCTTCATCTTCAAGGTTGTTAAAACACAGTATTGTTTGTGAAAGGCTTTAAACCGCTAATTCGATAAGTTAGAAAAAAATACAGCCAACTATAGAAACCCAAACATTGCTATTTTAAAAATCATTTTACTGGATAAGTTCTCACCGTCTTGGACAGTTGAGTATGGGATGCCAGACTGCACTTTCTGTAAAGTCTGATCTTGATCTACGTTGTCTACCAAACTGGATTGAAGGAGGCGTAGTTGCCAATGATTTACAAGATTTTAGGATAGTTTTTGCCAACACAGGTTTTCGTTGTTCCCTAAGCACTAAATTTAATTCTCTTTTTATGAGTAAAAAAGGAATTTGGCCTTAATCTTTCTTACTTAAAAAGGACTTGTCGCTTCATTTGTCACCTATTTGAGAAATAAATAGATTTCCGGTCATAAACCGGTAGAACGGATTACGACAACCAAAAACAAAAAATGTCGTGAAAATCTCCTTTTCCCTCTCAGCCTTATCTAATTTGCATAACCTCAATAAAGAAGCCGTCGTAAAAATACCGCGTAATGCTGTTTGAATATAATAAATACAAACCATAAAAAATACCTCATCTCGGGAGACCTAAATCCTCTCAAAATCCCTCCGATAAATTGAGAAAAAAAAAAATACATAGTAGCAGAGCTCCAGATAAGAAGGAGTGATGGTAATCTAAATCCATTATTTCTCTTCCAAACCCTATGTTGTGGGTACTCATTAGAATCGTCTCAATGAGACGATTCTAATGAGTACCCATAACATAGGGTTTAGTGGAGAATAATTATTTTATTCAATTTTGAAATCAAAATCACTCCCTCTGTCTGGAGCTCTGCAGTAGTGTTCTAGAGGACTTTTTTTTTTTAAAAAGAATTGGGAAAAAACCTTTCCGTTGCATGTCTGAACATTTCTGTAAAGGAAAATAGAAAGCAAGTGATTGTTTGTTGCGGAAACAATTATCTCTATAAGAATCATCAACACATTTGAGCCATGCTCTGGCAAAAGTGGGTTGAATGCATCTCCATGATGCATTATACCAAGCAAGTCATCACATAATTATGGATCCATATAATCCATTTTGTCTTATAACCGATTGAATCTGAGGTAGAATGTTTCGTGGGCATGCAGAAAATTCACCAAAAGCAAAAAGTTTCGATCCGTGTCAGCCTGCGCCGACTGCACAGGCTGACATGGGTCGATACTTATAGCACAAGCATTAAACCTCCTTTTCACAGAACATGGCTCATTTGATTGTAGTACTTGAACTGATAACAGATTTAATGAAAATTTCAAGCCGATAGTATAAAGTTAAAGACTGCAATAAATATGAAAGTTCTGGTGCAGGAAAAATCTCGCCGTATTTAGCACTGTAAATCCATGTAAAGAATGAATGTCTGTGAAGCGGATTAAGTTATCATTCATCAATTAAAGTAAATAGAACAATATAAAACCTTATTAAATAAATGTTCCCGCTTAATACTTTATTTGAATTTCCGAAATAAACAATTTTTGGGAAACTTAAACAATTATTATCAATATCATCAACACTATCATAATTGTTGTTGTTGATGATGTTGTAAAATAGTTACTAAATGACATTTTGCATGATATCAGGTTTTTAAGGGAGAATACTGGAATCTGATTTTGTGCTTTTCGGAAAGCGCTACCTGATATAAGCTGTAGCTGAAAACTTGCAAATGAACATCCAGTTTTCTGTATCTCTTACGCTTAAAGTGTATGTCGACAGTGCGTGTTTCCGTATCTCTAGTGACGGAAGTGAAGGTGAGCAAGGCGTATTCCCGTATTTCAAGTGCTGGAAGTCTGTGTGAACAGAGCGTGTTTCCGTATTTCTAATGCCGGAGGTGATTATGGGCAGGGTGTGTTTTCGTATCTTTAGTGCTGAAAGTGTAGCTGTACAAGACGTGTTTCTGTATCTCTGGCGCTGGAAGTGTAGCTGGACAAGGCGTGTTTCTGTATCTCTGGTGCTGGAAGTGTAGCTGGACAAGGCGTGTTTCTGTATCTCTGGTGCTGGAAGTGTAGCTGGACAAGGCGTGTTTCCGTATCTATGGTACCGGAAGTGTAGCTGGACATAACGTGTTTCCGTATCTCTGGTACTGGAAGTGTAGCTAGACAAGACGTGTTTCCGTATCTCTGGTACTGATAGTGTGGCTGAACAAGACGTGTTTCCGTATCTCTGGTACTGGAAGTGTAGCTGTACAAGACGTGTTTCCATGTCTCTGGTACTGGAAGTGTAGCTGGACATGGCGTCTTTCGTATATTTAGTACTGGAAGTGTAGCTGTAAAAGACGTGTTTCCGTATCTCTGGTGCTGGAAGTGTAGCTGTAAAAGACGTGTTTCCGTATTTCGTGTGCAGAAAATGTAGCTGGACGGGGCGTGCTTCCGTATAACTAGTGCTTGAAGTGTAGCTGGACAGGGCGTGTTTCGTATCTCTAGTGCTGGAAGTGTAGATAGACAAGACGTGTTTCGTATTTCTAGTGCTGGATGTGTAGCTGGACATGGCGTCTCGTATCTGTAGTGCTGGAGGTGTAGATGGACAAGGCGTGTTTCGTATCTCTAGTGCTGGAGGTGTAGCTTGAAAAGGCGTGTTTCGTTTCTCAAGTGCTGAAGGTGTAGCTGGAAAAGGCGTGCTTCGTATCATTAGTGCGGCAAGTGTAGCTTGACAAGGCGTGTTTTGTATCACTAGTGCGAGAAGTGTAGCTGGACAAGGCGTATTTCGTATCTCTAATGCTGGAGTTGTAGCTGGAAAAGGCGTGTTTCGTATCAGTTGTGCTGGAGGTGTAGCTGGACAAGGCGTGTTTCGTATCACTAGTTCGGGAAGTGTAGCTGGACAAGGCGTGTTTCGTATCACTTGTGCGGGAAGTGTAGATGGACAAGGCGTGTTTTGTATCACTAGTTCGGGAAGTGTAGCTGGACAAGGCGTGTTTCGTATCACTAGTGCTGGAGGTGTAGATGGGCATGGCGTGTTTCGTATCTCCAGTGCTGGAGATGTAGCTGGACAAGGCGTGTTTCGTATCACTAGTGCTGGAGGTGTAGCTGGACAAGGCGTGTTTCGTATCACTAGTGTGTGAAGTGTAGATGGACAAGTCGTGTTCGTATTTCTTCTGCTGGAAGTGTAGGTAGGCAAGGCGTTTATTCATACCACGAATGCTGATATTTTAGTTCGGACATGCGTTGTTTTTTTTTTATATTTCTTGTGTTGGCAGTATACTTTGGCAAACCTCTTTTTTCTTTTGTATCCTTGGTGCTATTTGCTCTCGCCGATATATCTCAGTTTAAAAGTGTTGAAAACGGCGCTCAGTAACTCACAGCCACGTTCCTAATTTATGCTAAAGAAATTTTAGGATTTTATCTACGTAACTGTTTTTAGTATATACAAAAAAGTTTGAACGTTACATAGAAATTGAATACATGTAAATCCAATACATAAATAAATGGACTAATAATTTACTTCTATATGACGATGCACTGCGGCATTTTTAGATACATGAATTTGAAAAACCGATCCCCTGTTTTACTGCAAATGATATTAATAGATGGAATTTTTCCATGGTCATCGAAGGAGGAGAAGTCAATTCAAATCTATACAAAATAAAAGGGTGACCGTTTTATAAAAGAGAAATCATAAAAATCACCTACTTAAATGCATTTAATACCGATTAGCGAAGACTCACGTTGGGCTTTTCACAGATTTAATGTATCAAGTTTGCAGTCAAGTTGTACTTGGACCCTTTATCAAATAATCCCGTTTTTAAATTGGTGGCACAGGAAGAGAAGAGGGTTTTGAATACATTGTGGGAAAAGGAGAAAATGCTGGTAACCAGCATTTTCTCCTTTTTCCCGCAATGTTTCCTTCTTATTGAGGGACGAATTACCCATTTGAACCATATTTGATTTGTCGTCTGCAAATGCTTTCAATTTTGACAAGTGTAATATTTTTGTCGTCTCTTGAAAAGTTAACATAATTACACGAACGTCGTCAGGGTAAGTTCACTGGCCTTTTCGGACACTGTATATCGAGAGTTACTTTGTTTGTGTGGTGTTTACCGTTGCTTTCAACGATTTTTTTTCAGTTATATCGAAGCGGCCAGTGCAGCAATGCATGCTCTACTAGAGTTTCTTTTACCAATACTTCGCATAATATTAAAACACAAGTCACTAGCTGCTTTTTCCACATAATCATCGCCGAAACAGTGCCCCGGAATGAGAGATGAATGAATCCTGTCGCAATGGCTATTATCAGTTCTCAGAATTAAATTTGCAGAGCGGGGGATCCGAACCAGCAACTCCTGTTTTCAAGCCCCTTAGGCTAAAAACTGAGCAAAGAGTAATTTAATCCTATTCCGGACACACCCGAATTTTAATGACATTGAGAAAGACGACTTTAGAATACAATGTGGGAAAAAAGGAAAAGATTCTGGTAGCCAGTATTCTCTCTTTTCCCCTCAATGTTTTCCATCCTTTTAAGGACAGTTTCCACCATTTGACCAACATATAATTTGTTTTGGAATTTGAAATTACGTAAATTTTGACGTGGGAGAACGAAGTAAGTCTTTACCAAGCGACAAAATTTTAGATTGACCCAATTTGAAAGCACTTGTAGACGACAAAATATATATTGCACGAATGATGGGGTTTGTATCAGAAAGACTCGAAAACATTCTTGGAAAAGAAGAAAATGGCGGTTCTTTTCCCGCAATGTTTTTAAAAAGGCCTCTTTCTCGAGGTCGTTAAAACCCGGGATTGTGTGATAAATGAAATATGGCACAAATGATGAGATATGTTTCAGAAAGATTTGAAAACATTAGAAGAAAAGGAGAAAATGTTGGTTACCAAAATTTTTCTTTTCTCTACGATGTTTCCTAAAAGGCCTCTTCCTTAGGGTCATTAAAACCTAGGATTGTGTGGTAAAGAAAAATGGCATAAATGGTGTGCTTTGAATCAAAGGCTAGAAAATGTTGTGGGAAAAGGAAAACATGCTGGTATCAGCAATTTCTCATTTTTTCACAATGTTTTCAAAGGGCCTCTTTCTCAGGGCCGTTAAAACCCAGGATTGTGTGGTAAAGGGTTAAATACCCTGTTCAATGGGTATTGGAGTGGCATCTTGGACCCTCCCCAAATTCCCGGAGGCCATGTTTTAGGATTTATTTACCTTTCTGTTTCACAAATTGACAGGTCTCTATTTGCACGCGGTAAAGTTTCAGTGTGTTTTTTTCACTGAGGACGGAGGGGCTCTACTTGACTTAACCTTTCAAGTGCTGACTTACCAATAATTTTATTGGTATTTCCTTTTTAATTAGGAAAATGTTGACGAAATATTGCTGTTTATTTGTTGTTTTGGCAAGGATATGGAACTAGGTAGCAGACTGTGTAGATCACAGAGTAGACAGCACCCTCTGATCTTGATCTACGATGTCCACAAAAGTAGCTAAAGCTAGTTCCACGCTTTATGGGTTAATTCTCTCGCTGCTAAATACGTAAATGTGTTAAACTTTCTTTGAGTTTGAAAGAATAATTTCACAGCAAATAAGGATATTATGCTATGATACAGAATAGAGTACTGATGGTGTAGATCCAAGATCAGACTGTCCGTTCTGTGCACCATCCACAGAATCCGTTAGTTACCCATGGCGGAGAAAGAGTTACTGACTCAAAAAGTGTGTTTATCGTGGCTTGTCTCTCTGTCTCTCTGTCTCTCTGTCTCTCTCTCTCTCTCTCTTTTCAGAATTTTACGCGACTAACCGTCATTTGAAATAACTATTCCACACTTCAGGGTACATAGGCTATAGTTTCATAGGCATACATTGTGTTGGACTTTTTCTTTAAAAAAAATGGTTGTTGAAGTGTAATACAAGCAGAAAGCAAATTTACTGATAATGACCAGCGACAGTTACTGTCATTTTAAACAATCTTCATCATTGCAAGAATAATGGAAAACCGATCAATTTCTTTTTTTGTACTTTTATTCATAATACACATCGTCGGTTTACTTCCAAAACCTCGTAACTACAGCTTGTAACAAGCTGTACTTACGAGGTTTTGGAAGTAAACCGACGACATGTATGTAACTACGGAATGGATATAACGGGCAATAGAGCTTTCGTATTTCAACAATTTGTAAACATTTAAAGTACCAACACGAATTCATATGTCCCAGCAAAACGTAGTGATTGAGAAAGTTTTGGAAATGTGAAAACTTGCATGTTACGTGCAAATTGCTCCTTATCGAACGGTCAGTAGGTACAAATATATGAGCCATGCTCTGGCAAAGAGGAGTTTAATGCATCTCAGTAATGCATGATACCGAGCAATTCATCACATAATTATGGACCCATGCAATCCGTTTTGCCAAGCAACTGTCTGAATCCTGAGGTAGATTGGTCCTTTGACATCAATAAAATTGACCAAAAGCAAAAAGTTTTGACACAGGTCAACCTACGCGGACTGCGCTGGCTGACCTGAATCAATACATTTTGCAGATTGTTACGGGAGACCACTCCTTCATACATGGCTTCATTCCGATTTAAATACAATACCTAACAACTGCGTTAGGGAGAGTTCTCTTTAGCTCAGTGGTTATGGTATTAGCTTTTCATCCGGGCGTTCTAGGTTCGAATCCTGCCCGGTCCCTGTATTTCTGCTATGCATTTGTTCATTTGTGTCTTTGTTACGGACTTTGTTCGTAAGAAGATGCCTTAAACCCCCTTTTCACAGAGAATGGCTCTAATCATTGGAGTTAAGCATACTTGAAATAGTTTAACGATCAAAATTTGTTTGTTCACCAGACAACTTTTATCACACCAGTTTTAACTTTTTTGTCCTGGCTTTGATCCTAATCTACCGTGTTTAAAATAGCGGACTGAAAACGCTTTATGCATACTTCGAGACGCTGTAGAGAAAGGTCACTTGTGAACGCAAGCGACGAAGGAGGCGATTATAGTTGCGTTATAGGTTTCTGTGGATCAAGATCAGAATGTAAAGAACATGCGGTCTGATCTTGTATCTATGCTGCATTATATTACGTGACTTAATCTGATTTAAAACTGAATATCTTTTTTTATTTTTTTTTTTCACCGTCTGAAGATATCTAAATATTTCATCTGTTTGCTGCTGGTTATGGTTAAATATGTTGGATCAAAATATTAGAATTTCTTTTAAAAATACTTCACTTCTTCATAACCGTTAGGCTGCTAAGCGCGAATCACTGATCTTTGGCGGACAGTATAGATCAAGATCAGACTGCACAGAATGTGCAGTCTGATCTTGGATCTACACTTTCCGATAAGAAGATTCGTTCTCACCCAAAAAATAAATAGAAACAATATTATTCTGGTTTTTACCATCAGCGGGAAAGTTTTATTTCAATTATTTAGCAGGATAGGGATTAAGCTACATTAAGGCTATTTTACGTGAGTGAAACGGGTGGACGGATTATTCAGGCTTAATATGCAACTTGTTCAAAAAGAGAGTGAAGAAAGCATAATGGCAAATGAATAAATCACCAATTATAGCAGTTTATTACTGATGTAATAATAATAATAATAATTATAATTATTATTATTATTATCATTATTATTATTATTATTATTATTGCTTTAGTGTTTTATTTTTGGTGGTCAGTCTGTGAAAGAAATGTCATAAAATATGTTCTTAACCCTAGGAGTGCCAAATAAACCCAGCAGATACTTAAAGTCTAGAAGTAAGATCCAAATAATTGCAGTTTCAATTATGTATTTGATTAGAATGTCTACGCCATGTTGACAGTGTAGATCAAAGATCAGACAGCAGATTTTTTGCAGTCTGATCTTGACCTACACTGGCTGCAACGGTAACCGATTTTTTGTAAGGCGCTTTAAGGGTTTAATCTTTTAAGATTTAAAAAAAAAATGTTCCGAAGCCAGTAAGGAAAGAGCAATAATGGCTGTATTTGTATTAAGCTTTAGGCTACTATGCGAGACACAAAGCACTGTGGGAGGCAGTTTATATCAAGATCAGAATGTAAAATCTGATCTTTAATCTACACTGTCCGATACGGGAACGTTTTTGTCGAACTTAGACATTGCAATATTCGGGCGTTTAACTATTTGTAGGACATTTGCATCTGAGGCTCGCTTTGGCATAAAGGGTTTTTTTTTTTCATTTCCGTGATACATAATTCCACGCAAGTCATCACTTGATTATGGATCCATATTACGATGATATCAAAATTCGGATTAAACGTCGTATCGAATCACAATGGATAAAAAAAAAGAATCATAAAAGATGTCGTTACCGGCAACACGTTTGTTAAAAACTCATTGAAAACCCTAGCAGTGCGTTGGTGGTCATTTAACATGCGTTTTGTTGAGTATTAAAACGAAAATAAATATAATCGGATTTTTTTGAATATTAAAGAAAAACGCGGACTTAGTCTCTTGGAGAAAGGCTGAGTCATGGTAGCCATAGCAACCAAATATTCAGATAGGGCAAGAAAAAAAGGGGCGGGACCCTTTTTTTCTATTTTCAGTACATTCCTTTTAAGTCAAGGGGCCAGCTATATTTGTCCTTTAACGTGTTGATCTTAATGTGACTTCCTGTAGGGATTTTAAAGTACCCAGCTGTTTTATAATTCCACTCAATGTGTAAAGATGCACATCTCTCGCTGAGCTGACAGCTTTGTGATATATACCACACGCCACACCGACGTGACAAAAGCACAATTTATATGATCATGTGTCCGAAATTAAAAACCCGATATCGCGAGAAATGACCGGGAGGTCAGGTGGCATGAGAACATATTTTAACTCTGTCAGGGCCATGTTGTGTGAAAAGGGGGCTTCATGCATCTGCAAAGAGTATCGACCCAGGTCAGCGGAATTAAAAAAGTTTGGTGCTTCGCAGACAGATGCAGCTTTTAAATATGTATTTACATATTCTGAGTGATATTTAAAAAATCTATAAATATAAAAAATTACCCAAGAACAAGCCTGTCATACAGAATCAACTTAAGATCTTTTTGAAAAATAAAGGAATCCATAAAATGTTACCACGCCGACATTTTAGTTTTTGTTTTGCGAATCGCTTTGATGAAAAACGAGACAAGAAAATTATAGAATGTCTATTTTTATGAGAGTCCAATTGCTGATGTTGAAGTTACTCTACTCGGCCTAAAAAATCTGAACAGGGCGCAGTAAATGTTTGACGTAATGATGACTAACAAATAGATATTTATTTGGTTTCTTAGCCCTCCAGGGATACTTGTATCTGCAAAGTCATTCGATTGTTAATTGTGCATTTTTTGTTGTTATCAATTTAACAAAAAGAGCGCCCATACATTACGAAAGTAGATGTTTTTTGTTAATGATCCTAGTTACACGAAGACTATTGCCCTTGTGATATATCTGCCTACGAGACTGGTGCCGTTCTAATTGTTGACATTTCAAACTCCTGCGACCCCATCCTCGTAAATTAGTAAATTGGCCATGCTCTGTGGTAATGGGGCCTAATACATCGGCAGAAAGGAAGAACCCACTGAGATTACTTGGTTGGTATCATGCATCAAAGGGGCATTGAACCCCCTTTTGCCAGAGAGAGGCTCTATTCTTCTTTCAAACTGACTAACAAGTCACACTATGAAGATTTTTTTTTAAGTAAACGAATTATGATTCTTTTTAGTAACATAGAAAGTATTCTTCGAAAAAAACGAGCAATTGCAAGAAACTAACAAATAACACACTGTTATTTTTAATGTGTTCCGCTGCAGGAACGCAAAAAAAAAAGGACATTTACGCTGTAATTGATTAGAAGACCATAAATGTCCAACAGATATCAAACAGTTCGATGGGGACACCATTTTATATGGTTGTTTGATGTGGTTTGCATGTCACATCGAACCTATTGAAACACATCAATATACAAGGGAGGATCCTTCGTGATATTTAAATATTCGTCTTTGTATTCTTCAGGTCCTTTATCAATTAGACATTTTCGGGCTTTCCAAAAACACAACTATTAATGACCTGCAACACGCGAAAAGAGGCATTCGGACATTTGCGTAAAGTGTCGTCTCGGATCAGCATGCGCAGTCCGCGCAGGCTAATCCGAAACGACACATTCCGTTTTTTATGTGATGTTCTGTTTTGCGCAAGTGTACTGTAGCACAAAATCAAATGTAGTCGTAAAGTGCCGCCTCGGATTAGCCTGCGCGGACTGCGCAGGCTGATCCGAGACGACACTTTACGCAAATATCCGAATGCCCCTTTTCACATGTTGCATGCCAATTTTAACCCTTAGAGTCCTGAATAAACCAAACAGACATATTCAGTCTACAAATAAGACCAAGATAATTGAAACTTCATCCTTGGTTTTGTCTATTGTATTCCAGCAATGCGGACAGTGTAGATCATAGATCAGGCTGCACGTTTTGTGCAGTCAGATCTTGATCAACACTAGCCGGAAAGACAACTATTGTTGTGAAAGGCACTTTAAGGGTAACATGGTCTTTTCTATATAGCAAGCAAAAGTATTCCACGGTGGAAAATTATACGTATCACAGGATACTATATTTCAGAAGCAATACCGGAATCGCTATAACTGATGATATAGTCTAGCCAAAATTTACGTCAATAATCAACTTTACGTTCTGTGCCATCCATTTCTGGTATACACTGTACTCAAAGATGCCCTCAGATTTTTAACTGTTTGATATTTTGTAAATATGCGACGAAATGAAAAATAGGAGAAGAATGTCCGTTGCGGCCGATTGAGGACATCGTCACTTAATAATAATATGAAAAAGGCAAACAAACATCTAATAATTGGAATAACGACCTAGATTCTGAATCTTGAAATCAAGGGGTTTTGAGTTCGAATTCTGGCTTTGCCAAAACTAATTTTGAGCATTGTTAAAAGTAGAAAGCATGGTTCTTTCGTGGATGTAGGCCTATACATGTGAAAAATGGCGAAGGGTCCCATTATTTCACTTGTAGATCTGTCAATGGCGGAATGTTTTCCCTCGAGTTTCTTCAAAATGAAAGTGCGTAAATCGCCAAAATCAGATTATTTGTAGCTTTCCTTTTTCATCCCATCTGCTTTCCTACACGCCCATCGTTGAAAAAGTGATGAGTGTAGAGAGAGGAACGAATTTTGTCGCAAAGGTTAGATCTATCATCAATCCTAGGATAGAAATTTGCTGAGTTATCGGATAGACATCCAACTTATGATAAAAAAACCCCCCAGACTTTTAGATCTATCAATAAGCTTCTAACTTTATAACATTTGAATGAATATAATTTGAGCCATGTTGCGGTAAAAGAGCATTTAATATATCTTCGTGATGCATGATACCAAGAAAGTCAACACATAATTATAGATCCATACAATCCATTTTGTATGATAACTGACTGAACCACGAAGCATGCATTCTGGTCCTTTGACAAGCAGAAAATTGGTCAATAGATCTAGCATAGAGTTTTGATCCAGGTCAGCTTGCGCAGACTACACAGGCAGACCTGGGTCGATAGTTTTTGCACATGCATTAACCCTCTTTCTCTGTAAATGGTATTTTGAAACAGTCAAAAAACTAGTTGCCGAGCCCCGGTACCCTAGTCGGTGGCGTATAGGACTCAAGGAGGTCGCTGGTTCGATCCCCGGTTCGGCCAATTTGTTTCCGAGAATTGATGATAGTCATTGCGACAGGTTTCATTCCTCTCTCACCGCTGATCATTGTTTCGGCGATGGTTATGTGGGAAAGCAGCCAGAAAGAAACTTGTGCAGAGTGCTGGTAAAAGAAACTCCAGGAAAGTATGGATAGGTGCACTGGCCGCCGTGATATAACTGAAATAATTTTGAAAACGGCGTTTAACACCTTACAGTCAGAGACATAGATATGTGTATTGTATGTCTCGGATACAATCAATCAGTCATTAATCAAAAAACTAGTTTAGTCATGATTTCTTCGACACAATATTTTCCGCGAAAAAAGCGGCTCGTGCATAACGTAAAAATAGTATGATTAATGACGTCATCATTTGCTAGCATAGATCATTGCGTATATTTATACAGAAAAAGACGTTTAACATGCTGAAAGTAAGGAGGAAATTAGATAATCTGTACTCACTAAACTGACGATGATTTTTAAGTAATCATCCGATCGGTAAATAATTATTGTCATTTTTGACCAATCAGGTAATCGTGCGAAAGATTGTGATACGTGTGACGCGGTGCGACCAACCGGAAGACACTCAATTTTTAGTCATCCCCTTCTAGATTTAGACTAAAACTCCGAACGAAGTCGGAATTTAATTTTTAAAAATCTAGAACGGTGTTACAGCAAAACGCATACCTCATTTTGCCACGAATCTTCTTTACCATTTGAGTACTATTTCCTTTTTGTCTCACGTAACGTCATGGCCAGGCCATAATGCTGTTACCTGTTTGTCCCACAGATATTCTTCATATGCAAGCCTTTGGAACGGTTACATCGTTGTGGCGCACATCTTAAAAAATACTGTTTCCTCTTGGTCTCACATTTCTTTATGGCCTGGGCTTAGTACTGTTATCTCTTTGTCCTACTGGTCTTTGTAAGCCAGGCTTTAGTACTACCAACTCTTTGTCCAACACCTCTTCATAGGCCTGGCTATAGTTCGGCTATCTTTTTTGTCCTGCAGTTTTTTTTATATAGGCCAGGCTTTAATACAACTTCTTTATCCTACAGTTTTTCATAGGCAAGGCTTACGTACCGCTACCTCTTTATCCTACAATTTTCATAGGCAAGACTTATGTACCCCTACCACTTTGTCCTACAGTTTTTCATAGACCAGGCTTATGTACCGCTACCACTTTGTCCTACAATTTTTTCATCGACCATGCATGTGTACCGCTACCACTCTGTCCATTAGTTTTCATAGGCAAGGCTTACGTACCGCTACCTCTTTATCCTACAGTTTTCATAGGCAAGGCTTTTGTACCGCTATCACTCTGTCCTGCAGTTTTCATAGGCAAGGCTTACGTGTCGCTACCTCTTTATCCTACAGTTTTTCATTGGCCATGCTTGTGTACCGCTACCTCTTTATCCTACAGTTTTTCATTGGCCATGCTTGAGTACCGCTACCACTCTGTCCTACAGTCTTCATAGGCAAGGCTAATGTACCGCTGCCACTTTATCCTACAGTTTTCATCGGCAAGGCTTATATACCGCTAACACTCTGTCCTACAGTTTTCATAGGCACGCGGCTTATGTACGGCTATTACTTTGCCCCATAATTTCCATAGGCCAGGCTTATGTACTGCCACCAGTTTATCCTACAGTTTCAAAGGCCGGGCTAATTTACCTCTGTTTTAGTATCGCTCCTCTTTGTCCCAGATACTCAAAGACAAAACATGTGGTACGGGTTCTTCTTTGACCCGCACTTCAACAGCCAGGCTTCTCCTTGCCCCAGGGTTGTTCATAGGTTAGGCTGTAGTACTGCTACCCAGGCCAATTTGTCGTACAGCTCTTCACAAGCCAGGATTTAGTATAACTACCTGTTTGTCCCACAGATTTTCTTTGCAAGCCTCGAGTACTGCTACCTTTTTGTCCCACGGTTCTTCAGGGTTGTAAAAGAGACAGATTTGTCTGGTAAAGGGGTAAACTTCAGTGACTGTTATTACAGCCTACATTCAGTTTTCACTGCATGGTTTTAAATCCAGAAACTCTGTACTTTCGAAACTTTGGTTTTTACGATGTTTAAAAGCGGCTTCTGGCAATATAGATGAAAAAGCCGACAATTTAGATTCAGCCTATGATTTTTTATTTATGACAATGATTCAACACTTACCCTCCAGCTAATGGGTTTACAATGTACGCCACTCAAAGTCATGAAACATGTACTGACAACCGTTACAATAATGTAGTCTGAATTCGATTTAACTGAAAACCTATCCTTTCTCCTATTAATAAAAACTTGAATTAAATATAATAAAAGCATCATAATTATGTCTGTAACGACCTTCACATTCAGCCAAACAACGAATGGACAGCTACTCAATTCCAATAGACTCCATTTTGCCAGCACAGCACTACTGTACCGCGTTAGTTTTTCAGAAGTCATTACTGGCTCCCAGCCATAGACGTTTTTCCACAGAGGTAAGTTCTGAGAGAGCATGCTAGAATTTATAATAAGACAGCATGATTTCTGCATTAGCTAGAGACTAGCCTGGGTTCCAGTCCGATCATTTCTTTCTTTTACATATTCGGATGTTGGTCGGTCATAAGTAACGTTATAGAGACGGTAATAATTACGGAATCGGTTAACTGGTTTGCCACAGATCTTTGAAGACCGTGAAAGGAAATCGCGATGAGGAGTGATAAAAAGAGTATTACCGCCTGGAACAAGGCTAGCTGGATACCCAGGAAATGTGCTTCAATTTCATAAGTAGATATATTGACCAAAATACTGTGTCGGTGTCGAACAAAACTGCTCACATTGACAGCAACCTCGTCTGCTGGTCATTGCACACAGGCGATTGAGCCAAATGACAAGAAGCCTCCCTTTGTATTAGACTTTGAATTAAATTTTGAATGGTTGGTGAATGCGGACACTGTGTAGCACAGGGTCTGTATTCTCCAACCATTCTTAATTTCATTCAAAGTCAAATTCTTTATTTAGAAAGTAACAGAACTTCTAATCGGCCAACCAAACGGTTAGTTCATTCAGAACTTGTGTAACTTTCAAATTTAGGAATTTCTTGAGAATAAGACCAAGAATGTTCTTGAAAACGTCTCGTGAATACGGCCCCAGGTCTGGTTAGACGTTGAATCGTTTTATTAAGCACCGAGAATATCAACAAACGACACGGGCTGTGCTTATAAATTTTCCATTCATACATTTTATAGTTTCTACATGTGCAAGAATCCTCCAATAACTAAAGTGAATGAAGAAGTTTTTTTCCTCAAGAAAACCTTCGAGAAGTCATATTTTTAGGATCTTTAATTGAAAACTCCATTCTAACTACTGGATTATTGCAAACTAATGGCCCTAAATAAACGTCTAGAGCAAATTGAAACTTCATTAGTGCCAAAACATTGTAACTGTGTACCAGTTTAGTTTTAATGTAAGGTTTTAACTCGTAAATTTTCTCTTTGTAAATTTATGGCCTTTCTGACACTTTACGAGGATAAAAATCTTTGGAAATCATTAAACAGGTTCTTCTAAATTAGAAAATAAAGTGCAGGGTAAGCTCACTTATTGATTGACTTAAATTTTGATTCCATAAAAAAATGTAGATATTTGTAGAAATGGTCGTGCAAAAGGCTCGCTTGTGATCAACAGTAATGTTTATTTGAGGCTGAAATGTAAGTAAGCTATTTGATGTTCGCTAGTCACTTTATGTGAGTAATGTTCTGTGGAAAGGGGGTTTATACATCAGCAAAGTGTATCGATCCAGGGCAGCCTGAGTAGTCCGCAAAGTGTATCGATCCAGGGCAGCCTGAGCAGTCCGCAAAGTGTATCGATCCAGGGCAGCCTGAGCAGTCCGCAAAGTGTATCGATCCAGGGCAGCCTGAGCAGTCCGCAAAGTGTATCGATCCAGGGCAGCCTGAGCAGTCCGCAAAGTGTATCGATCCAGGGCAGCCTGAGCAGTCCGCAAAGTGTATCGATCCAGGGCAGCCTGAGTAGTCCGCAAAGTGTATCGATCCAGAACAGCCTGAGTAGTCCGCAAAGTGTATCAACCCAGGGCAGCCTGAGTAGTCCGCAAAGTGTATCGATCCAGGGCAGTCTGAGCAGTCCGCAAAGTGTACCGATCCAGGGCAGCCTGAGCAGTCCGCAAAGGCTGACCTGGGTCGAAACCTTTTGCTTTTGGTAAATTTTCTGAATGTCCGAGGATCAGTGTACCTCAACGGTTGTAAGACAAATTACATTTTGTGGATCCGCAATGATGCAATGACTTGCTTGGTATAATGCATTATAAAGATGCATTAAACCGGCCTTGCATGAGCATGGCACAATTATACACGTACACCGATTCCGGATAATATAGATTTATGAAGAGGCTCGATGGAGGCCATTTTGAAAACAATAAAAAATAATAGATTTACTTGATATAAATGTACAAATAAGTACAAAAGCCGTGAAAACAGCGTGTAAATTTAAAAAAAATAAAACATACATGGTGAAAAGAATATGTACAATGTCAAGAAGCACTGTAAATGTAATAATCTGATAAGTTAAGTGTTTTAAGTGTATTTTCCCCCTTTCAACTAGCATTATAAAGGTACATAGACATTATCAAAATGGTTCTCTTATTTTCTGTTGTCACTAAATTTTCAAATGTATTTTATGTTGGCCATGTGTTATAATACTGTTTAAAAATTTTTGGCGATTATTTCTGTAAAAAGGACAAACTAATAAGAAATTACTCACTTCCATTTATATTACATGTTTACATGTTCTGTCGGGTCTTTGAATGTTTCGGTGTCTTCCCTTTTATATCTCTAAATCAGGTGCTAATATTCTAGACTGAGTCAGTGATATCCTTATTTCTCATCTTGTACTCTAAACAAACCACCCATTTTTTTTTTATAATCGGAATTACCAAATTTATAAGTTAAGTATTTTAGACTCAGTCAAGATCATTGGATGAATTTTCGAATGTTTGGGAATATGTTTTACCACAGAGGCATGTTGACTAATACGAGCACTTACTGTGCAATTTATCTAACCACCATCACAAATAAACATCTATCTTTTAAACAACATCAAAGAAAGGTATTTAATCGAACTGCACCATTAACAAAACTATTCACTAAGGGCTCTTTCTATCAGTGACGTAGATTACATATCCCCCCCAGTGAAGTGGGTTTTTTTTGTTTAAGACAGTAGTGTGTCTAGACTGAGCACATCTCACCAACGATTCAGCCAGTCGAATATTTATTATCGCCATGACGATAGAGTTATCTCTCTTATGCACTCTTGTGCATAATGTGGTAAAAAAATGAACAAGTCACGCGAGAAACCGCGATATTATTGGAACATACACATTGCCCGTACCATAGTCCAAATTTTACCTAATCGATAACGTGAAAAGAAAGTTAGAAATGAAAGCTTTATTATACTTATTAGAACCGCATCGCAATGGCAATGAAATATGTTCCGTAAGTACAGGCGGTTGTACTTCATAAATGATGCTATTGATTTTTATTAACTGATTGTCCAGAGAGTGAGTCTGAACTGCCTTTAACCTGGAGTGTTCCACATATAGTATAGGGTTTAAGACGTTATGCCTGAAAAGCTTTGTCGCGATTTCTTCTTGGTCTCCGATTTGGCCTAATAGAATTTGTGCCTAGAATGGCTGGCGATAAATGGGCATGTAAACCTAACGCTGGTAACCAGCATTTTCTCTTTTTCCCACATTATTTTATACCTATTCAAAACCGTATTTGAGGCCGTAATTAATTTGTCGTCTGCAGTTTATTACAATATGGTAACAGCCTAAAATCTTGTCAATCTGGAAAAGAGTAATATCAAATGCTGTTGCTCTGAGCAATAGCCCAACAGAGATAGACAGACTTTCAAGAATACTACCAGATTTTAGTTCGGCTGCTGTCGAAGAAAACCGCTAGGTATTGTAACAGCCCTTGTCGTCGTCGTGCAAAAACTTTGATATTTTATGATATCTCTGTCATTACTAGGTATTTACTTAAAACTCGGACTGGTTGTTAGCTATCAAAAGAAGAACTCATTCAAAAGGGGAGTTAACCATCAATTTTTAACACAGTTTTTTCGACTTTGAATTTTCACTTAAAATCAACCTATTTCTTAAACCCACTCCAGCCGAGCGTTGGCACACGCATGCGGTGCTCTTGTTCACATACCTCTCGCATTTTCAAACACAGTGCCATTGTATATACAAAAAATACAAAATACAAAAATATTTATGCTCTGGCAAAAGGGTGCTTAATGCATCACTCTGATGCATTACCCAGCAAGTTATCACATAATTAGGAATCCATAAAATTCGTTTTGTTTCACAACAGACTGAATCACGTAGTAGAATCGTCCTTTGACTTGCAGAAAATTCAAAGGTTGCAAAAAGATTCGGCCCATGTCAGCCTGCGCGGACAATATAGGTCAAGATTAGACTGCACATTCTGTGCAGTCTGATCTTTGGTCTACACCGTCCGCTAACTTATGCGAAACTATGACCAAGCCGTTTTCAACTGCGGTAGAAAGCTACCTTTAGATCTTCGACAAAAACTCGGTTAATCCTTATCCTGCTAAATTAAAGAAAGGAAACTTTTAAGCCAATAGTAAAAACCCAAATATTGCTGTTTGAAATGTATTTTTTGGTGGAAAGATATCTACTTGTAGATCCAGACAGTGTAGATCCAAGGTCAGACTGCACGTTCTGTGCAGTCTGATCTTGATCTACGCTGTCCGCAAAAGGTCAGCGAGTCGCGCTTCGCAGCCGAAGGGTTAAATTCGGTTGGCAGCTAAAGTTAAAGTATGGTTACTGTTACATTTTTAAACAGAAAGGGGGTAATACCTTCGGGTAATTTATTATAGATTTCAGTCATATAAGCCGATATATGTTGCAGCTGTGTGACGGCTTTTCAGTTTCGAAATAAGACATTTTATGGCGATTTCACGGCATTTTAGCCTCACTGCAACAGCTGACTGATTTATGCTGTTTCCTGATTTTCACCGGCACAAGGCTATGGTGCTCTGCGGCACCATGCCCTAGGACATTTCAACTTAACCATTGGTCCCTGTGGGATCGAACGTGTTGGTTAATTTTCTGTTAGTCCTGTAGGCGAAATCAGAGGCTTTTGTGGACGGCATAGATCCAACATCAGACTGCACAAAACGTGCAGTCTGATCTAAAATCAGTGCCACCCGCTTATTTAGTCAACCCTATACGATGAAAATCTGAGTCAAATTGGATTATGTTGTTTTAGCTGTCGAAAGAAATCGAGTTTAAATATTTGGTGCTTAAAAGTGTTGACGTTTAAAATAACAAGGAAATGGTTTTGGACCACAAGTTAAAAAAAAAAGGAAAATGGACTTACCTGTAAAAAAAGTGTAACAATGTATAAACAATGGGTTTTAACTGACGCATAAATATTATCTTCATCCGTGAGAGTGAAAGAGGGACAAAGATAGAGATAGAGAAAAACAGAGAGTGAGAGGATTGCAAATCTAGGGGATTAACCTGATGAATTCTTAACTCTTAAAATGACCAGTTTGTATAGTGAACTTCTGGGCTCGACCAACCATTCAAAACTATACTGTTAGTCTTATTTTAACTTTTAAATAGAAAGTTATACAATTTGTGATTGGCTTAACCATTTGCTTAAGCCAACCAGAAACTTTTTAACTTTGAAAACCATTAAAAAAAATCTTGATAATTAATCAAGGAATGCTTTTCCAAATGAAGAAACTATAAAAATCCAAATTACATCACTTTTTGGCTTTCCATAAAACAAAATGCAAAGTCATTGACATTTGGAGAAACATGCCTTCTGAATGAGTTATAACAAAACGTTTGCATCTGGAAAAATGGTTAATATATTGATATATGAGCCATGCTCTGGCAAAAAGGGGCATAACGTTTCTCCGTGGTCTTTAACAGCGAGCAAGTCATCACATATTTAATGATCAATAGAATCCATTTTGTCAAACAACCAACTGAATTATAAGGTAGAATTTTGCTTGGACATACAGAAAATTTACCAAAAACAAAGTTTCGACTCAGGTCAGCCTGCGCGGACTGAACAGGCTGACCCCCAGTCGAAACTTTTTGCAGATGCATTAAACCCTCTTTTTACATAGCTTGGCTCTTATTATATTAGATGTATTTTTAATACGTGCTGTAAAACAGTATTTACATGATCTATATTCATGAATGATCATTTGCACGTGTTGGTCAGCAGATGGTCGTGTGGGGGAGATGAAAGGAACGTAAATGAGAAGTCGACTTGTTTGACCGTGAAATAAACGTTGAGAGAAACCATTTATATCAATAAAGAAACCTTCTTATCTTTTTTTTACCGCTATGTACTTTTGTCTTCAACCCTTTACTAGACGAGAACATTTTAGACCAGTCCATATTGAGAGCATTTATAGACCACAAACGATAAATATGGGTTTTATAATGGGATTTGTCTGTGAAAGGGTAGAAAACATTGTGGGACAAGGAGAAAATGCTGGTTACCAGCCTTTTATCCTTGTCCCACAATGTTTTTAAAGCTGTCTCTGTCAGGGTTGCTTAGTAAAGGATTGTCTAAGTAAATTCATTGTTTCTGCAGCTTGGAATACGATTTCACTTCAGATAAAGAGTACCAAAGTTTTCGTATAGAATCAGGCCTCATAGATCCAATTTTGATCGCGATTTTTTTGCAGTCTGATCTTAATCTATACCGTTTGCAAAAGCTTCTCATATCACTTAGGACAATGAAATTGTTAATATATATACTAGAGATGGGAACGAATACACAAAAAGTACTCGAATATTCGTATCTAATATTCGAATATATTCGAATAATCGTTTTTAAGACTTCTAGAATTTAGTTTCACCGTACGAAAGAAATGAATATCCGGTTACTGGTACACTTATACCAAGACTTTGATCAAATACGTGCGTCAGAACAATTTTACTGCTAGTTTTCTAACCTTTACAAAACGAAAGGTTCTCAATGAATATAAAAACTGTAAAATACAACGAAACTTTTACTTCACTCCCTACGATTACTTTTTCGTCTGTTGCTTTCTTAAAGGGCAAATCCTAAAATATTTTGACCAGACTGTTTTTTTCCTTTAATCAGCTGCAAATGATGTCAGTTAAACATGTGTCTGTCATTTTTCATAAATACCACCCTGTAACATGCCATAAACCACGGCCGAATTGTCACGCTGATACACGGCCCTAAAAATGGTACATGGCTTACTTCCCCTGATTCGCTTATCTCCCGTGCATGTGTGACGTCATTGTCGAGTCACTCTGTGTATACCGTCAGTAGACATTAAGTAGGGAGGCGGATGATTGTATGCAGATAACTGAGTATTAACTGAGAATTGAGCCAAAAAAATGGTAAAATGTGCAGCCTATGGCTGCAACGTCGATTCGGGAACTCATAGAAGTAGTATTTTCAAATTTCCGAAGGAGGAAACTATGGATTCAACGTTTAAACCGGGGCCGGACAGTAGCGACGGACTTTTTGCCATCGGTTCATTCAAAATTGTGTCTGAAATACTTCGATGACAGTCAGTTCTTAATAAGCCCAAAACTCGCAAAAGAAGTTGGTTATAGGAAATTTAGCCTGCGGTTAAAACCTGACGCTGTGCCGACATTATTCGAAACTCCGAGTCGAAAGGAGATAGGCCTTAAACCAAAACTCAGAAAGACAGACATTCCGCAACGGCAATTTCCAAAAAGAAAATCCAACATGAAGTAGGTAATTTCTTTTTTCTTGAAATTGGAATACATGAATTGTTATTCGTACAAATTTACCCTTTTCTACATTACCGCTTCATTCTGAACAAAGAGAAAATGCTGCCGTTTTCTCCCTTTTCCAAATGATTTCAACATTTAACAAAATTATAGATTCATCCAAATTCATGACATAAATTTTGCAAATAACATAGTCAACATTGTTCAAATGATGTAAACTTTCAAGGGATAATAATCATTCTTTGAACAGCAAACATCATTTTCTTCCCACACTGTATTTCAAACACTCTTTCTTTGGGTATTGGAAACTAGATGTAGGGTTTGTATGGTAAAGGGTGAAATCAGTATCTGGCTACCCCTAATCATGGTCATAAATGTAAATCCATCACCGACCAGTTGAAACAATACAGGAAATGGTTACATAACATTTGCATATCTCACCCCTTTACACTGTAATGTTTGTTGGTGACAGTAAACCCATGTTACAGCTTTTATCCCATACACTACTTCTCTTTGACATTTCACTCTTAAAAATGATTTGACAACTTACATGCATTTTGAAAAAATTTTGAATTATATCTATACAATTTTGATTTGTGGATATTTCCTTTTCCTATCCATATTATATCTTCTAGACAGGCTACTGAGAAAAATGTTTTGAACATGTCAGTATGAAAATTTTGAAAATGCATATAATTTGACACAAGCCATTTTCTCTGATAATCAGACAAAAGTGAGAAAATTAAAATAACACATTTTTTTTTTTTAATTAAGAAACAGAATGTTTTTGACCAGGCTCACACACCAATTCTTTTACCTTTTACCTCAAAATTCTGATCTTCAACCACACTAATGGAGAAGGCTTTTGAGGACAGGGTGAAAAAAGGAATAAGTCCTGATTCCCAGAGTTATCTTCTTTTCCTACAATATTTTCTACCTTCAAACCTATTGTCAAGGCCACATTTGATCTGTGATCTGCAAATACTTTCGGTGTGGAGTGGACAAGTCTAAAGTTTTGCCATCTGTGTAAGGGTTTAGCCTAACCCTTACCCAAATGATAAAAAATTAGAATATTTCAAATCCACAGCATTTAAATATGACCGTGATTGTTTATTGGAATTTAGTTTAACTTAGTTTAACCCTTTACCAAACAATCCTTTGTTTTAACGATCCTTGTGAAGAAAGAAAAACCTTTTGAAAACATTGTAGGTAAAGGAGAAAATGATGGTAACCAGTATTTTCTCCTTTTTCTACAATGTTTTCTACCCCATCAAAGACAAGTCCAAACATGTGAGTAAAATTTAATTTGTTGACTCCAAATGCTTTCAATTCGGTTGAGTCAATAAATTTGATGTTTGGTAACAATTTAAACTTGTATTTTACATCTCTTGAGAAACAAGTTCATACAACTCGTACTAATCTCTTCGGATACTGCTTCCTGGGAACCAAAACAAAACTCGTGTCCAATGTGTGGGATTTATATTTAACCCTTTACCAATCAATCCCTAGTTTTTACGACCCTGAGACAGAAGCCTTTTAAAAACATTGTAGGAAAAGGAGATAATGCTGTTAGCCAGCATTTTCTCCTTTAACCACAATGTTTTCTACTCTGCTGGAAACAAATTTCAATTTTTGAAATATTTAACTTTATTTTGTCGTCTGCAAGCGATTTCAGTTTGGACCTGTTTAATATTTTGTCGTTTGGTAAAGAGTTAAAAATAGAAAATATTGTGGATAAAGGACCAATTGATAGTTACCAGCTCTTTCTATGTTTTTACAATGAATCTGAAGTCGTCTATACTGCAATTTGACCGGAATGTCAGTATTAACCGCTCAGTCCCTAGTAGACGGTAGACCAATTTGAGACTTACCCAAATTGAAACAATTTGCATAAGACAAACAAGAACTGAACAAATTACAATTCAGAGTTTAAGACTTTCACAGAGAAGCTCTATATGGAACATACAATAGCTATACATGTATGATAAATTTTTGCATTGAATGGATCATGTGGACAAGGTAAACAGCAAAAAAGTATTTCACACAGGTAGATCCCCTCTCCCTCTCTCTGATGTGGAGGACGGACGTTTTGGCCACGGACGTTTTGGCCAGGACGTTTTGGCCAGGACGTTTTGGCCACGGACGTTTTGGCCACCTATATTGAAAAAACGGACGTTTTGGCCAAATCTATTATATATGTACTTATTATAGATATTAAAGCTACAAACATATTTAATTTACTTATTTGATCAACATTTTAGACCTTTATTGCAATTTTTTATTATAACAGATGGTTTCAAGACTTTGTATCTGTGTCTTTTCAATCTTTAATAAGTACTTATATACTGATGGCCATGGACAATTGTGTAGAAGGTTTGGTAGTACATTCTTTTTCTTATATGATAGAAAACATTGGAGGAAAAAGAGAAATCCTCATTCTGAGCAATTTCTTTTTTTCTTACAATGATTTCATAATACAGTTAATCCTTCCATATTGGGAGCTTCTGAAGAGGACAATCAAAAGTATTGATCAAGGAATTTGATGTTTTCTTATATGATGGAAAACATTGGAGGAAAAAGAGAAATCCTCATTCTGAGCAATTTCTTTTTTTCTTACAATGATTTCATAATACAGTTAATCCTTCCATATTGGGAGCTTCTGAAGAGGATAATCAAAAGTATTGATCAAGGAAATTGATGTTTTCTTATATGATGGAAAACATTGGAAGAAAAAGAGAAATCCTCATTCTGAGCAATTTCTTTTTTTCTTACAATTGTATAGGCTATTATAACACCACTTTCTTTCATAATTATAATTTCATCACTTCAAATTTAAATGTCTGGTTGACCTGCTCTCAGGTTGCTGGAAACACCACGCAAGAACTCTACTATCGATTTCCTCTCAGATATTCTGTCTTCGCACAAGTTCCTTAGTCGAGTCTGAAGTTCAATGTACACTTTTTTAACCCTCTTCTTTGGTCGAACACCACGTTCATCTTGTAAAAGAACAGCACTTACACGAGCACATTCACGTTGAAGAGTCTCAATGAGTTTCCAGACGGATGGGTGGTCTTGGCCAACTAAACTGTGGAACTTATTGTTCCATCCTTCTGATGCGTTTGTTCTTGGTTGATTTAACATTGTTGCTTGGTGACAGTTCCATCTGTTAGGTGGGAAGAGTGGGGGTGTTCTTCGAAAACGGACTATAAGGCCATCATTATTTCTTCTTGGGCGAAGTTGTCCAGACACATATGTAGAATCAAAATAATTAAGAAGAGCTTCAGCTTCCTCGGGTACAGTTTCTTTTAAGTATTCTATTCCATCATTGACTTCTTCCAGTGGAAGGAAAGCCAGTGCGTCGATCTGTCCACAAAATAATCTAAACTCATTGTCGTTCTCATATCTGTTGGTAAGTCCGAGGGATTGTATCTTACGCCAAATTGATTGGGTCAAGTGATAGAAGCAAAACTGGATGTTCACATGTTCACCAAACACTGAAAAAATAGCCATTTCCACACTGCGTTCAAAATCCATTATTACAGTTGACGGATCACATCCAAATTGTTCAAGAACACGAAAGAGAGTTTCATATGTTGTCTGAGTTCTGCGCTGTAGGAGGGCATACACGAGTGGGAGAAAAACACCATTCACAAGTCCTTGAATGACATACAGCTGCGTAAAGAGGAGAGGTGCCACCGCAAATGTACCATCCATGCACCATTTATCACTGCCTGCTAGTTTCCTGACATGGTCTTCTGTAGCAAACACTATGACTCGTTCATCAGCATGTGGCCCGTTGTCAAATAGTAGAAAATCGGTCTGATTATCACCAACAGTTTGAGTCCATGGATGTTGAATACTCAATTCTTGTAGAGTTTGTGGTTCTTTTGGTCTATGAGCTGCCCTGACTCTTCGGAGGACTCTTTTTAGGGTGTCAGCTTCTGGTAATCTGGCTTTCACTTGGTCTGATGCTGTTGATGTTGCGAAAGTAACAATCTGGTTAGGTTTGTCATTTGTAGTTTTGGCTGTTGATTTCATTCCGTGTCTAGTGATTTCAATTTCGGCACCAACATTGTCAGATATATGATTATGAACTGTCTGTAAAGTGGCATCTTCATAATCCTTTGTAGTTTGTAAAATTGCCTTGCATCCAGAAGAAGTTCTTTTTACACAACGCCAAGTTATCTCGTTTTTCTGTTTGGCAACATGTTTGCACGTATACATAAATCCATCTAAACATAACTTCTGACCACCGCGCTTAGTAGTAATAATCTCCATTGTACTGTTAATATAAGTTGCCACTTGAATATTATTTTGAAATAAAGCTACAGTCCTCATAATGTCTTTATATATGTACCAGAACTTTTTCAGAAAAATTTACATATCAAACAAATATATTAATTCTATACTAGCAACTTTGATCTTTCTTAACAGTTTTTCAAACAAATTAATTAATCACATATTTCTTTAATTGAAATAGATGATTAAAGTGTGGTGTGATCTACAGATTCATTAGTGTTAAAAGACAAGAACAATGAAACTCTTTACACTTCTAATAATAACAACATTAAATGCAAGAAAGTATCATTAATAAGCAATTAGTCAATCAAACTGTTTGTCAATCAAAAGACAAAACTTGAAAATTGAAGATAATTTAAAAACATTAAATTGTTGATGTTTTCCTTTACTTCAAAGGAATAAATAAAACTGTAAAACTCTAAAATTTATTACCAAATTTCAACAAAAGTTCAACAAAAGTCAAAACAATTGATCAAATAAAAAAAAAAAAAATTTTTAGCTTTATTTTACATAAAAAGTACATATAAAATTATTTTGGCCAAAACGTCCATTTTTTCACTATATGTGGCCAAAACGTCCGTGGCCAAAACGTCCTGGCCAAAACGTCCTGGCCAAAACGTCCGTGGCCAAAACGTCCTACATTCCTCTGATGTTCATGTATTTCTGTATGGTAAGAAAAACAACTAAGATAATTTTCAAAATAATTTTGAGAATTAAGTCTTAATAATCTCGGAACATATTCTTTTATCAAATTTCAAGCTGGTTAACAGCATTTCAAAATATTCTTATTCTCATGAAAATCGTGATTTGTTGTGTAACCCTTCACCCACGAGAGAATAAACTTGTACCCGTCAATGTTTACAGAATTCTTTACAAGGTACAAATATCAACAAGAACCCATCAACAAATAGTTAGAACTAACATCTCACGATTATCAATCGTAAAAGTCAAGAAAAGGTTTATTTGACATGAAACTAAAGTGTCGGGGAAATGTCTTCAAAAGTGTCGGGGAACTGTCTTGTCGTGGAACTGTCTTGAAACTGTATTTTTGTTGTTGTTGTTGTTTAATTCCGCCCGTTAATCTACTGAAAATGCTTCACGTGAAACAAAGTTTATGCCATACACTTAATTTTATCATATGTATAGAATAATATTTCTGTAAGCGATGTTCGCCCCGTAATAGACGTATTTCAATAGCGCGCAATACTCAACACGTTGAAAAGTCCGGCACAACATCGTCATTTTCGTCATCAGTGGGCGAAAAGTTACTTTTATCCTCATCATCAGAAACTTAATAAGTTTCTTTAAAAATTGGCTCGTACATGTACGGCCTTACCGGCCCAGAATCGTCTATTTCTTCGTCTTCAATATCGCTCAGTTCACTATCGTAAACAACGTCCATATTGAAACAAGCTCTCCTATGACGTCACAAATCAAGGGACGCAACAATAAGTAAGGGAGATAAGCGATGCAATAAAAATTAATAAGCAGAAATATGAATTGAAAAAAGTACTTTTACTAATTTTTTTTTCTAATTACAACATTACCAGGTTACAATTTGATAAGTGTAGATTTGAAAATTAACCATATCTGAAACTTGTTGATTTGCCCTTTAAGTATGTCCTTAGTTCTTCAAGAAATGCATTAAAAACAACATGCCAGCCGATGGCGTTTTTCACTAAATCCCAACAAAAACAGGCATCCTAGAATTTGTCCTCTCAAAAACACCTGTTCACCGCCATGACCCCAATTTTTTGTTCCTATAGTGACACAAAATAGTCCACTCAATGTATACAATAAAAACAATGGTCCTCCATCGCATAATTTGAAGCAAATCTAAATTATATGCCACTAAGTCTTCTTAGCTCCATGAAACAGTGCAACAAAAGAGCTACTGCAAAATTTCATATTGGACTACTTTTGAAGCTGTCTCGCAGTGGTGCGATACCATTTACATGTATTATATACCCAGACTACGTTGACTGGGCATGTCATATTCTTCGAAGATACGACCTGTCTGCTATGACGCATCACCCATCCCATATACATGGGAAAGGTAGGGCATATACCGAAGCTATTACCTGAGCCTGTAGGAGGCTGTTTTAATAAATGGCCGATGCGTAGGTTATATGCTAACTGATCATAGCTGAATGAATTGCACCAACTAGCGTTTTATGGAGTAAACGTTTATTTTACTATGAAATTCAAGTAACGGTTGTCGTTTTGAAAAGTAGTCCGGTTCTGTACCCCGAATGCCCAAATGAGATAGATGTGTATTTTAGAATGCCATCTAGCGGAAGATAATGACCTAGACTACTCTTCAACTCTTTCTTCCGGCGGAGGTGTCAATAAAGCCATGGGGTTGCTATGCCTGACTCAAAGCGCTTTTACAGATATTGTAGATCAAGATCAGACTGCACAGGACATGCTTTGTTTTATGAATCAAATCAGCCAAGACAGGCTTAGAATCGCGAGGGTTAAAATAACGGTAATGCATGGGTATTGTTACGTAACAGTGTGCGTTACGCTAGGTAAGGGACATAAAAACGTATAGATCTAGGTAGTATGGAAAGAAAAAAAACATTTATGTGAGTTGAATGTTAATTTTCCTTTTGAAGTTTTATTTAAAGAGTTTCAAGTCAGTATGTACCCTAAATGAAGAAGACCAGAAGCAAAATACGTGTAAGTTCCTTAATATATTCATTTTAAACTTTATCAAATGATCTCGTGCTTCCGCGGCCCTGTGGAAGAAGACATTGAAGGAAATAGGAGTATTAGTTCAAAGTCATATTTGATATGTCGCGTGCAAATGCTTTCAGTGGGTCTAAACTTGTCTTTAGGTACAAGACAATCCATTCTCTTAATTCTCTTAATTAAGAGTTTACACAGGCTATGGCTTTTAGACTAGGCGCAGACCGAAATCAGAAATTTTTGCCAAGACCACTTGAATTAATGTTGGAATAATGAACCCTATAACCGTCAGGGTCGTTATAAGAAACTTCTTTGGGGGAACGACGTAGATCGGAATTAGACTACGGAACTTGCAGTTCCATTTCGATCATCTTAGATCTACCTAGTCAGGAATCAGTTTTAGGAAAATAGTTATTGTACTTTTTATATTCGAAAAAAGAGACCTATTTATTAATTTGGCATTGTAAAACAATTTTTTATAAAGGAGCCATGCTCTGTATAAAAGGGGAGTTTAACGCATCTGCAAAAAGCATCCATTCAGGTCAGCCTGCGAAGTCCGTGCAAGCTAACCTAGGTCGAAACTTTTTTGCTGTCGGTCAATTTTCTACATGTCAGGAGATCAGTCTACCTCATTATTCAGTCGGTTGTTGGACAACATGGATTTATGGACCCAAACTATGTGAAAACTTGCTTGGTATAGTACATCACGAAGGTGTATTAGATTCCCTTTTTCCGGAGCGCTGCACAAATGTTTTGGCTGGTAGCATCATCGAAAATCAATAACATTATCAAGTAATTTAAGGTACATATGTCTGACAAGGAGTATTCTTTTGAAATGTGCACATAGTTTCTGATTGGGTCTAATACATCCTTTAACTGTTTCAGATACTTTGATATATTACTGTTCACTATGTCACGACTTTCTTTTTCTTTATTTGTTTTTATGTTTCGGGCGTTTTGAAGGCAAAAGACTTCTTTTCAGGATTTACCTTCACAAAGTAAACATATTGTTGTTGTTGTTATTATTATCATCATCATTATCATCATCATTTTTTTTTTTTTTTTTTTTTCAATATTCTTTTTCCAACTAAAAGCATGCACGGGAAACCCGTTATGCATTTCTTACGTGCGTATGCCTGGCTACGCCTCTGATATATGACGGCAAAAAATAGTCTTTAAATTCCAGTGACTTCCTTGGTGATTAAAAGCTTTTTGCATTTGATTTGTTCCATGTTAAAACGGAACCATTTCCGTGATGCTGTATAGTGTATGCTCTTTGTTTAAGATGTAACTAGGGTGTAACTGAAATAAGTTGATCGAAGATTACAATAAACGGGATCAAGATGTCTGAGAGATAAGTATATTTATAGAAGAGTCAAAACTATGTTTGGATAATCTTAAATCAATTTTGATCAATAAAGCTAACAATTCTTATCAACAGAGATCTAAAGAAAGTGATATTTTGCTCTTTAATCCACTCCTACTGCACCAGCGGTGAATAAGCAAGTTTTGCGACCAGTGTAAAGATTACAAATGCACTAAACAGTGCGAGTATGTCAGCGTTTGATTGAATGTTTTTTTTTTTTTTCCTTCATCATCTTCAATTTTAAGTTTCCATAACAATAGATCACACATACTTGATTCATTTGATAATAACACGCAGATAGGAGAATTTTCTGAAAGTAAGTCCTGTAACCATAAATTCAACACACACCCAAACATTACCCCACACACACACACATACACACAAAAGACAAATGAAGAAAAGAAAATGCCACTTGAACGTTGTAACTCTATTTACATCAAACCTGGAGAACATGTGTCCTACAATTGGGTATCCGTTAAATAAATAGAGGATCTTACATGAGTGTTTATGTATTATCATTTTTGTCAAACGAGTTGACTAAAATTGTATGACGCGAGCCTTGGCGAGCGTCAAATACATTTTAGTCAACGAGTATGATAAAAATAATAATACATAAACACGAATGTGAGATTCTATTTATCACATAAAACGAATGGCAGACAGAAAATATCCCGCATCATCACCTTCAGCCTCTATACCGTTCACGGGTCCATGTTTACGTTGTAGTTTGGCTTCAAATGTGTACATACACAAGTACATAGTTCTGTGACATTTACACCGAAAGAAGAGTGAAATAATTTATAGAGAAGTTAAGTCCACCTATTTCCTCAATAATATTGATTTTAAGAAACTTTCGCTGCATTTCTTGGTTTTTATGAAACATGAAGATCAAAAACTTTCCACGCGTATACGTCTTAGCAACAGTGACGTCATTTTTACCCGAAACGGCGTAACAGTACAAATTCCCGCACAAACTGTGGTTGGTTTCTCTGGCTTCACGTGCTCGTGACTGAAAACTGATCAGAACCGGGACCCAAAAAACGATAATAAACTAGTGTATTATCAAAAATAAGTCATGGGTTTAATACACTGCCGGAGGAGGTTTTATGTGATAAAGGGTTTTTAAATCCACGTTCCCGTAACGTCAAGACTGTGCTCCTTTCATTTTCTCAACAGTTAAGTAGCCTAGAGCTGTTTCACGTTTAAGCTACTGCATGCATATGTGCTCCGGAGGCTGTAAATTTGACCTAATGAAGTCGGGAAATTTTAGTTTTTGACCAAATAGAACGTCATTTTTCATATAAATATTTGGTAAAGAACATCCACGGAAAAGAAATCAGAATACATGCACTAAAACTTTAAGGTGTTTGACGTAATTACAAAATACATGTACAACGTGTAACAGTAAACACTTATTAACTTACTAAGTCGAAGATCGGCTCTATTATGTGCACCCGAAAAAATAAATTCATGTGGCTCAAATGAAAATATTTGTATTTTAAAGGAAAGTAAACTTTTTGGAAAAGGAAAAGTGCTGGTTACCAGTATTTCTCATTCCAAGTGTATTTTGGAACATCTTCTTTGTTAAAAAACGGGTTGCTTGGTATAGAGTTAAGAGCAGATTTAACCTTTTAATAGCTGACATTTGACCTTCTTCATACAGTAGATCAATACGAGTTCGTATTTTGCGTACAAAAGTACGAAATAAAAAAGATATTAACTGAAAGGGGTTATGCTGAATGAAATAGCCGCTTTTTTGAAATTCTGTATTTTGTGTGTAGGGGTCGCTGTTTTTTGTGTCAACTGCTCTTGTAAATATTTCTCTGAATTTTGCCAGTGTTAAAAGACATTAAAGTCCACACCAGGTTCTCGTTGTCAATAAGAGAGGGGTCACAAAGTCATTTAAAAGTGCATATCACAGCAGGTGTCTTCTGTTCTCGATAAAATCGTATAATATAGTCTTTGTGAAGAATTAACAGTCTCATTATGACCAGTTTGATCCGTGTTAATCGGGTTAAGTGATCGTACTAAGCCCAGATAGTCCAGTATGTGGGTGCCTTGTTACCCTCGTACATATTGACTCCTTTTGCTGGGTAAGCTTGCATTACAGATTCAATGTAAATAGCATTTGTAGACCGCTAAGACTGCATGTTGGATATACTTTGTCGGCTAGCTGATGCTAGACTTTGAATAACTTCATCTTCAGTTGCTGTAAAAAAAAAGTTACACTTTGATATCGAGAAAATTCGAATCATTTAGTTGAAAGCAAAAGCGATAAAACTTCTAGCTCACAAGCTGCTAAGCCGTTGACAGCAAAGAATTATGCAGAGTACAACATGGAGTGATTTTGTCCATGGTTTGATCTTGGATCTACACGTTTTATTCAACGACAAAAGTTCTTGTTGATTCGGTTTTCAATTCGAAAAGAAATGGTAAAGGGTTCTATACACGAATTATTATTATGTTGTTGTTGTCTTCGAATTCCAGTTGTATCTAATGAGCTTTCGAAAATTTATCATGACGACGCATTGCGAGTTATGAAAGTTTCGCATAGCAGACTTGAGTAATATTGACATTAAAACTATATCTTTCTTGTAACATAAGTGATTTTTTTGCGCGTTGATTGAAGCAAATTTTGGTATGTTTTACGTCAAATGCACAGTCTGTCACTTAGGACCTCCGTCATAAAAGACACACAAAGAAAAAACCAACATGTCCAAGTACTTAACTGGTGACGCTGACGACAACAAAGTTACCAGAAGCTAACTCACACCTGCAGTGATATCCCACCAGACCGTGTTTCTTGGTTCTTTGACCGATAAATTATTGATATAGGTCGGCTTCTTAGCTAACGAAGTTCTTGGAAGGGCGATTCATTAGATTACATATGAAAATAGTGTAATTAGTGTAATAAGTCCTCTTTGTCTTAATCTTTTACATGTTTAATTTTACTATCATGACGGTCAATGCACCTATTATTATCCCCCGCCGAAGGCGGAGGGA
This sequence comes from Hippopus hippopus, assembly GCA_946811185.2. NCBI lineage: Eukaryota > Metazoa > Mollusca > Bivalvia > Cardiida > Cardiidae > Hippopus > Hippopus hippopus. The sequence goes on along the minus strand of OX328107.1, from coordinate 43,914,466 downwards.
TATAGTTTTAGCGTTGCCCGTCCGTCCGTCCGTCCGTCCAACCTTCCGTCCGTCCGTCCGTGTGTCCGCTCCGGACAATATCTCCAATACCATTGGACAGAATTTCGTGAAACTTTATAAGTGTGTACAATAACCTATTCCGCCGATATACTTTTTTTTTATTCGATGCAAAATGGCCGACTGGGAGCGATTTTGAGTTAGCGGTCGAGTGATTTTTTTATGTTTTCAGTCTTATCTTGAAAACTGTACAGTTCTTTTACATGGACCTTGTCACATCTATGAACCACTATTAGGAAATGCAGTACAACAACACATTGACCATGCAACACCACAGTTTTATACCCTTTTTGTTTAATGCCATGTCATGGAAAAAGGGGGCTTGATGTATATTTACATTATGGACCAATATCTCTTTAACTACAGGACAAAATGTTATGAAACTTCATATTTATATTGTTTTTCACAAGTCACAGACAATCATCATTTGTTTTTATTTAATGAAATCTCATGTCGTGGAAAAAGGGGGTTTAATGATTAATTTCATCATGGACCAATAACCGTCTGTTCGTCAACTATACAGAGTTTTTACATGGAACTTGTCACATCTATCAACCACCATTAGGAAATGCAGTACAAAACGTTTCACCCAGAATGACCATGCAACACCACAGTTTTATACATTTTTTTTAATGCCGTCTCATAGAAAAAGGGGGCTTAATGTATATTTACAATATAGACCAATATCTCTTTAACTACAGGACAAAATGTTATGAAACTTCATATTTATATTGTTTAATACAAGTCACAGACAGTCATTATTTGTTTTTATTTAATGAAATCTTATCTCATGGAAAAAGGTTTAATGTATAGTTTTATCATGGACTAATGACCGTCTGTACGTCCATCTTTCCAGACAGATATCTTCGAAAATCCTTGATGAAAACTGATAGAAATTCATACATGTGTTCCTTATGATGTCAGCCGATATTTTTTCCCCCTTTTTTGATATAATGCGATGTCATAGAAAACGGGGGCTTTGTGTATATTTCCATTATTCACTTTTATTCGAAATCCTTGACGAAAATTGATGAAACTTCATACGCTTCTTCCTTATGATAGTCCGCCAATATCGTTATTTTTGCTTCTTGGATTAAATGTAGTGTCATGGGAAAAGGGGAATTGGTGTATTTTTCATTATGGACAATATCTTTAACTACTGGACAAAATTTTATGAAACTTCAAGTTTATATTGTTTATCATAAGCCACAGACAATAGTTATTTTTTATTTCATGAAATGCCATGTCATAAAAAAAGGGGGCCCGGATAGATATCTTCTAAAAGCCTTGACGAAATTTTATAAAACTTCATGCATGTCTTCCTTTGGATAGTCTGTTGATACAATTTTTTCTATATATATATGTAATGCCGTGTCATGGAAAAAGGGGGCATGATGTATATTTCCATTATTTGTTTTCATTTAACCAAATGCCATGTTATGGAAAAAGGGGACTTAATGTATAATCTTATTATGGACCAATAAGACTATGAGTAGATGCAAAACATATACCTCTTATATATTTTTTATTTAATGAAATGCTGTGCCATGAGAAAAGGGGGCTTAATGTATAATTTCATCATGGACCAATAACAAAAAGGCCACATGTACATGCAAAACACAATACCTCTAATATGTTTGTGTCGAAAAAGTCTTTTTCGGCGGGGAATATCATTTCAACGAAATTGCTTGTTGCCTTTGATAGCGTGTCCCAGATTCTTCTTCTTCTTCTTCTTCTTCTTCTTCTTCTAATTATTATTATTACTATTATTATTATTTAACACTTAACTGGCCCCACGTGCTTTTCCACGCAAATATGTTGAAATGAAGTTCAATGTCAAGAAAGAAATTGCTCTTGTTGTAATAATTATCAGCAAACGTGAGAAAAAAATTCTTTGAAACACAAGGGTCCAATCTCACAAGCCATAGATTGCTCAGGTAAATCATTATTCACTGATTTATACTTTCTAAATCGTCTATCTTCAGTACTGAAATACAGCACCTAAGGGTATTCCCTTTAGAATACGAAGGGTTCGTAATCACCAATTATTCTGAAGAATGTTTTCAGTCTTATTCTCCAGAATTTTCTAAATATGAAAGTAACACAATTCCTGATTTGCTAAACTATTTGGTTAAGCCAATCAGAGGTTGTGTTGCCTTCAAATCTAGGAAATCTTGGAGAATTAGACTAAGAACGTTCTTAAGAATGGTTGGTGATTACGGGCCCTGAGAATAGACCAGAATGCTTTTATGGGTATATCAATAGAGGACCATGTGCAATCTTGCCAGTGCTTTGATTTAGGACGTCCTACGTGTAATCAAGTATCTACTCGATTATTTCCGACTTCGAGAAGAGACAGAATGATTTTAGCCAGGCTCTGTCAAAAAGGGGTTTAACCCTTTACCAAACAATCATTGGTTTAACGACCCAGAGGAAGAAGCCTTCTGAAAACATTTTGGGAAAAGGAGAAAATGCTGGTAATATTTCTCCTTTTTCCACAATGTTTTCTACTCTTCTAAAGTCAAGTTTCAATTTTTGAGTCACGTTTATTTTGTCGTCTGCAAATGCTTTCAATTTGGACAAGTCTAAAATTTTGTCGTTTGGTAAAGAGTTAATTCACCACCGTGAAGCATTAAACAAAGCAAGTCATCATAAAGTTATGGATCCATAAAATACATTTTGTCTAACAATTAGCTGAACCTTTAGGTAGAAGGGTCCTTGGACATGCATTTACCGAAAGCAAAAATTTTCGACCCAGGTCAGCCCGCGCGGAGTACTTTTTTGCAGATGCAGAGCATGGTTCAGTTATTTGTTGGTGAAAGAGGTTGAAGTAGTTGATCTTAAAGTAGTGTGTGAAATACAAAGAATGCGAAGAACACATTAATCATTCCGCTGTTAAGCGTGACTCATAGGGCTTTTTTTTTTGTGGACAGTCTAGATCAAGATCAGTGTGCACGAAACGTGCAGCTTTAAATTAGATCTACATTGTCCGATATGATGAGATTTTCCTGTGAAAAGAACTTTGAATTCCCAATATTTAGTGTTTACTCTTGATCGGAAATGTCCTCTAAATCATGGAGAAATTTGACCATTTGACACACCATCCCAGCTTTTACGACCCTGAAGAAGGGGGCTATTCAAAACATAGTGGGAAAAAGAGAAAATGCTGGTAACCAGCATTTTCTCCTTTTCCCACCTTGTTTTCTACTCTATTAAAGACAAATTTCGTGTTTTGAACAGCATTTATTTTTTCGACTGCACATGTATGCATTCAATTTTGGTAAAGCTAAAATCTTGTCCTGTGGTAAAGAGTTAGGAGTTAACTGGGATAAATAGAGCGAGCAAGTCGAAAAGACCAACAATAAGCTGAATGACTTGCAGTTTAGGTATTAAAACATGTCACAATTATTTCCTGTTTATGACAAGGGTCTTTGGCCTATCGGTCACTCGACACAAAGATCAAAGGATTTTTCTGAGTTCAAAGAATGTCGATTTACAAGAAGTAGGACTACTAGTTGTGTTGCTCAGCTGCACTTTTTAAAGGGGCAGTAGCAACAAAAGTAAATAATGTGGGTATTAAAATGCATTTGAATGTAAATCATAGCTTTTAAAAGTATGGACATTATTGTGAAGATGACAATCTATCATTACGCGGTCAGAATGAATGTTAGAATCAGGTAAAAAGTAGACAAAAGATAGATCGACTTGGCAACTTTTGACCTAGATTTAAAATTCATTTTTCTGCCGGCGAGCATTTTGAGACCCGCATTTTTTCCTTTAGCCGCTACTGGACCTTCATTTCTTTACAAAAGACAAAATTTTAGATTGGTCTGAGTTGAAATCGTTGTTACTGACGAAAATTTAAATAGGCTTCATATGATGGAATTTGTCTTTGTAATGAGAGAAAGTATTTTGGAAAAAAGGAGAAACGCTGGTTAATTTCTCCCTTTTCCTGCAACTGTTTCAAAAGCCTTCTTCCTCGCAGTCCTTGTGTGCAGTAGTATTCTTGGGTTTTAGTGAAATGAACTCTATTTCGACAAATTTATTGTCGGAAAGCTCACGGGAGCTCATCATTAATTAACAAGAATGGAATCTGTTTTGTTCATCGGTTCAAGGATACATTTAAACCCAACATGTGGTTGTAGTTAAACAATTTAAACCTGTCGGTTATAATTAATGTTGATACTTAGACAGACAGAAACAAGTGTGTTAAATACCTAAAATGTTAAACCTTAGACTGCTAAGCGCAACTCACTGACCTTTTGCGGACAGTGTAGATCACAGAACGTGCAGTCTGATCTTGGATCTACGCTGTCCGATAAGGAGATATTTTTCGACAAAAACTAAGTTTTAAATAGCACTATTGAGATTTTACTATCGGCTTGAAAGTTTCACTTGGCTTACTTAGCAGGTAAAATTTAAATTGTCTGGATGTTCAAGTTTTGCTTTCTAAAGTGGATACAAGTGAAAAACTTACATGTAATACCACTACAACTACATGACAACATAATTATGATAGATTATGCATTTTGGCTAGTTTTCAATTTTTCATTTCTACAAGAGACTTTTGCGCTAGGCAATAGTTTCAAAATAAAGTTCTTCTGCTGTAGTCCGATTACAGCTAAAACAGTTACCAACGTCTGTTTCCTTCGAAAGGCCACCAACAGTCAGTTTTCGGCATTTATTCTTCCACAAATACATAATTTCAAACGAAAAAGATATTCTTTTTTTAAAAAGAAATATGCGAAATTTAGAATAGGTACAGAAGTTAAAACCTTGGAAACAGATATATTATTTGTCACTCCATGAAAACTATTGATAAATCTCGAAAATTGAAAAACGAAAATCAAACTAACTTTTTATTGAATCTCGAAAATCGCAAAACGAAAATCGAACTAACTTCTTTTTTTGAATCTCGAAAATCGAAAAACGAAAATCGAACTAACTTCTCATTACTGATAATTTGTGGAAACAGAAAAAGTAACCTATAAGAGACAAAACGAAGTTAACCCAAAGGTTTATCTTATTAACGGGGTGAACGATTTTGAGCTAACATAGACTTGCGCTATTTTTTTTCTTTTTACTATTTGAGTCTTTACCTAAACGTGTTTGGGTTCCTGTATCGTCATAAGGGCTAATTACAGATTATTAACAGGTGAGTTTCTTGAGTTACATAGTTTGCGAGTTAGGTACATATTTCTAATATGTGGACATGATCTTTTGACTGCGTGCAAAGGTCGATGCTGCGTACTTTTCAATGCAATGTACTGCAGGTTTACAAGCTGGCTAATTTCAATTATTCGCTTCTCGTATATTTTGTCTTGCAGGCTCGTACACACACACAGATGAACCTTAAATGACTTATCCGCTGGATTATATCAAGGTTTTCTCAAATGTAATTCTTCAAATCACGGGAAAGTGTAAGTAAAACTTGCATATCTACCCACGACTACAGCCGCAAATGTATTTTACATTTCGCTATTTTTCTCACTGTGGATATTTACAGTAATGAGAACAAAATAGTATTTCCACGGTAATTTGGTATTTTTGACAGTTTCAATTTATCATTTCAGAAAATATGAAGCTACTGAAAGAGCAGAGACGTGGCATCATATACAATGCTCGAAATAACGTACTTTGCCCGATTTCATATAGATCTACACGATTTTATGGAATCTTAAATGCAGGCTCCACTCTAGAGGAATATTGATCAGCACCTCAAAAACTATACCCAACTGTGAACTTTATCTACCTATTACAAGTGTCACTTGGAATGAGATTTTATAATACAAAATTTAGACAATCTATGCAACCAATAAACCTTGAAAGCGCGAAATAAACCCAATGGACATTTTCATTCCAGAAGAAAACAGATATAATTGCGAATTCATGTTTTTTTTTTTTGTTTGTTTGTTTAAAGGGCAAATCAACAAGTTTCAGATATGGTTAGTTTTCAAATCTACACTTATCAAATGGTAACCTGGTAATGTTGTAATTAGAAAATTAAAAAAAAAAATCAGTAAAAGTACTTTTTTTCAATTCATATTTCTGCTTATTAATTTTTATTGCATCGCTTATCTCCCTTTCTTATTGTTGCGTCCCTTGATTTGTGACGTCATAGGAGAGCTTGTTTCAATATGGACGTTGTTTACGATAGTGAACTGAGCGATATTGAAGACGAAGAAATAGACGATTCTGGGCCGGTAAGGCCGTACATGTACGAGCCAATTTTTAAAGACACTTATTAAGTTTCTGATGATGAGGATAAAAGTAACTTTTCGCCCACTGATGACGAAAATGACGATGTTGTGCCGGACTTTTCAACGTGTTGAGTATCGCGCGCTATTGAAATAGTCTATTACGGGGCGAACATCGCTTACAGAAATATTATTCTATACATGATAAAATTAAGTGTATGGCATAAACTTTACTTTCACGTGAAGCATTTTCAGTAGAATAACGGGCGGAATTAAACAAAAATAAAGGACGGTTTCAAGACAGTTCCACGACAAGACAGTTCCCCGACACTTTTGAAGACATTTCCCCGACACTTTAGTTTCATGTCAAATAACCTTTTTCTTGACTTTTACGATTGATAATCGTGAGATGTTAGTTCTAACTATTTGTTGATGGGTCCTTATTGATATTTGTACCTTGTAAAGAATTCTGTAAACATTGACGGGTAGGCCTACAAGTTTATTCTCTGTTAACCAGCATGAAATTTGATAAATTAAGAGTTAATTCTTAAAATTATTTTGAAATTTATTTTAGTTGTATTTCTTACCATACAGAAATACATGAACATCAGAGAGAGGGAGAGGGGATCTACCTGTGTGAAATACTTTTTTGCTGTTTACCTTGTACACATGATCCATTCAATGCAAAAATTTATCATACAAGTATAGTTGTTGTATGTTCCATATAGAGCTTCTCTGTGAAAGTCTTAAACTCTGAATTGTAAGCCGTGGGAAAGATTAGTGTAAATTTGTTCAGTTCTTGTTTTAGCAAAGCGGACAGTGTAGATCAGTGGTCAGACTTCACGTTTTCTCTAGTACTTTTGTACGAGGGTTGTTCGATATGTAATGTGTATTGTACGATATATCAAAAGCATTCGACTCAAATAGTGAAATGAACATTACATCCCTTCAAAGTATTCTCCGCGGTTTGAAATACATAATTTCAATCTCTCAATCCGTTTCTGAAATGCGTCACGGTACGCTGATTTAGGTAGACCTCTGAGGCGCTGACTGGTGGCTGAGCCAAGGGCTTGTCGGGACTTGTAATGACGACCAGATAAGAACTTTTTAAGTTTTGGAAAAAGGAAAAAGTCGCATGGGGCTAGATCTGGAGAGTATGGTGGGTGTGGCAAGACGGTAACCTTCTCCGACTTTAAAAATTGCTTCACAAGCTCAGATGTATGTGATGGAGCATTATCATGAAGTAGACGAACATGCCTAAATCCTGACACAGGGTGTCGTTTAAGATAATATTTCTTGACCTTTTTTAGTATAACATCTCGGTAATACCGACCTGTAACACTTTTGCCCTTCGGCACCGGAATTTGTACGGCTATACCATAACATGAGAAGAATATGCAATAAAGAACCTTCTTTGTGCTTGTGCTTCTTTTGGCAACTACAGGCCTTCTACCGTGTTTAGTTAGCCATATTTTGTTTCCAATTTTTCTTACTGGTTCGAAATAGTGAACCCATGTTTTGTCACCAGTAACAATGTTTGCAAATTGTCTTTGATTGAATTTGGGAAACATTTGGAGCAATTGCTTAGCGGTTTGTACTCGTACCCGTTTTTGGTCATCTGTCAATATATGAGGTATCCATCTGGCAGAAATCTTTCGTACTTTCAAAATACGCTTCAAAATGAAATGCACCCGCGATAGCGATATGCCAACAGCGTTGGCAATATCACGAATCGTGTATCTGCCATCACTTTCAATTATTTCCCTGACTTTTGAGACATTTGCCTTGCCTGTTAAAGTCACAGGTCGGCCAGATTTTGCTGCATCTTTGACGGACTCTGTGCCAGTCAGAAATTTCTTTCTCCAACTACGAACTGTCTCATAAGATACCTTATCAGACCCATAATCTTCCCCCAATTCAGTAAAAATCTGCATAACCGAATGACCGAGTTTTGTGCGAACTTTTAAATAAGCTCTAATTTCTTCAATATTCTTAATCCGTTTCCCAACCATTTTTAAGTTGGAATGCGAAGCATGCCAACTTAGATTTAGCAAAACCGGAAAATGAAAACAGGATAATTCATTCCGGGTACCCGAAGAACACAACACAAGGATATGAATACACCAGGGACTGGTTTTCATCTCAACTTGCCATGGACGACCCGTTTGTAATAAGCGAAGATAATAATATGGGACATGTATTACTTTCGGGACAAATATGCATAAATAGCCATCAAAACCTTCGTAGACTTGTTTTTAAAAGATTCAAAAAGAAAGTAAAGACAGCGTATGAATATGTCGCTGTGCTTCGGTGTTTGCTTATTTGGTAATCACGTGATCTGTATTTCTCAGAAAACATGTTTCAGTTTCCAAACGGCCTAGTTTCACTTTCTAAACGGCCTTATTGCACACTTTAAGAAAATAGTTCATATACATTTTGTCAATAATTTTGTTTAAAACGTCATTGAAGGGAGGCAAAGTCTTGTGAATATTTATTAACATAAAGAACTCTTTCGATTAAAACTATTTGTGTTTCATTACTTCCCTTAATATCGCGAAATCAAGTATCTACAGCGCGCATTGACTTCATTTGATAGTTGGTGGATGCACAGAATCATCATTGGGGTTAAGTAAACAGTTTTAATACCGATGATTTTTTTAATTTTGGATCACGAACAATAAATATCGAGTCGCGTGTATAAAGGTTGCAGGAATGAAGTTTTAGTTTGCGACTGGCGTGAAAATTGTGTCTCGAGAGGTCACTGTATAAAAACTAAACTGCCGATTTCAAGAGCAGTAGCGTTTACTTGATTTCACGCGATTTATTATTGGAAGCCGCTAGAAAGCGGCTTCCAGTAGGAATGTACCTAAACTATTTACCATGTAGATGATCAGTAATTGTTCGATTGGTTACTATTTGTGGAAATTTTCTATAAATATCGTGTTAGTGTTACAAAATTACTCCACATGGCTCTTTCTTAAATATTCAATCAGACCTACATGAACATCAAGTCTGGTTTTCTTGCAGTATAAGTTCATTCCCAAATAACAACGAAAATACAGAAAACTAAACTTCCTTTCATTGGCTAGTCCTCCGAACTTTTCCAACTTAAAGGATTCCTTCCTTGTTCCCAAACGAAATCATAATGCTTTCTGTCTAGCACAGGCTTTCCCACCTCTAAACGACTTTCGCATTTGTCTACTTTTTTACAAGACAAAATAATGATAATTATGAGGTGGAGAGCATCTTAGAATATGATAATCAGAAGCAGTTTTATGTACAAGCGTTTCGTCCAGTTTTAATCTGTACAGATAAAAGGGCGGTTAACCTTTGATCAAGTTATAGACTGGTTACCTCCCTACACAGTTTAATCGTATTACAAAGAGCAGTCTACTTCAGCTATTTATAGAAAACCCTGTTTTCTTCCCTTCGTCGACACTTTAGCCGAATGGAATTTTGTTACATGGACGATCTACCTTATGAGCCCTTTAAAATTTAGCATTTAATGTATTGTGTGTCGAAGCTGTTATGATCAGACTGTAAGTTCTATACAGTATGGTCCTGATCTACTTTACCCGTGAAAAATGTATGGATCGCAAAGTAAGTTGTCCACAAAAATTACCAAAGTGGTGCATAGTGCTCAGGGTTGAAACTGTTCGAAAATGACAGAAATAGATCAAGATCAGATAGTACATAGTCTGTGTAATATTTTTTAATATTCTATAAGATATTGTAAAAACTTCTTGTTTCTTTTTCCTTACTCAGTATATTAATTTCATTCGGTGTAGTTGAAAGGATAAAGTTATTACCGAACCTATCACTGTGCATATACAACTTTTTTTTTGCGTCGCTGCTGGTCAAAGGTTTGAATGGCTCTTGAAGTTTGCATTAGAAGTTTTATAGGTTTGTACAAGGCCTATGCAGAAAATGGTTCAAACTAATTTTTATTAAACGGTTTACGAGTATATATAGTAATAGTTACTATGTTGTTGTTGAATAGATTCAGATCCTTAAAGACTTAAGAATCTTTTTTTTTTAAGTGGTTCGCGCCAACTGTGAAGGCTATGATCAGAAGAATCTTGGAGATACTATGCGAAAGTCTCTAATTCTGGAGTAGAAATGCAAACATTCACTTTGTTATAAGCAGGCTAAGAAACTTTTTAACAAGCAAACAGAAAATCTTTAGAAGAAAGTTGTTTAATATTTTTTTCTTTTTTCTTTTTGTAAAAAATGAAACACAAATAAAATATCACCTAAAAATTGTAAATACACGTAGATCTACGTGAATAACGATCTAAATATCACTTTGAATAATTACTAACTTACATAATTCCGCAGTGTCGCCTTTTATCCCCCTACAGAAGTTTGCTTTTTAAAATCATTTAATAATGAAAAATGCTGTACTTGAATGCGCAATTTCTCCATTTTCAAGCTTTGAGTAGAAATTCGAAAATTCCCATGCTTTTACATGTTTTCTCGCATACGCATTATCACTTTAAATGATAATGATGATTATGATGATAATAATGGTACAAGATAATTTAAGATTCCCATCTTAACTCCTGCCTTTTTTCCTGCATTTTAGTATCATTTGTCATGATCTTCCGTTTGTGGGGGGAAAAACAGATACAAAAATGTCATCACATTTTTTCTAGAAAGTCAATATTTCTGAAATTGTCCACCAAAAGATTGCGGCTTCTATGATGCCTTGCATCATAAATTTGTCTTGTTACTAATTGTATTTTCTTGAAACTCGGAGTATATGTTCACTATCAAAATAGCAACCTATGCCACAAGGGAAATAACTCCAAATGCATTTTGTAAGAATTTTGTCCCTTTTTCGATTTAGATCTTTTTCACTATCCAGCACCCACAGCCGAGCGTGGCACCAGCATGCGGCGCTCATGTTACTATTTAAGCCTGTACTTTCTGTCTGTCTGTCCACAGTTGACTTGCAGACTGAGTCTCTATTAGTATACATCCAATTTTTAGGCAGTATAATACATGTTGTAAGGGTCAGCTATAGTTGTGCTTGTTGCAGCAGTAGCTCCTTGGCTTAAAACTTCAAAATCACAATTTAAGGTTTGTCAAAAATCTTGACTTGAATGATCTTCGCAAGTCCATTTTCTCTGATATGATCGGACCATATCTTAACAGTATTGCACAACTGTTTATCTACATTGGATGATTTTCATGCCCCACATCGAAAGATCGGAAGCATATTGTTGTCGAGCCTGCTTGTGGTGAGTGAGACGTAGCGTTACAATGTCGTTTTGGCGTCCATCTGGTAAAAACTTAGCATTTCCCTATTACTCCAAAATTATTCAAGTTACATTGAACAATGCTCATATTTTTCATGTAGACACCTTTTTCATGTAGACACCTTTCGTTAATATGCACCTTATGAGGGTCAGATGTCCTAGACCAAAGTCAAGTTTTAACCCAGATCACGGTAAGAATGTACTTTCTGTCAATATGCATATAATGAGGGTCACAAGTCCAATGTCAATGTCAATGTTTTGATCCTTTCTTCAAAAGTTATCACAGAAACTTAACATTTAAATAAAAATGTTCATATTTGTTACGAAGATAACAGTCATGGATAGAGATCTGCTGATGACAAGGTCATAGTAATCTGACAAGGTCGAAGTCAAACATCAAAGCCATTCACCAGATAATTGGCTGTTACAGAGGCATTTGTTTTTCACAAAAAAAAGGTCTTGTTTTGCAAAAAATATCATGGTCGAAAGTTAGCAGGCATGTGCTTGAAGTTCAGGTTGTAAACTCTTCCCAAATATCACATTTTCTTTTGTTTTCCGCGTGAAAAATTGTCAGATGTCCGATCAGGTTTCTCAAAATTCCTCACTTTCAGCCATGTAATATGAAAATGTTTCACTTTGAAGCAAACTACTCTAATCACCAACGAAGCAATCTTTCATTTCAAATAAACTGAGATATCTATAGACCTCATGAAAAGTAGGAATACCATAAGAAAGAAAGGTTTCAAAGACATCATTAAAAAAACATAGAAAGAAACAAGTTTGTATTGCATTTACCGCATTCCAACTTAGCAGTGCTTTCAGTGCTTTGATTACAACAGTGGTCAACGACTAGCTCTATTGAAATGACTATAAGTTTAAAACTATGTGGAGCTGAAGGTTCGTGTTTATACCGTTGGAAAGGTATTGAATAGAGCTATTCAAGCGTATCATCATCCACGAAATCGTGCAAAGCGTTATCGCGCTGTGGTACAATACACATTACATATCGAACAGCCCTCGTAAATTTGATAGAAGCACAGCTTCTGATTGGCTAAACTATTTGGTTTAGCGTGTCAGAATTTGTGCTCCTTTCAATTTTTGAAAACCTTGAAGAAAGAGACAAAGAATGTTCTTAAGAATCGTTGGTAAATACGGATGATGATGATGATGATGATGATGATGATGGTGGTGGTGGTAAAAAGAAGATTATTTGTAGGTGAACTAATTGGAGTAATTGGTGATTAATAATGATAAAAGAACAAGATACTATGGACAAACTCGCGACCAATGTTCAATGGTGAGAGAGAAATGTATCCTGTCGCGCTATCATCATTCCTCGAAAAGTGATTGACAAAACTGGGCTGCGAGCTCGCGACCACTGTTCAACATTGGGAGAGAAATGCGTCCTGTCGAGGGATCATAAGTCCTCGAAAAATGATAGGCAAAACTGGGATACGAGCTCACAACCAATAATCAGCATGAAGGGAGAAATATGTCCTGTCGTACTATCATCAGTCCTCGAAAATTGAAAGGCAAAACTGGGAGAAGAACTCGCGATCCCTGGTTTACTAGTCAAGGGATCGTATTCACCGACCATTCTTAGGAAAAGTCTTAGACTTATTCCCACGAATTTTCAAAATTGGAAAGTAACACATCTTCTGATTGGCTAAAACATTTGTTTTAGCCAATCAGAAGTTGTGTTACTTTCTAAATCTATAATTAGACTAAGAATGTTCATAAGAATGGTTGAGGAATAAGGGTCCAGCTATTCGTTACTCACTAAGTCACCGGATTCGGCTGTAAACTTTTTACATGGATTAAATGGACTTTTTCCAGCTTGCAAAAAAGCATTAACCCATAAGAGGCTGGCATGGGTTAAGTTTGGTTTTTTTTATCAAACTGCCCTGTACTTTGGTATATATTCTAGTCAAGACAACCTTTTATAGCAATAATTATTTCGACCGTTTTTCTCATTGAAAAAGTCTCTATTCTTAATTCAGCTCTCTAAGGGTTAGCATTGTAATTTGAATGATATGTTTTACTAAATATTTTACAAACCAGTAAACAGTGTAAATCAAAGATCAGCGCGCACGTTCTGTGCAGTCTGGTCTTGAGCTACAATGTAATCAAAAATGGCGTCTGGTCTTCGTCTACGTTTTCCGAAGAAGCAAAAAAATTGTGCCTGGTGTTTAAGACATAATCTTTAGTCATGAAATCTGATGTTTTACTTTTTAGCCCATTTGAAACCTGCTGCACTGTATATATTCTTTGGGATAAAGTCCTTGAAATGTGCGAGAAATTAACAGACATATATTATCCGCTCTTTTATCTAAATCTTTCAAAGAAGAGATATTGTAAGCGCACTTAAAATGAATAACACATGTTACGTTTCTGGTGCCAAAAATAAAACTCAATTATGCTTAGAAATTAGTTACAATAAGAAAACCATTAAGGGAGAGCATTTTAATCGACAACCTTTTTTCAGAAAAACAAAGTATGTCAGAAGTAAAAGAAGTAATCGACCGGTCGGTGGATCTAGGTGAATCGGCCAGGCTTGGGCTCGTCGCATTTGATCTGCAATTAGAAAACTATTCGAACAAGCACACATTGAATTGTCTAGTTAATGAGAGAGAAAAAAAAAAACACTCGGTTTAGCGTTTGGTTCACTAAAAAAATGAAGAAAAAAAACTAACAATCTAAAATTTACTGATTTTGAAGTACAGAAACATCTGCAAAATAAGCATTTAACCCTGAGGCTGCTAAGCACGATTTAATAACCTTTTGCGGACAGTGTGGATCAAGATCAGACTGCACAGAATGTGCAGTCTGATCTTGGATCTACACAGTCCGTTATAGAGATATTTTCCCCCAAAATAACTTTGAAATATAAATATTTAGGTTTTTACTATCGACTTGATAGTTTCGTTTAACTTATTTAGCAGGGTAAGAGTTAAACCTCTTCTAACTGACGTCTAACTAGTACCCTTTCAGCGGCAGAAAATACAATCCACCGATTTTTATCGAGTGGGCCTGACTAAAATACCCGACGGTATAGGTCTAAGATCAGACGATCAGCACGTCCGCAAAATTTACCTGTTTTCGCCCATGGCTCTAACTGGGTTAATATGGTAAAGCCGCTAAATGAACGATTAGAATTTTCTCTGGTGAATTCCTAGTGGAACGATAAGCATTCCCTCTAGTGAATTCCAAATGGAACTATTAGCATTCGTTTAGGGAATCTATTTATTGACTTATGGGTAGGGGACCCTAATGGGATTGGTGTAACATCGCCTTTCATCGCCGAAAAAACGTACGTATTCGGCTAAGACTCGGGTCATCAGTAATCGATCGGCCGATATACGCTGCTTCCCCGCATCGATTACGGATTACCAGAGTCTTCGCCGAATCCGCACGAATTTGGCGTGAAAGGCGATGTTACACGAATCCCATTAGGGTGCCCAATCCTTAAACGGATGCCAGTTATGTCGTTAGTTTGATGATTAACGCTGTTTTCAAAATTATTACGGATATATCGCAACGGCCAGTTCACCTACCCATGCTTTTCTGGAGTTTCTCTTAATTTCTAGTAACCGTGCGTGATACCACGTAACTACCGTAGAAACAATGATCAGCGGTGGGAGAGGGATGGCCAAATATGTGGATATTCAAGAATGCAGGACAATGTGCGTCTGAATTTGGTCTAACTTGCCGCAAAAGACATCTACGAGTAGTTGTCAGGATAAAAAAGATACAGGTCAACTATGATACTTTCATCACAGGTAGGAAATTTCATAATCGGAGCCAATGGCTCTGATCAATAAGAAAATGTGTTGTCTGTCGGCAACGAAAATTTAGGCTCAAAAAAAACACCGCAAGAAACAGGTAAGTTTGTCATTCTTTGTACTTATGTGTTTTTAAGTCGTTGAAATTCGAGAAAACGAGAATGTTATGAAATGCTCTGGTCTTTCAACGTGTTTTCTAAACTACGGAAATGTGTAGCTTGTGTACAGTATTGTCTGAATCATTTGTGCCGTGGGTTGACCGCAGCCGAAATATTACGTCAGTGACCTTATTTCAGGCTGATAATACCATTAAATCAGCAAATTATATAGAGGATATTTGATTTTTACGGTGAAAGATCGAAATTTATTTCATCGAGTGAACATCATCGGTAATATTTTTACGAGTGATGTTCATGAGATAAAATGAATTTCGATCTTTCACCGAAAAAAAACCCCAAATATTCTATTTATTTCATGCTTTTAACCCTTTCTGGGAGGAACCATCAAGTACAGTTCTTTTCGGTTATTCCCCGTGGCGTACCCCCTCCGCATAGCAACGCATTACAATATTATGTCAAGCGCGAGAAATGTAAGGTAAATTACGTCATATTTCCATCTGGTTATGAGGCACGCGCATTTTACCTAGGTAAAGCCCCTGTCACACTATACGACGTTTCCACTGCGTTGGGATGGCGTTGTTCAATTTCCCAGAGCGCCATGAGATCGCAGGAAAAATCGGATGTTTTTCTTGAAGACGGAGATGTCACGGCGTTCTCACCACGATCAAGGCGTTGCTACGGAGCTCCTATGGCGCGTTATCGTGTTCCTACGGAGTTCTTCTTGGCGACTCTCTGCGCTCTCATGGCGCTACCACTGCGTGCTCTGCGCTTTCATGGTGCTCATACTGCGTGCACTGGGCGTTCACGGCGTTCTCAAGGCGCTCACAGTACGCTGACGGCGTGACAATGAACCATCTCTGAAAACGAATTGTATGTATACAGATTTATTCATCAATTGTTTCTTTGCTGTGGTCTCGAAAAGTCAACGGAGAATAAAACTATGCTCGTAAAAAGAAAAGGGAAAAAAGCAGGACATAATCCCAACCCTCTCAAACAGAAGCAAGTCAACCACTGTCAACTCCTCAATCATTACTAGCCCGGCTTGCTAGCGTACATCAGCCATGGTGAACTGAATGTTTATTTGCATATTTCGTCTACCATATGTTCGTTTTTGTCAGACAAAGACTGATGGACGCTGTAGAAGCGCCTTACAACCGCAATGATCGCCGTTGCAGCTCAGAGGAGTCGTTTTAAGAGCGCAGTGAAATAAATAACACTCCGTGTCAGTGCCGTTCACGCGCTGTATAAGCGCCGTTGACGCGCCGTATAAGCACAGCAGAGACACGGTGACATCTCAGAGCGCGCTGTACAATCTCCATGCAAGCGCCACTGACAACCACAGCGTTCGCACTGCGACCTCTGTGCGCGCCGGCGGAGCTCCCATGGCGTTTTGGGAGATCTTACTGCGCCGCTAAGACGACCTTCCGGTGATCCCACTCCGCTCTTCTCAGAACGCCGAGGGACGGCGTTTTTTTGGTGCATGCTCAAAATGCGCGCCGTCCCTCGGCGTCCTAGACGATTCCAACGCGTCTACTCGCGATGCCACTGCGTTGCTGTGACGATGCCTGCGATCGTACAGCGCGTACCTCGGCGTTCTGCATTTTTTCTTGGACGCCGTGGGATCGCCGCCCTGGTGTGACAGGGGTTTAACTAGTGCGCGGGAACAACTGTTTCCGTCTTCAATTGAAGAGTTAGAATATAAAAATCGGTATTTTCACCACTATCTCCTGCTAGATGGCATTCTACAAATACACATATATCTAATTTGGGCATTCTGGATACAGAACCGGACTACTTTTCAAAACAACAACCGTTACTTTGAATTTCAAAATAAAATAAACGTTTACTCAATAAAACGCTACCTGGTGCGATTCATTCATCTATGATCGGCTAGCATGTAACCTATGCACTGGACATTTATTAAAACAGCCCCTACATGCTTGGGTAATATAGGCTAATAGCTTCGATATATGCCCTACTTTTCCCAGGTATACGGGGATGGGTTATGCGTCACAGCAGACAGGTCGAATCTTCGAAGAATATGACATGCGCAGACAACGGTATTTTCACTGGTCGTAACCATGAAATATCGAAAAATATTTCATCGTTATTTCTCGATAACCTACCGGAAAGCATGAAATAAAAAAAGGTTTTGCTGTCCATAAAGCTTGAACTTTCCCATTCGCTGCTGGCAAAGAATTGACTCAAATAAGCAAAAACTTCAATTGTGTGGACCGACTCTGAATATGTCGGTTGGCAAAACTGTAGACATAAGCTCTGTTTTCCCGTTAATACCCTTCACTCCAAAAAAATAAAATATGTATACATTTGTTCGATGAAACGTAACCGAAATTCTGAAAATACAGAGGACTGACTTTGGCACAAATGAAAAATGCAATCAAATATAATTATGTCTACCTAAATTTTGAAAATACTGTACTTTTAATGGGTTTCGCTCCATCACAGGGTCGCCCTCTCTCATTGTCGTCCTCTCTCTCTCTCTCTCTCTCTCTCTCTCTCTCTCGGAAGACCAACACAACATTATCTTATCAGAGGCATTGGCTCCGATGAAGTTTCCTCATGTGAGTCTGCTCTGTGAAAGGATTGATGGTTTATTTTACCAGCCAAGAGTATCAAGCTGTGTCAGCCTGCACTGGTAAACCTTGGTCGAAACCTTTTTTTTTTTATAATTAATTTCATGTCAAAGGACCTTTCTCCCTCATGGTCTGCCCGGGTTTGAGACTAAATGGACCCACATTATTGCGACGACTTTCTTGCTATGATAATAACAACAGGGATGCATAAAGCCCCCTTTTTCCAGAGCGCCGCCCTATTGTATTTTGACCCCGTATACAGTTCACACTGGACATTTAAAGACGTTTCTATGACAACTAAACATTGGTCCTAGAAATATATATGAGCCATGCTCTGGCAAAAGGGGAGATCAATGCATCTCCGTGTTGCACTGTAACAATCCATAATAGCAACTTTTTTCAACAACCGACTGAATCATGAGGTAGAGTGGTCCTTGTACATACAGAAAATTGACCTACAGCGAAAAGTTTCGGCCCAGGTCAGCCTGCGTGAACTGAGCAGGCTGACCTGGGTCGATACTTTTCGCAAATGCATTTAGCCCCCTTTTCACGGAGCATGGCTCATATGTATGTGGACCATTTGGCCCTTTATGTGAGTCCACCTGAACGTCCGAAATTGGAAACGTACTTTATAGGGGCCGAGTTTCAAGCATTCAATCAATGTCGTCTCCCCGTACATTTGGGTTTTATTTTTAAACCATCTCTCGTCTTAACGACTCTAAGTAGGTAAGCTTTTGAAAACATTGTAGGAAAAGGCGAATTCTAACATTCAATCAGAGTCGTCTCCCCTTACATTTGGGTTTTATTTTTAATCCTTATCCTGCTAAATAACTGAAATGAAACTTTCAAGCTGATAATGAAAACCCAAATTTCGCTACTTCAAAGGTATTTTTGGGAGAGAGATATTTCCTTATCGGACAGTGTAGATCCAAGATCAGACTGCACGTTCTGTGCAGTCTGATCTTGACCTACACTGTCCGCAAAAGGTCTTTGAGTCGCGCTTAGCAGCCTAAAGGTTAAACCATTAATCACACAGGCTCTCGTCTTACCGACTCTGAGTAGGTAGGCACTTGAAAACATTGTGGGAAAAGAAGAAAATGCTGGTAACCAGCATTTTCTTCTTTTCGCACAATGCTTTAAAACTTTTCAAAGACAGAACCCGTTATTTGCTATTACTTCAAAAACATTTTTTGTGTCGTTATGTTGTCAATGTAGACAAGTCTAAATTTTAGTCGTTTTTAAAGATTTAACTCTTTAACAGACGAAAAACATTTAGAATCCTCAAAAATTTTAAGCATTTGCAGACAATGTGGGAAAAGAAAAGAAAAAACATGGTAACCAGCGTATTCTTCTTTTCCAACAATGTTTTCGAACCTTTCATTATATGAAAAACATTTGGTTTGTCGTTGTGCTTGCAATGGGGACAAGTCTAAAACTGTGTCGTTTGCTAAAGATTTAACTTTTTACAAGACGAAAAAAATAGAATCCTCAAAATCAAAAGCTTTTGCAGACGACAAATTAGTTGTTACTCAAATCATCAATTTTGTCTTTTAAATCGTGGAAAACGTTGTGCGGAAAAGGAGGAAATGCTGAATACCAACACTTTCTATTCCCACCTTGTTTTAAATAGTTTATAATTCGGATCGTTAAAATTCGGGATTGTGTGATAAACGGCTAAGGAACGAAAATCAAGAGATGAAATGAAAAATGGAATTCTTTGAAGAAAAATGATAGCTTTATAGAAGAACACATTCCGATCATTTTTTGTACTCAATAATTTCATTGAGATGAACTTTTCAACCTGAAATTTAATGCGACATTTTATTGTCCGCGGTTAGCGATAGATTATTGTGATTTGTCCAGTCTGAACTACACACTTCCGATCTCCTTATCTGCATACAGAATTATTTGAGGCACGTTCTGGCAAAAGGGGTGTTTTAATGCATTTCCGTGATCCATTAGATCTATACCAGGCAAGTCGTCACATGATTATGGATCCATCAAATCCATTTCGTGTAACAACGTGCTGAACCCTGCGGTTAAATGGTCGTTGGACATGCAGGAAACTAACGAAAATTTTACCAATAGCAAAAAGTATCGACTCAGGTCAGCCTGCGCGGATTGCGCAGGCTGACCTGAGTCGATACTTTTTGCAGATGCATTAAACCCCTTCACAGAGCATTGCTTTTTTTTTTTTAACCAACTCTGAATTTAAACTAAAGTAAATTTGGTAGAACCATACTAAGTTGGTCGTGATGACTAAATGCTGCTAGACTTGAAAAATCTCCACTTGATTGACGAAATTTACAAATAAGATCTTTCAAATTATGAGCAAAGGTTTATTTTAATTCTTTACCAACTGGTAACCAGCATTTTCTCCTTTTCCCAAAATGTTTTCAAAAGCTGTATTGCACAGGGTCGTCAAAATTTGGGGCTGTGTGATTAGGGGTTAACGCAAATGGCAGATTGTGCAGCGATAAAACTGTATACGATAATAAGCCTGAAAAGATGATTTAAGGGACAGCAGGGAAGCTTTTTTATTTATCCTCAAATAACGTGATAAATTGACAGTGAAAAGTGGACTTAACGAACAGAAAATGATGAACTTGATACATACCCATCGGTCTAGTATCTGTTCCCATTAGCAACTCATCGGTCACATAGGATCGTATAGAATAGTCAGTTTTCAAGCCAAAAATATCACTCGAACAACAAGAGCGGGTGCCAACGCGCTCGGCTGTTGTTGCTTTAAGAAATAGATTGATTTTCAGCGAAAACGCTACGTAGAAAAGGAGGGCATAACTGTGCCAAGAACATTTTGATGGTTACCTGCCCTTGTTGCATTGGTTCCCTTATTGACAATTAACAACTATTCCAAAATTTAAGTAAAGAGTTTTAGTAGTCTAATGACAGAGACACTAGACTATTTTAAAAATGTCGAAGTACAAATGTCGTGATTAAAAATGGGCCCATGGAACTGTTTATTAGACTGTGCACAACGAGGAACCAGTCGCAATGTTTTCTAGTCAGAATATCTCATAAATTATCGGACAAATTTCTATCATATCAGGCTGAATGCTACGTGCATTCTGATCATCATCTACACTAACTTAAAAAAAAAGAACCTCAATCACTTTCGGCGCCAAAAGGTTTACCTACTTGCAATGATCTATATATCAACACATATTTTACACGTGCGTGCCACAGGTTGTAAAGCAATAAACCGCGTAAACATAACAAACTTTGACATAAAAAATGTTCCGGTGGAGAACTTTCGCATTCTTTGAAAAGTTTTTCAGATGAAATACCTTCACAAAAATATTCAGTCAACTCTAACGTTAATGAAGACAAATTTTATATGGTTTACATGTAATTCCGTATTTGATTCATTATTCCTAGATCTATCTCATAATTTATATGTTATCTTGTACCATGCACTTTTAAAACAAGATCAAATTAAACACAATATGAGGCTTCTTTCTCTGTGTCTAGATCTACCTTTAAAAGCCATAAATATGCATCATCAGGCTTAAACTTTAAATGTCTCATAAGAATTGTAAAAGAATCAGTACAGATTCACGTAGAGATCTACCGAACAAACATACAAACAAAACCAGTTCCACTATTCCTTAGTTTCAATAATGAGACGTTCATATAGTAACGATGCTTTTATTTGGGCGTTTTTGGGCACCGTAGCGTCTCAAGTCCATCATGATTTTTTTCCGAAAAGCTATGAACGGCGCTGTCGATCTACTGACTTTCCGTTTCCTTGGCAACACTGACAGTTTTCTCATTTTTTTTTTTTTTCTTTCATTATGCTTGTTTGCTTGTATTGTATTGTGTTATTGTATGTTGTATTGTATTATAAACTCTTCATAATTGGAGGAAATAAAGAAAAAAAAAACAGGACCAAGCACACTTTTTTAGAAGTCGTTTATTACATGCAGCTATATAGATCTAGATCTATAGATTTAGATCTATAAAAAAATATGTCGTAATTAGTAGCCTTGTGTCTATTATAGGAAACGTATCTATCTAGATCTAATTAGATCTAGATCTATCTGCAGGAAAAAAAACCCCCTTATGTTTAGCGTTTAAATTGAAACTTTTGTATTCAAAACGAGAGATTACTGAATACGCAAGCATCAGGTATGTTCTAGTTTTGTCGTCGATTTGTGAAAATACAAGAGTTTAAAAAAGTTATGCACAAAATCTCTGCGGAGATTTCGCCCATTTTTAGGCGATCGTCTCTGTACCCGAATGCGACGCATGAAAAAGTAAAACCGCATTTGGGAACAGTTATCACTAGATATAATACACTCTCTCTCAACTGGTCTGCCAGTTTTCTGAATATCTCCCAGAGACTTAAAAAAAATGCACAGATCTAGATCTAGATTCAACTTCCTGTAGATAGATCTAGCTCTAGATCTATATCTAAATAGACCTAGATCTAGATCTAGACACAAAGTTTACAATACAAGAAAAAGATAATCTAGACCTAGTAGATATGATAGGAAAGTCAGTATGTTCTCAAAAAGTGGAGCATAAAGTCAGTGTTCATTCAGACCTTTTCTGTACATCCCTAACCAAAATAAATTGCAGATTTTTTTTTTCAGTCGCCGTCGTGCAAAAGAGCGCGAGCTTACTCTTCCAAATGTTTCCACGTCATTCTCGGTGATGACGTAATATGGAGCGGATGACGTCATCGGCGTTTTAAGAACACTTTCTTACCCACTTCC
This sequence comes from Hippopus hippopus, assembly GCA_946811185.2. NCBI lineage: Eukaryota > Metazoa > Mollusca > Bivalvia > Cardiida > Cardiidae > Hippopus > Hippopus hippopus. The sequence goes on along the minus strand of OX328107.1, from coordinate 43,891,717 downwards.
GATTGTTGAGGAAAAGAAGATTCAAAATGGACTTTAGATTGCTTTTCGTTTGTCTGTTTGGTATTTGTTTTCACTCTCGGGCAGTACCACTGTCCTCTTCAACCAACCTAGTTGATCTTGACAGGCAGCTTGCAGATGAAGCTGATAAAATCAAACGAAACGTTCCGTCAACAGAAGACTTCCTGCTACAAAAAAATGGTAAATCTGATGACAACATTGACAGTGAGGAAAGGACGAAAAGAGGAGTAGAAGGTAAGGTTTGATTTCACCCCTTCTCCATTTATTTACGTATATATCGAGTCCGACCTTTTTGCTATCGCAGATCACACTAACGTTACTGACCGTCAAGGTCCTGTCCGCTATACCAGTACCGTAGACTCAGATTTTTATGGAAAGATTCTTCGCTATACAGTACCCCGCTAGGTATCTCAAGTAAATAAATGTGTAACCGCTACCAGTAGGTCCCATTCTTGAAATTTCACATTCTTGTAGACTGTATTCTGTAGATCTCTAAAAACAAAAATATGTTGATAAACAACCAGGGAGAGGCAATCTAACCAGATTTTACCATATGTCTACAGTAGAGATACAAGACTCTGTCCAGAGCAACTTCAGAAATCCTGGGCGATAAATTGCTGGTTTAATGAAAAGCAAGACACGTTATATCAAATATATAAGGTACGTTGTTTTGCTTTAAAACAGCATGCCATGATCTTTGAAAAGGGGGTTTATTGAATCTGTAAACGATATTAACACATATCAGCCTGCACAATCCGCGCAGGCTGCCACGTGTCGGAACTTTTTGCTAATTATAAATTTCTGCATGTCAAAAGATCATTTAACCTCATGATTCAAACGATTGTTGGACAAAATTGATTTTATGAAAGCATAAATAGATCTATGTGATGATTTACTTGGTATCATGCATAATGGAGGTGCATTCAAGCATATTTTATTTACAAGAAAATCTGATATTGTTTAAGCTCTTCAAAATGAAGATCAACAGTTTGACAAGAGAGATACTGATGAAGGTGACTATGAAGATGACAGTGATGACAGTTTTGATGGAAGGGATAAAAGGGGCTCTGAAAATATGGATGATAGTGACAATGACCAAGATGAACCTGATGAGGATGAAATTTTGGAAAGAGCAAGGAGAAATTCTGAGAATACTGACAAGGTTCAGGATGATGAATATTCAAATAATGAAAAAAGAGCAGTAGGAGATGATGCTGAGGAAGATGATGATGACCAAGATGATTTGAACGATATTGAAAAGAGAGATATATATGATGATCTAGATGAAGATGATGATGATGAGGAGGAGGAAGAGGACTTTGTCAAGAAAAGAAGGAAAAGGAGTGCTCAAACTACAAAAGCCACACCATCAGCGTCTCCAAAAAAAGATGTGAAAACTTCAAAGAATGGTACATGCAAGTCTCAAAGATCTGTAACACTCTCAGGTATTTTTCTTTTCAATGATTTGAAGCACAGATTCTTGAAAATGCATATCTTTATTCAAAATAGTTATTGTCAGATCACAACTTGATGTTCTTTCTTCGGCTTATGAGTGACTGATAGCAAACTAAATATTTTCTTAGCCCCTCACAATACTGCAAAATTTTAGACTTTTCTATATAGAAGGAAATCAAAAAAGACAATTGAAATGTTTTTCAAATGACAATATTTATCCTTAGATAAGTAGAAAGCATTGTGGGAAAAGGAGAAAATGCTGGTTACCAGCATTTTCTCCTTTTCCCACTATGTTTTCGAAAGGCCTTCTTTCTCAGAAATATTAAATTGTGTGTTAAAGAGTAAAGCATTGTTGCAACAGCTTGTCGAAACATTAAAAGCAATTAAACTTGGATAAGAATTGTATTTCTGAATAAGAAAAACATTGTTTTGAACTTTGAATTTATATTGATCCAGAGTAAGTAACTGCAGAATTGAATGGGTATTTATTTGAAAGTTTGGAATTGACTAGACAACCGTGTTTTAGGACTGTCATGAAATCTTTGAAAACTGCAACTGGCCTGACACTGTCAAGCACAAGAAGGGTAGCTTTTAAGGAAGTTGCTAGTACAGATTTTTGAGTCTGATCTTTATACATGTACTACACTATCCTAAAACCATAGTAGGCAAGACATTGAACATTGAAATCACGTCTTTCTCACAGTACGCTGATTGAAAACATGTGGCAATGAGTGACGAGTGATTAGATTGAATTAACATTCAGATGTGTTTACAGTTTATTCATGATGATTTTCAGATTTAGATAAACTGTTGAGTGCTGCAGATGATGACGATGATGATGAAGATGATAACACTCAAGGTATACATACTTCACTATGGTCTTGTTAATTCTGACAGTAATTATAGTACAGCTTCTGTTTATTATAATTGATGTACCATGTCTTGGACATGGCTTTCAAATTGCTGTACATTCTTAATACAACACTTTAAGACACAGAAACACTCAGCTTTAGTTTGTGTTTAGGACATTGTGGATCATAATGAGGTACATTGTGGCAGTCAGGTCTCTCATCTTCATTGTCTGCATTTTTTTTTTTAGTTATTCTGCCCAAACTGGCATTGAAATGGTATACTTGTTAATTTTGGGAAAATTAAGGATGAAAATGATCAAAATAAACATTTCATTTATTTAGAGCTGAAAGAAGGGTAAGAATTAAAAATTTCTTATATAATAAGTCACATGTCACTTAGGTTAAGACACTTAATTTCATAAACTTGCTAAAGATAAATCACATGCCTGAAATCAGTCATTGAATTTTGATTATATCATACCTCATATTGTTTGTTCCCACCTACCATTCTTACCCTAATACTGTTTTCAGTCTATTTCTTGATACCCCCATTCCACTGGCGGCAGCAGTTCGAACCATTTCAGCTAACCTGAGTACGAAGTGGTCAAGGTGAGCTCTTGTGATCGTGCTGTGTGCGTAGTACGTCGTCCAGGCGTCAACATTTACATTGTGTGCACTCTAGAGGCCACATTTTCAGCGGTCCTACTAAAATACGCCATGGAGAATTTATACGCCATGGGAGTTTTTGCACGCCACAATTTAGAGTTGTACTAGTTTTTCTGAGTTTATACCCCCATTTTTCAATTGTAGGGGGTACAAAACTCCCAAATAAAAATTTCAGTGGGAACACTGCTTAGACAGATGCGTTTTACATCATTAACAGTAGGGTCTCTTCAGTTTTATCAACCATAGATGACTTTACTCAGGTGAGCGCTTTAGGCAAATGGCCCTCTTGCCTTCGAAAGCCGATGTTCAGTTGGTGCTATATAGAAACGTTCCAAAAGCACAACAGAAGCACAGCTCCTGCATATAGGTCATAGCAAGGTCAGCAATGTAGTAAGCCTGAAATCCAGTGCGGTAGTGGGAGCGTAGCAGAAGCGTCTTGGAAGCGCCGTAGAAGCGCGACAATGGTGTGACAGGATTGTGACCGACGCAGCGAGATCGTAACTGAAGTGTTCAATAAGCATACTGGAAACGCATGAGTCCCATAACGTTGCACGTGTCGACGCTTCTTCGGCGATTCGGAAGATTTTGGAGAAGCGCCATGATCGCCATGAGTGCAGTGGGATTGCAGCCCAGTGGAATGGGGGTATAAGAACTTTCTAGATTTTAAAGAAACACATATTCTGATTGACTACATTAAATTAGCCATGCTCTGTGGGGTTTACTGCTGCTAAATAATGCTGCAACAATGTTTGTTTGGGAAAGCTGCTGTTGACTAGAGTACTGGTAAAAGCAGCTCTAAGCAAACCATGGATGGATACACTGGAAGTTTTGGTATAGCTGCAGTAGCGTAGAAAATGACATTTAAAACTATATGAACAAAATAACAAGTAACGGTACCTTTTTCAAACCATAAATGTTATACAGGGTACATTATTATACTCATTTGACATTTTTTCTTGTTTACAGAGTCAGAATCAAAGAACAAAAGAAACATGGAAGGTAACTAACTAAATTTAACCCATTACCAAACCAAAAAGTTTTTTACTTGTCTTAATAAAAAGCATTTGCAGATGACAAGGTCATAAACATGTACATTCAGCTTAAATGGTGGTATAATTATGTCTTTAGAATGGTACAAAACATCGTAGGAAAAGGAGAAAATGCTGGCTACCAGCATTTTCTCTTTTCCCACAGTATTTTCAAATGGATTTGTCCACGGAGATGCTGAAACATGCATTGTGTGGTAATAGGTTAAACACTGTTATATCATCAAAGATGATCATCCAAGAGTTTCCAGTTTAATAATACCACCATTGCAAAGGGTTTTTCAGGCAGTTGGCTGACTGCTGTGATTGCTCTGACCAAGACTAAATATGGTCATTTAATAAGCATGCAGAGTCTTTTACTTTCTATTTTCAGTTTTAACTACGAAATCTCAACCATTCTATTGTGGCTACCATATATGCTATACATTCCTAAATAAAATGTGGATCAAATGATGGTGATGCCTGTAATAGTAAGAAAACAATTTTGGAAAAGGAGAAAATGCTGATTAACAGCATTTTCTCCTTTTCCCACAATGTTTTCTAAAGCGTTTCTGTTGGCATCATAAAAATTTCAAGATTTTGTGGTAAAAGGTCAAGTGCCATGCCCACCATAGGTTGTTTGTACCTTGACAGTGCAGATCAAGATCACACTGAGCATTATGTGCAGTTTGATCATGGATCTACACTATCTGATAACTTTGTAAGATAGTCACAGCCTGGAGCTTGCAATATTTGGGGTCCTTTTCTCATAACTTCATAAAACATGTCAATTTTCTTGACTTTATTCATGGTTTTCTTAAAATGTTATCTCATTTATTTTTTTTTATTTACTCTGTAGAATTTTTTGATGAGGATAAGGATGACGATTATGATGATGATGGTGATGAAAAAGCAGAAGTCCTCTCCAGGCATCGCAGAGATGTGGATGGTAAACTTCTTTCCAAGCCATTCAGACTACTTTTAAAGTTTATTGAGGAAAATATAAATTTTGCCAGAAACACTCAGAGCTAGAACAGGAACTATTAATGAGCAAGTCATTTGATTTCAATAAAAGTATATGAGGGGCATATGTTTTACACCATGCTCGATGAAAAGGGGATTTAATCCATTTGCAAAAAGTATCAATCCAGGTCAGCCTGTGCAGGCTGACCTGGATCAAAACTTTTTGCTATTGGTCAATTTTCTGCGTGTCAATGGACCATTCCTCCTCATGAGTCAATCAGTTGTTGGACAAAATGAATTTTATAAATGCATAGTTATGTGATGACTTACATGGTATAATGCATCATGGAGATGCATTAAACCCCCTTATACCAGAGTGCTGCTCACTCAAAAATTGAAAATTTCCAAGATCTTCTTAGAAACAATGACAACAGTCATTCTAGCAGCTTTCAAAACTCTTGTTGACCAATCCATCCTGTGTTTAAATAACCCTTTGACAGAAGGCTTTTGAAAATAGTGTGAGAAAAAGAGGAATATACTGGTAACCATCATCTTTTAATATATTCATAATTTTTTTCCACCCATTAAAAAACGAAAAAAAAAAAGACCACATTAACCATTTACTTAACAGTCCCGAGTTTTGACAACCCTGATTTCGAAACTAGGCTTTGAAACATTGTGATAAAAGGAGAAAATGCAGGTAAGCAGCATTATCTCCTTTTCCCACTAAATTTTCTATCCAATCAAGGACAAATACCTTGGTTTTAACCCTTTACCAAACAATCCCTGGTTTTTATGACCCTGAGATAGAAGCCTTTTGAAAACATTGTGGGAAAAGGAGAAAATGCTGATAACCAGCATTTTCTCCTTTTCCCACGATGTTTTCTACCCTGCTGGAAACAAATTTCAATTTTTGAGTTACGTTTATTTTGTCGTCTGCAAGTGCTTTCAATTTGGACCAGTCTAAAGTTTTGTCGTTTGGTAAAGAGTTAAGGCACTTGTGATTTGACTCGTCTGCAAATGCTTTCAATTTGGATGAATCTTAAATTTCGTCTTTTGGTAAGGAGTTAATTAGCCATATTTGATTTGTTGTCAGCAGTTGCTATCAATTTGGACAAATCTGAAATATTGTTTTTTGGTAAGGAGCTAATCTATGATGGGAAAAAAAAGCAAGTATTAAAATCATTGAGGTCCCACAACCAGTATGGCCACCATTGCTTGGAAAAAAGAATTTTAAAAAATATGCTTCCTCTGAAGCGCTAGAAACCACTTAGAATTGAAACTTGGCATCAGTAATCAGCATCAGTCATTTTACAAAAATTGTTGATCCTTTAATCATACAATCCCATTTTAACGACCCTGGGGACAGACGCTTTTGAAAACATTATGGGAAATGGAGGAAATGCTGGTTACCTGCATTTTCTCCCTGTCCAACTATTTTTTCTACCCTGTCAAAGACAGAATTTGTCCTTTGAGCTACATTTGATTTGTGGTCTGAAAATGCCTTCAACTTGGTCCTGTCCAAAATTTTGTTGTTTTGTAAAGAGTTAAAATGTTACTGAAGGTTGATCCTTGACCCTTTTTAAGGATAGGTCAAATGTTTGGCTACATTGTTCTATATGCTGTATGTGTTTATCAATCAGTTTTGCAAAAAAGCCTTCTGCTGCAAAAATATTGGACAGATTCAAAATCACTGGTACAGATATATTCATTGAATGAACATTGACTGACCAAAAAAATAATCTAAAAACATTTTTAGAATTGAATAAAATTATCATGGGGTGGAAACAGTGTATAGAGAAACTTTACTGGTGATTTTAATTATTAAAAGATGAGGATGATGAAGATGATGATGACAGTGAAGATTTATCAAGACAGGCAAGAGATTTAGAAGGTATTTTTCATTTTAATCCATTTAATAAATCCCCACCCCCATCATCCCTCCCCCCAACAAAAAAAAAAAGAAAAAAAAGTGCAGATATCATTAATTTGTTTTGAGCTCTAATCCTTTAACCTGCATCATACCATGTGGGGTCCGTATGGAACCCACATGGTTCTCTGTTTGTCTATGATAAAAAGTTGAAGCTGCAGGGAACTGTTATTTTAGGAGTTTGTTACATGTACTAAAGCTATTCTTAAACTGAATTTACATAGAAACTTTGGTGGCTTCAGAGTGAGTGGAATATAAAACCCAAAATCTCTTGGGGTCCATGAGGACCCCAGGCAATATCACTATCATTCTATATATCACCTCATACCCATGATCTAAATCTTATTTCCAGTGAGAAAAAAATCAATAAATAATACCAAGAGTAGTTGATTTTCAGTTACTAAACTTACACAAATAATATTCTGAACATTTGTACACAAGAAATCGAGAATGATACAAGTTTATGACTTGGGTCCACATGGACCCCACTTGGTATAATTGAGTTGGGAAATGTGTCGGTACCATGAAGGTTAAACAAACAAATTTTAGACTTTTCCAATTTGAGAGCATTGCAGACAACAAAGAAAATGTGAGTCAAACCATGGACTTTGCCTGTTGTAGGGTAGAAAACATTGTAGGAAAAGGAGAAAATGCAGGTAACTTATTTGAAACTAGGGGATCTTTCATCAAAATTAAGGCAACTAGAACATATTTTTAGGAAAAAATCTTGAACTTGTTAGAAAACAGGTCACCTCAGATAAAAGATAGGCTACAAAATTCAGTTTTAGAAAACTTTGTGTCCATTGTACAGGTAGACTGGTTCTTTGACCTGCAGAAAAGTTACCAACAGCTGATTGCACAGGCTGACATTGATCAATACTTTTTGCAGATGCATTTAGCCCCCTTTTCACAAGGCTTGACTCAATTTTGTTTTTCACAGAATCAATAAGTATGAAAACAAGGTATATTTGATTAAAAAGAAACTCATTGGTCCAAGTCTCAGAAAAACGTTGTGTGCACTGTAAAACCATGTTTCTCTGTTTAAAAGATGAAGATGATGATGATGATGACGATGATGATGAAGAGGAGGAGGATGAAAGAAAAAGAAGAGAGACTGATGGTAGTTATTTTTACTTGTCCCTTTTTTATCTAGTGTGAGTTGTACCCAAAGCATCAAAGCATCAGATATGGAAGAAAATAAAGGACTAACATCTTGCTTTTTAGTTTCAAGAATAACAGTTAACTTCTGTCCATGAAGGCAAACAGTTGCTCTCTATTCTTAACCCCTTTACAAAACAATCCTGTGTTTTAATTACCATGAGGAAGAAAGCTTTTAAAAACATTATGGGAAAAACAGAAAATGCTAGTAACCAGCATGCACATTTTTTCTTTCTCCAGCATTTTTTCTGTTCTTTTGAACACAAATACCTACATTTGAACAGAGCTCCAGATAAGAGGGAGTGATGGTATTCTAAAGTCATTATTTCTCTTTGAAACCCTATGTTGTGGGTTCTCATTAGAATCGTTTCAATGAGACAATTCTAATGATTACCCACAACATTGGGTTTAGTGGAGAATAATTAATACTTTCAATTTTGAAATCAAAATCACTCCCTCCAACTAGAGTTGTGTTTGAACCATATTTAATTTGGGATCTGTAAATGCTTTCAATGTGGACAGTCTATAATTTTGTTGTTTGATGAAGCATTAACCCTTTCCCAAACAATGATTTTTAGACCCTACACAGTTAAAAAAAAACATCTGCAGACTACAATTTCAAAGTTAATACAAAGGAACTGAAATTTACTGACAGGGTAGAAAACTTTATGGGAAAACAGCCTCTCCCTTACTACGTTTTCAAAAGCCTTCTTTCTGAGGGATGAAAAAACTCAGGTTTGTGTGGTAAATGGTTAATACTTTGTACATTGAACACAGCGTTTGAGCCATGTTTTGTGAAAAGGGAGTTTAATGTACATGTATCTGCAAAAAGTATTGACCCAGGTCAGCCTGCACAATTTGTGCAGGCTGACCTTGGAAAAAAATCTTTGTTTTTGGTCATTTTTTTGGATGTCAAAGGACCAGTCTACCCCATGGGTCAGTCAATTGTTAGATAGATAATGTGGATCCAAGATAATGTTGCATTTTGCTTTGTATAATCCATCATGGAGATGCATTAAAACCCCTTTTGTCAAAGAATGGCTCATTTATACCTTGTTTTTGTTTCAGTTGATGATGAGGATGATGATGATGAAGAGGATGATAGTGATTTTAATAAGATTGTACGAATGCTGAGAGATACAACAGGTAAAAGTTTTATTTTGATTTCATACAAATTCTTCCTGTGCCAGGACAGTTTACTGCCCCTATCCCAGCATCAAGCCCAGTGTGTCTGTCTATCTCAGCTAATTTATTTTAACAAGTTTCAAAAACTTTCCCATTGAATAGTAAAAAGGGAAAATTTTCTTTCAGAAAAAAACTCAGTTTCACATGTAATTTTCAGCTTGGCTATTTTTGAAAAAAAAACATCAAGGTATCAATTGTCATAACCCTGTTGTCCTCTGCACCGCTGTTGCACAAAAACTATGATATTTTCTGGTATCCCTCTTACTTCAAATATTTACTTCAAAATCGGACTACTTCTTAACCTTTTATCAGACAATCTCGATTCTTAACAACCCTATAGATTAAGCCTTTTCAAAACATAGTTGGAAAAAGAAAAAAAATGCTGATTATCAGTAATTTTCCTTTGTCCACAATGTTTTCAAAAGCCTACTTCTTCATTAGGTAGTTAAAATAACATCATCAAAGATAGAAGCTAAGTAACTATAACTTTTCAGCTTCTTACGTCATTGCAAACGTGAAGAACCTTAAAACGGTTACCAACATTTTTTACCACCCACAATGTTTTCAAAAGCCTTCCTTGACATTAAATATCGGGATTGTGTGGTAAAGGACTAATTTTTCCTTGGCAGAGAAAGAGTTAGCTAACACCAGTTGATTTTTTTAATTCAATCATTTTGAAGGAGATAAAAAGAAACAAGATGATGACGAAGATGATGATGATGATTTTGGTGAAAAAATTCAGTCCGTTGCCACAAGAGATTTAAGTACAAGTAAGTGCCTTGAGAGAAAGCATAAAACAGGATAAATCACAAGACAAGGGTGTGCAAACAAGTGTATCTTGTTGAGAAAATTGTTGTTGCCTTGAGCAGTAATCTTACTTAAAATTCCATGTAAAATCTAATTTTTAGTGGCTATAATCCTTTTCTAAACAATCATATGATTTTTTCAGTCTTAAGAAAGAATGCTCTTGAAAACAGTTAGATGAAATACTAATAATCAGTATTTTTAGCTCCTCTGGCTGAAGGCCAGCGGGCTTATGTCGTGGCACGGTGTCCGTCATGCGTCTGTCAGTGTGTTAACTTTTATTTCAAATATCTTCTTCTCTGAAACTATCAACCCAATTTTGATGAAACTTCACAGAAATGATCCTGCCGTGGTCTGCTTTGGAATTTCTTGAAAAAATTTGATTCCTTCAAAAACTCTGGTTGCCATGGCAACAAAACTGAAAAATATTGAAAATCTTTGAAAATCTTCTTGTCTGAAATCATAAGGCCTAAGGCTACCAAATTTGGCATGTAGCTTTATCTAGTAGACTACCAAGTTTCTTCAAATTACAGCCCTTGGGTCAAAGTTGGCCCCACCCCGGGGGTCACAAGTTTTACATGGGCTTAGATAGGGAAAACTTTAAAAATCTTCTAGTACCTAGTCATAAGGCCTAGGGCTACCAAATTTTGCATGTAGCTTTAACTAGTGGGCATCTACCATAGGTATCCAAATTAGTGCCCAAATCATAGCCCTGGGGTCAAATTAGGCCCTACTCCGGTCACAAGTTTGACATGGGCTGATATAGGGGAAACTTTAAAAATCTTCTAGTACCTAGCCATAAGGCCCAGGGCTACCAAATTTTGCATGTAACTTTATCTAGTTGGCCTCTACCAAGAAGGCCAAAGGTATAGCCCTGGGGTCAGAAGTTTTATATGGGCTTATATAGTGAAAACTTCAGAAATCTTCTTGTTACCATTCATACGACCTAGGGCTACCAAAATTAGCCCTGTCTCAGGGGTCTCATGTTTTACAGGGCCTTTTTGAGGAAACTTTGAAAATCTTCTTGTTTATAACCACACATTCTAGACCTGTATGGGGCTTTATCTTGTGGACCTCCACCAGGATTCAAGTAATTATAGCTCTGTGGTCAAAATGACTTTGCCATGGGATCATAACTTACTCGTAGGATTTTATAGAGAAAATTCTGTATGACTTCTAGTTCGAAGCCATTTGGCTAAGTATTGTAATATTTGGCTAGTAGGGTTTTACTTATTAGCAAGTGGAGCGATACAGGGCCATCTTGGCCCTCTTGTTTCCATTTACCACGGTGTTTTCTACCTTAGCATTGACAAATCCGGTGATATGGGCCACACTGAAATTGTTTTGTTAATTAAAAACAGAGAATTATCCCTAGCTGTGCCAGATAAACCCAATCGACGTTTTCTTTCCAGAAGAAAGGCTCTAATAAACACATTGTCAAGTTAAATAGTGTTCAGAATGTCTCAGCAAAACAACTACATGTACTTACACTGCATGTTTTATAAGTCTGATCTTGATCTACACTGGCTGCAAAGGCAGCTATAGTAGTAAAAGACCCTGTAATAGTTAACTCTTTACCAAACAACAAAATTTTAGACTTCACCAAACTGACTTGTGGCAGACACAATTTTGAATGTTGTTTTGATGATATGATTGTCTATAGAAGGGCAGAAAATACTGTGAGACAATAGTGGCTATCAGCAATTTGTCCTTTTCCCACCATGTTTCACAAAGTCTCTTCCCGAAAGTTGTAAAACATGGAATTGGTTGGTAAAGGGATAATGAAGCAAGTTACATTTAACAGGTAATGTTAATGAAGATGCTACAGAAAATCAACCCAACAGTTATGAAGCTTCCAATGATAACCCTGCTCAAAATGTTGACAAAAGAGAAGGTGAGTTTGCCAATCTTAGGATAGTTTTGACTCAAAAACAGACTGTATATCTTTTTCTGATCTTGATTCTACACTCTCATTTAATATATTTGGGTTTTGATATTTGGAACAAAACGGTCTCCAGATGCGATTCTTATTGTCTTTTTCAACACATTAAAAAACTCTAGTTCATTAATAGAGCATTTCAAGTATTATTGAAGATCATCAAGATAAAGCCAAACAGGAGGCTTTTACATGAAAAGAAATGGTAACTTACAGCCTTTCTACACCTTTTACCAAAAGTCACTTTTCAAAATATATGAATAAGTGCAACTATACGTAACATCTATTTTTTATATTGTGGATCATATTATCAAGTTAACATCATTGTTTCATGTTGTTTATTTGACAGTCACATTCTTCTGACCAACTTTTTGAAACAGGAAACATTAAATGCGTACAATACTTTGATTTGTCTTTTATTTTACAGCAGACTATGACTATGATGAAGAGGACCTAAATAGTAATATTGGACAACAGTTAGAAAAAAGGGATGAAGGTATACTATACAGTCGTTTTTAACTCCACTGGCCAAAGGCAAAAAGACTTGCTACATTGGTACCCATTTTGTATCCATCCACATGTGTGTTATTCTTTTATCACACAATTCCAAGTTTTAACGACCTTGAGAAAGATGCCTTTTGAAAACATAGTGGGAAAAGGAGTAACCAGCATTTTCTTCTTTTCCCACAATTTTTTCTATTCTATCAAAGATGAATTCCATCATATGAGCCACATTTAAGATGTCCACTGCAAATACTTCTAACTTGGAAAAGTCTACATTTTTGGTAAAGATTTAACTTTTATATCCAACATCTTCCTCCCTAAAGTTTACCCCATTTGAACCAATTTCATACAAATATTCCTACCATATTCAGCTTTAGAGTTTGATGAAAAAAACAAAACCTAGTTTCATTGAGAACTCTGGTTGTGATGGTAATAACAACTGAAAAATCCTTCAAAACCTTGTGTTTTATAGCCAGGTCTGATATAATTTTAAGTTTCCTCAGAAATATTTGGAAGAATTTTTTCACGTTTTGCATCAATGACCATAGGATATATATATATAGATCTCTTTCAGATACATCATAAAACATGGTAATGATAGGTGTGTTTTTATCTCTAAATCTGAAAAACTTCTAATAACAACATTTATATTCTCTCACTAAAAAAAAATGAAATTCGTTTATATCTGAACCATGAATAATCCATGGGGAGTGGGGGAGGGGAGGTGGGGGGCCTCTATTTGATTTTTGATTGAGTCTTGATTAGTCTGGAATTTAACTGACCTGGGCATGAAATGTGATCATGCTGTGTTTGTTGTCCTTCATCTGTTCAACATTTCACATTGCGTGGATTGTGGAGGTCACATTTCAGTCCAATTTTCATGAAAATTAGTCAGAATATTTTAGTATATCTTTGAAAATGGATGAGTTTGATACAAGAATTGGGTCAACCCCAAGACAACAATTTGTGCACTCTAGAGGCCATTTTCTGACCAACTTTCTTGAAACTTTGTCAGAATCTTAACATAGTATCTTACACAAATCTGTTTCAAAATATGTTTTTTTGGGGTCGTAAAGGATATCACTACATCAGATTTTAGGAAAACATGTCATCTATACATATCAAAATGTGGGACACTCCAATAAATCCTAGAAAACCTTTTGTGGCCACTCTAACGAACATAGAATCGTTCCAATGTTCTTGCGTCTTGGTCAGAATGTTTGACTTGATGGTATCTTTGATGCTTTCGAAAATTGGTACCTCAGGTCAAAAAGTAGGATACCTTGTAAACTCTTATGTGCAATTTAGAGGCACATTTTCAGTTAAAACATTCATGAAATTTTTTTATCAGAATATTTTTCAAGTTTAGAAACAGATGTCCTGGAGTCAACGAGGTGGTCACTTGATTAAATCTGAATAAATCTTGAGAATACTTTAGATGAAACATTCTATTTCAATTTTTATCAACCTTTATCACAGTTTTGTGTTTTGACATGAGTATACTGCTATTCTCTCAAAGGCACAAGGCAGCATGTGAGCAGTCAAGGTTCACCATAGCTCTCTTACTTTGCATTAGCATAGCACTGGAATTTTAACGCTTTTGCTTGTCATGAACAAAGCCCAATAGTTAGATCTGACAGATTCAGTGAAAAAGAAATATTTGAGCCATGATCTGTGAAAATGGAGTTGAATGCATCTGCAAAAAGTTTTGACCAAGATCAGGATGTGGAGTTCGCACAGGCTCACTTACATTGATACTTTTTGCTATTGGTCAAATATCTGGATGTCCAAGGACCATTTTATCCCATTAATTCAGTTGGTTGTTACACAAAATGACTGGTTTGGTATGATGCATCATGGAAATGCATTGAACCTCCTTTTGCCAAGCATAGCTCATGTGATATTTATACCCCCCGCAAAACAAATGTTTTCGGGGGTATACTGGAATCAGCCTGTCTGTCTGTGTGTCCGTCCATGTGTCCGTGTATCCGTCTGTGTACAAAATACTAGTAATGTTGTGTCGCAAACTCCTCCTACAGTTTTCCTTCAATTGTATTGAAACTTTGCACATATATTGATCATATATTGAAGATTTTCAAGACGCAATTTTCAAGTGTCAGCTCCTCCTGGTTGAGGAATTATCTCCCCTTGAACTTGACACTTTTTTCTGTCAAAGTGCTGGCAGGGGCATTAAGTCACATTCAGTGACAGCCCTAGTTTTATCTGCTGGTGAGTTTTGGTTTTCATTGTGTCAGACTGGTGATAAGAAATCTTATCAGTTTGTGACCTTCACATCTGAAGAAATTTTGTTCATACTAATCCTGTAACAGCCAGGATGTCTTTAATATATACAAACTTGATGTAGTGGTTATTTTGCATTTATGTCTATACTCTTGTTAACATCAGATAATTCATCAATATATTAGCCATGCTCTGGCAAAAGGGGGCTTAATGCTTCTCTGTGATACATGATACCAAGCAAGTCATCACATAATTATGTATCCATAATAGCCACTTTTTTAAACAGCCCACTTAATCATGAGGTAAACTGGTCCTTGGACATACAGAAAATTGACAAATTGCAAAAAGTTTTGGCCCAGGTCAGCCTGCGCAGGCTGACCTGGGTCGATACTTTTCACAGATGCATTAAGCCCCTTTTTCACAGAGCATGGCTCATATGTATATCTCTCTTTTAACTCTTTACCACATAATCCCAAGTTTTAACCACCCAGAGAAAGAAACTTTTTGAAAACATTGTGGGAAAAGGAGAAAATGCTGGCAACCATATTGTCTCCTTTTCCCATAATCTTTCATACTACATCAAGGAAAAATTCTGTTATTTAAGCCACAATTCAATTGTCTTCTGCAAGTGATTTCAATTTGGACAAGTCTGCATTTTTGTCATGTGCTAAAGAGTTAACAAATGTGCAGAAAATTCATATTATCATCAATTGACTGATTAAAAATTTGGTTGATTCAGATTGCATGAACATTAATGGAAAAACATACTTAACCTTTATTGTGCTGACTGCTGAGCCCCTGTTCAATGGCTGATTGGGACATTGGTGATCAAGATCGGACTAAACTGAATGTACTTTTAGCTTCTTTGCGAGATATTCTGACAAAAACAGCTTAGAAATAGAGAATATTTGTTTTTTTCGGTAAGAGATTGAAATTTATTTCATCTTGTGAACATCATCGGTAATATTTTCATAAGTAGCACAGCCGCTTGTGAAAATGTTACCCATGATGTTCACGAGATGAAATAAATTTTGGTCTAAATTCACCATAAAAACAAATATTCTATTGATTTCATGCTTCTAACCCTTTTTTTGAGGGGACTTACATCAAAATCCAGTACAGTTGTTTTCTGTAATTTCCTGTGGGGTACCTCCTCCACATAACAACACATTACAATATTACGTAAAACGCAAGAAATGTAGGGTATAATTTACGTCATATTTCCATCTGGTTGAATGGCAGGTGCTGTTTACCTAGGGACCTAGTGAGTGGGAACTACTGTTTCTGCCTTCAATTGAAGAGTTAGAAAATAATTCACTGGTCATAACCATGAAATATCAAACAATATTTCACCATTATTTCTCAATAAACTACCAAAAAGCATGAAATCAATTGCAATATCTGCGTCTTAAGTATCAACTGAGAATCTTGATTTCATTTATCTAGCACTACAAGGGGTAGAGGACATACATGAAATGTAAACTTACAGAAGTTTGCTTCATCACACCTCAGGAATAGTTTGACCTACCATCAGGAAAAATATATTTAATAAGGGTTGAAAATCAATATTAATACTATGATGGTTTTAATGTTTTTAAAAAACATACCAAAATATCAACTTTAACCCTTTACCAAATGACAAAATTTAAGTCTTGTCCAAACTGAAAGCATTTGCTGGCGACAAGCTCAATGTTGATCAGATGGTGCAATTATACTTTGATAGAACAGAAAACATTGTGGGAAAAGGAAACTAGCATTTTCTCCTTTTCCCACAATGTTTTCAAAAGGCTTCTTTCCCAAGGTCGTTAAAAGTCGGGCTTGTGTGGTAAAGGGTTATGACCACAATTATGACACATTTATTCTGGTAATTTCTGTTTCAGGGTCTGACCAGCCTATTAATGAAGAAAATGAAGATTTTTCAGAGAAGGATATTGGTAATTTTACCTCACCATTTTTTTCATAGTATACCTATCTAATCAAGATTGACAAAGTGATTTCTAGACTTTTGCTTCATCCTTTATCAAAAACCCTGACAAGGAAAGCTTTTGAAAACATTTTGGGAAAAGGAGAAAAGGCTGTTAAACAGCATCTTCTCCTTTTTCCACAATATTTTTTATTTACTCATAGACTAATATCATTATTTGAGTCAATACTAATTTCTGCAAAAGCTGTCAATGTTAACAAGTCTGAAATTCTTGTCTGGTAAAGGGTTTACATATTTAGCTCAACGGACTAAAGACTGGTGGGTTAATTTGTCTTTGCCCAGTGTCTGTTGCTGTGCATCACTCCTACCAGTCTTAGATTATTTATATATAATATGTGTGCTGATTCTATTACAGAATTGAGAGGTATAGATTCTCAAAATTGATGTCACTGCTCTTTCAGTCATTCTCAATTACTCAGGATCAAAGTTAGTATTCCGTTTCATATAGATTTAGATAGCTACAATTCCTCATTCTAGCCATTTTTTATGCATTTGCTTGCTTATAAGTCTGTGAATACTTTCATTTAACTCCTTGGCTGCTAAGTGCGACTCACTGACCTTTTTCGGACAGTGTAGATCAAGATCAGACTGCACAGAACGTGCAGTCTGATCTTGGATCTACACTGTCCGATAAGGAGATATCTTTTCTCCAAAAGTACTTTTGAAATAGGAAAATTTGGGGTTTTACCACGGGCTTGAAAGTTTCATTTCTTTTATATAGCAGGATAAGGGTAGATAAGTCCAATAGCATGAGGTTGTGAATATTTTAATTGTGCATGAACAATGCTAAGGTACTTGTAAAGGGAACATGTGTGTCAGTTTTTATCTATTTCTTCACATTGATCAGTTTGTTTGTTAAAATCCTTACTTTACTAGTTGCATGAAATGTTTTAAGATAATTCAAAGTTGTGTTTATAAATACATAAAATGCTGTCATTGTATTGAAAAAAAAACTGTATATTTGTAATACATAATCAGTTGCTATTACTTTGTTTATCATAGACAAGACAAGAACAAAGCCATTTTTCACAAATCTTGTCATTGATGAACCTGATGATTTTAGCATCAATGAACAAGGGGACAATCCCTCTGTAACAATAAACAATGCTGGAATGAAAACCAGAAATCAGAGACCATCTAGAGGACACAATAAACTGAATCTGATAAAAGTAAATAAACACAGTCTAATAGATAGTGACACTAAAAAGCCTTCATACAGCACCACAATTTATAATGAAAAGAAGCCTGTTTACCATAACAATGGAAAATATAAATCAGATTTAAAGCACCAGAAGAGAAGATTGAAAATCCTGCATTCCAATACAAATTATAATGATAATTCCATTATGTCTAAAGATGAGAAGACCAGGAGAGAGAGTTCAGATGTTAACATACCAGATAATGCTGGAGAACCACGTGGACCAATAGCAAAGGAGAACAAACTGAACAAGGTTTTTGCTGGAATGTTTGTCCAGAATCCCAAAGGTGTGATTTGTCAAAACTTTCCTGTTTCATAACAGAATTATATGAATAGTATATCTAGGTTTGAAAACAAAATCTGAGTTAAAATAAAATTAAGTTCATAGATTTGAAATCTAAATTCAAGAATGCATCATTTCAAGCACTGAATATTTGACGGCACTTCTTATACAGAATCAGCAATGAGGTCTATTTACTATTTTCCTCAAACATTTTATCAATAGATCAATAATTTTAGTCTGATACACTAAACACTTTTTTATTTCATAAATGACAAATCACATCTTATGGTATATTCACAGCTGATATTCAGTGGGTAGAGCCAGACATGTTGGCTAACTGTTGGGTTCATGCAATGTTGGCTCACTCATTTGGAAATGGATTTTCACCAAGCTGTAGCAAGGATGGTACATATAGTGCAAAGCAATGTTTTCTTCAAAGGTAATCATTGCTACACTTTCTCAGTTTTAATCAACATCATCAGGTTTATGATTAGTTTTGACACACATTGTCTGCCTTTGACTTTAAAAAAGACATGCCTAAGGTTGTCTATCTTACCGATACACTTAGAAGCATTATGCCAAAAGGTGTACATGTATGTCCATATTTTACTGATTAACTGGATATGTACCTCGACTCCAAACCTCAAAGTATTTCTTGCAACCCTGTACTCAAAGGTTTTCTAGGAATTTCCAAGTTTCTACTAATGAAGGTGGTGGGCTAGTATACGGCAAACAGATAATCTGTGCTTTGATTTGTTATGAAGTTTGTATTTATATACTTTATTAAAGATACCCATTTACTCATTTTAAGCCAAATATAACCAATTCCTTCGATATTTTATCAAACTGTAGTCATTCTTGTAGCTTCATGACAAATGTTACACCTGGCAGTTGTGAGATTGCATAGATTACGATGAATAGAAAATGTAATTTTGGACTTGGCTCTTATCCACTCGTTCAGTCGAGGATACCACATTATGCTTGTCATGTGACTGTGTACGACCTTTGCCTTGCATTCATGTAAATGACAAGAAAGTGGAGCCGAGATACACTACACAGGTCTACTGCCATAATCTATGCCACAAGAACCCAACAGCAATTTACTCAAGGATGTCGAAATTTTATATCGAGAGTGCAGTGGAATGATTTTAAAGACATTAGAAATGTAAATTTCGTATGTGCACATTAATATTTAGCGATTTTAGATTGCTGAAAGAATGGGAAACCCCATGATCCCACAAATAGACGAGTGCGCCATTTCCCATGTTGAAACAACAAGTAGTCTAGCCTTCTGTTTTAAGATGGGGGTGTGTAAATGACTGTAGTGATACACAACCAAAGTCCATTTGAAATAACAAGTCTCAAACTTCTTTTCATTCTTTTGGGCTATAGATATTGCTAATTTATTGATTTAAACACATTTCTACATTCGGCTAAAATGAGTAAATGGGCATCTTTAAGTAACATCACAGGAAACTACACAGATAGCTACATGTATGTAAACATTGAAACTTTGACTGAAAGTTACCATGCCTTTTGATTTTCAGTGAAGTAGATAATTAATTTTTTACCAAACAATAAAATTCTAGACTTGTCAAATTTAAAAGCATTTGTAGATAACAAATGAAAGTTTGCTGAAATGATGGTGCTTGTCTTTGATAGGAAAGAAAGCATTGTGGGGAAAGGAGAAAATGCTGGTAACCAGCATTTTCTCCTTTTCCTACAATTTTTTCAAAAGCTTTCTTTGTCAGGGTTGTTAAAACTCGGGAATGTGTGGTGAAGGGTTAAAGGGCAAAAAAAGGCTTTGATATGATAAGAGCTGTCAATATTTCCAACTTTTCTAGCTTTACATGAAAGCCTTAAATCCTATGGCCACTTTTCACTAAGATTTAATTGAGGTTCTTAGCTTTTTGCTTTAATCTCCAAGTTACAACTGGTCTCTTTTATCATACCAACTGGGGGTATGCCTTTCCATCTATCATAATCTCGGTTAAATCTCTTTTATCATGACCACAAAGAAAGTGGTCTTAGCTTTCATTAAAAAAAATGTACAACACAGACTTGCAGATTTCACATGAAAAGCAAGTATTCTGCATGACTCAGCTGTCTTGGGTAACTTTCATGTTGGAATCATTTTATAAATAAGGAGCAAAGTTCAGAATGTGCTAATTAGTGTGAAGGTGTATTACATGGGGGCAAAGCGTTGGCAAAGTAGGGACTCTGGAGTCGAGCTTGGTAGCTCAGTAGGTAACACACATGGCTCGAAACCAGAGAGTTGCAGGTCTGAAACCCAGGCTTGGCCAGTTTCTTTCTGAGAACTGATGTTAGTCATTGTGACAGGGTTCATACTCATGTGAAATACTAGTTAAAAGAAACTGCGGGAATGCATGGATAGGTGCACTTGCCTCCTTATATGTAACTGAAGAAGACTTTCAAATACAGCATGTATCCTATGTGCAAATACTCCTCTGGCAACTTGAAGACTGAAATACTTTTTTACCCTTTACCACACAAATCTGGGGAATAGGACTTTAGAAAACATGGTGAGAAAATGCTCCTAACCAGCATTTTCTCCCTTTACCACAATGTTTTCTGCCTTTTCAAAGACTAATCCTATCATCTGAGTCACATTTAACTTGGCGTCTGCATTATGCTTCCTATTAAGCAAGGTCTAAACTTTTTGTCGTCTGGTAAAGATGTGAGATAAAATTGTCCTGTCAGGTCACATGAGGATAGTGTCCTCATAGACGGGTCAGTTTTACAGGCACAAATAACTTGGTTACTATACAGTTTTCAGCTGGACATTGCCATGAATGGCAAATGTTTACTTAAGTTAGATCATGCTTTCCAATACAACCCAATTATTAACGCGTTAATCAAATCTTGCTTAGTGATAGTTTATAAAAACCTGCCAACAGTGGCTATAAGATTGTACTTAGAGATTAAGTCAAGATATGATAAAGAATTTCAAAGTATTACAAACAGAACATTTGTCAGTCAGAGGCTGTTTGAAAATGACAACAAAAGAATGCTTATGCTTGGTAGATTTCATGTTGACAAATCTGCAGCCATAGAATATTTCCAGAACAATATTTCTATAAAGTAAACATGATGTTACTTATTTACTGTAAAACTAAAAAGCACACGAATTTGACTTTTTGCTTGCCAGTGGACTGCCTATGGAAAAGGGCACAGGTACTGGTTACAACTTTTGTTTTTCCCATAATGCTTTCCATGCAATTCAAGATACATGTACGAGGGTCGTTCGAATATTATCCAGATTAAGTCTATAAATTTTTAATGAGTTATCGAAATGCAACAAAAGTCCACTAATCGTAAACGGCATTCATTATGTACAAAAGTGCAAAATATTTCAACAATCGAACAATACATGTTGATTTTACACGCAATCAAACATGCACAGGTACTAGGAACCGGCGCACGAAACGCTACAATATACGACATCATCAACGTCGTCGGAAAGTCATCAGGCAACGTTACCTATTCTTTCTCGAAGTACTTGCCCCTATGCTCAATGCATCGTCGGTGACGGCGTACCCACTGGCTGTACACATCCCTGTACCACTCGAACTTGTACTGCTTCGTAATTAAACGTGTTGCAACTCGCAGTTCTTGAAGGGACTGATACTTCTTACCCTTTAGTTGTGCCTTTATGGTTGGGAAAATGGTGAAGTCAAATGGTGCCAAATCTGGAGAGTAAGGCGGATGGGACAAGGTCTCAAGTCCAAGTAAAGCCAGCTCCAGATCTGTGGCCCCTGCAGTATGGGACGAGGCATTGTCGAAGGTCTCTGATAAGGTCCACACTGTCAAACGCCAATCTCGCCTCAGGGCCTCGCCAATGGACGTTACCAACGTCGCTGGTATTTCCTTCTTTCTACATCTTCCTTCTCGGGCGTTAATGTTTTCTTCCCCTTCTTTGAAGCGTCTATGCCAATCATACACCAGTGTCCGCGTGAGCGATTTTCTGAAACATTTAACCGTCAAATGACGTCAAATTTACTCATGATGTAAGTAGCACCAAATCTTGTATTCTGCTTAAATTTCATAACGTAATCAGTTACAAGAGAAACAATATGTACAAGAGAAGGGCGAGTATAGATATAATATTTTGCGCTGCTCCAGGAACACGTTACCATGGCATTTTTGCGTTTTATGAAAGAAGTATATAAAATACGCATAGACATGCGTGGATTGAATTCCGATAGAGAATGATGCAAAATTTAGCATGATTGCTTCGCAAATAATTTTTTATAAGGCAAAATCCGGATAATTTTTTATCAACCCTTGTACTAATAAAAATAT
Organism: Hippopus hippopus; assembly: GCA_946811185.2. Taxonomy (NCBI): domain Eukaryota; kingdom Metazoa; phylum Mollusca; class Bivalvia; order Cardiida; family Cardiidae; genus Hippopus; species Hippopus hippopus. Next base: position 43,869,193 of record OX328107.1, on the reverse strand, counting down.
GTAATTTCCACTGTGTTTAAGAGCAAATATATAAATAAAGAAAAAAGATAATGGTTTTTCACATGTATTGCAAGCGTATTTCAGTGTGAATTTGTGTGTTAAACTATATCGCTCCATATTTACAGAAAAATGCTAAAATGTGAATTTTGTAAGGGCTGTTTATATGGGTCTATGAAATGTTGTTCCACTCCTGGATTGAGCTAACAATTGTTAGTTTTTACATGTTTAAAGTTAAAATAGGGGAAGGTATAGCACCCTAGTCCAAACTATCATTCAGGTGTTCAGTCAGTTGACTTGGGTCTGGACTTTTGGCAGGTCAGTCACTGTTGAATGCAATTTGTGAGAGGAAATTCCATGGCTTGTGGCTTTTTTCTGCTGAAACAGAGTGACATTGCAGCAGTTATCTTGAAACAGTGCAGTGATGTGCCTTGGAAGAATCTCATCACAGTACTAGGGCAGCTTTGGGAATTTCAATTTCACCCACCACAAGAGGTGTGTGTTAACCATGGGCATTGCCTGCTCAGACCAAGATAGATACACCCCCTGAAAACAATCTTGTAATGTTCCAGTACACTACAGTCAGCAAAATATAAATTTTGTGATGTGCTAAAACCCTGCCATAGTTTGAAAAATGGTAAATCTGAATTCATCAGATGAAAGAGCACTATTCTCTTGTTGCCTTTTCTGTTGCTGGTGTGTATGTGCATATTAAACATGATATATGTGGTGACATCTCATCAACACACAGCCAATCTAAGGACAACTTCCTCATAGACCACTCTCAGATAACCATTGTGTACAGTTTGGACTAGATGTCCACAACATGGAAAATCTCTAAGCCCCATTGCTTTAAAACATGGATTTTACTCATAGGGGCAGGCACATGAAAATCAAGTTTATTTAACTTTTTTTTGGTAAGGTCTACGATTCAGTTATAAATGGTACCAGAAGTCCGATGTCTGTCATGTTTTGTTCAGTGTGTTCTCCTCTTCTTCAAAATCTTTGTGTCACTCGTTTTAGTAGCCCGAGTTGTAATGGGTTAACTGTTAGAGCTTCCAGGTTTATGATACACACACTATTGTTAGTTTGATATCAGGACTCAGTTATTGCAGTTTCAAGCCTGTGTTTAGTTTGACAGAATAGCTAAAAAATAAATGGCAGGCAGTGTATATCAAGCTCAGAATGCACATTCTGTGCAAACTGAACTTGATCTTTAATGTCTGCCAAAGCAGCTCAAGTTATCATTACAATTTCAAAAAATTAGTTATTTTCTGCCTTCTGCACTGTGCAGATGAATCTGAATATGTGGACATGTACTTTGTTTTGTCTCAGCAAGAGTTGACTTTTTTAGCATGCACATTTTAGAATAACTAAATTCTGTTACTTATGCTTCACTGGGGTTTTCAGACAGAACTGAATTTCTGGTAATTTGTGTGTGTCAATAAGTACCCTTTTATTTTATTTAAAACATCTCTGATGAAAGTATTGAACCAATTTTTAGCTTCACTGGCCTTTGCCAGTGAAGTTATCATGGCCCTGTGCCACTCCTGCATGCTTGTGCATCTATGCGTGCATCTGTGCATTAACTTGTATTTTTCAAACTTCTTCCTCCCTAAAACTTCTTTCACTATTTTATCCAATTCTTGCCAATTCTTGTCAAACTTCATAGAAATTATCTTGCCATGGTCCTCTTATGAATTTCTTCATAGAAATGATCCTGCCATGGTCCTCTTATGAATTTCTTCAAAGCATTCAGTTGCAGTAAAAACTCATGTTGCCATAGCAACAGAACTGAAGAGTACCTAAAATCTTTAAAACCTTCTTGTCCAAAATCATAAGGCCAATGGCTACCAAAATTTGGCATGTAGCTTCAATTAGTAAAACTCTACCATAAGCCTGCAAGTTATAGCCCTGGGATCAAAATGGCCCGGCCCTAGGGGTTACAAGATTTACATTGGCTTATATAGTAAAACCTTAAGAAATCTTGTTGTTCTTTTTCATAAGCTTTGGACTACCAGATTTAGCTCAATCTAATAACCCTGTATAAGGCTCATTCACATTATAGCCTTGGGGTTAAGATAGGCCCCATCCCAGGTGTCACAAAATTTACATGGGCTTACATAGTGAAAACTTTAAAAATCTTCTTTATCCTAACAAGAAGGCCTAGGGCTACTTAGTTTAGCACATAGCTGTATCTAGTAAACCTCAACCAAGATTGTTCATACCGTAGGCCTGGGATCAAAATTAGTCCACTTTCAAGATCAAAGGTTTAACATGTGCTTTTACATTGAAAACTTTAAAATCTTCTTGTTTCCAACCCAGCTCTTGTGTCCAACCCAGCTAAACCTGTAATATTCTCTATGTATAATCATCTAGTATGCCTCAACCAAGCTAATTCAAAGTACATCTGTTCTCTTGGGATCGAAATTGGCCACACCCTTGTTTAACATAATTATGTGTATATAGTGAAAAGTTCACAAAATCTTATTGTTTTTAACCAAAATCCTACTGCTATCAAATTTTGGCAGTAGAGGATCACCACTACGTTTGTTTGGAAACTTCAAATAGTTTTTTGTTTCTAACCACTTAGCCTAGACCCATATTGTTTGATATATAGCTTCAAGTAGTGGACTTCATCCAGGTTTCAACTAGTGATAGCCTGTTGATCCAAAATGGCCCCACTGGGAGGGGTCAAAACTTTTATATTGGATTTCATAGAGAAAACTTTAAAAATCTTATTGTTCCAAACCATTTGGCTTTGAAACATAATATTTGGTGTGTAGTACAGTGTGTTTCATATTATCTGTCCTTATTTTTAGAGTCAATCTTTTCAACTAATTTCAATTTAAACTGAATTGAAAGCTGCCAACTTTTTGTATACATAATGAAATTTCATTTGATATTTAGAACATAGACATTACTCTTACAATAGTTAATACACTACACTTTTTTTTCTGACAAGTCCATTTTACAACAATGACGTCTACTCGTGTGATTCTGACGTCCAGTTTATTGTTCGAGTTTTTCATGACATGTCTGCTTCCCCCTGCTATTTTCATAAATTTCTGTCTTAATAGCAGCTTTAAAGTCCTAAGCAGCATACCTCCTAACATTGGGCTGTACACCTTTAATAAGACACCTTACAAGAAAAAGTCTGGAGGGTCAGAATGTGTAAGCATTCCTGAAAGATATTAACATTTGCCAGGACAATTTCAGATGTCATTCAATTTTGCTTCCAGTCGTGTTTTGTATGGCTCCTCCTTTCTAAAATCAAATACATGTAATAGTACACCTGTCTTCAATGTTAATGCCTTTTTCTTTTTGCATCGGAATGAAATTCTTCCTCAGAATGTTCAGGTAGCCTTTATCATTTACTGTCTTAGCATTGTCGGCGTCGTCTGCGAAAAAAATGGGAACCAGTATACCATCAGCACTAAAAACAGCCCATGAGGAAATTGTCTCATTGTGTAGCAGTTTTTCGATGTGAAATCCCGATTTTTCTGTTGCTCTAAACCCAGTTTGCCGCTTGTAAACCTGTACGCTCCGAAGATAATCTTTAAACAAAAAGTTGACATCATTTAAAGTCCCAGAATTGATGTTATGTAGGACACTTGTTGTGAAATGGACTTGTCAGAAAAACTGTAGTATATCAAAGAATGTTTAGGTAATTTCTGGGTATTATATATCAAATGAAATTTTATTATTTTATTGTGTCTGTAAAAAAGTGGTAGCTTTCCATTTATTTTAAACTCACATGTGTAGACAATATTCATGTGTAGAATAGGGACAGATATTATGAAACAACCTGTATGAGATTGTGGACCTCTACCGAGAATGTTCAAATGATAGCCAGTGGTTCAAAAATTGGCCCCAATGCCAATTACATTATAAATGGCATGTGCAATTTACTAGGCAACTAACAGGGTCATTATGGCCCTCTTGTTTCGAAACTTTACAGAAATGCTCCTAATATGATTGCTTTCAAGGATTCCTTCGAAGAATTGATTCAGTCAAGAACTCTAGTTGCTATGGCAAAAAACTTAGAAAATATTGAAATTTTCTCAAAAATATTCATTCTTGGAATTCTCGGTAAAATTCGCAAAAATGATCTTGAGTGCCTTGTGCAAATTGTTGGTAAAACTTTGATCTGTGAAAAACATAATCTCATGAGTTCAAAGGGAAACAAATAATGTTTTATGATATTTGAAACCATTTATCTCCCCTGGTTTCCGTTGCTTTACTACAATGTGGTTGGTATTTTATACATGCAAATTTTCTGTGTAGGAAAGCTTTTCATTCATATTGATTTGTTGAGATACTTTGGTTATTCTAAGAATATGTCAAATAATAAACAATATGCAATCTTTTATTAACACTGCTTTTGTTGCAGAACTTGACCATTCATGCTAATTTTAAAATGGGGTTTTAGCTCCTTAACAAACAACCGGTTTAAATTGAAAGTATTTGCAGACAACTAATTAAATATTGCTTAAATGGCAAGATTTGTCTGTGATAGGATAGAAAACATTGTGGGTAAAGGAGAAAATGCTGGTTACCAGCATTTTCTCCTTTTCCCACCATGTTTTCAAAAGCCTTCTTTCCTAAAATCTTTAAAAGTTGGAACTGTGTGGTAAAGGGTCAAGCTATAAAATCTTTGGAAATCATCATTTCTAAAAAATATTGAGAATTAATTTATATACTGTATTTGTAATGAACGGTCCGGTTGCAGCGAACTTACTTTCTGGCGATTTTTCGCCTCTCACCTCTAATGTATGTGAGAAAAGTAGTCAGTGGCTTTGGAAAGAAAGTTGTCAGTACTGGTGTGAGCCAGGAAACACATGGGTGCGTCACTGACTGCCATGATATTACCTAAGCTGTTGAAATGGCGTTAAACTCCAATACAAACCTTAAGCAGACTTTCATATTCATGGATCTCATTATGGTATGTGGTAACACATGACCACTTTGGGGCTTTGCTGACTTTTTCATAGCCTGGCTGCCTGTCTTCATTTTTTTCCTTTTCTGTCATTTCAACGTTGTCTGCGCATGTCATATTCTTCGAAGATTCGACCTGTCTGCTATGACGCATCGCCCATCCCATACACTTGGGAAAAGTAGAGCTTATACCGTAGCTATTACCCAAGCCTGTAGGGGCAGTTTTGATAAATGGCCAGTGCATAGGTTACATACTAGCTGATCATAGCTGAATGAATCGAACCAGGTAGCATTTTATTGAGTAAATGTTTATTTTATTTTGAAATTCAAAGTAACGGTTGTCATTTTGAAAAGTAATCCGGTTCTGTACCCAGAATGCTCAAATCAGATAGATGTGTATTTGTAGAATGCCATCTAGCGGAAGATAATGGTCATTTCAACATTACTTTGTCAAAAGATAGTAATAATGAAAGCAATAAACAGGTAGCTGTGAAAGATTAAAAGCAGACTGAAGTTCTAACGACAGTATGATAGGAGGAATTAAGAGAATATTACCGCTTGGATCCAGGCTAACTTTCTCTATAAATAACTGCACTACAGACTTCTTACTGCATTACTAATAATGGTTCACAATAAGACAGTGGATCAGTAGAGAAAATCATTGCCCTCTTGAAAGGGGGTTCGGTGCATATGCAAAAAAATATCTCCCCATGTCAGCCTGCACAGTTCACACAGGCTGACATGGGTAGAAACTTTTTGCTGTTTGTAAATTTTTTGCATGTACAAGGACCATACTACCTTGTGATCCAGTCAGTTGTTAGACAAAATGGTTTTTATGGATCCCTGATATGTGACGACTTGCTAGGTATAATGGATCACAGAGATGCATTGATAGTGCTTTAACTAGCAGTTTCGTCTTCTTCCACAATGCTTTTGAATATATTCTTTCTCAGGTCATAAAATCATTGGATTGTTTCGTAAAGGGTGAAAGGTCTTAATCTTCATGTACCGAATGTATAGTTTTCTTGACAAAGGGAAATAACTCTTCAGGCTAAATCTTAATTTGAGGCATTTCTGTTCTAATTGCATCTCAATAACAGTATCTACAGTCTCAAAAAGAATGCTATCAGCTTTATTGGAATGAGCAGTATCTCTTTTGATGTTTTCCACAGATTTGAATCTCACAGTAATCCAAGAGATTTCCCTAGCTGTTTTTAGTGGCTCTAGGTCCCAAATTAACTTGGCCTTCAGTTTCACCAAGAAAATGCTCCACAGGTTCAAAGTAGTAATGGGAAAGGTTAGGTAATTGGGAGACAATATTTACAGTTAGAAATGTCCTCTTCATACCTCTCACAGATTTCTTCATCCCTAGGATAATAAAGAAGCAAGACTTTTTGGTGATAAGGTCAAGATTTAAATCATGCAAGCAGGATTATCCCTTTACCACAATCCCTAGTTTTAACGACCCTGAGAGAGAAGGCTTTTGAAAACATTGTGGGAAAAGGAGAAAATGCTGGTAACCAGCATTTTCTGCTTTTCCCACAATGTTTTCAAAACTTTCAGAGAAGAATCCAATCATTTGAACAACATTTAATTTGTCGTCTGGAAATGTATTCAAATAACAAGTGTAAAATTTTGTAGTTTGGTAAAGAGTTAAGCTATAACAACTTTTCAAACTTGGGGATTATATACAATTCAGCCAACACATCACACACTGAGTCTGAGAATTCTTTTTATCCAATGTGGTTGTTAATCATTTACATTCTGACACAGTTTATACCACATGTACTTGTATTTTTAAGTGAAAAATATAATTCATAAAGATAAAATATTATGACCATGGTCAGGTGTGAAACCAGAGTTTTACATGCATCTACCAAATGGTCTGAACTGAAATTCGATAAAGAAAATGATATCGTTCTCCAAGTAACTAAAAGCATTATTTAATATTATTTCCCAATTTTTGTTCTCATGCCACTTTCACATTGTGCTTTAAAGGTGGGTTATTTAGATTTCTAATCTTACCAAACTTCAGAAATGAATCATGTCACTGAATTAACTTAAGCCATAACTGGCAAATCTTCAGGACAGAACAGAAAGACAAATTTAAGATAAGAAAAATAATTTCAGTAGTATTTCCGTAATGGACTCTGTAGCTAATTTAGGTTTTTTTAGATTTCATGCCATGATTTCGCTGAGATATGTGGGAATGTCACATGATCAACAACACACATTGATTATGCAGTATTGTATTCAAATAAGTGTGATGACATCATATTAGATCTCCTAGGGCGATGCACAATTGGGCTAATTGGCAAGACAATGGGGCTAAAAAAAGATATGATGGGGCTAGAAAAAAAAAGTATGAATGGGGCTACTTTACCTGTATTTGTATTAAAAGTAAATGGGGCTTATCCAGTTGCATTCAACTGTATTTTCTTGCAGAAAAAGGCAAGATTACTAAGAATTTCTACTCTGTAATAAACAACTAAGATCAGACAAAGTAAAATGAGTATATTTTGAGTTTGAATTCACTAAAACATTAAAATGCTATGATTACAGTTAGCCCTAGCTTTCCATACGTATATATCCTGGAACTTTAAAATACTAAACACAGTTTCTACCTTCAAGTAACACTACATAATTATATGCTTTTATATATATACATATGTCCTGAAACTTTAAAAATTTTTATACAGATTCTCAGTCCATTCACTGGGTGACTTCTTGCCCTTAATTTATACCCAGTACTTTTCACAAAGTCGGAACGATTTATTTCATTTATTGCACCTATTAATGCACAGGTAAGAGTAATGCGGCAATCTCATAAAAATAGACTGGTTTACTGATTGCAAAGCAACCAACCGGTTCTTTGAACTCCAAATTTGCACCTTTTTACTGCATGTAACAGTCTAGTTTCTTTCTGTTTGTAGAGAATAGCATATTTTGTAGTATTTATAAGTGTTAAGGAAAAAAAAATAGTTTGCTGCAAAAAATCTACAATGGTCCCTTTAAGCCTTTGATAATTACATGAAAAAGGCAGATCAGGGCCTGTATTCACCATTCTGAACTGAATTCATAGCTTTATTCTAGATGTAGAAAGTAACACAATTTCTGATTGACCAAACCATTTGGTTTAGCCAATCAGAAATTGTGTTACTTTGAAATTTAGAAAACTCTGGAGAATTAGACTCAGAATTTTGTTAAGTATGGCTGGTAAATAAGGACCCAGATATTGAGATTTTTATGATTTATAATTGTAGATATTTTCATATTATCTTGTAATTCATATGTCAAATCATCTATTTGTATTCCTGTAAAGCACGAGGGATTTTCTTCTCTACTGCTTTTCTATAGTAACTCTTTAACAAAATTTTAGGCCTTTCAAAAATGAAAGCATTTGCAGACAACATATCAAGTGTGAATCAATGGAATTTATACCTGAAAGGCTTTAAAACATTGTGGGAAAAGGAGAAAATGTTGGCTACCAGCATTTTCTCAATTTCCCACAATGTTTTCAATAGGTTCTTCCTCAAGGTCATTAAAACAAAGATATGTTTGGTAAGAAATTTGGTAAGTTATAGATAAGTTATTGGTTAATGTAAGAAATGGGTTAAGTTATAGTCATGTACCTGGAACCATGAACAAACATTGTGTCGGAGAGCTTAAACTCAATAATCTGTGAAAGCATGTCCAGCATTTTCTCCTCTTTCCCAAACTGTTTTTTAAAAAGTTTTACTCCAATACCACACAGTCCTGGGGACCGTTTTATTAAACTACTTATGCAAATGTAACTAAGATTTTTGTAAGTTCTTACGTAATTCCGAGTTTTGCATTTTACTAAAGTTTACATAGCTAAATTCGAACGTAAGTTTTTGCGTAACTCTACGTACAAAAATATCGGTCATAAGTAAGAACATAGGCCGAAATCTGGAGCCATTTTTTATATTGCGTCATTATAGAGGAAGAAATTTGAGAAAAACACTATAATAATCCTCACAGCTGTCCGAAGAAGTCATAATTTTCATTTTTATAAGATTTTTTTTTTCACATGTACAGTATCCATGTTTGACAGAAAAGGCTGACGTATGAGATGACATAAGGCGCGGGAAATGTTGGTTGGTTGGTTGGTTGTATTGGGGTTTAACGCCACTTTAACAGCTAAGGTCATATCATGGCGGTAGGTGACGCACATGTGTTTCCTGGCTTTCTCACACCAGTACTAACACAACTTTCTTTCCAAAGCCACTGACTACTTTTCTCACATACTTCAGCAGAGGTGAGAGGCGAAAATACGCCAGAAAGAAGGTTCGCCTCAACCGGGTATCGAACTCACAACCACCAGGTCATGAGTCCGACACACTCACCACTGAGCCACCCGGGCGGGCGCGGGAAATGTAGGGTAAATGTGTGTGAATTACGTCACATTTTTGTCTAGTTGAACGGCACGCGCTGTTTACCTAGGTAACAAGTGCGCGGGAACTACTGTTTCTGCCTTCAATTGAAGAGTTACGGAAATACTTGCTTACACAAATTCACAAACTTACGAAAGTTTAGTAAAACGGATTTACGAATTTCGTAAATCTGAATGTAGGCGTAAAGTTACGAAAATTCTTACGTACAAACTTACGAACTGTTAGCAGAACGGTGCCCAGAGCTTTAACAATCCTGAAGAAGAAAGTTATTAAAATATTATGGGAAAAGGAGAAAATGCTGGTAACCAGCCTTTTCTCCATTTCCTACAGTGTTTTCTACTTTCTCATAAAACTTTTGCTCATTTATATCAGTTTCAAAATATTCACCAGCAAATGTTTGTAACATAGAGGAGCCTTGCATTAGTCATTTGGGAAAGGGTTAAGGTTGTTAAAACACAAGACTTTTTTGGTAAAGGGCTAATAAATATTTGTATGGAGCAATTTGTCTTTTAGCAACAAGGTTTGCTTAATTGGTCTGCAGGACGAAAGCAGGCCCCTGCAGATGGCTATGTTATCATAAACTGATAAATTCTACTGAGAAAATTTCAATGTATCATGCTTACTCCCCTGTTGTGGATCATTCCATTCTTTCTGAAAAATAGTCATCCTGGGTCAAATACAAAGGGTAACAGTGTTTACCCTTTACCAAGCAATCCTGATTTTGGTCGGCTGTTTTCAAAGAAAACATCAAGGAATTATCATAGCCCTGTTGTTGTTTGCGTCATTGTGCAAAAATAATGACATTTTATAATATCTCTTTCGTTACTGAAGATATTTTTCTACTTGGAATTTTCACCGAAAATCTGTTTCTAAAAGCAACTGCAGCTGAGCATTGGCACCCTCGTGCAATGGTCTTGTTTTACCAATGCTGAGGAAGACTGATTTTACAAACATTGCTGGAAAAAGAGGAAGTCCTTGTAAGCAGTATTTTCTCCCTTTTTCACAATGTTCTCTACCATTTCAAAACCCCCATATCTTTTTTCAGATGCTGGTGTGTAAATCGAGATGGGAGCCCACAAGATCCATATTTTGATACAAGATTTTTCTATGCTGTTAAAGGTGCAATGCATAGCTGCATACAGGTCAACTAATAACACACAGGCTTAGATCAGATATATATGATTACAATTATTTAATTAAAATGTTGATATTTAAATACATGTACAGTATTACTGTGTTGAACAGTTAGTGTATTTTAACCCTTTACCACATAGCAAGAGTTTAGACTCATCAGTCTTGAAGGATTTTACAGACTAAAGTTAAAATGTTTTTCAAGATAGTATTTGGCATTAAACAGGTAGAAAATATTATGGGAAAAGGAGAAAATGCTGGTTACAAGCATTTTCTCCTTTCCCCACAATGTTTCCAAAAGCCTTTTTTCTTAGGTTTGTTAAAATTCGGGACGTGTCATAAAGGGTTAAATGTTATAATTGATATATATGTAGTTTATAAAAATAAATGTTTGGAAAACAACACTGGAAAACAGTATTTATTCATGTTTGACCTATCACATATTCCCCTAGAAAATGTGGGTAGTAACATTTATATCTAAGAAATTTATTAAAAGCAGTACAAAAATGCATAAAATGAAAGGAAATATTGAAAAAGCCAGCCATCTACATTTCACAATAATGTAGAGTTTTAGATTGGCTGTTTTTGAAGAAAAAGCCGAGGTATTCTCATAGCCCTGAGACCAATACCAAGAAAGTAGCCTGCCTATACAGCTATGCCAAAAAAATAGCCAACATATACCACAGAAGTTATATCTTAATGACTATGAAGAAGAAAGTCTTTTAAAATGTGGGAGAAGAAAATGCCAGCAGCCAGCTTTTTTTTTCTTTTTTTTTAACAATGTTATCCACCATCTCAAAGAAGATTCCCATCATTAAAGGAATGTGCAACTTGTCTACAGCAAATACTTTCAAGCTGGCAGAGTGTAACACTTTGAAGTTAGGCAAAGAGTTAACAAAAATTCAGAGAATTGTAAAAAATGATGACATTGCCCTGATGGTGACAATGAAATGTCAGTTTGATAAGGGATGCACTTATTTGGACAGTTTGTCACATACACTGCAAAAATATTTATTTTCCTGGGTGGGTGGATGACAGATGTAATCCAAGAGAAGTAACAGTAATCCTTCATCAAACACAAACCTCTTCTAAATACATTTTTTCTTCAATCTGTGGATTCTTTAAGTTTTAACTCTATCAGATGAACAAATTTTACTCGGTCTGTAGTTAAAGGCCCACTGGCAACCAAAAGTAAACAATTTGGAGGTCATACTGCAAGCAAATTTAATTCTTACCATTTAAAGGTATGTTTATTGTTAGGAGTCTCAAAATGTTTTAAATACAGTACAGTCTGTCAAAGTTCTAGACACTGGCAGAAAAATGAATTTCCAACCTTGATTCTAGTTTTAACTGGAACTTTGACAGGTTGTACTGTAACACATATAGACTCATAATAATATCCATACTTTTAAATGGTATGAATTTAATTAAATTTGCCTGCAATATTAAATTTAAACCAAATGGTTTAGCCAATCAGAAGTTGTGTTACTTTCAAATTTAAAAAAATCTGGAGAATAAGACGAATTACGTTCTTAACAATGGTTGGTGAATCCACACAGGATCTCCTCTCCCCCACTCCTCCACAAAGTTGTTTTAGTTTCAAGTTCTAACATCTTCATACAAAATGAAGGATGGGATGACCGTTTAGTTAGACATTTTGATTCACATGGTTGTCAAGTGATTAAAACACCTACTGACCCTGAGTTTTTAAAAATGTATAAAACGTCTCTTTTTGACTCTTTACAGAACAATTTTAAGTTTTAATACCCCTGAGAAAGAGGACTTTTGAAAACATTGTGAGAAAAGAAAAAAAATGTTGATTATCAGCATCAGCATTTTTACCTTTTTCTTACAACCTTTTCTACCCTTCTAAAAACAGATTTCATCACTTGAACCATATCAAATTTGTCATCTGCAAATGCTTTCAAATTGGACAGGTGCAAAATTTTGTTCTCTAGTAAAGAGTGCACTCTTAACCACACAGTCCCGAGTTTTATTGATCCTGAAGGCTTTTGTAAACATTGTGGGAAAAGGAGAAAATGCTGGTAACCAGCATTTTTTTTTTTTACCAAAATTGTTTTCTACCAAATCAAATACAGAAATAACCATTAAGTCTTTACCACACCACAAAATTTTGGACTAGACCAAATTGAAAGCATTTGCAAGCAACAAAATAACTGTAGCTCAAATGATGATTCTTGTCTTTGATAGGGAAGAAAACATTGTGAGAAAAGGAGAAAATGCTGGTTACCAGCATTTTCTCCTTTTCCCACAATGTTTTCAAAAGGCTTCTTCCTCAGTGTCGTTAAAAGTCAGGACTGTGTGGTAAAGAGTTAAGCAACATTCACTTCAGATGCTTTAAATTTGGTGCAGTCCAAAATTTTGTCGTCTGGTAAAGAGTTGAGGAGTTTCAAGGACAACATAAGTGAGCTGCATACACATTCCTTACCTTCTATCACGAAAATATAAATTAGCCACGCTCAGGCACAAAGGGATTTAATGCATTTCTATGATACATTATACCAAGCAAGTCATCATAATAATTGTGGATCCATAAAATCCATTTTGTCTAAAAACCACCTGAATCTGGAGGTAAACTGGTCATTTGATATGCAGAAAATTTAACCATAGAAAAAAGTTTCAACTTAGCCTGTGTGGATTGCACAGGCAAACCTGGGTTAATACTTTTGGCAGATGCATCATACCCCCTTTTCACAGAGCATGGCTCAAATATGTTGGGGTAGGTTTGGGTGGGATTTAAAAGGAAATTAGTCATGCTTTTTCTTTGATCTTGTCCAGAGATTACAAGGTTAACTGTCTGTTCTGTAGCTATTTTTTGTAAACTTTCTAATCTTTTGTCAAACACTACTGAGTTTTAATTATGCGGAGGAAGAAGGCTTTTGAAAACATAGTGGGAAAAGGAGAAAATGCTGGTAACCAGCATTTTTTCCTTTTCCCACAATGTTTTCTACCCTTAAAATGAAAAACTCTTATTTTACCAAAATTTTTTGTCTGCAAATGATTTTGAAAATATTTTCGTCTTGCGAGTTGAGCAATACTGCAGGGTAACGATTGTTTTCCTATACCAAACTATCCCAAGTTTCAATGACCTGAGGCTTTTGAAAACATTGTGGGAAAAAGAGAAAATGCTTGTTACAGCATTTCATGACCATGTTTCTTATCCTATTTTGAAAGACAAATCCAAATTTTGTACCACATTTTGTGGTCTGCAAATTCTTCAAATTTGGACAAGTCCAAAATTTTGTCATTTGGCAGAGTAAACAAACAAAATGGAGTCAATATCATCGAGCTCTAAATATTCAACAAAGTCCCATAGGGTTACGTAGCATTCACTAACTGCTTTCTATGGAATTTAAATACATGTACTTATTACTGCCAGTCCATTAGAGTTATCTCTCTTTGAGCACTTCTGTGTGTGGTGAATACCAGTTTAACTTCTTTCTTAAGTGATTAATGCATTTTTTCATATCAGGGTGAACACTGCAACTGCCCATGTATTTCTGGGTCCATAGTCACCAATCATTCTTGGTCTAGTTCTGAATAATTTTCTACATTTGAAAGTAACACAACTTCTGATTGGCTTTAAACCATTAGGTGATCGGCTAAACCCTTTGGTTTAGCAAATCAAAAGTTGTGTTACTGTCTATATGTAGAATAAGACCCAAGAATGAAACTAAGAATGTCAAGGAGGACCCCTCATTTAAGAATGAAATGGGAGCATACATGCACAGTACCCTTATTTGGTATAAAGTACCAAAAACCAGTCTTGATGGCAAGCTCACTGTTTCAGCAACGTTGTTTGGTACTTCTTCTCTCCACAGAAGCTAACTCTTTCTCAGACAAAAAAATTTACACTTGCCACATCAAAATCAGCAGATGGTTCAAATGTTAGGATTTGCCTTTGAATAGTTGAAAATATGGTGGGGTAGGAGAATGTAATGGTTACCATCAATTTCTCCTTTTCCCACGACTTTCAAAAGCTTCTGCTTCTGATCTGTTAAAACATTGGATTCTTTGATAAAAGTTAACTCTAAACTAAACTACAAAATTTTGAAGCTTGCCTTTAATAGAATAGAAAACATTGTGGAAAAAGTAGAAAATGCTGGTTACCAGCATTTTCTCCTTTTTCCACAATGTTTTCAAAGGCTATCTTTGTCAGGGTCATTAAAACTCCAGATCGTGTGGTAAACGGTTAAGCAATATCCAGTAAATAAGAGCATACTTTTGTTGAGTTTGTATGTTGAATATAGTGGTAGTATGCAGATAATGAAAATTGTTTGGTAGTATCCGTCTTACTTTTAACTCTTTACCAAACAACAAAATTATAGACAAGTCCAAATTGAAAGCATGTGCAGATGACAACATAAATGTGACTGAACAATTAAAACTTGTTCTGGGAATGGTAGGAAACATTGGTAACCAGCATTTTCTCCTTTTCCCACAATGTTTTCTAATTGTCTTTGAAAGAGTAGAAAATGATGTATACATGCTAGTCACCAGCATATTTTCAATCTTTCACAGTGCTTTTGTGAACTTTATTTCTACAGACAACCCTTCATTAATTATTCAGTTATTCATGGTCTACAATTATCGGAATCTCTTTTGTTGGGGGGGGAAGAGAGAAACACTGAGAGATGCATTTAGTTTCAACTACATCAGCTGCAGTTCAACCTTTTATCATTAAATCCCAGGTTTTTACATTTTCCCAACCCTGAAAAGGTCGGCTTTTGAAAACATTTTGGGGATAGGAGAAAATGTTGATAAACAGCATTTTCTCCTTTTCCAAAAATACTTCCTACCCTTTCTGAGTCTGATCTTATATGAACAATGTGTAAATTGTCTTTTGCAATGCTTTCAAAATGGACAAGTATAAAATTCTATCTGGTAAAATCAGTAGTCTATATGACTTTGCAATATTGAACTGGGGAGATTACATATGTATACTTCATTTACTTTGGGAAGAAAAGACAGTAATATTACAAAAAATAAGAACATAAAGAGAATAGTTTCAATGATTTTTTTTTATCACTTTTATTGTTTCACTTTCAGGCTTTTGACAACTTAAGTTTAAAGTGTTCACATTCTAAGAATTAAGCCCTAGAGCTCAGTAACTATATCATCAAACATGACATGGCATTATTGCTGGATCAATTGACCAACTGACTATATGGTATTTCATGTGGCTTTCAACATAATTTCAGTCAAGTCAAGGCAACAGCTCGGTTTTTCATGTATGTCCTGGGATTTACCAGTACTAGGCTAGGGCTCTAAAGTGTGTCTCCCAAGGACACTCCCACGAAAAAACCCAGTGCTTCCAGAGAGGCTCCAACCCAGGGCCTACAGGCTACAAGTCCTACACTTCAACACTAAGCCAACCTGGACCCCAATCTACGAACAGAGGATTTTGTTGTCTAACTGGATGTCTATCACTGTGGAAACATGCCCAGATTGAATTAAGTCAATTTTTTTTTCATCAGCGCTTTCTCTTTCGACTTGCTGAGTCAGTGTCTGCATTAATACAGTACTAACATAGTGCCAAGATAATGATCCCATTTTTGGGAAGAATTAATTCCCACAGTAATATCATCAAACATGAAGATTTATTGGCAAGCACAGGTTCACACCACAGGCTCTTTCTCCATAACTTAGTTCAGTTGTTATGGAAATAAATCTCCTCAGCATGATGCACAGCTTAAGTTGCTTATACCGATAGTACATGGGCCTAACAAAAAAGCCTACCAAAAGTTAACTCTTTACCAGTTGAAAAAAATTTAGCCTTGTTCATATTGGAAGCATTTGCATACCACATATAAAATGTGGCTCAAATGATGTGACATAACTGTAAAAGAGTTGAAAACTTTGTGGGAAAAAAGAGAAAATGCTGGTTACCAGCATTTTCTCCTTTTCCCACAATGTTTTCAAAGGCTTTTTCGTGAGGGTCCTTAAAACTTGGGACTATGTCGTAAAGGGTTAACTCCATATTTTACAAAGTTCAATGTTTGACAGGTTTCTCTGGCTGTACAGCTTTTGGATCCTCACTTTCCAGTGATTTTAGAAGTCGAAATAAACCAGCAGCCTCTCGTATCCTACTGAACTCAATACAGAAGGACTGTACTTCTATTAATATATCCTGAAATGTATAGAAAAATGATGGTTATATCATTCATATTCATACAAGCCTAAACTCTACCAGAAAGCAAAATTTTAGACTTGTCTAAACTGAAAAGCATTTGCAGAAAATAAATATGGCTCTAATAATGAAAGTTGCATTTGAAAGATAAGATAATGATTGCCTGACTTTGTCTGCATGTGCACACATATTTGTTTGTCTGGGTTGTCTTTCTGTACATCTGCCTGTTTCCCTAAGAGTAATTTAGCATTTAGCCAATCTTCTGTCCCTGTCCCCCACCTAATCTCTCTCCCCTTCCTCTTCCCCCACTTCTTGACCATTTTTATAATGTGATTGTACAGAAAATGGGCATTTTAGATAAAGTAGGAAAAGCAGCAAGAGCACCACATGCAGGTGCCAATGCTAAGATGCAAGTGCTTGATTTTCAGTGAAAATTCTAGGTCAAAAAAAGGGCAGAACTGTGTCAAAAATACTTCTATAGTTACCTTCCCTTGTTGTATAGGTTCTCCTTTTGATAGTCAAGAACTTGCCTAAGTTTGAAGTAAATATTTCAGTAATAACAGTTATTACAAAATGTCAAAGTTTTCGCAACAACAATGAAAACGCCAGGGCTACAACAATACCTCAACTTTTTCTTCCAAAACAGCCGTGCTAAAAATGTTACAGTTCCAGGCCATTCTTTTGTCTGAAGTATTTTAATCTTTATCACATGAGACACAATTTTAAACTTGTCCAAATCCAAAACAGGTACAAATTGTGGAATTTGTCTCTGAAAGGGGAAATTGTGGAATTTGTCTCTGACAAGGGTAGAAAATTCTGTGGGAAATGGAGAAAATGCTGGTTACCAGCATTTTCACCTTTTCCAACAATATTTCAAAAGCCTTTTCATCAAGGTTGTTTAACCTCTGGATTGTGCGGTAATGGGTACAAGATCTTAGTTAAGATACATAATCAGACTGCATATTCTGTACAGTCTGCTTTTGATCTACACTGTATAGAGCATTATAAGTACTAAACAGGCACACTGAATGTGGATGCCAAAGCTCTGCTACAGGTGCTTTTCCAGGGGAAAAACTCTACAGCCAAAAAGGAGTTTTTCTGTGTGTAAAATATTTCTAGGTTTATCTGACCTTATGGTGTGGGTTGCTCTTTTGACAGTTAACAATGAGCCCAAGTTTAAAGTTCTGTTAAATACCTTCAATAACATCTAAGATACCAGAAAAAGTCATAGTTTTTACACAACCATCACAACACGGACAACAACAGGGCTATCACACAACCTGATGATTTTTTTGAAGACAGCCATACTTACAAAACAAGATAACACAGATATAATCAATTTTCACAATAATTAGGACACTTACTTTAACATCTATGATTTTATTTCTAATGAGAGACTGTAAGAAAACACAAACAAGTCGGACCAGCCTATTCTGCATGTATCTGTCCTTAATGGTCTCACATGTAGTTATACAGTTAGATATGTACAAATGAATGAACTCTGATGGTAGATCTACTGCCTGAAATGATAAAGAAAACTGTATCTATAACACTGCTTCAAGAATAAGATTGTAAATGTACAAAATATTAGAATAAATGTATAAAATAAATAGATAAAAAATAATTTGAATTTAAAGTTTTGTTGGCTGGTTAAGGGTTACAACAAATATACATGTATTTAAAGTGAAATGTCCTACAATCAGATGTTGGAACAGATCCATATGGGAAGGATCTAACCAATTAAACATAAATACCGCATCTAACTGGAGTACTAAACCGTTAAAGACGATTGCTACACTTTCACCATTTTTTGAAAACATTCAGAATTTCATGAAACTTTGTTTGGTGATAGTTTATTATCTGATCTACAAAAATAGGAGATAAAAAAAAGGGGGTCACCAGCTTTGGGAAAATTCTATGGATATTTCTTTTAGCACACCCTGCATTGCGGCAGTTCAGGATAAAATTTCACCTATGAAAACTAAGTCTATGTATATTTTTTTTAAATGACAACAATTATAAGCAAATTTTATGTCATTGTATTGGTGAAACATCAAATTTAAGGAAAAAAATAATTTAGAGTGTACTGAGTATCAATCTTTTTTTTTTAAAAAAAAAATTAACTTACAGCTAAAACACCTTTATTTTGGAAAAAAGCCAAACTTTCAAAGAGTATCTTTTAAAGTTACTTTTTTTAATGTTCTAACATTCAGATTTTTCTTATTTTTTCTGTAAATAATATTCAGGTACTAAACTAAAAGAATCAGGCTTAAAACAAATAGGTCACGAGCCTTATTTTTTAAGAAAATACATTTTAATTTTGTGGGTGGGGCACTAACTAATGAGTAAATGTAGGGTTTGTCAAAGACAAAGACATTATATGAAGTAAATTATCTCAATTTTTTCAACAATCTAAGTGTTTATAAGAATCAAGTTTGTTGGTCATAATAACCAATCCATAGCATTTAACCCATTACCAAACGACTAATTTTAGACCCTTCTAAATTTGACGCATTTGCAGACGCTAAACCAAAACCTGGTATGTATTCATGTATCACAGTTCTTTGATGGGTCAGAAATCATTGTGCAACAAGAGCGGCAAAATGTCGCAAGATACGCCTGTCCCACCGCCAGCTGTCGAGGGGGTATAATAATCATAAAGGGCAGGTAATGCAACAAACATGTTTACCAAGTCTCAAGTCAATTTGACTTGAGGTGACAAAGTTCCGTTTTGGACAAGCAAGAAATACTGTAAAAATAAAGATCAAAGTGGAATTACTCAAAATCCGCACTAGGCAGAGCTATTGTTCTTGTGCACTGTACTCCGTAATATTGCAACAAACATACATACCAAGTCTGAAGTCACTCCGACTTGAGATGACAAAGTTATATTCCGGACAAGCACTAAATGCTGTAAAAATGATGATCAAAGGGAAATAACTCAAAGACAACACGAGGTAGAGTTACAATTCTTGCACACTGCACTTCCAAATATTGCAACAAATAGACATACCATATTTCAAGTCATTCCTACTTAACATGACAAAGTTTTGCTCTGGACAAGCAAGAAATGCTATAAAAATGAAGGTCAAAAGGGGAATAACTCAAAATTCGTGCTAGGAAGAGTTACGGTTCTTGTGCACTGCACTCCGTAAATTTTCAACAACCATGCATACCAAATTTGAAGATGTTCAGACTAGAGATGACAAAGTTATATTCCGGACAAGCAGAAAATGCTGTAAAAATGACGATCAAAGGGAAATAACTCAAAGACAGCAAGAGGTAGAGTTATTGTTCTTTTGCACTGCACTCCATATTATTGCGACAAACACAAATGCCAAGTTTCAAGTCAATTGGACTAGAGATGACAAAGTTATGCTCCGGAAAAAGAACTGGACGCCGCCTGCCCGCCCTCCTGGACGACCACAGCCCACCCGGGTGTTATTGTTCTTGCGCACTGTACTCTGTAATATTGCAACAAACATGCATACCATGTTTGAAGTCATTCTGACTTGAGATGACAAAGTTATAATCTGGACAAGCACTAAATGCTGTAAAAATGATGATCAAAGGGAATTAACTCAGACAGCACGAGGTAGAGTTACATTTCTTGTGCACTGCACTTCCAAATATTGCAACAAGTAAGCATACTATATTTCAAGTCATTCCTACTTAACATGACAAAGTTTTGCTCTGGACAAGCAAGAAATACTATAAAAATGAAGATCAGAGGGGGAATAACTCAAATTCGTGCTAGGAAGAGTTATGGTTCTTGTGCACTGCACTCCGTAAATTTTCAACAACCATGCATACCAAATTTGAAGATGTTCAGACTCGAGATGACAAAGTTACATTCTGGACAAGCAGAAAATGCTGTAAAAATGACGATCAAAGGGGGAATAACTCAGAGACAGCATGAGGTAGAGTTATGGTTCTTGTGCACTGCACTCCGTATTATTGCAACAAATACAAATGCCAAGTTTCAAGTCAATGGGACTGGAGATGAAAAAGTTATGCTCCAGACAAGCAGAAAATGCTGTAAAAATGACGATCAAAGGGAAATAACTCAAAGACAGCTTGAGGTAGAGTTATGGTTCTTTCGCACTGCACTCTGTATTATTGCAACAAACACAAATGCCAAGTTTCAAGACAATAGGACTGGAGATGACAAAGTTATGCTCCGGACAAAGAACTGGACGCAGCCCACCCATCCAGCCGCCCGCCTGCCCATATGCCATGGGTGATCCCATAATATGTCCTGTCTTCAACAGACGTATAAAAAGGAGAAATCAATTATTTGGAGCAATTTCTCCTTTTGATATCAATGTTTTCTATTGTTGTCTTTTGCAGACTCATCAACCTAAGGGATAACCTGGTAAAGGAGAAAGAGTTATGTACAGCCCCTCGTTTTCTGCAAGTCTGTACCAAGTGACATAATTTTTGACTAGACTAAACTGAAAGCATCCGCATCTGAAAAGATGTTTTGGCTCGACGATACGTCTGCCAGATAGAGCACTAGTAGTAGCATCTGAGTCCATGGTTCTGTTGTTAGGTGACGTAGTTAGGTGATTGACTTTCAGTCCGATTTTTTGAAGGCGTAATTTCGGATTCTTGCCTCGCATATAATTATTTGGCTTGATTCAAATACTTTTTTCTTCGTTTTGCTGACATGAAACAACCCGTTTTAGTTCTTGGTTTATCCATTCTACAGACATTGACAAGTATGGCAAGATCAACTGTGTTAGGTGCTCACCGTTTCGAGTAAAAGGTGAGCGTGATAGTTACTTGAAGCGTGAAAATGGAAACTGTCGCAAACGTCGTTAACTCTTTATCAAAGGACAAAACTGTCCAAATTGAAAGCATTTGCAGACAAAATGTGAAATGTACCTCAACTGATGGGAATGTCCATAGAATTGTGGGAAAAATTGTGGAAAAAAGTGAAAATGCTGTGGCAGCAGTTAGGGAGAAAATGCAATGTAGAAAGAGATATTGGTTTAGGGGGAAATCTGCTGTAAGTAAAGCATAAAATCAAGGTATAACTAGAAAAATGTAGAACTTACTGTTGTCAGTCTATTCACCACTTCCATAGAATGTAACGACATCTCCATGTTCACTAGCACTGAAAAATACCTAAAAATATAATGGATAAACATGTATGTTCATGTGTTTTGTTCCTTGCAATTAATCACCTGAACATCCAAGATTTACATATGACCGAGTAACCTCATGTTTCTCCAACCCTGGGGGAGAATCCCTTTAAAAACATTGTGGGAAATGGAGATTATGCGGGTACACTGCATTTTTCCCTATCCCCAACATGTTTTCTACCTTGGCAAATCACTTCATTTGAGCCATATTTTGTTGTCCTGAGGCAACTCTATCTAACCTGAACTATTACAGGTACAAAATAGCACATAATATTTTTCCTGTCTTTACCTTCTAACGAACAAAGTCCGTAACAAAGAAACAAATGAACAAATGCATGGCAGAAATACAAACCGCATCTGTCGCGATTCGAACCCACGGTGGACAAGATCCTCGTTTTTTCGAGGTTTAAAAGACCAATACCATAACCACTGAGCTAAAGAGATATCTCCCTAACGCAGTTGTCAGGTATTGTATTTAAATCGGGACGAAGCCATGCATGAAGGAGTGGTCTCCCATAACAACCTGAAAAGACTAGATAAAGACTTTTTGAAAAGTTAATAGCAATCTAATTCAATTTTGTGATGACTGAAATGTGGAAATATGCAATCAGTAAAAACCTCTCTCAATATCAAAGTAGGATCTGTTCAGAATATCTAATGAGTGTAACACAGTTTAGATAAAAAATATACTGCACACATTTTTGCACTTTGGCTGTGTTTGGCCCTGTGAAGGTTTTCCTGGTGCTTGGCTAGGTTTAGAAGAAACAACATATTTGTTAATATCTTAAAAGCGCTACACCTACTGGTATATTTTCATAAAGCTTCTGGTCTTGAACTCTTTTCCAATTGACAACACAAAATTTTAGACCATATTGAAAGCATTTAAAGTTTTAATGAACGGTAGATCAAATGATGGGAAATGTCCTTGAAGAATTAAAGACATTGTGAGAAAAGGAAAAAATGCTGCTTATGAGCATCTTCTCCTTTTCCAATATAAGTCTCAGGATCATGAAATTACATAAGGGGAAGGTAAAGGGTTAAAAAAAAAACTACTACATAATAATAACAGGAATGACAGAAACCAAATGAATTGACTCTTACTCTGTGATTTGATTAGACTGCATCAGTTTTAAGAGAACCTCAATGGCAACAATGGGGTTGTTTTCTACCACATCTGGCAACTGTTTAAGAGCAAAAAAAAAAGAACACATGAGAGGAAGCAATTTATCAATGGGTGAAGACAACAGCAGCTTCCTATATACAACAGTGGCTTTCTTAATATCATGATAGTTCCACATCATAGCTGTAAATCTATAAACATGGCAAACATAAAGCTGAATATTTCACATGTTAACCCTTTACCAGGTGACCAAATTTTAAACTCTTTCAAAGGCTTCCGCTGAAAATTTCAGTCAAATTAATTAAACCACTGTATGGGGTGAAGAAGACACAAAATTGCACCTGTGGATGGACTGAGGGACTGACAACCTGATTCAGGTTTACCTCCCCCCCCTAACTTTGATTTGGAGGGTGCAAATATCAGTCCTTTACAACAAACAAACTAGCTGTAAAAAGCCTTTATACTGTTAAAAAAAATTACAAATGCTCAAAAATGAGGACCAAAATTTGCCTGTTGCATTCTACTGGTTACAGGGTAAGCTGGCCATAAAAACAGTATGATTTTTCTTCACATACTGAAATAAAATCAACAAATATGATACAGATCAAAAAGAAAGAAAAAAAAAAGCTAAAATTTCACCATAGCAAAGACTGAACAAGAGCACCGCATGTGGATGCCAACACTCCGCTGCAAGTGCTTGATTTGCAGTGAAAATTCAAGTCCAAAAAGGGGCAAAGCTGAGACAACAAAATATTTATGGTTACCTGCCCCTGTTTTACAAGTTCCCCTTTTGGTAGGTAAAAACCTATCCAAGTTTGAAGTTAATATCTTCAACAATAAAAGAGAAAGTATAAAATGTCGAAGTTTTTGCATGACAATAACACCGCCGTTGTGGACTCCAACAACGAGGACAGGGCTATGGCAATACTTTGATGTTTTCTTTGAAAACAGCTGAGCTTATAAATACAAAGGGTAGAATAGCATTTAGATACCTTAGCTGGACTCAGCCCAATCTGATACACAAGTTTATGGTCTTTTTCTAGCTCAGACAACAGTTGTTGCTGCTGCTGAGGTGACAGTGGTTCTTTGAAAGCTTTGCTCATTAACCTTTTGACCTCTGCACCCACAGAACTGCTTGCACACATTGCTCTGTCCCATGCAATATTGTACTCCAGGTCTGTAGGATTTAGCCAGCATAACTGAAATGCAAATAACATTTAATCCTTTACAAAAAAAATCATGAGAGTTAACGACCCTGAGGAAAAAAGCCTTTGAAAACATTATGGGAATAGAAGAAAATGCTGGTTACCAGCATTTCTTCTTTTCCTGTAATGTTTTCTACCCTTTTGATTGAAAAACCCTATTGTCTGTCTGCAAATGCTTTCAATTTGGACAAGCCAAAAATTTTATTGTTTTGTAAAGAGCTAATTACAGTAATATTTGCAGGTTTAGTTATACACTTTTGGAGTTCCTATCAAATCTTTACTAACATTCTCTCCTTTTCCTACAATGTTTTCAAAAGCCTTCTTTCTCATGCAATTGCTTAGTAAAGGGACATGGTATAGTGCAACCAATTCTACTACTTCTTTAATTCTTAGAGACAAAACAATCTTTTTACACTACTTTTATATCACTGTGTCCATTCATTCATTCATTCTGCCTGCACTGCCTGCCTGCACTGCCTGCATGCACTGCTTGCCTGCAGGCTGCCTGTCCTGCCTGCCTGCAGGCTGCCTGCCTGTGCTGCCTGCACTGCCTGCCTGCCTGCCTGCACTGCCTGCCTGCAGGCTGCCTGCCTGCACTGCCTGCCTGGACTGCCTGCCTGCAGGCTGCCTGCCCGTGCTGCCTGCACATGCTGCCTGCACGCGCTGCCTGCCCGCGCTGCCTGCCTGCACTGCCTGCCTGCAGGCTGCCTGCCCGTGCTGCCTGCCTGCACGCGCTGCGCTGCCTGCACACGCTGCACTGCCTGCCTGCTTGCGTGCCCTGGCCTGCCTGCCTACGTGCCCTGGCCTGCCTGCCTGCCTGCACTGGCCTGCCTGCCTGCCCTGGCCTACCTGCCTGCGCTGGCCTGCCTGCACTGGCCTGCCTGCACTGGCCTGCACTGCACTGCCTGCACTGCACTGGCCTGCACTGCACTTGCCTGCACTGAACTGCCTGCCCTGCCTGCCTGCCCTCCCGCCCACCCTCCCATTTCTCTCTTTTTCTTTCACTCCAAGTATACAAATATATATATATGTCTACCTCATCTTCACTTATGTGTAGTGGGGGTGCTAATCGAATAAATTCTGGTCTCATACAGTTTTCCACAGGAGGTTTATTGGAAGTCAGCAAGGCTTCAATACACTGTCTCTGTACATCAGGGTTGATAACTCCAGGTTTACCAAACTGTTCAAAACTTAAAAGAAAAACAAACTAACAGTCAAGATGATGAAAAAATGCTGTTCATTGCAAAAATTCAAAAGCACTGGTATAAACATGTATACTAACCATTCTAAATCATATTCTTAGTCTTGAACAAATTTAGAAAAAAACACATTTTTTTTTATTTGAAAAGCAGGTGATCTGCTGATAGAAGACAAAGATCATGATTTCTAGAACTTGAACAGGTGTTTCTCCATTCACACTGCACAATTTAATGGCAGAATATATTCCTACTGTTTCTGCTGACATTATGACAGTGCCAAAACTAGTCTGACATTGACCATGCAAAACTTGTTTGTTCAAACATGGGTTGTATAACAACCTTCAAACTTGAAAATGACGCCAGAAAATACCATTACTTAATGGCGCAGAAGTTCCACATCATCAGACAATAATCTCTGAAATGTTTCTGATTTTCATGGAGATAATGCCCAATAAAAATAATGTACACCAGGTCGGCGTCACTATGGAAATATAAATGCTTCTTCTGTATGCTTACGGATATTAAGTTTCCAAAACTTGCTACATTCAATAACGTATAAATCACACCATTATTTGATCTATTATCCAGCAAATATATGCAAAACTGAGCGAGATATAGCAAAAGTCCATAAATATTAGAAGAATCCTCCCAAGTAGCTGAAAACCTCAATTCTTTATTGCCAGACAACATAAATAAATTTTAGGTCTACTAAGGTACATTACAAATGAAGCAAAAATAAGCAAGAGCACCGCATGCAGGCACCAACGCTTGGCTTGATTTTCAGTGAAAATTCTATGTTGAAAAAGGGGCATATCTGTGTCAAAAATACTTCGTTGAATGGGTTCCCCTTTTGTTAATAGTTAACAACTAGTCAAAGTCTAAAGTTCATATCTTCAGTAAGGGCAGAGACATCATAAAATGTCAATGTTTTTGCATGACGGCCCAAAAGACAACAGAGTTATGACAATACCTCTACAGGATTTCTTCAAAAACAGCTGAGCAAAAAATAAAATGTTTGCCTTGTTCAAGAAAATCTTTGAATTAAACCCAAGGAAGAAAGCTTCTGAAAACACTGAGAGAAAAGAAGAGTATGCAAGCAAAAATCATTTTCTCCCTAACCACTACCTTCAAACATGATAAACATCAATTGAGATACATTTTATATGCCTTCTATAAATGCTTTCAATTTGGCCAAGTTAAGATTTTTTTTATCTGTCAAGTTAGAGCAAGGTAGAGTATGAGACTTGTAAACATCAAGTCAATGGCCACTTTAGGCTGTGGCTGGCTATCTAAAATTACCAATGACAGTGCTATATGCTGAGCATGTTAAAGAACCAGGCGTTGCTTAGGATTGGTTGTGTCCTTATCTTGCACTATCCCAAGTAATATACCTAACAGACTGCTGAGGACGTTACCCATATGGGCAACCTGTGGTGACAATAAACAGAAAATATATAACACCACTGAAAGAGGTGACAGACGGACAATGGACAACAATAAATCATAGAGGCCTTTCTTGCTTGATCTGTACATACTCAAGTGAGCTAAAACTTGCCTGCAAAGAACAATGTAGTGATTATATTTACGTGATAGGTTTATTATCTGGATCGGGAACAACAATAGGCACAGCACATTTGCTGGTTGCTGGCATTTCAGAATGTCTCTCTGTCAGGGCCAACATCAATCCACTCACATCAAAGTTCTACAAAATACAGAAAAAACATACAATTTTATCAAAATAAACTACCCAAGTAAAAGTTTGCGTTACTAACATTACTTCAGGATTTTTTTGTATTTTCATATAAACAAAAAACAGATTATTCTAAACTACAAAATTTGTCTTGTCTGATATGAAAAATTCTACAGTAACAACAACAGCACTGCTGTGGGTACTTTTTCAGTGAAAATTCTGAGTCTTAAAAGGGGCATATCTGTGTCAAAAATGTGTTGGAAGTTACTTGCCTTCGTGGTACAGCTTCTCCTTTTGATAAAGTTTAATAAATATCTTCGTTATACAGAAATAAGCGAAAATGTCAATTTGTAATGGCATTTGTAAGACATCTTTATAGTTTTGAGTAACATTAAATATGTCATCTGCAAATGTTATCAATTTTGACAAGGCTGGTAAAAAGTACATTATATTGAATCTGATGTAAAAAACAAAGTCATCAATTTATCATATCTTTATTTCTATGTTACTTGGATTCATACGTGTACCTGCATACTTCCAACATCCGTCTGTATAATCTGGGTTGGGGTCTTCTTGAACATCTGTAAACAAAATAAAAAGAATTGATGGCATTTATCTTTGAAAAGGTATAAAACATTATTGGAAAAGGACAAAATGCTTGTCTCCAGTATTTTCTCCTTTTTCCATAATGTTTTCTAGCCTTCCTAATACAGTTCACAGCATTTAGTTTTGTTTGCAGTTTTTTTCATTTTGGACAAGTCTGAAAATTTATACTGTAGCAAAGAGTAAGTAGTATTATAGTATTATAGTAATGTACTTATATAGCTGTGACAGTATCTCTGCAAGTTTGGTCTTCTGTTGTACAACAAAATTTGGACAACAAGCTGGGTAATCCATGTGTTACTACTGTACCTTACTTAAGAATTCAATACTCACCACTTCAAATCTCATGACAAGGTATTTGCAAAGAGAATGTTTTTTTTTTTTTAACACCTTTATGTCATCATTAAATTTGGACAAAAGTTTGCCAAATATTATGCAAAGATCAAGCAATGATTAGGAAGAAAACACAGACAGAGCAATTTATCTTAGCATTTTGTCAAATTCAACCATTTTTTCTGTGTAGTGTATTAAAGCAAAAACCACGCCATAGTCCTGCGCAAACATGTAAAGTTAACATTTCTATTTCAATAGTATACCTAAAACAGTCAATTGGTAGAGGTCAAATGTGCAACTATAAATTGCTCCATGATATGCCCTAAAATGCAAAAATTCACCTTGGTGTAGTAAAAAGTTCTATAATATCACAAGTTAAATCTTTACCAAACGACAAAGTTTTAGATTTAATATTGCTCATTAAGTGAAATTTGTCTTTGATAGGATAGAAAATATTGTGAGGAAAAAAGAAAATGCTGGTTATTTGCATATTCTCCTTTCCCCATAATTTTTTCAAAACGTTTCTTTCTCAGGATCATTTATAATTGGGAATTGTTTTGTAAAGCTTAAGCATTGGAGCCCAAAATAAATCTAACAGAAAATTTTAGTTTTAGCCTAGAAATAAGACCTAGATAAATTGCAACTTTATGCTTGCTCTTGTCCACAATGTCCAGCAAAACAGACTGTATGAATCAAAAATCAGACTGCACGTTTGTGCAGTCTGATCTGAATCTATACTGGTGGCAAAGGTGACTAGAGTTGCCAAAGGCATTTCAGTGGTGTACCTCCTTTGTTGGACTGGATATAAGCTGTGACAAGAAACACTTCTCAGCTGAGGATATTGCTGGTATTGCCCAGTGTAGATCATACTGTCCTGCATCTTGATTCTCTGTCGGTGGATTCTGTAAAACATGTCAGTGTAAGATAAAAACTACATACAGATGCTAAGAGATCTATTCTTAGGAACATGATAATGCCATTTTTAGCTCTGCTGTGTTTGAAAAAAACATATTATGATCTAGTATTGTTGCAGCTCCGGTGTCCTTGTTGTCTGTGTTGTTGTGCAAAAACTTGGACATTTTGTAATATCTCTGTCATTACCAAAGAAATTTACTTCAAATTCAGACAAACATACAAGAAAGGCAGATAACCATCACAGTAGTTATGCCCCTTTTTCGACTTCAAACTTTTCAGATGACTTTCAGGTTAATTTGAATGTTTTAGGAACATTGTTTATCACTTAACTTTAAACCACCCCTGTTTTCAGTGCAATACAACCATTACCAATTTTCTTATCTTACACACATTTGAGACAAGCAAATGTGCTGTACCTGATCAACACTCTGTAGGCCGATGTTTCAACACATCATGAACTATCATTATTGATATACAGTTTTGAATTGTTATGAACATGCATTGGCTTTTGATGTAAAATTTAATTAGACTTGTCTACAAAAATAATCATTAAGTTTGCCAAAGGCTCGGTTAATAGCTTTTTTTTATACTTGTTTAAACAAAATCTTCTCAAATACCAACCCATGTCTGATCCTATTATCACCATTCACAACCTGCGATGTAAGAAAATGTGGGAAAAGGAAAAATTGCTAGTTACTGGCTTTTTCTCCTATTCCCAAAATGTTTTAAAAAGTGTTCTTCTTTTATAGTGTCATTAAAAGTCGGGATTGTGTGGTAAAGTGTTAAAGTGCAAAACTACATGTAGTCAATGTTTACCAGTAAATGTATGAAGACAGACGCAAATGGGTTGGCTGCCACTGGTAGATCTACCCTGTACATTTCATAGAGTAAAAAGATGGCCGCCAACTTCTGGGTAGGGTGAGGCAACAAGTCCCTGTTCTGTAGTAAAAGCACCTGGAATTGACATAAAGTTCTTTGACTGAACTCTTTACCAGACAACAGTATTTTAGAAAACATTGTGGTTTTCAGCATTTTCTCCTTTTCCTACAAAGTTCTTAACTTTTCAGCAACAAATTCAACAATCTGAAACACATTCAATTTGTCATCCGAAAATGATTTCACTTTGGAAAAATCTAAAATTTTGGGGTTTGATAAAGACTTAAATCGTCTTAACTCTTTACCAAAGAACAAAATTAAGACAAGTAGAAATTGAGAGCATTAGCAGACAAAAAGATGAAAATGACTGAAAAATTGAAATTTGTTTTGGCAAGGGTAGAAAACATTGTGGGAAAAAGAGAAAATGCTGGTTACCAGCATTTTCTCCTTTTCCCACAATATTTTCAAAAGGCTTCTCTCTCGGGGTCGTCAAAAGTCGGGATT
Organism: Hippopus hippopus; assembly: GCA_946811185.2. NCBI lineage: Eukaryota > Metazoa > Mollusca > Bivalvia > Cardiida > Cardiidae > Hippopus > Hippopus hippopus. The sequence goes on along the minus strand of OX328107.1, from coordinate 43,838,969 downwards.
GTGTAGTAAAGGGTTAATAAGATTATAAAGAAAGTTATGTTTAGCTGCAGAAATAATTGGTACAGTCAGTACAAATCACTTACCAATGCACTTCCAACTTTAAAGTGATCTTGTTTTTGAAAATAGTGATGGAAACTAGCCGCAATTTGCTCAAAGGCCTGGGTCTGTGTGGCATCTTCTGACAGTACACTGAAATAAAGAATAATTTAAAATGTGATTACTCTTAGACTATACCACATAATCCCAAATTATAACAAGAGAGACAACTCTTGAAAACATTGTGGGAAAGGAAGAAAATGCTGGTAACCAGCATTTTCTCCTTTTCAAACAATATTTTCTAAACTTTCAAAGACAAATCTAATCAGTTGAACCACATTTATTTCATTGTCTGTAAATTCTCTCAATTCAAAAAAACTCTAAATTTTTTTCCTGAGGTACAGATTGATGATCCATTAACCCTTTACCACAAAATAAAGAGTTTTAGCAATCCTGAAAATGAAACCTTTTGAAAACAATGTGGGAAAAGAAGAAAATACTGTAAACCAGTATTTCCTCCTTTTCTAACCCTGTTTTCTAACTTTCCAAAAACAAATTTCACTTATTGAGCCACATTTATTTTTTCATCCACCAATACTTTCAATTTGGAAAAGTCTAAAATTTTGTAGTTTGGTACAGAGTTTAACAAATACTCTTTTGTTTTTAAGACTCTAAGTAAGAAGGCTATGAAAAACAATATGGCAAAAGGACAAAATGCTGGTTTTTCTCTACAAATCCAGGGTTGCATCTAAGTCTGGTTGTGCCTACCAATGAAAAATTCTACACTGACTCAGGCATCGTATATAGACACATCCTTGACTGACTGGATCCTACATATTTTTATTATCTCAGAGTTCTGCCGAGGATGTGCCATTGCAGGATCTGTAAAAAATCACATACGGTGCATCAAAAATAGGCCTGATAGGCCAACCAAAAATATGTCCTTGTGGCCGTAGGTACGAAAAATATGCGGGGCGAATCAGCTGGTAAAGAGCCGTCCCCGCTTTATCTCTTGTTATCAGAATAAAGAAAAACGCTTGGAACCATTTTGCTGTCCATATCGGCGGTTTTCTTTTTCTAAGCTTCATTGTTAACAATAAGGTCCTGAATCGATAGACTAATGATTAATCTTTTCAAAAACACCGAAATAATTAATAAATGACAGTGTTACCTCCTTGTAATTCCATTATTTCGGAATGTAAATATCCACTGACCTACTTCCCAGGAAGTCGAAACTAGGCTGGACATTTACTGCACATGTTTCGGAAGTCACTTACGGTACAGTAAAGTTCTTTTTTTTTTTTTCACAATTTATCGGCTTCTGTGTTATCAGCGTGGGCATTGAAAGGAAAACTAAGTGTACTGGATGTATTTCATTTACGAGGAGTCGTATTTATCACATAAATTGCCGATCACACAATATCATTTTTTCAAATCAAATTGACCACGCATGCGTAGTTAACTGAATTTATAATGAGTGTTTGTTTACAAATTAGCCAGATGTGTTTATGTCAAATAAATAGTTAATTACAAAAGGATCAATGAAAACCTTGCATTAAACTTGGTGTCAACGTGAAGTTAAATCATTTATCTATTGATTCATGTCCATTTTCATAGCCGACAAGCAAATTAAAGACACATTACGCCGACTAAAAAATGATCGGTAAGATTTTGAGATTTCCAGATGGTATTAAAAAAGGGCTGATGTGAAGGGTTCCGGAGACCCAATAAAAAAAAATAACATCGAAGCAACCCTTTAGACTGAAGATAGAGTGTGCCTGTGGCCCCCTTTAACTCAAAATCTTGGCAGAACACTGTGATCTGAATACAGCGCTTTTCAAATAAAAAAATATAGTTAACAGGTGTTATCCCCAAAGCATGGCAAAGCAGACAAAAATGTCGCAAGCCACATGTTTCTCTAGAAACTTGAATTTCAGACCCTATCCGACTATTAGGTCCATCCGGTGACTTTACCAATGATTTTCTTGCAAGAGAAGATTCTGAATTTCCATATCCCTGGCAGACAAAATGACATCTTTTGTAATCATAATCAATATAGAATACTTCATTAAAAGGCCAATATTAAATGGGGATCAACTAAAACCTTAATAAAGATGCTAATTCCTTCACTGATAGTGCCATACTCGAACCCATCTTCGGTTTTGTCTAAATTTTTACTGCTGAGATGAGCTGGGCGGAATCAAGCACTTAGACGAGGTGATCTAACTCCGCCTTTTGATGACGTCAAGTTTCCTCTTATGGTTACCTCCCCTTATACAGTAAATCTGTTTTGCTTGATCTTAATCTAAACTGTCCGCAAAACATCTCGAGTCATGATTTTCCCTATTGCAATTAAAGGGTTGTGTCCATTGTTCAGTAGGCTACATTTTTAAAATAGCCTTTCAGCAGCAAAGGCCAAAAAAGGTTTTTTTTTTCGAACGGGCAAATCAAAATTAGAATGTGCGGTCTGATCTTGAACCTATAGGCCTACCGGCCATCTTACAGCCAAGCGTATAAAATAAAAAAAATTCTAAAACTCAGTGGATTGTATAGCAGCCATTAAAAGAGGTCAATTTAACCCTAATTACTATAATATGGCTTGCAACACGCGAAAAAGGACATTCGGACATTTGCGTAAAGTGTCGTCTCGGATCAGCCTGCGCAGTCCGCGCAGGCTAATCCCAGACGGCACTTTACGGCTACATTAGATTTTGTGCTACAGTAGACTTTGCGCAAAACAGAAAATTACATAAAAACGTAAAGTGCCGTCTCGGATTAGCCTGCGCGGACAGCGCAGGCTAATCCGAGACGACACTTTACGCAAATGTTCGAAGCCCCTTTTCGCGTATTGCAGGCCATATAGAGCCTTTCACATCTTTAGGCTAGTTCCTATTAGCGATCATTGTAGATCAAGATTAGGCTGCGCAAAACTGCAGTTTGATCTTTGATCTACCCTTGTCCACTATGGACAAAAGCAACCATCAAAATGCAATTAATTGGGTCTTATTCCTAGTTTGAATATGTCTGTTGGCTTTATCAGGCGCCTTACGGGTTAAAATAGTTTGGGCTGAAAGAATCTGAAAAAAAAGGCCAAATTATTCTTTGTTAGGACTAAAAATAGACAAGAACTTCATAACCCTTTCATTGCTCAAGGTGAAAACGGGAGTTGCTTCGAACAGCAAAGATCAAGATTAGGGCCCGCAAGAACATTCTCAGTCTTATTCTCTAAAATTTTCTAAATTGTGAAAGTAACGCAGCTTCTGATTGGCTAAAACATTTGAGCCGTACTCAGGCAAAGGGAGTTCAATGCACCTCCGTGATACGAAGCAAATCATCATATAATTAATGGATCCACAAATCTATTTTGTCTGACAACGGGCAGTCATGAGGTTGAAAGGTCCTTTTACATGCAGAAGATTGACCGATAGCAAAAAGTTTCGGCCGAAGGCAGCCTGCTCGGACTGCGCAGGCTGACATGGTCGACACTTTTTGCAGAAGCACTGACTCCCCTTTTCACAGAGCATGGCTCATTTTCTTTAGCCAATCAGAACTTCTGCTACTTTCAAATCAAGGATATTTTTGAGAATTAGACAAAGAATATTCCTAAGAATGGTTGGTGAGTATGGACTAAGAGTGCAAAGAACGTAGTTTTTTTAGTCAAGCCTACCAGATCAAAAAAATCTTTCCGAGTTTTAGTGGATAGTGTCATTGCGACAGGATTCATTCATCTCTCACCGCTGATCATTGTTTCGATAATGGTTTTGTGGGAAAGCTGCCAGTGGCTTGGGAGGAATACTGTGCAAAGTACTGGTAAAAAGAAACTCAAAAAAAAGAGTGGATAGCTGAACCCCCCACCGTGGTCAAGAGGCAGATACCCAAACCACTGAGCTTCTCGGACGGGCTTTGGGATTACCAGAATAGGACAAGAACTTCGTCGCGATTACAGTGCTAAAAAAGATATTATGTCATGTTTGATGGAATGGTTGGTACGTTGACATACGATAGTGACAATGCATTCGCTAAATTCTATTTTCATATTTTTATTGCGGATATTTGATAATATCAGTTGGTAACTAATCTGTCGAGTAGAACCCTTTACCAAGCAACCTTGGGTTTGAGACGACCATAACAGGGAGGAAATACTCATGGCCAGCATTTTTTTCCCACAATGTTTTCTACCATGTTAAAGACAAATTCTATCATTTGAGCCAGACTGAATTCGTCCTCTGCAAATGCACTGACCTTTGACCCTTGCAACACAATCCGAGTTTTAACGAACCTCAAGGAAAAGAACTTTTAAAAACATTGTAAGAAAAATTAACTAGCATTTTTTTTTTTTTCCAACAATGTTTTCAAAAGCCTCCTCTGCCAGAGTCGCTAAAACTCGGGATTATGTGGTAAAAGTTAAATCCACAACGACACGTTTCCGAAGGTCATTAGCAAAATAGACGAGTGCGTTTGCTATTGATACAGTATCAATGTCAGAGAAAAAATTCTGTCAAGCGGTAAGTCTATGAAATACAATGTATTAGGCATTAAAGATTTCTGATTAGACTTCACGTTGTGTGATGTCTGATCTTGATCTAATCGGTTTGTAACAGAGCCTGAAGTTAACTATATCGTGCAAACAGTTGAGATCGATTTAGCGTCACTGACGAGTTTCAGAGGTGCATTAGCAAAGTAGATAGTTATGATTGTTATTGATATGGTATCAATTTCAAAGAACCAAATTCTGTTGGGCGAGGAATTTGTATGGGTCCGTAAAATATTTGCACTTTTTTTTTTCCTATCGTTTTGTCACTTCGTTCGTTCGTTGATTCGTACGTTCTTCCATTCGTATTCGTTCATTCTAGTTTTGTTGATGATATTTTGTTTTTCTATCGTTTCGTCAATTCGTTCGCTCGTTCCATCGTTGATGTATTAAACCCTCTTTTGCCAGAGCATGCCTCATGTATATGATAAAGGAAGGAATGGTTCACGATGCATGTGGAGGAATCAAACTATCTCGGCTGCCAACGATAATTAGATCTATAATAAACCTGGCACGTGACCGATAAAAATCAATGACAGACAAATACTCGTTGATAAGTTTTACTTGTAAGAAAATACCGGCTAAACTTTGATCCCAGTCAACTTGGGCTGAGAAATCATGGCGGAGAAAAATCGATGTTTTGTTTATTCAAGGCGATAAGAAATAACCGCATTTATTCTTATTCTGCTTAATAACTAAAATGAAATTTTCAAGTCGATAGTAAAGACCCGAATATTGCTATTTCAAAGTTATGTTTTGGGGAATAATATCTCCTTATCGGACAGTGCAGATCAAAGATCAGACTGCACGTTCTGTGCAGTCTGATCTTGATCTACACTGTCCGCATAAGGTCAGTGAGTCGGGCTTTGCAGCCTAGGAGTTAAAGTCTAGCCTTTCACAGATCAATTAAAGGTTTTATTTTTCGGCGTAGCTGAATGTGCTGGTTTTTTACCTACATTTTGGTATTGATAGCAAATGAATAAATGGAAATTTTTGATTGGTCAAAAATGAAGGCATGTTTATTTCAAGGGCCCTGCCTATTTGCTGGCAGATTAACGCCGTCTGTTCTATTAAAAGATATTTCTTGTTTTTTTTTTTTTATGTGTGTGAAGGAAGGTGACAGTTGACAATTGACGATTAAACTGCGAAACAACAGCTGGAAGCCAACTTCACACATCAGGAGCCAGTTCGTTTACTTTAAAACTCCTCATCACGCAGTCTGGAGTTTTAACAACCTGAAACATAATGCACTTGAAAACGTTGTTGAAAAAGGAGAAAATGCTAGTAACCAGCATTTTCTCCTTTTCCAACCATGTTTTCTACCCTATCAATGACAAAAATCATCATTACAGCTGTATGTAATTTGTCGTATTAAAATGCTTTCAATTTGGTCCAATCCAAAATTTTGTCTTTTGGTAAACTTTGGTTAAAGCGAATGGACAACCGTCAGCTGATAATAAAATTCGATATTTGTGTACTTGAAAAGTACAGGACGGAATCTGTAGCAGGCCATACTTGACGCTTCAACTGCCGATTCGTCATTTATGTGCTTTTAAAAATGGAAATTACTACGAATTGGCAACTTGCAACCAGATTCTATTTTCACACTTCAACCTTTAATTCGTTTTTCGCAACAGTTACCTCGGTTAAGGCGGATCGTCTGCTATCAACAGTTAGCTACTGCCAATTCCATTTGTATGTTCTTATATGATAATCATCATCATCACTGTCGTCGCCGTCTTCGCCGTCGTCATCATTATCATCATCATCATCTTCATCAAGAGAAGGAACATGGAACATATGTTTGCACACACAGTTGTGTGACTATATACCGGGCGAAAAGCTGCCTAGAGGCAAATGCGCGGTTTAATAATCAACATGATATTGACCGAAGAAAAATCTGTCGAGGTAGGTATACTACTCACAATTTGATAGGGATCACTTAGGTATTTAAATATGGGTATATGTTGCAACTATGCAGTTTTGAATGATAAACATCCATTTCCAACAATAGTGTATTTCATCAGTGTAGCAATGTATCATTGAAATATCATACCTGATACAGGTCACAAGTATTATTTCGGTTGACTTTAATGTTGTGACCCTTAACAAATTTTGAGTAGTATATTAATTTTTTAACACTTTACCCCAAAATCATGTGTTTTCACGATCCTAAAGAAGAAGGCTTCTGAAAGCACTGTGAGAAATGGAGAAATGCTGGTAACCAGCATTTTCTCCTTTTCCCATAGCGTTTATACCTTTTGAAAGCAACCCCCTCGCTTGAGTCACAATTATGTTTTTATCTGCAAATCGGTTTTCAATTGGGAAGAGTCTAAAATTTTGCCGTCCGCTAAAGACTAAGCACCTGCTTCTTACATTGCCTATCTTCCTAGCTTAAATGCAGGTCCTAGGATCGTCCTCAGACTGATTGAATGGTATTTTACGACGCTTTCAACATTATTTCAGTCATATCACGGCAACACATCAAATATTCATGCATATCTTAGGCTCTGAAGTGTCTTGCCTAAGGTCACTTTCCACGAAAATTCTGGTTCAACGAGAGAGGCTCGAACCCGGGGTCTCCAGGTTGCGAAATCTACACCACCACTTAACGCAGGGCCCCATCTTCCTATTTCTAGATTATACCAGAATGCACCCTTGGTTGAAAAATTGTTCTAGGGGCATATCACACGGACCTCCCCTATCCGAACACCCGCATGAATAGACGGCTGGTTACGCCCCTTATTGCAGAGCCCGCTAGCTTAGTCGGTAATGTCCAGGGTTTGAAACAAGAGGGGTGGTTGCTGGTTAGAAATTCTCTCTGAAGACTGATGATAGTCATTTGCGACAGAATTCATTCCCCTCTCACCGTCGATCATTGTTTCTTGGATGGTTATGTGGGAATGCAGCAAGTGGGTTGGGGAGCAAATTGTGTACAGTACTGTCTAAAAGAAACACCATAAAAGCATGGATAGGTACACCTGTCACCACGATATGACTGCAATAATGTTGAAAAAGGCGTTAATATCAAACAAGCAATTAAACAAACAAGCAAGAAAATCATCAACAAAAACACGGCTTTCTACATTTAAAATAAATTTTATTTTCACATAATATGTACTAGTATATCGATGCCATAGAATAACAAGGTCATTTGTGAAAAAGTGCTCTTTTGAGAACACTTGGGGAGAAAACCTTTGAGCTATGTTCTGTGAAAGGGGGTTTAATGTACTTGCAAAAAGTATCGACCTATGTCAGCCTGCGCAGTCCGCGCAGGCTGACATAGGTCGATACTTTTTGCGTCTTGTCAATTTTCTGTATGTCAAAAGACCATTTTTACTGATGATCCAGTCTATTGTTAGACAAAATAGATTTTTATGGATCCATAATTATGTGATGACTTGCTTAGTATGTCGATTACGGAAATGCATTAAACATCTTTTTTGCCAGAGCAGAAAATTTGATTTTTACTACATCCCTTTACATATGATCTTTTCCAGTGACTTTTTTGGTCAGTATAGTCAACATATTAAACAGGATCCTATTTTGCTGAAATTCAAACAGCTTGAAATGCCCTTTCGAAATATATAAATACATCGTACATGTATATATAATATGATGCGACCTTATCTTTCTATAGCATCGATATATCGATTTAACTCTTTCACTAATGAATAAATAAACTGTATTTTCTCAAAGGCTAAAAATACATTTCCTCTGCAGGATGACAGTTCGGTCATAATCTAGAATATAGCAGTGGACAGTGTAGATCAGAGATCAGACTGCACGTTCTATGCGGTCTGATCTTGATCTACACTGTCCACAAAAGCTTCTGGTGTCGTCTATGGTATGGAAAGAGTTAAGCATGCACAGCTGAGAAAGTGTTAACCTTTTGTCACGATGAATGTGTTATTGATTGTCACAGAAATAATTTTTGTTTCTCACAGTACCACCTGCAAACAATTTTTTTTCGTCAAGCAGCAGGATGTGTTAACCTTTTCAGCTCTATAGCCGAAAACAGAGGCTTTTGCGAAAGACATAGATCAAGAACAGGCTGCACAAAACGTGCACTCTGATCTTGGATCTATGGCATCCGCTTGTTTAGTCCAGTTTATAAGGTAAAGCCTTTTCCTAGTTTCAGTTGATTGTACTTTCATCCGTCGAAAGAGGTTGAGTATATATGAGCCATGCTCTGGCAAAATGTGGCTTAATGCATCTGCGAAAAGTATCGACCCAGGTCAGCCTGCGCATTCCGCGCAGGCTGACCTGGGCCGAAACTTTTCGCCAATGGTCAATTTTCTGTATGTCCAAGGACCATTCTACCCCATGATTTTGTCGGTTGCTGTACAATATGGATTTTATGCATCCATGATCAGGTGATGACTCGATGGGTATAATGGATCACGGAGATGCATTAAGCCCCCTTAGGCCAGAGCATGTCTCATATATTTGGCGCAGAGAGAGTTAAACATGTATTCATACACTAACACTTTACCAAATATATTCTGAGTTTTACCGACCCTGGGGAAAAAGACTTCGGAAAACATTGTCGGAAAAAGGACAAAGTTCTGGTTACCTGCATTTTCTTTTGCCCGCAATGTTTTCTATTTCATCAAAGATAAATAAGTCCCGTTTGAATTATCGTCTGCAAATGCTTTGTATACTGACAGGTGCAGACAGTTTTCGTTTGGTAAACGATTACAGCTAGTTGTTTGTTCGATATCCGTGTTTACCGGACTCGTAACCTGGAGGACCCGGGTTCAGGCTTCACTGAAAGCATTTTTTTTTTAGTCTCATTTGTCAAAACATTTAAAAAAACACAGCAGAGTACCGATAAAATCCAAAACATTTTTAAAAAAAATAGCATAGTACCAGTGAAACATGTTCATAAACATGTGAGTTTTGTTTGATATGACTTATTAAATAATTTTGAAAGCGGCGTAAAACACCAATCAATCAATCAACCACAATTATTATTATAGCAAGGGTGTTTGAAAAGTTGTCTGTTGCAATTCGCTTGAAATGAAAGTTGTTTTACGTTGCCATCAACATTATCTAAGTCATATCACAGCGACAAGCAACATATCCTGTATACATGTCCAGGGTTTCACCAGTACTAGGCCTACAGTGTCTTGCCCAAGGATACTCACACGAAAAGCCCAGTGCTTCAAGTGAGGCTCAAACCCGAGGCCTCCAGGTTACGAGTCCTACACTTTACCAATGAGCCACGCAGAAAATAACTCAAATGTTTTTAATTGCTTTTTAATTGTGTTTTTGAAGGGGTGAGTGACGTTCCCTATGCGCATGGTCATGTATTCACAGGAACGACGCCGTTAGAATCTAAGTAAATAGGATATGAGCTGTATCACGTGGTGTTGTTCAAATCATTCACGTTCTAGCGTTACTGGATATAATCCTACCATTTATAGAAAACCGACGCCACTTAAGAAAACGACGGTTTTTTCAAACACGACTCATGAAAATACCGTATAACACCCGGGGGCTATATATACGTAGATCTATAAAATATTATGGAATAAGTCCCTTTTTAAAACTTCATCCCCCCTCGAACGATTTGTTCCTACAGTCAGGGGACATAATTATATACCACCGCTGAACTTGATTGATTTTCTAGTGGAATACCTACCATAATTTTTACTGTTTACCCCTTAACAGTTCAAGGTCATCCGATGATAATTGGGTCAGTGAACGCTGTCATGAGTGTAGATGACGTCATAATTTAAAGATTATGATGTCATCAAATTCATATGAGATTTATTTGTGGTTTACCGTATGCCACCAAAAACAAAGGAAATAAGCACAGAGGTCAGAAAATTAATTGTTGCTAGGCACAAAGAAGGCAAAAAACAGTGTAAAATGTCAAGATTTTTTTGGAATACCCATGTCTACAATAAAGAGATTTTGAAAACGTTTGAAGAGGTCGGTAATTTAGAAAACATGTACGAAAGAGGAAGAAAGAAATTTTTTACACAAAGAGATGAAACCCAGCTTTCAAGATTGGTGAAGCTGAACAGAAGATCGCTCCAAGACTTAACTAGCCTAGTAAATGAGGGCAAAGACCTTACTTTTTCTACAAAAAATGTTCAACGTAAGTTAACACATTTTTGGTATAAACGAAGGCTTGTTAAAAGAAGGGAGATCTAGTGGTAAGGGAAGCTAATGAGAGAAAGCGTGTTTTATGGTGTTGTCAGAAAAAGCATTGGACTGTGATTAAGCACTGACAAAACTGGATCTCTAGTGATGAAAGTCAGATAGTTATTGGCTCAAACAACCGGGTATATTTGGAGAAAAGACGATGAAGTTAACAACCCTTACCTTGTTTGTACAGGAAGGTCAGTGTTACGTTCTGGGCATGTTTGTTTTAATGGAATTAGAACGCTAACACCTGTTGTTGATAACAATAACTCTAATAAGTTCATGTACTTGAAGATTATTTGTGGCCAGTCATTGCTCGGCATTTTGGCAATAGACAGTATACATGTATTCAGGGACGACAATGTACCTGTCATAGGTCCTGTATTGTGAAAGCATATAAGGAAAACAACAATATTGTAGGTCTATCTGCTCAATGGTCAGCTCATTCCCCTGATTTGAACATTATAGAATACATTTGGCTTTGGTTGAAGAGAGACACCGAACCCAATGCAATAAACATAAACAGTCGGAATCAGTTAACTGACTCTATCCGTAGTGCATGGGAAAATATTAATGTGGAATATGTTAAGAAACCTATATTAAACAATTCCAGCGCGAATTCACGAAATGATAAGAATGAAAGGAAATGTCACCAAACATCAAGGTCAGTGAATTAAAGCCTCAGTAAAGCCAAAGAACAAGTAATTTTCACTGTTTAAAACTCGAAAATATAACGGATTACCCATCACAACACACATATATAAGATCGGAGAAAACCTGAACGTGTCAGTTACTGCATTGGTTGCCATGATATACGCGTGCGAAAATGCATGGAGAAGCCCGTCGATTTCAGGGACGCCATTGATCGAGACAACCGTCGTTATCGTTCGTGTATATTCGAACTAGGTCTTCGAGAACGTCACGTGATAAAATTGCATCTCATTAGTGCTATGACGTAGAAGACAGGACTACTGTTTACAATTCCAACACTATGTCATCGGAGAGTAAGATTGCTCATTCTGAACCTGTTTTCTTATTTAGATGTAGTAAACTCTTCCTGTATTGATGATAAATGAATAAGCGATGATCAGCCTGTGTCATTGTTTCTGTTTACGATGTCGATAAACTTACGTTTTTTAAGCCTAGAATGGGGACAAAACGATCAAGTGAATAAAGGGTTTGTTTCGACGCTTTGAATGATCACGTGATGTTTACGTCACTAACACGTCATTGCGGAGATTTACGACGAAAACTCGGCTAATCGTCGGCGATCATCGATGTAAACAAACAGACAATGCGGCATGGTAGGATCTGTTCTAGTTTCAAAATTCTTTTTGCTGCCACTGACTGGAACTTTTGCGAACTGTACCTTTACATATCGTGAAAGTCATAATAATCGCCATATTTTTACATGGTAAAATTGAAATTTACTTTTATTTTATAAACAGGTTGTTTATTCAGTTGGACGCTACTGAGACTTTAATATAATAATAAAGTTATACCACTTTAAACTTTGCCTACATATTAAGGATACTTGTTGACGTCAACTGGGGTGGTGAACAATTATGGCCTTTGATTGTAGGTTCGAACAGTGTCATTCTTAGAAATACATGACCCCACGCGCGTGGGGAACTCTATGACGATCCTTACCTCCTTGACAAACACAATTAAGGAGCAATTAAAAACCACTTGAGTTATTCCCGCTTTTTAGTTTAAACAGACGGGACTGTTGTACCGGCATTTAATAAAGAACACACTTTACCAAATGACTTTTTAGACTCGACCAAAGCGAAAGCATTTGCAAAAAACGTAAAATAAGCTCAAAAGATAATATCCGTCTTTGAATAGGTAGAAAACATCATGGGAAAAAGAGACAATGTTATTTAGCTGCATTTTCTTTCCACGTAATGTCATCAAGTGCCTTCCGCTTCACAGTCTTTAAACACGGGAGTTTTTGGTGAAATGTTAAAAGGCTGCACCATTATAGAAATGGAGAGTGAGATAGAGAATGCAGAGCAAGATTAGGCTGCACGCATGTGCAGTGCAACCATAATCTACCCATTCCTAAAAAAAATACAATCCATCCCTACGTTAATCAAGCATTGCAATATTAGGCTTATAGCGCCACACAGATCTATATAAACTCGAAATCTTCCAAGGAAAGAAGAGACAAACTGGTCACTGAAACCCAGACAGATTTTTTTTTTTTTACAGGCTTTGACTAGACAAGCAGACGGTATAGATACAAGGGATAAGACTGCACTTTCTGTGCAGTCTGATTTTGGATCAATGCCGTTCGCAAAAGCCCTTTATTCGCCCATGGCGCGAAAAAGATTTAAACTGGTCCCTATTGTGATAGCGAGCTAGAGCAGTTTAAGGTGTTATCTGTTTCCTCTGCGTATTTCGCAAAGCTGCACCATTTGCTGCACTGTGAGAAAAACAGCTTCTTTATGGCATTTCGCACTTGTTCGTTAATAATGCCGTAGACAATCGGATTACTCGCATTTCCGATGAAAAACAAGTAGCGCAGACTTAGAGAGTTCGTTAAACCGAAAATATCCAACCAAAATGGAAGCCACGTCACGAAATAGATTACGGTACACATAAACAGCATCTTTGCTGTTCGCCTGTGACAATACCGCTTCTTTTTCTTTTTATCCGCTTTTTCTTCACTGTTAGTCGATTTTTTCGTTTCTGTTGAATAACTTTTAACGTTTTCGCCATTACAGTCTGGCATCACTGTGACGTTATTGTGGGTTTGTTTCCGGTCGCTACCTGCATCGTTATTGAATTTGACTTTAGTGTCCGGTTTACATATTGTTTCGTTTTCTGTGCTGCTGGAAAGATCATCGTCTATGTCTGCATCGTCATTCATGTAATTTAAAGGGACTGTTTGTGCCGGCGTCATTGTGTCTTCCGGTACGACTATTTTTTGATTCCTCGGGTTGCATTTTTCCGCCAGTTCTGTGAGGAATGACTCGTTCAAGGTCATGTGAAAATGGTTGACTGCCGGCATATGTCTTTGTGTAAGTTCCCGACGCTTTTTTGTTTTCTTCCAAAGAACCACATAAATGATTGTGTACAAAACGACTATCACAAGCAACACTAAACAGAACATGGCCGCTTGAACGATCTGATATACAAGCACGAGGTTTTTACCCATGATTGTGAAAGTAAAATGGCAGAAATGCCCGGAAGTTGTCTCGTGTGGGAAATTGCACTGAACGTCCTCAACCTCTTTTTCACTTACAACAGCAAAAGTTCCAAAAGCGGGCGAAGCAAAGAATAAGCTAATAACAACAATAGCCCAAACACCTCTTTTGATATTTTCAACGCTTATCTTGGTTCCTATTTGACAAACAGCGACATAACGCTCCACTGCAATGGCTACCAAAGTCACATTCGAGGCCATTACAGTAAAGTGACGTAACACCTCGAAGGATCGGCACATTATATCTGACGTCACAAGATGAAATTCATACACCATCGAATATGGCATTACTAATGAGCAAACAAGAAGATCCAGGAATGCTAAAAATTTGATGAAGGTAGTGCTTGCCTTTCTGTCCTTTCGCTTTATGTAGACGATAAGAACTGGAATGTTGCCGAGTATTCCGATTATAGAAAGAACAGATATAAGTACGGATAAAACAAAGTAGTCCACATTTAACAATGGGTGAAGAATATTCCTCGAATCATTTGGCTTTTGCGAGGTCAGCTCGCTGTTATTTAGATATATTTGTTGTTCCCCCATGTTGAATTTCGTATTGTTTTATAAAATGGTAACACGTTTTACAAGTTGGTCAGCAAATCACCAAGGAAAATCGATTGATCAAAGTTAGAAATTGTTTGTATTCGCATCTTCAGCTGCATATAAAAATATACATTACATCCGTTTTGAGCCTGTTGACATCTTTATCATAATTCTAGTAATGCTTTACTCTTTTTACACCATTTTTCCCCCCAATTTCGGTCCGAGAAGTGAAAGTCTCTTGTTGCTTTTGCCGATCCTCTATATAGAAAAAATGACAATTTTTATACCATGAAAGGTCTTCTCACACTATGATGGCGCCAAGTCTTCACTGTCAGCCTGAAAAAGAGAGGAGAATAGTGTCTTAAGTCCGAAAACAAAGAGCATGCGAGACTAACAAGATAGTGAGTGCAGATAAACAGACTCAAGGCAACAGAAATTTCAATAGAAATGAGCTATGCTCTGCAAAAAGTATCAACCCAGGTCAGCCTGCGCAGTACGCGCAAGCTGATCTGGGTCGAAACATTTGGCACTGTTCAATTATCTGCATGTCTCGGGACCAGTCTAGTTCGTGATTCATTTGGTTGTTAGACAAAATGAATTTTATGAATCTATAATTATATGATGACTTGCTAAGGAAACTGCATCACGGAGGTGCATTAAAGTCCCTTTTGCCAGAGAATGGCTCAAATATTTCAGTTTCGGTTGCTTTACCTACATCATTACCTCAATACTTTCACAACCATTTGCTTTAATTAATTCTTTTTCCTCACGACGAAATTTTATTCTAGTTTGAATAGAAAGCATTTGCAGATGACAAACTAAACATGGCTCAAATGAGGAAGTTTTCTGTCAATACTAGAAAACATTGTGGGAAAAGGAGAAAATGCTGGTTACCAGCATTTTCTCCTTTTCCCTCAATGTTTTCAAAAGCCTTCTTTGTCAGGGTCGTAAAAACACGGGATCGTGTGGTAAAGAGTTAAAGGGAGGTAATATGCTAGTCAAACATAAAATTCTCTTTACCAGATGACGAAACATCAGACTAGTCCGTGTTTAGAACGTTTACAGACAAAAGATGTATGCGAAAAAAAGTTACTGGATTTTTCTTAAAAAGGATATTAAAAAAAAGAATAATCTGGAAAAGGGGAAATACTGCTCGCTAGCATTTTTTTTTTTTTTCCACAATGTTAACCTCCTACTGTAGGGTAGAAACCTTTTAACAATGACTGCGAACAAAAGCAGCATTTCAATCGATTGATCGTATAAATTTGATATAATGTTTAGCGTAAATTTGATGCGTTTTTGTTATGAATGTGTTTGATAAATTATTTAGCATAAATATGACGCGGTGTTATTACAATAAATACATGTTGATCAAAGTAGAGTTTTTTCTGTGCACATTTATACAAGTACTCGTACTCTTCAGGGCTGCCTTTCACTAACTTGCGTAGGCACGAAATTTGCGAACGTAGTTTAGGTAGGCAAGAATCAAGTCTGAAAACAAATTTTACTGAACTGCATAACTTAACGATTTGTGTAAATATTTGCCTAAATTTACGCACGTTGGTATCTTTGGGTACAGCAGGGATCGTACGTGTGTATATTCAATCAAAAAAAAATAATTGAGAAATCTACGCAGTTTAGTGAAAGGTACTGGGTTGCCTTTTACTAACTTGCGTACGTACGAAATTTGCGTGCACAGTTTAGGTAAGCAAGATAAAAGTCTAAAAAAAAAGTTTCACTAAACTCTAAAACTTTACGATCTAAGTGAATGTTTGCATAACTTTACGCCTGCTCATACCTTTGGGTAAGGCAGGGATCGTATGTGTGTATATACAACCCAAATAATTTGCGTAAATCTACGCAGTTTCTTGAAACGCAGCCCAGACACACAGCCCGACATTTAAGTCACTCTTAATTTTTGTCCTCTGCAAATGATTTCGATCTGGCCGTGACAAATCAAGGATTTTGTCCCCCGGTAAAGAGTTAATTATACCGACGACACCGCAAGTTTCCTTTCATGCTTAACGTCTAAATGAGCTAATCACGTGTGTACTTTTGGGTAAAGTACAAAAGGAAATAAGTCTTCTATTCAATGCAATATAAAAAAAAAAAAACCTCTCGAAGTTCTGAACTTAACGATTGCAAAGGATGTTGAGATTGGCGCAGAATTATTTAACCCTTTACCGCCAAATCCCGAGATGAAACGAACATGAGAAAGACGCCCTTTGAAAACATACTGGGAAAAGGAGAAAATGCTAGCAACTAGTATTTTCTCCTTTTCCCAAAATGTTTTCTATCCTTCCCCCCAAAAAATTCAATTTTTCAGTCACATTGGTTTTGTCGTCGGCAAAAGTTTTCATCTTGGACTAGTCTAGAATTTTATCGTTTGGTAAATAGTTTTTAAAAAATGCATGTTTCCAATCTGCCAATGAGCACTGAATATTCACAGAATACAACATCTCCTTTTTGCCGACTGGTGTCCCATTTCAACAAGCATTATAACTCGATATTTACCAGCCAGACAAAAAATGTTGCTTGAAGAAGAGGAAAATGTCTTTATCAAGCTTAAAGTAAAGCATTGCTTCGGTACAGCTCATTGCTCAGTGTAGGACCGGAAGTGTACAGTGTTTGGGATTGTATGTGACTTGGGAGTAAGTAGAGACGCTATGTCACTTGGATGTTAAAAATTGTGTTCACACGGTAAGTCAAGCTGATGATTTTTCATTTATTTTGATAGTCATTATAAAGTCTTCATATCCAATTATTTGTTTGTTATGTATAGACTATATCAGGAACGTGTTCGGCTTGTATGGACGGTTTCTTTTTCAATAATGTTACTGTAAAGTCTGTAGAATAGCTCAGCTGTGTAAACATACCAATCATTACCAATATATGTGGTGTAAGGGATAAAAAAGACTTTCAAAGACTAGTATTTTCTTCTTCTTCTTGACGTATTCTTTAAAGATTCATCCTTACAGCCGGAGAGAAAAAAACGCTGTCAAAACTGTAAAGTCTGTAGAATAGCTCAACAGTGTGAACATACCAATTATTACCAATATATGTGGTGTAAGGGATGAAAAATACAAGGGACATGTCCTCATTTCAAAACGGAAATTACAACAGCGATTGCTTTGAAGGCCTCCAAAATATGAAATGCATTTTCTATCCGTTGTAACCTGTGCAACCTTGCAGCCGTCAGGAGCAACATTTGGCGTGAGGATCCAAGAATGATTATAGTTTCATGAAATAATGACGAAATGGATTAAAAACTTACTGAAAACTGCCTGAAAACAAGTATAGATGTAATCTTAAGGAGCAATTGTCTCTTGCATCGTGGAAACATGGAATCGTATGATAAACAGTTGAAGTAAATTGAGAACGGAACTTGGTTTTGTGGATTAACAAACAGGAGCATTCACTCGTCTTCCATTTACAGCCGCTCAACAACAGTGGGTCACCAATTTATATGTCCGCTTTATGTGACCGAATTTTTATATCGAAATTAAAAATGCGCTCCCACAAGACAACAAGACCGTTCAATAACAGTAATTAATCCAATAACGTTTACAGGAATAAATTTAAACTTGACCAGTTCGAAACTCCCAGTGGGTGCGTGATGTTACCATGTTCCTGAAAATGACGCTCAATTCTGATATGAGTCATGCTCCGTGAAAAGGGGATTTAACGCATCTGCGAAAAATATCGACGATAGGTTTTTGCTATTTGTAACTGTTTGCTATTGGTCAATTTTCCGCATGTCAAAGGACCATTCTATCTCATGATTCAATCGACTGTTAGGAAATATGAATTTTATGGATCCATAATTATGAGGTGACTTGCTTGGTATGATGCATCACAGAGATGCGTCAGACCCCTTTTTGCCAGAGCATGGCTCATCTTCCATGAGATTTATACCTGTTCATTGTTGTTAAAAAATCATTTTCTGTCTTATTCTGGATTTAGAAAGTAACACAACTTCTGGTAACCAGCATTTTCTCCTTTTTTCCCACTGTTTTTTTTTTCATTTTGCTGTACCAAAGACAAATCGTATCATTTGGGTCACATTAAATTTGTTGTCTGCAAATACTTTGGTTTTGGACAACTCTAAAACTGTCGTCTAACTAGTACAGTATTAGTTGTATGGTCAGGTGGCAGGCTCGGGGCGACATGATTCACCACAGCCGTGAACAAGTTTCCAAGTCCCCTGACCGTACAACGAATTTATTATACTGCAAAATTTTACCATTCCAACGTTTGTTAAGCGAATTTTACCTGTTTTTTGGTTTAAAAAACTGAGTACGCTGACGAAGTAGAATTTCCTTTCTGAGTGCCCCAATTCAATGAAAACTGACGTCACTGGGAACTGACGTCACTGAAACCTTGGTAATACGTGCTAAAACGTGCAGCTTGGCGCATAATCTTGATGTTAATCTTGATCGACGCCGCCATTTTGGATGTTGTGTTGATAGTGTAGTCATGTCTACGGGGCTTCCGAAAGGGAAACTGCTTTTACGTTGGTTTTGCCAGTGTACATGATATAGATGTTCGGGGCAGATTATCCAATCAGATCACGAGAAATTTCTTTGCAGTATAATAAAAATAACGGTCATGTGTGAAGGTTTACCTGAAACCCAATTTCAACGCACTTAATGGCTTCACTACAAAAAGGAGTGCGCGAAACATTTACATATTACGTGACAGACTCTAACAAATGTTTATGTTCTACATTATGTTACGGCACGTCAAAACATTTTTGCTGACCTGTTTAATTAATTCCATCTCCGACCCACTTTTGCTGCATAGTTTACACATGGTGCCATGCTCGAACAAAAGGGGGGCTTAATGCAAGCACCGTGATATATTATACCAAGCAAGTCATCATTATAATTATGGATAGTTAAGATCTGTTTTGTCTAACAACCGGCTGAATCATGTGGTAGACTGTGCCCTTGAAATGCAGAACATTCATGAATAGCAAAAAGCTTTTTACCCATGTCAGCCTGCCCGAACTGCGCAGGCTGACAGGAGTCGATACTTTCTGCAGATGCATTAAGCCCCCTTTCACGATGCTTGGCTCACATATTATGATCGTTTAATGAGGGTTGGTATTTTTCGTTACGTAACTCGGGTCAATGATCTAAACCTACTAGTCTGAAACGAGCCAGATGGTATCAGTAATTAGCCCCGTGTTTGATGTTTACCAAACTTTTTGTTTCAGAAATTAAGTGACCTTACGTGAACTTTTGTTGCTATTCTCATCCATTTTTTTCAAGGTCAGCGGTAATCAAATCTAGGTGTGTATATCATTACGTAACACTGTTTCAATACGGAATTCAATGTCTGCCATCATGTTTAAGATGTAAACATATCGCTACAGCTGGAAATTATGCTCCAAATTTCAACTCTTCTCAGTAGATTTTTTTTACCAAATCTATACATCGCTGTTCATAGTATGCAAACTGAAATAGCAATGACGATATGCAGGTTACATTGATTTTAAAGTTTACATTAACGATCCTATAATTTAAAATTACCACGAAAGTAATATTCCCTTCCACTAATTTAAAGCCAAATTCACACTTTCATGAAATGTCCGTTTGTCATTTGACAAGCAAAGGATTTCAATACTACTAGTCTATTCACAAAAAAATTACAACACTAAGGGGTGAAGTACGGGAAAAAAATTGAGGTTTTGGTGTTGCGTTTTTGTCAAAAACGTCATTGCAGTAGAATGATTCCGTAATACAGATTAACTGAACCCGCCTTCGTTCGACCCGGATACGCCAACGCAGTTTTGTGCGGCGAGCCGACGTGACGATTTGACGGTTACAGCTGCGTGTCTGGAACAGCTTTTTGCTCATTTTTTTGCATTATTACAGAACGGATTTCATGGAGTTAATATGCTTCAAGGGCACTTATCTAAACATCGGATTCCTTTAAGATGTTCACTGTGCTGACTAACGTTGTTCGGTTTTCTAGACATGCCTGCGCGGCCCTACTGGGTGGCTCAGTGGTTAGCGTATCCGACTCGTGACCTGGTGGTTGTGAGTTCAGTACCCGGTTGAGGCAAACTTTCTTGCCAGCGATTTTCGCCTCTTACCTCTGCCGCATGTGAGAAAAGCATTCAGTGACTTGGAAAGAAAGTTGTGTCAGTACTGGTTTGAAACACATGCGTGAGTGCACTGACCGCCTTGATATGGCCTATGCTGTTTGAACATTTTCAATACCTGCTTGGTTGGAAAAACATTTTTAT
Organism: Hippopus hippopus; assembly: GCA_946811185.2. Taxonomy (NCBI): domain Eukaryota; kingdom Metazoa; phylum Mollusca; class Bivalvia; order Cardiida; family Cardiidae; genus Hippopus; species Hippopus hippopus. The sequence continues at coordinate 43,818,239 of OX328107.1, read as the reverse complement.
GCGAGCATTTCTAAGAAAGCAAATAAACTCTGGCTAGCATTACATCCATTAAAAATGCCGAAGACAAGTACTCAGCAATATACCCAAATATGGATCTGTTCAGTATTTACCCGTATAAGCTGTTTAGCGTGACTCACTGACCTTTTGCGGACAGTGTAGATCAAGATCAGACTGCACAGAACTTGCAGGATAAAGGTTACTTAGCAGGATAAAAGTTAATTTAAATATGGGGGAACCTTACCTGAAAGCGCCGTGAACTGCATCATATAGTGCAGTGGATTTGCAACACTGAATTATCACAAGCCACACAATCCCGAGCTTTAACGACCCTGTCAGTGAATTGTCTTGAAAGCATTGTGGGAAAAGGAGAAAATGCTGGTAACCAGCATTTTCTCCTTTTCCCACGATGTTTTCTACCATAACAGGGAATTTTAGGCTCGTTTGTACCGGTATCAAACTTGCCGTCTGCGAATGTTTTGAATTTGGAAGAGTGTAAAATTTGTCGTTTGCAAAAGGGTTAACACAAGCTAAATTTAGGCAAGTCGTCAACTCATCACCTCCTGTAGAGGACCTTGTGCAGCAGATCACTCTTGAAAAGGATCGTCTTTCAGTGCAGTAGGTGTAAACGTCAGGTTTTGCAGACGGCATAGATCAAGATCAGGATGCACAGAAAGTGCAGTCTGATCTTGGATCTATAGCGTCCTCTTGTTTAGTCAAGCCTATGGGATAAAAATCGTAAGGAGTCTCGGTGGATTGTAATTAGCTGTTAAAAGGGGTGAGTTTACATTTTCGACGCTGAGAGTTAACCACAGAATTACTTGCCTTGTATATCATTATTAATCAAGAGAGAGAGAGAGGTCTAGAGAAAGATATGTTACGAGTCATCCTCTATGAAAAGGTGGTTTAATGTATCTGCAAAAAGTATCGACCCATGTCAGCCTGCGCAATCCGCGCAGGCTGACATGGGTCGAAACTTTTTGCTTATGATAAAATGTCTGCATATCAAAGAGCCATTCTACCTGTAGACTCAGCTGGTTTTCAAACAATATGGATTATACAGTTTGTAACGACTTGCTTAGTAGTTACGAAGATACATTGAAATCCTTTTTCCGAGAGTGTCGCTCATTTTTTTTTTCAGGCCAATAAACAAAACAAGGATGTAGTTGCTAACTGACGCAGGTGCTAGTTCCCTAACACGTGCACTCATTACAGAAAACGTGATGGAATGCAGAAGTGGACCGAGTGAATTTCGACCAACGTTTTTCATTTAGATAGGCTGATACGTACCCTCAGTCTGAAGGGTTGCTCCGATGTTATGTTTGTGATTGTGTCTCCGCAACCCTTCATAGCAGCCATTCTTTAACCTTTACACTGCTAAACGCGACTTACTGACCTTTTGCGGACAGTGTAGATCAATATCAGACTGCACAGAACGTGCCGTCTGATCTTGGATCTACAATGTCCGATAGGGAGATATTTTTCTCCCAAAACTACAAAACTACCTTTGAAATAGAAAAAAAATGGGCTTTTTTTCTATCGGCTTGAAAGTTTCGTGTTAGTTATTTAGCAGGGAATTTCAAAATCTAACCGCTCGTCTGCGTTTTCTGCTCATGTCATACTCTTCGCAGATTCGACCTGTCTGCTATGACGCATCACACCATCCTGTACTGGATAATATTATTACGCCGCTAATGAAGTAGCAATGGAGAAATGGCTATAAACAATATATCAGTGGAAAAATGTAGCCTGTTTTTTGCTCAAAATATCTTGAAAATTTAATTATTTCAAAAGGGAAAAATAGTTTTCACAAATACTCTTGTTTTACTGCACATCTTTGAATATAGTTTCTAAATATAGATTTTAGAGAAACCAGGATTCGTGCAGGGTTTATCAACAAGAAGTGTCTGAGCTATTAACCAAGCCTGTAAGGGCTGTTTTTATAAATGGCCGTTGCATAGGTTACATGCTAGCCGACCATAGCTGAATGAATCGTACCAGGTAGCGTTTTATTGAGTAAACGTTTATTCTATTTTGAAATTCAAAGTAACGGTTGTCGTTTCAAAAAGTAGTCTGGTTCTGTACGCAGAATGCCCAAATCAGATAGATGTGAATTTGAAAAATGCCACCTAGCGGAAGATAATGCGGTCATCTGAGCCGGCTTAATGTGTCTTAAATCTGCTTGTCAGCTATGAAAATGGATATGAATCGATAGATAAATAATGTAACTTCACGTTGACACCAAGTGTAGTGCAAGGTTTTCATCGATCTTTTTGTAATTTATCTTTTATTTGACATAAAAGCACCTAGTTAATTTGTAAACAAGAACTCATTATAAATTCAATTAACTGTGCATGCGTGGTCAATTTCATTTGAAAAAATGACATCGTGTGATCCGCAATTTAAGTGATAAATATGACTCCTCGTAAATGAAATACAACCAGTACATTTTAGTGCCTAAGCTGATAAAACAGAAGCAGATAAATTGTAAAAAGAAAAAGTTAATGTACCGGAAATGACTTCCAAAACATGCGCAGTAAATGTCAAGCCTTGTTTCATTTCCTTGGAAGTGGGTCAATTGATAATGACAGTTCAAAAAAGAAAAAAAAAAAACGGAAATACAAGGAGAAAACAGTGACATTTTTTTTTTATTATTTCGGTGTTTTTGGAAAGATTAATCATTAGTCCATCGATAAAGGACCTTATTGTCAGCTGACAAAGAAAATATCGACGCATACAAGCATTTGAAACCATGCAGGTATTTTGATTTTCCACTCCAGAATGGGCATAAGAATGTCTGATGCGGGGGCTAGCGGAGACACAATCACAAAAATAACATCGGAGCAAGTCACCGAATCGCGGGTAGCTGATAACATACTGTTCAAGCTAGTCATCACAGTATTATAGATCCATAAAATCCGTTTTGTACAACAACCTATTGAGTCATGAGGTTCACTGGTCCTTGGACGTATAGAAAATTGACCTATAGCGAAAAGTTTTGGCCCAGGTGGGCCTGTGCCGACTGCGCAGGCTGACCTGGGTAGATACTTTTCGCAGATGCATTAATCCCCTTTTGACAGAGCATAGCTCAAATATGGCCTGCAACACGCAAAAAGGGCCATTCCGATATTTGCGTAAAGTGTCGCCTCGGATCTGCCTGCGCAGTCTGCGCAGGCTAATCCGAAGCGACACTATCCGTTTTTATGTAATTTTCTGTTTTGCGCAAGTCTACTGTAGCACAAAATCTAATGTAGTCGTAAAGTGCCGTATCGGATTAGCCTGCGTGGGCTGCGGAGGCTGATCCGAGACGACAAATTACGCAAATGTCCGAATGCCCGTTTTCGCGTGTTGCAAAGCAGTTCCAGTATTCATATTCCAGTACCTCTTACGCCGCCTATCTTTTACAAGATCTTTCTCGCTTCAGGTAACATGCGCCGCTCTTCATAAACTGTGTACTTTTAAAACCCTTTCATCTCCAAAGGCGACAATTAAGGTCTTTGCGGATAGAAAGATCAAGATCAGACGGCACAAAACTTGGTGTCGGATCTTGAACCTATACCGTCCGCTTCTTTGGTCAAGCCTATTCAATGGAACCACTCCCGAGTACCAGTGGATTGCTTTTTCAGATGAAACAAGAGGTCCAGTTTGTATATTTGGTACGGAAAGAGTTGAACTGCCACTGAAAAGTAACATCAGCAACCTGAGAAACTGGTGAAAGCACCTCCATGTACAATCTGAACTTGAACTTCCTGGAAATTGCCTACTTAACCTATTATATTCTGCAACAATTTTACAGCAAAAAAAAAACTGTGAAAATGTCCTTGTAAAAATATGGATAATAAACATGACTTGATGTTGAGTACATAAACACATTGTAAAAGCAATGTAACAAAAGGAGAAATTGCTCGTTACGAGCAATTTCTCCTTTGGTAACATTGATTTTGAAAGGTTGTCTCTTGCATTGGGAAAAAGGGTTGTGTATGCAGGTGGGTTATGTGTTACTGTAAACGTGCACTCTAAGCACGTTTGAGTCACATACCTTTACGTCATTGCTCGAGAAAAAACCTTCCTCCGGTCTATAAGAGCGCCAGAAGTATTCACTGTACCAGACGTCAAAATTTTAGGCTTGACCATTTTGAAAGATTTAGCAGACGACAAATTAAACACTGATGAAATGATGAGATTCGTCTTGAATAACATTAAAAGCTTTAGCAGAATATATATCAAGGATGGCTGAAAGGATGGAAAATGGATTTCGTCTTGGAAACGGTGGAAAACATATAAGGACAAAGAGCAAGCGTAGAGTTGCCCTATTCAGTATGAGAGATGATTGGTTGGTTTTTTTTGTACTTGTATTTGTTTACTGTTTAACAGCGTTTTCAATATTAATTCAGCTACTTCAATGCACCCAGCTCGTCAATCCATGTGTACGTATACCCTAAGTGTCTTCTACCAAGAATTTAAACCTGAATGCCCCCTACCTTAGCTTGAATATGACCGTCCACTTTCTGTACGCTGACAAAAAAGAAATACACTGTACATGTACTTTGAAGCATTGATCAGTTTTAAGAATTCTCGGTTCGGGACAAAATAATTCAAATAGCCCCTTTAAAATTGATGGTCGGCGATGAAAGGTTTGCAAAACATGATATTCTTATATGACCTCACCTCTACCTTGGCGGGAAAACTAAGTGTTTGGTCGTCAGATCCGCCCTGAAAATGGGAGGTATCTCGATGATGACACTTACAGATTGGCGCGAAAATGTGACACGATATCCGTTTTCATTTCCTTGTACTTTTAAGTAAACTCACCGATGGTAAGATTACTAGGTTGAATAGTTTCACAATAAACCAGGGAACAGACAGACAGACGGACAGACAGAAGGGCAGACAGACACACTGACAGTCACTCAGACAGACACGCAGACAGACACACGGGCATCACTTACAGCAGTCTAGGGGCGTTTTCCATATGGGTACCCGATGGCGACGATAAATAAACGCAATATATTTGAATCACTTTAAAATTCAGTCATGTCACGCTATCAGTGCGCCTATCTGTGCGTACCTAGATTGCCTCCAACGGAGAAATTGCACTGAACTCTTTCCAAGTCACTGTTTGCTTTTCCACATACGCTAGAGGTAGCAACAACGGGACACCGTAATTTGCATCTATACACCATTTGACAAAGTAAGATTTTTAAGTACCGAAGTGACAATAGGAAATACTTACACTTGAGACAATCCATCTGCTCTTATTGAAAGATATTTTTTGTTCACAATAATTTCCCTTTTTCAACGAACTACTTGTTGAGAGAGGGGATACTAAGATATTACGGATTAAAGCTGTCATATACAATCCCAAGTTTTAATGACCCTGAAGGTTTTTGAAACATTATGGGAAAGGAGAAAATGCTGATAACCAGCATTTTCTCCTTTTCTCAGAATGTTTTCTGGCCTTTCGAAGGAAAAAAAGTCATGTTACGCATTAGTCCTGTACCAAACAATTCCGAGCTTTGAGGACCCTGAGGAAAAAGGCTTGTTAAAAAAATGTGGGAATAGGAGAAAATGCTCGTAACTAGCATTTTCTCCTTTTCTCACAATGTTTTCTAGCCTCTGAAAGAAAAAACCCATGTATGAGTGACATACATCGCTATACTTGCCTATTTAAGAAAACGTGTGGTAAAGGATTTATTTCTGTTTGAGGGGTACATAAGCCCTCTTAACAAAGGCATTTGTTCATAATGAATTATTGCTTAATTAAATTTTTGCCACGCGGTTTTTTTTTTATTATTTTCAAGGAAAAAACTACTTCAAATTTATCTCTTTCCTTCTGTATGAGGTTTAAGAGGGGTTAACCCTTTACGAAACAACCTGTAGGGACCACGAGGACTTTTTTGAAAACATTGTGTGAAAAGGAGAAAATGCTGGTAATCAGCATTTTCTCCTTTTCCCACAACGTTTTCCATCCCTCCAAAGACTAATTCTATCATTTGAGATGCAAAAAAGAAAAATACGTCGTCTTCCAAGTGCTTTCAATTTGGAAAAAGTTTTAAATTCTGACATCTGGTAATATGTTAAGTGATGAAACTGCCATATAATACTTAAGGAAATGTGAATAGGTTACCACCCTCTGTATATAATTTCCCTATTAAAAATATAAGGCCAGATTTACCACACTTGTAGTTAATATCTTAAGACAGTTTCGGAAAGTTGCAAACCCTTAGCCATTAACAATCTCGAGTTTTAACGAACCTAAGAAAGAAACTTTTTTAAACCATTGCAGGAAAAGGAGAAAATGCTGGAAACAAGCATTTTCTCCTTTTCCCACAATGTTTTCTACCCTGTCAAAGACTGAAATAATCATTTAAGCAACCTTTAATTTGTCGTCTGCAAATGCGTTCAATTTGGCTCAGACCAAAATTTTGTCGTTCGGTAAAGATGTAAATCAAGCTTTTCTTTTTTTCTCGACACCTTTTCTGGCATCTTTGCTCATTTTGGTCTCTTTTCTTTAAATTGGTATGTCTAAATAAAAAACCTAAAACGTTTTAAACTCTTGTAAGCAAATGTAGAAATATCTCAGGTAAGTTTTTTCTTTAACACAATGTTTCAGAAGAATATCCTCATAATACATTAATTTCATAAGTTTGGATCGCATTAGGTCGTTATCGTTCGAGAACTTGTCTGCTTGTTTTCTATGCGCTATAAATAAGTCGTGCTCTGTGAAAAGAGGGTATAATGTATCTGCAAAAACTATCGACCCATGTCAGCCTGCTGACCCCGGTCGAAACTTTTTGCTACGGGTCAATTTTGTGCATGTCAAAGGACCATGCTACCTCATGATTTAGTGGTTTGTTAGACAAAATGGGTTTATGGGTCCATAACTATGTGATGACTTGCTTTGTATAATATTTCATAGAGATGCACCAGGGCCCCTTTAGCCAGAAATATTTTGTGCTTTTAGCGCCCAAGTTTACAAACATGGTTTGCGTCAATACGAAAAAAAAATTGCCTGCGGACAATTTAAAGTTGAACAGGCAATACGAAGGATTTTAAGCGCAATAATATAAATTGGACACAATACAGTAGTTGCTGCTTCCGCTTCCCTAAGTGAGTGGCAAGATTTGACCCTAACAGTACGTTTTGATGATAGTTTAGCCGAGATCCTGTGGCTCAGTTATTAGCGAACGTACATGGCTAGTAGTCGAGTGGTTGTAAACTCGAATACTGAATCGGTAAAAATTCTTTTCAGTGTTTGATAATAGTCGTTGCGACAGGTTAAATTCTTTACTAAACAACAGAACTCTTTACCTGGTCAAATTGAAAGCATTTGTAGATTACTAATTGAATGTGGCTTTATTGATGAGACTTGTTTTCAATCAAAATTATCGATTATTAAAAATCAACTTTGTCTAACAATCTGTGGATAGAATAGCCCTTTGACATGTAAAAAATTTCATGATAGCAAAATGTTTCGACACAGGTGAGCCTGCGCGGACTGCGCAGGCTGACCTGAGTCGATACTTTTTGCAGATGAATTAAACCCCCTCTTCACAGAGCGTGGCTAAACTTCTACTTTAGATGTATTTCAAGCTTGTCCCAAAAAGTGCAGGGATTTCTTTTATAGAAGACAAAGACAAACATGTGTCACAAGTTCGGATTGCTACGAACTATGGACTCGATTCTGACAAGCAACTTGCATTGCATTCAGGCGCATGCGTTTGAGTCATTCTAACACACGGTATAACAATAGTAAAAAATACAGAAATATTGTATTGTTGTGTGCCCTTTATCTGAGGTCTATTCACATGCACGATTTAACTTACGTAAGGAGAGATATGTGCTTATGTAAGTTTACTCATGGGTGTCATATGAACGCAATGTAAATGAGCAGTGCTCTGCGAAAAGGGGGCTTAATGCATCTGCAAAAAGTATCGACCCAGGTCAGCCTGCGTATTCTGCGCAGGCTGACCTGGGCCGAAACTTTTTGCTATTTGTCAAATTTCTGCAGCTCACAGGAAAAGCCTACCTGATAATTTAGTCAGCTGTTACAAGAAATAGATTTCATGGATCCATAATACAGTAATAACTTGATTGGTATCATGCATTCCGAAGATGCATTAAGCCCCCCTTTGCCACAGCATGACTCTTAACATATACTTTCACTCATGTGCGCACTATATAGAATAGTAAAATATGAGGAGAGGAGGGGGAGGGGTTAAATTCTATGCACGTGGATGGGGCCTGAAAACACAAGAATTTCTAAAGTAAGTCATCGAGAAACATTATATTACTGTATTTTCTTTTTTCTAAGTTTCATATGGTTGTGGTGGTTTAATTAAATGGATATGTTTTGTTTAACAGACTGATGCCAGTCTTAAAGTCAGCACCAGCAAACTGGTGTACGAAACACCATTGAAAGAGGCATTCACAGTTGTACAACCCCGAGTTTTATCGACCCTCAGATATTGGGCTCTTGAAAACATGGTTGGAAAAGGAGAAAATGCTGGTTACCAGCATTTTCTCCTTTTTTCAACAATGTTTTTTACCATTATAAAGGCTGAATTTTTCGTCTGCGAATAGTTTCAATTTGAACCAGACTAAAATTGTGTCGTTTAGTAAAGAACAGAACAGAACATTTTATTTCACAACAAGTACACAGTTGTACGTACGAGTCACAAAAATTATCAAAAATAAACATGAAATATCACTAGATCTTGGGCAAGCAAGCCCACGAGGTCAGCCTGCGCGGACATGCATCTGCGAAAAGTATCGACTCAGGTCAGCCTGCGCACTCCGCGCAGGCTGACCTGGGCCGAAACTTTTCGCTATCAGTCAATTTTCTGTATGTCAAAGGACCATTCTTCCTTCAGATTCAGTCATTCATTAGACTAAGTGGATTTTATGGATCCCTTTTCATGTGATGACTTGCTTGGTATAATGGATCACGGGGATGCATTAAGCCCCCTTTTGCCAGAACATGGCTCAATTATTCAGTATCCCCCAGCAAAGCAGTAAAACACTTCTAATATGATTTAACTTTATTTGACAGTACTAAACATATACTTGCATACTGGATAAAAAGAAGAAAACAAAGAGATAAATCCGTTTTACTAAACTTTCGTAACTTTGAGAATTTACGTAAGTAAGCATTTCCGTAACTCTTTAATTGAAGGCAGAAACAGTAGTTCTCGCGCACTTGTTACCTAGGTAAACAGCGCGTGCCGTTCAACTAGAGGGAAATGTGACGTAATTCACGCGCATTTTACCCAACATTTCTCGCGCCTTACGTCATCTCATATGTCAGCCTCTTGCGTCAAATATGGATACTGTACGTGTGATGAAAAAAATTAATTCTTCAAAAATGGAATTTATGACTTCTGCGGATAGCTGTGAGGATAATGATAATTTTTTTTCAAATATCTTCCTGTAGAACGACGCAATACAAAAAAAAATGCTTCCAGATTTCGGCCTGTGATCTTACTTACGACCGATATTTTTGTACGTAGAGTTACGCAAAACTCGGAGTTACGTAAAATCTTACGAAAATTCAAACTTACGTTTGCGTAAGTAGTTTCGTAAAACGGTCCCCAGGCAAACAAAACAAAAATCTTACGAATTATCGATAATATACACAATAATATCAAACTTAGGAGGATGACGAGGGATGTCAACTGTAAAATCAATAGTTGCAGGGCCTCATTATTTTCTAAAGATCCAATTAGAGTCTCGACTTATTCGATATAAGATTCTGCTTTTTCGCCAATTAACATCGATTTATAATCCTTAAATCGAATTATTTCCTTACCAGAAAAACAAAATTTGCGACTTTTGAATATGGAGATAATTTTCAGACGAATATATCTGGCTTTAAAGATGAGGATTATTTACAAAAGGATAGAAATGATTGAAAACATTAATGGGAAAAAGGAGAAAATGCTGGTTACCAACATTTTCTCCTTTTTCCCATGATGTTTTCAAAGCCTTCTTCCCCAGTGTAGTTAAAAAGCGAGACTGTGTGGTAAATAATAAATTATGATGCAATAAGTGTAATCGATCATCGAAAATATGTTCTATCAAATGTTTTTTCTCCTTTTCACACAATATTTTCAAAGCCATCGTCCACAGGGTCCTTTAAAACACGGTTCTGGTTATAGGAACATTTTTAAGCCAAAACTCAGAACCGAAACAATGCAATTTCGACAGCGTTTTCGTAGGACAAATCTCAACGTATCGGACAGTGTAGATACAAGATCAGACTGCACATGTTATGCGTTCTGAATTGTTATCTCCACTGTCTACAAGATACAAAATCATTTAAACTTGTAGTGACAGGTTAAACGACTCGACTCTCGTCTGTAACTCTTACGAAAGCATTATTTTCTGTTTCCAGAACATTGCTGCTTCTGATATGTTCTTAACGGAAAAAGAAACGTATGGCAAACCATTTCATGTGATAACAACTGAACCGCTCAGGATTAAATATAAATGAGTCGTGCGCTGTGAAAAGGGGGTTTAATGCATCTGCAAAAAGTGTCGACCCTGTACGCGCAGGCTGACATAGGTCGAACGTTTTTATCATCGTTAAATTTTCCGCATGTCAAAGAACCACTCTATCCCAAGGTTCAATCAGTTGTTAGACAAAATGGATTTTATGGATCCATAGTAATATAGCATGCTTAGTATAATGAATATTACCATAGGGATGTATTTAACCCCCTCTTGCCACAGCGCGGTTCAAATACATACAAATCTACAAATTCTACGAGTAGTCAAATTGTAACGGAGTTTTGGCTATTTGTTGAAAGAAGTTATGTCTACCAATAATTCATCAAACAATTAAGTATTTTTCATTTCAGCCTAAATAATGTTTATCCTGCGCTTAAAGGTATTTCCCGTTTAGTATAGTTGATTAAGACTGCAATTAAAAGTCAACTACAGCACTGCATGGTTACAGTACAGTTCCAAGGTTCAAGTCGCTGGCACAAAAACGAATTTTAAAACTAAAATTAAAGTTGAAAACTATAATTCTAGTTTTACAAATATTTTTTTTTACTGACAGAGACTTGAACTTTAACATATCGTACTGTAAGACAAAAACACTGTCGAGGTCTTTTTTTTTTCAGTGCCTTATCGGGGGATAAATCCTGTCGCAATAAATGTTTATGCATGTATGTCAGACTAATCAATTGCTGCTGCCTGATCTGAGTCTTCACTGTCAGATATTTAGCCCACGATTCTTGTCAAAATAATAGTAGGTGCAATAAAAAATCTGCAACTAATTTTCAGGAATCACACTTCAAGAATATAGTCTTCAAAACTAAGGAAAACCAAAATTCATTTATGTTTAATGCGTCAGATAGGTCAACTTTAATTTCGGTTAAATGAGTGAAAACTTGTAGAAACATGTTAAAAAGGGAAATCACACTGAGGAAAAAAAGATTTGAAAACATTATGGGGAAAGGAGAAATGCTGGTTACAAGCTTTTTATCCTCTTTCCACAATTTTTTCTGTCCTTTCAAAGGAAACCCCCATCCTTTAAGTCAAAATTAAAGTATCGTCTGCAAGAGCTTTTAAATTACTGTCTGGTCTAAAATTAACTTTTTATCAAACAATCCCGAGTTTAACGACCTACTAAAGGCTTTTAAAACAATGTGAGAAAAGGAGAAAATGCTGGTAACCAGCATTTTCTCCTTTCCCCACAATGTTTTCTACCCCTTCTGATATAATTCTCATCATTTGTGCCGAGTTCAATTTGTTGTCTGCAAATGCTTTCAATTTAGACCAGTCTAAAATCTTGTCTGGTACAGAGTTCATACAATGAGCGATTTAACTTTCAATACAACATTCTAAGCACCGTGATAATTGATGATAAAAAAAAATACCAAACTTACCTTATTTAAATATTCCGCCGATAGAGAGGGGAAAAAATAACGCCAAGTTTCAAGATTTCAATGCAACCGATAATTATTACAATTGTCAAACAGTTAAAAACAAAATGTTTTGAATTTTTGTCAAGTAATACAATATTCTGTTCATAAATAAAAACACATAAAACAGTTTTCTTTTTAAATGGATTTTGATAAGCACATTTACACGAGGGAATAGAGTACCGTTCTTATCAAAACGAGTACACATCCGTATTGCTCGCTGAGCAGTTTAACAATGACTCGTTTGTACTATAGGAGGCTGGACTGCATTACCCTTTTTTCGCTTAACTCTTTAGCAGACAATTCCGACTTTAAGCGATACTGAAAGAGAAGGCTTTTGAAAACATTGTGGGAAAAAGATAAAAGGCTGGTAGCCAGCATTTTTTTTTTTTTTTTTTTTCTTTTCCCACAATGTTTTTCCACCCTATCAAAGACAGAAATCACCATTTTAGCAAAATTTAATTTGTTGTCTGCAAATGCTTTCAAATAAAACCAGTCCAGAATTTTGCCGTGTGGTAAAGACTATTTACCAGACGACAAAATTCTAGCCTTGTCCGAAAGCATTTGCAAACGACAAAAAATGTGATTGAAAACTTGAAATTTGTTTTTGGAAGAGATAGAAACATAGTGGAAAAAGTGGGAACCAGCATTTTCTCCTTTTCTCACAATGTTTTCAAAAGGCTTCTGCTTCAGAGTCCTTAAAAGTCCGGATTGTGCGATAAAAGGTTAATTTTTTCAGTTCTAGATATATGGGTTGCAACACGCGAAAAGGGACATTTGGACGTTTGCGTAAATTGTCGTCTCGGATCAGCCTGCGCAGTCCGCGCAGGCTAATCCGAGATGGCACTTTACGACTACATTGGATTTTGTGCTACAGTAGACTTTCGTAAAACAGAAAATGACATAAAAACGGAAAGTGTTTTTTCGGATTAGCCTGCACGGACTGCGCAGGCTGATCCGAGACGACACTTTACGCAAATGTCCGAATGTCCCTTTTCGTGTGTTGCATGCCAATTACACTAAACGAAAAAAGAAAGGCAGGATAAAACATTTTAGGCGTCAAAAACCGTTTGTTTATATTGGAGTTTAACGCCGTTTTATTAGCTTAGGTCATATCACGGCAGTCCAGTACAGCTACGTATGTGTTTCCTGGCTTTCTCACACCGGTGCTGACACAACGTTCTCTCCAAGACACAGTCTACTTTTGTTACATGCATTGATCAGAGGTGAGAGGCTACACAAATTTCTGTCCAAGTCACTGACTACTTTTCTCACATGCATCAGAGATGAGAGGAGAAAAGTAGCCAGACAGAAAGTTCTTCTCAATCGGATATCGAGCCTGCAACTACCTGGTCACGATTCGGATACGCTAACTACTGAGCTACCCGGCCGGGATTTAAACCACTAAAGCGAAACTGTTTGTTTGTTTAACTTGTAATTGTATAGTACAATTTCCAAAAATCAACGGTTCCGTTATTCTCACACCCGGCCGGGTAGCTCATTGGTTAGCGTATCTGACTCGTGACCTGGTGGTCACGGGTTCGATATCCGGTTGCGGCAAAATTTCTTGCCGGCGATTTTTCGCCTCTCACCTCTGACGCATGTGAAAAAGCAGTCAGTGGCTTGGAAAGAAAGTTGTTTCAGTACTGATGTCAGAAAGCCAGGAAACACATGCGTAGGTGCACTGGCAACAGGTACAAATAATGTCAAGCTTACCTGGTCCTTGCGTTGTTGAGCCGATATTTTCGGAGCCGACTAACACACCATTGTCTTGTTAGAGCCATGGATTCGAATATGAAGTTTGCTGCGTTTAAATCTTTTAGCTCTGGAAAATATAATTAAACGAAGGATTTTTACAGTGCTCGAATAAACATGCAGACGGTATATATCAAACTTCAGATTGCACGTTGTGTGCTGTCTTGTCTTGATATATGCCGTCCACAAGAAGCTTTTTTTAAATCGAAACATCAGCTGAACTATTCATGTATGTTCTGGGTTTCACCAGCACGCTAAACCTCTAAAGTTTCTTACCCAAGAACACTCCCAAGAAAAACCAAGTGCTTATACTGAGGTTCGAACCCGGAACCTCTACTTTAAGAGCCCTACACTTTACCATTGAGCCAGGCAGGCAGGAAAACATCTGTATGTTCGCATACGGTTTACCCTTTACCACAAGACAAAATTTTAGACTGGACCGTTTCTAAAGAATTTGCTGACAGGAAACTAAATTTGACTGAGATGGTGGGATTTGTCGGTAAAAAGGTCAATAAACATTGTGGAAAAGAAGAAACAAGCATTTTTTCCTTTCCCTAAATTTTTCTCAAAGGTATTCCCCGCCAGGATCGTTAAAAGTCTGGATTGCGGTACAGGGTGTAAGAGATGAGAACCCAGATTTTGCGTTTTATAGTTTTGAAATCTCTACTAAGGTATTAAAAGAAAACCTAATGCTGTTAATCCACACAGACCACGGACTGCACAAATTGATAAACTTTAGGATTTGTAGATGAATCATAACCAGTTCGTGGCATTCCTAACTGAATCGCGTACATTCGTAGTTAGTTCTTGCAATTCTTGAGCTTTGATCGGGAATTCATGGTAGAAGTTTTGAGCTGGTCAAATCTACGCAACGAACTCATGATGCAAAAAGTCTTAGTTAATTCGTAACAAATTCGTTGTGTATTCCTATGCATAGCAACTGAATCGTTATCGATTCGAAGGCACTAGGTACTCTTAACTTATTCGGAGATTAGTGGTGCCCATGCAGGGGGTGAGGGTCTTTTAATACCTATTCTTGAGAGAAAATCTGACGGATTGTCAGTATAGTCACGAATTCATTTTTATTCGTATCGGATTTGTACATGCATTTGACGTTTTCTTAACTGATTCGTACCTGATTTCAAACGTTGGTACAGTATTTCCCAGTTTCTTATTTTTTCCACACTGTTAAGAACAAGCTTTTGAGCATGCTCTGGCAAAAGGGGAGTTTATAAATGAGCCATGCTGTGTGAAAAGGGGGCTTAATATATCTGCGAAAAGTATCGATCTAGGTCAGCCTGCGCAGTCCGCGCAGGCTGACCTGGGCCTTAACTTTCTGCTATTGGTAAATTTTCTGTATGTCAAACGACCAGTCTACCTCATGATTAAGTCGGTTGTTAAAAAAAGGCTTTTATGGATCCATAATTATGTGATGACTTGGGCTGGTATCATGTATCACGGAGATGTATTAAGCCCCCTTTTGCCAGAGCGTGGCTCAAATGTTTATCTTCGTAATGCATTATTGCAAGCAAGTCATCACATAATTATGGATCCATAAAATTTATTTTGCCTAACAAATGACCGAATCATGAGGTAGACTGGTCTTTTGACTTGAAAAAGATTTACAGATGGCAGAAAGTTTCGACCCATATAAGCCTGTGTTGTCCACGTTCTGCGTTGGCATGGTCGATACCTTTTACAGTTGCATTACGTTCCCTTTCACAGCGCATGGCTATTTTCAGACGTCGAAAAGGTTACAGATAGGAACTTCTATCCCGATGCCCTCTTGTTGTTACTCAATTGAGTTTCTGTTGCTGTAAATTTGTTGGTATGTTGGTCGGGCCATATGTTAGTCGCTGGCAGAAAAAAGGAATTTTAAAATCAGGCAAAAAGTGAACAAAAGACACAGCTACCTGGCAGGTTTTAATCTAATTTTTGAAATTAATTTCTCTATCAGCAACTAACACTTGGACCGACCGTACAATGACAAATTGTCATCTTCACAATAATTTCCATAGTTTTAAATGGTATGATATAAATTCAAATGCATTTAAACACTCGCTTTGTTTACTTTTGGGCTTTACTGTCACTTTAAAGAAAGAAAAAAAGATAAGAAGATTGAATGAATTATTAATTATGGCATGCTTGGCAAATTATTCCGTCCTAAAAGGAATAAAATTGAAATAAAGAAAAATGAAAATGTGAAAATGATGAGTAAATTCAGAACATCGATTCCGCTGTTGTGTTTATTTTGAAAACAGTTAGTCCCGCGGGCTGTATCAACGAACTCACCGATACGGGTACTAAGAGCTTAACGTTTATATTCTATTTATAGTCGTGGAGTGAAATTTTTTTAAGTTGTATCATTTAAAACAGAATTAGAACAACTGCTTAATTTAGAAGAGACGGGGGAAGTATGTACTTTACTCTAATTGATCCCTTGTCTTATATCGTTATGCTTCATAAATTGTGATAGCCTGTCATAGAGGGATAGAATTACCATTTGTAAAAATCTGTATAGGTGTTGATGAACCCGTGTCTAAATGTCGATATCAAAAGAGCCGTCGGGCAGTTTTATAAATTGTAAATAAAACCTGCATGCTCCATGTACAATTATGTATTATAAAAGCAAAAGGTTGAGCTCCGCAGAATGGATGCTACTTCAGATTTGTCTCCGGTCTTCGCCCTGAGAGAGAGAGAGAGCTGGGCATAACTCTTTACCACACGACAAAGCTTCGGACTTGTCCAAGTTGAAAGCATATACAGACAACAAATTTATTATATCTCAAACGATAGGACTTGTCTTTGTAAGAGTAGAAAACATTGCAGGAAAAGAAGCAAATCATGTCGTTTTTGAGGTATCTCGCTTTAACATTGATTTTACACCGGCCGTCACATTCAGAGCCGGTCCACATAATCGGAGCCTTAATCAATTTATTTGTCAATTTTGTGTTAATTGCTGTCAACTTTTTGCCGGCAGCGAATTGAAAAGTTCATACTTTTAGGTCATCAAAACCCTTTAATGGAAATGTCAGCCTGAAATTAGGTCCTTGACGTAGTATTTTAGCTGCGGTCAACCCACTGCACAAATGATTCAGACAATACTGCACACATGCTACAATTTTTCGTAGTGTAAAAACATGTTGAAAGACCAGAGTATAACATGACATTCTCCTTTTTTCGAATTTCAAAGACTTTAGAAGAACACATGTATAAATGCAAAGAATGACAAGCTTACCCGTTTCTTGCGTTGTTTTGAGCAGATATTTTCAGAACCGGAAGACCAACACAACGTTTTCTTATCAGAGCCATTGGCTCCGATAATGAAGTTTCCTACCCGTTTATTCAGAGGATTGTTTTTTAAGTCATCGAGTAAGGTCAAGTTCACATACAAGTATTTAGTACAGTTAGGTTAAAAAGGTTTCTAGTATACAGCCACTGAGATTTTCTGCCAATCTCCGATACTATCAGATTCTCAAGCAGCAATTTTTCGATGAGATCTTACTTTGCGTGAAGTTGCTACAGGCTTAAGAGAAATTCGACCCATTACAATACAAACCATTGAAGTCTTTGGAAAACATTGTTGGAAAAGGAGAAAATGCTGGTAACCAGCATTTTCTCCTTTTTCCACAGGGTTTTCTACATTATCTAGATCCATCGTTAGAGCCACGTGAGATTTGTCGTCTTTCAGTATGGCTGAATTTATAATTTTGTTGTCTCCTTAAGACTTAAAAAAATCGTACTGTTTTCAGAATAGAGTTACATACATTTATATAAATGGTAAATTGTTTATATATACATGTATCAGTTGCTTAATTGTTTATTATCCTAGGTCTAAAGTATTTGCAACTGATATTAAAGAAATGTATTTCTTAAAAGTAGTGCAGGCAGGCGGCTAGATTCAAGTTGAAACACAGATGGTACATGGAAAATGGTAAAAAGAGTCTAATGATTTAGTAAAATTAATTCTTCTTCTTCTTCTTCTTCTTCTTCTTCTTCTTCTTCTTCTTCTTCTTCTTCTTCTCCTCCTCCTCCTCCTCCTCCTTCTTCTTCTTCTTCTTCTTCTCCTCCTCCTTCTCCTCCTCCTCCTTCTTCTCCTCCTCCTCCTCATCCTCCTTCTTCTCCTTCTTCTTCTTCTTCTTCTCTTCCTCCTCATTCTTCTCCTCCTCCTCCTTCTCCTTCTTCTTCTCCTTTTTCTTCTTCATCATCATCTTCTTCTTCTTCTTCTTCTTCTTCTTCTCTCTCTTTCTTCTCTTTCTTCTTCTTCTTCTCTTTCTTCTTTTTCTTCTTCTTCTTCTTCTTCTCCAAATTCTTTTTCTTTTTCTTCTTCTTCTTCTTCTTCTCCAAATTCTTTTTCTTGCTTTTCCTTTTCTTCTCCTTTTTCAAAAACCCAATGCACTTTTTATTTTTTCAAGTCCATTGTACTCTGTCGCTTGGCAACAAAAACACTTTATTCCATGCTGGGGTGAAGGTTATTTACATAGCAGACGGCAAATCGTACGTACAATAGATTTATTTGGAAAATAAGATTTGGGGTATGAAATTTTGCTTATTCCTGCTTTCGTAGACAATGATCTGTTGCTCGGCAACAACAATTTTGACTTTCCTAGCTGAAATAAAGATCAGACACTAGTGTTCTCTATACGGAATATATCGTGAATATGACATCTGATTTGAAAAAAAAAACTGACATCTATTGCTGTTATGTGACGCCGTCTGATTTATTCAATTAAAAAAAAAGATGTTCGTAGTCTTTCATGAGATGATAAAGATGGAAAAGTACATCGAAGTTTCGTTTTCAGATCATGCTTTGTTTTACAAATATCAAGGCCAAGGGACGTTTAGATTTAGGATTGTTTGGCACAGGGCTAATTATAAATTAATCTATCTGGTAATACTCAACATCTTTGATCAGTCACGATTTCTACAGAAAAAAGTTTTTAATTCCTGTCTTTGATGCTGGTTGTAGGGGGGGAAATTATTACCTTCCATGAAAAAAAAACCACGTTTTGTTTCGGTTGCCAGGCAACAGTTCTTTTGCCAGAAACTGCGCGACGTTGGTTCCAAATTAAGACTCAACGGTAGGTATAAATCCTGTTTTTGTATAATCGAGGTATAATTGTTACCCAGTTCCTTTACCCTTTACCAAACGAATCCATAATTTAACGACCCTGCTTTTGAAAACACTATGGAAAAAGGAGACAGCGCTGGAGAGCACCATTTTCTCCCCTTTTCCACAGTTTATTTGCTGTCTGCATACGCTACAAAGGCTGTCATTTTGGACAAGTCTAACAATGTTGTGGGCTGATAAACGGTCAACGTCACATCATACAAATATAGAGTTTTAACATATCTGATTCTACGACTTACGAGCCTTAACTTGACAGGTCATCTAGGATAAAAAGACCCGAAGGAGAGGCTAGTAAATTTGACTCATCTATAGAATTTAATGCACTAAAAACAAACATATTATTAACCGGATAATTTAACTCGTTGTTATCGATGCCGTCATTTTGCACAAACTTTTCTTCTGTCAATTTGCTGTGGTTCTGGACAATAACACCTTTATAATGAAACATTTCCATATTAACAATCTAAATTGCATTCCGTTTGGTTCGCCAATTAAAAACTGTGTTCCCTTGAAATTCAGGGCTGATAAAAGTAGGTGTGACGGTGTTAGCCAATAAGATTTCGTATGAGATTTATACCACGTGATGGTGATTTTGCTATTTCAGTGGCAAAATAACAACAAAAATGCCGTGTTCGCACCTTAACCTCTAGGACCAGCCCCAGTGGTAGGTCAAGTGGTAGGCTGCGAGACTTGTAAGAGACAGATCTAGGGACATTTTAGGGAGTGAGATCGAGCCCCAGTGCTGGCAAACTGAAAATTACTAATAGTCTTTCGGATGAGACGTTAAACCGATGTTGCATGTGACGGTGCTATACACCGAGCAGGTGGAAAAAAAAGTTATAACTTAGGCTTGGCTTTCGTCCTGCATCTTACACAATTTCCCTCGTAACATAACTAACAGCCTTTTTGGGGCGTCGCCCATAAGTGCAACCGGGGGCGGCGATAAATATGTCGATATGAATGCACGTCACATTTCTGGTTGAACACCAATAAACTTAGTATTGAGATCAAACATTATTGGCATCGTGCTCTCGTTAACTCTCTAGGCACCATAGGCAAAAACAAAGACTTTTGCGGACGGCATAGATCAGATCAGACTGCACAGAAGGTGCAGTCTGATCTTGGATCTATTCCGTCCGCTTGTTTAGTCAAGCCTATGAGACAAAAAATCCTTCTGAGTCCCAGTGGATTCTTTTTTCAGGCATCGACAAGGATCGAGTTTATATATTTTGCACTGAAAGAGTTTAAGACCACAAATATACCGGCTCGACCTCTTTCAAAGGTTGAAAATACAACACAGTGAAAGACGGGTTTTTATCTTACCGACTTGACAACACAAGCGGGCGGTGCAGATCAAATTGCACGTTCTGTCCAATTTGATCTTGATCCATAACGTCCGCAAAAGACTGTGTTTTTGCCTATGGCGCCACACGGGTTTATTTCATCAAACACTAGTGCGTCAATCTCCTTCCCAGTAGTGAATCGCACCTGGTCTTTTCTGCTTTTTACGGTTTGCATATAAACAAATTCATCCGGATGTTGGAATTGGTTTTTTGTTTGAACTAGTGCAGCACGTGTTTACAATAAACTTGTCCTCTCTGCAACGGTAATGTGTTGGATCGTCTCTGTCAAAAGTAGTTCTGTTGTAGTTCCGTTGTAAAATTAGGTATCAAGCTCTTCTGCGGCACGGTGTCGTTAATAAGCTTCTAAGAAGGGTTTGGCGGTGTCTCTGGCAACTGGGTACAATTGTGTCATTTCTTTTGAAATACTTTTTGCTTGTGTCTACACTAAAAGAATATGATGTAGAACCAGTCATGGCCTCTTTTTAAAGTGTTTTCCGAAGGCAGTTGCATTAATTAGAGAAAGAATAGGGGGAAAAATGAAGAGACTTTTTTTTTTACCTTTTTGTGAAGGCCATTTGACAAATATGTCATAGAAATAAAAGGCAAAGCTTTTATCTAACCCTTTGTCACACAGTCCTGACTTTAAACGATTTGGAGAAAGCTTCTGAAAACGTTGTTGGAAAAAGGAGAAAATGCTGGTAACCAGCATTTTCTCCTTTTTCCATTATGTTTTCTACCTTGCCCAACACAAATTTCAAATTTTAAGGCACATTTATTTTGTCATCTTCGCCAGCCAAGGTGACGATCACTACTTAGTGATCGTCACCTAAGTAATGATCGTCACCTTGGTTTGCGAAGATGTTATTTTGTCGTCTGCAAATGCTTTCAATTTGGACACGTCTAAGATTTCGTCTTTTAGTAGAGAGAAAGCAGACGTGACAAGGATGTTGACGTTCACTCAGCCACATTTGTAGCGAAAAGTCGGTGATGTAAAACCATAACCTATCGAACATTGGCCCGTCAATCTGCTTCCCAGCTGTGAACCACACCTGATCGCCTTCTCTTCGTATCGCGGAAGTCGTTTTTAAAAAAGACAAACGTTCATCCGGCTTTTGTTATATAATTTGAAGAAGTGCAGCACGTGTTCGACTCATACGTTTTAAGAGTTTGGGGTTTTTTTTTCTGTATACTTATCGATTGTCTTTTTCAGTTTATAAAAAAAATGAGCTATGCTCTGTGAAAAGGGTGGTTTTGTGCATCTGCAAAAAGTATCGACCCATGTCAGCCTGCGCAGTTCGCGCAGGCTGACATGAGCCGAAACTTTTTGCTATTTATAAATTTCCTGCATGTCCAAGGACCATTCTGCCTCACGAATCGGTCGGTTGTTAGGCAAAATGGATTTTATGGATCCATAATTATATATGTGATGACTTGCTTGTTATAATGCATCAAGGAGATGTATTAAACCGCCTTTTGCCAGAGCGCCGCTCGGTTACTATGGTCAATGTGCTCGGTTATTAGTCCCATTGAACTTTGAAGCGTCAATCTGGTTTCCCAGCAGTGAATATCTCATCTTCTCTCCTTATTAATCCTTTAAGCACCATTGGCGAATGCTGGAGCTATTCCAGACGGCAATGTGTCGTCTGATCTAATAAAGAAAATTTTGACCATTTAGATATACGGAAAATGGCACAAAATTTTAACAGGATAGGTGGTTGTTGTTGTTGTTGTTGTCAACGGTAAGAAAAACATTTGTGTATAAGGAGAAATTACTGATTACAGGTGATTGATTCTTTTCTCCCACGATGGTATCCAGAGCTATTGTATGAACTACAGTGATAAAAGAAGTTGTTATACTGTAATAAGTTAACCATTTACCAAACACTACTGAGTTTTAAGGACCCTGGGGAATAAGACTTTCGAAAACATCGTGGGATTAGAAGAAAATTCTTATCATAAATGCTACTCATAAGCCTTTTCTTCAGTTGCGTCAAGGATTTCTTCCATGAAGTTTTTATTTTTTTTTTATCGCCAAATACTGTATAAACGCGACTTCTTTTGACGGCCGAATACCAATTTGACATCAAAAGACACCGAGAAAGTTTCTTATGACTGAAAATAAGGACGGTATAGATTCGAAATCAAACTGCACATTCTGTGCAGTCTGATCCTGATCTTTGCCGTCAACAAAAGCCCCTATTTTTCGTCTATGACACTGAAAGGATAACTAAATACTCTATATATATAGCACTCAATCGTCAAAGCTTAGTCTTGGTGACCTCTTACTGCCAGCAGGACGGTGCCATCGTCCGCTCTAGGAAAAGAAGAAGTTCACCTGAATCTTGGACAAAGGTTTTGGTCTTTGACGAAGGTTTCATAATAACATGAGCTGTGTTATGGCAAAATGGGGTTTAGTGCATCTCCGTAATGCATCGTTCCATGCAAGTCATCATGTAATTGTTAATCTATAAAATCTTCTTTGTTTAACAAACGACTGAATCAAGAGGTACAGAGGTCCTTGGACATGCAGAAAATTGATAAATAGCAAATAGTTTGGACCCATATAAGCCTGCGCAAGCTGACCGAGATCGATACTTTTTGCAGATGCAATCGGTCCCCTTTTCACAGAGCATGACTCAAAAGAAAAAATATTAAGTTGACCTTTTGTGACGGCTGATTGCTAGTATACAATCGACAGACAACCCGGAAAGATTTTTATCTTAAAGGCTAAAAAAGCTGACGATAAAGTTCCAAGATCTGACTGCACGTTCTGTGCAGTCTGATCTTGATCTTTGTCGTCTTCAATGGCCCCAGTTTTTCGTCTATGACACTGAAGGGATAAGTAAATACTCTATAATCTGGCTTGCAACACGCGAAAAGGGGCATTCGGACATTTGCGTAAAGTGTCGTCTCGGATCAGCCTGCGCAGTCCGCGCAGGCTGATCCGAGACGGCACTTTACGACTACATTTGATTTTGTGCTACAGTAGACTTGCGCAAAACAGTAAATTACATAAAAACGGAAAATGCCGTCTCGGATCTGAGACGACACTATACGCAAATGTCCGAATGCCCCTTTTTGTGTGTTGCAGGCCGTATATAGCACCCGAACGTCAGAGCTTTGTCTTGGTGACCTCTCCCTGCCGGGGGGATGCTGTCAATGTCCACTCGAAGTAAAGTTCAGCCGAATCTTCGAGAAAACGGTCTAAGGTTTCTTGGAAAAATGTTTTCATAATAACATGAACTGTGCGCTGGCAAAAGGGGTTTTATAATATAAAACTTCTTCCGGCAGTGTATTAACCCCATGACTTATTTTTGATAATACACTAGGGTATTATCGTTTTTTGGGTCCCGGCTCTGATCAATTTTCAGTCATGAGCGCGTGAAGCCGGAGAAACCAACCACAGAATGCGTGGGAATTTGTATTGCCATGCCATTTCGTGGAAAAATGACGTCATTGTTGCTAAGACGTATTCGCGTGGAAAGCTTTTGATTTTCATGTTTGTTGAAAACCAAGAAATGCAGCGAAAGATTAAAACAATATTATTGCGGAAATAGGTGGACTCAATCCCTCTATAAACTATTTCATTCTTCTTTCCGTGTAAATATCAAAGAACTATAGATATACATGTGTCTGTACACATTTGAAACCAAACTACATCTGTAAACATGCACTCGTGAACAGTAAATAGGCAGAAGATGATGATGCAGGATATGTTTTTGTCCGTCATTCGATTTATGTGATAAATAGAATCCCACATTCGTGTTTATGTATTATCACTCTAATCAAACTTGTTGACTAAAATGTACATGTATTTGACGCTCGCCAAGGCTCGCGTCATACAATTTTAGTCAGCTCGTTTGATAAAAATGATAATACATAAACACTCATGTAAGATCCTCTATTTAACGCATGTCCGTGATGCATTACACCAAGCAAGCCATCTCATATTTATTGATCCACAGGATCTTTTTTGTCCAACAACCGACAGAATATTGAGATACACTAGTCATCCGACGTGCAGAAAATTGATCAGTAGCAAAATCTTGGACCCATTTCCGACTGCACAGTCCGCAGAAAACTGTGTAAGGATTTTTGGACAAAAATTTTCATAATAGTATTAGCCATGCTCTGGCAGAAGGGGGTTTAATTCATCATGTAATTGTGTATCCATGAAATACATTTTGTCTAACAACTAACTGAATCATGAGGTAGCCCGGTCGTTGGAAAAATGCAGAAAATTGACCTATAGCAAAACGTTTCGACCACTGTTAGCCTGTGCGGAGTGCGCAGGCTTTGCATGGGTTGAGGTTGATAGGTTTTGCTAATGCATTAGACTCCATTTTCACAGAACATGCCTTATATGGACTGAAACTGAATGCAAGTGAGTCATTTGTTTAATCCTTATCCTGCTAAATAATTATTACTTTTAAGCTGATAGTAAAACCCAAATTTTGCCATTTCAAAGGTATTAAAGTGACAATAAAGCCCAAATGTAAACAAAGCGGGTGTTTAAATATATTTAAATTTATATCATTTAAAGATGACAATCTGTCACTGTACGATTGGTCCAAGTGTTAGTCGCTAACAAAGAAATTAATTTCAAAACCAGGTTAAAACCTGCCAGGTAGCTGTGTCTTTTGTTTACTTTTTGCCTGATTTTAAAATACTTTTTTTCTGCCATCGACTAACACATTGCCCAACCACACAATAACAGACTTTCACTTTCATAATATTTTCCATACTATTAAATGGTATGATTTAAATGTAAATGTATTACGGCACCTCTTTTGATATTTTGGCCTCTACTGGGCCTTTAACTTGGCGCAGATATGTTCGTATCGGACAGGGTAGATCAAACATCAGGCTGCACATTCTGTGCAGTCTGATCTTGATCTACACTGTCCGCAAAAGGTCAGTGAGTCGCGCTTAGCATGCAGCCTAAGGGTTAAGAAATAATCTTCTTTCTGTCGTGGTTTATTGTTCAATAAACCACGGTTGTGAGTTATGAGGCATAATAAATAAACCACAAGGGTGATAGGGGAGTAACCACTGGTAACCTAGAAATACATACGCTAGGGAAAAATATTTTTCAGTGGTATTACCTTAAAAGGGCTACGTAACCACAAAAGTTAGTCTCAATAATGAGACGCTACAGTGATTGTTTTCATATTTGAAAATTTATTGTGCACCGTACCGTCTCAACCCCATAATTTTTCCGGTAGCAAAGATAGAGCGCTATACTGACTTTCTGTTTCGTCTTTTTAATCTGTATTGCAGCGAAATGCAATTAACTTTTAGTAACAAACATGACCAAAGACAAATAATTAAACCTTTCATTACTTCTGGAAGTCGTTTATAACATGTAAATCTCGGAAAAAATCTGACGTAATCTATCGTGTATGGCGGCCATTTTGTGCGTTTTCGGGAATGTAAATTACTCGAGTAACAGATGAAATAAACTGGTTTTTTTTTTTTTTCTTATGTTCAGGGTTTCAATTGAAAGTATTTGTATTTCAAACGAAGAATTATTGAATACGCAAGCAACAGGTATGTTCAAATCCTAGTTTTGTGCTCTATTTGTGAAATTATGAGAGTTCAAACTTGCGCACAAAATCTGTGCGGAGATTTCAACTGTTTTTGTCTGGATCGTCTCTGTACCCAGAGGCGACCAGTCAAAAAGTAACATCGCCTTTGGGGACAGTTATCTGTACTAGATCTACTACTAAAGTATATTTCGGTTCTACGCCAGAATTTTGCAGTGGCTTGTGGGAATGTTACTTGGTCAATAACACGCGTCAAGTATGTGGGACCATATTCAAATGAGTAGGATGACGTCATACTTGATATCATAAAAATAGATCGATTGCAAAGAGAGCAACCCGTTATCACACTGGAGAGACCTTACGTACTTGCTCCAGGTCAACGTTACTGCTCCTGTAAATTCAACTTACCCGCTCCAGTAAAAAACATGGCTGCGCCCGAGAATTTTGCTAGGTAAGCACCAAAACATACTTCTATAACAATCAGATGAATAGATGTGCAGTAGACGGTTGTCGCACGGAATGTCTGGGATGTCAGTGCATATTTCTGTATTGTTCTTTTGGTGGTTGGTTATTTGTTAAAGACGTTTAATCCAACAAACTTCCGTCAGCGACTATGATTTCTGAATAATCAACACGCGGGAGTCAGTAAAAAGCTTTGTTAAACATACAAACACAATAATCTAAAGTTTGTGCTTTGCCAAGTGATTCATATATGCTTTATTCACCACAGTTCTAAACAAAAACTATATGACATTCATTAAAGAGCAACTTTCTGTCAATTTTTGTAGGCAACGCTCCACGCTCCAGAACTCAATAAAACGATCCAGCTCCTGAGTTGAAACAGAGAATGATATTATATGCGATTGTGTACGAGTTTAATCAAACAATTTTTCTGTTTTGATCAATATGTTTAACTGTCTATTTGTCCGTCTTTCGGTTTTTCTGTCCGTCAGGTTTATTGTCCTTCTGATCATGACTAACTAAAAAAAAACTATTCACTGTCCCACGTAATTGAATACTAAACGTCTGACCATAGTACATATTTCCCAGCGTTCTGAAGCGAACAAAACTATTTTCCCCCACAACTATTGAGAAAGTACGAAAGGCTACAATACGAAAGCCTACAAGGGTCAAAATGAAGGTAAAAGGTTTTTCAAAAACACGTAATAACGTGAATTTAAAAACACGTTATAACGCAAAAAAAAAGTCGCACTAACGCGAAAGACCTCGTAATAACGTGTTTTAAAACACGTAATAACGTGTTTAAAAGTCGTAGTAACGCAAGAAATATCGTAATATCGTGTTTGAAACACGTAATAACGCAAAAAAAGTCGCACTAATGTGAAAAAAAAACCCTGGTTATAACGAGTTTTGAAACACGTAATAACGCCTTTAAAAGTCGCGGTAACGCGAATCGAAAACTCGCAGTAACGCTTTTTTTTTTTTTGGATCCACTGTTTTCATTATGGTTGCTCCTTACGATAATTAATATAGAATCTTGACCAAAATGACAAAATTGTTTACTGTAATACGCTTACCGTATTTTCAGCTCAGGAGCTGGATCGTTGTATTGAATTTAGGAGCATGTTACCTTGTAATGCAAAAATGGCAAAATATCATTTAATAACTGCAATTTGATTTTTTTCGGTTTATAGTTGTGAGGATAATCATTATACTGGTCACCTGACACGGCACACACTTCAGAATATCGAGTGTATATGTTTTACAAAGGTTTTTGGAGACTCCAAGTAGTGTTTTTCCAGAAATCGTAGTCGCAGACGGAACTTTGTCGGATTAAACGTCTTCAACAAACGATTAACCACCAAAAGAACTACAGATTAACGAGCACTGACATCCCAAACATTCCGTGCGACAACCTGCAACTGCATGTCTATTCAATAACATGTAAAAAAAATTATGTACTTGTGCTTCCCTTGAGGAATCTTATGGGCGCAACCATGTTTTTTACTGGAGCGGGTACGTTGAATTGACAGGAGCAGTAACGTTGACCTGGAGCAAGTACGTAAGGTCTCTCCAGTGTGGTTATTTGAATTTTCATAATTTGCATTCTTTTTTACAGTATAAAACCGTCCACTTTCTTTACGCATGCGGAGAAAATATTTTTCGCAGAATTTATGAGTGTGCAACAAAAAATCTATTTTGGAGCAAAAAAATTTTAAGTACTTTAAAAGTTTATATAACCTAACTTCCTGTGATTGGATTATGTGATATTACTTACGTAACTTTAGGAATGTATCTTTTATTGCATTTTTCATAATTTCACAATTTTAAGTAACATTTTTAATCATGAAAGAATTTTAAAAATATATATGTGCGTAATGAATTTTTTTGCAGAGCTTATCTCTTCAAGTTTTTCTGCTAACGAGACTGCCGAGAATAAATGAACTATGTTCTGGCAAAAAGGGGCTTAATGCATTTCCGTGATGCATGATACCAGGCTAGTCATCACATAATGATAGATCCATAAAATCCATTTTGTATAACAACGGACTGAACCATGGGGTACACTGCTCTTTTGACACGCAGTTATTTGACCAACAGCAAAAAGTTTCGGTCCAGGTCAGCCTGCGCGGACTGCGCAGGCTGACCTGGACCGATACTTTTTGCAGATGTATTAAGCCCCCTTTTCACAGAACTTGGCTGAAATGAAACGGATTTAAAAAGATGACATACAATGCACAATTTTGCCAAATTATTTTAACCCCTTACCACACAGTTCCGAGCTTTAACGACTTGGGGTAAAAGGATTTTGAAAATATTGTGAGATAAGAAGAAACTAATGATAACCAGCGTAACCAGTAGCCAGCATTTTTCTCCTTTGTCCACAATGATTTTCTACTCTCTCGAAGCCGAACTACATCATCTGAGCCATATTTTATTTGTGCCTCTGAAAATGCTATTAATGTCGATAAGCCGTAAAGTTTTGTCATCTGGTAAACGGTTCTTTAATAGCACAATGTGTTCTAGGATCAGACTGCACTTTCGTGTTGTTCGTAATGGTAACCAAAGTTTCTATCGGTATTCCAAAGGTTATAAGGAATTTTTTTTTAAAGAAAATTTAGTCATTTTTACCGTTTGCATTTATATCTATATATAAATGATAAAATCGCCACATTCTTCATAAAGACTTTTTATTACTTTTACTACATCTGTCTTTTCCTAACGGTCATTTGTGACAATTTTAATTTCCTTCAAATACATCTGTTCAATTTATATAGAATATTCTATGTAGATGAAGATGAGAACATTGAGGAAAATGGGGAATTTGCGTTACAAGCCATTTCGTTACGAGCAATTTCTCCATTTTCCAAGATGTTTTCTATAATTCCTCTGTATGAATAAATGTGTTAATGATTTGAAACGAGATGCAAGTGAATCAAAGGCGACATAATCATAGAATGCGGTAGACCACACTACTTGAACTGCACTTTACAGTCTCTCTTTGATCATGCAATACAGGTGCTGTTGAGGGGAAACATTTCGCTATAATTAGTTTATTTATTTGGTGTTTTAACCTTTTACCTAACACTACTGTGACTCAGTGGTAAAGTGTAGCATTTGCAACCTGGAGGCCCCTGGTTCGATCCTCTCTGGAAGCAATGAATTCTTCATTGGAGTGTCCAAGGGCTTGACATTTCAGAACCCTGGTCTAGTACTAGTGACACCCAGAACTTACGTGAATAAGCAATCTGTCTTCTTGATATGGCTGACATAGTTCTAAAAGCAGTGTAAAACACCATTCAATTAATCAATCACTCAATCGGTCAATCAATCATCCTATATTTTAACGAAATTTAGAGAAAAAATAAAGTTTTTGAAAACAAAAAAAAAGAGAAAGTGCTTCTGTAGAGGAAGGCAATGTACCTCTACATGCATTCCCGTTGTTGTTGTAATTTGTGTTGTTAACCTCGTCTGATTTCCTGCGGGTGTGCTAATATTACTTTCAATTTATTTATTGAATATATAAATGAGCTGTACTCTATGACAAGGGGGTTAAATGCGTCTGCAGAAAGTATCGACTCAGGTCAGTCTGCGCAGTCCGCGCAGACTGACTTATGTCGAAACATTTTGCTTTTGGTCAATTTCCTGCATGGCAAAGGGCCACTCTACCTCATATTTCAGTTTGTTGTTATACAAAACAGATTTTATGGATGTAAAATACTATGATGACATGCGTGGTATAGTGGATCGAGGAGAATGATTAAATCCCCTTTTATCAGAGGGCCGCTCATAATGACCTGCAACACGCGAAAAGGGGCATTCGGACATTTGCGTAAAGTGTCGTCTCGGATCAGCCTGCGCAGTGCGCGCAAGCTAATCCGAAACGACACTTTCCGTTTTTATGTAATTTTCTGATTTGCGCAAGTCTATTGTAGCACAAAATTTAATGTAGTCGTAAAGTGCCGTCTCGGATTAGCCTGAGCGGACTGCGCAGGCTGATCCGAGACGACACTTTACGCAAATGTTCGAATGCCCCTTTTCGCGTGTTGCAAGCCATACAGCAAGTGCACAAAGAGATTAATTAGACCACAGCAATTTGCCTGCAATTTCGAGGTCGCCGAGGTTTCGTGGAATGCCTCAACTACCGTGTTATTGACTGCAAAATTACATAAGCTTTGCGGTCGTGCAACATCAGCTAACTTTGACCCTCGTACTTCAGTAGAACGGCGTTTTCCGATGTTTTCAAGTCTCTGTTAGTCATAATCTTTCAGACACCCCACTAAGCCATGTCTGAACTTGGTTTTTAATGAGACAAAAGGTTGGAGATCAAGATCAGGCTGCCTTTTGCGGACAGCGTAGATTAAGATCAGACTGCAAAGGACGTTCAGTCTAATCTTTGATCTATACTGTCCGTTGTTTTGTGACATATTTTTGCAAAAACACCCACTACTACTACTTATAATGATAATCCTTGTGATGATGATGACAATACTACTACTACTACCACTGATAATAACAATAATGATAATAATGATGATGATGATTATTATATGACAACGACGACTACGATGATGATGATGATGACAATAATAGTAATATTTCAACTTCTAAAAACTTCCAAAACATTACAATTTCAATGCTATTATTAAAGGAACATCTTTCAACTCTTAACCACTCGACTACATCTTAGACTTGTCAATATTGAAAGTATCTATAAGTGACAATTTAAAAGTGAATTAGCTGTTGGTACATGTATTTATCTATGAAAGAGTAGGGAAAAAAATATTGGGAAAAGGAGAAAATGCTGATAACCAGCATTTTCTCCTTCTCCCAACAATTTTTTTCAATGGCTTTCTTCCTCGATTGTTAGATAAAAGGCGAAGATATCAAAGATGAGTGGCCATGATACCCAACCAATCTGAAATTCGATTCACAATCTGAATTCCTAGAGTAGCCAATCAGAAAGACCCTGACAGACCAGATGGCTTGTCTTTGACTTTAAGATAAGAAGAATGTTAACGATAGTTGGTAAATGATTATGGCGATGTCAGCTGTTCATTCAACGCTGGAGAGGCCATCGGCCCATTGTAAATGTACATTATATATGGGTAAACTATAAGCCTATCGGAAATTGCGTTCTTTGGCAATTACGTTTTAACGACGTATATCACAATTTTTTCTAACAGACAGATTTTTTTTAACTTTGCAGATACAAAGCTCATCATGTCTCCTGGTTATTACAGTAAAAGAGATATGGGTCCCAGTGCTCGTTTCTGAGAAATTTACCTTTAAAAAAGGTATTTAAAATTCGAAAACCCAGCTTATATTGGATTTAACACGCTTTTCTTTAATAGTTAAACAGGAAAATTACCGGAACAATATACAAATATACATCATTTTAATGAAAATTAGTTTTTGTGTGTGTGTGTGTGTGTGTGTGTGTGTGTGTGTGTGTTATATATATATATATGTGTGTGTGTGTGGGGGTGTGTGTGTGTGTGTGTGTGTGTGTGTGTGTGTGTGTGTGTGTGTGTGTGTGTGTGTGTGTGTATATGTGTGTGTGTGTGTGTGTGTGTGTGTGTGTGTGTGTGTGTGTGTGTGTGTGTGTGTGTGTGTGTGTGTGTGTGTGTGTGTGTGCCTGGTTTTTTAGCATGGTAAATGTACAAATGTGCATGTTATATATAGACCATTGAGTAAAGATGGAAGATAATTTGATCGAATTAAGGGTCAATCTTTAATAAATACAGACTTTCTGACTGACAGATCTTTCTTAAAATTTCCACACTTAAAGTATTTATAATTCTAAACAATAAGAAAAAATAAAAATGACCCCTGTCCGTGCTTATTTCGTCAGAAAACAGAGATGAAGATCACCGTAGAAGTTAATTTTTTCAAGGAAAAAAATAGCAAAAAAGCTCAGCAGACATAGTGGGAAAAGGAGAAATTGCGCATTAGAAGTGATGTTTCCCTTTCCCACAATAATTTTCAAAGCGGAAACAGCTATACTTACACAGCTTTAAATTTCCTGCTTTTGTTTGCTTGTTTGGTGTGTAACCCCGTGTCAACAGTATTTTTAAATTATTTGACGGCGACAGTTCACCGATCCATTTTTTTCTCTTTACTAATACTACCCGAAGAAAGTGCTACTTGTTTCAGTGCACCAATGGTATTACCATATATGCGAAAAATACACAGGTGCACTATTGATTCACTATCCATGACAAAAACACATACGCAGTAGGATGTGCGCGAACATTTGTGATATACGTCATTGAAATGCCATTTAGAACGATTGCTCAACACTTCCACTCTTTTCCGGGGGGGGGGGGGGGGGGGGAGGTATTTAAGAATTCCGATACACTAATAGCGTTTTTTATTTCCATATTTCCATAATTCTTGCGAGGCTGACAATTTTTGACAAGACTAATCTATCATATGCTGGACTTTGTCTTGAATTTCCGTATTATTCATCGAATAGTACATGATTGCTGCCTTTGACTGTATCAACCAACAGTCTGTCAACTGACATAAGTCCATTATTTTGCTGAGCTGAGTCTGTTAAGTAAGTCTTTTAAGGAAGGTTGTCCTTTTTTAGCCCCAATAAAAGATGCCCTGACTTTCTCGATTTCAACCGTCATGCATTCACCTGCTACAACAATATTTCAGCGGACGCCTTCGAAAACTCCCTTGTAAAATGTATTTATGACCTTCTTCCACCGTGATTGTTTTTGTTTTTCAATAACACATTAACAACTGAATATTTGCAAAATCTGTCGAAATTAAACAACAAGCTTTACATCTGTTTTCTATATCAGTTCTATATAATATTTGATGGACGCAATATAACTGAGAATTTGCATTTCCTAAAGAGCAAAGTAAACAAGATTGTGTAATAATGTGATCAATCATTTAGCGACACAAAAACGCAGGATTATTTTTGTTTTCGTTCGCTATCATCCAAGAATCACAGCGATCCACCGTATCCAACTTTAACTGCTGGGTACTAATGACTTATGTCTCTGTACCAGACAAAAATATTGCACACTGGTCTTAACCCTTTACCACACAATCCTGAGTCTTAACAACCCAGAAGAAGGAGACTTTGTAAACATTGTGGGAAAAGAAGAAAATGCTAGTAACCAACATTTTCTCCCTTTCCCACAAATGTTTTCTACCCTATCAAAGGCAAAAATCGTTATTCAGTTTTTAGCTTCATTTATTTTGTCGTCTACAAAATTAATGTTTTCAATTTAGTCATGCCGGAAATTTTCTTGTTTGGTAAAGAGTTACCTGAAAGCAATTACAGACGGCAAGTTAAACGTGGCTCAAATGATGGATTTTCTCAATGGAAGGGCGGAAAACATTGTATGAAAAGGAGAAAATGCTGGTTCTCAGCATTTTCTCTTGTTTTACACAATGTTTTCAAAAGCATTTTTCCTGGGGTCGTTTAAACTCTGGACCGTTTAATAAAGGATTTAAGAGTACTCGTGTCAAGAAATGTCACATGAGAGCTTCACTAGTTATTCCTTCCTAACTCAAGCCGGGAGGTTGTTCAAGCCTGTACAAGAGGACAAAAGTTTAGGCATACTGGTATCCAGCATTTTCTCCTTTTCCCGACATAAAGGAAATGTCCTTTCCTCGGGTCAGGGTAGTTAACACATTGGGACGATATAGTAAACGGCTAACGAATGTAAGCAACAGTCAATTTATATAAGATACAAGCTTTCCTTTAATAAACCCCCCCCCCCCTTTCTTCTAGACAACATATTTGCACCGTACTGCCAGGCCAACAATGTCACTTTTGAAGTAAAGGAGTTTGATCGGCTAGTCATTGATACCAACAGTGCTTTCATTCCTTTGTCTACGCATTTCATATTCTTTGAAGATTCTGTCTGCTATGACGCATCACTATCCTGTACAGGATAAATAGTAATAAGCGGTGCGTAAACAAAAAAAAACCTCTGGCGCTAAAAAGTAGCAAGCCGAAAATAGCTATTAATAATAAGTATGTTGAAAAATCAAGCTTATTTATTCGCTCCAAATTTCCTAGAAATACGATAACTTTACACGGGAAAAATTACTTTTAAAAAATACCATTGTTTACTGCAAATCTTTGCGTACAATTTCTAACTATACAGATATGGGGAAACCAGGGTTTGTTCGACGACTTTGACAACAAAAATAACGTCCCAAGCATGCTTGGCTTATACCGGGGCTGTTTCTCAAGCTTATAGGAACTGTCTTTATAAATGACTGGAGCCTAGGTTACATGCTAGCTTTCCATGGCTAGATGAATCATACCAGGTAGCGTTTTATTGAGTAAACTTTCATTTTATTTTTCAAATCAGAGGTAACTGTTGCCTTTTTAAAAGGTAGTCCGGTTCTTTACAGAGAATGCCCAAATCAGATAAGTTTGTCTGTTAAAATGCCACCTAGCGGAAGATGATGGCTTTCATTCTGTCTTTCTTTACAACAAAGGAGATAAAACAATGGACATGTGACCATGTAGGAAGCAGATATTACGTAAGTGTCACGTCGATCATGTACAGTCCAGCACATGTTGATGAATTATCGCGGTAGGGATCACGTGTTTTTGTTTGTCTGTAGATGCAGCAGTCATTATCGAAACAATTACACGATAGATATCTGGGTTAATCATGTTTACGATTTTCGGTACTGTTATTATTGGTTACCGACAAGATTTAACCGAAACGACTGCATACTTGTCTTCCGTAAACCTACTTCGTTAAAGGTCGTAATTCCGAGCAGTCTACTTTAATACAATTATCGTTACAATATTCCTTCATTCGGCAAACCTAGGGTGGTCCGGTGATCAAGTCCCTCGGCTGTATTACGTAGCTTAATATGCACCTACACGGTACATTTCTTCGCAGGAAATACGCCGTTTTACGGTTCTTAAAAGTATAACGCTCCTCTTGAAAAAGGAAAACATGGGTCACAATTTTCAGCCGTTATCATTGTAAGAATATTTCCGTTGACAAACAATATGTACATCCAAGTTTTAGCGAGGTTTATCAATTCCGTTGGGAGCTTTCATGGACAGATCGATAGATGAAAATAACTTCACCTTGGTTGTTCATGTCGTTGCTTAGCGTTTTACATGGACGCTTGGATGCTTTTTAAATTGAAACCTCCTTTATACGGACGAGGTTAGATGTAGGTACGGAATCGGCCGAGTTGTGACGAGTGAATATTCCTCGTAAAACCACATTTTACGGGTCTTCACGGAAACGGACGAAGATAGTGCCGAAGTTTTATTTGTTCAAGTCAACCTTCACCAAACCAACAAAATTTTGCACTTGTCGAAATCAAAAGTATTTGTGGACGACAGATTGAATGTGACTCAAATGGTAAATTTGTGTTTGTTGCTTAGAAAACATTGTGGGAAACCGGGAAAATACTGGATACCAGCATTTTCTCCTTTTCCCACCATGTTTTTAAAGGGCTGCTTCCTGAGGGTCATTAAAACTCGGGTTTGTGTACTAGAAGGTTAAATAATCCCACAATACAATGTATATGGATACTTTGAATGATTGTAATAACATTCATTAGGCAACAAAAAGCATGAGAATGTACAATTAAACTATGCAATACAGGAAGTCAGTGACAGCCGTTGCAATTTTGAACCCAGCGTACGAATTCATTTCTTTCTTGACACTTCACGACTCCCTTTATTCCTTCAACTCCAACTATGAAAACTTGATTTCATTCGACCGCTGAAAATACAATCCACTGAAACTAATAAAGATCTTTTTTTCCAACAAGCTTTACTAAATAAGCGTACGGAACAGATCGAAGGTTAGACCGCACGTTCTGTGCAGTCTGACCTTGATCTAGGCCGTCCGCAAAAGTCCTTGTTTTCGACTATGGAGCTTTAAGGGTTAGGAAAAATAGGATTTTGACATGACCTTGCACATACTAACCTTAGTCACAAGTTATTGATTATGCAACCGTTTTTTTTTTCAGTTGATCTCTTAGCCTTATTCAACCAATTTGTTTATGAAAGGGCTTTGTTGTGGCAGAATACTGTGCTGTGACAAAAAATGTGACATTTGGCAAATATTGTGCACGTGGTTGTCCCACATTGATATTAATGGCCATGCATGTACCGTAGCTTGCTTGTAAGAAATTTAAACATCTAATAGCCCCCTTCATTAAGTCATTCGCCTGAACTGTGTCAGTTATAATTGTCTACACTTGTCCTTTCTAACGCATGTTGTTATTGTCGGTGTTGTTCAGTGCGTGTGTTTTTGTCCTCCTCCTAATCCATCCTGGTGTTTTTGTCGTCGTCGTTATTGTTATTTGACGATACTTTTAATTATAAAATAAATTAAACTAAGTCTATTCCAAATTGAAATATATGAACAGCTAGTTCAATTTTAGGTGTGTTCGTTTATGATCGCATGAGAGTTGCAATGTAACCTTGGACACTCAGATACCAAGACATCCGCAATACTTTTTACATGCAAATAAGAACATTTTTAGAGTAGATAAAATGAAAAACAAAGTCAGATATGAAAGGGATGGCATCAAAAAAGTACCCTCTCATCAAAACTAAGGGATGACAGTGGTTGTGAGGTAGAGCGTCGGCCTCGTAGCCAGAAGGTCCTGAGTTCGACACCTGGGAGCGGATGTCATCTTTGGAATAGTTCATTGGCCCACACATTTGGCGCGAGTACTGGTAAAGTTCCCAGAAAGCAGAATCGAGAAAGATTACTATAAGTTCTAAGAACACGTTTCTCAATCGATGCAAAATAGATATGAGGGTGCCGGGTGCTAGTGATCTCTGTTACCCGTGATCCGTCCTCCTACATATACCTTTGTCTTTCTGTGTTCGCTGATGGTGACCTCATCACGCTACGAGTCATTTTCTCTTTTTCCCAATGTGTTCTACCCTACCTGAGAACTACCTGAAAATGCTTGTATACAGCACTTTTTCCTTTTGCCGCAATGTTTTTCCCCTATCAGAGATCTTAATCTCTTTCGTAAAAAATATTCGATTTTTTTGAAAATGAAAGAGTGCATTTTTTTTTATTTGGGAAAGAGTAAACCCTTTACCAGACGACAAAATATTAGCCTTGTCCAAATCGAAAGCATTTGCAGACGACAGATTAAATGTTACTGAAAACATGATTTTTTTCATTCAAGGGGTAGAAAACATTGTGAGAAAAGGAGAAAATGCTGGTTACCAGCATTTTCTCCTTTTCCCACGATGTTTCAAAAGCGTTCTTTAAAGCTTTTCTCAAAAGCCGACGTTAAAAGTCGAGATTGTTTAGGAAAAAGTTAACTAACGACGCAATAAGAAACAAACTGACTGATCGTTGATTAAAGAGTCAAGCACCCAGGCACTTGAACAAGTCATATGAAGTTATCAGATTGATTGAAGTGGGGGTCAACAAGGGCCTGAAAAAATCTACGTTTTGGTGTGAGCTAAGTCATCCACTTGCTTAGATCATGTGACATTTGCAACTAGTGTACAGTTCCTTTTATAACAAATTATCCATCCATGCTTTGGCAGAAGGGGGTTTAATGCCTGTCTGTGATGAATTGTACCAAGCAAAACATGATATAGTTATGGATCCATAAAATTCATTTGGTCGAGCAACCGATCGGATCGTAAAGTAAATTTTTTCTTGAACATGCAGAAAATTGACCAATAGCTCAAAGTTTCGACACGGGTTAGCCTGCCCGGACTGTGCAGGGTTACTTGTGTTGATACTTTTTGCAGATGCATTGGATGTCCCTTTTCACAGACCATGGCTCAAATATAGCTGCCAAACACCTAATATATACATATTTATTAAACTTTTGAGTTTTGAGTTATTTTGAGTATAGGAATATTTAATGCCACTGGAATATTTAAAAATCTACGTTTCATTGTAAACTGTCATCCACTGGCTTAGATCATATGAGATTCGCAACTGGTGTACGGTTCCTTTTACAAAAAATATAACTCAAAAAAAAATTGCATGTAGGCCTACTAATCAGTTAACTTTTGAGTTCTTGAAATGTAAGAACACTTATTGTCACTCGAATATTTTTTAGTTGTTGGTGCACTGCTCTTTTATTTAGACGAGAAAATTACCAGCATTTTCTCCTCTTTCCACGATGTTTTCAAAAGCCTTCTGCGCCAGGGTCGTTAAGACTAGGGATTGTGTCGTAAAGGTTTGATCAACAGGTTATTAAGAGCGTCTCAAAGGACAAGCAACATGATGCGTGTTGAAAAAGATTACTGGGGGGAAAAAAACGGAAATTACTTGTAAATAGAAATTACAAAAATATTTTCCAGACAAATTTCTCAATTTCCCACGATGGTTTCTACAGCTGTCAACTGCAGGTGCGAAAATTTTTTTTTTTTTGTATTATGTACGATTTTGAGTTGAAGGTATTGCGAGCTTTAGTTTTCTCAAAATGCTACGAATCTTTTTAAATGTCAACCTAATAAAAATGAGCTATTCTCTGTTAAAATGGGGTTTAATGCATCTGCTTAAAAAAAAAAAAATCGATTCATATCAGCCTGCGCAGACATAGATCGAAACTTTTTGCTAATTGTTAATTTTCTGCATGTCCAAGGACCATTCTAACTGATGATCCAGTGGGTTATAAGACATAATGGATTTGAGCCATGCTCTGTGAAAAGGGGGCTTAATGCATCTCCATGATGCATTGCACCAATTATGCCATCACATAATTATGGATCCATTGTATCCACTTTTTTTAACGATCAACTCAATCATGAGATAGACTGATCCTTGGGCATAAAGAAAATGGACCAATAGCGAAAAGTTTCGGCCCAGGTCAGCCTGCGCGGACTGCGCAGGCTGACCTGGGTCGATACTTTTCGCAGATGCATTTGCTGGAAAAAATATGAAATTATCCTTAGCAAAAGAAGGATAACTAGTGAATACGATTGAAAGACGATCGCTACAGTTTCACCATTTTTTGAAAACATTCAGAATTTCATGAAACTTTGTTTGGTGATAGTTTATTATCTGATCTACAAAAATAGGAGATAAAAAGAGGGGGTCACCAGCTTTGGGAAAATTCTATGAATATTTCTTTTAGTACACCCTGCATTGCGGCAGTTCAGGATGAAATTTCACCTATGAAAACTAAGTCTATGTATATTTTTTTAAATGACAACAATTGTAAGCAAATCTTATGTCATTGTATCGGTGAAACATCAAATTTAATGAAAAAAAATAATTTAGAGTATAATGAGTATCAATATTTAAAAGAAAAAAACCTTAACTTATGGCTAAACACTTTTATTTTGGAAAAAAACCAAAGAGTATCTTTTAAAGTTATTTTTTTAAATGTTCTAACATTCAGATTTTTCTTATTTTTTCTATAAATAATATTCAGGTACTAAACTGAAAGAATCAGGCTTAAAACAAATAGGTCACCAGCTTTATTTTTTTCAGAAAATACATTTTAAGTTTGTGGGTGGGGCACTAACTAATGAGTAAATGTAATGTTTGTCAAAGACAAAGACATTATATGAAGTAAATTATCTAAATTTTTTCAATAATACAACAATATTTATAAGAATCAAGTTTGTTGGTCAAAATAAACCAATTCATAGCATATAAATGTAATACTGATGTTAGCATTTAACCCATTTCCAAACGACTAATTTTAGACTCTTCTGAATTTGACGCGTTTGCAGACGCTAAACCAAAACCTGGTATTCATGTCCTACAGTTCTTTGATGGGTCAGAAATCATTGTGGGAAAAGGAGAAATCAATCATTAGGGATAATTTCTCCTTTTGACATCAATGTTTTCATCGATGTTGTCTGCTGCAGACTCATCAAGCTAAGGGATAAAGAGTTATGTACAGCCCCTCGGTTTCTGCAAGTCTTTACCAAGTGACATAATTTTGGACTAGACCAAACTGAAAGCATCTGCATCTGAAAATACGAGGGCTCTTCGATATGTAATGTGTATTGTACCACAGCGCGATAACGCTTTGCACGATTTCGTGGATGATGATACGCTTGAATAGCTCTATTCAATACCTTTCCAACGGTATAAACACGAGCCTTCAGCTCCACATAGTTTTAAACTTACAGTCATTTCAATAGAGCTAGTCGTTGACCACTGTTGTAAAAATGGTTGGGAAACGGATTAAGAATATTGAAGAAATTAGAGCTTATATAAAAGTTCGCACAAAACTCGGTCATTCGGTAATGCAGATTTTTACTGAACAGGGGGAAGTTTATGGGTCTGATAAGGTATCTTATGAGACAGTTCGTAGTTGGAGAAAGAAATTTCTGACTGGCACAGAGTCCGTCAAAGATGCAGCAAAATCTGGCCGACCTGTGACTTTAACAGGCAAGGCAAATGTCTCAAAAGTCAGGGAAATAATTGAAAGTGATGGCAGATACACGATTCGTGATATTGCCAACGCTGTTGGCATATCGCTATCGCGGGTGCATTTCATTTTGAAGCGTATTTTGAAAGTACGAAAGATTTCTGCCAGATGGATACCTCATATATTGACAGATGACCAAAAACGGGTACGAGTACAAACCGCTAAGCAATTGCTCAAAATGTTTCCCAAATTCAATCAAAGATAATTTGCAAACATTGTTACTGGTGACAAAACATGGGTTCACTATTTCGAACCAGTAAGAAAAATTGGAAACAAAATATGGCTAACTAAACATGGTAGAAGGCCTGTAGTTGCCAAAAGAAGCACAAGCACAAAGAAGGTTCTTTATTGCATATTCTTCTCATGTGATGGTGTAGCCGTACAAATTCCGGTGCCGAAGAGCAAAAGTGTTACAGGTCGGTATTACCGAGATGTTATACTAATAAAGGTCAAGAAATATTATCTTAAACGACGCCCTGTGTCAGGATTTAGGCATGTTCGTCTACTTCATGATAATGCTCCATCACATACATCTGAGCTTGTGAAGCAATTTTTGAAGTCGGAGAAGGTTACCGTCTTGCCACACCCACCGTACTCTCCAGATCTAGCCCCATGCGACTTTTTCTTTTTCCAAAACTTAAAAAGTTCTTATCTGGTCGTCGTTACAAGTCCCGACAAGCCTTTGGCTCGGCCATCAGTCAGTGCCTCAGAGGTCTACCTAAATCAGCGTACCGTGACGCATTTCAGAAATGGATTCAGAAATTAAAATTATGCCTATGTATTTCAAACCGCGGAGAATACTTTGAAGGGATGTAATGTTCATTTCACTATTTGAGTCGAATGCTTTTGAGATATCGTACAATACACATTACATATCGAACAACCCTCGTATGTTTTAGCTCGACGATACGTCTGCCAGATCGAGCGCTAGTTCTAGCATCTGTGTCCATATTTCCGTTGTTAGGTGACGTAGTTAGGCGATTCACTTTGACTTTCAGTCCGATCTTTTGAAAGCGTAATTTTGGATTCTTGCCTCGCATATAATTATTTGGCTTGATTCAAATACTTTTACTTCATTTTGCTAACATGAAACGACCCGTTTTAGGTGTTGGTTTATCCATTCTGCAGACATTGACAGGTGTGGCAAGATCAGTTGTGTTAGATGCTCACCGTTTTTCGGGTAAAAGGTCAGCGTGATAGTTACACGAAGCCTGAAAATGGAAACTGTCGCGAACGTCATGAATAGAACAGAAAATCGTTTATAAATTTGACGTAAACTTTTCAGGCTATTGTTGTACAACATAGATCCACATGTATGTACAATATGTTCAAGTTACACGATTCGTTTTAGTATTATATTGTACCAATAGCAAGAACAATTCTGAAATTTCAAAATGGTACATTTATGAAATTTACTGTTTAAAGATATACATGTATATCTTTAAAGCCAGGGAGAGAAAAAAAGCAGTAAAAACTTTATGGTGTGTATAATGATTCAAATATTGGTCAGCTGTGTTACCATAGGTAAGTAGTCGATAAATATGCTGTACGGGATAAAGAAACACAAGGGATTTGTGCTCATTTAAAACCGGAAACGAAAACAGCGATAGTTTGGACGGCTTTCAAAGAATGACGTGCAATTTTTATCCGTCGTAATCTGAGCAACCTTGCAGCCGTCAGGGGTTACATTTGGTATGAGGACACAATAATTATTATAGTTTCATAAAATAAGGATGAAATGAGTTGAAAACTGACTGGAAATTGGCTGAAAACGAGTGAAGATGTATCTTTTACGTTGAATACGTGCATAAGTGGATAGCCATTATAAAATGTGTTGAAACTGCATTGATACAGAAGAAAAAGAATCATTGAGAGAAAAGAAACTGTTCGTTAAGAGAAATTTCTTTTTGACCCACAATGTTTTCTAGACATGTTCTGCGAAAAACGAAACAAACCATTTTCCAAACAAGCACGTTTTTGAATGGCCCTTAGAAAGACGGCTTTTGAAACATTGTGGGAAAAGGAGAAAATGCTGGTAACCAGCATTTTCTCCTTTTTCCACAGTGTTTTCTACCTTTTCACAGACAGATTTCATTCATTCAGTCATTTTTCGTGTGTTGTCTGCAAATGCATTGAATTTCGACAAGCCTAACATTTTGTCATCTGGTAAAGATCTTAAAACAGTCTTGTATGGGTTCTCTATCGCGTTTTCTGTTGTAAAGTCCATGTAACCTAAAAAACTTGCGTTCTAATTACTACTATTTTCTCCCTCCGTAATGCTTGCTTTTAACTGAACCCGTGGCACACAACACGTATCTCCAAGAGTTTTAGAGGACACTGTAAATCTAAGACCACACTGCACAGAACGTGTAGTCTGAAATTAACCCTACTCTGGCTGATGTTAGGACAGCTTTGAAAGTGCAAAAAGTAAGGCGTTTCCTATCTTAAGGGCTTGGATAAATAGAAGCATGAATTAACTAGGATGTTTTTCTCTTGCAACAATGTTTTTAAAACTGGACGACTGCAAAATGAAAAAGTCTGTCCGCAGATAGTAATATTTGGCCATGCTCTGGTAAAAGTGAGGTTAAAAGCGTCTCCACGGTACATTATTCTAAGGAGCTCGTCACATAATTATGGATCCATAAAATCTATTTTATCTAACAACCACTGATTCATTAGGTAGACTAGTCCGTGGAAATGCAGAAAATTTACCAAAAGCGAAAAGGTTTCGACACATTTCATCTAACAACCGACTAAATCATGGGGTTAGTCCTTGAACATACAGAAAATTTACCAAAAGCAAAAAGTTTCAACACAGGTTAGCCTGCGTTGACTACGCAGGCTGACCTGGGTCGATATTTTTTGCAGATGCTCAAACCCCCTTTTCACGCATCATAACTCAATTATATTAACTTATTTTGAAGTTATGACCGATTTTTTTTTTTTTTTTTTCAAAAATCTTTACCAGACGACACAGGTTCTGGCTCTTCCGTATTGAAAGCATTTGCAGATGACAAAGAATGTGTTGTGTCCGTGAGGTAGAACGTCGGCCTCGTAACCAAAAGGTTCCGAGTTCGATACCGAGGAGCGGGTGTCAACTTTGGGGGTTTTCACAGGCCCACAAATTCGGCGCGAGTACTGGTGTAGTTCTCAGGAAGAAGAATCGAGAGAGATTAATATAAGTTGTAAGAACTTGTTTCTCAATCGATGTAAAATAAATATGTTTAAACTAAACTAAAGAATTTGCGTCTAAATTAGTTGGATTTGTGGTTAAAAGGGTAGAAAACATTGTGGGAAAAGGAGAAAATGCTGGTTACCAGCATTTTCTCCTTTTTCCACAATGTTTTCATAAGCATTTTTTCTCTGGTTCGTTGAAAAAAAACGAGGTTGTTCGGAAAAGATATCATCTATAATCAGTACCAACTAACGATTCGGACGAATCAGTTTTTGTGCAAGCGATACATGAATTTGAACTGTGGAGATTTGACGGTATAGGCAACACAGACAGAGCTGAAGTAAATGTGAACACGATATATACCGTGATAAAATGATGAGGAAAATTCCCATGGGCTTATAGGTAAACTCGATACCATTTCCATAGTAATGGGTTTTTTCTTTTTCTTACAATGAGTCTGTTTTGATGCATTCAGACGCAAATTCGTCTCTGGAGATCGATTGGTTGATTGTATGGTGTTTAAAAATGTTTTCAACATTATTTCAGTTATAACGCGGCGGTCAGTGCGGCTATCCATGCTTTCCTGGAGTTTCTTTTACTAGTGCTACGCACAATATTCTTTCCAAGCAAGTGGATGCTTTCCCGCATAACCATCGTCGGAACAATGATCAGCGGTGAGAGAGGAATGAATCCTGTCGCAGTGACTATCATCAATCCTCGGAAAGATATTGGCCGAGCTGGGGATCGAACCAGCGACCCCCTTTTCTCAAGTCCTGTACACTACCGGCTGAGCTACTGGGGCTCGGCATCTCTGGAAATAATGAGCAAAGTCTCCTTTTTAAATTTTCTATCAAATTCCCTATATATTGTTTTCTGTTTCTGCCTTTTGTAACAGATCAAGTATTCATGTGCAAGTTTTAATAAAGATTCTGTTCTGCTCTATTCTAATGATTCATTTTGTTTATTTGGTGTTAACGATATTTTCATTGGTATTTCAGTTTACACCATGGTATCAAGTGCACCAATCCATGCCTCCTTTTTTCGCTAATGCTTCGAACAAGTGTTACCATGATACTTGCTCATTTTCCACATAAAGAACCTAGGGAATATGTCCAGCGGTGAGAGAAATGAGCTCCGCCTAAGTAATGTTGTGATCATAGTGTTGTGATCC
Source organism: Hippopus hippopus (assembly GCA_946811185.2). Taxonomy (NCBI): domain Eukaryota; kingdom Metazoa; phylum Mollusca; class Bivalvia; order Cardiida; family Cardiidae; genus Hippopus; species Hippopus hippopus. The sequence goes on along the minus strand of OX328107.1, from coordinate 43,773,332 downwards.
TACCTCACAAGCCCAGTGCCCATATTTACCAATCATTCACAATAACGTTCTTATTGAAATTTTTAAGAATGTTCTAAATTTGACAGTAAACGCATGTATGTCCGGTGATAACGGCCCCTGGTATACACGCACCGTTCGTTATAACTTAAAATGAATCTCTCTCTCTCTCTCTCTCTCTCTCTCTCTCTCTCTCTCGTTTATAAACCGCAATTGATAATGATACCAGAATACCAAAGAAGCTAAAAATTCAAAAATGTCGCAAGAGTAATACTCGTAAACAACTGTCAATGACGTGCCTTACAGGGGATGGACGCAAGTAGATAGGAACGGAGAGTTCTGTCCCAGAGCCATCCCATGGTCAAACCCCGAAATCTAGAACGTTTTCATCAAAATCTAGGTCACTCAAAAAATTCTATGCCCCCAAAATCCTAAAAATCAATTTTTCCTAGGTCGGGGGCGTGCTTCGCATCTCAATTTTTTTCCCGACACCCATATACCTATATGAATCTTACTCTGTCTTTATCTTAGTATGTCCCCAAGCTAACGTATCGATATTGTTCTCGAGCATATAGCGTTTATCATCGTTACCACTCAAGGCGATTTTATTTACCTCTTCAGTATACAACTCATGTTTATGACTCCTAATAACTACCATTTTCCTTAACTGTGTCTTATTTTCGAACAAACACTCTTTATAATGATCGTGTTTAATAAATGCTTTTACTACATGCCTTTTAATCCCCTTACATTTTTTACTCTCCTCCTCCTCATCACACATTTTATAAGAGTATAGCTTAGATCTGAGGCCTACAAACTCCTCAATAATCTTACCACTTGTCTCATCTTTAAACATACCCACAACTTTCTTATTTAATGCACTGTAAATACCCGAAGGATGATCGGACGGATAATCGCTCGTATCAAACCAATCTTTAACATCACCGCTAATATCCTTATAAAAATCTTCCGTTTCTATTTCATACATTAAGCTATCTGTATCAGTGAAAAGAAGTTTAACTTTTTCGTCATATTTATCTTTAATATAATTATAATGAAAGTTATACATCAATGTCTTACTTAAATCTAAAATACACATCCCTACATAAATAGGCTTATTAAAATATAAACGTGTTTTTTTTTTCATTTGAATTATACATAAATTTTCATCGAGGATGGTTATATCGTAATAGTTTGGTTTAGCGGCTAATTTTTCCGCTTTTTCCCTGGTACTAACTAATTTTATATCTACTCTATTTCTAATATTTTCCATAGTCTTACCAAATACGGAATTATTCATAAGTTTGAAGAAATCCTTTTCAAACGTGGTTTTAGCTTTCGCTCTTAGGTTAGTATTTTTATCGATATAAGGTTTTAACCATTCGCTTTCATCAAAAGTTAACCCTCTATGAATCTTTTTAAGCTTTAGACCCAAACTTAAATACAACTTTAAATTTTCGCGATGTAATATATACCTATCTTTATCGTATAAATTAGGTATAAGTTTTTCGACTGTGCCGGTCTTTAATCTTTCGGGAGCTAATGGGAAATCGTTATGCCAGTCGTGTAATTCTTTAGGATATTCTAAATCAACCTCTAATATACAAGGTTGATCTCGCCAATTTTCTAAATCGTCCATCCATTTAAAATTACCGATAGGAAGTTTTTGACGCATCGCATAACCATAGAGATTATTCGCGTCCAAATAAGTAATAAATCTCGATGGTTCACTTGGGTTATATTTATCGTTCATATATTTATTATTCGCTTTCGCGTATCGTTTAAAAATAGTCGAGACACCTCCTCTTATACCATTTTCGATAAATAAAACCATATCAGGGTCTGATAATAATTCTAATTTCACCTTAGTAGTTTTTAACATTGCCTCCCAAGCTAATCCCGGTGCTGTATAAAACCATGATGGGTCTAATCCGTAATTATCGAAGCAAACGTTCCTAAAATTTTCGAAGACATCCGCCAACAATAGAACATCAGTCTTATTATATAAGTCGTGATAATCTTTAAAAGTTTTCATCTCGAATGTTTTCCATACATTTAACGCGTGTTGATAATCCTTCTTATCAATTCCACTACATTTAAGCTTCGAATAAAATTTCTTTCGCTCGGGTAACCCCGTTTCCTCTAATTTACTAAGGTTATCGAACCATTCATACGGGAATATACCCTTTTGGAAGACCAATTCGAGCTTTCCCCCCTCAAAATATTTCGAGAGATTAGTCTTGTCCTCCGTAGCTAGAGTGCTAGCTAATTCGTCTAAACTTCTACCTAAAAATTTTAAACTATCGAGGAATCTAATCTCATGCGTTTTAGTTTTCTCTATTTCTTTTCCCGTTTTCTTATCTTTAACATCGTATTTTATCGGCATGTTTTTAGAAACGCTTATATACGTTTCCTTGTTTGTTGGTATACCACTCGTCTCACCGGGTGTATTAATTAAATCTTTTATAAATAAATGAGCATCATACTTACTAAAATTATGAAAGAATACGGGTGTAAAAGTAGGTCTTTTATATTTTAAATTACACGCATTGTGCGCGGCTCCCCTAAACTTTCCAGTATAATGACAATGGTCTCTCACTTTTTTGTTGTCTTTTGAAAATGACTCCCCGCATATCCAACAATTTTTCTCTCTATCAAACTCTCTTTTATCACAAAGTTTATAAATCATTTCCCTCGTTGGTATCCTATCTATTTCTCTTATAACATTTTCTAAATCCTCTACGAATTTCTTAGACGCATTTTCGCCAGAATATTGGAAAACCCTCGAAGAGTAAACATTTTCGTAAAGTGATTTAACGTAAAAACAATACCCCGAAATGTTATGCGCGTTAATTACTTTTGTTCCACCACCTTTATTTTCGTTTTTCTTTTCCAGAGTAGACTCCATATCCGCATAAATTGTAAAAGGGTGTATCTGTTGTTTATAAAAATACTTAAAAGATATTTTGGTACCTTTTTCAGGTAAGTCTATTCTACAGGCATCTTTTTCACCGCAATACTCTAAATGTTTATTTAAAGTTTCTTCTTTTTGGAAATGATTTAAACATCTTTCGCAAATATAAGTTTTACCGTTATGATCAGATATTTGTTTAGATAATAGTCTACTCATATTCTTAATTAAACAATAATGTTTTTTACCATCCTTCTCAATAAGTAAAAGATTAATATGATGTTCTCTTTTATAAACTTCTTTACTTAAACTAAGCGGATAAACACCATTATCATATCCGTGAATTGATACGGATATAGATGAGTTTTGGGTTTCAAATTTAGTTATATCCTGAAGGGAAACGGGGTAATTTATTCCTTCCATATTTATACTGTTTAAAAGTGGTTTTAGTTTTTCGATTCTTTCATAATGTTTAATTGTTGGGTTTAAAGCTATAAGAATACAATATGCAAAACACATATCATCATTCACATTTTTTGGATTAATAACGCTTTGTGTACTCGCTATCTTAGGAGGAGTTGGAAGCCAAGAATTACCTCTTATCGGATTATATGCTACTGTGTGTAATCTTAAATCGATTACGACAACAACTCTCCAATAATCTTCTTTCTTTTCCTGCTCTTCTATAGCAGCTAATATCCATTCCCCCATATCTCTATATATTTCATCCGCATCATCCCCTTCTAAATTAATAATTGGATAGCCAGAACCAAAATACATCTCTTTGAAATCATCTTTAACAGAGTTTTTCATCAAACAATTCATAACGAGTTTAACTTTTGTTTGACGATTATTTCTAATAACATTGGTTAATTTATCTTTCGCTAAATCGAGGAAAGCAGCTGGCGAATAACCTGGTTTACCTTCTATATAATATTCTTTGGTAAATCCTCCAAGTGCTGATGGTCCTTCTATAATCTCTATTTTATCTTTATCCTTATATAACCTATTTATTTTTCTTTTTAAAGCTTCTATCTTGGGTGATATTTTTCTCGGAATTTCTTTAATACTATCTAAATACTTTATCAACTCCTCAACTGCGGCTGTAGGTGGAGTTGGAGGTGGTGGTTTTGGCGGTGTGTAAGGTGTTGGCTGTAATACGGGGGCTTTAAAATCATCAATATTATAGTCTAATATTGGCCCTCCCCGATTAAAATCAATTGTTCTTCTCCAGGATTTCGGAACGACAGCTGAGTAAACATTAGATGCAGCTCGTCTTGCTCCGGAGTAAACATTAGATGCAGCTTGTGTAGCTAAATTCGCAAATCTTTTAAATAAACTCATCTCTTTTTATATATAGAAAAAAATATTTAACTTAAAATGTTTTTACGTTAACTTAATTTTATTATGATTTTGTCATTGCCATAATAAAATTACTGAATGTTAATCTTATATTTATTATTCCAAGTTTTCCCATTCCAGTTCACAATCGTTTGTGCGCAGCGATCTATAAATTTACCCGCCTTATAAACTGATGGAAAGGTTTTTATTTCACCAGTTTCAACATCCTCTAAACTAACTTTTTTAGGATTATGCATACTAGTTTTTAATTTATTAAACTTAGGGTCTTTACTTCTTTCTTTTTTAGGTAACTTAGACGATTCTTCCGGTACCAATCCGTGTTTTTCCACCAACTCAAATAAGCGTTTTTTATTCCAGTATCCGTAAAATTTTATATCATTTTCTTTAAGAATTTTTTTTAAATCCGTAAGCTTTATCATTTTTTTATATATAGAAAATAATTGTTTAACTTAAAACACTAAGCTCATTTTATTACCATCAGACTGAAAATTAATTAACCTATCACTAATAATAACAGCATATGCCTCTGTGTTCACAAGCGCATTTTCAGTAAAATTTGCCTTAATTTGAATATCAGTAACAGAATATTTTAATCTCTCACTCTGTTTGGAAACGTCAAACAAAAACAAAGGATAAAGGGATTTATAATCTGAGGGAGTAATATTAGGGTTTGACACCAATTCACTCATGTTATAAAACTTAGATCTAAATAAAGCGGCGTCTCCATACACTCTACTATATTGGTTCGAAGTGAATGAAAGATTATAGTCTACAGCGGGATATCTAGTAGAATTTAGCGTAACATATATATTTTTAACGTTTGTATGATCAAATATGGCCGTATTTTGCTCTTGGTTACCACTTTTACCAGTCTGAAAGCCAACAATAATAAAACGCGGCACTTCGGGTGATGATTTGACAGAAAGTCTCCAGGTAAATGATGCTGACTGAGGAACCGCGATAGAGTCGCACTGCCTCATTCTATATCCAACCGGTATTTTTTCTTTTTTCTCGATAATTTTATAAAGTGCCATCTTCTCTCCATCTGCGGGTAGCACGTGCGGCATAAACCAAGATATTTTAAGTAAATTAATTCTACCATCAACAGGAGCGGCAACTCCACCAACAGCACCAGTTTTAAAGATTGCATCATTATCATCATTTCTTGTCAAGGTGAGAGTTTGCTTCATTCCATACAATATCTTATCATAATCATCGCAAAAACCAAATATATGTTTTAATGGAATTCTAAAGCTAAAGGTACCTCTTGGAAGAGGATTATTAATAATATAATTTCTTCTTACAACAAAACCAGTGTTTCCATCAGCTGCATTAGCTGTTGTATCTTTATACCAACATTGATTTAATCCTTGTGATTTAGAAAAATCATCCGGATATTTTAACAAACCAAGCATTGTAGTAGCATGGCCAGGCTGCAATATGGATTCAATCTCCATACCTGAAAGTTGATACTTAATATTTTTAAAAAGATACATGAGACCACTGTTTGTTAAAGAAATATTGGTGTTAGCATCGTAAGCTGCTCCAGTATCACTTCTTACTAATTCACCTATAATAAGTAAAGAACTCCCACTAGCATGAGTAAAAATATCTTGGGTCTCAATGTTAATCCTAATATCTCCTCCTGAGTTGTTGAGGTGTGTACCTGTGATCGGTTCATACTCTTGGTATTCATACTCATCAATGCTATCATCTTTTGGAATTGGTTCGGTGATATTTAAAATGTCCATTTTATTATTAGAATTATAATTTTTTAAATAAAAATTATTCTAACCAAAGCTGGGGAAATGACTTATTTTCATCATTAACGAACACACTTTCAAGTTTAATGCTTTGTGCGCTTCCTATTTTAGATTTAGGATAAACTATATTACCGTATACAAGTGTTATTCGGGGTATCCCCCACTCTTGTAAACGTTCATTCACCTTTTCCTCAATCTCTTTCATCTTGTTTACTTTTTCGGGAGATAACTTTACAACAGCTTTTTCATAACCATATTTCGTTTTATAAATTTTGAGGACTTTACAATCTTCCAGGTTTAAAGATGCATTTTGTATATGAATAGAACTAGTATCATATTTTCTATAAACTACACGATCAAATTTTAACATTCTCTTTTTATATATAGAAAATAATTTTTTAACTTAAACGATTTATACTACTTTAATACCCGATCCTCTGTTTAATTTTTTAACTAAATCTTGAATAGCAATGGCGCTCCCCGTCAGAGAAGATCCATCTATTAATGTATTAATGTCTTGCGTTTTAGTAGGAGTATCAGGGATAGGAGGCACACCGTATTTTTGTAAAATTTTCTTCGATTTTGGTGTTAAAGCTTTCGTAACTAATTTCTTCCCCGCTTCTACAGCCGCACTTTTTCCAACCTCTAAAGCTTTCTTTGCACCTTCCTTAGCTACACTCTTTCCTACATCAAGGGCAGAAGACGCAATTTGTTTAGCCGCGCTACTAGTAAAAAGTCGTGTTAAAAGGTTAGCAATACTATCAAAGATTCCGGTACCACCGTATGAATACTTATTTTTAAATCCGTGTTTAGTGATAATCATTTTTTATAATATAGACATAAAATTTTTATAAGAGTCTGAGTTTAAAACACCTTGCCTTTTTAATTCGTCACAAATGCTCACTAACTCGTTTCTTACACCTGTGTTACCTGCTTCTTTACTTGCCAACAATAGGTCTAGTCTTTCTATTAATGCGTTAGGGTCACACGGGATAACAACGATACCCTTTCCTTCGTATAATCTTTTATTATCCCAAATAGGTCTGAGTATAGTATTCCATTTTTTACCTTTAGAAGATTTAGGATATTTACTTCCTGGGTCGTTGTCACGATAAATGGAGTTGGTTTTTACCAACAACTTTGCGTAATTCTCGTAATCTTCATTCGTAAAAATACTACTATCCGGAGTTTTAGATGTGATTAGCTCCCATAGACCAGGGGTACCAGGATATTCCTCATTTTCAACAATAATATCGTTGTCTCGAATAATAATTGGTTTGTTGCCGATATAAAAATTACCCTTTTTATCATATACTCCATATGTTGTATCAGCTCCAGACTTAATAGCAAACTTTCTTAAATAGTCTTCCGCTATTTCACCAATAAATATCGGGTCTCCTTCTTCTGATGGTTTATCATAAGCTGAGATAGAAGGAAAGGCTGGAAACTTGATAGCTTGCGGTAACTGTTCGATACCCTCTTTAATAGGCCTAAGTTCTTCCGTAATCTCCTTTGCTGCAGCTTTTTGCGTTTCTGTTATAGGTTCAAAAAACTTTGAAAGATCGACTTGAAGTTGTTGTTCACCCGTTTTCTCTGCTATTAGATCATCCCGAATATTCTTTCTCGTTTCAAGATACTCTTTTACAATTAAGTCCCTTTTTGTGGGATCAGCGATTTTTAGAAAAGACATTTTTTTAATTACTAAAATAGTTTTTTAACATAGTTTTCATCGCAGTTTTCATCGCAGTTTTCATCGCAGTTTTTAATATATAAGAGCATTATATATTCTCTTATATATTACATGTCCGAGGTATCACCTATTTCACAAATACACTTACACCTAATACTGACGCCTTTGGCGTTAATTTCTGGCATATTACATCGTGGATGAATTATTTTTTTCAACCAACCTCCGAAAGGACTCGCGAGCTTCTTGTCTTCCTTTTTCGATCAAGCTTTCTTCGTTTTCTGAGGAAATCTTCTTCTTTATCTTGGTACGTATCTCTTCCTTCATGCTTTTATATTTTTCTAATTCTTCCATGATTAGTTTCATCAGAAACATAACCATCTATCAAAGCTTTGGATATATGTGTTGATACTGTATCAAGCTTTGCATCAGCTAACATTCTAATCTTTTGATGCTTTTCTCCTTTGCTTCGAGTATTTCTTACTGCATATTTACCTACTAACGAAAGAAGTCCAGTTGCCAAAGCTGATGCTTCTAATGCTACAACTGCTGGAATAGCTACTACAGTAGAAAGCAAACCTATACCACCTGCACCAGCAGCCATTGTTACAGTTACCAGGACGGTATCTACATTATCTACTATTTTAGAGGCACGGAAAGATTTTTTAGTTAAGGCATCTCTTTTTTGAATTTCATTTTCGAGAAACTTTTGTATCTCCGATATCTTTCTAAGGCTATACGCATGACCACCCATTTCATCCACTTCAATCGGAATAGGTGGAGCTGAAGGTCTAAAACTATCTTTGGGGAGAGTGGGATAGATTTTTTTAGAGGGATGTTCTTGACCTGTATCTGCCATTTTTTATTAAAATAATAATTTTTTCATGTCAAATATTTTAGATAGCAGAATAACTCTCCCTCAGGTATTTCAATTGGTTTTTGTGAGAAATTATAAATGTAGACTAAGATATCATTAGCCTCGTTATCAAGATGTGTCCCATTAAGAATGGTTAAACTATCTTTCCATTTATTACTAACAGATATTACTACAACTCCTCGTGTAGTTATATAACCAAATTCTAGCGAAAGTCTCATGCCATCACGAGGAGGAATCTTGATAGTTACTTGCGAGTATATTTTCCATTTTAGAGGATCATGCTTTAAGGGGGGGTATCTTGTTATCAAATGGGGTTTCCAAAATATAGTTTTATGTTGAGTAGTAATATTAGGTTTTATACCGAATTTATGTATATCCATTTTTATATTGTTAATATTTTATAATATAGCTCCTAAGATAGGTATATTAGCGAATGGACTATTAGGTCCGAGTAAAAGTCCTCTTCCATCATAAATCTTCCCTCCTTGCTTTAAATACAAACCATCGCCAACAAACCCTAAACCTTTACCTTTGTGTGCCTTTAAGTATAATCCACATCCATCAGTTTCAACTTGACAAACACATCCTCCTTTTTTAAGATAAAGACCTGACCCCATTGCTTTTTGTACACCTGTTCAGGCTAATCCAGAAAGAGCACCAACACCTAAAGCCGGTAAAACGGTTTTGGTGATCATCGGTAAAGCTCTAGCAGCTAACCCACCCAACATTCCGAGAAAACCTCCTTCTATTTTTGTGTTATGTTTAAGCTGTTTCGCGGACATTCTAATAGTTATACCTCTACCCTCCTCACGGGCTTTATCTATTTTCTTCGCTTGTGAATCGGTAATTGCTAAAACATCATTACCGCGTAAATCTTCATGGCCTAAACGAATACTTGTTGCTCAGCAACCGGCTTTAACAGCATGTTGAAGCTTTTCCTTTTGTCCTTCCGATATATTTACTTTAACATTAGTGTAACTCGTCATTTTATATATAACTATTTTTTTTTTTTTTTTTTTTTATTTATCTCGCTTCTCTAATATGAAACCTAATTGTTAAATTTTCGCCTCTAAGATTTAGTAAATTGCCATCTTGATCCGTAATATTTACCTCTAGGTTATGTATTTCATCTAATGTTATTGGTAAGTATACTAAATTAACTGGTGACTCAGTTATCTTATATCCAGGCGCAACATCTGGGAAAAAAGAGTAAATAGTGTTTTTTGTTGAACCATTAACGTAACTTCCCGAAATAATATCTATGTTAACGAGCAAACTGTTTATACTAAGAATGTTCACTACATTTTCTGACTCGTAAAATCCTTGCGTATATTTAGCGTTAGTAAATCCTAATACTTTAGCAGTGGAGCTTGGTTGATTAAAATCTACTTCATAATCATTTTCCAGAGTAAGAACAGACTTTAGGGTATTGGTGTTTGCAGAAAAGTTAATATAATACTCTTCATTAACTCTATCGTAATGACCCTTTTTTCTCATTTCCTGGTGAATGGTATCATTAATGTCAACAAGATCATAACTTCCTTCAGGTATTCTTATTTTAACCCACGAATTACCATTGTCTGGAGAATAAACGAATGTGTTGTTTGTTCCATCAATGTTTGGAAAAGAGTAGTATGTTTCGAGGTTTACTAAAGCTATTTCATATACTTTATCCTTTTCCAGCTGAATTGGGGGATTAAACCTTGTTCTAAAACGCGTTTTGTTGTCGCTTACTATAATTTGAAATGATGTTTTGTGTTCCGTATTTTTTACAATTTTTTTTAAAAGATCTATATCCATTTTATAAAGTATGAATATAATATTTAATATATGAATCAAATAGTAATATTATATTCTGAAATTTATTTTCCATATACATATTGCGGGAAAAAAAATTGGAATTATTGTTGTTTCTAAATTACTGTAAATATCCCAAAATTTATCAAGGTGTGATTTCGAGCAAATTTTTGCTATGTTTAAAAAATGTTCTTTCAAACTTTCAATATCCTTAATAACATCTTAAGTATCTCTATATTCAATTACCTCACAACTAAATTTAATCTTATGCATTAAATTAAATAACTCTTGTCTGCACATTAATAAGACTCGAAGTTCTCCTTCAGATTTAAGAGAAGTCCAAATTTCTTTTAAGTTTTCTGTTTGATATTCTTTTATTACATTATCAATTTCATTCATAGCCTTATTTAGATCATCTATTAAATTAGTTATATGCATTTTTTATATAGAAAATAATTTTTTAATTTAAACGAGTTATACTGAGTTTGGCACGTAAAAAATTGTCAAAACCGTTTCTATACTTTCCATCATGTTTTTTACTAGTTAGATCGATAATAGCGAAACCGTGTGGCTTTTCCCACGCTTTTTGGCAAAATTTTCTAAACTCATCCTTAGGCATATCTTCACCTACATGATCGTTATAAATATGATTAACGTTTTTTAAGTCTTGTGGAAAAAGGCAAATAAAATTAGCGTTTTCTCTAATAGTTTGTCTCGGTAGTCTAAAATAATTCTGTGAGAGGTAAAAGCAGTCAACATTACTATGCCTTCCTCGAATGTAGTAACACTCGCATTTATTTTGCCTTTCTAAAAGTAAATCATCAAAAATAATTAAATTTTTATTTCCCGAGTTTAACTCTCTCGGATCAGGCACATCACTAGCATTTTCGAAGAAGTTAGAATTTATATCCGATTTGTTTTTAATCGTTTTAATCCATTCTTCAACTAAAGCTGTTGGTGCAATGTTTAGTTGTTGTATCTCATCACGCATGTTAAACAAGCTTAAGATACATTCTTTTGGCAGTTTTTCTTCAAAGGCCTTTTTTAGTATTTGATATTCCGGTTGAAAAAGACTTTTTCCGAAAACACTCAAATCGTTGTAGTCAAGCCAACCTGGTCTAAGTAAAAGGTTTAACAATAAAGTAGTTTTGCCACATCCTGATTTGCCTATAATTAAACCCCTGATACTTCTCGGTAAAAGGGAGTGATTAAATCTCCTTGATACTGCTTCATTCCATGATAAGTTTATAATATCCATTTTATTTAAATATTTTATTTTTTTATATAAAAATGTATTGCGTTAAATGTAAAAAACGTACAGATACGAACAATATAAAATATGCTGTTTCAAAAAATGGAAGAAATATGATGCAGGGGAAATGCGTTATTTGCGGAATAACTAAAACACAATTTATAAAAAAAAACTAGATGGCGGTAGCATCTTAAACAAATTTATAAACAACTTACCCGTTGAAATGCATCTACCAGGACACAACTTTATGGGACCGGGTACCAAGCTAGATGAGAGGTTAAATCCTGATCTAACCCCAAAGGAATGGAGTAAACCAATAAACCGCGTCGATAAAGCCGCTTATCATCACGATGTTTGTTATCTTCAGCACAATGATACTGCCACAAGAAACGCAGTGTGTGATAAAAATATGTTAGCGGAGATAAAAGGTATTTACAATCCTAATATTAGAGAAAGGATGGAAAGGGGCCTGGTAAGTAAACTCATTGGAACGAAGATGAAATTTGGAATGGGAATTAAAAAAAAAACCCTGAAATAGAAAAATTAGCGGAAGAATTACATAAACCCGTAAGGAGAAAATTTAAGAAAAGGAGAGTTATAGTAAACGGTATAGATAAGATATGGGCTGCTGATTTAGTAGACATGCAAGCATTTTCTAAGTTCAATCACGGTTTTAAATACCTTCTCGCTGTCATTGACATCTTTTCTAAATACGGATGGCTAATACCATTAAAAGACAAAACGGGGAAATCTGTTGCTATAGCATTGAAGAGTATTGAGAGAAAACCCGAAAAAATGTGGGTGGATAAGGGTAAAGAGTTTTATAACAAGGATGTTGAAGACTGGGTTGAATTGTATTCTACCGAAAATGAGGAAAAATCTAGCGTTGTTGAGAGATGGATTAGAACAATGAAAGAAAAAATGTGGAAGTATTTTTCCGCTAACTCCACAAACGTTTACATCAATGTGCTACCGGATCTCGTTAAAGAATATAATAACACGAGGCATTCGTCTATTAATATGACTCCGGTAAATGCTAGTAAAAAAGAAAATGAAACCAAAGTTTGGAGAAATCTTTACCCCGATAATATCGAATTAAAAGATCCTAAGTTTTCTGTTGGAGACAGAGTAAGAATAACTAAAAAGAAAAAGACTTTTGAGAAAGGTTATACAACAAGATGGACTGAGGAGGTTTTTACAGTTTCAGAAGTAAAATATACATCACCCATAACGTATAAAATTAAGGATCTTAATGGAGAAGAAATACAAGGTACCTTTTATGAACCTGAACTGCAGAAAACCAGTCAAGAGCTTTATAGGATAGAAAAGGTTGTTAAAAAAAAAAAAAGGAATCTCTCGTAAAGTGGAAAGGTTATCCCGATGAATTTAATTCGTGGGTTGACAATAAAGACATCAGAAATATTTAACTATTAAAAAATGTCAAATATTTCGATTGAAAACGTAATTTTACCGAATAAACCGTTAAACAATTTCGAATTGGAAGATGCGGCGAGAAAATTAAAGATACCTTCTTTTAGGGGAGTTTTTTTGTTAGATACGTTACCGAGAAAACCGAATAAAAAAGAATGTGGTATAGTAAACTTCGATAAAAGTGGCGGACCTGGTACACATTGGGTCGCTTGGTATAAAAACGGTGAAACTAAAATTTATTTCGACAGTTACGGAATACAACCACCTAACGAAATTCGAGAGTACCTAAAAAGTCCGATACAGTACAATACCGATCAATTACAACAAGCGGGGCAAGTATTTTGCGGTCATTAATGTTTGTACATTCTAAAGGAGTTATCCATGGGTGATGAGTTCCAAAATGTTTTAAATAAACTTTTTTAGTAATATAAAAATGCCCGTTAACAAATTTGGAAGAATGAAAGATGATGAAACAAGCGACGATGGTGTGTCACTCGCTTACATAAATAATAATTTTTTACGTAAAGATGGAACAACTGTTTGTTACTGGTTCTATAAACATGAATGGTAATACATTAACGAGGGTTAGTAATCCGGTAAATTCTCATGACGTGGCAACTACAGCTTATGTTGACACCAACTCAGGGTTGTTGGATGAAAACGGTGGATTCCATGTTAAAAATGGTTATTTAAACATGGGTTTTAATCCGATAAAAAACGTTAAGGAACCAACAGAACCGAGTGAAGCTGCTACTAAAAACTATGTGGATAGGAGTGGTAAAGCAATAGTAGAGGAACAAGATGGCACTTTTTCCGCTGTTTCAAATATAGATATGAAAGGGTATAGTTTAAACAATCTTATAGATCCCACATATCCACAAGACGCTGCAACTAAAACATACGTAGATGGTGCTAATCGAGCCTTTGTTTACATATTTGGAGGGTATCTAGCAGTTTCTGACATTTCTATGGGTGGGCGAAGGATTAATAATGTTGGAAGTCCTTTAGAAAACCAACAAGTTGCAAATAAGTTTTACGTAGATACCATTGTTGAGGCGGCTACCGCGGGTGAAAAGGCTTTAACAAAAAAACAAGATGGATCTTTTTCAATAGCTGGTGGAATAGATATGAATGATCACTCGATTACCGGATTACCAAATCCTGTATCCCGTGACTCCGCTGTCAATAAAAATTATGTCGATAATGGTGGAGCCATCGTAAAAAATCCGGATGGAAGTTTCACGGTGGTGGCTGACATAGATCTTCAAGGTTTTTCTTTTAAAAACGCGGCAACCCCGGTAGAAGAGAAAGATTTAGTAAGAAAATCCTATTTGGATGAAACTACATTACAACTGAAAAGAACTCTAGTAAACCTGATTACTTTGAAACGACCTATTATAACCGTGTGGGCTGAAGAAAATGGACCATTAGGAGATGGTAATTATGAGTTTTCATTTGGTAATGGTGCTTCAGGTAAAGATCATGGTTTGGGTGATTATTGTATGAGTGCTCCGGGTAGAATTATAAGAGGTAGTTTAACAATTGTTAAAGATAACCCTAATGTACCAGAAGAGGCAAAAGTTAATATTACGGTAAACGGAATAGAGCAGGTTGATTACTCTATTATTAAAAAGAAAGATGAGACTTGTAGCTGTGTAGTTTTTCCTAAACCACTCAAAATTAAACAATGTGACATTATAAACTTTATTTCAAGATCAAACAACCCTACTGCGCGTCACTCTTACATATCTATTTTGATAGAGTTAGACTTATAAAAATATAACTTTGTTTATAAAAGTTATATTTTATATCCTCGAGAACAATATCGATACGTTAGCTTTGGGACACCTCTGCCTTTCTCGCTGAAGGTGTCATCAGAGATTCATATAGGTATATGGGTGTCGGGAAAAAAATTGAGATGCGAAGCACGCCCCCGGCCAGGGAAAAATTGATTTTTAGGATTTTGGGGGCATAGAATTTTTTTGAGTGACCTAGATTTTGATGAAAACGTTCTAGATTTCGGGGTTTGACTATGGGATGGCTCTGGGACAGAACTCTCCGTTCCTATCTACTGACGCATAGAGCGTTTTAGCTTTCGTTGTAGTCCTTTTCATGTAATTAAAGGTAAACAAAAAAGGCAAAGTATGTAAACATTATCATGAATAAAATATGTTGAAATTAAAGACTGTTGCCACGTTATAACCACCCACTCTTTATCTGTATAACTTCTCCCTGTATTAGATACTTCTCTGCTCGTACACAGCAAGGTATTCATAACTTACTATGTCTTTGCTAACGTCATTACGCACGTACACGCCCTCTAAATATTATTTTAACCCACTACCAAAGGATACCGTGTTTTTACCACCCTCGAACTGCTTTTGAAAACATTGTCGGAAAAAAGAGAAGCCAGCATTTTCTCCTTTCTCCAACAATGTTTTCCTGCCTATCCGCTCGTTTGAACCACATTTGACTTGTTATCTACAATTGTTTGTAATTTATCTATTCTAAAGTCCGTCTTATAGAGCAAATGGCTAATGAGATTCTCTTCGGCTAATTGTGAAGAGTTAAGACCCTGGAGGTTTGCTATCGTCTTCATTAAACGACTTATATTATAAAATTCCCATAATGAATAAAAATTATGATACAAAATACGATTGGTCAGTCCGATCACATGACCTTGATATCTAAATATAGAAGCCTAAAGGAAGTGTATTATCGCTGAATTGACAGATGTATGCTCCCACGAAGTTGTCTTTTCGAGCATAGTTGAATATGATGACTTTTGACCTACTTTTTGGTAATAGTAAAAAATGATTAAATAGAAATTTTTGACCGATCAAAAATGTTTATTTTAAGGGCCCCTGCCTATCTGCCGGTAAATTTACGCCGTCTATCTTTTTTAAAGATATTTCTTGTTTAGTGTAGCTCTATTCTTTGAATTTAGAGTAAACGTTAGGCAGCAATGCAGCGCTGCGTTAGCAATACACTTCCTTTATGGAATTGATTTTTTATTACAGAGGCATGCAACTGGGATAGAATACAAATAGAACATAATCCAATCCATTTGACTTTCAAATATGTTATGAAAGAGAACTGAATGTAGCGTGCAGAATTTCTGTCTTAATTGCTCTTTGCTAATTGCAAATAAACATGAAACATCACAAAACGCTAGATCTAAAGCATTCTTTTGCTATTCAAATGCAATGTGTTAAGGGAAACATGAAATGCATTATGGGAAAGCGTGAATCAGGATCGGACCACACAGAAGGTGCTGCCTGATTTTGTATATGTACAACCATTCAACCCAAAGGCTCCTTGATGAGCCGAAAAGCCCTTTTTTGGATGGTGTAGATTAAGACCAGACTGCACAGAACCAGCAGTCTGATGTTTGATCAACTTACTAATCCTTTACCACACCATCCCGAGTTTTAACGAAGCTAATAAAATGACCTTTTGAAAACATTGTTGGAAAAGGAGAAATGCTGGTAGCCAGCATTTTCTCCTTTTCGAATAACGTTTTCTATCCTTGCAAAGGTGAACTCCTATTTTTTTGTCGTTGCAAAAGCTTTGAATTTGGGCTAAAAATTTGTCGTTTGGTAAAGGTTTAATGTGTGTCCTGTCATGTAGTGGTAGTATTGAGTCATGCATAGCAACGTAAGGCCCCATTTAGACTCACACAATGCCCACAAAAGCCGTTCTATGCTCTTAATACTTGACAAACGCGACAGAAGGGGGTGTGATGCTGGGGGTGGAGAATTTTCAAGTTGGTGGCACGTCTTGTTTCGGTTCCCTGATACATTACCATTGCGTCTAGCACGTCAGAGCTTTGTTTTGTTGTGCTCTTGAACAAGCATGCACCACGTCCGTAGCATTACAAAGTTTTCTTTTTGTTTTCCCGAATTAGTTTATGACAATATAGGTATACAAATCATTGTGGAAAAAAATATAAGTATTTGATTTTTACGTGCAGTTTACCCTTTAACCTTAATAGTGAAAAAAAAGCGGACTGCTGCAAAATGAAGAAAAAAGATGGTGATGGGATTTATTAGCTTTTCTGTTGCTGTGTCGGAATCTGACCTCTTAACCTCACAAGCTAAGAAAATGAAAATGATTCCGCATATAAAATAGTGCCCTTTAATGGCTATTATCTATCGGAACTAATCATGGTGAAACTGCATGAATAATTGGTCATGAGCAAATTAGATGTTTCCTTCATCCCCTCAGCGTCATAGGCGAAAACAGGGGCCTTTGCGGACGGCATAGATCAAGATCAGACTGCACAGAACGTGCAGTCTGATCTTAGATCTATACTGTCCGCTTGTGTAGTCAAGCCTGTAAGATAAAAGATCTTTCAGCTTTTCAGTACATTGTGTTTTCAAGAGAGATCGAGTGGGTTACCAGCATTTTCTCCTTTTCTTATAATGTTTGGTAAAGTATTTTTCGTCAAGGTCGCTAAAAACAAGAAATTGTTGATTAAAAGGTCAACTAAGTACATGTACCTTTGATAGACGACATTCTGTGTCTTGCAGCAGATATCTCCATAAAAAAATGATGGCAAAAGTAGAAATTGCTTTTAAATAGCAATTTCTCACTTTTTGCCACGATGTTTTTTCTTGTACTGTTCATTATCCACCACCAAATTTATCCACCACTCTATTTAGTCTTGATTAGTCATATTTTACAAGGATATTTTTCAAAGTCCTCCTCTGAAAATTTTGTTTCATGGGAAAGGGGGGTGGAAGGGGAAATTGATTAATTTCATTTCCATAGAAATAGTTTATTGTCTCTATGGACAATTAGTTGACGACTTGATGAACGGAACTGATAACTTCAAACACTGTATCGTGCATAAATAGAGACTGTCGTCGGTCGAACTTTTGAACCCGGTATCAGAACTGACCCGTTCCTAAACAAGTGCAGTTAAAACTGTATTAACCTTATCAGTGCCATCTATAGGGGAAAGCAGGGACTTTTGCGGACGGCATAGATCCAAGATCAGACTGCACAGAACCTGCTGTCCAGCGAGCATGTTGCCTTGATTTGATCTGCTGTAACATATCAGTGACATATATGTGCATGGCCTGCAGACATGGATCCACCCACACTAATTCAGGGACAGCTGTGCACTGCGAGTAGTAACAGCTGAGTATGAATCGAAGTATTCGTGTGACATGGCGAGACGGAGAGTCGGTTTGACGTACAGTCGTCTGTATAATATATACACATTTATTTCATACTTTGCGGCAATTTATCGAGAAATAATGGTGGATTATGGTTTGATATATATCATGGTTACGACCAGTGAAAATACCAATGTCATATTTTCTAACTCTTTAATTGAAGGCGGAAACAGTAGTTCCCCCGCACTTGGTACCTATGTAAACAGCGCGTGCCATTCAACCAGAGGAGAATATGACGTAATTTACGCGCACTTCCCCTACATTTCTTGCGCTTTACGTAATATTTTAATGTGTTCTTATGTGGAGGGGATACGCCACGGGGAATTACCGAAAAAACTGTGCCGGATTTTGACAAAAGTCCCAACAAAAAAGGGTTAGAAACATGAATTTTTTTTTTTTCGGTGAAAGATCGAAATTTATTTCATCGAGTAAAAATCGTCGGTAATATAATCACGTGTGGTGCAGAAATAATAAATCGCCACTCGTGAAAATATTATCGATGATGTTCACTCGATGAAATAAATTTCGATCTTTCACCGAAAAAAAAATATCCAATACTGGTACAAATTGACAAACTGACATTAAGTGGAGTACCATACTTTTTTATGACGTCTGTTTTAGTTGAAAATGATACATCTGGAGTACTTAACGATTTTTTGGTAGCAAATGCGTACGTCATTACATGTATACATGGCCATTTTCTGCTGTATGTTAGCCATATTGTAGATGTTGCATATGTTACTAACTGCCCTGATTATCATGTCAAACAATTCATGAGAAGCCATGGTCGTAAATTAACTGTAAAAAGTTGGGAGGGGGGGGGCTTATTTTTTCCGAGTTGTATGTAGGCCCAACTAAGATCAGGGGCCGTATTTACCAACCATTCATAGGGACATTCTCAGTCTTTATATCTGAGATTTTCTAAATTTGAAAGTAACACAACTTTTGATTGGGTAAACAAAATGGTTTAGCCAATCAGAAGTTTAGTTACGTTCAAATTTAGAAAATTACGGAAAATAGGACTCAGAATGTTCCTAAGAATGGTTCGTGAATATGGATCCTGGAATCGTCTATGCTTGTTATATGTTATATAATTGGCCTGCAACACGTGAAAAGGGGCTTTCGGACATTGCGTAAAGTGTCGTCTCGGATCAGCCTGCGCAGTTCGCGCAGGCTAATCCGAGACGGCACTTTACGTCAACATTAGATTTTGTCCAACAGTAGATTTGCGTGAAACAGAAAATCACACACGATCAGAAAGTGTCTTCTCGGATCAGCCTGCGCGGGCTGCGCAGGCTGATCCGGGACGACATTTTACGCAAATGTCCGAATGTCCCTTTTCGTGTTTTGCAGGCCATACATGTATGCTTAGCTCTGGCTCTGGAGTCTGTGACATGTGCCACTAGTTCATCCCTTTACAAAACAATCCCGTGTACTAACGACCGTGAAGAAAACATCATGGGAGAAATAAAGTCAGCATTTTCTTCTTTTTTCTTCTTTTCTAACACTGTTTTCTACCTTTGCAAAGACAAATTCCATCATTTTGATCGCATTCTTTTTTTTTTTTTTTTTTTGCAAGAGGATTAAATTTGGATGAATCTGAATGTTTGTCGTCTGGTAAAGAGTTATACCTTTCTCCCACGTAAGAAAGAAAAAGGGATCGTTGTAGGCTACTTGAAGGGCCATAAAAGTAAAATGTCAGTGACGAAGTAGGGGACAGATAAACGGAAGTCAGTGCATTGTAACTCTTTTTCTCTTGGGATTTATAAGTGTTCGGCAAGATACTATCTATACGACCCACATCCGGTTCCGTTTTCTCAGTTTCACATTCAAGTCAAAAGTCAAACAGCCGAGGTGCCTTATATCAGCGGTCGTTGGCTCATTTGTGTCATAAGATTTGCCAATGCGGATGTTTTCATCGTGGGAACCATCGATCATCTAGCGCATGTAGTGCATGTGTAAAGAATAGAACCTGTAGAAATATGGTGCGAATTTCACCAAAATGTATCATGCGACATTATTAACCCTTTGACATCTTTTATCAAACAATTTCGACTTTTAACGACCCAGAGGAAGAAAACTTTTGAAACCATTTTGGGAAAAGGAGAAAATGCTGGTAACCAACATTTTCTCCTTGTCCGACAGTTTTTGGTATTCTATGAAAGACAAATTTGATGCTTTGAGAAACATTTATTTTGTCGTCTACAAATGTTGTCAATCTGGACAAGGCTAAAATTTTATCGTTAGGTGAAGAATTAAGCCTATACCAGATAACAATAATTTGGGGTCTACCATATTGAAGGCGTCAGCAGATGATAAATTACATGAGGTTAAACTGATAGAATAAATCTCTGAATTAGAACACATAGTGGGAAAAGGAGAAAATGCTGGTTACCAGCATTTTCTCCTTTTCCTACAATGTATTCAAAAGCCTTCAAAAGGCTGCAATTTCGAATCCTCTGCTTGATCGAAATTCTTTCGGAAGCGGTGCATTGCGACAAGATTGTTTGACATGTACATGTATGTGTGACAAATTTCGGACAGTGTGGATCAGTATCTGACTGCACACTTCAGTCTGATACTAGTCTACACTAATGCGTACAAACTTCGCCTTTACAGTTGCACCAAAAGGGTCAACACTGGTCTTCTTGAAAGTCCTACATACTTGTGTCCTTAAAGTGCTTTGATTATTTTGATGTTGAGATTGTTACTATTTTAAGAATATTGCGGACTTCATCCGGTTTTTCGCCCCATTGTTTTTTAACACGAGACTATTTCGAGATTGGGCAAGTTGGTGCAGTTTATCATATTACTAAGCATTTGAACCATGCTCTGTGAAAAGGGGCTACATGCATCTGCGAAAAGAATCGACCCCGGTCAGCCTACATAGTCCGTAAAATTCTTAGCTTTCAGTAAATTTTCTGCATGTTAACGGACTAGTGTAACTCATGATTCAGTCGTTTCTTGTACAGAATGGATTTTATGGATCCATAATTATGTGATAACTTGCTTGGTATCATGCATCATGGAGATGCCGTAAATCCCCTTTTTCCATACCAGGGCTCACATACAATTTTAATAATGCTTTTGTCCAGCGTATCTCAGCCAAACGGACAGTGTAAATCAAAGATCAGACGGCACAATGTGTGCAGTCCGTTCTTGATCTACAATTGTAACAAAAATCAACTACAATTGAGCCTTGCTCTGTAAAAAGGGGGCTTAATGCATCTCCGTGATGCAAGATACCAAGCAGTTCATCATATAATTATTGATCCATAAAACCCATTTTATGAAACAACCGACTGAATCATCGGGTAGAATGATCCTTTGACATGCAGAAAATCTTATGATAGCGAAAAGTTTCGGCCCTTGTCAGCCTGCGCGGTGTGCGCAGGCTGACATGGGTCGATACTTTACGCAAACGCATTAAGCCCCCTTTTCACAGAGTATGGCTCAATTATAAAAGGCGTTTTGAACATTCAAAGATCTTTCTCTCCTTTTATCAACGGAAATCTATATACTTCTTTCAGTCAAAACACTCAGGATGTTGTTTTGAACATGAAAACTGTGCGTTCTTCTTACAACGCTTAACCAGACAACAAAACTTTTCACTTGTTGAATTTGAAAACCTCTGCAGACGACAAATAACGTGTGGCTCATGTGATGGTATTTGTTTTTGGAATGGTAGAAAACATTATGGGAAAAGCAGAAAATGCTATCGACCGAAATTTTTCTCCATTTCCAACAAAGTTTTTTAACTCTTTACCACACAATCCGAACTTCTAACGACCCTAAGAAAGAAGCCTAGTGAAAACATTGTAGGAAAAGGAGAAAATGCTGGTAACCAGCATTTTCTCCTTTTCTCACAATGTTTTCTACCCTACCCAAAACAAATTTTAAAATTTTTAGAAGCCTAGGGAAAACATTGTAGAAAACCAGCATTTTCTCCTTTTCCCACAATGTTTTCTAACCTACCCAAAACAAATTTAATTTTTTAGTCACATTTATTTTTTTGTCTGCAACTACTTTCAATTTGGACTGGTCTGAAATTTGTCGTTTGGAAAAGCGTTAAATTTCTTCTTCTACAGGTCGTAAAACACAGAATTAGTTGGTGGAGGGTTAAGTCTGTACCAAACGACATTATGTTAGACCAGCTCCAAATTGAAAGCATTTGCAGACGACATATTAAATGTGCCTCAAAAGATGAGACTGTCCTGTGAATGGGTAGGAAACATTGTGGGAAAAGGAGAAAATGCTGGTTACCAGCATTTTCTCCTTTTCCCGCAATCTTTTCAAACGCCCTCTGCCTCAGGGGTTGGTAAAAGTCGGGTTTGTTTGATATAGGATAGACCCTTTAACAAACAATACCTAGTTTTAACGATCCCTGAGAGAGACGGCTTTTGAAAAAATCTGTTGGAAAACGGGAGAAAATACTGGAAACCAGCATTTTTTCCATTTCATAATCTTTTCTACCCTTTTACACACAGTCATTCATTTCAATCAAATTTAGATTTTCGTCTGTTAATGCTTCCAATTCGGATAAATCTACTCTTTTGTTGTTTTGTGAAGAATTTCAGCAAGAAAGCGATTATATGTTCTCTTTCATTGTATAGGCATATCCATTCTCTGAGCTAGCACTGCGAAGTTTTTAAGTCTCCGGTAATTACACGTTCGTACTCATTAAACGTATCTTTTTTTTTCTCCATTCTTCTGTATCCGAAACTGTTTCCAATAAAAAAAAAAAACTTTCAATGACTGTTCCCGTTGCTATAATGGTGTCACACAACTCCTTTTTTCTGCGTTGATAAATAGAGTGAAAATCTTTGTGAGGCTCTGCTGCACTTTTATTGGCAATTCCATGGTTTTGATGTTTATTTTCATCAAATATATGTACATTTGTTTACAAATAAAGTTAAAAGAAATGACACATCCGACCTGATTACGTATTTTGCTATTCTTCCCCAAAAGCATTTGAAAATTACAGTGAAAACATGTTCATGTATGTTGTAAACCATGTTCGTTTATGTGGTCACATGCAAAAACTAGCTCCTCAAGAATTAACACATTGCGCTCGATTCCCACTCGATGTCACTCAGTTTCACATAATTCGTTTCTACACAATTCGTCAAAACAACACAAGAAACACATTTAAGACCAGTCCTCTCTTTTTTTTCTGATTAAACAGTGCAGAGGAAGCCATGTTTTAATATCAGTTTTAATTTGGGACCACATTTATATACTTTCGACTACTACATAGCAACCACGTGTCTTACAACAACTTGAAAGGGTAGAAAACGTGCTGGAAAAAGAGGAAAATGCTGGTAACAACCATTTTCTCCTTTTCCCACAAGGTTTTCAAAAGCCATTTTCCTGATGGTCGCTAATCACAGGGTTGTTTGATAAAATGTTGAAAACGCGGAAAATATACAGGAGCCATGCTCTGAGGAGAGGGAGTTAAAATGGATCTCCGTGATGCATTATATAATGCAAGTCATCACATAATTATAGATTCATAAAATCGATTTTTTAATCAACGGACTGAATCGTCAGGTAGACTGGTCCTTTGGCATGTAAAAAAGTGACCGATAGATAAAGGTTGAGATTGTTGAGATTGTTACTATTTTAAGAATGTTGCTGACTTCATCCAGGTTTTGCCCCATTGTTTTCAACAAGACACTATTTTGTTTATTGACCGCAAAAGCAAAGTTCTACGATTGTAAAAGGCGGTTTCAACATTAAAACACTTTTTATCTCCTTTTATCAACGGAAACCTATATTCTTCTTTCAGTCAAAACAGTCAAAACACTCAAGATGTTGTTTTGAACAAGCACTTTGTGCGTTCTTCTATCAACGCTTTACGAGACAACAACATTTTCGACTTGTCCAAATTGAAAACCTCTGCAGTCGATAAATAACGTGTGGCTCATGTGATGGTATTTGTTTTTGGAATGGTAAAGACACTGCGGGAAAAGGAGAAAATGCTATCAACCGAATTTTTCTCCATTTCCAACAAAGTTTTCTAACCCTTTACCGCACAATTCCGACTTCTAACGACCGTAAGAAAGAAGCCTACTGAAAACATTGTAGGAAAAGGAGAAAATGCTGGTAACCAGCATTTTCTCCTTTTCCCAAACTGTTTTTTCACATAGCCAAAACATTTTTTAAATTTTTTAGTCACATTTATTTTTTCGCCTGCAACTCCTTTCAATTTGAACAAGTCTGAAATTTGTCTTTTGGAAAAAAGTTAAATTTCTACAGGGTGGGTCGTACAACACAGGATTAGTTGGTGAAGGGTTAAGTCTGTACCAAACGACATTATATTAGACCAGCTCCAAATTGAAAGCATTTGCAGACAATATATTAAATGTGCCTCAAAAGATGTGGCTTTTTTTTAAATGGGTAGAAAACATTGTGGGAAAATGAGAAAATGCTGGTTTCCAGCATTTTCTCCTTTTCCCGCTATGTTTCCAAACGCCCTCCACAACTGGATCGTTAAAAGTCGAGTTTCTTTGATAAAAGATTAACCCGTTACTAAACAGTCCAGAGTTTTAACGACCCCTGAGGAAAGATGTCTTTTGAAAAAAAAAATGTGGGAAAAGGAGAAAATCATGCTGGTGACCAGCATTTTCTTCATTTCCCACAATGTTTTATACCCTGTCTAATACAAAGCCATTCATTTCAACCAAGTCTAGATTTCGTCTGCAAGTGCTTTCAATTTGAAGAAAAATCTATTCTTTTGTTATTGTGTGAAGGGTTGCAGCAAGAAAGCAATTATATGTTCACTTTCATTGTATAGGCATATCCATTCTCTAAACTAGCACTGCGAAGTTTTGAAGTCTCCAGTAATTGGACGTACGTACTCATTAAACGTACCCTTCTTCTGTATCCGAAATTGTTTCCAATTAAAAAAAAACATTTTCAATGACTGTTCGCGTTGCTATAATGGTGTCCCACGACTCCTTTTTTCTGCATTGAAAATAGAGTGAAAATCTTTGTGAGGCCCTGCAGCACTTTTATTGGCAAACCCATGGTTTTGATGTTTATTTCCATCAAACACATGTGCATTCCACAAATAAAGTTAAAGAAATGACACCTTCGTCCCGATTACTAATTTTGCTATTCTCCCCCAAAAGCATTTGAAAATTACAGCGAAAACATGTTCATGTATGTTGTAAGCCATGTTCGTTTATGAGGTCACATGCAAAAACTAGTTCCTCAAGAATTAACACATTGCGCTCGATTCCCACTCGATGTCACTCAGTTTCACATAATTCGTTTCTACACAATTCGTCAAAACAACAGAGGAAACATACTTAAGACCAGTCCTCTCTTTTTTGTTATTAAGCAGTGCAGAGGAAGCCATGTTTAAATGTCAATTTTAACTTGGGACCACATTTATATACTTTCGACTACTACATAACAACCAGGTGAGTTGTGACACCCTAGAGGAGTAAAAACCATTTTGGGAAAAGAGGAAAATGCTGGTAACAGCCATTTCCTCCTTTTCCCACAAGGTTTTCAAAAGCCATTTTCCTGATGGTCGTTAAACATGAGGGTTAAACCCTTTACTAAACAATCCCGAGTTTTAACGACCCCTGAGAAAGAGGGCTTTTGCAAAAATTGTGGGAACAGGAGATAAAAATGTTTGATAAAATGTTGAAAACGCGGAAAATATACACAAGCCATGCTCTGGGGAGAGGGAGTTAAATGGATCTCTGTGATGCCTTATATCATGCAAGTCATCACATGATTATGGATCCATAAAATCAATTTTTTAGATCAATCGACTGAATCGTCAGGTAGACCATGGTCCCTTGGCATGTAAAAAATTGACTGATAGCGAAAAGTTACGGCCCAGGTCAGCTTGTGCCGATTGCACAGGCTGACCTGGATCGAAACTTTTTGCAGATGCATTGAACCCTCTGTTCACAGAGTAAGGCTCATATACATGTATTTTAAAGATGTATTCGATCTACAATAATACAAGTGAAATACATTATAGCAAAGGAGGAAAATGATTACGAGCAGTTTTTCTTCCAAAATTGGTCTGCTTTCAGACGCAAATTGTCGTCCCCAGGCGTCAATGTATACAGTTAATGGCGACAAGTATTTCATCAGTCCGAATCCCCATTAACTTATGTATATCTCCAACTTAACCTTTTGATTCATTGTGGGTTTAAAGATAGATGTAGCCATATTTGTGAATCTTATCTGAAAATAAAGCAAACTAAATTTTACAATGAAATCTATATCCAGACTTGATGCAATGCGATATGATGTACATGCAACTTTTTAAAACATGATCAGACATTTTCATTAACAGAGCTCAGTCAGAAGCGGTGTAATTAACTTTCTTGCACACAAAAAAACTGCCTGTAGGTCAATAGAGATTCGGAATTTAATGAAATATTTATGGCTACTAATTGTATATATACCTTAACCAAGCTACAAAATTTAAGCTTTGTCCAAAGTGAAAGCATTTGCAGATGACAAAAGTAGCTTAAAACATGAAATCTGTCTATCATAGGCTAAAACAAGCATGTAAATAGTGCGAACTCGGAATTTGATGAAATACATATGATTACGAACTGTTATCAGGCCATGAATTTTAGCCTTGTCTAAATTAAGAGTAGTTGCATATGAGACATTTAATATAACCCAAGACATGAAATTCGTCCATCATAGGCTAGAAAACATCGTGGGAAAAGGAGAAAATGCTGGTTACCAGCATTTTCTCCTTTTCCCACGATGTTTTCAAAGGCCTTCTTCCTCATGGTCGTTAAAAGTAGGAATAGTATCGTAATGCATTTAATGGCCAGTAGCACAAACCAAATTATTGGAAGTATGAATGAATGAATAGATGATTCAATTTACAGTTCTTCCACGGCTTCCATTCTTAGTTGACCTCTGTTTGACCCCTCTTTCAGGCGCTTTAAGTTACAAAGAACAAAATCAATAGAACCGAGGCATCAAATTGTGACACTGGTAGGCTTTGACGGTGAACACGTGTTTATGAAATGGCCAAGATATGTGAATAAAAAAAATGTTTTAAAGATACATCTATACTCGTTTTCAGCCATTTTTTAACCCATTTCATCTTTTTAATATGTTATCAGACTATAATTATTCTTGTATCTTCATACCAAATCTTGCCCCTGACGGTTGCAACGTAGCATAGATTATGACCGACAGAAAATGCATTTCATTTTCTTTGGGCCATCAAGGAAATCACTGTTGTGACGTTTCCGGTTTCCAGAAGAGTCCAGATACATATACATGTACGAGTATGTAACATGCATAGTATTATCAGTGTTTATTATATTATCTGTGAATTTCTGGGTTTTCACAGTGAATAATACCACTAGTGATGATTATTATGGTATCATCACTAGTGACGATATGGTTTTGGAATGTTTGCCGGAACTACTGTTTTCCTGTATTTCTTATATTGTACCATTCTTGATAATTATTTGAATAAAAAAGGGTAAATTAGATATAATAAATAGGATAATCAACTGGTTGTGTGTGATATTAAAAATCTGTCGCTCGAATGGGGTTTGAAGCGGTTAAAAAAAAACTCGTCCTTCGGACTCGTTTTTTCAACCGCATCACACTCCATTCTAGTGACAGATTTTTAATATCACACACAACCAGTTGATTATCCTCTATTTCTTTTTTAACAAAATCGATATCGTTTGCTACCGATATTTTCCATTTATTGTATGTTTTAAATCTGTCTCCGTATCCTGTTGTGATATGTCCGTTTATTTCATGAATATTTTGTTCTGCTGGGGCCAAATAGGGATGGGAATGGAGGGTGATGCGTCAGAAATATCGCTCAAAAGGTCACAACTTGCATGACCTACTTGTTGGTGTCCCGGCTATTTCGCCAGTTTGACGTCATGGTACTTTTTTTCCTTCAGTTTTCTTCTTCACGGTTAATGCCCATTAACTGAGATGTTTGTTCCATATATGGTTTAATTGTCATCAAAGTAATTTACGCTTTATAGATCTACCTGTACTGTTTTTTCTCTCCTGGAATACTTTGGTGTCTCGGAAATGTTCACCAGGGGTCGTGTTAATCCTTAAAGGGCAAATCAACAAGTTTCAGATATGGTTAATTTTCAAATCTACACTTATCAAATGGTAACCTGGTAATGTTGTAATTTGAAAAAAAAAATTAGTAAAGGTACTTCTTTTCAATTCATATTTCTGCTTATTAATTTTTATTGCATCGCTTATCTCCCTTACTTATTGTTGCGTCCCTTGATTTGTGACGTCATAGGAGAGCTTGTTTCAATATGGACGTTGTTTACGATAGTGAACTAAGCGATACTGAAGACGAAGAAATAGACGATTCTGGGCCGGTAAGGCTGTACATGTACGAGCCAATTTTTAAAGAAACTTATTAAGTTTCTGATGATGAGGATAAAAGTAACTTTTCGCCCACTGATGACGAAAATGACGATGTTGTGCCGGACTTTTCAACGTGATGAGTATTGCGCGCTATTGAAATACTTCTATTACGGGGCGAACATCGCTTACAGAAATATTATTCTATGCATGATAAAATTAAGTGTGTGGCATAAACTTTGTTTCACGTGAAGCATTTTCAGTAGATTAACGGGCGGAATTAAACAACAACAGAAAAAAAGAAAACGGTTTCAAGACAGTTCCACGACAAGACATTTCCCCGACACTTTAGTTTCATGTCAAATAACCCATTTCTTGACTTTTACGATTGATAATCGTGAGATGTTAGTTCTAACTATTTGTTGATGGGTCCTTGTTGATATTTGTACCTTGTAAAGAATTCTGTAAACTTTGACGGGTACAAGTTCATTCTCTCGTGGGTGAAGGGTTACACAATAAATCACGATTTTCATGAGAATAAGAATATTTTGAAATGCTGTTAACCAGCATGAAATTTGATAAAAGAATATGTTCCGAGATTATTAAGAGTTAATAAAATAAATAGGAAACTCTCGCTGCGCGAGGTTACTGAATCAGTTATAGAAAAGTTTGTTGTTGTTGTTATTAAAATTTGCCAGATCGGATAGTGTTGGTCCAAGATAGGACTGCGTGTTCTGTGCATTCTGATCTACATTGGCCTCTAAAACGCATTCATCATGGTTGATCAGCCACTTAAATCGCATTATTTAATTCTGATTTTTATAAAAATCTAAATTTCAATGTAACGCAATTTCTGATTGGCTAAACTAAAGAGTTAACCCAATCAGGACTCGTGTCACTTTCTATGTTTAGAATTAGACCCAGAATGCAATATAGAAAAGTTGATGAATACTTTCCCCGATATCCTACTATACTGGGGTTCTTGGGGACATAGCAATAAATGCGCTAGATTTGTGAACCCTGTTTCGATCCCAATCTGCAGATCTTGTCACGTGGGACTGTCCCCGGACAAGGCACTGCAGAGAATTAAACAACGATTTTTCCGTTTCATAGATAAACCGTTGACTATTTAGCAACGACGGACCCAAGAGCTTTTGAACAAATAAGGTAGATAATCCATAACTTGGGCATTGACTCACTGTGGTTTTATTTTGTTTCAAAGCAGCCAATGGTCGATGTCATTTTGCGTAACTTTTTAAAACATCGGCAAAGTCCCCGAAACGTCACGGAAATATAATTAAGATATATTTTTCGATAACAGCTACCGGTGTAACACCATTCATCTTCAAATGAAATCGCAGTGACCTCCCCTGCGAAGCTTTTATTAAAAGGATCAAAGCACTGGTAACACTGAGCCTGCTGGCTGTATACAAATGTAAAATGGAACTGTTGGTTGTTTTCTGTTGATGTTTAGTGATGCCTTTTATAGATGAGAGCAGTGTTGCTCTTTCTTAAAGTAACAATAAAGGCCAAATGTAAACAAAGCGGGTGTTTAAATGCATTCGAATTTATATCATACCACTTTAAAAGTATGGAAATTATTGTGAAGATGACAATCTGTCATAGCACGGTCGGTCCAAGTGTTAGTCGCTGACAGAGATATTAATTTCAAAACTAGGTTAAAACCTGCCAGGTAGGTGTGTCTTTCGTTTACTTTTTGCCTGATTTAAAAATTCTTTTTTCTGCCTGCGATATTTTCCATACTTTTAAATGTTATGATTTAAATTTAAATGTATTATGACACCTGCTTTGATATTTTGCCCTTTACTGGGCCTTTAATTAGGTACAATTTGTTACTTGTAACCACATCAAGAAACATGGTCTACAACCAGTGAGGGTCTTCTTTCCCACTGTGGTTTAACTCTTTACATCACAGTCCCGATTTTTAACGACGGAGAGGAGTCTTTTGAAAACATTGAGGGAAAAGGAGAAAATGCTTGTAACCAGCATTTTCTCCTTTTCACACAATGTTTTCTACCTTTCCAAAAGCCAATTTATATTTTTCGGAGATTTTTTTTTTTTTTTTTGTCGTCTGCAAAAGCTTTCAATTTCGGTAAGTATAAAATTTTGCCGTTTGGTAAATGGTTAAAAGAATAAACATTTTCTACAACCAGCGAGGGTCCTTTTGCCATTGTGTCCTTAAAAGGTGTTTAAGAAGAAAAATCAAAAGAAAGTTCCTTCTTCATGCAGCTAGTTTCCCTAAGTATTCTTTTTAAATGCCTATGGACATACAATGAATTATACTTCATAAAAAATCAAAACAACTCCTGCTTCTCAATTCAAAGACCGGCAGAGGGCCGAGGATAGAGGCATGTACAAAAGATTCACCGGTGTGATACCACTATCTCTTTACCAGGCGACAACATTTTAGACTTGTCCAATACGAAAGCATTTTCAGACGACAAAAAAAGGGAGGAAAAATGCGGCTGGAATTATGAAATTTTTCTGCGAAAAGTGTAAAAAAAAAATTAGGGAAATTGTGAAAATCCTAGCAACCAGCATATCCAAAACGTTTACAAAAGCATTCTTCCTTAGAGTCGTCAAAACACGAAATTGCTAGGTAGACGGTTAAAATGTGTAGCCAAATACAGGATAGCTGTAAAAAGGTCGAACACCCAAGCACTTAATGTAATGTCCCGAATTACCCTGTTTTAAGCAATTGCAACATTTGTCATCCTGTTTTCAAAATATGGCTGCTGCATAATTATGCATTACAATACTTTTTAATGAGCTCTTTTGGCATCAAAATATAAATCTCGACTTCTTTCGATGCCGAAAACACTATCCAGTGAAACTCAAAATGATTTTCATCTTATAGACTTGACTAAACAGGCAGACCGTATATATCCATGATCAGCTGCATGTTCTGTGCAGTCCGATCTCGATTTATGCCGTCCAAAAAAATCCATGTTTTTCCTACATGGCACAGAAAGGGTTAAGAGAAATGCTAGAGTATATTTTCTTTTTTTTTTACCGTGTTTTCAAGATTTGTTGAAAGATATAATCGTCAGCTGCCATATATTGCGGAAATACTTTAGTTTAATTGTTATAACTCTTCACTAAACTGTCCGAATTTGTAAGAAAAGAAGATTTTTAAGAAAGCAAGATTTCTAAGCCAGAATGCTTTTAAAACATTGGGGAGAAAAGCAAAAAAAGCTGGTTACCAGCATTTTCTCCAGACTTTTCTCACAAAATTTATGACTTTTAAAGAGACAAGTCTTGTCCTTTTACATTTCGTCTTCAAACGCTTTCAACATAGACGATCTTTAAATGTTCTCTTCAGGTAAAGGTTAAAAACGCTTCAAATTAAATTGAGCCGTGCACTATGAAAAGGGGGCTTAATGCATCTGAAAAAAGTATCGACCCATGTCAGCCTGCGCAGTCCGCGCAGGCTGACATGAGTCGAAACTTTTTGCCATCGGTCAATTTTCTGCATGTCAAAGGACCAGTCTACACAATTATTCAGTTGGTAATTAAACAAAATTGATTTAATGAGTCCATGATTATATTATGACTTGCTTAGTATAATGCACCATAGAGATGCATTTAACCCCCTTTTGCCAGAGCGCGGCTCGATTGTTTTCGAAGCCTATGGGAAACACGTCTAAACCGAGACATACAAAAAATTTCCTCTTGGATATTTTTGTGGTGGATTTTGGCAAATATCTAGTTAAATCTTAATAATAACGTTATAAACATGATCTCGAAGGATTTCCTAGTAAATCAACATTCAATGCGTTTGATGCGGAGCGCGACTTAACGTTTTACCACCACAATCATCATCATCATCATCATCATCCACATTAAGATTTTATTCAGTTTCACAGCCGTCCAGACTCATGGAATTGTCTGTCGTGCTAATCTTTAGAGCACTAGTCATAATTTAACTTGCTTTCATGCATGGATACTGTTGATCAAGATCAGACAGCAAAGTGTATCCTGTCTGATCTTGAGTCTATATCGATCGGCAAGTCATAAACGACTTCTATCGGCAGATTCCGTTAGTAAGATCAGGAATCTTATATATACACATATATCGTGACGATCCCTGGTAAGAGTAAGTTAGTAAGGGTAAGAATACTGGGAAAAATAGTAATTTTATACCGCTATAAATTACAAAATCTTGCAATGAATAGCCTAATATCTTTAAGAAACCCGTATCAGTCTGTTTAGACCCATGCAAAGACCAGACTGATCATATCTCTATCGTGCTCGTATAAGCACATGCTT
Source organism: Hippopus hippopus (assembly GCA_946811185.2). NCBI lineage: Eukaryota > Metazoa > Mollusca > Bivalvia > Cardiida > Cardiidae > Hippopus > Hippopus hippopus. The sequence goes on along the minus strand of OX328107.1, from coordinate 43,740,429 downwards.
ATCCTTGAAAGGGTTACATCGTAAGTGATTCATTTTGGATAGAAAATCAAAGCATAGTTTCTTTTTTCCTCCAAGGATTTTTTTTTTCAGCAAATGATTATAATTTATTTTACATACCGGAATGGTTCAATTACATTCCGTTTATTTCATTACATTTGCTTAGCACGATATGTCAAGGGAGATAACTGAATTTGAGGTCAAGGCCGGTGATCATGATAAACAAGTGACAAGACGATGATTCTGACCGAGTTTTCATGCCGCAGACTGCTTGACAGTCACTTATGATCACTTGTGCATTTTTTTGCTGTAGATAGAGATCGGCACTGCATACATACAGTTCAGTGATTTTGCATTTTGATCAGGTTATAGGGGAATTCGTCGCATTATTGCAGACGAACTCGGAGTAGGTTTTGCAAGTTGACTGCAGTGCAATTTGCACCACAGTGAAAGCGAGTGTCAGTCATGGCGAAGAAAGATGCATTCACGTTTACACTGAGAGGTGGAATGGCTATGCCTGCCCTTGGATTGGGCACTTACGCACCCAAACAGGTACTTGCAGTCTTCAATTGCACTGTCTTTGACTTCAATAGAGGAAATGCTAGGGTAGGCCTGTAGGAGTAGGTAGAAGACTGAAGCCTACCACAGGGGCTTGTATCTTACTTAACCAGCTGTATAGTAAAATACACCATTGGCACCACAAAATAACAGCTTTTAACGACCCTGAGAAAGAAAGCTTTTGAAAACATAGGAGGGTAAGGACAAAATGCCGATACAACCACCTTTTCTCTTTTTCCCAGAATGTTTTCTACCCTTCCAAATCAAATTCAATTCTTGCGTCAGATTTGTTTCGATGTCTGCAAATGTTTTTAGTTTGGACAAATCTTAAATTTTGTTGTTTGAGTTAACTTGTGTGTCTCTGCCTCTGGCTGATCCTATTATACAAGTCAAACAGCTTGTCACACAAATAGATGTCATATGTATACAATAGTACCTGCTCTCTCTATCCTAGCCTCTGCATTAACCCTTTACCACACAATCCCAACTTTTAACAACCCTGAGAAAGGAGCCTTTTGAAAACATTGTGGGAAAAGGAGAAAATGCTGGTAACCAGCACTTTCTCCTTTTATCACAATATTTTTTATCCTATCAAAGACAAAAATCATCATTTGAGCTACATATAATTTGTCGACTGCAAATGCTATTTGGACGAGCCTAAAATTTTTCATTTTGCAAAAAGTTAGGGAGCATATACATGTATGTCAGCTTGTACAGAGTGTAAAATAGTTTAAACTTTTCCTGTCTGGTAAATTATGGTTAAGTACTCTAACATTTTGTTATTTGGTAAAGAGATATGTTTGTTTTGCAGGATGATGAAGAAGTGTTTGCTGCAGTCCATGCGGCGGTGAAAGAAGGGTACAGACATATTGATTGTGCAGCAATATATAGAAATGAGAGAGCTGTGGGCAGTGCCATAAAAAAACTGATCATTGAAGGCACTATAGTTAGATCAGATCTGTTTGTTGCTAGTAAGGTTAGTGAATGTGTTGCATAGTATAAGGCAAAATTATATTTGTCTGCACAGTAAAACTTTGACAAATCTCACCGAAGAGAAGTCAACAGGAAAAATATCTATAACTTCACTTTTACTCCATTTTTTTTGTCAGCTGAAAGCACAATGCACTGAAAATCACAAGTGTTTAAGCTGATAGGCTTGATTAAATAAGCAGATGTCATACCGGTAGGTCTGAGGTCCCACTGCATGTTCTGTGGAGTTTGATTTTGATTTATAATGTCTGCAAAAGCATGTGGTTCTAAAAAAGGTCAAGATGACTTTAAGTCTGTTTTTATGTTAAGTAAACCAAAATTTCAAAGGATCCTTGAAATGTAATGAGCCATGCTCTGGCAAAAGAATTTGACAAATAGCAAAAACTTGCAGCCAAGTTCACCTGCCTTGGAGTGTGCAGGCTGACCTGGGCCGATACTTTTTGCAGATGACTTTATGGATCCATGATTATGTGATGTATTGCTTGCATAATGGAGATGCATTTAACCCTCATTTGCCAGAGCATCACACAACTGATCCAGTTACATAACTCTCAATGCCTTCATTGTTTACAGTTATGGAACACTTGTCACAGACCAGAGTTGGTTAGAACTAGTCTAAAGAAATCCCTGGAAGATTTGGGGTTGACATATCTTGATCTGTATATGATACATTGGCCAATGGGCTATGAGGTAAATATAGACTCTTTTTAGTCATTCTTTATTTCAGCTCTAGTTATTGCAAATAAATTATCTTTAACCAAACAGTCACTTGTTTTACAAAATAAAGAAATCTTTTGAGAACATTGTGGAAAAAGGACAACATGCGGTTTTCTACCCAGTAAGGGAAAGTCCCTAAATAGCATTAGCCTTTCACAAATATATTCCTTCATTTTAGCCACTTGTCTGTGTCTTGCCTGCTCATACAGTCCATTTAGACCAGTCTAAATATTGTCAATCCTTAAAGATTTTAAGTGCTGAGATTTGACTAAAATATTGTTTAACTCTTTACCACATAATCCCGAGTTTTAACGACCCTAAAGAAGAAAGCCTTTTGAAAACATTTTGGGAAGAGGAGAAAACGCTGGTAACCATCATTTTCTCCTTTTCCCAAAATGTTTTCTACTCTTTCTACGACAATTTTCTCCATTTGAGCCACATTCAGATTGTCATCAGCAAATGCTGTCAATTTGGACCAGTCTTATATTTTGTTGTTTGGTAATGAGTTAAAATGGTGTAAAACTCCAGTCAATCAGTCGTTTTACATAGACTTAGGAAGTTTGTGCCAACTTGTAATTAATCCCTAACCACCCTGTGAGTTTTAACAATCTTGATGAAATGCTGGTAACTATCAATTTCTCCTATTTATTCCATGTTTTCTTCCCCTTCAGTGACAGTCTTTGCCATTTGCAAATACGATGGATTTGGACAAGTCCTTAGCAAAGAGTTAACTCTTTACCAAAACTCTTTATCAAACAACAAAATTCAGGACTGGTCCAAATTGAGAGCATTTGCAAAGGACAAATTAAATGTGACTCAAAAACTGAAACTTGCCTTTGGAAAGACAGAAAAAATTGGGATATAAGGAGAAAATGCTGGTTATCAGCTTTTTCTTCCTTTTCCCTCAATGTTTTCCAAAGCGTTCTTTGTTAGGGTTGTGAAAACTTAGGATTGTGTGGTGAAGGGTTACCAGTAAACCAACTTCTTGATAATTTTTTTTTTTTTTCATTTGTTTAGGAAGGTGAGGAGTTTATACCCATGGATGAAAATGGAAAGGTGAAATTCTCCGACGTGGATTTTGTTGATACATGGAAGGTAGTCATACAGAAAATACTTGTGGTTTAACTCTGCACTCGTCCAATAGAAAGCATTTGCAGATGATATGAAATGTTACTTAAAACAAACTTTGTCTTTCATAGGGAAGAAAACATTGTGTAAAGTAGAAACCAGCAGTTTCTCCTTTTCCCACAATGTCTTCAAAAGTCTTCTTTTTTAGGGTCTTTAACACCTTGCCTTACAGCAAAAATTTGTAGTCATTTAAATTAAAGGCATTTGAAGACTACAATATTACGGTAATGTGGCTTGAATTATGCTTTTTGGCTGTGAAAGGGTAGAAAACATGGTGCAAATAAGAGGAAATGCTGGTTACCTGCACTTTCTCCTTTTTCCACGATGTTTTCAAATGCCTTCTCTTTCAGGTTCATTAAAAATGGAGATTGTGTGATAGGGTTAATTGGTGCAAAACCAGCTTGGCGCTAATATCTACTAAACCTCTCCATTCTGATTATCAAGTGCTTGTGTATCAGATTTAAAGTGCTTGCATGTTGCACGCTAGATTAGCAGAAAGCAGTTTTGAAATTCCTTAAGACTTGGCAAGAAACTCTCTCATTATGAGCTCATATAAATGCACCAAATTGACCAATGAACTCATTATCTCTGCTATATGTAAAAAAATACCATGTCAATCCTGCAGTGTGGCAGTGTGGCAGCCTGGCCTAAAGACTGGAGGTTTTAATTTTTAACAATAGTCAGGCAATAGTATTTGCAAATGAACATCGCAGTAGGTAAAATCTGATGCATTTACATCTGTATCTGAAAAACTACTTAATCTTGAACAAACTGATGAAAGTCTGTACATGTAAAAAAATTATGTCCATATTTTCCTAAGACAAGTGAGAAACATTGGAATTTCAATACCTCCCCTTTTTATATTTTCTTTCTTTTCAGGCTTTAGAGGACTGTGTCGATGAAGGTCTTGTACGGAATATTGGACTTTCAAATTTCAACAGTCGGGGTGTACAGAGGATTTTAGAGATAGCTCGTATCAAACCACAAAATAACCAGGTAGTGTATAGTGTTAGTAAGCACTGCTCTTTCTCATTACCATCTCTTTACCAAATGACAAAAAGCTGTCCTACCATAGGAACTGGTGCAACAGACATTTACAGGCTAGAAAATTAGACTGAAATTACTATTTTTTGGGGCTGCTTTTGGCCAAAATGTTTCAGCATAGCCAACAGTGTAGATGCAAGAACATGCCTCACATTTTGTGCTGTCTGATCTTGAGCTACAGAGGCCACAAAAGCAACTACTGTTTTGAAAGGCACCCTAAGGCTTGTAAGATTGTGTTTCTTATTTTTGAGTTTATTAACCTTTAATCAAACAATCCCTTGTTATAGCATCCGCACGGAAAAAAGCTGTTGAAAGCATAGTAGATTCTTTCGATTATAATCAGTTCCTGTTAAGTTTACTTTTGCATGCATGTTTCACTATTAATCCTTGTAAAATCCATGGTTTATGAAGTTAAAATAGCTGCTTTTGTAGTGTATTTCCACACTTTGGATTTTCTTTCAGTGCCAGAGTGATCATATAAGTTTATAACGCTAGCAACTCAAGTGTCTGGCATTGAATCCTTATTAGACAAATAGCCAGTCTCAATCAATAAATTAACAGTTGGGTCATGTGTGCTCCATCTATAAAAGCCCAATACCACACAATGCAGAGACAGTTGCATACTGCTCTTCCATTTCATGCTGAGGATGGATTGTGACAAGGTTCAATTGATTAACAGAATCTGGGAGCTTCCAACATGCAGCTAATTGATACCACCAAATTATTAGTACACCACTAACTGCCACAGCATTTAGTACCCTTTGAAAACAAAGCCTATCATAAATTTTGCAAGGTCCTGCAATTTTATCAAGTCTAAAACATTTTTTCTGGTAGAGCATTGACTTTTTACCAAATGAGAAAATTTTAGACTCAACCAATTTGAAAGATTTACAGAAGACAAATCACAAGCGTGTGAAATCAAGGTATTGCTCATTGATAGGATAGAAAACATTGTGGGAAAAGAGAAAATGCTGGTTACCAGCATTTTCTCCTTTTCCCAAAATGTTTTCAAAAACTGTCCCCTTCAAGGTCAGTAAAACTCAGGATTGTTTGGTAAAGGATTAAAAGTTTTCCAAACAAATAAAAAAAAAAAAAATGCATTAAAATCTTAGCTATTTTTTATTATTTTTTCAGATAGAGGTACATTTGCACCTTGCTAACTGTAAACTGATAGATTATTGTAAAGAAAACAATGTGGTTGTCACTGCATATTCCCCATTAGGGGCCCCAGGTCTGAAAAGGTATGAATTAGCCTTTTTACTCATCCCAAATTATCCTTTGTGTTAATGATCCTTTTTCCAAGAAAGTTTTCTATCCATTCAGAAAAAAATATCTTATCATTTGGGCCATATCTGATTTGTGATCTGCAACTGCTTGGAATTTGGACAAGTCTAAGATTTAATGGTTTGGTTAAGACTTAAGAATGAATCATTTTGTTTTTATGGACAGTGTCTTTTTAGTATAACCACAGCAAACGCAGGTAATATTTAACTACGAGTTATTTGATAGGATGATAATCTATTATTGTATGGTCAGGCCAAGTGATGGTCACTTGCAGAAAAATGAATTTTCATATCCGGTAAAAAGTAAAGAAAAGATAAAGCGACCTGGCAGCTTTTAACCTAGTTCTAAATTTCATTTTTCTGCCAGCAACTAAGACTTGGTATAGGTACATAATTGTAGATTGTCATCTTCTTTGTAATTTCTATACTTTTAAATTGTATGATGTAAACTTTAATGCATTTTTACACTAGCTTTGTTTACTTTTGGCTGCCACAGGTCCTTTAAGATATATGTTAATGGTTCAAATAAAGGGATTTGTATCACATTTTGTTAAGCGTTAGGTCAAGGAATTGCATCATTTTTTAATATACATGTTAATTATAGAATACATTAAATTTTTACCGTTGCAAATATTCAGTAGTTGCGACTCGCATTTTCTGTAAATTTCTTTTCAAACAGTAAGTTTTTAGTGATGAAAGTAGTTTTAATTCTTTTGACAAGATTTAACCTACCAAAATTGAAAGTATTTGCAGAGGATGAATAAACTATGGCTTGATTACAGGAATTGTCTTTGATAGGGAAGGAAAAAAGTTGGAAAAAGAGAAAAAGCAGATTACATTTTCTCTTTTTCCCACTATATTTTCAAAAACTTCCATCATCAGGGTCTTGAACTTTTTACCACAAATTTAAGTGTGTTAACGACCCTGAGAAAGAAATCTTTTGGTAAACAGCATTTTCTCCTTTTCCCACCATGTTTTCTATCTTGTCAAAGACAAATCCAGTCATTTGAGCCACATTTAACCTGTCTGAAAATGTGTTCCACTTAGGCAGGTCCAAAATTTGTTATTTGGTAACGAGTTAATCCTCTACTACAGGGCAAGATTTAAGATTTGTCCATATTGAAAGAATTTACAGACAACAACTCCAATGTTTTTTAAATGACCATATTTGTGCTTGAGCAGGTAGAAAACATTGTGGAGAAAGGAGAAAATGCTGGTTACCAGCATTTTCTCCTTTTCCCACAATGTTTCAAAAGCTTTCTTTCTCAGCGTCATTAAATCTTGGGATCGTAAGGTTAAGAATTGAAACATGGTATTGTTTGGTAAATGTTACAACCAATGAAAAAGATGCTCTCTCTAGATATATGTGACCTGACATAATTGTATCAAAATGTTCTCTCCATTTACAAACAGTGAACCCTCTCCCACTTGCCTGGAGGAGTCTGCATTGTTAGAGATAGCTAAGGCCAAAAATAGAACTCCTGCTCAGGTGGAGTAATTAACCATTTATTATCATTTTATTTTTAGAACAGCTGTTTTTGAAGAAAATGTTGAGGTATTGTTGTAGCCGTGGCGTTGGGATCTGCATCGTCCTTGTGCAAAAACTCTTTAACGTTTTGTAATATCTCTGTCATTACCTAAAACATTTTATCACATAAAACCTCCTCCAGTGTATTAAACCCATGGCTTATTATACGCCTGTCGAAGACGGGACATATTATGGGATCACCCATGGCGTCCGGAAAGAACCATAACTGTACCTTGTGCTGTCTTTGAGTTATTTCCCTTTGATCGTCATTTTTACAGCATTTTCTGCTTGTCCGGAATATAACTTTGTCATCTCTAGTCTGAACATCTTCAAATTTGGTATTCATGATTGTTTGAAAAATTACGGAGTGCAGTGCACAAGAACCATAACTCTTCCTAGCACGAATTTTGAGTTACTCCCCCTTTGATCTTCATTTTTATAGCATTTCTTGCTTGTCCGGAGCATAACTTTGTCATCTTAAGTAAGAATGACTTGAAATATGGTATGCTTATTTGTTGCAATATTTGGAAGTGCAGTGCGCAAGAATTTTAACTCTACCTCGTGCTGTCTTTGAGTTATTTACCTTTGATCGTCATTTTTACAGCATTTAGTGCTTGTTTGGAATATAACTTTGTCATCTCAAGTCAGAACGACTTCAAACTTGGTATGCATGTTTGTTGCAATATTATGGAGTACAGTGCGCAAGAACAATAACTCTACCTAGCGCGGATTTTGAGTAATTCCACTTTGATCTTCATTTTTACAGTCCAGTTCTTTGTCCGGAGCATAACTGTCATCTCCAGTCCGATTGACTTGAAACTTGGCATTTGTGTTTGTTGCAATAATACGGAGTGCAGTGCGAAAGAACAATAACTCTACCTCTTGCTGTCTTTGAGTTATTTCCCTTTGATTGTCATTTTTACAGCATTTTCTGCTTGTCCAGAATATAACTTTGTCATCTCTAGTCTGAACATCTTCAAATTTGGTATGCATGATTGTTGAAACTTGGCATTTGTGTTTGTTGCAATAATACGGAGTGCAGTGCAAAAGAACCAAAACTCTACCTCTTGCTGTCTTTGAGTTATTTCCCTTTGATCGTCATTTTTACAGCATTTTCTGCTTGTCCGGAATATAACTTTGTCATCTCTAGTCTGAACATCTTCAAATTTGGTATGCATGATTGTTTAAAAATTATGGAGTGCAGTGCACAAGAACCCTAACTGGAATATAACTTTGTCATCTCAAGTCAGAACGACTTCAAACTTGGTATGCATGTTCGTTTCAATATTACGGAGTACAGTGCGCAAGAACAATAACTCTACCTAGTGTGGATTTTGAGTAATTCCACTTTGATCTTCATTTTTACAGTATTTCTTGCTTGTCCGGAACGGAACTTTGTCACCTTAAGTCAAATTGACTTGAGACTTGGTAAACATGTTTGTTGCAGTTACGAAAAGTGCAATGTACTGGAGCCGTAACCTTACCTAATGCCCTGTTGGAATTATTCCCTATTCCTAATTTTTTTTTTACAGCTTTTCATGCTTCTCTACAATATAACTTTGTCTTTTCATGTTGGAATGACCTGAAACTTTATATGCATGTTTCCTTAACGTTAGATGAGACATTCATGCCTATTTCAATCACTTACATGATTTCTGCTGCACTACTATTTTCCTCTACCTGCCCTTTACGATTATTATCCCCCCTCGACAACTGGCGGTGGGACGGGCGTACCTTGCGACAATTTGCCGCTCTTGTTTTTGATAATACACTAGTGTATTATCGTTTTTTGGGTCCCGGTTCTGATCAGTTTTCTGTCATGAGCGCCAGAAGCCAGAGAAACCAACCACAGCATGCGCAGGAATTCGTACTGCTTCGCCATTTTGTGGAAAAAAGACATTGTTGCTAAGACATATACGTGTGGAAACTATGATTTTCATGTTTGATAAAAACCAAGAAAAGCAGCAAAAGTCTCTTAAAATCAATATTATTGAGGAAATAGGTGGACTTAACCCCTCTATAAACTATTTCATTCTTCTTTCGGTGCAAATGTCAAAGAACTATTTACTTGTGTATATACACATTTGAAACCAAACTACAACTGTAAACATGGACCCGTGAACGGTATAGAGGCTAAAGCTGATGATGCAGGATATTTTTCTGTCTGTCATTCATTTTATGTGATAAATAGAATCTCACATTCATGTTTATGTATTATCATTTTTATCAAACGAGTTGACTAAAATGTATTTGACGCTCGCCAAGGCTCGCATCATACAATTTTAGTCAACTCGTTTGATAAAAATGATAATACATAAACACTCGTGTAAGATCCTCTATTTCTTCAAACTTGGCTTAGTTGTTAACTATAAAAAGGGGAACCCCTACGATATAGGCAGGTTTCTATCAAAATATTATTGACATAGTTATGCCCCTTTTTCATCTTAAGAGTTTTTACTAAAAGCAAACGCAGCCAAGGGTTAAGCATCTGCATGCAGTGCTCTTGTTGAATGAAGTTTTTATCATTTTAAAATAGAAGAACATAAATACACATTTATATAATATGAGTTTTGGCTAAAACAGAAGCCAAAATTAGAACTGCAGGTATTAACCCCTTCTCATTCAAATTAAATACAATGTTATTAAGTAAAATGGACACTTTAAGTCTGGAAGGTGAATCAGAAAATGTGGATCCGACTGCAGGTTCAGTCTGATACCAATATTGATCTACAATGGCATGAAAAAACGAAATTTTAAATTCATTCAAATTGATAGCATTTGCAGATGACAAATAAAATGTGGTTAATTAGGAATTTGTCTCTGTAAGGGTAGAAAGCATAGGAGGAAAAGGTTGCGGCATTTTTTCCTTTTTCCACAATATTTTAAAAAGTAGGATTGTGTTGCAAAGGGTTAATAAAAGACCTGACTTTCACATACTTTTGTTTTACAAATCAGGTGACACTAAGATTCCTGTTACAACGAGGTCTGTCTGTAGTTCCAAAGACTGTTACATTATCCAGAATAAAGGAAAATTTTAAGGTATTAGACTTATGTACAGATATCTACAGAAATAAAGAGTAAATGTTTTGGTTCAGCCTTTACCAGACGATAGAACTTTAGACTTGTCTGAATAGAGAGCATTTGCAGACAACAAATTAAACATGACTCAAAAAGTGAAATTTGCCTTTTGAAGAGTAGAAAACAATTTTGGAAAAGGAGAAAATGCTTGTTACTAGCATTTTCTTCTTTTCCCACATTGTTTTCAAAGGTCTTATTCTTGAAGCTCGTTAAAACCAGAGATTGTGTGGCAAAGGGTTATATACATAACAGAGAGATACTGAGATTTTCCAGTTGGGTAAATTTTAATACAGCTACAGTAAATATTCTCACTGAAGTGAAGACTACACGTTCACCTTACTTTAGTTTCTACCAATCACTATTAGACTCTGAATAAAGAATATCAAAGAATATTGATGTAGATTAAAAATTACATGAAGAAAAATTGAAGTTAAGGAAAATAATTGAATTTTAAGCAAAACGATAGAAAAGAGATTATGTATATGTAGTACATTAAATTGTATGCTTTAAAAGATTTTCTTTAATACTTAAAATAATGTTTTCATCTTCAATCAGGTAGTTGATTTCGAATTATCAACCGAAGAAATGCAGCAACTTTTAGATTTAGATAAAAACCTCAGATTGAACAAGGAAGAAATGTGAGTAAAATGAGTTTGTTTATCCATTTACTAGATTTTTTTGATACCACTTGCTGAAACAATAGTCTTTATCAAGTAATGGAATTGATAATGTAATTTGTAATTAACATTCTGTCAAACAAATTCTAGAGTCTTGAAAATTAAAAGCATCTGCAAAGGAAAGTGATACACCCTCCCACTGCAGGGTCATTAAAACCCGGGATTGTTTTTTAAAGGGTTAAATGTCTACAAGACAGCAAAATTTTAGACTTGTCTGAATTCAAAACATTTGCAGACAACAAAATAGATTTAACTCAATGTGACTTTTGAAGGATGGAAAAATTTGCGGGGTTACCAGTATTTTCTCCTTTTTCCGCAGTGTTTTCAAAAGTCTTCTTCCTTATTGTCTTTAAAAGCAGTCTTCTTCCTTAAGGTTTTTAAAAATAGGGATTGTGTGGTAAGGGGTTTCACAAGTATTCTTAATAAAGTTATGGCTTTGATATATGCTATTTGTAAATAACTGTTTCCCAATCACAAAATGTTGAACTTGTCCAAGTTCAAAGCATTTGCAGGGGACAAATGAAATGTGGCTCTAATAGAAGAAATTAACTTTGAAAGAGTAGAAAGCAGTGTTGGAAAAGGGGAAAAGGCTGGCTACCAGCATTTTCTCTCTTTTCAAAAATATTTCCAGTGTTTTCAAATACATGTACCTTCCTCAAGGTTGTGAAAAGTCAGGATTGTATGGTAAGGGGTGAACCCTTTCCCAAACAATCCCTGGTTTTAACGACCCCGAGGAAGAAGCCTTCTGAAAACTGTAGGAAAAGGAGAAAATGCTGATAACCAGCATTTTCTCCTTTTCCCACAATGTTTTCTACTCTTCCAAAGTCAAGTTTCAATTTTTAAGTCACATTTATTTTGTCGTCTGCAAATGCTTTCAATTTGGACCAGTCTAACATTTTGTCGTTTGTTAAAGAGTTAAAAGTTTAATTGTAAAATGTCTTTTTTTTTTCCTTTTCAGAGCATTAGGGCATAAGTACTATCCATTTAATGACCCATATTAAAGGTCAAAGGTGAAGTACAATCTCTATGGCAACAAATATCTGATCACCACAGAAGCATTACAACAGACTACAAGAGCCCTCGCTCTACCCATGCTGTGCCATTTAACATGTTCTATGCAAAGGATTGTGTGTTTTTACCTCTTTACCATTTGACAAAACTTCAGAAGTGTCCAAATAAAAAGCATTCGCAGACGACAAATTGAGTGTTCCAGAAATTAAGGGATTTGTCTCAAAAAGAGAAGAAAACATTGTGGGAAAATGAGAAAATGCTGGTAATCAGCATTTTCTCCTTTTCCCACTATGTTTTCTAAAGCCTTCTTCCTCAGGGTCATCAATATTTGGGATTGTTTGGTAAAGGGTTAAAATCAAAACTAGGCTGGTTTAAATTGGGTTGTTAGGATGTCTGGTGAGAAAAGTGCCTGAAATTTTCTGATGTTTTGAATGATTTGGCTCATTGCACAGTTGTGATAGAAATCGAGTTGTTTAATGCATTTGGAAAAATGACATTCAAACCTGCAAATTCAAAACTGGATTGAACAAAAGAGAAACTTCCTAAACTACAGTAAGTGACCATAAATATTACATCAATTTTCGATATCCCATTGATTTATATGTATTTTTCTGTGTGCAAGAAAATTGATTATGCTGCTTCTCATCATTTGATCATAAAGAAAACTATACTGGTAGAAAGCAAGGTTACTGGAGCTATTTACATGAATTAATGTGCTATTTGTGTTGGTTGTCTGACTTCAAAGTTGTAGCCCTCTAAAACATATCTGTGTTACTTGTCTAAATTGCTAAATTTTGGTGATGTCACTATAGACGCCAATTTAGAAAAGGTTTTTTGAAAATATTGATCACTTTTTATGATATTACATGGTATCGAGTTTGAAAATATATATTTCAGTGTCAAATTCCTTTTGCTTTATTTTCATACAAGTTTCATAACTATTTACCTTCAGTTTTTAGTCTATGATAAATTAAGGAGTAACATTAGAAATATGTGTAAGTCAATGGGAATTTAAACTGATGAATTTTTATGGCTACCGACCTTATCTACATCAGAGGCATATAAGTGTGTCTAAATTTTATAGAGAATTTCCATACTTTTGATTTTAATACCACATAAGTACTTCCAGATGAACATTCCTGTCACTAACTCTTTACCACACAAACCCGAGTGTTAATGACCACAGGGAAACAGACTTTTGAAAACATGATGGGGAAAAGGAGAAAATGCTGGTAACCAGCATTTTCTGCTTTTTCCCCCCATAATGTTTTTTACACTTTCAAAGACAAATTTGATAATTTGTGCAACATTAAATTTGTTGCCTGAATATGCTCTCAGTTTTGACCAGTCTTGTCTTCTGGTATAGAATTAACTAATCTATTTCCTAATGTATAACAAGATCACCACGAGTTGGTGCCAACGTCATGAAAATTCTAAGTCATAAAGGGGGCATAACTGTGTCAATATTTCAGAGCTACCTCGGCTTGTTTTATGATTTCCCCTTTTGATAATTAACTACTAGCACAAGTTTGAAATACCTTCAGTAATGGCAAGCAATACAAGAAGACGAGAAGTTTTTGCACAACGAGATGCAGATTAGGATGGGACAATAACAATACCTCAGATTTTCTTCAAAAATAGTAGAGAGAAAATGAAGTAAAACTTTCCCTAGGAACTTTTAGTACAAGCGTTAATAGTTTGCTCTTTAATTCTTTGCCAAAAGACAAGATATTTCACCTGTCCAAATTGAAAGCATTGGCAGACCACAAAATAAATGTGACTCAAAAATGTTAATGTTTTGTTGAGATTAGAAAATGTTGTAGGTAAAGGAGAAAATGTTGATCACCAGCACTTTCTCCTTATCCTGCAATATTTTCATTAGTGGTCCATTTCAGAGTTGTTAGAATCCTCGATTATTTGGTAAAATGTAAACTATTTGCCTAAAAACAACATTTTAAGATTGTCCAAATTGAAAGCATTTGCAGATGTCAAAATAGATATGACTTAAAATTTTGTTTTTTGCAAGGATAGTAAACATTGTGGCAAAAGGTGAAACTGCTGGTTACCAGCATTTTCTTCCTTTCCCACAATGTTGCCTACAAACACTTTCTCCTTTTCCTTTATGTTGTCAAAAATCTTCTTCTTTAGGGTCATTAAAACCTAGAATTGTGTCATAAAGGGTCAACTCTTTTCCATTCCCAAATGTGGGACGTGCTGTTTAAAGGGTGGAAGTCTTTGTTGGAAAGGGAAAAATGCTTACTGCAGGTCTTTTCAAAGTCTTCTCTTTCAGGGTCTTTAAAACTCAGGACTGTAAGGTTATGTGTTATGTGTCTTCTTGTGCCATGTTCAGATCAAGATCAGGCTGCACAGATAATCAATCATAGATGAACACTTTCTGATAATTTGTTAGACAGTCTTTTCATTAGGATTTTTTTCTCTTTTTTTTTGTATTGTAATGTTATGTCATTTGTCAGGAAAATGTTTCCAAAGAAACAAAGGTTGTAGTTGTCTCAGAAGTTGTAAATCAAAAACATTTTTTTTCTTTGAATGAGGAAAATGGGAACGGTAACTTGTAGTTTGTTTGCTTGATTGATTGATGTATTGATTGATGCCCTTTTTTGTGGCATTTTCTCCTTTTTTTGACATTGTTTTCAAAAGATATTATTTCTTTTGAGTCATAAAGACACATGTTTGTTTACCCTTTACCACACAACAAAATTTTAAACATGTTCAAATAGAAAGCATCTGCAGATGACATCTTAAATGTGGCTCATATGATTAGATTTGTCTTTGACAGGGTAAAAAACATGGTGGGAAAAGGAGAAAATGCTGGTTACCAGCATTTTCTCCTTTTCCCACAATGTTTTTGAAAAACCTTCTTTTTCAGGTTTGTTTAAACAGGGGATAGTGTGGTAAAGGGTTAAGTTAAGGGTAAGTGAAACCATATTTTGGTGCATTTATGGTTTGAAATTATGCGAAACATTTTTACAGGGAGGAGAAACTTATGAAACACTTGCGTGTTGAAATGAGAATTTTATACTGTATTTTGTTGAAGGAATAGTGACTCATTTAAAGTCTTATTGCTACGTTTTATATTTCCTGCTGTCAAATAGATCCTTTTCCTGATGTAGGTATATTTTGGTGCATCCAAGGTTAAGTAATTTTAAAACTCATTTTGATGAAAGAAGAAATTTATACTATATACATGTACTTTGTTATGACAATTTTAAAATGTATTTTGTTTATGGCCTGCTGGCTTGCTTCAAAAGTGCTTTAGCCATATTTTATATTTCCCTCTGTCAGATCAATCCTTTTTCTGATATAGGTATATTTTGGTGCATTCTAGGTTAAGTAATCTTAAAAATCATTTTGATGAAAGGAGAAATTTATACTATAATTATACATCTACTTTGTTACAAGAATTTTAAAACGTGTTTTGTTCATGGACTGCTGGCAGGCTTGAAAAGTCCTGATGTTAGATTTTTAGCTCCACTGGCCGAAGGCCAGCGGGCTTATGTCATGGCCTGTTGTCCGTCGTGCGTCCGTCCGTCAGTCCGTCCGTCCGTCCGTGCGTCCGTCCGTCCATCCGTTCGTCCGTGCGTTAACTTTTTTTTAAAACGTCTTCTTCTCTGAAACTACCCATCCAATTTTGATGAAACTTCACAGAAATGGTCCTGCCATGGTCCTCTTCAGAATTTTTTGAAAGAATTTAATTCCTTCAAAAACTCTGGTTGCCATGGCAACAAAACTGAAAAATTTTGAAAATCTTTGAAAATCTTCTTGTCTGAAACCGTAAGGCCAAGGGCTACCAAATTTGGCATGTAGCTTTATCTAGTGGACCTCTACCAAGTTTCTTCAAATTATAGCCCTGGGGTCAAAATTTGCCCCGCCCCGGGGGTTACAAGTTATACATGGGCTTATTTAGGGAGAACTTTAAAATTCCTCTTCTACCTAGCCATAGGACCTAGAGCTACCAAATTTGGCATGTAGCTTTATCTAGTGGACCTCTGCCAAGATTGTTCAAATTATAGACCTGGGGTCAAATTAGGCCCTGCCCGGGGGTAACAAGTTTTACATGGGCTTATATAACAAGTTTTACATGGGCTTATATAGGGAGAACTTTAAAATTCTTCTTTGACCTAGCCATGGGGCCTAGGGCGACCAAATTTGGCATGTAGCTTTATCTAGTGGACCTGTACCAAGGGTGTCCAAATTATAGCCGAGGGTCAAATTTGACTTCGCTCCGGGGGGTAACATGTTTTACATGGGCGGGCTTATATAGGAAAATCTTTCGCATCTAGCTATAAGGGCTAGGGCTATCAAATTTTGCATTTAGCTTTATCTAGGGGGTCTCTATCAAGGGTGCCCAAATTATAGCCCAGGGGGTCAAATGTAGCCCCACCCCAGGGGGTCACAAGTTCTACATGGTCTTATATAAGGAAACTTTAATAATCTACTTGTACATAGCCATATTTAGGCCTAGGGCTACCAAATTTTGCATGTAACTTTATATAATGGGCCTCTACCAAGAGGGCCCAAATTTTAACTTTGGGGGTCAAGTTTGACTCCACACCAGGGGTCACAAGTTTTACATTGGCTTTTATAGTGAAAACTTGATAAACCTGTGTCATGGATCACATATTTTACAGGGCCTTTTATTCAGCAAACTTGTTTTACATGACTTTTTATTGGGCAAGATTAAAAAATCTTTTTGTTTATAACCACACATTCTAGTTTCATATTGTAGGTCTGGGGTCAAAATTGCCTTCATTCCAGGGATCGCAAGTTTAACATGGGCTTCAAAATATTGTCACTTCAATTTAAACATTAATCAAGGGAAATAACTCTTTTTATGAAAGATAAAGTTCGTTACTATTTACCTCCCTTGATTATCAAGCTGCAGTGATACATGATTGGTGCTAGACAAGTTTTTTAGCTCCACTGGCCGAAGGCCAGCAGGCTTATGTTATGGCCCGTTGTCCGTTGTGCGTCCATCCGTATGTTAACTTTTTAGCTCATTTGAGCACAACGTGCTCAAGGGGAGCTTTTAGCATTTGTTTCAACTCAATAAAAGAATTTTCAATCATACACCAAAACAAAAAATTATCCTCCACATATCTGACTGTGTTTACAAACTATGAAGTGTTCATATTAATACACCATGTCTACTGTTTGATGATGACTAGCTTAGAAAAAGTATTAATAAAATAAGTTTGAAAAAAAATCTTAGTGATTTATATGACAATTGTTAGCACACATGTAACTCATTACCAAACGATAATATTTTAGGCTTGTCTAAATCGAAAGCACTTGCAGACGACAAAATAAAAGTGATTGAAAATTTGAAATTTGTTTTGTGAACAGTAGAAAACATTGTAAGAAAAGGAGAAAATGCTTTTCTAAAGCCTTCTTTCTCAGGGTCATCAAAAGTAGGGATTGTCTGGTAATAGGTTAAAGAGATATATTTCAAACTGAGATTGATGTATATACTTGTTTTTTACTGGCACTGAAGGTCCGTCCGTCCATCTGTCCGTGCGTGCATTAACTTTTATTTCAAACATCTCTGAAACTACTTATCCAATTTTGATGAAACTTCAAAGAAATGATCCTGCCATGGTCTTCTTCAGAATCCCATGACAGAATTTTATTCCTTCAAAAACTCTGGTTGCCATGGCAACAAAACTGAAAAATATAGAAAATTTTCAAAAATCTTCTTCTCTGAAACTGTAAGGCCTAGGGCTACCAAATTTGGCATGTAGCTGTATCTAGTGGGCCTCTACCAAGTTCCTTCAAATAATAGCCATGGGGTCTACCAAATTTTGCATGTAGCTTTATCTAGTGGGCCTCTACAAGGAGGGCCCAAATTATAGTCCTTGACCCAAGTTTGTCCCCACACCACGGAACACAAGGTCACCAGTTTTACATGGGCTTTTGTAATGAAAACTATCTTAAGTCATCATGTTACTAACCATTATAAAGACTAAGGCTATTAGATTTAGCCCTGTCTCATGGGTTTCATGTTTTACAGGGCTTTTCATTGAGAAAAATTTGAAAATCTTCTTGTTTATAACATTCAAGAACTGAATTATTTGGTATGGAGCTTTATATTGTGGACCTCCACCAGGATTCAAATAATTATAGCTTTGCGATCAAAATTGGCTTTGCCCATGGATCACAACTTTCTCGTAGGATAAGATAGAAAAATGTTTGCATGTCCTTGTGTTTGAAATCAATTTGCTGAATATTGTAATGTTTGGCTTGTAGTGTTTTTACTTAATAGCCAGTGGAGTGATACAGGGCCATCATGGTCCTCTTGTTATATTTTCCCCTATCAGAGCTATCCTTTTGTTGATGTGGATATATTTTATGTGTCCAAGACTTATCTTTTTTTTTTTAAACATTTTGACAAATGGAGAGTTTGCTCATAATATGCAGTTTCCTCATTTGTGACAATGGTTCGAGCCATCCTCTAGCAAAAGGGGGTTTAATCTCCATGATGCATTATACCAAGCAAGACATCAGATAATTATGGATCCATAAAATCCATTTTTCTAACAACCAACTTAAATATGTTGGAGAATAATCCTTTGACATGCGAAAAATTTACCTACCAAGCAAAAAGTTTCGGCCCAGGAAAGCCTGTGCAGGTTGATCTTGGTGGAAACATTTTGCAAATGCATCAAACCCCCTTTTCACCAAGCATAGCTCTTTTTTTCCTCTTGCTGTTCTCACTTTATTGTTGGAATTTGTCTTTAAAAACAGGGAAAAAAGAAAGGGTAGAAAACATTGCTGGAAAAGGAGAAAATGCTGGTTAACAGCATTTTCTCCTTTTCCTGCAATGTTTTCAAAAGACCTCATTGTTCGGATCATTAAAAATCGGGATTTGTGTCATAAAGGATTAACCCTTTACCACAAATGCTTTCCTGTTTACAAGCATTTTTTGTCCTTTGTCCACAATGTTTTCAAAGGGCCTCTGTCGTAGTCTTTGAAACAATGAATAATTTAGTACATGGTTTTCTCATGCAGATCACCCATTGCAATTTCGTTTCATCAGGTTGTCTACAGTTTAGTTTACACATAATGAATACCTTTTGGTTCATGTAACAAATGATACTTGTCAAAGAATATGTATTCAATATCATGATAAACTTGTTTGTTTATATTAGAGTTTAACGCCGTTTTAGCAGCCTAGATTATACCACGGCCGTCAGTGTGCTTTCACATGTGTTTCCTGGCTATCTCACTCCAGTACTGACACAACTTTCTTTCCAAGCCATTGAATACTTTTCTCACATGGAACATAGGTGAGAGACGAAAAATCGCTGGAAAGAAAGTTTGTCTCAACCGGGTATAGAGTCTTCAGGTCACGAGTCAGATACACTAACCGCTGAGCTACCAGGCCGGGCCTATCTTGAAAAATTTCGGTTTACATAAAGCCAGGGCATTTCTATGGGAAACTATGAAAATGAATCGAGAAGAGAAAGTTTTCAAAAATTTTTATCAATATTATAGAAGAAATAATTAAAATATATTAATATCATATGAAGCCTTGATTATCTCTCAATTACTAAAAGGGTTAGTATGATAGTATAAACACCTAAACAAACGACAGAATTTAAGACATGTCATAATTGAAAACCTTTGCAGACAACAAATAAAATAGGTCTCAAATAATTTGATGTTTCTATGAAAGATTAGAAAACATTGTGGGAATAGGAGAAAATGCTGGGTACCAGCATTTTCTCCTTTTCCCACAATGTTTTTCAAAAGCTGCCTATCTGTGAGTCGTTAAAAACTCGAGTTTGTATAGTAAATGGTTAACCCTTGGCCTCTACGGCTTTGAGGAAGAAGAATTTTGAAAACGTTACTGGAAAAGGGAAAAAATGCCGGTACATCAACAATTTCTCCTTTTCCCATAATGTTTCCTATCCTTTCAAAGACAAATCCTGTCACTTGAAGTCACACACAATTTGTTGTAAGATCGGACTTTACTAAAATTTTGTCATTTGGTGAAGAATTAAACAACTCGAACTATTTTTCTGTTCAAGTCGCATAACCGTCTCCACAAACCATCGGCATATGGCCGATACTTAGGCGAGTATTTATTACGACTGATCATCTCTAACGGCGGTGGCCTTTGCACCGCTACTATTGGCTTCTTAAGAATGGTCGGCAAAGGAAAATGAGAGCCTCGAAGTTTTCTAACCATTGACCGTCTTGGTAAGTCTTTGGGCCAAACTTTACGGATTGGCATTTTTAATCCTTTCATTGCAGCACTATGCATGGGTGGCATGATGAAATTGGGCTCTCGTTTTATCAAGTTTCCTCTTCGACTGTAAATGTTGCGTGGTGAAGGCTGATAGTCTCTCGTAATAAAGCGTTCTGCTTCACGTATCATTGGTCTGTCAACCATGCTTACTCTCCTGAAAGGACCATCAGGTTGCATAAACAGAGATGGACGTGGTATACCAATATTTCGAGGAGCCTGTATAACACTGCGCATTGGCATTCTGGGACGGACCCTAAATCTTCTGTCGTTTATTATCCGAGACGGGGCACGGATTTGATCGTTCATAAACATTGGACCACGAGCTCGCATGACAGTATTTTCAAGCATACGATTTTGGCTTAGCATGGCGTTGTTCCTGAACGTCTGTGGTTGTCTCCTCATTGCACCTCTGCCTAAAGTCCCAAAGATCTCGGACCTGGGACGCACAAATTGCTCGTTAGGACTTGGTAGCACTGGTCCAGTTTCCCTGGGAAAGTTGGCTTCGATGACCCTGCCGTTCAGAGGTTGTGTGTTACGATAGTTTCCAAATCGAACATTAAAATCACCCCTTGACTCTAGTCGGGTCAGTTGATTCCACTGAAAGAGTGCATAACCATACTGTTAACCCTTTACCTAACAAACCTGAGTTTTAACCCTCTGAAGGAAGAAAGCCTTTTTAAAAACACTGTGGGAAAAGTAGAAAATGCTGGTAACCAGCATTCTCCTTTTCCAACATTGCTTTTTGCTCTTTCATAAGCAGTTGTCATCATTTGAGCAACTTGAATTAGCAAATAATTTCAAATAGGACGAGTCTAAAATTTTGGTGTCTGGTAAATAGTCCCAGAGCAGACAATAATTGTTTTCTTGAATGACGTTTTACAGGGTTCTCCCTAGGTCCAGAATCCCAAGAATCATTGACTCTTGGGCCCAAATTTTCAAGAGTCAAAATGGAATTTCCAAGAGTCTAATAGAAATGTCCAAGGGTCAAAATTATCACGGAGAGATAAGGGTGAAATAATGAAAACTTTCCATTTATGTTCTTTGTTTATGGATAGGAATTCGATAAGAAAATACCCTATCTTATGTAGAGACTTGTTGGAATGAAGTGGACAGAAGAATTTTAAATTGCAGTCCTAGCATGCAATTCATCTTGATGAATAAATGGACACAAACAACTTTTTTACTGTTTACCAAACAACAAAAACTTTTGACTAGATCATATTTTAGACATTTGCAGACAATTCAAATGTGGCTGGAACGACTTGATTTGTCTTTCTTACCCCAGAACATTGTGGAAAAGGGAGAAAATAAAGGTTACATCCATTAAAGTGTAATTTCTTAAGATTTAGGTCTTCTTTTCTTGTCCAATTACTTTTTCTTTCACACTTGTTCCGGTTCCCCCCCCCCCTCCCCCCCCCATATAATCTATAGGTTGTTGTTTATTTTCATCTTAAAAAGCTTTTCCTAATTTTTAAACAGAGATTTTAGCTTTCACTTATTGTTTCATAAAAAAATAAGTATAAATTCACTGTTTAAATTTGTCACCAAAGATGAAAAGATAGTTTGAAGTGCCTCTGATCGGACGATGTCGAAATGATTTCTGTTGTGTCATGGGTTTTCACGTTTTTTTTCCAGCGATCTTTTTTTCAAATCAATTAATATTTTTACAAGTATATTACTGCATGATTTGATATAAATTTGTTAATTAGGGTAGCAGTTAACTTGAAAACCTGTCATTTTACACTAGATAATTGGACTAACACCTTTATCATGTTTTCAAAAATGACTCGCCACTCGCCAGCTTGATTATGTGTGATAAACAGAGCTGCGTGCGTCTGTACACAGTTGACACTGATCGTGTTTATTATAGGCTACATTCCTGCCGGATGCATGCGACATAATTTATATGACCCTTTGGCTGGTAATCTCATGCGTCAGATTGACGCTTAGGTAGATATTTTTGAGCGTCAAAAACGCGTCATTTCGGATTTCCATGCGTCAAAACCCGGAGTCCCGGGTCAAAGGAGAACCCTGGTTTTACCATAGGCGTTTGAAGCTCCATTGTTCTATTACAGAACACTGCAACTTTCAGTGCTCGATTAACGAACATAGTAAGTAAAAATAGCACATTAATTAGCGTATCACCTCTATATCATTTAAATATTAATTCAAGGTGTTGTACGATATAGAGGCGATGCACTAGTGTGTTATATTTAGTAACGGTGCCCGATTATCGAGCAATGAAAACTATGGTCTTCCTTGATAGAACAATGCAGTTTCAGTGGCCTATGGTTTTTTCAAAGAACTTTCAGTCTGTTCTTTGATCTGTACTGTCCCCTTGATTAATCGTTTAGGCAATTCTGCATGATAAAACTTCCTCTGATTTCCAGTGGATTGTATTTTCAGCTCTTGAAAGATGTAGCTGATACAAGAAATAGTTAAGGTTCACTTAAGGCTAACAGGAACAAACATTTTCAGATCACTGTCAGCCCCTTGAAGCAACACAATTTTGAAAAGCGCTTGTTTTAAGCACAATATATCATAGACGGCGCAGATAAAACCACAGGCCTTGAAGCTCCATTAGTCTATCACATAACACTGAAATTTTTCTTGTTCGATCATCGAACACATATCTAATAGCACATCGAAACATTGCCTGTACTGTATATCACAGAACACTATAAT
Source organism: Hippopus hippopus (assembly GCA_946811185.2). Classification (NCBI taxonomy): domain Eukaryota; kingdom Metazoa; phylum Mollusca; class Bivalvia; order Cardiida; family Cardiidae; genus Hippopus; species Hippopus hippopus. The sequence continues at coordinate 43,717,464 of OX328107.1, read as the reverse complement.
TTTCATTAACACCGTTACTATGAATAGCACATGGGCAACTGTCTCCATATTGTATATTATAAGACTTACCATTAAAATGGCAGCCTGTTATCGATCTTCGTATCAACAACAGGTAACACCCAATGCTTGCATATCACGTTTCTTCTCGGTTCGAGAGTTATGAGATAACGTGAGACTTGGAAATTTAAATTGTGAGCCTATTTATGCCCAGAGATAGGCCTTATCGATAAATATTAAATTCTTTAGCGAGTTTGATAAGTTCAAAAGGACAGGAAAATCTTTGTCTGTTATGAAATTCTTAGCCAAATGGAATATTGCTTCGTTATTTTTAAAGAGAAATTAAGGCATTCTGTTACAGGTTGTCTGATTGGTGGATTTGGTACATATGAAAACCAATAGCTGCCGTCGATAAATCGGGTGTTGCCTCTTGTCTATCGGACGTTTACGGGTACCAGTTTAACTTACTATATATATACGATATCGATGCAGTCGCCAATGTGCTATTTATAGTAAGGGTGTCCGAAAATAAAAAATTCGGTATCCCGTGATAAACTAATAGAGTTTCAATGGCCTGTGATAAAACCCAGTCTGTACCCTTAGAGTGCATAGCGTCCATAACGCACAATACGCCAACGAGTGGTGCGTAATGCAGAAAAAATGGGAACATTCTTTAATCACTTTATAGAACTTACTCTTCGTAATTAAGCCTAAAACTGCTAAAAATGAAAATTTCCAACCGATAGTTAACAGCCAATTATGAGTTCACTTTGTTTCTTGTTTCACGAAAAATCTCTTTGAATATCGGACAGTATAGATCAAGATCAGACTGCACGTTCTGTGCAGTCTGATCTTGATTTACACTGACCGCAAAAGCGCACTATGTCGCACTTAGTATCCTAAGGGTGAAATAGCACGCTCGATTTGGAGTGCGTAATGATTCTGAACCTCTGGTTACGCCCCTGCCTTTCCCAAAGAAATGGTTGACAAGGACACAAATAGGAAACTTCATAATCGGAGCCAATGGCTCTGATAAGAAAATGTTTTGTTGGGTCTTGCGGCTCCGAAAAATGTCGGCTAAAAATAACGCAAAAGAACAAGTAAGCTTGTCATTCTTTGTATCTATGTGTACTTAAGTCATTGAAATTCGAAAAAAAAGGGAGAATGTCATGATATGCCCTGATCTTGTATACTTTAACGTTTTAAAATAAAGGGTATTAATGGAAAAAACAGAGCTTATATCTTCAGTAAATTACCGACACTAAATGTCTGAAAGGAAGCTCCCATCCATCGGTACCGATCGACATATTCAGAGCCGATCCATATAATCGGAGCCTTAGTTTATTTATGTCAATTTTGTGTTATTTATCTCCAGTTCTTTGACAGCAGTGAATGGAAAAGTTCAAGACAACAATCCATGCTTGCAAAGAACTGCAAAACTCCCTTATTTGTTACTTTAATAGCGGTATCAGCTTGAAATTATGTCCATGGCTTAATATTTCGGCTACGGTCAATCCACGGCACAAATGACACGCTTCATCTTTCCGTAGAATAGAAAACACATTGAAAGACCAGAGCCTTGAAATTCTCCTTTTTCGAATTTCATAGACTTAAGAATACAAAAGTGCAAAGAATTACCAGCTTAAATACCTAACTTTGCGTTGTTTTCAGCCAATATTCGCTGAGCCGGAGACCAACAAAACCTTTTCTTATCAGAGCCATTGGCTCCGATTATGAAGTTTTGAGGGTAGTGAAAGGTACGAATACTTAAGTCCAAATACTTGCCGCTCTTTCTTTGACTTTTAGTGGCTCCCTGAGTATAAGCCATTGGACGACCTGACGACAATTCGGTGTTGTTGTACTCCCAAAATACGTGTAGAAATGACAATCTCGGTTGAAAAACATGCTTAAATCTACTTCCGTGGTCGCATTTTGTTCTAGATTTTTACAACAAAAAAAAAAGAAAGCATAGAAAGGAAAATTGGTTCTCTTCAACATTTAATTTTTCCTTTTTTTTTTTTCATGTTTTTTTTTTTCCAAATTTCGAGAAAGAATTTCGCGAGAGCTTGTGGGAAAGTTACATGATCAACAACATACAGAACGTCATATTTGAGGGAATGTTCAGGAAGTATTCTGGGTCAGTTTTTACCAACCATTCTTAGGAATATTCTTAGTCTTATGCTGCAGAATTTTCTGAATTTGGAAATAACACAACTCCTGATTGGCTAAACCATTTGGTTTAACCAATCAGAGGCAGTGTAACTTTCTAAATCTATGATTAGACTAAGAATGTTCTAAGGATGGCTTGTGAGTACAAACCCTGGTCTCATACAAAGAGACTTAGTTCCTGGTTGCTAAGTGACCCTCCATTAATTAAGTCTTTACGACACTAGTCGGAGTTTACATGACACCAAGGAAGAAGGCTTTCGAAAACATTGCGGGAAAAGGAGAAAATGCTGGTAGCCAGCATTTTCTCTTTTTCCAACAATGTTTTCTTGTCTTTTACAGACTGATTTCATCATTTCCACCACTTTTTATTTGTTGTCCGCATATCCTTTAATTTAGACTAGACTCAAATTTTGTCGTTTGAAACTGAAAAAAAAAAGAAAGCAAGGAAAAAAAAAAAGGAAATCAAATAAGAGGACCCAGTTGCAATTTAGTTACCTTGGTTTTTATCTAACAAGGGAGATAATTTGAATTTCACTTTTTTCTCCCATTACATTTAGAATGTTTGTTGAACTTGACATTCGGACTTACGTATGTACACTTGTTGGGCATATAGTTCTGTTTATTTCACTCACTATAATTTGCTAGACGCAGGATGTTCCTCACTAGAGATTCGGAAAAGCTGAGTAGCTTGGGAATTAGTATTTGAATCACATTTAGAATGTTTCTTGAATAAGGTATTTGGACTTACACGTGTACAATTGTTGAGAATTAATTCTATTTGTTTTACTTACTATATTTTGCTACACGTGGGATGTTCCTCTCTAGAAATTCGGAAAAGCTTGCCGTTCCACTGTTTTCTCTAGTGTGGTCTGGAATTTTCTGGAAAAGGAAACATCAGCTGTGTAGGTGTATAACCCTTTACCACGCAGCCCCAAGTTTTAACGACCTTGCGGAACAAGACTTTTGAAAACAAAAGAAAAACAAAACAATGTGAAAACAATGTGGGAAAAGGAGAAAATACTGGTGACCAGCATTTTCTCCTTTTTCCCACAATGTTTTCTATCCTACCACAGACAAATATTATGATTCTTGGTACATTAAATTTGGTGCCTACAATGCTTTCAATACTTATTATGGCTCCGCCGATAAAGTTATCTCTCTTTGAGTAATCTTGTGCATATATGGTAAGAAAATGAACAAGTCTCGCGAGACAGTGCGATATTATCGGAACTTGCACCGTGCCCGTAAGGTAGCCAAATCGTTAAGTGACTCATAACGGGACAAGAAATTGAAAAATGAAAGCCTTTATATACTTGTGACACACCGAATTGCAAAAAAGTGTGCTTCCGTAAGTTCAGATGGCTGCGTTTGATTGCATTTTATACATTTATGATTCCATTGATTTTTGATCACGCACGGTTCCGGTAGTAAGTCTAAATGCGCCTTTAACTTGAAGAGTTCCACTGATTGAAATTAGAAGCATCTGGACTCGCATCTAGGAATAATTGACTGACCTAGAACGGTAAACAGCCGACGAATCCCCCCCCCTCTCAACACTCTTGTCACTCGATCAGGAAAGCAAGTTAAAAAGGCAAAAACTTCTATAATAGTCTACCAATCATAAGGAACTTTGTAGGTTGGCAACCAACATTTTCTCATTTTCCCACAATGTTTTCTACTTAATTTCAGAAAAGTTTTATCATTTTGTCGTCTGCAAATACTATTAATTTGGACTGGTCTAATATTTTGTCGTTTGGTAGAGTTAAATATGTAAGCAAAGTTAGAAATAGAAAAGTACACAGACGAATGGACAATATGATTTCACTATACCCCACCACTCTGACTTTGGTAAATGTATCCTAAATTATTATCATAAATGATTATACATGTATTTTTATACGAATTATCAACGTGGACCCATGTTTAATACGATAAGATCTGCCGTAAGTTGGCATTTGAGGTAAAACTTTACCAAACCAGTCTAGAAAAAAATGTTTCGGCGAGATTTTGGCGAGTTTGATAAGATTTTACCCCAAAAGCCAACTAATGATAGATTCTTTTTATCACATAACCGTGCATCGATAATCATAGTTTATGATGTGTTGAAACATACATCTACATATACATGTGCGTTGAATGATTTACATGAAGCGTATTCGCTTCACTGACTGGTACATTACTGACGAAAAATAGTTCCAAAGAAACTTTAATGTCATTATTTGTTTTTAATCTTAAGTTGATGAAATTAGTGGCTTTGTCATGATCACTTATTTTGACAATGAACTTCGCAAAGCAATCTAGGTCAAAAGTGTCCTAAAAATGAGGCGTATTATTACAGAGAGTCGACCAAATACGGCACTATTTGCTGGTCTCAAACATGTAAGATAGGAAAAATCGTAATAGCTGTATTACGATGAAAATAAGGCTAGTTATGTGATTAATGAACATATGTGAAAAGATGCAAGTTGCTTTAGCAGGCAGTGTAGGCCAATGTCAGGCTGCACAGAATATGCATTTTTTAGTTAAAAATTGGAAGTTGCTCTTTACAAGTACATGTATTAAAATCTTTTGCTTCAATGTTCCCAAAGAAAATCTGCTGCCAGAGGTAAACGTTTACCTGCATGTAGTTAGGATAGCAAGTGTAATCAAATCTACATGCTACCGTCAACTTAATCGTCAATTTATTGCAACTAATGTCATCATAAAATCTATATTAAGATAGTTGATAATAACTCTGAGACTGACCCAGATCCAATCATTAGTACTGAAAAGAAATTTCTGGCGATCTGATTGCATAATATGCTCCGAATATATATTGCTGTTTAGTAGCAAGCTACAGGGAGACCAGCCCGCATAGCTCAGTTGGTAGAGCGTAAGACTCGTAAACGTGATGTTTCGATTCCCACGGCTGGCCATCTAAAATTACTAATACTCTTTCGGATGAGACGTTAAACCTAGGTCCCGTGTTACGGTGCCTTACACCGAGTACGTTAAAGAACCAGGCGTAACTTAGGATGGGTTTCGTCCTGCATCTGCACTATCCACCATAACAATACTAACAGCCTTTACGGGTCGTCGCCCATATGGGAAACCGGTGGCGACGATAAATAAACGCAAATTCAATCAAAGCTGCAGGGACATCACAGTTTCCCTGTCGGGAGCCCTGTCGACTTCAATCTGACAATCAAGACTGCAAACGGAATTGATAGACCACATTTTTAGAAACATTTCGATAGAAAATCGTGACTCACGTTTTCTTTTTTTAAATGGAGCCTTACAATTTTAAGAACAGTAAAGCGGCAAATTTCCGGCAAAAAAAAAATGTACCGTGTAGGTGTATATCAGCCATGCCTTCGGCAAAATTCGGGTAATCCAATGATCAAATCCCTCGGCTGTATCACGTAGCTTGATATGCAAAATGGAAACTCCCTTTATAGAGACGAGGTTGTACGGAAACGGCCGAGTAGTGACGAATGATCAGCCATTGTAATACAGCCGAGTTTTGCAGAATGTTATGGTGACAGTCGAGATCAAAAAGACACACCAACCTGTACAAGCATGGACATAACTACAACTCCGTCGGTTTTATTGTCCGCAATCTCAAGATCTTTATAATCCGATTTGTAAAACACAAAGTGAACCTCTCCCTCGAACCTTAACCCGTCGATTGTGTGCTCGGAACCAGCTGAAATCACGTCATCTCCTCGAAACCTTTGACCCTGTGAAAAAAATTGAGCTATGCACAAAAAAGGGGAGTTTGATGCATTTGCAAAAAGTATCGACCCATGTGAGCCTGCCCAGTCCGCGCAGGCTCACATGGGTAGAAACTTTTTGCTATTTGTAAATTTTCTGCATTGCCATGGCCCGTATTACACTGTGATCCAATCTGTTGTTAGACAAAATGGATTTTATGGATTCATAATTATGTGATGACTTGTTTGATATCATGCATCACGGAGATGCATTAAACCCCCTTTTGCCAGAGCGTGGCTTATTGGTTTGTTACAGCTTTAGAAGGGGTTTCATTCCTTTCTCACTGCTGAACCTTCGACGACTGATTATGTGGAAAAGCAGCCAGTGGCATAGAAAGAATGATATGCAAAGAACTGGTATTTAAGAAAATCCAGAAAAAAAAACAACATAGATTAGTACACTGACCATCGCAATATAACAGAAATAATTTTAAAAACATACAAATTCAATGTTAGCTTAAAAACAAGTCTTGTCTCAAAATGCCTTTCAGTTTGGACAAATCTTCTCGATCAAAATGTTTAACTCTTTACATATCGACAAAAACGTTAAATTATCCAAATTGAAAGCATTTGCAGACGACAAAATAAGTGCAACTCAAATGATGGAACTTGTCTTTGATAGAGTAGAAAACATTGTTGGAAAAGGAGAAAATGCTGGTCACCAGCATTTACTCTTTTTCCCACAATGTTTCCAAAAGGCTTCTTCCTCAGGATCGTTAAAAGTCTTGATTGTTTGATCGAGGTTAATCGTCTTTGGACCTGTGGTACAAAGTACACACTAACATGCACTACGGACGGAAGTAGAAGTGACGTCACATACCTGCATTTCAAATATTCGACCCTTGACCCCACCAAAATGGAGATGGAAGTCGTTCAGGTTGTAGGTACCGGGTCGGTGTGGTACGTTGGTAAGTCTGTAGATCTCACCCTCTGGTTCGAAAGTGGCAGACTGACCTGACATAGAATGACAAGAACAAAGCTAACGGAATCTCTTTATTAGCGTCCTTCTGGAAAAAAGGTGATTTAACCAATCTCCGTAATGCAAATATACTAAGCAAGTCATAATATAATTATGGACCATAAAATCCATTTTGTCTGACAACCGACTGGATCATGATTCAGAATGATCCTGTGACAAGCAGAAAATTTACAAACAGCATAAAGTTTTCGATTCATGTCAGCCTGCGCGCACTGCAACATGGGTCGATACTTTTTTGTAGATGCATTAAATTCCTTTTACCATTGATAATGGATTTAGTATTTGAAGCTAAAATATAACTTATTTGCAATGTTAATTGAAATGTCTAATGCCTATTGTTTCAAAATGACATATAAAGTCACTAGAGTGCATCTGTCTGTCTATCTATCTATCTATCTATCTATCTATTTATCCATCTATCTATCTATCTATCTATCTATCTATCTGTCTGTCTGTCTGTCTGTCTGTCTGTCTCTCTCTCTCTCTCTGTCTGTCTGTCTATCTGTCTATCTATCTATCTATCCATCTATCTATCTGTCTCTATCTCTCTATCTCTCTATCTATCTATCTCTGTCTCTCCGTCTGTCAGCCTGCCCGCCCACCCTCATAGCCAACTTTCGCGGACATGTAAAAGTCGATATCAGCCCATTTTACCTGTATTTTTTTACATAGAATTATGAAGGGCCTTGGTAGATAAACGCTTATAACTTCATCAATTTTCAGAATCGAAAATTATCTCAAGTGAGGTAAGAAAATCCAATTTATTCTCTTTCAAATGAACTAAGTTTCATAAATTTCGTAAATGAAACTTTTGGTCCTTTTTTAACTTTAAAATTATAGGTATGATTTATATAGAATAAAGAGGAAAAATACTTTTTCCGAAGATAAAAACTGACATATTTGTTGAATTTCCTCTCTTTTTCTTGAAAAGTCAAAATTATCACAAGTGAGGTCATAAAGCTTATTCATTGCTCTTTAAATTGGTATAAGTTTGAGTCATTTAAAAAAATAAACTTTTGGTCCTTTTTACAGTTTTTTAATGCCCCTATCCTTTTTTTTCCGTAACCGCTCGGATTGTGCCGGATTTTACCGATGATGGCCGAGTCTAACTGTAAGATAAGCCGCCCGGGTATCTTTGCTGTGTTACGTAATGTTATATTGACAAACGGACCCCCTGCTATGTTTATGATTAACATGTATCCACATGATTATGAACTCGAATTTTTACCCGGGTTGTTTGATCATGACAGAATCCCTAAGATTTTTTATTATGTATCTTACAGATCTAATAAAAGACTAGAATTTGATTTTTATGAGATTATTCCCATGGATTTCCAATCACTAAGATTAAGATTTGAAATTAGAAAATGTACGTTTGCTATTTTTTTCCATTCTTCAGCCATTTTTTCCATTCTTAGATAATAATGCGGTATCAAAAGTATTTTTCTGGCGACAGTTTCTAAATTCATGTTTCCTTGCCATTTTCAAAACGGTCATTGACCTGTCACATCATATAGAAGGCTTTTGAAAACATTGAAGAAAGGGTTTAAATGCTGGTTAGTAACACATAGCCAACTTTCATGGACATGCTTTATCAGCAGTCTCGCATATCAACAAATCGATGAAAATGATAGGATATTATACGTAAAGGTTCGGGATTTTCCGGAGTTTGGCAAACATAAACAGCGTATAATCTATTCATAATCGATAATCCGCAGCTGTAAAAGATAAGAATAACGTAACATTACGTAACAGGATAACAGTAGCCCTGCTTCAAATTTACAGTCCTTGCCTAGACCGACTGTCTGTTTTCGGGTTTCCACCTTTGTCTGCTAAAAGCCATTGTAGCCCCTGTAGATCAGTATCAGACATCACAGAATATGCACTCTCATCAGACTACACATAATCTTAGACTTACACCATCAGATACTGCGAGATTTTTCTTCGGAAAGAACATTGCTATATTTGGGCTTTGTTTGACGGTTCATACTTCATTCATTCTTCGGTTTAAGGGTTGAGTTTTGATGCTCTTAGATTAAAGTTCTGATCCTTGCTGTTCGGCCGCTTGTGCGACTAAGTGCTCTTTTAGCTGACAGTGTAGACCAGTAATAAACTTCACAAAAAGCAGTCTGATCTTGAAACCTAATCCGTCCAAATTCAATTTTGCTGACAATGTAGATTAATAACAGGCTGCACAAAACAAGCAGACTGATCTTGAATCTGATCGACTCTATACATCGATTTTTTTCTTAAATTCTTGATACCGAAATATCATCAGGTTGCTGAATTCAGCAGAAAATTCGAAGCTTTTGCAGTACCGGTTTAATCCTTTACCATACACTCCCGAGTTTTAATGTTCTGTGCAGTCTGATTTTGATCTAACTGTCCGCAAAAGATCCCTGAGTCGCGTTTAACAGCCTACAAGTTAGAACATTTCATAGTTCAACCAATGGCAGATGTCGGTTGAGATAGCGAGGAGGGATCGGCATCAGACTGAACGGACGTACCCTGGTAGGCCTATTGATCTTCCCCGATACCTGGTAGTGTTTAACAGCCTTGAATTCATCCATTTACAGCTTTTACCAAACAATCTTCCTAGTTTTGAACGAACGAACAAACGAACGAACGTTTGAACGTTTGAAAGAAAGAAAGAAAGTGTCGGATACAAAGTGGCAATAACTGAAAGTTGTGAACGACTAAAAGGCAAAAACGAAAGAAGAAGATAAAGAAGAAGGTTTTTTTTTTTCCTGATCCCTGGCCTGTCTGACCGGAAACCGCCTGCACTTTTCAATATTAAGGGATTCTTTACAGCGGAAAAAAAAAGTTTCCTTTCATATGAAGCCATAGATGTTTACTCTTTACTAAACGATTCAAATTTAGTCTCTTTTAGATGGAATTCATATACTGATATAATTTTTACCTTTAAATGACCATGTTTCCAACTTGATCTGTAAGACCAGGGATCGTATATAACATATACGATCCTTGGTAAGACCTGATTGCCAGTGACTTGCATGAGGGACTGCATTCACAAACCATTCTAAATACTGCTGTATTGAAACACTAGCTGTGCCATCTTGCAAATAAAGGGCATCGTATAATGACGAAGTAAAGGGATGAAAAAAGAGCGAAATCGTTTATAGAAAAACGATTTGTTCTCCCAAACAATATTATATAGAAAATATCAAGAAAAATTTGTTTGTCAACCCACGAAGAAACAAGCCCTCTCACGTGTCCTATCGGTCAATGGTGAGCACAATTGTAAACTTTGGAGTGGATAAATTCCTATGTGGCCTGAAACACGCGGAGAGGGGGCATTCGGACATTTGCGTAAAGTGTCGTCTCGTATCAGCCTGCTGAGTCCGCGCAGACTAATCCGAAACGACACTTTCCGCTTTTATGTAATTTTATTTTTTTGCGCGTCTACTGAAGAACAAATTCTAATGTACCGGTAGTCGTAAAGTGCCGTCTCGGATTAGCCTGCGTGGACTGCGCAGGCAGATCTGAGACAACAGTTTACGCAAATGTCCGAATGCCCCTTTTCGTGTGATGCTCGTCATTTATGTACAAACAAAAGTAAAACAAGACAAATTTATGATGCATAGCATCATAGAAGCCGCAATCTTTTGGTGGACAATTTCAGAAATATTGACTCTCTTGAGAAATTGTGAGTACATTTTTTGTATCTGTTTTTACCCCCAACCCCCACCAGCGGAAAATCATGACAAATGGTACTAAAATGCAAGGAAAAGAGAAACAGAAAATAATATGTACATGTATTCTAATTCTTAAAAAAAAAAAGGAAGTTTAGAGATGAATCTTAAATAATCTTGTTATTATATTAATATCATAAAGTGATGTTTATTTGGGGGAAAAAAAAAACACGTAAAAGCATCGGAATTTTTAAATTTCTACTCGAAATTTGAAAATGGAGAAATTGCACATTCATATACAGCATTTTCCATTTATTTAATGATTTAAGAAAGGAAACTTCTATAGCGGCATTAAAGGCAATACTACAGAATTATTTAAGTTACCAATTATTCAAAGTGATATTAAGATCGTTATTCACATGTGATGTTTACATGTATTTACAATTTTTATCAGTGATCTCTTCTTTGTGTTTCGTTTTTTTTTTTACAACAAAAAAGAAAAAGAAAAAAAAAAAAAAAATATTCAACAACTTTTATTTAAAAAATGATCTTATTGATTGTCAAAAAATATCTTAGCATGCTTGTAACACAGTGAATCTTTACATTTCTACTCTAGAAACAAAAACTTTTGCATGGCATCTCCAAAATTATTCTGATCATAGCCTGCACAGTTGGCACAAACCACGTTTCTTTTATTCCTGAAATGGCAGCCACACACACACACAAACATTTTTTTTAAATCTTTAAAGATCTGGATCTATTCAACCACAACATGATAACTATTACTATACATATTTCGTTTAATAAACACTAGTTTGAACCATTTTCTGCATAGGCCTTGTACATACCTAGTGTAAAACTTCTAATGTAAATTTCAAGAGCTATTCTAAACCTTTGACCAGCAGCGACGAAAAAAAAAGTTGTATATTCACATTAATAGGTTCTGTAATAAATTTAACCCTTCGACTACACAACGAAATAAATACACTGAGTAAGGAAAACAAACAAGATTTTCTTTTATGTTTACGAAATATCTTATAGATTATTAAAAAAATATTACACGGGCTATGTGCTGTCTGATCTTCATCTATTTCCGTCATTTTCGAGCAGCTTCAACCCTTAGAGCACCAGGCACCATCATGATAATTACTGTAGTAAATGTACATCACGATCCATACATCATGTTTCAAGCAGGCCTGGTTTCAAGGCTTCTGTAGATCAGGACCATACCGTACAGCACGTACAGTCTGATCATAACAGCTTCGACACATAATACAGTAAATGCTAAATTTTGCAGGTCTCAGAAGGTAGATGTTTCGTGTAACAAAAAACCATTCGGCTAAAGTGTCGACGAAGGGAAGAAAAAGGGTTATCTTTTCGCAAGTATTCTATAATTAGCTGATGTAGATGCCTCTTGTGTAGGGAGGTAACCAGTCTGTACCTTGATCAAAGGTTAACCGCCGTTTTATCCTTTACAAATTAAGATTGGACGAAAAACTTGTACATAAAATTGCTTCTGATTATCATATTCTAAGATGCTCTCTATATCATAATCATCATTATTTTGTTTTGTAAAAAAGTAGACAAATGCGAAAACCATTGAGAGGTGGGAAAGCTTGTGATAAACGGAAAGCATAACAACTTCGTTTGGAAAAATAGAAGGAATCCTATATGTTTGAAAACTTCGGGGGACTAGCCAATTAAAGGATGTTTATCTTTCTGTATTTTTTTATTGTTATTTGGGAATGAACTATATACTGCAAGAAAACCAGGTTTGAATTTCATGTAGGTCTGTTGGAATACTTAAGAAAGAGTCACTTGGAGTAATTCTGTCACAACAACACAACATTATTAGAAATTTTACAAAAATTATGACCTATCGAATAATTACTGATCATCTACATGGTAAATAGTTTAGGTACATTCCTACTGGAAGCCGCTTTCGAGCGGCTTGCAATAAAGAAATGAATCTAGAAATCCAAAGACATGTTATTGGTACAATTCCAAGTTCATCTATAAATAAGTGACTTGTTGGTTACCCGAGAGCTCCGAATAAACCTTGAGAAAAGAAAATGCCAGTCTAGAAATAAGGCCTAAATAATTGCAGGTTTAAGGTTGCTCTTGGCCAGATTATCTCAACAAAACGGACAGTGTAGATCAAAGATCAGAATGCCTTTTTTCAGTCTGATATCAATCTTTAGTGGCCGCATTTAGGCGGCTTTAGTTGTGAAGGCGATTGAGGGTCAATAAAGGCTTCTGTTCCCGTCTGTTTTGGTTAGTTTTTAGGCTGACCCCGATCACGTGATTAATCAACCGCGCACGAGATTGCTCAGTGAGTAGTCAACGTTTGAGTGGGCAGTATGGTGTTTCGCAGAGAGACCCAGACAATTTGATTCGGAAAAAATGAAGTAAGAGTCTTATTTATTTGAAATTTGTAGATATCTTTCATGAATAATTAAAGTATGTGTAAATCTAGATCTAGCATGGTACACATGGTTGCAAATTGCGATTGTTTTATTTTCTCGCAAATTATCGCCGGCGTCTTAAGTAGTGCTGATCCAAGGTAGAAAATTTTGTGGAAAAGGCAGCAAATTCTAGTTGCAGCGTTCTTTTTTTTTTCTAAATGTTTTTGAAAGCCGTCTTTGTCAGAATCATTCAAGTATGGGAATGTTTGGAGGAATTTTCTCTAGCCTATTTTCAATCGTGAATTAAAAATTTTTGGATAGAAAAATTCCAATTACAGTATACTGAGGCAAGTCAGAGAGTATCCTTAAAATGATGAACTCTTTACCAAAGGACGAAATTTTGGTCTTGACCAAATTTAAAGCATTTGCAGACAACAACAACAAAAAAATATAGCTCAAAAGATGACTACTGTCTTTGACGGGTAGAAAACATTGTGGGAAAAGGAGAAAATGCTGGTAACCAGCATTTCCTCCTTTTCCCATAATGTTTTCAAATGACTTCTTCCTCAGGGTCATTAAAACTCGGGATTGTGTGGTAAAAGGATAACAATTAATATTGGTGTATTTATTACCCTTTAGTTTGTATTGGATTTTAACGCCATTTTAACAGCTTAGGTCATATCATGGCGGTCAGTGACGCACCCATGTGTTTCCTGGCTTTCCCACACTGGTACTGACACAAAGCCACTGACTACTTTTCTCGCATGCATCAGAGGTGAGGGGCGAAAATTTGCTGGAAAGAAAGTTCGTCGCAACCGGGTATCGAACCTGCAACCTCCAGGTCAGGAGTTAGATAGGCTAACCACTGAGCAACCCCGCCAGGCTTTATTACCCTTTACCAGAAGACAACATTACTTACCAGTCCAAATTGCAAGCCTTTCAAGATGAAAAATTTAATGTGACTCAAATGATGAAACTTGTTTTTGAAGGACTAGAAAACATGGTTAAAGAGAAAATGCTGGTTATCAGCATTTCCTCCTTTTCCGTCAATGTTTTCAAACGTCTTTTCCTCAGGGTCATTAAAACTGAATATGGGATAAAGGGTTAAAAATATACACTTACAAAGAAATAGAATTTTTTTACGTTATTTGTTAATGACTATACAAAACTTGGAGTTTATTTTTTTCTTTGTAGATTTACAATATGACCAGATTTGGACTTTGTTGAGGTAAGAATCACTTTACATGAGGTAATTAAAAGTCAATTTGAGCACATATAAAATTATAAAAAATCTGTCCATGTAATGATGGATAACTTATCAGCAATTTCTAAAATTCTGGAATACAATATTTATAATTTGAGACATTGAGGTATGACTTTGATATACATGTACTTCTACCTGCCTAAAAATCAGAATTTAAATATAACCTGGTAGTTCTAAACTGATTGTCTGCCATGGTGTCAAGCGTATAAGACAATATGGTTGCCATATACTGTTGAAGGGTAGCAAACTTCGAAAGTTTGAAAAAAAAAATGAGATGCACTCAAACTGTACCATTTCACTAAGATGCCACACTCTACCTTCAAATTACAACATCCTGCCTTAATTTATGAGGCCATCCCCTGGAGTCAGCCACTAATAAATGAAAAAGAAAACAGTATCATGAATGTTAATCTTACTCTGTCCACAGACCTACATATTTTGTGTTTGTCTGTGTGTGTGTGTGCCGTTGTTTTTTTTTAAAATAATTTCAATTATACCAAATAAATCAATAGAGATTAATACTTAACCAAAAAACCCAAAATGGCCAACAAATATTGTCTTGCTAAACCTTAAGATTGCCATGTTGATGAAACATACATTATCAGTCTCTACGACAAACCATCTTGAAGCAGTTCCAGATATATTCTGAACCTCATGACATCAGTTTATGAATATTCTTACATTATGTCTCTTATATCCTGTAACACCCTTTATGGTTCTAAGACTAAGTAGATCTACTTCTTGTGAAAACTTGATGATGCTCCTTGACCACCTCCTTCTTGCTACAACCCAACCACCAAAATAACTCACTGCATATAAATGTCAATATGACTAGCATTATTTGCAAAGATTTTTCAATAAAATAGGAAATTAACTATCAATCATCTGACACTATCATAGATAAGTCACATTACATTGATCATGTAGATTGGTAGATCAGTCAACAGTTATTTATAGGTCTCACTATATTGCATATTAAAACTCTAAAGTGGTTGTCTTTGTACTTAATATATATGTTTTTACACATGATTGTCTAAGAATTCATCTAAAAGTAGGGTATTGTGGATGGGACAACCACAATAATTTAGCATGTACTACATCACACACATTACTGCATCATTTATGATTTTACATAGATTATTGAGACTAAACTTTGTTGATTTTTATGAATCACAAATACTTAATTGTCACTTTATGTAGAAATGATTAGATCTAGACCAATTACAGTCAGGTATACTCATGAATATGATTTAGATTTTCTGCGAGATCAGTAAAGGACATGTTTCTTAACCCAAGTGACAGTATGGATCAACTGCTGGTGAACAAGTGGCCTTCTATTGACGAAAAAACATCTATTTTATTAATTATGAATTACATAATTATTGTCCTCAAAATAATAGTGACTTAGCACCAAATTTCATTCAATGTTTAACAGCTACATACATATAATAAGGATGTAATGTGTCAAGAATTTGCATGAAAGCATTTGTATTGGGCATGACTCCTTAAATTATAGTTCTGACTCTTACTATTATTTTGCTCAAATGACTCTTGAAGTTTTGGCTAATACAATGTTCATCAATGGCTTTTGAGTTACCGAGTAGAGCAGAATAGACTCTTGTAGAAGAACTGTGTCCAAGTTTTTAAAGTTTTAAGTTTGTGGCCAATGTATTCAAAGTATTTCATTAGTTGACAGGTACAGAAGAAATAAAAGTTTACAACAGATGAATCTTTTAAATCAGCACCATGTTTATGAAATTGATAAGTTTGATACATTTTGAGGTATCCTAACATGATGTGTGTCTGTAAGACACACATTGAGTTAAAAACATGTTTGAGAGTTAGTAAACCAAAGGGATTTGTAATAGCCACCAAGGTATTGTCAGCATACCTTATTATATGTCGAGGATTTTAACTCCTAAAAATGAAAGTGCACGTAATTTCTTACTACTCTTAGTGTGTTTTTCTGATCTATTATTATATGCCTTGTTTAACCCTTTACCAAATGATCCTGCTTCATTGTAATCCTAAAGAAATATTAAGACTTTTAAAAACATTGTGAGAAAAAAGAGGAACAACATTTTTTTCTTTAATCACAGTGTTTTGCTACCTACAAAGATAATTTGCAGCATTTGAGCCACATGTAATATGTCATCTGCAATGTTTCCAAGTAGACAAATCCAATTTATCATTTGGTAAAGATCTTTTTCTGCAGGGTTCATTTTAGTTTTTGTCTGAGGTGGGCTCTTGGCTCCTAAATCATTTTTGCATGGGCCAAGCTAATTGAGGTAAAATGCTTTTAACGAAACTGACCAAAACATGGAAAGACAGTTTCAATCAAAATTAAAGATTTGTAAATATGAGCAAATAAAAATAAAAATCATACTTTCAATGTTGACCAAATACTGCAAAAATTTAATTTTAGAGAAACTAGAGATCAACAGGCAAGTAATTGTTACCGCACCTGATTACCCTTTTTGTGGCCCACCCAGCCAACCATTGACCCATTACCACACAGCAAAATTTTAGACCTATCCACATTGAAAGCATTTGCAGACGACAATTTCAAAGTGGCTCAAATGGTGCAATTTTGCTTTGATAGGGTAGAAAACTTTGTGGGAAAAGGAGAAGATGCTGGTGACCAGCATTGTCTCCTTTTCCCACAATGTTTTCAAAAGGCTTCTTCCTTAGAGGTGTTAAAAGTCGTCATTGTGTGGTAAAGGGTTAACTTCTTGTTGCATTGATTTTATACCATCTTTTTTTGTACAGAAACTTGTTCTGAAATGAACACTGCATTTCTTTTTACCCATGTCCCAAGCAATTCCTGTGTTGCTACGGATCTTAGAAATATTAATTCTTTATCTCATACAATTTTTGATGTAAAGGATCTTAGATCCAGAAGTAAACAAGAAATAATTCATTAGCTCACACAGTTTTTGATGTTAAGGATCTTAAATCCATCTTTGATAAGACTGATCATGGAGAAAAAAGCAGAATTTGAATGATAGCTTGATAAGTAAGTAAAATCTGTTCATGTAAATTCTGAAAATGGCTTGTATTAAGTATACTTACCTTTTTTTGAAAAAATAAGTTGCAAATTAGAATACATGAAACAAAATTAGTTTTATACTTCATTGCTCAGAAAGGTTGTCCTTGCCCAATTGATGATTACCTTGGACTGGTTAGAATCCAGGAAACACAGCAGAGAGATACATGTAGTCAGGACAGAGTTGATTACTGGGTGGTATCCAGGAAAAATTTGTCTTTTGACCAAGATTTTTTTATCATAAACAATCAAAAATATAGAGATAAACTGTCACCAATGACGGATCAAGGCAAGTCAGAAAGGTTTGTCAGTCTATTCAGGGGCAGCAAGACTTTTTAATCATGAACAAACAAAAATATAGAGATAAACTGTCACCAATGATAGATCAAGGCAAGTCAGAAAGGTTTGTCGGTCTATTCAGGGGCAGCAGCTGTGTTTCATTTGCAAAGTTAACCTTATCTGAGCCCTTTTATCAAAACCAAAGTACATATCACTGAAAAACAATTTTATCAGTGAAAAAAAAAATCCATTTTCACAAGTTATGTGAATGCATTTATCTTACCTTTAGACTGACGAAGACAATATATAGATTTTTGGCCTTTCATATTTAATATTAGACTTATCTCTGTACCAAACAACAAAATTGCAGACTTTTCAAAATTAAAAGCCTTTGCAGACACCATCACTAATACAGCACAAAAGATAAGACCTGCCCTTGAAAGGGTGGAAAACATTAAGGGAAAAGGAGAAAATTCTGGTTACTAGCATTTTCATCTTTTCCCACACTGTTTGCAAAAGCCTTCCTTTCAGGCTTTAAAACTTATGATTGTTTGGTACTGGGTTTAAAAGACCACACAGTTTTTGTGTGTGTGTGTGTCAATGTATATAAGGTTCATGTAATTTGGAATGAAAAGGATCTTAACCTGTCAAGTGCCTCTCACAACTTTAGATTTTTTCAGGCTAGTGCAGATCAGGATCAGACTGTATAATGTAGCCTGCTCTTAGATCTGCTCTACCTAATGAGTAAAGTTCAGCATTAGAATGACATTTTTTCTGGCCTCTGTTCCATGTCTACATAGTTTGTTTGGCACTTGAAGGGTATATAAAATAGATATGTAGAGCTTAATGGTACTGTACATTTATCTTTATACATGTATTTATATTAGATCTACATTAAATTTTCCTTGATCAAATTATCTTATTATCATTGTCCTAAATTTTTCATTTATTTATTCATTCATTCATTCATTTCCTTTCTTTCACATTTGATTTAACCTAACCCTTTACCACACAATGCCAACTTTTAACGACCCTCAGGAAGAAGCCTTATGAAAACATAGAGGAAAAAGGAGAAAATGCTGTTAACCAGCATTTTCTCCTTTTCCCACATTTTTTTCCACCCTATCAAACAAAAACCACATCATTTGAGCAATATTGAAATCATCTGCCGCAAAATCTTTCAATTTGGAATGGTACAATTTTTTGTTGTGTGGTGAAGGCGTAAAATAGCAAAGCTTTTCTATTCCTCAGTATAGTACATGTAGGTTTCAATTTTATGTGATCTGACTGTCTATAAATGCATCTCTTGCTGACCTTTGTAATAAAGAGGGTATTTTTATTTATCATTAATAGGTTAGGTTGTACTGTGTATTTAACCCTTTACCACATAATCCTGAGTTTTAATGACGCTGAAGAGGAAGAATTTTGAAACCATTGTGGACAAAGGAGAAAATGTTGATAATCAGCATTTTTTCCTTTGTCCACAAGGTTTTCTAGCCTTAAAGGCAAAAGTTCAGCGTTTGAGTCACATCTGATTTCTCATCTGCCACTGCTTTCAATTTGGACAAGTCTAAGATTTTGTCATTTGGTAAAGAGTTAATATATTGAGAAGTAAAGTCATGCTTTCTATGTGAATGTAATCTCTGTTGGTTTAAAAACATTTCAAAGATGTTTTCTATAAAACGATTTTGGATCAAACTGGGGAATCAATATCAAACAGATATTTGGGACAATCAAAGACTTGGTGCTTTTAAAAGATTCATTGGCTGGTCTATATATAAATGCATTGACATTGTCTGATTTCAATGTAGTAACACATACAGATCGGCTGTTGGAATACCTTGAATACCAAAACCAGCCACACCATGAAAACCTTATAACAAACTTTTCTATGTAATGTATTAAATTATACTTTATGCTACAGCTGTTGCAACTTATTCATGCAAATTTTTACTATTTCATTTTAGGGGCTTTTCTTACAAAGTATTTGCATAAAAGTTATTTAAGAAAACGAACAGACAACAGTAATACATTACATTTATGATGTTTAAATTACTATTTTTTTCTGCTAAATCAAAACAGTAAAGGAAAACATCTACTTTGAATTTGCAGTGGTTCAGATCATAAATGCTAGGCTGGTTTCAAACACTTTACCAGCCAAGAAATTTACCATCCAAGTCCAAGTTCATATAGACCTAATTGTTAAAGAAACTTGTCATATACTATATTTCCAGTCATGTTTCAAAGTGTCATTTGGAAAACAAAGACATCACAATTTTTAAGTGTTGCTAGATTATTTCAAATTTCAAATGCAGAAATGAGGATAATGATGTTTTGTCTTGGTTTCAACAATTTTGGCAAGCCTAGGAACACTTGTTAATCATTGTAACATTTCTTAATAACTAATGAACTTCTAGCTTAGATGATCCCAGTACACTACACATTTAATGTGTCAACAATATTCGCATACTGGTAAAAGCATAATTCAAGCACACTTCAATAAATATCTTGTAAATAACATATTTGCAACTTTCGATATCAACTATGTAATGGGTAAATCATGGGTAGTTATTTCCATTCATCCTATGGAGATTTGTGGGATTGATTGAATGGAATTGATTGGTCATACTGGATCATGAACACTGATAATTTATCTGGATACTTCATTGAAAACAGATTTTTAAAATAGCAAAAACATACAAAGCGAAACAGATCTGTCTCAGCTGTAAGTATGTAAGTAATCAGTGTCCCATCCCCTATGTGCCTGAGCTAATGGTTTTCCACACCAAATAGGGACATTTCCACAAATGAACCAAAACAAAGGATATGAATACAGGAAAATATAGGAATATTATAATATTCATAAAACAAAAACACTGAACCACAAAAAAAAATAGAAAAAAAGGAATATCTAAATACAGAAAAGAATAAACACCCACAAAACTAAACTAGAAAAAAAAAATATATATTAGTATAAATGACCAAAAAAAAAAAAAAGGTAATAAAAAATAATAATGCAAAACATCTTATTAAAAAAAACTTGTGAAAAATGAAAAACTTGAAAAGGAATGAAATAAAATAACATGAAGTAAAAAAAAAAATAAAAATTAAAGAAACATGACAAGAAAGCAATAAAAATAATTAGAAAAAAATAAGTTACAAAGGAAAAAAAAAAAAGAAAATAAAAACAAGAATAAAATGGTAACGGGGAAAAAAAATTATACAAGAATATATGAATAAAAGAAAACAATATTGGGGATAAAAAAAGGTACAGAAATACAAGAACTGCTGCTTTAAATTCTAACACAAAAAATTGAGTTACAATACAAAAAAATGACATTGCCAAGTTCAAACAAAGAGTTAGCGTTATACATAAAGCAACAACTTAATTTTTACTCACAAATGCAAAAAAAAAGGGTGTAATTTAAGTACCATAGATTGATATTGAACCGTTTACCGGATAATCCTGAGTTTCAAGGCCCTGAGGATCAAGGCTTAAATTGAAAACACTGCTATCAGCATTTTCTCTATTTGCCAACATATTTTATGAGCTTGTCAAAGACTAATATAACCGTATGAGCCACATATTAATATATAGTCTACAAATGCTTTCGATTTGGACAAAATGAAATGGTCATTGGAAAAAAGTTAGGAATATGATTTTACTCACCATTACCATTAAAGTAAACCTTAATGTTCATTTTCTATTTATACAAGTTGTTTTTCTGTAGGTTAAACAAATAATCACATCTGTGCAGTGTACTTGAATTATTTATAGGCAAAGTTGTACATGTAGTACTGAAAAAATCATTATTGTTTTTTTTCTTTAGAGGTTTTCAATGGGAATATGTTTGTTTCTGATACCCCCTGTCCCTGGCAAAAGTATTGCAGAAAGTATCAGAAGCAAGCATTATCCATAATCCTTTTTTTTTTAAGTAATGACAGGAATTTGCATACATAAACAATTTTCAGCTTGAACTAAAACATACACATTTTTTAAATGTGAAGGAAACATCAGGAGAGGTTACCTTAGATACAAACTTAAAAACCAAAGAATATTTAAATTGTTGATCAACAGTCATGAAATAGGATACAGATAATAAACCTAAAATTTTCAGTATTTTCTTATTGAGGAATCTTTGATTGAAAAATAGAAATATTGACATATAAGAAACAGAGTTTACTCTATGTTTCAAGAAAACATAAAGGAATAAATATAAAGTTACAGTACAAAAGTGTGATTAACAAGTTAAATATGCATACAGATTTCAACAGCAGCAGGTCACAAGCACATGCAAGCAATAAAGTCTTCTGAATAGTAAATTTAAGATTGATTCCTTTGCAAGAGCAAAGAAATCAAGATTACATGTATATATTCATATTAAGATGAAATTAAATTGAAAAAGAAAAGAAACAAATAAGGGTGAGGTTTATTAACTCTTTATAATATACAATTCTGTGTTTTAATTACTGTTAGAAATAAAACTTTTGAAAACACTGAGGAAAAAGGAAAAAATGCTGGTTACCAGCATTTTATCTTTTTTCCACAATGTTTTCTTCTCATTCAAAGACAAACTTTCTTATTTGAGTGCTATTTACTTTGTCATCTGCAATTGCTTTCAATTTGGACCATTCTAAAAATCTTAAAACCTGTTATCAGAAAGAAAAATTGATTAAATGAATACTAAAAACTACCTCAAGCTTGAAGATAAAAATGGGTAAAGCTGCATTAACAGTACAAAAATAAAATGTTCACACTGAGAATGTATACAGTCAGCTTTCTACAGCAGCAGGTCATTTCTCACTTACAAACACAGGTTTGAGCAAGAAAAATTGAATTGTGAGTCACATAAGTTAAGATTTACTTACAATAGAAATACAGTTTAACCAAAAATAGTCATATTGATTTAAAACAATCTAAAATGTATACATTCATTCTACGCTAAATGTATTAAAAATCTATTCAATATGAGAAAAAATAAACCTAGGCTTTAAATCGATACTCTTTGATAAATGAATAGCGTAACATGTCCTTTTCGATGTTCCAATAATGGGGGACACAAACATGCCTTCTTTTTTCTAAAACAACGTCCGGAATAATGCCACTAAAATTTCATACGTCAGATACGTTAAGTTACAGATTTGCTTTTGAAAGCAGCATACAGCTTTTACGGTACAAAATATTACTTTCGTATTTAATACATTTTGATTATGTGACATTTCTTGGTAGAAATAAACGAAATTGAAGTCAAAAGTTAGGAGGACAAAACAATGCAGCACACTTAAAAAACGACTGAACTTGTTTTATTTCCTATTACTTCAAAATCATTTCTTTGATTTAAAATGATATTGTCATCAGTAATCATCATCATATATACAGATGTTTTTGGAAATGCTTAATGATAAAACAGTTTACAACGCTAACGGTTGTACATGCCACAGTAAAGATAAATTCGCACAACGCTCTCGTTTATATTTAACGTATCTGATTTGAAAATAGCATTTTTCTTGAAAACTAACATCTGAGAAAAACTCGACCTTTGTCGGAAACATAACATTGTCTAGTTAAAACAGTTAAAATAACTCAGATTCTGAACATGTTTAAAAACATCATTCGGCCATTTTCACAATTTTATAATTCTAACGTATCTGATGTTCTCAGTTCATTTCTGTTGTAAAAGTCTGTGTATGCCATCGAGATCATCATCCTCTATCTTGAATTCTCTTCCAGATTTCCCAACAGGCTCCGGTTTATCAATTTTACATATTATTTGGTTGAAGTTCATCCATATCTCATCAGGAGGATGTGGCCATTTGTACTTTGCAATAGATGAGCTGCCACGGGATTTTTTCATGAAAGAGATGTAAGCATCCCTGTCCGAATTGTCAACTTTTACTACTCTGCCGACATACCAGTCTTTCTCATACACCGCCGCTACAAAATCATCTACCTGAGAAATAATTTCTTGCCGTTCTGTAGCAGTAGGCTGTTTCATAATCTCGGGGCATATATCATCTGGTCCTTCTGCTGTCTTCTTAGACATGCAGTGCCATATTCATCCACCACACAGCTTTTCTCCTTTGAGACAAGCTTGACAATAACAAGACTCTTCTCTTGAAAAAAGTCCCCCATTTTTAGGCACAACGGCATGGGATTTCATTGTACCTGGCATCGAAACTGGGGCTGTTTTCTGAACTTCAGCAGATGTAATATTAATGTCATCTGAGGTGTAGAAGCGGTACTTTATAGAAAGAGAGTTTGCCTTTGCCCAGTTATAAAAGTCTGTCGCATCCTGAATACAAGCTTTACCCTGTTTTATTGCATCACTGGCTCTTCGCTTAGCAACACCTCCAATCCCATCGCACGGACCCTTCCCGTGGCCTGATTCGAAGAAATTCCACTGGGCTGAAAAACCACTGAATCGTTCTGCATAGTGCATAATGGCATCAAATATGAATCGATTTCTATATTGCGATGTGGGACTATCGGTCCAGTAGTGGATATGTTTTGCATCAGGAAATAGTTCTCTCAGTTCTGTGCAAAGCATTTTCATTATTGTAATGACTGCAGTGGAATTGTGCTGAAGAACATCTGAAACAAAAACAAAATTCAAATGCTCTAGACCGTTCTCCGTTCCTCTAAAGTATACTACAACAGGATGCAAGGAAACAGAACTAGCATTCCAGTATGCGCTTTGAATTTCATCGGACGTACCACAGGTAAAATTCTCCGCAAAATCCATTTGAACGATTAGTTCATTTTTCGGAAGGTGTTCTTTTAATGATTTCAGAGCGGCATACTGAGCTGTGACCCTTTGTACGTGATTCAAAAAGGCTTCGTATTCCTCCTTCATGGTTTTTACAAAGTCGTCTCTGTTGCACTTCACCTGAATAATTTTCATTTTCTTTTTGCCATCTTCATCTACACGGCGCCAGGTTTCATATTCTACTTCTGTTTCTCTTATTTGACTTAAAAGCTGTTCCATTTGTTCTAGAGAGATATTCTTACTCACGGTCTCTGGATTTTTGGAAATGTCAAGGCCCAACGAGCGAAGACATTTTAGTTTCATCGCCAAGTTCTGGTGTCTTGAACACAGACAGGTATTTCTCGACATTGAAGAAGTCAGTTTGATGTATTCAGGCCTCATTTTACAAAATAGGGCGAGTGAAATTTTCTTCTGATACTCCGCCTGAAACCTTTGATGAATGTTAGACATGTAGTCTGTAAGTATTCGAATCTGTCGTTTCTCCCCATTGAATACCTTTGCATCTCCTTTTCCAGGCATCATTATACTAATGTCATCTCTTTCTATAAATTCCACAACTTGAGCTTTCAACTGATCTCTCTCTGTTTTCATCCTTGACCGCTTCTTAAACTCTATCACTTTGTGCTGTTCTCGTCTCAGTTCCCGCATGCTTATGCCCGTTGTTTTGCTCAGCATAGACAGACATTTGTATTTTCGCAAGATTTGGCCACTAATTACACGGGTAGCTATGTTCCGATTTCTTTGCTGTGGGTTTGCACGTCGAGTTGCTTTTATTTCATCCAGAAGTACATTCGACATTACTAGTTTTTTTACAACAGCTTTTGGAAGCTTTCTCGGACTCACTCCTTTTCTTCTTAATTCTAATTTTGTCTTACTTTTTGGTGTTAAGGAGTTTTCAGCATTATTTCTCATATCGTCAGGGCCAGTAGTGGTTACTTTTTTGGAAATCCTCTGGCAGCGTTTCGCCCACTTGTTTCTACTTTTGGTAATGGAAGAAATTGTTTTGTTCAGTCTTTGGATTCTACTGTGAGCCCTTCGCAACGCATCTGCTTTCTGCTTTTTTCTACGTTTCTCGGGAAATGCTAATTTCACCAAAAGTGTTGTTTGGCCTCTCTTAGTCTTTGCTGCTGTTTCACTAGATGTACTCGATACAACACTGGATTGCTCTTCAATTTCTTCAATTATGCTGGTGTTTCTAACTTTCTTTTGCTTCGCTGCCCTTTTCCTTTCACGATAGTTCTTACTGTACATCTTATTTCTCTCTCTTACAAACGCTTGGTCTTTCTGGTTTAATGAGTGTATCGGCTTTCTGTAACCCTTTACTCGGGCTCTTTCTTTCTCTAAAAATGATTCATCTCTCTGTTTCTTGCGTTCTCTGTATGCTTTCTGGTATTCCGCAGGCGTTTTACCCATGTTTCTGAAAGAAGAAGATTGCATCAGATACGTTAAATTGAAAACAAATGGTTTCAGGTTTCATGGATATTTACAATTTGATCAACAAATATTGGTTAAACTGTAGGGTATATATCTGTTTTTGAAAGAAGCACAGGGAAAAACATGGTATATTTGAATAACAACAATGACCTTCGTACAGAACCTTTCAGAATCAGATACGTTAAAATTTATGCATCAGATACGTTAAATATCTTTTAAATATTCTTATTTCGGCATACTCTATTTTTCACATGCAAGTGGGTTTAATATAGCAAAAGCAATTACTGAACAAAGACAATGGATGCTAATCATTGAAAAAAATCTCAACTCACCCCCTTTTTATGCAGAAAAACAGCAACTGTACATTATTTTCAACCCGACATGGCAGTAAACAAGCAGTGCGCGTGATCACGTGGTCGTAGATGTGACGTAGAATAATTTCGTATATCACTACATCATAATATGACGAAATTTGACATCTGGGGCATCAAATGGGAATAAAAAGATAAAGAGAAAATGTTATTTAACGTATTTGAGACTAACGTATTTGATGATCATATAAACAAAATATTTCTAGAACTAACAGACTTTGGGAAAGCAATGCATTTCGTACAAAACATATTTACCCATGATACTATTCCTTTTAGATTTTTACTTGTAAACGAAGTCTGAACTACAGGGCATTGAAAAACATATTTAACGTATTTGATGATTTCAGCGTATATTTTTGCAAAGTTTGACTTTTGATATAGGAATTTATTAAATTCTTGACAGTAACGGATATTTATTATTTTTTCAGGTTTGATACAGGTCATACTTACATTCTAGTGTATAAAGTGTGTTTCTAATCTGTTTATTGTTGATACATTACCACCCTCTAAATGGTTTAACGTATTTGACCTATCTAAAGGGGACAACTTTATTTGGCGAATGTTAAATGACATTAACCTGGATAGATAAAAACTCGCGATGTTATGACTACCACGTTTCATCTGCGTTTTAAAACATCTCGAAAACAGCATTTGATTCTTCAACTAAACTTCAGAATTTACACAATTCGGAAAGTAAGCAGCGATAGGACAAAGAAATTGCAGGCTTAATTAGTGTTTTTTATGAGAATTGAAAGTCGGTATGTGTACATGAGTTAAATATTTCAGTTATAACAGTTGAACAGAATGTCAAAGTCAACAAAAAACGTATATAAATGCAGGTATGTCGACTTTCTTCAATGAGCAAATAAAAAGACAATCATAACACAGAAATTGTCAGTTTAGCGCAGAATGAGTGTATAAATCAGAAAAGAAACAAAAAAAGCAAAATAAAGTTACAGGAAACAACTTTTCCTACAACTAGCCCACCCCCGTCCCCACCCCCATTGAAAAAAGGAACCAGAGGTTGGTTTTTTTTGTTTTTAATTTAAGATCCCACGGCTTTGAAGTGGTAATACTTGAAAAAGATGACAGACACTTTGCCTAAGGCCATGATGAGAAAAATCTACAAGTAGCAGTGTATCTACATGGTAAGTTAAAAGCTATACAGGTAGATTAAGATCAGGCTAAATAGACTATGCATTGTAATCTTAAACATAAACTGTTTTTTTTTTCACAGATATTCTATCCAAAACAACAATTTGGAAAGAAAAATAGTCTAAACTGTCCTATAACTCTTTACCAACCGACAAAATTTTAAGTCACTGCAAATTGAAAGCATTTGCAAACGACAAAATCAGTATGACTGAAAAATTAAAACATGTCCTGAGAAAGGTAGAAAACATTGTGGGAAAAGGAGAAAATGCTGGTTACCAGCATTTTCTCCTTTTCCCACAATGTTTTCAAAAAGCTTCTTTTTCGGGGTTGTTAAAGCTTGGGATGGTGTAGTGAAGGATTAACCCCGCCAACAAACAATCCTGTGTTTTAAAGACCCTGGGAAAAAACCTTTGAAAACATTGTGGGAAAAGAAAAAAATGCTAGTTATCAACATTATTTCCTTTTCCTGCTGTTTTTTTTTATCTTATCGCAGACAAATTTCATCATTTGAGTGATATTAGTCATCTGGAAAATCTTCCACTCTGGACCAGTCCGGGTCCTGCGTGGCTCGGTGGTAAGGTGGTGTAGGACTCTTTACCTGGAGGCCCTGGGTTCGAGCAGCACTAGATCCACTGGGTCTTTCGTGGGAGTGTCCTTGGGCAAGACACTTTAGAGCTCTAGCCTAGTACTGGTAAAATCCACGAAACACATGAATATGTAAACTGTTGCTGTGATATGACTGAAATAATGTTGAAAGAGGCATAAAACACCATTCAATAACGGTCAAATTCTGTTGTTTTGTATTCTAGCCTTTCCCCAACAATCCTGTGGTTTCATGACCTTGATGAAGACCCCCGTCTGAAAACATTGTGGAAAAGGTACGAAATGCTGGTAACCAGCATTTTCTCCTTTTCCCACAATGTTTTCATTCTACCTTATAAAATACAGATTCCATCAATTCAACCACACATAAATTGTTGTCTGCAAAAACTTACAATTTGGGCAAGTCTATGTTTTGCTTGTGTGGTAGAGAGATAAATGAAACAAGCAAAGACTTGAAAAAACAGAAAAGTAAAAAATAACAACACAAAGTAACTTTCAGGGGTAACAACCTATGTCATAGCATACGTCATCGGAGACATTTTAAATCCGCCATTTTCGTTTTAAAAGGTGAGTTTTTCAGCTTGTACATTATTGTTATTGAAGATCTGTCCAAACAAAGCAGTGCATATGGTACCTGACAACTTTCTTCGTTAGTATACATTAATATTTTGTTCATTAGTTTCGTTGATTTTGCAATTACCTCCGCACAATTTTCAAAGCCGGTGACACATGTGCGATTTAACAATAGATGTCGTATACACTTCATCCGAAATTGTAATATTTACAATGATAATACTAAATTCTATCAAGAAACATTTGCATATGGTGATCATTTTGATAGTATTTATCCGAGAAACGACTGTAAGACTTCGTTTTCACTACGGGAATTTGAAAAAGCATTGACTGATTGGAAATTACAGGCTCGTGGGGGGGGGGGGGGTAGAAAGGCCAATAATTTTTACAATAAGCGTAAATGAAATACATGTACTAGTGTGTCGTGCAACACAACAATCTAACAAGAATATCTCCCTACCCCCCAAGTTAGCCCCCCCCCCCATATTGAATTGCTTCCTACTTGTCTGCATTACTAATAAACCTGTACAACATATTTACGGGTGCCGTAAGAGCTCCGTAGGCCAAATGTAAACTAGGCTTTATACAGAAGGATCCGGTTCTGATTGTGTCTTCCATGGTTATTAATTGGTTAGAAAGCGGGTTAGTGAATTGTTCTGACGTAACTAGATCTCAAAACGATTGCTTCAGGATGACTTTAACTCTGTACTAGATCAATAAGCAGTGTTTGGCTCCAGGAAATACGGCATAAGATTTAAAATCAGACGACTTGAGAATCTCGCTTGCACCGGTAGTCGAGTGGGAATTTCCTTTGGCAAGGCATATCTTAGCCCAAGCCAAGTCCTAGCGATACCAAGGAAGTACATGAATATGTAAACTTCGCTGGGTTTAACTGAAAAAAAAGTCCAAGTTTAGCATAAAAACGCAATGAAGCAAAACAAACAAACAAAAGGGGGAAACGCTCTTCCCTCTATTGAATCCTGATGGTATAGCTTCAAGTACTCGATCTTACCCAAATGTTATTGACATGTGAAAAAGTTTCAGGTAGGAAACTCAGCTCATTCCAAGGCAGACCGCCCATACCATTACTACCGACCAAGGCCGGGCAGTCCATGTTTGACAGAGTTAATCTGATCAGCAATGTCAGGCTAACTTTAATAATACCATTTTGTACTGATGTGATATTCTCAATTCCGACAAAACCTATAATTTTCCGAACAAATAAGAAAGAAGAAACAGTGAGCTTGAACTGTTCTCTACGTGAACAAAGAGCTGATCATTTAGGCCCCTATCCATGAGATAAGGTAAGGAGAGTTTAAAGTCTCGATGTTCAAACTTGATAATAATGGGACAAACTGTAGTTCATTCCCGTTATATCGAAATCAAAGTGGCTCTCTGAAATACTTCGAGATTTCATTAATTCGACATACCAGATTTTGATATTTGTTACCAAAAAATCATGCAACGACGTTTAGATTATCATGAGAATGATGTTGATTTATTTTCAATGTGGTCACTTTCTCACCATATCATTCTGTTACCTTGTATTAAAAGTATTTGTTTACAACTGGGACAGAATTTCTTAAATATTAAGAAAATCTTTTCTGAAACCATTCGTTTTAAAATTTGGATGATTTTTTGGCAAGAAAGCTTCAAGTCGACTTAAGTAGTTATTTGTGAAATTAAAAGTGAAGTCGAGATAACGACAATCAAGGTAGACCGCAGACTACGTATCACAGACTATTCAAGGATAACATTTTGTGTTCCAATTATATCTATCATATTAAGACAAATTTGAGAAATACAATCAAGGCATTGTTATATATGTTAACAAACAGTCCAACGAATTAAATATCAACAACCAGTTATAAGAATGTGGTTGTTTTCCTGAAATATTCGAACTGATTTTGTTTACTAGTGCTTGTGTACATGTAATTCTTCAATTTGCAACTCTTGTTGGTGACTCATTTCGTCCGATCAATTTTCCTACAATTGATTCTATTGATTTTATCTCAGTGTCTCAAAATCGCTTTCCATGATTGTCAGCCCGTCACCCTTTTCATGTGTATACAACATCAATGCCTTTGCAAGTGTTTACGACACCAGTCGACCTAATTCACACCATTGCATCAAATCCCGCATTGATTGAGGGGTAGCAAACATTGCAAATTACAAAATAATGGTATATTAGCAATTTGCATCTGTGATTATAAAAGCAAATGAGGGAAATCGAATGCAATAGCAACAAATTGTAGCATTTCTGCAGAAATGTACCCGATATCTATGTATAAATAGACTGTTGACAATGCCGTTAAGAATAATTGTGTTGAAGTGTTTAGAGCTACAACATTGTTTCATGGCATTTTGATTTCACGAATAGGACAAATATATTTACCGTCACCAGATAAAGTAGGTATTCTAAGTAAATTTTAGATACATATATCTTTTTAAAGTAATTAATCTGCACTTTGCGCACAAAATGGCGGATATTCAAAATGTTTCCGACACCTCTGCTATGACATAGGTTGTCACCCTTGAACTTTATAAACTGCCTCACAACAATTCCCCACTCCCATCTCCCTAACCCTCCTCCAAAATAAAATACAGAGGTTTTCTTTTATTTTTTTTTTAGGGTTTTCAATTCAAGATTGTTTCAAAGTGGCATTGCTTGGAAAAGATGGCAGACACTTTGTCAGCAGCAGTTATCAGAACAATCTACAACTCAGCAGCGCATCTATATGGAAAGTTGAACACAGATCAGGTATTTAACCCTTTACCACACAATCTCAAGTTTTAACAACCCTATGGAATAAGGCTTTTGAAAACATTATGGGAAAAGGAGAAAATGCTGGTAACCAGCATTTCTCCTTTTCCCATAATGTTTTCTACCCTTTTAAAGACCAGGGTTCATCATTTGGTCCATATTTCTCTGGTCATTTTTAAATGCTTTTAATTTGGACTAGTCTAGAATTTTATTGTGTGGTAAAGGGTTAACCCTAGCTTTACCAACAGCAAAACTTTTGGATGTGACCAAATTGAAACCATCTACAGACAACAAAATAAATGTGACTCAAAATTTGAAATTTGTGTTGGGTAGGGTAGAAAACATTGTGGGAAAAGAAGAAAATGCTGGTTACCACCATTTTCTCATTTTCCCACAATGTTTTCTAAAGGTCTCTTTATCAGGGTTGTTAAAGGTTGGGACTGTGTGGTATGATCAAACTGAACAAAATATGCAATCTGATCTGAGATCTACATTACGATTATCTGTACAGATATTCTCTCAACATGACATGAAATTGTAATACATGTATCTTGACAGTCTTTAAAGTCATTACCAAATGAAATTTTTAGACTTGTACTAATTGAAAGTATATGTAGACAACAAATTTAAGGTCTACGGCCCCTAACTCATTGGTAAACATTGACCTTTTTGTAAAGGCTATTCGGCCAATATTGGCAGCTTCCGCCTTTTAACATGAGAGTTAGGGGCTGTAGAGTTACTCACTCATCAGTAAATATTGTGTAACATTGAGGTTTTCATAAGGGCTATTCGGCCAATCTTGGTAGCTTCCATCTTTTAATATGTGAGTTAGGGGCTGTAGACGGTAAATATGGCTCAAAAGATGGGTTTGCCTTTGAAGATATAAAAAACATGTTTTTGAAACTTAAGAATGTGTGGTAAAAGTTTAAACTATCCACTTAGTATATTTAGCAACCTGCTGAGTAAATTTGCTGCAGGTATCTTTGAGAATACTCTTGTAAATTAGGCATTTTCAATATTCATTTTAAGGACTACGACCCCCTAATTCATCAGTAAACATCGTGTAACATCGATGTTGATGTTAAGGCTATTCAGCCAATCTTGGAAGCTTCCATCTTTTAATATGAGAGTTAGGGGCAGTAGACTCACTAACACATCGGTAAATATCATGTAACATCGACGTTTTCGTACAGGCTATTCAGCCAATCTCGGAGGCTTCCGTCTTTTAATATGAGAGGTAGAGGCCATAGACCTTAATTTGAATATGCCAATATGTGGAAAAATGAGGAATATGCCACAGTATTTTCTAATGTACATGTATTCTTCAGCATTACTCAAATGTATCCAACTGTTCCTAATGGCAAATTTTTAGACTTGCCATTTGCAGATGACAAATGTATCTCTTTGTATGAAATTGTCTTTGAAAGGGTAAAAAAACCTCGTTGGAAGAGGGGAGAATGCTAGTATCCAGCATTTTCTCCATTTACCAAAATGTTTTCAAAAGCCATCTTACTCAAGGACTTTAATCCTTAGGCTGCTAAGCACGACTCACTGACCTTTTGCTGACAGTGTGGATCAAGATAAGACTGCACAGAATTTCCGGTCTGAACTTGGATCTACACTGTCTGAGAAGGATTTATTATTTCCCTGAATAAAACTTTGAACTAGCAATATTTGGGTTTGTTCTATCGAAATGAAAATTTCATACCAGTTTTTTAGCAGGGTTAAAACTTGGGCGTGTGGTAAAGGGTTAAAGACCTAGATGCCAATGCCTTGCTGAGTCACCATTCATTCATTCATTCATTCATTGTGGTACATGCCGAGCCCCAGTAGCTCAGTCAGTAGCATGCAGGACTTGTGAAAAGGGGGTCATGGGTTCAATCCCTGGCTTGGCCAATTTCTTTCAGAGGATTGATGATAGTCATTGCGACAGGATTCATTCCTCTCACTACTGACCATTGTCCTGATGATCGTTATGTGGGAAAGCAGCCAGTGGCCTGGAAAGACTATTGTGCGGAGAAAACATTGATCGGTGTGATATAACCAAAATGATGTTGAAAACAGCATTAAACACTATACAATCAATCAAAGATTGTGGTACATGTCTTTTACGTAGGTGTTGATTTTATGCTAAAATTATGTATATGTAAAATGATAAATTTTGTTTAAAGTTTATTATTATTCCTTTGAAATCTGTTGCAGGGAGGGAATGAACTCGCCTATATGGAAATTTCGGGGATGATTACGGACTCGAGGTAGGTCAAAGTTGTCAGTCAGTTTTTAGCTGTACTATTGTTAAAGTTTTCTAAATTCATATGTATTTGGCTCAACAAAACTTTTATTAGTAGAGCTTAGAAGGTTTTAGTGTATTTTTTGTTTCATCATTTTGTGCATAAAATCCCTGTCTGCTATGCACTTCATCTTATCGGTATGGGCACAATAGGAGGAACAGTGGGTGCAAGACATTCATACTTATCCTGTTTGTACAAAGTTTTGCTACGTTTGAGTTTCCATATAACATCTTTCTATTTTCAAGTGTCTTTCTTTCTGAATATTTATGACAGACTATAAGTTAAGTCTTAAACACACAATCCAAACTTTCAAAAACCCTACGGCCAAAAAGGCTTTTGAAAACATGGTGGTGAAAGAAGAAAATGCTGGTAACCACACCATAGTCAAAAACCGTTATTTGACGCACATTTTATTTGTTGTCTTCAAGTTTGGATAAGTCTAAAATTTTTGTCGTTTGGCAATTAGTTAAAGCAATAAGGAAATAACAGTTTTAAACTTTTTCACAGTATAGAAGTTCATAAACAATGAAAAAGCAAATTTAATGTTTGGAAGGATTTGTTTCTAAAGCCTTTATTTTCAAACTAAGCACTAAAAGTTCTTTTGATGACTGAGAATGCTTTACCTTAGTATAAAGTTAATATAAACAAGTGAGGCTCAGTTAACTGATGGTAGGAATTTCCATTATATACATTCTGACAAGGGACAGGGGTTAAAACGAGAAATGGAAGTTTCAACTATCAGGTTGCTGGCAAAACTTCAATTGTAAAGAGGAAGAAAATATTCATTAATTATCCAGTAAAAAGTTCTTAAATATAAGCTTTAACTCAAGAAGACCTACAGACTGTAAAATCTAGCTGCTGACAATATCTTCCTTAAACTATATGTAAACTGTTAGGTTAAACAGGCATTATGGCATAAAGTAACAAATTTAGTGAAAATTGGATTGAAGCTCCTGGAAAACCTACTTTTAGCGTAATGGTTAAAAATAAATCAGAGTATTAGACTAAAAGTTCATAAACAAAACATCTTACATTGGGTTCATATAGGCAAGTGAGGGTCGGCAGACTGACAGTTGGAATTTCCATTACCGGTACATATGCATTGTGGCCAGGGACAGGGGTTTTCATAAAACAAATGGAAGTTTCAGCTATCAGGTTGCTGTCAAAAACATTTTCAAATTATATGCAACTACATCAAATATACATAAAGTATGAAAGTGTAAAGTTCATTTCAAGGTCAGACATAAAACATCAAAAAAGAGATCACTTATACAACTTCTGTACATAAATTTCACTTCGAAAACAAGAAATTTCTGAGCTATCAGGTTGTTCAAAGTAACATTTATCTTTTTTTTTTGTAAATAGGTCAAATGCACATCATGGAATCAATAACAAATCTTTCCTGTAGTTGAATGAGGATGCGGGCAAATAATCTTCTATCTTTTTAAACAGCATTTTCTCTTTTTTCCCCCACAATATTTTCTTTTGAGAAGGTTTTTAAAGAAAACGGTCATCATACATGCTTCATTTAATTTGTTGTCTGCATGTGCTTTCATTATGGAAGAGTCTGAGACTAAAGATTTAACCCATTTCCACATAATCCGGACTTTTAACAACCCTCACAAAGAAGGCTTTCGAAAACGTAGTAGGATAAGAAGAAAATGCTCATAACAAGCATTTTTTCCTTTTCCCACTATGCATTCTACCCTTTCAAAAACAAATTCTGCCATAATAGCTGCATTTAAGTTGCTGTCTGCAAATGCTTTGAATTTGGACAAGCAAAATTTTGGTTTTTTGGTAAAGTACTATTTAAGGTCTTTATCAGCAAATCAAACTTTGTACACTTGAAGCCAATGCTGTGAATGTCTTGCATCTCTGTTCTTATACATCTGGATTGTTGGCTCTTCATGCTGTGTTGTATCAAAATGAATGAAAAAACAAGTACCAGAAAACCTCTTCATAACAAACTCTAATAATTTTCTAAAATTTTCTAAATTCAAAATTATTTTTGTTTGTATATTTTTCATGCTTATTTCATACTTTAGAGGAGCTTTTGTGGACAGTGCTATCCCCACATTGATAACCTAGGTACCGGCCTGCAAAAGTGTACCTGATATGGCCGATGTACAGAGAGGATATAGGGCCTTATGCCTTTTCTGTTGCAAAGTATTTGCAGGTAAAGATAGTACTGTCATGGAGTGTGTTGGGTACCCTGGTGCAGAGATCATCTATAGAGATTATAGGATAGCTGCCTAGACTCATTAAAACCTCAACCCAACTAATTTACTTTACATATTTGCGCCCGTCTCTCATGTAAGACTGTCAGGCCAAGGCATGTCCGAAAACATTGTAATATAACCCCATAGTGACATCAACATGGCCATTTACATGCTGACACCCACATTGTATGGAGCAAGGAAGAAAATGGCCATCGACATGCCTCGAGAAAAAGCTCCTCCCTATATTGGCCACACCGCGCTAGGTGGACAGTCTTGTCTGATGTCTGGAGTGTATAAAGTAAATATTATATACGTGGGGTGATCAGAAAGAACGCGAACCACCCGATTATTTCAAAAACTACTTTACTTAAGATAACAAAAATTTGCACAGATGAACATTAATTACCTGGTTACTTACTCAAGCGTTTAAATGACGTCATAGGCAAATAAGAAAAGAGTGACGTCATTTCAATGACATCACATACTGCGTTAGCGGTTCACAATGTCGGATGACGTTTTATTTGAGCAGAGAGTAATTATAAAGTTTTACGTTAAACTCGGAAAGTCTTCATCGGAAATTAAGGCCGATTTAGATAAAGTTTATTAGGACTCAGCACTTAAGAAAACCAGTATTTGTAAATGGATTGGACGATTTAGAGAAGGACGCGAAACCGTTGAAAATGACCCTAAATCTGGCCGTCCATCAACATCAGTAACGGACAAAACTATCGCGGATGTGCAGCAGCATGTAAAGCAAGATCGTCGAGTTACTGTCAGGGAAATAGCTGACACATTTAGCATTTCCTATGGAAGTGCACAGGAGATTTTAAATGACAAACTTGGAATGTCGCGTGTTTGTGCAAGGTGGGTGCCTCGGCTACTGACGCCCGAGCAAATGGGGGTTAGGGTCGAAATTTG
This sequence comes from Hippopus hippopus, assembly GCA_946811185.2. Taxonomy (NCBI): domain Eukaryota; kingdom Metazoa; phylum Mollusca; class Bivalvia; order Cardiida; family Cardiidae; genus Hippopus; species Hippopus hippopus. Next base: position 43,680,825 of record OX328107.1, on the reverse strand, counting down.
TTCTGAAATTTTAGAACGCATTAGGAAAGAAGGATCAAACTTTACTGATCGTATTGTGACATGCGATGAAACATGGGTACACTTTTACGAGCCCGAATCTAAACAACAAAGCAGTGTATGGAAACATCCAACATCGCCGTCCCCTGTTAAAGCCAAACTTTCTAAGTCTGTTGGTAAAGTTATGTGCATCATGTTTTTCTCTTCTCAACGTTTTCTTCTAAATCATGTTGTACCTATACATACTACAGTCAATGCTGAGTATTATGCCAGCATTATTCGAATGAATTTAATACAGGCCATCCGAAAAAAACAGCCGGAACTTTTATGGAGAGGCGTCATTTTACATCAAGATAATGCTCCCGCTCACAAAGCCAAACTTGTACAGGAAGTTTTGAAAAAACTAAACATAGAAACATTAGACCATCCTGCCTATAGTCCAGACCTGGCCCCATGTGACTTTTGGCTATTTCCTGTTTTGAAAGATTCTCTACGTGGCACGCGCTACGAGAGCAGAGAGGAGCTAACCCATGCCATGACCGGGTCGTTGAGAGTGATGTCACGTGACGGGCTCGCGCACGTGTTTCGCGCATGGGAATCAAGAATGAATAAGTGCATAGAACACAAAGGTGGTTACTTTGAAAAACAGTAAACATTCCAAGTTGATTTTTATAACAATATTCCGATAAAGGCACTGGTCCGCGTTCTTTCTGATCACCCCTCGTATTGTCAGCATATAAAGTAATGGTTTCTACTTATTCCCATACAGGGTTTTTGGTTTTGGTCTTTGAGAAAAAAGGACACAGCAGAGAGTAGAATGGTCATTACAAAGCTGACACCAAAATGAGCATTTGTTTTGAAAAAAAAAATGACCGTGAACATGCCTTTAATATATCCGCTAAAATATTAGCCACACTGTGCTATGTGAACAGTCTTGTCTGGTTGAATGGTTATAATGCAGAATGCAATATTGCGTCAGCTTAAAGGGAAAGGAATTAAATAAATTTTACATTAATGAAGTTATTTCTTATCATCAAAACATAATTCTTTGAGAGCTACAGGCTAAATCAAATGACCACTTTGGCCTACTTGGGGATGTGGATGTAGTTCCTTACCTCTGTTTTTGTTTAATTTTAGGTAAAGTACAGATCTAGAGCAAAACAGACAGACCATGGCAGGCAAAACTGAGATGATATTTGAAAGCTGAATCATTTGGTGACATACAATATACAAGTGTAAAAAATACAGTCCCAGCGATTACCACATCATTCTTCACATCCCTACTGTAGACAGATTAACTCTTTACCAAATACCAAAAAAGTAGGCTTGTCCAGATTGAAAGTGTTTGCAGACGACATATTAAAAATCTGTCACTCAAATGCAGTGTGATGTGGTTTTCTTAAGATATTTTACAAATTGATACCACATTATGAAAAATGAAGTACATGGTATCTTTAAACGTTAAACAGAATAACATCTCACAATATTTGAAAGACATAGATTTTTGTAATAAAATATAGAACTTTTAAATTTAGGACATAAATATAAAACATGCTGGATGACTCAGCAACGAGGCAATCCTCATTGCTAAGTCTACTAGCACTTACAATCATATAATAGATATATTCCAGATTTTTCTGCTTTAATTTTTAATTCTTGTTCATGAAGTATTACGCTGCTCAAAAAAATTAAAGGATCACATGTCCTCAACTTCGATCTGAAGATAATTTTTTCAGTCCAGGACTATGCAAATAATTTTCTGCTCATAAGTTCATTCAGTCTTAACACTGTAAAATCTCAGAGCAGACAAAACAGTTTGGTTTGCACAAAAGATGTATGGGCTATTCTTGTCAAAGCCGTTTTTTTGATATGTCACACAGGCTTTTAAGAGAATCGGAGGTGTCATTATTTCATCTCGTCCTCTTCTTTCATTAGATTTGACAAGAATATGAACAAAAGATTGGAAAAATATGAGCTGTTTAACAAAACAACAAGGAAAACAAATTTCTTGATTTTCTTCTTAACATGGCTTATCAGCATTTAAAATGAGACGAACAAGAAAACTAGCCATTTTGTCTAGTAAGAATGTAAGCTGATGGTTTTCAGAACACAAAGACCGAGTGTTTAGCAGAGTGAAAGACTTGAATTTTAGCATTTGTGTGATCCTTTAATACTTTTGAGCAGTTTATTAACTTTTAAATTACCACTTAGTTCTAACAACTATTGATAATACATTACCTTTCAAGCACGCTAAATGACCATAGATGTCGATGCGCCATTAAACACCATTTGACCCTTTACAGCATAATGCAGACTTTTAATGACCATGAGAAGAAAGCCTTTTGAAAACATTGTGGGAAAAGAAGAAAAGGCTGTTAACCATGTCTTCTCAAAGAGAAATCGAAACATTTGAGCTACACTGAAATTGTCGTCTGCAAATGCTTTCAAATTGGACAAGGCTAAAATTTTGTCGTCTAGTAAAGGGTTAAAAACAATAAGAAATGAAGTACATTTACATGTAGTTTGTTTTTTAATTAACCCATTACCGAAAACCCAAATTTTAGATTTGTCCAATTGGTAAGCATTTTCAGAAGGGTAAAAATAACTGAGGAAATGAAAGTACATGTAGCATTTTTCTTCTTTTCAATGTTTTCAAGAGTCTACTAACTCAGGGTCATAAAAACATGTTTAACTCTCACTGCCAATGTCGCCTTGGATAAGTTTTGCGGATGGCGTAGATCAAGATCAGATTGCACAAAATGTGCAGACTGATTTTTGATCTACACCTTCCGCTACTTCATGTTCATCTTTTACTAGAGTCAGCTCCAAACCCAACGTAAATTTATTTAAAGCCGTCGAAAAAAGGAGAATGTATTTGAGCCATGCTCTGGGAATAGGGGGCTTAATGCATTTGCGAAAAGTATCGACCCATGTCAGCCTGCACTGTCCGTGCAGGCTGACATGGGCGAAACTTTACACTATCTTTAAATTTTCTGCATGTCAAAGGATCATTCTACCTCATGATTCAGTCGGTTGTTTCAAAAAATGGATTTTATAGATCCATAATTATGTAATAACTTGCTTGGTATAATGGATGGCAGAGATGCATTAAGCCCTCTTTTGCCAGAGCATGGCTCGTTTAATTGGTAGTGAGAGAGTTAACCCTTCGCTTGCTAAATAACAAATAAAAAACTTTTAAGCTGATAGTAAAAACACAAACTTTGCTATTTCAAAGGTTTTTTTTTTGAAGGAAAATATATCCTTATCGGACATTGTAGATCAAAGATCATACTGCACGTTCTGTGCAGTCTGATCTTGATCTACACTATCCGCAAAAGGTCAATAAGTCGCGCACAGCAGCCAAAGCGTTAATAGATAAAGGATTCAGTTGTAAGGGGATGTAGTGGAGCGAAATGAAGCATATCAGCCAATCAAAACGCAGTATAGCGCATAGATGATATTTGTGCTGTCAAATGACAAGATTGTCTTGAAAGCAAGATTCAGTTGTTTTGTGTTTGATCCATTTTCCATCATTATTTCAGTCTTATCATAGCCATCAACCCACTAATCCGTGCACTCCTGGAGTTTCTATAACCAGTACTTGGCACAATATTCCTCCCAAGCTACTGTCTGCCTTTTCTCGTAACCACCGTTTAAACAACGTTGAAACTAGTGGTAAGAGTGGCATACATCGTGTAGCAATGACTATTATCAATCTTCTGAAAGTAATTGGCCGAGCTGGGAACTGGAATCGGCCACCTCCAGTGTCAAGCCCTGTACGCCACGGCCTGAGGTATTGGGCTCTAGCTACTTACAAACTCGGTTGAAAAAAAAAGTTTAGCCATGAGAGATAAATGGCTAATCTCAATACTCTAAAAAGAGTTTTATACAACCACACCGTCCCAAGATGTAATGATCCTGAGGTAGAAGGCTTTTCAAGGTTGTGTTGACCAGACCAAACTAGCGGAGATAGACTGCGTAGTGTTATCTTGATCGGCACTGTCTGTATTAGCAACTATAGCTGAACCTAGCGTTTTAGCCATTAACCAATCAATTCCGAATTTTAACAACCCCCGAGCCAGAAGGCTTTTGAAAACATTTTAGGACAAGGAGAAAATGCTGATAACCAGCATTTTAACCGAGAATGTTTTTGACCCTTTCAAAGACAAATCCACTGATTTTCTCCTTTTCTCACAATGTTTTAACTCTTTAAAAGACAAATTCCTTCGTTTGAGTCATGTTTCATTTTTTTTTAAATGACTTCAAATAGAACAAATCTGAAAATTTATCTTTTGGTAAAGATTTAAATAACAACTTTAACCTATTGCTGTACAAATACGGTTGATTGTTTAGGATAAAATATGGAAACGAGTGCAATAACTTTTTACAAGTTATCTTCTTTTCAAAAAAATATTTTTTACACCACTCAATCAGTTTCTGCTACAAAGAGTATTAACAGTAAAAAGAATGACAGTACTAGATCCAATATATTAATATTGACATAGACTATGAATATTGTGGAAAAAGGGAGTAAAACAAACGAATATTCCTTTACAAATGACTTAAAAAGTTAGCTTCTGCATAATTATCATTTACGTATACACTCATTAAAACCCCAGAGAAATAGCCTCTTCTAAAATTGCTCAGTGGGAAAAGGTAATACTTAACCCTGTACCACACAGTTCCGAGATTTAACGATCCTGTAGTAGAAAGCTTTTGAAGACAACTTGTAAAAAGTTATTGCATCTATATTGTATTCCTTTTCTCGCACTGATTTTGATCCTTTTAGAGACAGATTTCATCGTTTGAGTCGCCTTTTATTTGTCTTAAAAAAACTAAATTTAGACAAGTCTAAAATTTTGTCGTTTGGTGAAGAATTAAATTACAAATTTAACCTATTGTTGTATAAAATACGACTTCTAAAGACCATGCAGTTGATCTCTAACTTTTTCAAACAACTCGTTTTTTTAAATCAGTCAGTTTCTTGCATCTTCCAAATGTTCCCCTTATAACAACTTTCATATATTCATTGTTCATTGTTAAGAATTAGTCTAAACAGTGAGGGGCTAATTGCTGATTCTTCCATATTTAAAACGACGCAACCTGCAAAAAGCATAACCGCAAAAAGGTTGTACCCATCTTTATGTATCAAAATATAGTTCAATGCATGGATAGAACTATTAATAGTAGTAGACATAGTGAGAAAAGGCGACATCGCATTACCGAATAGAAATCGGCGCCACACGGTCTATGGAATATTCGGAACAAAACATTTTCTCCTTTTTGTTCGATCAAAACCAACTTTAAATGGATGCTTTCTTATATGCTGAATCTGTAACTTTTCGTGTGCATAAAACAATGTACATTTACTCTAACGGTTCTGAGCATTATTCAAAATTAATATATGTGCTATAAAATCGGGGTTTTTTTTTTTTCTCCTTCTCCCCCACTTTTTTTTTATTTCTTTAATCGTAGGAAGTGGAAATTATACAAATCAAAACAATCAAACCACACACACAAAATACAATTTGTAAATTCTGACTTAATTACCTCATCAAGATATAACCTTTAGCTTTTTACTAAACGACTAATTTCTAAGTTTTATTTTTTCAAGTTGAAAGCATTTGCAGATGACAAATGAGGTACATAATGAAACTTGCTTTTGAAAGGGTAGAAAACATTGTAGGAAAATGAGAACATGTCGATCACAATGATTTTCACCTTTCCGTCTGTTTTCAAAAGCCTTCTTTCTCAGGGTCGTAAAACCATGGAATTATTTGCTAAGGTACTAGTATTTAACTGCATATAGCACATTTTCCCGTCAAAAGTTGAACTCGTTACCAAATGACGAAATTTTGGACTCGATCAAGTTAAAAGCATTTGCAGACAACAAATTAAATGCAACTCAAATTATAATGCCTGTCTTTGATACAGGAGAAAATGCTGGTTACCAGAATTTTTTCCCTTTCCCACAAAGTTTTCAAAAGGCTTTTCTTTCAGGTCCGTTAGACTCGAAAGTGTATGATGAATTTAGTGTTAAACTGGAATCCCAAAATGCCGAATTTTTTGCTGGATGCAGCAACCTGTTGATCTAGTAATATCAAGGATTTTTAAAAATCGACGCACAGAATCGATCAGGTCCAAGATCAGACTACTTGTTTTGTGCAGCTTGTTATAAATCTACACTGTCAACAAAAGTGCATTTGGACGAATTAGAATTCAAGATGAGACTACTTTTTTTGCAGTTTATTAATTATTGGTCTACATTGTCAGCAAAAAGTGCATTTAGACGCACAGAGCAGTTTAAGGGCCGAACAGCAGGGATCAGTAATGTTTCAGAGAATCCAAACTTGACCCTTCAATGGTCTTTTCCAAAGAAAAATCTTGCTGTATCTGATGACCAATGTAAATCAAATTTTTCTGAGCACTCTGATATGGGTGCACATTCTGTGCAGCCATATATTGATCTTCAAGGAGACAAAGGGTTTAGGCTGAAATCCGAAAAAATAAACGCCAGGGCAGATATACAGTCTAGGCAAGGATTGTAAATTTGATGCAGGCTACTGTTACGTAATGTTATGCTTCTCTTATCTTTTATAGCTGCGGGATATCAAATATGGATTACTAGTATATACACGGTTTAAGTTCGCCAAACTCCGGAAACTCCCGAACCTTTACGTATGATATCGATTATTCTCATCGATTTCTTGGTATGCGAGACTGCTGATAAGGCATGTCCGTGAAAGTTGGCTATGCCTGTCCGTCCGTCCGCCCAAATTCTGTCCGCCTAAATCCCGTCTGTCTATCCACCCGTTCGTCCGTGTGTCTAACAGACAGACAGAGATGGGGAGAGACGGAGATAGACATCAAATGAGACAGAGACAGAGAGACATGGAACCAGACAGACAGACAGATATCAAAAGTCTCAGTCTGTTGCCTAAATTCAATGCCCTGTTGTATTTGCTCGTTTGTTTCCTTCAATTATGCAACCCGGTCACTCGACCAGGTCACTAAATACTGCTCGTCTGGGATGTAATGAAAATGTCGAAATATCGTACGCATAAAGTCTTTATAGGTTATTAACTGTTTGCTGTCAAACTTTTATTGTTTTAGACCAGCCCTAATAGTCCAGGTGGTTGAGCAGGAGACTTGTTAACGTCAAATCTCTAGGCACTTATCGGTATGGGTTCGATCCCCTCGGCTGGCCACCTGCAATTACTAAAACGTCTTTCGTATGCGACATAAAACCGAGATCCATGTGCTTAATATATGGCCTGCAACACGCGAAAAGGGGTGGTCGGACGTTTGCGTAGAGTATCGTCTCGGATCAGCCAGCGCAGTTCTCGCAGGCTAATCCGAGACGGCACTTTCCTACTACATTAGACTTTGTCCTGCAGTAGACTTGCGCAAAACTACTCGTCACAACTCGGCCGATTCTGTACCTATATCTTTCCTCGTTTGTATAACAGTCGTTTCCATTTGAACTGCCAATCACGTGATCTTATACATGGCGGCGCCACTGTCAGTCGTATAGCAACGACATAAACAACCTCGATGAAGTTATTCACATCTATCTGTCTGTCGGTGAAAACTTCAATCGCAATAGATAAACTGCGTTAAAAAATGAATGTACGAACTGTTTGTCAACTGAAATACAGTTAGAAAGATTTCGATAGAAAATTGAGACTCAAGTTTTCTTTTTTACGAGGAGCCTTACAATTTTCAGAGTGGTAAACCGGCGTGTTTCCGGCGGTGAAATGTACCAGATACAGCCGAGGGACTTGATAGCTCCCATCACCCGAGGTATGCCGAATGGTGCAAAACAGAAAATTACATAAAAACGGAAATTGTCGGATTGTCTGCGCGGACTGCGCAGGCTGATGCAGGACGATACTTTACGCAAATGTCTGAAAGCCCCTTTTGGCTTGTTGCAGTATGCTAAAAAGCCAGGCGTAACTTGGGACGGATTTCCTGTGTATCTTGCGCTAACCCCCTGTCAAAGACAGTTTTAAATCACCATTTGAGATACGTCTTATTTGTCGCCTGGAAATGCTTTTTTGTCCAGTCCAAAATTTTGTCGTTTGGTGCAGAGTTAAAACGGTGTTGTGGTTTGAAATGGTTAGCAGAAACGCCAGGATTGGCCCGTCGTATTGATCTCTCTCTCCCTCCCTTCCTGTTTCTCTGCCACGTCTCTCTCTCTCTCTCTCTCTCTCTCTCTCTCTCTCTCTCTCTCTCTCTCTCTCTTTCTCTCTCTCTCTCTCTGTCTCTCTCTCTCCTTCCTGTCTGTCTGTCTGTCTGTCTGTCTGTCTCTCTCTCTCTCTCTCTCTCTCAAACTTGAATAACTTGGGGAAAAAAAAGACAAAAATACATACATAAATCGAAACTCACCATTATTTCTCAGTACTCCATGCATAACAGGACTTGTATATGACATCTGTGGACACGGCAATCTCTCACTGTACCTCACTTTGTCTGTCTGTATGTTGACAGGAGACTGGTATTCTCCCGCACAACTGTCCGGATAGGTATATTTCCAGTTGTACACGCCTAGGAGTGTAATATTTGAAATATTTTCTATCCTATCTTAGCTCTTTACCAAACAACAAAATCTTAGACTTGTCCAAATTGAAAGTATTTGCAGACGACAAATTAAATGGGACTCAAAAACTGGAATTTCTGTATGGAAGTGAAGAAAACATTGTGGGAAAATGAGCAAATGCTGGTTACCAGCATTTTCTCCTTTTCTCACAATGTTTTCAAAAGCCTTATTTCTTTAGGATATTAAAACTCAGGATTGTGTGGTAAAGGGTTACAGGCCCAGTATCGGTAAAAAGTGAACTATGCGGGTGTTAAAATGCATTTTAATTGAATTCATACCACATTAAAGTATGGAAACTATTGTGAAGATGGCAATCTCTAATTAAGAATTTAGTCAAAGTGTAAGTCGCTGGGAGAAAAAATAAATTTTAAAACCACTTTAGAAGTAAACAAAAGATCGAAAGACCTGACAACTTTTGACCTTTTTTTTTTTAAATTCATTTTTTCTGCCGGCGACTAACACTTGGACCGACTGTACAGTTACAGATTGTTATCTTCACAATAAGTGCGATACTTTAAAATGGTATGATTTAAATTAAAATGTATTTTAACACGTACATTATTTTTAGTTTTGGTCGCCCTGAACTTTTCAACTTACAACAAAATTTCAGATTCGTTATGGCACATTGAAAGCATTTGCAGAGAACAGTGCTACAAGTGGCTAATATAGAGGGATTCGTTTTTGAAAGGGTAAAAAAAATATTGTGGGAAAAGGAGACAAATGCTCTTTACCAGCATTTTTCTCCTTTTCCCACAATTTGTTCCGACGCATTCTCCTGTTAAAAGCATTAACATACGGGATTGTTTGGAGTTAATTCTTGAAATTCTAAAATAGATCTACTTCTTAAGCTCCCTGAAACCGATTCGCTACAAGCTACATTTTTTGATAATCAACTTGAACTAAGTTTTGATGCTCAATTACAAACGAAAAATAGCGGCAGAAGGATAAATCACTCGATATGACAGATTTCTCCTTTTTGCCATGATGTTTAACTTTTTACCAAACAACAAAATTTTAGACTTGTCCAAATTCAAAGCATTTGCAGACGACAAAATAAACATGCCTCAAATATTGAAACTTGACTTTAGAAGAAGAGAAAACATTGTTAGAAAAGGAGAAAATGCTGGTTACCAGCATTTTCTCCTTTTCCTACAATGTTTTCAGAAGGCTTCTTCTAATTGGTCGTAAAAACCAGGGATTGTTTGGTAAAGGGTTAAAGCAACAGTTTTCTGTAAGTCGCGGACAAAAATATGTGTGCCACGCCCAGGCAAAAGGAGGTTCAATGTATCTCTGCGATACATTCCATAAAATCCATTTTGTCCAACAACCGACTGAATCTTGAGGTAAGATGGACCTTTGACATGCAAAAAGATTACAGATAGAAAAAAGTTTCGACCCATGTCCTTTTTACAGATGTATCAAGCCTCCTTTTCAAAGGGTATGACTCATTTATTATAAAAAGGGAAAAAGAAAAGAGATCTCGAAAAGTTCAGAAGTTAACCTATGAAGTTATTTGAAACTACATTTAAGTGACATCCATCAAAATTAATTTTGGTTTCAAAATATTTTTCGAAAATCTGAACAAAGACTAGTGATTGTCATTCGCGGGCAAAAATGGCTTTGATATTAAAATTTAGATAGAAATAGAAAAAATAACGAAGTTTATGGGGTTTTCTCATATAACTGAGTCGTGATTTGGGAAAAGGGAGTTCAATGCATCTCCACGCTGCATGATACCAAGCTAGTCGTCATATAATTATGTATCCATAAAATCCATTTTGTATAACAACCGACTGAATCATGTGCTACACTGGTCCTTTGACATACAGAAAAATGACCAATAGCAAAAAAATGACCCAGGTCAGCCTGCGCTTTAACCTGGTTTGTTACTTTTTGCAGTCCCCTTTTCACAGTGCGTGACTTATGTATTATCAAAAAATGAGAAGAAATCTTGAAAAATTCAGAAGGTACTGCGAATCATTAGAATATTATAGATCCATAAAAAAAATCCATTTTGTATAACAACTGACGTATTGCAAATAAGTATCGACCCCGGTCAGCCTGCGCGGACTGCGCAGGCTGACATGAAGCGATACTTTTTACAGATGCATTAATCCTCCTTTTCAAAGAGCATAGCCAATGTATTACTTAAAAAAATATATGAGCCATGCTCTGTGAAAAGGGGGCTTAATGCATCTGCGAAAAGTATCGACCCAGGTCAGCCTGCGCGGTCCGCGCAGGCTGACCTGGACCGAAACTTTTCGTTATTCAATCATGAGATGGACTGGTCCTTGGGTCAATTTTCTGTATGCCCAAGGACCAGTCTATGTCATGATTAAATTAGTTGTTAAAATGAAGTGGGTCTTATGGATCCCTAGGTATGTGATGACTTGCTTGGTACCATGGATCACGGAGATGCATTAAGTACCCTTTTGTCAGAGCATGGCTCATATCTAAAACTTCAGAAGTTACCCTGGAAAGTGTTTGAAACTACATTAAAGAGACATGCATCAAACTTCGTTTCAAAATAATGCATAATGCATTCGTAAAAGTTATCGGCTCAGGTCAGCCTTCATACTGTGTGAAGGCTAACCTGGGTCTGAACGTTTTGATACTTGTCAATTTTCTGCTAGTCAAAGGTCCAGTCTACCTAATGATTCAGTCGGTTGATAGACAATATTTATTTTATGGATCCATAATTATGTAATGACTTGTTTGGTATAGTGCATCACGGAGATGCATTAAACCCTCCTTTTGCCAGAGCATGGTTCATATATTTTCTTCCCCTACCCCCCCCCCCCAAATATAAAAGAAACGAGTCAAAATCTAATTGCATGCCCCTTTAATATAACTTTGAAATTCTATGGTCAAACGTGTTGAGTGCAAGTTTAGTTTTCAAAGACTGGCCTCGATTGCTTGGGGTAAAAACGTTTTTTTTTTTTTTGCAATAAGAATCGGGCTGAAGAATATAACATTTTTATGACATATTTAATATTAACACTTTCGCGGTACACTTTATGTAAATTTGTTACATTTAAAGAGACATCTTTACAGCCAGAGAGTAAACAAACGCTGTTAAAACTTGATGGTATTATAATCTAGTCAGCTGTGTAAACGTAGATTAAAAAATCAATATAAGGTGTATGGGGTAAAGAAACTGTAGGGATTTGTCTTCGATTTAAACCGGAGACTGTGGTTGTTATGTCTATGGCTAGCCGCAATAGGCCTTTCCGGAAACTAGGTAGCCTCCCCTTGAGTACTCTTCGATGACGCATGCGCACAAGCGTAACTTCTACTTCCGAGGGCTACACAAGCACGAAAGCTATAATATGGAAGTAGAGACCAGGGATCGTATATACACAACAAGATCCCTGTAGAGACTAAGAATGAACTTACCCTTTGTAACATGTGTTAATGTCCAAATCTATCCACAAATGAACAACCCAACGGTGAATTGAGATCAAAAACAGTTCAGAAGAGTCTGTTTAATCCTTTACCAAACAATCCCCGGGTTTTAACGACCCCGAGGAAGATGGCTTTCGGAATTGTAAGGGAAAAAAAAAGCTGATGGACAAACTTTTCTCTCTTTCCCACAATGTTTCTACCTTTTCAAAGAAAAAAAATCCATAATTCGAGTAACATTACCTCATAGTTGGTAAATGCATTCAGTATACACTGGCTTAAAATTCTGTCGTTTGGTAATGGGTTAATGTGACACGTGCGCGGTAATTTGTACATTACGGCTCTTCGGTCGCCCACCCGGCAGTGCGATACCGAGATCAAAGGAACACACCGAATTAACCCTTCACACATTTAAATGAAGAATAATTTTTGAGGTATGTCTTTTAAACCCAAAAAGATGATGGAATATAAGTATTTTATGAAGGGAGACTGGAAGATTTAAAATTTGAACTAAAGCTACATTAGTTATGTTCATGATCTAGACTAATAGTTATGATATTTGTCTGAAGGAACATGATAATTTTTTGAGTTCAGGATTTTCTTGACAATTTAAGGTATGCATGTAGTGCTGTAATTGCGGTAAATGGACTGTTCCTGCCTCTTTAGAGACACTTATTAACCTTCTACCAACCAAACAATCCGGAGTTTTAACGACCCTGGGACAGAAGGCGTCTTGAAAAATATTTGAAAAGGAGGAAATGCTTGTAACCAGCATTTTCTCATTCCCCGCAATATTTTCCACTTTTTCAAAGGCAATTTCCACCATCTGACCCACGTTTAATCTGTCGGCTTCAAATGCTTTGGATTTGAACTAGTCCAAAGTTTTGCCGTTAACCGAACCCTGTAGCTAAGTCGGTAACGTATATGGTTTGAAACACTGGGATCATTGGTTCGATTTATTTACATAAAATGTTGAAAGTTATATTATTTTGAATCTAAAACAGAGAAATGGATAGTCCGTTTATTTAAATCTGAAACCCCATATAGTTTGAATTTATTAAAAAAATATCCATAACACCCCCCCCCCCCAAAAAAAAGCAACAAAATTTATAAATGCTTTTTTGTCACCCTCCTGTTTGAACTACCAAATACTGTATATGACTTTTACAACAAGGTCAATTTAAATTTCAAACATTTCATTCCTCTTCCAAAAAAGATAATTCCAGCTTTATTATGAGTGGCGAAATTGCCGTAATTGCTTTCGTTGAGAAGCTGGTAAAGGGTTAGCTGGGTGTTCTTTGATCTCGGTTATTCACGGACAAAGTGGGTGACCTACAGAAGCGTTTCGGCACACATACTAGGTGCAGATTAACACATACGTGTCATATTACAGGTGGCCCTTCAGATTTTGGGACGAAAACTTTACAGAAATACAAAAAAATCATCCTTATACTCCCAAAGCCTTTTAATTTTCATTCATAAAACCCCAGTAGTCGAAAACCATCCGACAACAAGAGAAATTCGAGATTTCTTACGGCCCAGGTCGACACCGACGGGAAACACGGTCTATTTTTACATGAGTAACTCGCTCATTTACATACCGGAAATACACAGACGAAGCTTCAAACACAGCGTCCGAAGAAGACATTATGGAAAATAATTACATGTTTGTTATGTTATGGAATTTAAGCGTCGTTAGTCACGTGCCAGTCACTTGACATTCCCACAATGCTTTTTTGATTTCTGGCGCGAAATCTAAAAATACCTTAAGAGGCTAAGTAGCCTTTTAAGGGAATACCATCAAAAAAATTTTTTTTGTAATTTTATGATTCTTAATTATTGATGATTTGTACTGTTTTTCCATATAAAGTTCAGTGATATATATATTTTTTAATTTGGTGAGATGTGAAAAATCTAAATACCCACCTTTAAAGTCTCGTTCCATTTCAATCTTATGTTGATCAGTTGTAAATATAGGATTTGGAATTATTTAAAAAAATGTTACAGAGGGTAAGTCCATTTTAAATTCGACGCCAAATGATGTATTTTTCCTGTCCGAACACATTCTGTTCTCATATGCAATGTTATAGGTCACTGTTTTAACTGCATGTCGGAATTCATTGGGTTTTTTTGTTCTCGTTTTTAATTCCTTGTCCTTTAAACTAGGGATCGTATATTTTATGATCCATGGTAAAACCAAGGCAGTCTGCGAAAAATCTGTTATTTCTATCGCGGGGCTTCGTTTTCGTCAGTAATAACATTTCTTGTGTCTTTCGAAAGTGATAGTTGATGCAACTACCGACACTGCAGAGGTTTCTTTTTTTTTTGTATATGAATGACGTTATCTTAACTGCAACAAGTTTAGGCGTCTTCTTCACCATTGTCCGAGACATTCAACAGAATTTAATTGAACAAATCTTACGTTTGCCAACAGTGTGCGATACAGGGCAGCAGGTCATACATGTTACTTATCTCTGAGTAATAATTTTTAGGAGCGAGATATTCAAATTTTTGAAATTTAACTGGATGACGAAAATCACGAATGATTTTTTTTTTTGTTCGGCATTGTTATCACAGGGACTCGGCAGATGATAATTTGTGTTTAAAGACAACATTTCGATAAAAAAAATCCGAATAGCACATATAAATATTTATATACAGATATTCGGATTTTTTTTTTTTTTTCGAAATGTTCTCATTAAGCACAAAGTAGCATAATCATCATGTGCTGAGCCCCTATGATTGTTATGATCGTAGTCCCCGCAAATGGGGATTTCCACAAGGGAGATAATCTTCGAAGGGAAGTAACCGAGTTTCCGTAAAGGCCTATAGAATGAAATGCATTTTCTATCTGCCGTAATCTGTGCAACCTTACAACCATCAGGGGCAATATTTGGCATAGAGATACAAGAGTGATTATAGTTTCATAAAATAAAGAAAAAAACGGTTAAAAACTGGATGGAAACAAGTGAAGATGTATGTTTAAGGATAGGGCACCCTAATGGGATTCGTGTAACATCGCCTATCATCGCTGAAAAAACGTACGGATTCGGCTGAGACTCGGGTAATCCATAATCGATCGGCCGAAAGACGCTGGTTCCCGCATCGATTACGGATTACCCGAGTCATAGCCAAATCCGCACGATATTTTGGCGATAAAAGGCGATGTTACACGATTTCCATTAGGGTGCCCTAACCGTAAATAAAACGGACTCACCCAGTCTGTTGTTGGGGTCTGTGTCATAATTAAATTGCGTCTTACTGTCAACAAGCCATTGGTATAACGTGTGAGATCGGACTTCAGGAATGAGCGCCAAAAAAAGTAGTACCAGTCGCCAGTGTATTGCCTCCATAGTTCTTAAAGTAATCATTTATTGGCCTGCAACACGCGAATAAGGACATTCGGACATTTACGTAAAGTGTCGTCCTGCGCAATCCGCGCAGGCTGATCCGAGACGACACTTTCCGATTGTGTGTGATTTTCTGTCTCACGCAAGTTTACTGTAGGACAAAATCTGATGTTGACGTAAAGTGCCGTCTAGGATCAGCCTGCGCGGACTACGCAGGCTGATCCGAGACGACACTTTACGCAAATGTCTCAAAACTCCTTTTCACATGTTGTAGACCAAGTATTATGATGGCAGTTTTTCTAAAACTGCTCAGTGCAAAACTAGTGAAATGTATGAAGAAAAAATCCGTCTAAAAGATAACCCTTTACCAGAAATGCCCTTTGTTTAAACGAGCCCGGCCGGGTAGCTCAGCTGTTAAAATATCTGACACGTGATCTGGTGGTTTTGGGTTCGATACCCTATTTTAGCAAACTTTCTTTCCAATCATTTTTCGCCTCTCGCCTCTGATCGGGCTAGAAAATAGATTACATCAGGTCAAAAAGTAGGTCCATGCGTGGGCCAAATCCTAGAAAGAACCTTGTGTACGCTCTAGAGGCCACATTTTCAGTCAAATACATGTACATGTATCTCATGAAAAGTGATCAGAGTGTATGTCTTGAAGATGTCTTGAACAAGTACGAAGATGGTCACGTTGGAGCTGAAAACAGGTCACTGAAACAAATCTTACAAATACACTCTAGGGGCCACATAATCTGTCCATACTCATAGAAGATGCTAAAAATGTTTGTCTTGATGACATCTCGCCTGAGTTTGAGAATGGGTTAAAAAGAAATAGGTCTCATGAAAAAATAGGTCGCTGGGATAAATCTTAGAAAATCTAGTTTACACTCCAGAGGATGTTTGTCGTATAAAACTAGGTCACTGGGACAAATCTTAGAAAAAACTTTTTTTACACTGCAAAGCAACATTCTCTGTCAAAAACTCTTGAAAGTTAAGCACAATTCTTGTCTCAATATACTCGTAATCTCAGTAAAGTTTGAAACTGGTTCTCATTTAGTCATAAAGTAGGTCACTGGGACAAAGCTGAGATAACCTTGGGTACACGCCCGAGGAAACATTTTCAGTCCAATACTCATTAAAGTTGGTCAGAATGTTTTTCTTGTTGATACCTCGGCTAATACAAGAAAAAATGTCAAAAAAGGGTAAGTCGGTGGGACAAATCTTTGAAAAATCTAGTTTACACTCTACAGGCCAGATTTTCAGCATAATACTGATGAGTATTCGTAAAGGTATAGTGGCAAGCTCAGGTGGGCGATTCAGGGCCATCATGCCCCGTTTTATCCAGTCAGAGCCTTGAATAGCAATCTATTCATTTTCATAATATTGTCAACATATCGAAACGAAAAATCAGCTTACTTTTCTGGATAGTTATACATGTATACTGCAAGAACTGTATCGGATCATAAAAGGAACCTTAAATTAATCCTTGTTGTTTAAACACTTAACTCTTTCACTACTGAATAAATAAATTGCATTTTCTCAAAGGCTAAAAATACATTATCCTCCGCAAGATCAAGAGACAATTCATTCATAATCTAGAATAAAGCAGTGGAAAGTGTAGATCAGAGATCAGACTGCACGTTCAGTTCAGTCTGATCTTGATCTACACTGTCCACAAAAGCTTCCGGTGTCGTCTATGGTATGGAAAAAGTTAAAGGCATACAGGTGGCCAAAAGCAAACAACTCAATATTCAAATTTCAAACAAATCTAATTCATACCATTTAAGGTCTACGACCCCTAATTCATCGATGAATATCGTGTAACATCGACGTTTACGTAAAGGCTATTCGGCCAATCTCGGCAGCTTCCGTCTTTTGATATGAGAGTTAGGGGCTGTAGACTCACTAACTCATTGGTAAATATCGTGTAACATCGACGTTTTCGTGAAGCCTATTCGGCCAATCTCGGAAGCTTCCGTCTTTTCATATTAGAGTTAGGGGCCGTAGACCTTAAATGTCTATGTCTATGTTAAAGTTGGCAACTTTCGTTCTAGTTTTAGAATACATTTTTTCTGTCAGTGACTGTGATTTGATAGATTCCACTGTAAAACATCATCAGACTCCTCGTTATATTCATACTACGAAATGGTATGAAATAAATTTGTCTTCGGTTTGACGCTTTGCGCCCCCCCCCCCCCCGTTTGCATTTGGTAATTAATGAGCCTATAATCTAAGTAATGAATCAAAGACAATTTTCAGTCAATACTTCAGAACACAGCATTGCAATTTCAAAGCTCTTTTCATCGTATAAAGCTTACCATGTCAGACAGCGAAGATCTGAGATCAGACTACACGTTCTGTGCATTCTGATCTTGATCTACACTATCTGCAAAAGGTCCAGACAGTCGCACTTAGCAGCGTAAGGGTTGGGGTTGTCATATAAATGTCAATCATCAACACTTAGCTAACCACAAAATCATAAACTTTTCCAAATCGAGAGCAATTGCAGATGATCAAATGAATGGGACTCAAATACGGTTTGTTTATGAATAGGCAGAAAACATTGTGGGAAAAGGAGAAAATGCTGGTAACCAGCATTTTCTCCCTTTCCCACAATGTTTTCAAAAGCTGTCTCGCTCAAGGGTCGTTAAAACTATAGACTGAGTGGTTAAAGGTTAAAAATATGTGTAATAACATACTGATTTAAATAACTGTTAATATGTCTTTATTGTGATCTTAAAATAGATGATGCTACATGTAAGAGCATTGAAAAAGAGGAAGTTCATACTTTGACAAAAAAAAAAAGAATATCTCTTTTTAGCAAAATACGATTTTTTTTTTTTTTGCAGACAGTGTACATATATAGATCAAGATCGGACGACATTGAGTGTGCACTTCAGTTTCGATATTTTCTTTAGATATTCTTGCGAAAAGAAGCCTTAATTTTACTATATTAAGCTAGCGTATTTTTTCAATAACTGAAAATAAGCACTTCATTTAATTCGCATACGTGGGCTCACTATTTAAATACCACACAAATCCCGAATTTTTACGACCCTGAGGCAGAAGCCTCTTGAAAACATTGTGAGAAAAGGAGAAGAAGTTTTTAACCAGCATTTTCTCCTTTTTCCACAATATTTTCCACCATTTCACGAACAAGAACTTTCATCATTTGATTCATAATTAATTCTTTGTCTGCATAATTTTTTTTCAATTTGGACCAGTCTAAATTTTTGCTACATTGTTTTAAGTTAAACTATTAAACTACTAAATAAATTAAACATACCTTTCCAGTCAATACCAGGCCTTAAAACTAAATCATTGCAATTTCGAAGTTTTTTTCGAGGAAAAAAATATCCATAACTGCATCGAACAGTGCAAACCCCAAAAACAGACTGCTTTTTCTGTGCAGTCTGATCTTGATCTACATTGTACGCAAGAACGTATTAAGTCGTGCAAAGCGGTTCTGAATATTATCGCAAAACTGTTACAAACACCACAAATAATTTTGTTTTATTAATTTCCCACTATTTTCTTTCGTCCCCTAAGAAAATATTTTTTAAAAAAAGCACACACACACACGGTTTTGAAAAATAATAAGAAAGAATAGTGTAATAACTTACCGATTTGGCACAAAAAAAAAAATCCACTAAAGTATCGGCATGTGAAAAAAAAACTGAGTCCTACAACAGCAACAATGTCATCGTCAAAAAATGCCAAATGTACATGTAATTATACAGAGCAACTCGTTATAGAAATCGCGCTGTCATCTTTGTTTTACGAGACACGAAGCTGCGCCACCTACAGGTTAACGCCTCTCTGCCTCTCTGCCACTCTCTCTCTCTCATTCTCTCCACCCCCCCTCCCCCCTGAGGTTTCTACCTCAGGATCGTTAAACACAGAATTGTGAGGTAAAGGGTTAAACGACTCCTGTCTGGGGAGAGTAGTACTGTGCAGTCTGATCTTGATCTGTGCCTATTGAAACCAAAATAACCCTTTACAACACAATCCCGAATTTTGACGACCCTACGGTAAAAGACTTTTTAAAACATTGTGGGAAAAGGAGAAAATGCTGGTTACCAGCATTTTCTCCCTTACCACAATGTTTTCTGCATTTTCAGAGACAAATTCTATCATTTGAGCCAGATATTATTTGTCGTCTGCAAATGCTTTCGACAGGTCTAAATTTTGTCGTTTGGTAAATAAGTAATCGTTTAAGACGCAAACGAAGTTCATTTCACACACCAAGGTTGCGTTGGCCCAGCCAGGCAGCGTAATAGATAGTGTATCTGACTCGTGACCTGGTGGTTGTAAGTTCGATACCTGGTTGATGCAAACTTTCTTTCGTTCCATTTTTCGGCACTCACCTCTGATGATTGTGAGAAAAGCACTCAGAGGCCTGGAAAAAAAAGAAAACCGTGTTAGTGTTGGCGTAAGAAAGCTAGGTAACATATGCATAAAATCACTGACCGTCGTGATATGACCTAGGCTGTTAAAACAGCGTTAAACTCCAATACAAACAAACAAACAGGTTACGTTGACCATTGGGCTATATTGAGAGACAGGCTGCATTTACTATAAAGTACGCAAAGGGATTCCATTTTAACTGTAGCAGAGTTAGATTGTCCCTTTACAGTAGAGGAAATAACAAAAACAATTTCATTTCATTTCATTTATTGGCATTATCGACACATCACATGTCTTTGGCCATTTACAAATAAACGAAATATGGCAAAGGCAAATGAAAATAACAATATCAGTTCAGTTATAAAATACAATGTGTGAGTAAAAACGATGTAGCTTATTGGAAGTATAAGAAGTACATATTCTGATACAAAAAAAAAAACTAATAAAAAGTAGGGGCTATTTTGTTGAACACAAATATATGAATAATGTTACGATTCACTAGAATTATAGATCGCTTCGCGTAAATCTAAGCAAGTTGAAATATACTTGTAAATATTCAGAATTATCTTTTTATTATTACATGACATTAAACTTATGAATTTAGATTGTGTTGGCCAGCAGTTGTTACCAAAATATTCCCTTCTCATATCAGTGTATTTTGGACAGCATAAAAGAAAGTGAAATTCGGTTTCTATGTAGCCACTATTACACATTTTACAAAATCTGTCGTCACGTGGAATATTACTGAAGCGTCCCGTTTCGATTTCTAACTCGTGTGAACTTAATCTAAATCTAGCAAAACTCTTCAACATTTTCTGATTTTGGACTTTGTCAAGATACGCCTCGTAACAAAATTTCCGTTTGAATGAACGGTAACATGAAAGTTTTGGTAAATTATTAATGGTATAGTGCCAATCTTGAACGAACTGATCATTTAATCGTAATTTCAAAGCAGAGAAATTATTCAACTCTCGATTAAAATTTAATCTAATATTAGTATATCCTAAGTGATCAATGATTGAATGGACTCTTTTTGACCAACAATTTCCAGCAACGTTATTAGATTGATCTAAATATATTTCACGTAAAGGTGACAGATCGTTTGACATAATTTTAGACCAGAATTTAAGTGCTCGTTGCTTACATAGAACAGAAAGAGGAAGTCTACCAAATTCACCTAAAACTGCAAAGTTTGGTGTTTGCTGTTTTACACCTAAAAGGTACTTAAGAAATTTGACATGCAGCTTATCACTGTCTTTAAAACTATATACTCACCAAACCTCTGCTCCATACAATAAGATTGGTAAAACCAAAGAATCAAAAAGCGAAACTTTTGTCTTTATGTCCAATGAAACTTTATCAAAGACTTTAAGTAAAGTATGATAGGCTTTTTGAGCTTGTTCATTCAGAGCACGGACTGCATGTTTGAAACCGCCTGTAAAATAAAATTTAAGACCTAAATAAGTGAAGCTGTCCACTTTTTCAACAGTTCTACCATTAATGAAAATATCGTAATCATGTTTGGACTTTCTTTTCTCAAAAACACATACTTTAGTCTTATCAACATTAATAGTTAATCCCCATTTCTCAGAGTAATGCAAAATACTGTTAACCTGAGCTTGTAAACTAACCGGACTAGTGGTAAATAAAACAAGATCGTCAGCGAAAAGAATCATATACTTCGTTAACAAATCCAAATCCGTGTCCGTAAACGAATCGAAATCAATATTTTCTACAATATCATTAATGAAAAGTATGAAGAGAATCGGTGAGAGAGGTTCTCCTTGTTTCAGACCTATCGAAACATCAAAGAAATAAGATAAATCAGACTTTTCCGATAGTTTTACACAAAATTGGACTTTGTGATATATACATCTGATCATATTTATCATTTTACTACTAATACCAGTTTGTAAAAGTTTATACCAAAGGAGATCCCTATCCACTGTATCAAATGCACGTTTATAATCTATAAAAATACACCAGAGCTTACGATTTTTTGATAAAACCTTTTGAATTAAAGAATGTAAAATAAAAATAGCATCAGCAGTGGAATGGCCATCACGAAATCCAAACTGATTTTCAGTAAAGATTTGCTGTCTTTCGCACCATGAGTTAATGCGATTTCTAAGAATTAAAGAAAAAATTTTAGCAGTGATATTCATAAGAGTTATGCCTCTGTAGTTTTCAGGTTGATGAGGATCACCTTTTTTATATAGGGGGAACAATTACTCCCTTAGTCCATGCATCAGGGTAGGAACATGTATCAAAAATATGATTAAAAATAATGCAAAGATAAGGTGATATAAAACTTTTACATTCAATAAAGAAATCAGCGACATTATGTTCAACATCACAAATCTTGTTCCTGTTCATAGAAGAAATTACCTTTTCAATTTCATACACAGTTATATGTCTGTCCAATTCGTCAATGCAATGCGAACCAATCTCATTTTCATTGAAAACGTTATCCGTTTGCACTGCGTCAGACAAATTTGAAAAATATGCTGCAAAGTCATCTGCTGATAATTCGGGCACTGCAGAGCCCGATCTTTTATACTTATTACTATATTTCCAAAACTGCCGTGGTGATTCTTTGCTCAAATTACTAAGTCTACATTTCTCTCTAAAATCAAATTTATGCTTTGTATCTCTTTTAATTTTTATGAAATCTGATCTACTTTTTAGAAGTAAGTGTTTGTTTTCAACCGTAGGATTTTTCAAACAATTTCTTTTAGCTGTATAAAATTTTAGATTTACAAAAACAATAAAATGTCTCAATAGAAATAAAAGTGCTGATTTTACTGGAAATGTTGCCGATTTTTTGATAGATGGCTGTTCATTCTTAGCCCCATACTTAACAATAGTTTTCAATAAAATATTTGAAACAGGTATTTACCCCTCTCTTTGGGCTAAGGGAATAATCGTACCCATTCACAAAAAGGATGAGAAAACAAATCCGGCAAACTATCGCTGCATTACACTAGTAAATATATTAAGTAAATTGTTCTCACTCGCTCTTAGGAACAGGCTAAACTTATGGAGCGAAAATGAAGATCTTTCTAACAGTTCCCAATTTGGTTTTAGGGACAAGTGTAGCACAGTCGATTGCATTTTTTTATTTTATACCGTCATACAGAAGGTTTTTCTTAACAAGCGTAAATTGTATTGCGCTTTCATAGATTATGAGAAAGCAAGCATTTGATTCAATAAACAGACATATTTTATGGGACAAACTAATCAAATTAGGAGTAAGTTGTAAAATGGTGAATATGCTCAGATCTATGTATAGTAACGTCAAATAATGCATACGATTAACGAATGAAAACAAGTATTCCGAATTTCTAGATGTTACGATTGGCTTAAAGCAAGGCGATCCGTTATCCACAATACTATTTTTATTTTTCATAAATGACATAAGCGGTAGCCTAGATCTTGGAAAATCTATACGAGACAAATTTCCATGTTTTGACGTTTTACATGTTATTATTTGCAGATGACATTGCTCTTTTTTCAACTTCTCCTGATGGTTTACAGGTACAGTTAAACAATATTAACACTTATTCTAAAAACAATGACTTAAAAATCAACACAAACAAGACAAAAATATGTATATTTGAAAAAAGAAAATCAAACAATAATTATTCCTGGACGATAGATAACCAACAACTTGAAGTAGTATCATCTTTCTGTTATTTGGGAGTAAATTTTCATTACACTGGCAATTTTAGATATTCTGTAAAAAGTTTAGTAGAGAAAGCCAACAGAGCCTATCACAATCTTCTGATATTATTTGATAAAATTCAATTAGATATACAGACCAAATTAAAACTGTTCGAAACTATGGTAACACCAATCATGCTGTACGGGGCCGAAGCTTGGGGAATATATGGGTACGACGAAATTGATAGGCTACAAATGAAATTTATAAAGCTTTACTGGGGGTTAACAAACATACGACAAACGCGGCCGTATATGGGGAACTCGGGCGGTACCCGCTAACACATATTGCTAAAGAAAAATCTATAAATTATTGGTTAAAAATCATGTCACGTCAAAACCCATTAATATACATTGCGTACGATGAACAATTAGGTTGTCTGATAATAAAGTCTGGGCCAGTCGAGTTGCTAGATTAGTGGAAAGTTTGGGTTATGGTAATCTGTTACTTAATTTCAATATAGAAATCAGTTATAGACCTTTGTTATTACAAAGAATTCGAGACCAATATATTCAGACATGGTTCGCAAAAATACAAGACTCTAGCAAATTATATTATTATCGGCTTTTTAAAACGACTTTTTAAATAACACCCGCTTTGTTTACTTTTGGTAGCTATTGGGGCTTTAGATTCGGGTTTTAAAAGATAGCTACAGAAAGTACAACTGTGTGTTTTTTTTTAACCTTTTACTAGACGACAAAATTTTAGGCCTAGACACTGAAAGTATTCGCAGACACCAGCGGTTTCTTCCTTTCCCACTTTTTTTCTAGCCTTTCAAAAGGAGAGTCCCTTTGTACACTTGATTTGGACAGGTTATGATTTTATTTTCAACCATATCGGTCTACTTTTTCTACAAAGAAAACAGGTGTCCATGTAATGTAGGGGAAAATATTTTTGGCACATAATCTATGAAAAGAGGGTTGAATGCATCTGCAAAAAGTATCGACTCGTGTCAGCCTGCGCAGTCCGCGCAGGCTGACACGAGTCGATACTTTTTGCTATTTTTAAATTTTCTGCATGTCCAAGGACCGTACTACCTCATGATTTATGGATTCATAATAATATGATGACTAGCTTGGTATACTGCATAGCGGAGATGCTTTAAACCCGCTTTTACCAGAAAACCGCTCTATTGTTTTCATTCAACAAATTATTTATTATTACTCTTTATTTCCTCCATGTTTGAAGATATAAATAAATGATACAAAGCAATAATACAAGGTTACAATACAAGAATGCAACGAACATACAACTACAAATGAACATTTAGTTTACAAAAAAAAAAACAAATGGAGGGAGAGAGAGAGAGAGATAGAGAGTGACACACACACACACACACACACACACACACACATATATATATATATAAATGCCAAATGCCTTTAAGTTCGCATTTAGACAAATGTTCTAAAACTTCTCCAAAATTCTCGATCTTTCCTTTCTTTAAAATGCATAACGACAATGTTTCAGCTAGGTTACTTAAAGAACAATTCAAATTCAAACATTCAAAAGTACAAGAACTATTCACAACTGGATGAACACGTGGAATTTTATTCTGAAACAGAAAGGGAACAGCAACCTAGTCTGTGTAACAGTTTTTGATAGGAAAGCTATTTGATCCTTTTTAAACTCCTAGATGTCAAACACGAGGCTATACACCGGGAAACATGACAAATTGATACCGTGTACCGTGTAACATCGTGTAACAAGTCTAAATTTGAAAAGACCTGTGTTTTAAAGAAAATTTCATTTCCCTCTTTATTACTTTTTTTTTTTCGTTTTTAAGCCCTATTTCTGAGTCAGATCCACACTTTATACAACACTTCACTCCTTATTGAATTATGAACGTCTGAGATGAATTTTCAGGAGACAGCTTTTAAACCTATTAGTGTCATTGGCAAAACAGGGTCTTTTTGCTGACGGCATAGACCAAGATCAGATTGCACAGAACGAGGGCCTATTTCGTCTGCTTGTTTCAGTCAAGCTCCCAAATCTTTCAGCGCCATATTAGTTAACTCGACCTCTTTCGGCCGCAGCAAGTACAATGCACAGAACCTCAGAAAGATCTTAATCACAACGAAATAAGCGGATGGTATATATTTAAGATCAGGTGACGCCGTTGAACAGAATTTTACTTGTGCCTCAATATATTTCTATAAAACTTTATAGACAGTTAAATATATTACATCAAAAATATTTGCATCACATATTTTATTCTATGCCAAATGGTGGATACGGATAACACAATGAACTGAAACAAGTCTTAATAATCTGTTAGGTAAGAAATTGGATGAAAAATGGTGTGAACAAAATGTCCGTTTTCCTCCAAACATCAAAAAAATATTGTAAAAGAAAGTACCTTTTTTTTCAAAATGGCAGAAATCTTTCAAAAGCACATGCACTCTCTATGTTTCCTGCATGCAAGCATGACTGCCAGATCATATTATATAAGTGAAGTTTTAAAAATTGTTGTACATAGCGTGTGCATAAGTAGCAATGGAGACCAACAGCATCTTCGTTGAGTGACAAAAACATATGAGTCATGCTCTGTGAAAAGGGGGCTTAATGCAAGGGGGGGGGGGGGGGGTGAGTATCGACCCAGGTCAGCCTGCGCAGTCTGAGCAGGCTGACCTGGGCCGATACTTTTCACTATTGGTCAATTTTCTGTTTATTCAAGGACCAGTGTTCCTCGTTATGAAATTGGTTGTTGAAGAAAGTGGCTATTATGGATCCATAACGATGTGATGGCTTGCTTGGTATAATGCATCACGGAGGTGCATCAAGCCCCCTTTTGCCAGAACATGGTTCATATATAAAGCTCTTAACATGCTGAGAGCAAGAAAGTCATCTCGATCAAGTATGGTCGTGCTTTGAGGAGCACATGGTACCATTTCAAGGTTGCTGCAACGCCCTTATGTAACAAACTAGATGTATGGCTGGAAAGTTCAAAGTGT
This sequence comes from Hippopus hippopus, assembly GCA_946811185.2. Taxonomy (NCBI): domain Eukaryota; kingdom Metazoa; phylum Mollusca; class Bivalvia; order Cardiida; family Cardiidae; genus Hippopus; species Hippopus hippopus. The sequence continues at coordinate 43,654,395 of OX328107.1, read as the reverse complement.
CCATGGATAACAACTACACGTCAAGACGCTTTAATCCTCGTGCTGAACAATAAGGAACCGACAGATCAAAATCCGAGCTTTAAAAGAAGAAATTAAACCTGCTACTGGTTTTTTGGTGTCAAACTAGCCCTATTTAAAAGCACCGACGTATGTTAGTTTTCAACTGCCTCATAGCCCAATGGGCTTGGAATTCAGTATGAAAGTATTTTTACCGAGCCCTGGTAGCTCAGTCGGTAACGTGCAGGACTTGGGAAAAGGGGATCGTGGGTTCCATCCCAGGCTCGGCCAATTTCTTTCCGAGGATTGATGATAGTCATTGCGACAGGATTCATTCCTCTCCCACCGCTGACCATGGTTTCGACAATGGAAAGCAGCCAGTGGCTTGGAAAGAATATTGTGTGGGGTACTGGTTAAAAAGACTCCAGGAAAGCATGGATAGGTGCACTGGCCGCCGCGATATAACTGAAATAATGGTGAAAATGGCGTTAAACACCATACAGTCAATCAATCAACCAATCATGTTAGTTTTCACTTTTGACATTGATCGTGTATGTCGGTTACATGCAAAAGGAAAATTAAATGTGAAATGTCCGATGGATAAATGTCGAAGGGTAAATAGGCATGTCTACGTCTAAATATTTTGACTAGGTATCAGACCTGACGAACCGGAATCCGCTAATATAGCTTTGGCCAAGACATCAACACGGTTATATTCCACTCAGTAAACCTCGTAGATGTTCCCCAGATCGAGATTGATAACACCGATATGTACAGTGGATTCGACAGCAATAGTTAGGCGTGGCGATCGCCAATGAGAGCCGATTTGTGCATTCATGATCACAGAATTAGTTGACTAGACCCATAGCTCAGGTGGTAGTGCATGAGACTTGTGAAACGTCAAATATTGGGCCACTTGAGGGTGTGGGTTCGATGTCCATAGCTGGCCACCTATTTACTAAAAAGTCTTTCGGATGAGACGTTTAATGTAGGTCCAGTGTGACGGTGCTATACAAGGAGCACTCAAGAAGAACCAGACGTAACTTAGGATGGGTTTCGTCCTGTATCTTGCACTATCCCCGTACTATAACTGAAGGTCTTCCGGGGGCGCTGCCCATACGGAAGATCGGTGGCGATGATTAAGAAAAGAAAACGAATCAAACAATTAGTTTTTATCGACGTCGAAGTGAGAAATACCGATGCTACTGTAACGGGGCACAACCATAGGGGTCCGTAGTTTGACTCCTGTCACCTATAAACTAAAACAAGGGATTTGACTGTATGCAGCCCGTTACTCGCCCCCGGTTACAAAAAAAAAACAACGTATCTTTTCTACCCCATCAGTTATTCTCCTAATTTTTTCTACAGCTGAGAGCTAAAACATTTTCCTACCAGAAAAACACAACTGTTTGTCAGTGGCTAATGCAGTCTGGCTGATACATTCGCTCGAACTTGTAAACTCGCTCAAAAATCTTCGCCATTGACACGGGTTCGTACATTCGACACTGACGTTCGCTCATATACACCAATGAAATTTCTCGTTCCAAACAGTGTCACCGTACTGTCACGTGACAAAAAGGTGTGAGCAGCTATACGAAATTTCATTGGTTGAATTCACGACTGTTAGTACATATCAACCGATGAAATTTCTCGTTCCAAACAATGTGACATGACAGAAGATGGCTGCAGCTGTTCGAAATAAGAACGTGGATCACAAATTCAACGAATTCTGAGGCGTTTCGTCGTTATTGAAGATAAAGACTATAGGTCAGTAGTATTTTTAAACATGTTTAAAGGGTTGGTGCCGCTAATGCTGCGTTTCATTGGATCTAAAGTGTATTTTATATCTTGAAAACGGATGTACGAACCCGTGTCAATGGCGAAGATTTTTGAGCGAGTTTACAAGTTCGAGCGAATGTATCAGCCAGACTGCATTAGCCACTGACAAACAGTTGTGTTTTTCTGGTAGAAAAATGTTTTAGCTCTCAGCTGTAGAAAAAAATAGGAGAATAACTGATGGGGTAGAAAAGATACGTTGTTTTTTGTAACCGGGGGCGAGTAACGGACTGCATACAGTTAAATCCCTTGTTTATAATATATAGTCTATGGGTGCCAGGAATCAAACTACGAACCCCTATGGGCACAACCGATATCCATGGTGGCCACCTAGTATTAGTACTGGCCTAAATGACTGCTTATCTGAGGACGAGGCTCTGCAATATCGACGGGAATCTCAATAGCCAGCGCAATGCAAAGAGATATTACAGCCATTTATCGTAGCAAGATAATTCTTGTATCATTATTTCCCTTCATATTGAACCGAAAAAAAAAAAAGTCTTTCAATAATTCATATTCCAGCACCTCTCACGCCCTCTATTTTTTTCGACGTTAATGAATACCGCTGGCTTTTGACCTACTTCTTTGTATTGATATACCCAAATGAATAAACAATAATTTGCGATTGGTCAAAATTGAGGACTTGTTTAATCGGCGAGCCCTGTAGGCCTTTTTGCAGACTTATTTATGACACAGATATTCATTTTTGTCATCTGTCATATGAGACCACGAAAGAGTATCAATATTCATATTCCGGTACTCTCACACCGTCTATCTTTTTTTTAAAAAAGATATTTCTTGTTTTAAAAAAATCTTTTTGTTGTCATTGTCTTGATCGATTTGTGTTACTGATTTAGCCTTCCAGGTGTTTAAAAATGATATATTGACTGATTTAGACGAATGAATAATTGAATTGCTATTTATAAGTTCACAAAGTTGAGTAGTGCAAATAATTTTCCGCCTAGATAAGGAAATACATGAAAAAAAAAAAGAAAATGATCTATTGAAATGCCATATGAATACAAACAGCTCATGTTTAATTAAAGCATGGTTCATGTAACATAAATGCATTTATCTCATCCTTTACTAAATGACAAACGTTTAGAAATGTCCAAATTGAAAGGACCTCCAAAAGATGTATTACATGTGTTCAAATGATGAGATTTGTCTTTGAAAGGATAGACAAAAAATGTTGGAAGAGGAGAATATGTTGGACATGATTTTCTAAAATTATCCTCAGCATTTTTCATAACGTATTTCCTATGGGTCGTAGAAAGACTGGACTGTGTGGTATATGGTTATAGCAAGGCTTAAAAAACACTAGTTCATTACTGTAACCCTTAACGATACAATCCCCCTGATAGAAGACTGGTCTTTGAAAACATTGTAGGAAAAGGAGAAAATGTCCGTAACCAGCATTTTCTCTATTTCCACAATGTTTTTCTACGCATCACAAGCCAAATCCAATCATTTGATCCACATTTAATTTTTCGCCTGGAAGTACCCTAAACTTGGACAAGTCTTAAAACTAGTATTAAAGTTGGCAACTGTCAAGTTAATTTATTCTTCAAAAGGAGGGGAAACACACACATTTCTATTTTTCAGTGTTATAACGTTACAAGAATTTTTTCATTTGTTGCAAAAATCAGACTGTACTGTAACACGTGGTTTGGCCCGTAACAACATCCATAGGCCCAATTTTTTAATTTGCCTGCATTTTGACACTCGAACAGTTTATTTTCGACCGCTATGTGGCCTTTAAGGAAGCTGACAGAATAAAAGAGAAAATCTCTTATACTCAGAAACTCTTGTAACTACTTTGCTGCAGACAATTTTGAATGCGTTCTGTAACACGTGGAATATCACAAGAGACCAGGTTTAACTCTTTACCATACGACAGAATGTTTGACTTGTCCAATTTCAAAGCATCTGCAGACGAAAAATTAATTGAGTAGAAAACGTTGTGGGAAAAGGAGAAAATGCTGGTTACCAGCATTTTCTCTTTTTTCCACCATGTTTTCAAAAAGCTGTCTTTCTCAGTGTCGTTTAAAACACGGGACTATGTGGTATAGGATTAATATGTCAATGTGTGTAAAGACATTGCGACAAAAGAGAACATTCTGGTTAATACGAATTTAACCTTTAGCTATGATGATTTTAACATTTTTCCAGACGACAAGAAGTTTGGACTCAACCAAATCGGATGCATGTGCAGACGACAAAATAAATGTAGCTCAAATGCTGATTCCTTTCTTTGATGGGTAGAAAACATTGTGAGAAAAAGGAGAAAATGCTGGTAATCAGCATTTTCTCCTTTTCCCACAATGTTTTCAAAAGCTTTCTTTTTTCAGGGTCGTTGAAATTCGGGATTGTGTGTTAAAGGGTTAAATTTAAAAAAAAAAAATCTGGTTCAAAAGGAAATAGACAGGTCGTTCGCACGAGTTAATCAGTGGCAGAAAATGCATTCAGTTGAAAATAGATTTGAACCATGCTCTGGCAAAATGGGGCTTAATGCATCTCCGTGATCCGTCATACCAAGCAAGTCGTCATGATATAATTGTGGATCCATAAAATCCGTTTTCTCTAACCGACTGAATCATGAGGTATTCTGCTCATTTCAGGATATACAGAAAATTGACCAAAAGCAAAAAGTTTCGGCCCAGGTCAGCCTGCGCATATTGCGCAGGCTGACCTTGGTCGATACTTTTTGCAGATGCATTAAGCCCCCCCCCCCCTTTCACATATCATGGCCTATTCATTTCCTCGTCATTCTTAAAATGGGATCTTAATGGGGTTCGTTTAGCATTTATACTTCATCAAATTCTAAATTCATTCGACTTGTAAATATTGTTCAGTGTGCAATAAAATTAATCATGCTGCTTCTGATCATGCGACCATATGGAAATCTATACCGGTAGAAAGCGATCTTACTGGCGTTGTGTCCAGCTATGTCATATTCTTAGAAGATCGACCTTTCTGCTATAACACATCACTATCCTGTACATGTATAGGAAAAATATTAATGCGCATAACTTAAAATTCTGAGGACTGCTAAAAAGTAGCAAGCGGAAAACGGCAATAAATAATACGTCTGTTGAGAAATCAAGCCTGTTTTCGATTAAATTCTTTTTTTTCAAACGGGAAAATAGTATTTGAATAATACCTTTGTCTACTGCAAATCTTTGTAGACAGTTTCTAAATACAAATTTAGGGAAAACCGTCAAAACAATATCTTGCCTTTTCTGCACATGTCGCATCCTTCAAAGATTGTTAGTATTTGAAAAATGCCATATAGCTGAAGATAATGCCAAGGGTGCTCAAAAAAGATAGGTAAATATTTGCAAAATGCCATCTGGCAGAAGATAATGGGATGCTGGAGCTATTTACATTAAACAGTTACTGGTGATCGCTACCTGATATCAAAGCTGTAATTCGCACCAAAAAAAATCTTAAGAGGCTCCTTTAAAGCGTATAATAATAATTATTATTATATGTATACCTTATGTTACGCAATAATTGTTACTCCGTGACTAAACAGTTTAACAAATTTTGTAAGAGAAAAACTTTCTAAACTGTGACTCTCCTAATGGTTTCTATTCTGGGATAAATTTAACACACATGTATAAATGTTGGAATGTTATTTGGCGCTTCAAAGAAATTAATAATTGGGCTATACTCTGATAAATGGCCGCTCAATGCATCTCCATGATGTGTTATGCCCATGCCCAGCAATTCATCGCATCCATAAAATCCTTTTTGTTTAACAATCAACTTAATAATGAGGTAGTCTGGTCCTTTGAAATGCAGGAAATTTATCAACAGTGACCTAAAGCAAAAAGTTTCAGCCCAGATCAGCCTACGCGGACTGCGCAGGCTGACCTGGGTCGATACTTGTTGTGGACACATTAAGCCTCCTTTTGACAGAGCATGGCTAAACTATACACATACAGAAAAATTCAGTTGAATTAAGGTGCTGTCAATTTTTCGAGATACAGCTAGGTCGATGGTGGCACCACTTGGATTCCCTACATATTCGTTGACTATACGTGATGAGATTCGTTTGATCAGGTTGTTGGATCTTGTTTCGCGGTGTTAAAACTGATGTTTGACCTTTCGGATAACTATGTCTAAAACAAGTTTTTAACTCTGTACCGAGAGACATATTTTTTTCATTTTTCTAAAATGGAAGCATCACACAAACAATATATTCAGTATCGCTCAACTGCTTTGATTTACCCTGGAAGGTGTACAAAATATTGTTGAAAGAAGGAAAAATACTGGTGGAAAGCATTTCCCCCCCCCTTTTTTTTCAAAAGTCTTTCTGAAAAGTTCTTTAAAACGGATTGTAAGATAACGGATTTACTCTTAAACTATTAAGAACTTGAAAATTTTCAAGCGGATAGTAAAAATCGAAATATTGCGATTTAAGTAACGACCAAGACATTGCGATTTCGAAATTCTTTTTCCGCCGGGAGAAACAACCTCATCTCGTACAAGTGTAAATGCATGACCAGTCTACACGTGCAGTGTGGAGTCTGATCTTAATCCCGATCTTTCTTGAAAACGCATTTAGTCGTGCTGAACTTGTTTAATCTGTTGTTAGTGGTCTGGGATTGTCTGTAACAACCTAAGTTGCTTGAATCATGGACGGTGTGGAATAAGATCAAATATGTTGCCCATCATCGGGACAATTTTTTGTAAGCAATGTTTTCTATATTTGCAAGACATATCCCATAATTTGAAACATACTTAACATTTGCAAATGATTTCAGTTTGGACGAGTCTATTTTTTCGTCTGGTAAAGTAATAAACGTAGGATAAACTGAGCAGCCCCAAAAGTGCAAATGCAACGTACCTTATCCTTAGTCATGAGCGAAATGTTTTTTTTTTTTATCAGTTGTAATGTTTTCTTTACTTCGCTGCAGGACAAATCCCATCATTTGAGCCACATTTAAATTGTCGTCTCCAAATCCCTTCAATTTGGACGAGTCTACTTTTTTCGTCTAGTACAGTGTTGACGACATGACAACAGTCCCCCCATACTATTGAAATGCACCTTGTTACGAGTCAAAAACTACAGAGCCATGATGGCCCTGTATCGCTCCACTGGCTAATAAGTACAACCATACACACCAAACATTACAATTCTAGGTCAAATAGTTTCGAACAAGAAGACATGAATTTTCTCTATAAAAGCCTATGTGAAAGCTATGACCCCAGGGCATGTCTATTTTTTACCTTTAAGTATGATTTTAACCTATAATTATAACTTTAATTACTTGAATCCTGTTAGAGGTCAACAAGATACAGCCACATGCCAAATGATACAGGTCTAGGCCATATGGTTATAACAAAGAAGATTTTCAAAATTTCCTTAATAAAGCATTAGAGGCAGGGCTTATTTCTATTCAAGGGCTAAATTTTTTTACAAATTCAGAAGAAATCCTGTAGATGAAGCTACATGTATGCGCCAAATTTGGTAGCCATTGGCCTGATGGTTAGGAACAAGGAGATTTTTAGTTTTCACAATAAAAGCCTGTGTAAAACTTAAACTTGTGATGCCCGGAATGTGGCCAATTTTGACCCCAGGACTATAATTTGAAGAATCTTAGTGTAGGTCCACAAGGTGAAGCTACATGTACATGCCAAATTCGGTAGCCCTATGCCACATGGTTTAGAAACAGAAGATTTTTAAAGTTTTCACCATATAACTCCATATAAAATCTTTAACCCCCTGGGCAGACCCAATTCTGGTCCCAGGCCTACAATTTTAAAAATCTTAGTAGAGGTCAATCAGATGAAGCTGTTTGCCAATTTTGGTAGCCTTAGGCCATATGGTTTAGAACCAGAAGACTTTTAAAGCTTCACTGTACTATAATGGCTGAATTTCGACAAACAAAATCGACGCAAAGTTCAGCAATGAGCGACGAATGGATCATGTTGCACTGAATTTCATTAATGACATAATTACCCTTGCTAACATGTGAAGAAATCCAGGATAGGTGCACTGGCCAACGCGAAATATCTGAAGCACACCTGCCTCTTCAAATGTCTTGTTGCAATTTTTGACTTAACAGTTTTACCAAACAATTCCGAGGTGTAACAACCCGACAGAATAAGGCCTTAGAAAGCATTATGGGGGGAAATATGAAAATGCTGATAACCAACATCTTTCTATGTTTCTTTTCTACCCTTTCACAAAAATGTACTAATAAGTGTTTTACATTATTATCCAACGGAATGGGTAGCTCAGTGGTAGAGCACTCGCCCTCTAAGCAAAGGGTACTGAGTTCGTGTCCTGTACGGGTCACATCTTTCCAACCTTGCTTTTGACATCTTTTGAACCATGTTTTATTTTGTTGTCTCAAAGTGGTTTCAATTTGGACAGGTTGAATTTCTTGTCGACTGGTGAAGGATTTAGTACACCGCACTCCTCAAAAAACTTGACACAAAAACAAGTGAATTCTGAAGATGACCATGGCAGGATCACTTCTGTGAAGTTTGGTAAAAATTGGACAGGTAGTTTCATAAAAAAAGATGTTTGAAATATAAGCTAATGCACGCAGGCACACATGGCGGACACAAAGCCCATCATCTCATGAAACCAATTTGCAGCAGCCTTCTACAGAACATCAACATGGAAAAACACAATTATACGCATGCACAGAGTGTGCAGTCTGGTTATGGATCTACATTGTGCGATACAGTGCACATTTCTTCCTGTGGGGAAAAAAAAAACTTGAAACAGCAATATTTGGGATATTAAAACTGACTGAAAATGTTCTTTTAACTCTTTCACTACTGAATGAATAAATTGCATTTTCTAAAAAGCAACACACAAGAGTTTTGCTGCAAGTTCAAGAGACAGTTCGGTCATAATCTAGAGTACAGCATGGGACAGTGTAGATTACAGATCAGACTGCACGTTCTGTGCAGTCTGATCTTGATCTACACTGTCCACAAAAGCTTCTGGTTTGGTCTACGGTAAGGAATGAGTTAATTCATTCTGAAAGATAAGGGTTACCTCTGTACCACACGATAATATTTCAGACTTTTCCAAATTGAAACAGTTGCAGATGGCAAACTCAAACTCAAAGTGACTCAAATAATTACATTTGCCTCTGAAAGGTTAAAAAAAGTTGTGAGAAAAGGAGAAAGTGTTGGCTACCTGCATTTTCTCCTTTTCCCACAATGTTTTCAAAAGCTGGCTTTCTGAGGGTTGTTAAAACCCTGAATTATGCGGATAACGATTAATGATATTCACATGCTTTTGAAATTAGCAGTGCAGAAAAATCCTCTGCAAAGAGGATTGACTCAGGTCAGCCTGCGCAGTTCATGCAGGCTGATCTAGATAGAAGCCGTCTGCTACTTGTAAATTTTCTGCATGTCAAAGAACCAGTATACTTCTAAATTCAATCAGCTGTTACACAAAATTGATTTTATGGATCCAAATTACATGTATATATGACTTGCTTGGTATAATGTGTCACGGAGATTCATTAAGCCCTCTTTTGTCAAAGCAAATCATTTAATAATTGTTTATTGTCCACAACTGCAACCCTGACAGGGTGAGGTACTGCTACATACATGTCTGAAAAGTGAAATAACAATAGAAGTCACACAGATTATGAAAAATTCTATTTATTTTAGCATGCCTTATTCAATTTCCTGAATCAATAAAACAGTTAATAATGTTGAACCAGCAGACTTGTTTATAAATTATATGGACTGCGTTTTTGGTTAACTCATTACAATAAAGAACATTTTCACATACATGTATATACATAGACAAATATTTTCACATATATGTGTATACATGTACGTGGATACTTTCATGTCTGTATACATGTACCTGAATATTTTCACATATGAGTGTACATGTACATGGATACTTTCACATATGTATAAACATACATGTACATGATTACTTTTACATGTGAATACATATACATGAATAATTTCACACATGTGTGTACATGTACATGGATATTTTCACAAATGTATACCAATATTTTCACATATGTGAATAAATGTAGATGTGACACTAAGATACATGAAGGTCATGATGACCCTGGATAGCTCACCTGAGCAAAGAATAATAAGCTCATTTCAAAACCAAGACAACATAAAGGCTACCACAAGTTATATGTGGCTCAATTGGTGGGATTTCTGTGTGAAATTGTAGAAAACATCGTAAGGGGAAATTGCTGGTGACTGAGATACATGTACATGTTGACCCAGGGTAATAGATATTTGAACCTGTTCAAGATACACTAAATACTCTTATGTAATTCCATGAAGATCAGATAAACAATTTTTCCCTCTGGTGTGTAAATAAGCAAATGTTGACAGCTAGATGAACAAGATGAACGTAGGAGTAGACCAATGACATCACAGTATCACAGCAAAGCTGGAAACTGTGTTTCCTATTCATACAAAGAGCAATGTATGTACATAAATGATAAAATTGCAATAGTGCATTCTTCCCCATCAAACCCTATATGTAGTGAAGTATTAGCCAAACAACAAAGTTTCAGACTTTTTGGAATTCAAAGCATGTGCAGATGACAAAATAAATGTGACTCAAAAATTGAGATTTGTTTTTTAAAGGGTAAAAAACTCTGTGGGAAAAGGAGAAAATGCTGGTTATCAGCATTTTCTCCATTTCCCACAATGTTTTCAAAAGCCTTCGACGGACCTAGAATGGTTAAAACTCAGAATTGTGTGTTATAAGGTTAAATATGAGCGTTGAAAGATAAGAGTTTTGCCTTGTCTGTATCCAATCATGTCTTATACAAGACATAAAATCAACATCAGATCAAGATCAGACAGTACTAATCATGCAGACTTATCTTGGATTCACCCTCTTTAATATTTCTTGAGATATTATGACCAGAACAGCCTTATCATTTCAATAACCTTAGATCTGTTTAAATTACTGTAAATGTCCATTTTATTATATGAAAATAAAAAAAAAGTTGTATCCTAACCCTATACCGCAAGATCCCAATCTCTAATGACCCTGAAAGAAGAAGGTTTTTGAAAACATTGTGGGAAAAGGGGAAATTGCTGGCAATCAGCATTTTCTTCTTTTCCAAGAATGTTTTCTACCACATCAGAGCACTTAACTCTTTACCAAACGACAAAATTATAGACTCGTCCAAATTAAAAGCATTTGCAGACAAAAAAATTAATGTGACACAAAAATTGAAATTTGTTTTGGGTAGGGTAGAAAACATTGTGGGAAAAGGAGAAAATGCTGGTTACCAGCGTTTTCTCCTTTTCCCACAATGTTTTCAAAGGCTTCTTCCTCAGGGTCATGAAAACCAGGGATTGTTTGGTAAAGGGTTTAGATCATTCCTACTAGTTTTAAATTTGAAATATGTAGTCTGCAACTGCTTTCTCTTTGGAAGATGTCTAAAGTTTGTCATTTGGTGAACCTGCTTAACCCTATACCACACAATCCCCAGTTTTAATGACTCAATTGAAGAAAGTTTGAGAAAACATGGTGGGAAAAGGAGAAAATGCTGGTAACCAGCATTTTCTCCTTTTCTCAAAATGTTTTCCACCCTTCCGCAAATAAATTTCAATATTCAAGTTACATTTTATTACATTATCTGCAAATGCTTTCAATTTCGACAAGTTTACAATTTTATCATGTGGTAAAGGGTTACAAAAAAATTGGATGAAAACAAGTAAAATCCCAAATATGGTGATTTCAAAGTTCTCTTTGTCTCAAACATCTCACCATGTCTAACAGTGAAGATCAAAGATTAGACAACATTGTCTTTGCAGTCTGATCTTGATCTGCTTTGTAGGCAAAAGGGCATTTGGTCATACTATGCATGTTTGAACGACCCTGACGGAAAAGCAAGTTTAAAACATTGTAGGAAAAGGAGAAAATGCTGGTGGCCAGCATTTTCTCCTCTTCTGACAAAGTTTTTCACCTTTTCAGAGACAAATACTATCATTTACGCCACATTTGATTCGTCATCTGCATAATGCTTTCAGTATTGAAAAGAATGCTATTTTGTTGTTTAGAAAAGTGTCAACCCTTTTCTGCACAATCCCAAGTTTAAATGGCCCCCAGGGAAAAGGACTTTTAAAAACATTTTGGGAAAAAGGAGAAAATGCTGGTAACTATCATTTTCTCCTTTTCCCACATTGTTTTCTACTCTGAAAAAACAAAATCAATTTAATGACATTTAATTTGTCGTCTGCAAATGCTCTGAATTTGGTCGTGCCTAACATTTTGTTCTTTGATAAAAATTAAACAATGAAAAACATCAAAATTGCACAAGATTATGAGCAGCTTATGTAACCTAAAGCTATTTAAATAAAAGTGTTCCCCTCTCAATGGAATGTTGAAGTGTATTAAAAAGTTTCAAAAATATATTTACAAAACTTCATAATGATAGTATAAACACAATGACAGCACTTTTGAATGCCATAACAAACGAACAAATAATACAGCAGTTGACTTACTTCTAATATGCATGTACTGATAATCTGCCTAAGTCAATCCTTATGATACAATCCTTGTTTTTGATAACTCTAAGAAAGAAAGCTTTTGGAAACATTATGGGAAAAGGAGAAAATGCTGGTAACCAGCATTTTCTCCTTTTCTCACGATGAGTAGAAAAGTTCAATTTCGTAACAAGTATTTAATTTGTTTCTTTTTTATGCTTTCAATTTACTTTCAGTCCAAATTTTTAATGACTGCAATCAAGACGGGAAAAGGAGTAACCAGCATTTTCAACTTTTCCCATAATGTTTTTCATTTTATGCTTTAAGAAAGGACAAGTCAAGACTGACATTGACATGCCAATATGACATAGTTTGGCAAAAGTTCAAGTTTGAATACATGTTTATGTGGAAACATTGCAGCAAATTGAGAAAATGCTATTTTTTTTGCAATTCCTCCTTTGGTCACAGAAGATGTCTGTGGCATATTACATAAAAAAAATCGTCATCAGAGAAACCATATCAAGCAACACACATCTGTGTAATTATTCAGTGGTGAAAATACATAAAATGCAGATCACAAAATAACAATTATTGTTGAGTATTGCAACACTTACACAAATCTAATTAAATGAGTAAAAAATAGAACGAAGATGCTATAAATGACTTGACACTGACACAACATGCATGGAAAAATTTTATACTGTGAGTATACAAATGACAACTGAATAAAATCCAAAATGAGTATGAGTTAAAACTCAAAATCATGTAATAGATCAATAACTCAATGCAATGAGTATAATACATGACAGTGAAAAATGAAGTCTAAATAATTATGACTGTTAAAGCACTTATTTTGTCCGAAGAGATCATCCCACCACTCTATTTGTAGTGTGCCGTATGATTATATACATTTTCCCCTTTGTTTTATATACATTTTTTCATATGTAAAACTGTCCAAAGGTATAAGCATGAAGTCTTGATCATATAAATTTAAAAAAAAAATCCTGTTTTAACGACCCTAGCTGGTACCCAGCATTTTCTCCTTTTCCCACAATTTTCTTATCTCTTTCATTACAAATTTCATGACTCCAGATACTTTTTATTTTGTTGTCTGAAAATGCTTGCAAGTTGAAAGAGTTTAAAACCTCTGTCTTTCCTCTATGTCTACTACACTGATGTGAAAGTTGTACTTGTGCAGTACATGTAAATTAACAAGAGATACTGATCTGAATATACATGTTGTTATGGCTAGCATAATTATCTCCCTTCGATTAATGCAAATAAGATGGTGTAGTAAAAGTGATGGGGGTACTTGAGTACATATATACAGTGGGGCTGACACCTACAAGTGAAATATTAGATGTCTCTATGCTGAAGATGAAAACCATGAAACAAAGGATAGCAAAGCCCGAGCTGTTTGGTCCATAACACATTATACTTTGCTTTTTGGATGAGCAGACAAAATTTTGATTAATTACATTTTGTTTGATGCCATCATGGCACTCTTGTTTTCCTTACTTGCTGTAACCATCTTTCAGTACTCACAGTGAAAAATGTGTGATCAAACAGCTTTGATACTGGTTGTTTAGTGCTAATCAAAGCTGAATATATAAACAGAGACAAACTTTCTGTTAAGTTGGGAAGACCATCAGATAGCATTCTGTAAAACCAGGACAGATTTTATGTGTTACCATGACTAACAAGTGCTTCATGAAATATGGTCAAACCAACTCTTAACCTACGACAAATTTGCAATTAAAAAAACGCTTCTCTGGGCACCAAAAATAGTTTCATCCATTATCCTTTTAAATAGAATATTACATTGTAGGTTATTTCCTGGGGTACCCTTCACTAAACTGCGTACACACAAAATTTGCATGCACAGTTTTTTTAAGCAAAGCACAAGTCTGAAAACAAGTTTTACTGAACTGCATAACTTTATGATTTGAGTAAACATTTGCACAACATTTATGCCAGTATATATCTTCGGGTATTGGTTTGAGCAGCTTGAGAAAATATATCACCCAAAACCAAAGGTCCAGCGAGATTCCAAACTTTTTTCACGCAGCAAGATGCAAAAACAAGTACCAGGAAAGTTACTATGACATAACATTCCTTTTATCAATATTATAATATAGCCTGCAACATGCGAAAAGAGGCATTCGGACATTTGCGTAAAGTGTTGTCTCGGATTAGCCTGCGCAGTCCGCGCAGGCTAATCCAAAACAACACTTTCCGTTTTTATGTATTTTTCTGTTTTCCGCAAGTCTACTGTAGCACAAAATCTAATGTAGTCGTAAGGTGTCGTCTCGGATTAGCCTGCATGGACTACCCAGGCTGATCCGAGACGACAGTTTACGCAAATGTCCAAATGCCCCTTTTCACGTGTTGCAGGCCATATATCTTTAACTTTTAATGACAAAATATTGCTGTTATTGACATTTTATTTCACAAAGGTAAACAAATACAACAAAAAATTAAATTAAGTTGATAGTACCTCTGTTTTTATGAATGGGGAATGAAGATAAGAGCATAACATTTTGACAAATCAAATTGCTAATTAATGCATATGTATTCCATGCACGAGGTACGTCATCATACAATATTTGGAACCATATATGACACCATTTAGATACAGAATTTTTTTCTGTCGCATGTGGTATTTTATCCACGTGCGATGCATATATTTGAGCTAGACAATTTAAATAAAGCATCTTATTTTTTTGCCAGCCTCACGCAGACATATCCTCCTTTGACACGTGTTGTAGAAATAACACAATCATTCTCCGTCAAAGATTTCAGTATTTTCTTTTCAAGACAAGTCTATATTCTTTCGAATCATAAACAACTTCGCTCAAAAAAAAGGCTGTATTCAGTAAAATGTCCCCTTGCCTCTTCTCCGCCTGGCCTGTGACAGATATTGTTATTGCCCTGTAAATAACAGATGAATAAAGGCACTTATTAACCTCTAACCAAACAACCCTGAATTTTTATGTCCTTCAAGAAGATGGCCTTTAAAAACAGTGTGGGAAAAGGAGAAAATGCTGGTAACCAGCATTTTCTCTTTTTTGCACAATGTTTTCTAACCAATCAAAGACAAGTTCCATCATTTGAGTCACATTTAAGTTGTCGTCTGCAGATGCTTTCAATTTGGACAGGTCTAGATTTTTGTTGTTTGGTAAAGGATTAATCCTGGTTACCAGTGTTTTCTCCATTTCCCAAAGCTTGTTTTCAAAAGCCATTTCCTCAAGTTTTTTAACAGTAAAACTCAGGATTGCTTGTAAATCCTTTACCACACAGCGAGATTTTAGACTTATCCAAATTAAAAGCATTTACAGACAACAATTTCATAGTAGCTCAAATGACAATTTTTCTTTCATAGGGTAGAAAACATTGTGGGAAAAGGAGAAAATGCTGGTTACCAGCATTTTCTCCTTTTCCCACAATGTTTTCAAAAGGCTTCTTCCTCAGGTCGTAAAAAGTCGTCACTGTGTGGTAAAGAGTTTAAGTGTGAACTCTTCCACTGCCACTGGTGATCTGAATAGATGTTACAGATATTGTTGATCAAGATCGGACTGTACAGAAATCTTGAATATAAATGCATAACTGTGTCAAAAATATTTCAGCCATGCTCTTTAAAAAGAGGGTTTAATGCATCAGTAAAAAGTAACGACCCAGGTCAGCATGAGCAGTCAGCGTAGGCCAACCTGGATTGAAGCTTTTTGCCATTGGTCAATTTTCTGCATGTCAATGGACCAGTCTTCTTCATGATTTAGTGAGTTGTTGGGATTTTATGGATTAGAATTATTATGACAAGCTTGGTATAATGCATCATGGAGATGCATTAACCCTTTACCTTACAGTCCTGAGTTTTTACAACTCTTAGAAAGAAAGCTTTTGAAAACATTGTTAGAAAAGGAGAAAATGATCATAACAATCATGTTTTCTACCCTTTCAGAGCCAAAAAGATTGATTCCAGCCACATTTAAATTGTCATCTGCAAAACGCTTTCAATATGGACGACCCCAAATTTTCCTCGTTGGTAGGGACTTAACTCTTTACCACACAACAAACTGTCAGACCAATCCAAATTGAAAGCCTTTGCAGACAACAAATTAAATGTGGCTCAAATAATTAATTTGTCTCTCACATAGTAGAAAACATTATGGGAAAAGGAGAAAATGCTGGTTACCAGCACTTTCTCCTTTTCCCATAATGTTTTCAAAAGCCTTCTATTCAGGGTCATTAAACCTTGGGATTGTGTAGTAAAGGATTAAACCCCCTTTTGACAAAGCATGGCTCATTTTGAAGTTCCCTGAACTACTGGTATAGGTTACACTTTTGATAGGTAAAAAACAGCCTAAGTTTGGAGTAATGATAGAGATATAAAGGATATTTGTTTTTTTTTACGGTGAAAGATCAAAATTTATTTCGAGTGAACATCATCGGTAATATTTTCACGAGTGGCTGCACCAAATTTCCATCTTTCATCAAAAAAAAAACACCATATTCTATTTATTTCATGCTTTTAACCCTTTCTGGGGGGAACTTAATCAAAATCCAGTACAGTTCTTTTCAGTTATTCCCCGTGGTGTACCCCCTCTGCATAGCAACACATTAAAATATTACGTCAAGTGCGAGAAATGTAAGGTAAATTACATCATATTTCCTTCTGGTTGTGAGGCACGTGCATTTTACCTAGGTAACTAGTGTGCAGGAACAACTGTTTCCGCCTTCAATTGGAGAGTTCGAATATAAAAATCGATATTTTCACTGGTTGTAACCATGAAATATTGAAAAATATTTCACTGATATTTCTCAATAATCTACCAGAAAGCATGAAATAAATCAGAAACTGTCAATTTTTGGATGACAATACAGATGACTGCAGGGCCATAACAGTACCTCCATATTTTCCTTGAAATCATCAAAGCTAAAAATAAACAATGTATCATACCTCTCTGGTCACCCTGAACCTCAAAAAGGTCTCTTTGTATTTTGCAAATGGGACTCTCCACTGTGAAAAAAAAAAAATGATACACTTATCTAATTTAGTGAATGAGTTTTTTAAAAATCCATCATTTTTGCTAGCCAAGGGTGACAATCACTACATGTATGTAGCTCTACTCACCCTTGGCTTATTAAGTTGAAATTTGTAAACCCTGAGATACACATAATCATTGGTTGCACCAATCACATCATGCATTTCATTTGCTATCCATCATCAGCAAAAGATAAACAAAATAGCAAATGCAGGAAAAAATTGTCACATATGCTGGGAATCATCGGTAAAAAAAAATGGACAAACAATATTTACTTCAACATTCACTATAATGAATCAATGAAACAAACTTTTAGGCTATGTTACCAACACCAGATGATGGACTGTTGAAATACATGTGAGGATTTTTGCTGAGGCAGTTATGTTACACAATGTTTGATTGGTCTTCACTGATCATTGATGTAATTCTAGGGCTGAGAACTGTCAGTAGACAGTGTATCCATTGGGATTACAAATTTCAACTCCAGCAGCCAAGGGTGAATAAAGCAGCGTATTGGTCATCACCCTTGGCTTGCGAAGATGACAATCCATAGGAGAAAATCTTTTGAAAACATTATGGGAAAAGGAGAAAATACTGGCGACAAAACTATTTTCTACCCTTTCAAGTATTCAGTATTCAAGCCACATTTAATTTGTTGTCTGCAATATGCTTTTAATTTGAAAAATTCTACCACTTTATTCCCATGTAAAGAGCTTGAAAAGCGTGCAATATTTTATCATTTTAACTTTTTTTTTTGTGTACATTTCAGCTCTTATACAACAAGAAGGCCATGATGGCCCAGAAGTCTCTCACCTGAACCTTTAGACCAAACATGATTCATTTCCAATCTCATCCAAGATATTAAGACAAGCATTCTAACTAATGCGGCCTCCAGAGTGTACGAAAGCTTTTTCTAGAATTTGTCTCAGTGACCTAGTTTTTGACCCAACATGGACCTTTTTTAAATTGGTTGTAGGTATCACCAAATAAATATTCTGACCAACTTTCATTGAGTTTTTAGTTTTGACTTGATGTGACCTTTTTCAAACTCTTGTATTCTGAAAAAGGCTTGTGGTATTTTAATATAGTCCTAGTTTATGTCAACACACTCCAATGTTGGGCCCCAGATCTAACAGGTTCATAAATAATCTACCCATGGCGAGGATCTAACCCACAACCTCTTATTCACTAGGCAAACACTACCATATTGCCACAAAAGCTAGCTTCGTAGCAAGACAGTAAAAGCAGCAACTTTCAACACAACTGATTAATTTTACCAAACTGGTTAACTTTACCAAACGACAAAATTTTCTACTTGTCCAAATTGCAAGCATTTTGCAGAAAACAAACTATTATTGACTAAAAAATTAAAACTGGTTTCAGGAAGGGTATAAAACATTGTAGGAAAAGGAGAAAATGCTGGTAAACAGCATTTTCTCCTTTTCCCCACAATGTTTTCAAAAGCTTAAAATTCAGGATTGTGTGGTAAGAATTTATTACCCAATGACATAAGCTGAAAGTTGTCTGAGTTGAAAGCCTTTAACATTTATCTTTGAAAAGGTAGACAACAATGTGGGAAAAGAACAAAATGCTTGTACTCAGCATTTTCTCCCATACCATCAGTGTCTTCTAAAGCTTTCTTTATCAGGTTCATTAAAACCCATGTTGGTTAGATAACACAGGGTCTGTATTCACGAACTATTATTGACTGCATTCTTAGTATAATTCAAGACTTCAGAAAGTAACACAACTTCTGATTGGCTAAACCATTTGGTTTAGCCAATTAGTAGTTGTGTTATTTTCAAATTTAGAAAATGCTTCAGATCTAGACAAAGAACATTCTTCAGAATGGTTGGTCAATATGAATCCAGGTAGCACATCTCACCTGAAAGGCAATTTCTGGGTCAGTCCAGTTTGACTCGGCTGTGTTAGATTGGTTACAGGCCTCTTCAAGTTCTGAGAAACATAAGTGAACTTCATGGTCTTCTTCCACACTGTAAGTAAAAATAAATTTCATTTTCATGCTTACCCTTTCATCAGACAACATACATTCATTCTAGTTCATATAGGAAGCATTGGCAGACAGTCTATGAAAAGTAGCTCAAATTAGGAAACCCGTTTCGTGACATTACAGAAAATATAATGGGAAAGGAAGAAAGAGCACCACATGTTGATGCCAATGCTCAGCTGCAGTTGCTTGATTTTCAGTGAAAATTCGAAGTTGAAAAAGGGGCGTAACTGTGTCAATAATACTTAAATGGTTATCTGCCCTTGTTGTATGGGTTCCCCTTTTGATAGTTAACAACTTATCCACATTTGAAGTAAATATCTTCAGTAATAAAAGAGATATTATAAAATGTCAAAGTATTTGCACCGCAACGGCAACGCAAGAGATGACAGCGCTATGCCAATAACTCAACTTTATCTTCAAAACAGCTGAGCTAAAAATGACGGTACCTTTTGAACAATGTTTTCAAAAGCATCTTTAATAAAGGTCACGTGTCGCCACCTGCGTGCTGATCATCTGTCAAAAAAATACTGTCTCTACACTTGCTGCTTTCTGCATAATCTCCAACACCTCAACCCTTTAGCACACAATCCCGAGTATTAATGACGCTGAGGAAGAAACCTTTAGAAAACATTGTGAGAAAAGGAGAAAATCCTGATTCCCAGCATTTTATCCTTTTCCCATGGTGTTTATTTTTCATTCAAAGATGAAATCCATCATTTGAATCTCTTTAAAATTGCCGTCTGCAAATGCTTTTATTTAACTCTTTACCAAACGACAAAATTTAAGACTGGTCCAAATTGAAAGCATTTGCAGATGACAATGTGGCTCACATGGAGAAAATTGTCTTAGAAAGGGTAGAAAACATTTCGGGAAAAGGAGAAAATGCTGGTTACCAGCATTTTCTCCTTTTCCCAAAATGTTTTCAAAAGGCTTTCTTCTTTTGGGTCGTTAAAACTCGGGATTATGAGGTAAAGGGTTAAGACAACACTAAGATTTTGTGGTGGGGTAAAGAAGCAAACCTTTACCACCTGCATGCTGATCATCTCGCAAAAAATCACCGTTACTCTCAGCGCTTTCTGCATGATTTCCAGTACCATTTAACCCATAACTAAGCAATCCCATTTGGTAAAGAGTTTACCAAGTACTTGCTTAGCTCAAAATATAAAGAGGATAACTGTCTCCTTGTATGATCGAAATTTCATTCATCAAGTGAAAAGTCAGGGCTATATTTTCAATGTCAAAGTTTTTGCATGACAACGCCAGGGTTACGACTATACCTTGACGTTTTTTTTGAAAACAGCCAAGATAATAAACAAATTTTAAAAAACCATATAATGGATAAACTTTATCCAAAATAACTCTGTACCCAAAATGCAGGGTGTAGGACTCCGTATCAAAATAAGGGCTGAATGGTAACTTGTAAGTGATGTTATTCGCCTCTGATATTCTATCAAATTTGTAATTATCTGTCACTGTGAAGTTCACTTCAATCAGGGTTATCTCTGCAGTAAATTCAGCATTCTCATCTGAAAAATATAAAACCCTAAAAGTTACAACATTGGCAACAACATAAAGAAATGAGCAATGCTCTGTTATCCCTTTCCCAAACAATCCCTGGTTTTAATGACCCCGAGGAAGAAGTCTTTGGAAAACACTGTGGGAAAAGGAGAAAATGCTGCTAACCAGCATTTTCTCCTTTTCCCACAATGTTTTCTACTCTTTAAAAATCAAGTTCAATTTTTGAGTCATGTTTATTTTGTCGTCTGCAAATGCTTTCAATATGAACCAGTCTAAGATTTTATTGTTTGGTAAAGAGTTAAAAGAAGGCTTAATGCATCTGCAAAGAGTATTGATCTAGGTCAGCCTGGGCAGTCCACGGAGGCTGACCTGGGACATTAGTTTTTGTTTTTGGTATAATTTCTGCATGTCAAAATATCAGTGTACCTCATAATTCCATTGATTGTTAGACAAAATGGATCCATAATTCTGTGACAATTAAAGGTTTAAATGTGGAAAACTTGATGATTATTGTTAGCAAAAAGACATAAAAATGTTATGAGCCATGTCTCCTTTTGCCTTATTGTTTTTACATGCCTTTATATTACTACATTTCATTCTTGTTGTTTTCACAGAAATAATAAGTTCAATAGCAGCAGTAAACAAGTAAAATGTGTTTAAATTAAAATTATACCATTTAAAATTATACCATTTAAAAGTATGGTCGAAAGTTGCCAGGTGCCCTATGCAGTCTATAAAAATAGAAAAAAAAAAACTCATGCAAATTTCAAAAAGATGCATCACATGTTATGGTACAATTTGGAAAAAAACATCACCTGTACTCCTTTTCCTCCTGTAGGGTCCCCCTATACTGTATTGTGGATTCACTTTCCCAGAATAATTGTCAGAAAACTGGCCCCCTGAATTAACAACTACCTCTATCTTTGGTGTACTCTGCAAAGGAAAATAATTAATCTTTTACCCCATAATCCCAAGTTTCAATGACCTTCAGAAAAGGCATTTGAAAAAATTGTGGAAAAAGAAGAAAATACTGGAAACCAGCATTTTCTCCTTTTCCCACAATGTTTTCTACCCTTTTAAGGGTAAATTCCATTACTCTAGCCATCTAGAATTTGTTGTCTGCAAATTTTTTTGATTTGGGCATGCCTAAAATTTTATCATTTAGTAAAATGTTAACTCTTAGAGTGCCAAATAAACCCATACGACATTTTCTTTCAAGACATAATTTCAGTATTGCTTTTGTCAGAGAAAAGTGAACAGTAGTTCAAAGGTAAGACTCCATGATAAGTGTAGTCTGATCTTGATCTACACTGGCCTCAAAGGCAACTTAAGACGTCAAAGGCACTTTAACCCCTTACCAAACGACAAAATTTTTGGACTGGAAGCATTAATTGCAGACTACAAATCAAATGTGGCTCAAATGATGCAACTTTCTTTGAAAGGGTGGAAAACATTGAGGGAAAAGGAGAAAATGCTGATTACCAGCATTTTCTCCTTTTCCCTCTATGTTTTCAAGACTTTCATTGTCAGGGTCATTAAAACTCAGGATTGTGTGGAGAAGGATTAAAGAGGGGGTCTAGCCAACTGTATAAAATGACTCATCACTGAATTAAGTATCTTGATAGCTGGAAGATCATCAGTAAAGAAGACAGATACAAGTAAACGTAAGAAGCATAAGAAAAAAAAAATTCATTATAACTTCTTAAATGGGCTACAAACCCTTCGAAGTTTTAGTTTTTAAGACCAGATTTGTGGGATACCATACAATGAATAACATACATAGATTACATTGATAAGTATTCTAATCAGTGCAATTCTAAAATGAATATTTTTTCCTTACTTTTCTGCTTCTTTTCCATTGATGGTTAAGCTCTACTAAATTCAAATACAACATTCTAGAAATTTAACACTGTCATAAAAATCTGAATATCCACGTTAAAGTCTGTCATCTCACAATCCTGAACTTTAACAACCGTAAAAGAAGAAAGCTTTTGAAAACACTGTGGGAAAAGGAGAAAGGTAACCAGCATTTTCTCCATTTCCTACAATATTTAATTTTAATCTTTTAATGACAAATCCAAACATTTGAGCCACATTTAATTTGTTATCTGCAGTAATTTTGCTTTAAATTTGGACAAATCTGAAATAATGTCTACTACTGAAGACTTAACGTTTATAGCGCCGAATACTGTACAAGTGGATATTATTGCTGGTCTAAAATTTTGCGAATTAACTAATACTGACCTTACATGTGCTTTAATTTCTGTGAAAGTTAAAGACAGAATTCCAGATTTTTTACTCTAACTGTGCATTGTAAAACTAACTTATTAATCAATTTAATAAATCTCAATTTTTACTTCAATGAAACATGTTTAATTGGCAGTATTACGCACCACTACACTGGTATATTGGTCAACATTGACAAAAAAAAAGGCACACATTAATGTCGACAAGGGTCCCAGTCAATCACTCCCACATGACCCAGTGTCCATGTGAAACATATCTTAATGTAACTTAAATTTATGCTGGCAGATATCTTCGCGATTTTTTTCAATACATGAAAATCGCAAAAGATTTCCACGACGCGAACATTTTCGGTTTAACAGTAAACCCAACAGATCTACACTAGCAGCAAAGGCAGCTATTATCATGAAAGGCACTTTAGGGATTAAAACTCATTACCTGGGCTGGAGGAGGAGTTGGTGTTAGTATCCTTATTGTGGGCTTATCATGGTGCCTTTTCCGGCCCAGTATCTCCTCGACGAATTTCTCGAAGCCCACCATACCCGAGGGACCATCATCCTGCGTGGAACAACATTTTGTGGAACATTGTGAAGGTGCACAGTTTGCTGGGATGGGCGGCACAGGAGTAGTGGTTCCTTCATGCTCCGTAACTATAATGTTAAATAAAAAAAAGTTAAACTCTGTACCATTAAATAACCCTTCACTAAACAACCTCGGGTTTAAACGAGCCTGGGAAATAACCTTTTGAAAACATTGTGGAAAAATGAGAAAATGCTGGTGACCAGGATTTTCTCTCTTTCCAGCCAGGTTTTCCATCCCTTTAAATACAAATACATTTGAGCCGTGCTCTGTGAAAAGGGGGCTTAATACACCTGCAAAAAGTTTCAATTCATGTCAGCCTGTGCAGTCCGCACAGGCTGACATGGATTGAAACTTTCTGATATTTGTAAATTTTCTGCATGTCCAAGAACCAGTCTACCTCAAGATTCAGTTGTTTGTTAGAAAGAATGGATTTCATAGATCCATAAACATGTGATGTCTTCCTTGGTATCATGCATCACGGAGATGCATTAAGCACCCTTTTGCCAGAGCACGGCTCATTTATTTAGTTACATTTAACTGTAGTCTGCAAAATGCTTTAAATTTGGACATGTCTTAAATGTTGTCATCGGTAGAGAGTTAAACAATAATCCGTTCAACAGGATTCTTTTCTTCCATCTTAGAGCTGATCTCATACTGGTCAATATTTTGTGATATCAAGACTGCCTGTGGGTTTTTCCCAGTCAGTATCAGTCACTAAACTAAGAACAACTTTATTTCTGTTTGTGCAGCCAAGCTACCTGAGGCCAGTAAGTCCAGCATCATAGTCAACTCTTTACCAGACAACAAAATTTTAGACTTTTCAAAATTGAAAGCATTAGCAGACGACAAAATTAAAATGAATCAAAAATTGAAATTTGTTTTGGGAAAGGTAGAAAACCTTGTGGGAAAAGGAGAAAATGCTGGTTACCAGCATTTTCTCCTTTTCCCACAATGTTTTCAAATAGCTTTTTTCAAAAAGTCATGAAAACCAGGGATTGTTCGGTAAAGAGTTAATCTTTCGATCATTTCCACAGTAAAAATCTTTTACCATACAATCCATTGTTTTCACTACCCTCAACATAAGGGCATTTGAAAACACTGTGGAAAAATGAGAAAATGCTGGCGACCAGCATTTTCTCCTTTCCCACAATGTTTTTACCCTTTCAAAGCAAAATTCCCATTTTTGAGCAACTTTCAATTTGTCATCTGTAATTGCTTTTAATTCGGACGTGTAAAAAATTTTATTGTGTCGGAAAGACTTAACCCTTTAGCAAACAATCTCAAGTTTTAACAACCCTAAGTAAGAGACCTTTTGAAAACATTGTAGGAAAAGGAGAAAATACTGGTAACAAGTTTTCTCCTTTGCCCTCAATGTTTTCTGTCATATCAGAGAACTTGTGGTAGTTTGTATTAATTTTGAATTTGTCATCCACATATGTTTTTGATTTGAAAGAGTCTAAGATTTGTAGTGTGGAAAACTTTTAAATAATGATTCCTTTTCAGACTGTATTAACCAACCATCTCAACTCTTTACTAAACAATCCCTGATTTTCATGACTCTGTGATTGAAGCCTTTTGAACACATTGTGAGAAAAGGAGAAAATGCTGGTAACCAGCATTTTCTCCTTTTCCCACAATGTTTTCTACCCTTTCCAAAACAAATTTCAATTTTTGAGTCACTTTAATTTTGTTGTCTGCTAAATGCTTTGAATCTGAAACAGTCTAAAATTTTGTTGTCTGGTAAAGAGTTAAATTAGCTTCTGATTTAATTCTTTTCTAGGGAAAGGTTAAAGTTTATAGAAATGATCATCATAATGTCAACCTGTTGTGGTTTGCTGTGTAGTAGTTGATGTTCTAACAGTTGTGACAGGAGTTCTAGATGTACCTGGAGGACTGGAAGATGCATGTGAGGGACCTGATGAATTGGAGGGCCTGAAAAAATTGCAATAAAAAGGACCATTGATCAAAATCACCTGATACTGTCTTATCCTCTCAGCTTAAATTCAGGACTGGAAATGCATATGAGGGACCCAGTGAATTGGGAGTTCCTGCAAGAATTTGCAAAACAAGCATCATACATGAAAATCTTCTAATATGGTCCTACCCCTAAGTTTGAATAGAGGATCTTAAATGAGTGCTTATGCTATACTAAATTTATTTACTCTTTACCAAATGGCAAAATTTTACACTAGTCTAAATTGAAAGAACTTACAGAGGACAAAATGAATGCAACTCAAAAATGGAAAATTTGTTTTGGGGTAGAAAACATTGTGGATAAAGGAGAAAATGCTGGTTACCAGCATTTTCTCAATTATCCACAATTTTTTCAAAAGCCCTCTTCATCTGAGGTGTTAAAAGTCTAAATTGTGTCGTAAAGAGTTGAAAAATTAGTATCGCAAAGTATGGTAGAAAATAACTTGGGAAAAGAGGTAAATTCTTGTTAAAAGCAACTGCTTCTTTTCTCATACTTTTTTTCCAAAGCTGTGAACGACAAGGGGGTAAAAATATTGAGCCATGCTCTGTGAAAAGGGGGCTTAATGTATCTGCAAAAAATGACGACCCATGTCAGTCTGCAAATTCCGAGCAGGCTGACATAGGTGGAAACTTTTTGCTGTATGTAAATTTTCTGCATGTCCAAGGGTGACGCTACCTTCAGACCCAGTTGACTGTTAGACTAAGTTGATTTTATGGACAAATAATTATGTGATGACTTGCTTGGTATAAAGCCCCCTTTTGCCAGAGAAAGGCTTGACTGTGTGTGGAGCAATGGATTATAAAATGAAAAAACACTTACCCCGGTGGATAATGGTTATTGATAACTGTTGTTTGACTGTTAGATTTGTCACTGTTGCTATTTTTTTCTAGTATGTACAATATTGTTATAGCGATGAGACTGAAAATGGAAAAAAGATTCATAAGAAATAACAAGAGCCCTGCATTTGGGTGCCAATGCTTGGCTGCAGTCATTTTTAGTAATAGATTTATTTTCATTGAAAATTCTGAATCAACAAGCATTCTGATAGTATTGCATAGCAATACTAAGTCCCCTACCGGCCGTATATATCGCTGGCAGGTATAGTTTGTGAAACTCTGTGGAGGACAAAGAACGTATTTGACCCCCTTTCAGAATTATAAGCATCGTGTCTGTCTTTGTATGCAATGCTCTAATGAAAGCCAGATACAGAAGCATTTTCCTTGTTAAATTAAGTTCATTGAAGAAGTTTTACTAAGAAAAGATGTGTTTGTGAAACACAAATGCCCCCGTAAAAGCAAATTTTCTGAAATATGACCTTTACCTTGTGAGATGACCTTGACCTTATCATCAGCAGGTGTGTACCAATGAGAGGTACCAGCTTAACATGTATAAGTGTTATAACTTAAGTACTTTGAATATAGAGAGAAATGACCATGAAAAGTTTTGAGGACAAGTTTTCATGATAAGGGTTAAAATATTTTACCTTGACTAATGTGTTGGAATTTCTAGCACCCGCCTGAGTAGCTCAATGGATATATTGTGTTACTTGTGATCTAAAAGGTTTACGCACAGACTGATGGATGGACAGACGGACGCACAACGGACTCATTGGCTTTGATTTAGCAATTAAAATATGAAGTTTCATGAAATTATGTCCACTAGTTGGAGATACATCAATGAAAAATTAAATTTGACATGATGCCCCCTTTTTCCATGACGCAGCAATAAATTCCAAAACCCAGACAATTTGCGCTAGGTCACATGATCTGTGAAAATTTCATCCAAATCCGTTGAGATATGTCCAGTAATTAAAGAGATATTGGTGAAAAATGAAATATAACATGAGGGCCCCTTTTTCCATGTCGCAGCCATAAACCTTGACAATATGCGATAGGTCACATGATGAGAAACATTCTGTGAAAATTTTATCCAAATCCATCAAGAAATGTGGGAGGAGTTGCGTTCACAAGAAATGTAATTAAATATGACATGAAACCCCCTTTTTCCATGATGCAGCTACAAATTGCAAAACCCTGACAATTTGCGATAGGTCACATGATGAGACATTCTGTGAAAATTTTATCCAAATCTGTCAAGAAAGGTGGGAGGAGTTGTGTTCACAAGAAATGGACGTACATACGGAAAACTGTTTTTTTGTGTGAAATTTTCTAAGTCCAAGACCCGTAATTTCGTCAAAAAGTGGGCCATGATGGCCCTAAAGTCGCTCACCTGAGTCTTTTGACCAAATTAATCCATTTTCTATTGTACACAAGTTTTTCTAAGATTTGACCTTTTGACCTAGTTTTTAACCCATGACCAATTATTGTATTGGTCTGAGATACCACTAAGACAAACATTCTCACCAATTTTCAAGAGTTTTTTTCAGTTTTGTTGCCATGGCAAGCAGAGATTTTACTGAATTGAAACTCTTTGAAAAAATTCTGAACAGGCCTACGGAAGGATAATCTTTGCGAGGTTTTACCAAAATTGGATGTATGGTTCCAGAGATGTTTGAAATACAAGTTAATGCACACACTCATTGACACACAGACAGATGCATACATGAACGGCAGACACATGGCAATGACATGCACCTGTCGGGCTTCTGCAAGTAGGGCTAGAAATCAACATGGCAACCCCACAACAGAGGGCCAATTTCATCCCTGGACCAAAATTTGTAGCATTTTGGTACAGATCCACTAGACAAAGCTACAACCCAAATATGAAAGCTTTAGCCTTTACAGTTTGGGACAAAAAGATTTTAAAGAAATTTCCTTCATTATCTCTATGTAAAATCTGGGAACCCACAACATAGGGCTCATTATGACACTATGGTTATAATTTGAAGTCTTTTAGAAGGGGTCCACCAGACAATGCTACATGCCATATATGAGAGCTCTAGCCCTTAAGGTTCGGGACAAGAAGATTTTTAAAGATTTCCTTCTTTATCTCTATGAAAATCCGTGACCCCACAGCAAAGGGCCAATTTCCACACAAGGGCCATTTTTTGAAGTATTTCGGTAGAGGTCCACTAGATGATGCTACATGCCAAATATGAAAGCTGTAGCCCTGAGGATTTAGGACAAGAAGATTTTTAAAGATTTCCTTCTTTATCTCTATGTGAAATCTGAGACCCCACAACATAGGGCCAATTTCCACACCAGGGCCATAATTTGAAGTATTTTGGTAGAGGGTCACTAGATGATGCTACATGCCATATATGAAAGCTCTACCGGTTTGGGACAAGAAGATTTTTAAAGTTTTTTCTTTCGGTTGCCATGGCAACCAGAGTTCTTCATGGAATTCAAATCTTTGAAGTATTCTGAAAGTGCATCACCTAAGGATCATTTCTGTGAAGTTTCATTGAAATCTGTTTGCCGGTTTCAGAGGAGAAGATTTTTTAAGTAATTGTTCACGGACGGACAGACGGATGGACGGACGGATGGACGGACGGATGGACGTACGGACGGACAGACGGACGCCAGACGGTGATCGATCACAATAGCTCAGCCTGAGCACTACGTGCTCAGGTGAGCTAAAAATCAGCAGACCGGAACGAAATTCAATCTTGATCTGTTAATCATGCTGGTTGACTTGCACACCAAAAATCAGCTCAATAGCTGCCAGCGTTTAGAAAAAAAGTCCAGAAAACTGTTTTTTCGGTTAAAATTTCTAAGTCCAAGGCCCATAATTTCGTCAAAAATCAGTGGACCACAATGAAACTCAAACTTGATCTGTAACTCATGGTGGTTGACTTACACACAAAAAATCAGCTTAATAGCTGCCAGCGTTTAGGAAAAAAGTCCAGAAAACTGTTTTTTCGGTTAAAATTTCTAAGTCCAAGGCCCGTAATTTCGTCAAAAATCAGCGGACCGGAATGAAACTTGAACTTGATCTGTAACTCATGGTGGTTGACTTACACATCAAAAATCAGCTCAATATCTGCCAGCGTTTAGAAAAAAAGTCCAGAAAACTGATTTGCCGGATTGACGGACAGACAGACAGACAGACGGACGGACGGAGTGCAAACCTAAAGTCCCCTTCGGCTTGGCCGGTAGGGGACTAAAAAAGGGTATAACTGTGTCAAAAATATTTTGATGGTTATCAGCCCTTGTTTGAAAATTCTGAATCAAACAAGAGGGCCATGATGGCCCTGGATCGCTCACCTGAGTCAATAGGTGAAATTTCACTCCACGTGCAAAATTCAATTTCTGACCAATTGTCAGGTCAATTGAGCTTAAAATGTAGCATCTAGAGCATCCACAAGAAATTTCTGTAAGTTGACCTAGTGACCTACTTTATCACCATACGTGACCAAATTTAGAACTCATCAAAATGTTTATCATGACAAACATTCTGACCAATTTTCAAGTCAATTGAGCAAAAAATGTGGCCTCTAGAGTGCCCAAAAGGTATTTCTTTAATTTGACCTAGTGACCTAGTTTATGATCCCAGGTGACCCAAATCCAACCTCATCCGAGATTTCATCAAGACAAACATTCTGACCAATTTTCAAGTCAATTGGGCAAGAAATGTGGCCTCTAGAGTGCCCACAAGGTATTTCTTTAATTTGACCTAGTGACCTACTTTATGACCCCAGGTGACCCAATTTTGAACTCACTGAACATGTTGTGCTCAGGTGGGCTAACAAACTTAGAACAGGTTCACTACATACCAAGTATCAAAGCTCCGAGCCTTCAAGTTTCACAGAAGAAGAATTTTAAAGTTTTCTCTTTTTTGTTCTTATGTTTAAACTTGTGACCCCTGGGGCGGGGCCAGTTTTGACCAAAGGGGCATCATATGCACAAACTTGGTAGAGGTCAACTGGGAGATGCTACATACCAAATATCAAAGCTCTACACCTTCCAGTTTCAGAGAAGAAGAATTTTAAAATTTTCCTTCTCTGTTCCTTTGTTCTAACTTGTGACCCCAGGGCGGGGCCAGTTTTGACCCCAGGGGCAGCGTATGAACAGTAGAGGTCCACTAGGAGATGCTACATACCAAATATCAAAGCTCTAGGCCTACCAGTTTCAGAGAAGAAGAATTTTAAAGTTTTCCTCCTTTGTTCCTATGTTTAAACTTGTGACCCCCGGGGCAGGGCCAGTTTTGACCAAAGGGGCATCATATGAACAAACTTGGTACAGGCCCACTAGGAGATGCTACATACCAAATATCAAAGCTCTGGGCCCTCCAGTTTCAAAGAAGAATAATTTTAAGGTTTTCCCTTTTTTGTTCTTATGTTCGAATTTGTGACCCCCGGGGCAGGGCCAGTTTTGACCCCAGTGGCATCATTTGAACAAACTTGGTAGAGGTCCACTGGGAGATGCTACTTACCAAATATCAAAGCTCTATGCCTTCCAGTTTCAGAGAAGAAGAATTTTAAAATTTTCCTTCTTTGTTCCTATGTTCTAACTTGTGACCCCCTGGGGCGGGGCCAGTTTTGACTCCAGGGGCATCATATGAACAAACTTGGTAGAGGTCCACTAGGAGATGCTACATACCAAATATCAAAGCTCTAGGCCTACCAGTTTCAGAGAAGAAGAATTTTAAAGTTTTCCTCCTTTGTTCCTATGTTTAAAATTGTGACCCCCGGGGCAGGGCCAGTTTTGACCAAAGGGGCATCATATGAACAAACTTGGTACAGGCCCACTAGGAGATGCTACATACCAAATATCAAAGCTCTGGGCCCTCCAGTTTCAAAGAAGAATAATTTTAAGGTTTTCCCTTTTTTGTTCTTATGTTCGAATTTGTGACCCCCGGGGCAGGGCCAGTTTTGACCCCAGTGGCATCATTTGAACAAACTTGGTAGAGGTCCACTGGGAGATGCTACTTACCAAATATCAAAGCTCTATGCCTTCCAGTTTCAGAGAAGAAGAATTTTAAAGTTTTCCTTCTTTGTTCCTATGTTCGAACTTGTGACCCCCCCGGGGCGGGGCCAGTTTTGACTCCAGGGGCATCATATGAACAAACTTGGTAGAGGTCCACTAGGAGATGCTACATACCAAATATCAAAGCTCTACGCCTTCTAGTTTCAGAGGAGAAGATTTTCAAAGATTTTGCTATTTTTTTCCTTTTGGTTGCCATGGCAACCAGAGTTATAGGTGGAATTCAATCTCTTGAACAACTTTGGTAGAGCTTCACCCAAGGAACATCCCTGCCATGTTTCATCAAGATTGGCCCAGTGGTTTAGGAGGAGAAGATGTTTAAAGAAATTGTGGACGACGGACGACACACGTCGCATGACGGACGATGGACATTGGGCGATCACAAAAGCTCACCTTGAGCACTTTGTGCTCAGGTGGGCTAAAAAGGGCATAACCGTGTCAAAAATATTTTGATGGTTATCAGCCCTTGTTTTATGGGTTCCGCTTTTGATAGTTAACAACTAGTCCGAGTTTAAAGTAAACATCTTCAGTAATGACAGAGATATTGTAAAATATCAAAGATTTTGCATGACAATGATGAAGAGAATGACAGGGCTATGACAATACCTCCACATGTTCTCCATGAACAGCCAAGCTTAAAAAAAAATCTGCAACGTTCAACAATATTTCAGCCATTACATGGCAGTTAAGCTCAATAATTTGGTTAAAGGATTTCATCAGTTCTAGACATAGTTTCTGTAGTAAATTGCCATAGGACATTCAAATTAAAAAGTGGTACAAGTGAGGAACAGGACTCTGTTTCAATAAAATGTGTAGATTTATGCAAATTATTTGGGATTGTATTTACAAAAATATGATCTCTGCTCTATCCACAGGTATGAGCTGGCATAAAATTAAGTAACTTACTCAAATCATTAAGTTATGCATTTTAGTGAAATTTGTTTTTAGACTTGATGTCTGCTTACCTAACCTGCGTACGCAAATTTGTGCGATAGCAATTTACAGGGGTAAAAGTTAAAAAATCTGAAAATACTGAAAATTGAGCTGGGGGCCTGGGGGCCGCTACGGCCCCCGGTGGGTCCAGGGCAATGCCCTGGCCAGGGGTCCAGGGGGCCAGAGGCCCCCGGAAGCTCCTGAGATTTAGCTATTTTATAAACATCAAATACCTCTAATGAGATCCAGTTTTTGCATTTTAAAGTTGAAAAAATCTTGAAACGAATGAAAGATATGATATGCTAAAACCTAAGAAAATCTCAAAGTTTTTAGCACCCATGTTATTTTTGTCCTCTTTTATCTCCACTTTGTACACAGGACCTAATCAGATTAGCCCTACATCAGTTTTGTATTTGAAAGTACAACAAGTATGAGAAAGGTCATATCTAGTATTTAATATTTGATTCATTAAAATGCAATCACATGTGCTAAATTTCTGTCAAAAGAATAAAATCAAATCTGTCAAATAGGAAAAGAACACTCTCTTTAAGAATGGCTAATTTATCAGGGAGAATGTGACAGAGTGTGCTGTGCATTTTCTAGCTTGAGGTTTTTGCACCCTTTGGTAACTGGAGTTTGGGGTACACAAACAAGGATGGGGGTTCAGATCTAAACCACATATTAATTTCATTAAAATATCAAGTTTTAATGACAGCCCATTAAAAGATAGACTGTTTTCATGCAACATGCCCAAACAAGATTTTATAGATACATCTACATGTTCACTGTTAAAAGCTCTTCAAACACTTTAAGAACCTTTCCTAACATGTGCAAACATTTTTGGCAAAATCAATTCTAATGTTTGCTAAAACAAGCAGGTAAGTGATATACCATGGAACTGGTCCAATTCCTGTAAAAAATCTATCAAATCGGCAGTGTGGGGCAATCAGTTTAAATGCAAAAATGATTATCACTTTGTAACCGGAAGAGCAAACCAACAAGCTATTGGTTGTACAATCGGTTTCTCCATTGAACTGGGAATGCCTTTTTGCTTTAAATACTTTGACAATTTGTCTACATGATATCAAGTTTATAAATATGTGATGTTTTGTACTTTAAATTTTCTTTACTTTATTTAATATCATTTATTTTGATTTTGATCTTTACATTTTTATTTCCAAACCAGTTAAAAAAAATTCACATATTTCAAGCATTTGCAGACGACACCCCCCCCCCCCTTTAGATCTATATTTTCATTTCATAAAACAACAATTTTTTCACTCATGACAGAATTTTAGATTCCACTTATTGTTTTTTTCAGAGATTTGTGTAAATTCAATGTTTAAATTCATTATTAAAGTCGAGAAGATAGTTTGAAGTCCGTCTGATCGGACGATGTCACGCTGAGCATGGTAGTGTCATGGGTTTTCACGTTTTTTTTGGCGATCAATTTTTCGTGTCAGTTAATTTCTAGAGAAGTATTACCACATGATTTGACATCAGTTAGTCATTTTGAATAGCAGGTAACTTTAAAATCTGTCACTTTACACTAGATCAGAGGATTAACACCGTTATTACGTTCTCGTAAATGACTCGCCAGCTTCATTAGATCACGCGCGTGTCCTTCACATTTTATACTGATCGTGTTTAGCCCATATTTCTGCCGGATGCGCACAAACTAGGTTATATGAAGCTCTTGACGATAATTTCATGCGTCAGATTGACAATTAAGCAAATATTTTTCAGCGTCAAAGACATGTCATTTCAAATTTCCAAGCGTCAAAACCCGGTCTCAGGGATCAAATAAGAAACTTGCCGAGTTGTCGAGTTTTGACAACACATCCATGGACAAAAATTTCTTTCTCATTTTTCCAACCAATTTTCGTGTTTGTTATCACTATATTGAATCCTAGAGTGTGATTAATATCAGTCACAAAACCAAGCGCTACAAACCAGTATTCACGTTTCACGACCGAGCGAGCTTCGGTACCGACTGCAATCGATTCCGGGATTTCTCAAGAGCTAATCGCAATCGGAAGCCAAAACCAACTGACTTTCTACTATAGTCAATCACTGGCCCACCACTACAAATCGGACTACAGTGTATGAATGAAACTTTCCCCCCTTTTTCGGTCGCTTCGGCATTTGAGTAGGACGTACTGTCAACTTCGGAAGATAGTTGCCGATCCCCAGCTCTGACATCAATTTGTTATTGAAAAGAACAAAGATAATTTAAACTGAACTATCTTTCGCTAGCAAATAATCAAATTGCTGCCAATATTTGTCCCCTAAAACGAAGGGCTTTGTTAATGCTTTATTTTGTTTTACAATCCTAGCGGCAAAAATGTTAAAGTCGGCAAACCGATCAAAACACAGCCGCAACATTTTGGACACGAACAATATAACATCATACGATAACCTTAGAACGTTCCGGTTCAGCATCTATATTTAGAATCGGGAAACCCTAAGCAAGAGTGAGTGACTGTAAACATTTCGGTGCAAGTTATCCCCGAAATTACAAAATTCTTTGAATTTCATTGTTTTTAAGGCGAGTGCGTTTGACGGGAGACATTAATGACCGAGATCAGCCCCGGACAAAGCAAATGCAGTGGGGTAATAAATTTTATTGATACGGCATCTGGAAATCTATTGACTTGCAACAGATACGAGATAAAGGGGTACCCCCCCCCCCCCCGAAAATTTCTCCTCAGATTTAAACGATTTGGAAAAATGACCTGGTCGGCCCCTGAAAATACGGAATTCCGTCACAATACGGAAAACTTTTACCCCTGAATTTAGTGAGAGGCAGCCCAGGACATTTAGATTAGAAATCCACCACCTAAACCGCTATGCTATCTATATTAAAGACAAATCTTTTAATTTCCCTTCGGGAAAAAGATTTTTGACAACTGTGAGAAAAGTAGAAAATGCAGATGACCAGCATTTTGTCCTTTTCCCACAATGTTTTCTACTCAAGCAAAAGAAAATTCAATTATTTCAGCCACCTTTAACTTATCACCTGCAAGTACTCACAATCTGGGCAAGTTAGCAAGTCAAGGTTTCAAGGAAGCAATCATCTCAATGTTAGGTCTGGATTTTGTTCCTTTTCCCTTTATGAAACAAGTTTGAGTTTCTAATGACCCTGACACCCAGCAAGGTAGCTCAGTGGTTAGCGTATCTGACTCATGACCCAGTAGTTGTGAGTTCTATACCTGGTAGAGGCAAACTGTCTTTCTGGCTATTTTTCACCTCTCACCTCCTTTGTGAGAAAAATAGTCCATGACTTCAAAAGAAAGTTGTGTCAGTAATGGTTCGAGAAAGCAAGGCAACATTTGCTTAGGTGCACTAACCGCCGTGATATAACCTAAGCTGTTAAAACAGCATTCAATTCCAATACAAACAAACAAATTACATGTAATAATCTCTATGAAAAAGCCTTTTGAAAACATTGTAGGTTAAGGAGAAAATACTGGTAACCAGCATTTTCTCCTTTTCCAAAATGTCTTCTGTCCTTTCACAAAGAAAAAAATCATTAGTTGAGTTACATTTATTTTGTCATCTGCAATGCTTTCAATGTCGTTTAGTTCAAATTTTTGTTGTTTACTTTCAACCCTTCCAAAAACAAAATCAGTTTTTTATTCACATCTATTTAATAGTATGCAAATGCTTCAATTTTGGGCAAGTCTAAAATGTTGTCGTCTAATAAAGAGTAACCTAAAATTGGACTGGTAGGTTTTAAAATTTCGTTACCAGAATGCCATTATACAGATGAGTATGATGATGGTGATTTGAATAAATCTATTGCTGCACCAACTGTGGTTGCTGGGAGGAGTGGGAGGTGGTGTGGGTGTGGGCTTAGGGTGTCGATGGCGATGGGGTTTCTTTGATGGTGAGCTGCAATACACAAGAAAATTAACCCTTTACATATCAATCCTAGTGTAATGACCCTAAGCCAAGCCCTGGTAGCACAGTCAGTAGCGTAAAGGACTTGTTTTGGTTAAAATCCCCTGCTCAATAAATTTCTTTCCCACGTTTGATGACAGTCATTGCAACTATATTCAATCCTCTCATACAGCTGATCACTGCTTCCATACTGGCTATGTTGGGAAATCAGCCAGTGGCCTTGGAAGAATATTATGCCAAGTAATGGTCAAACAAACTCTGGGTAAGCATGGATAGGTGCACTGGCTGCCACAATACAGCTGAAATAATGTTGAAAATAGTGCTAAACACCATACAATAAGTCAATCAATCAATCATTTAATGACCCTCTGAAATAAGGTTTTTGGAAACATTGTCTTCTAATATTATAAAGCTAAATCTCATCATTTGAACTTAAATTGATCTGTGATCTGTAGTTGCTTTCAATTGGAACAAGTCTAAAGTTTTGTTGTTTGGTGAAGAGGTGTTTCAAAGGGGCATAGCTCTCATAATGATAAAAATTGCAGGTGCACAAGTTCCTACGGTAGAGACAATTCCAATTGACTCCTGCAATGATGAACCAATCATTGTAAAAAATTGAAGATGCACATTTGTTCTCACGTAAGAGAAACTTTCACTATCCCTCTACAAGGGACAACACAATTCCGAGTTTAAATGCCCTGAGAAAGAACACTTTGGAAAACATTGTTGGAAAAGAAGAAAATGCTGTTACCAGCATTTTCTCTTTTTCCAACAATGTTTTCTACCTTTTCAAAAATGAAGCCAATCTTCTGAGCCATATTTAAATTTGTCCTCTGCAAATGCTTTCAAAAAGGACAAGTGTAAACACAAAATTCTGTCTACAGACATGCGCAGAACATGATTTCAGTCTATTGCCCAGTGGGGAAGATATTATTTAAATCGATCAAAACCTTTTGTTCAACTCACCTGACTGTACTATTACTAGAGGTTGACTTTGAACTGACTGTTGACTTCAGACTATCAAATCGTTTCAGTTTGGATAATTTACTGTTCATTTTCTCCAACTCATCAATTCTCACTTCTAAATTGTCTGTTAATTTACACAACTCTTTAACTGCACCAACATTTTCCATGAATATTCGATCCTGCAATTATAAATTATCAAAACATGTATTAAAGACAATGATATGTAACTCCTTGTCATGGAACAAAATTTTGGGAGCACATGCAGACAATCAATTAAAAGTGGCTTAACCCTTTCCCACACAATCCTCAAATCCAACTATCTTTACAAATGGAGTCACTTTTCATTGCAATGAAGTGTCTAATAAATATATTCAGGTTTTTTATTTCTCACTTGTTATTTTTGTAATGGGTAATTTAGCACTCTCATACATTACAGGAACCATATCTGACCTAATAGTATCGCATCATCTCGTGAGACATGTTCATTTTCTTACCAAATATGCAGAAGAATGTTCAAAGAGAGATAACTCTATCGGACAGGCAATAATAAGCATTAGGTAGGCCAATCAAATCACATAGTTGGTAATGTTGCCATGTTTTGTCACAATAAAAATTTTCATCATGGTAGAAAACAAAAGACAAATACTCACCTTATTTACAACTAACAGATTTTCAATTTCATTGCCATTTTCAAATTTAACATCACCAGTTTCTAGTACTGCATCAGGTAGCACTTCTTTGACTTCCTGTGCTATTACACCGGTGTCCTTCCTTCTGCTGGGAGGCAGCCCCACATGCTCTGCATACTCTTCTGTGTATTTGTAATTGTATATCTTTATCCCAGCTACTTTCTTTAGCTGCTCTTTGGAATCAATCTACAAATACACCAAGGTCCATATTCACAAACCATTCTTAAAAACATTGTTGGTCTATTCATAGATTTAGTAAGTAACACAACTTCTGATTGGCTTATCAATTTAGTTTAGCCAATCAGAAAGCGTGTTACTTTAAAATTTAGAAATTTCTAGAGAATAGACTAAGAAAGTTCTTCAGAATGGTTGGTAGATGCAGACCCAGGCCTCGGTCCA
Organism: Hippopus hippopus; assembly: GCA_946811185.2. NCBI lineage: Eukaryota > Metazoa > Mollusca > Bivalvia > Cardiida > Cardiidae > Hippopus > Hippopus hippopus. Next base: position 43,615,948 of record OX328107.1, on the reverse strand, counting down.
TATTCACCAAACATTCTTATTTTAATTGTAAGTGTAATTCCAGATTTAGAAAATGACATAACTTCTGACTGGCTAAATTATTTGGTTAAGCCAGTAAGAAGTGAAATTACTTTCAAATTCAAAAAATTTTTAAGATAAAAAAGAACGTTTTTAGAAAAGGTTGTGGAATACAGACTTTTGACTGTTTTTTTTTCTATAAGTTATAGACATCAGCAATGGTAAATACAGCAATACTTAAACATTTCATCAGACAACAAAATTCTAGATATGTCCCAACTGCAAGAGTTTGCAGATGAAATTGTTTAACGGCGGGATTGTTTGGTAAAGGGTGAAACAAATTCCTTTGAACAGTCCAATTAGAATTACTCCTAGCAAAGTAAATCACATGAATTTATCTGTCAATACTCATGTTATTATCTACTATTCTTGTACTGAAGTGGAAACATACCTCTTCAAATTCCTCCTTTGCCCTAACATCTGATGTATGTAACACTTGCCCTGACAGTTTTATGTTACCATTGACTGTTAAAGCTTCATCTGGGTGGTCTGTATTGACGCCCACACGCCCAATATGGAACACAGACTCGGGTGTTGAACCCTTCTGCCAGTGCTGGGCTTCAATGTCACTGTCAAACTGCCCTGGATTGGATGCCTGTAACCCAAAATAATTCTATGTTTAGATTTTCCCCTTTTTACATCTGTGGGGAATTATTGTTAATTTTCAAATATGTCTTGGCTCTGTACAAATTCTTTCAAGTTAGGAAAAGTAATGCAAATTGCAGTTGAATCATTTATACAACTATCAAAATAACCTATGACTAATATCCTAAGATTAAATTCAAATTCTGCATAAATCTATCAACTCAGAGTAATTATTATGAAAGACTTCAAAAAATAATAAAACAAATCACTGACAACTTGGCCAAAGAAAGTCGATCACAAATAAAAATTATTTGCTATGATTGTGCACTGGCAACATGGGCCTGTGCTGGCCAAACATGTCCAGATAAGTGTAGTCTTCAGTGGAGATACTACTGAATAGTTTTTAATGTTTCCAAAAGCCTTCAATGTCAAAGTAGTTAAAACTCAGGATCGTAGAGTAAAAAGTGTAAGAAAAGACACACATATTGTAATTCAGAGGCTACTTTTGTCCAGAACATCTCAGCAAAGCAGAAAGTGTAGATCACAAATCAGACGCACTTTTTGTGCAGTCTGAACATGGTCTTTGGCCACAAAAGCCACTCCAGCAGTGAAAGGTTGTTTTACATACTTTTCAAAGTACTCACCCTTACGATGATTCTTTCCGACACATTTGCAGCAATCATGTAATCATTTTCACCAGAATGAGCATGTAAAGACACCACTAACATAAAGTATCGCTGATCTGGATTGGGACGCCCTTTCTTACGCATGTTATTTGATGTTGTTTCACTGAAGTGCAATCGTCCAACAGTCATCTTGGAATGTTGATTGGGTATTAAATCTAAGCGAACTGGTCGAAATGGCTTCTTACTTCTGTCAGACTGTGACTGTTCAATTTTGATGGTTTGACTTGTTGATTCAACCTAGTATAATGATATTAAATTTTTAACTCCTAGCATGCAAACTTAACTCTTTAGCACACAACAAAATCTTAGTCTTTTCCAAATTGAGAGCAATGCAGATGACAAAATTATTATAACTTGGGATTGTGTGGTAAAGGGTTAAAGCGAACATTGTTGATCAAGATCAGATTGCACACAATGTACGATATCTTTTGTGATAATCTAACCAGAACATACCACCTTTAAGTTATAATATCTATAGTACCATTTTTATTAATTGAAAATGACAAGTTCATCCGTTTGTCTCTCTACACATTCAACCCTTTACCACACAATGATGAGTTTTGACGAACCTGAGGAAGAAGCCTTTTGAAAACATTGTGGGAAAAGAAGAAAATGCTGGTAATCAGCATTTTCTCCTTTTCCTACAATATTATCTGCCCTTTCAAAGGCAAAAATTATGTTGAAAACACTTAATCTGTTGTCTGCAGCTTCTTTCAATTTGCACCAGTCTAAAATTTTGGTGAAGAAAATTTAGGTGAAGAGTTAATAAAAATCACTGACTATCAAGCAAAGTTACCTTATTTGAGAGTAACTTATCTCTTTCACAAACAAATAAATAAAATACAATTTATCAACAACAATAAATACAGTTCTTTCAGATTCAAAATTACTTGTAATAGGTTAAGACATGAACTAAACACCAAAAGTGAAACAGAAGTAAACGAAATTAGACAAGAAATGAAAGTCAAACTACCTTCACTCCATGAAAATGTAAATAAAACTGATCTATTTTCTTGATGCCCTCTGAAGTCCGTACATATTTGGGGTCCCCGCAGATGTTGATATGACAGGTGACTTGAAAGTGGTTCTTTTTCTGACATACGAAAGCTTCATCGGACACTGAGAAGTTAAATCCTTTGTCTGCATCAACTCTGTACTGTGGAGTTGGTCTGTTCCAAATGACACCAAAAACAAAATTGAGAAGCATTCTGGCAAGAGGGTTTAATGCAACTCTTTTATGCGTTATACCAAGCAAGAAGTCATCACATAATTAATTATTGGTCCATAAAATCCATAGTGTCTGAAAAATGAGGTAGACTGTTCCTTTGACATGTAGAAAATCGACCCATAGTAAAAAGTACTGACCCCTGTCAGCCTAAGCAGACGGCGCAAGCTGACCAAGGTTGATACTTTTTGCAGATTCATTATATCCTCTTTTCATAGAATATGAATCAATAAGTACTAATGTAGCTGAAGAAGGCTTACTCAACAAGATTTGCTATTGTCTTTGGTGTTATCTAATTTTATCATTTAACCCTTTACCTGATATGCCAATTTGAGGCTCTTCCATTTCAGCAGCAAATAAAGATATGATGTCAAAAATATGGACAAATGAGGATACAAATATCTGATTGAGTGGAAAACATTGTGGGAAAAGGAGAAATTGCTCGTTACGAGCAATTTCTCCTTTTCCCACAATGTTTTCAAAAGCTGTATGTTGTTGATACATCAAAATGAGTATCTATGGAGTAAAGGGTTAAAACGATCTCACATGTTTTCACGTTTGTAAGACCCAAATAATGCTTTTGGCCAGAACATCTCAGCAAAGCCGAGAGTGTAGATCAAAGATCAGATGGCATATTTTGTACACTCTTATCTCGATTAACACTGCTTTTCCAAAGCATTTACAGTTGTAAGAGATGCTTTCAAAGGTAAGTCAAGCAATATGAAATTGAATCAAGTGATCCCAAAAACCTTACTGTCGAAGTTAACTCTTTACCACTTTTTACCGCATTTTCCAGCATTTTCTCCTTTTCCAACCATGTTTTACACCCTTTAAACTGTAAATTGCATTATTTGAACATTTAATTTGTTGTCTGCAAAAGCTTTCAGTTTGGACAGGTCTAAAATTTGTCACCTGATAAACAGTTAATGACACTATCTACCATGCTTGTGAAGTTTGAAAAAGTAAGTAATACTACTGATTGCTAACATGGAACATCGAGAACAATTCTAACCCAAGAATCTCATGACACATGACCTAATTTGTACTTACAAGTCTTTGAGATTAGCATCAGTAAGTGTTGCCCATTTGGTACGCTGATAATCCTGCCATTTGATGACCTGATATACACAGTTATCATAACCTCCAGCTGACGAATCATGATCGTAGTTGCTATAATCATCATCACAGTCAGGTAAATAACTGGAATTTGTGTAACCTGAAATATGCATGTAAACAATACTTCATAGTTGAGAATAGTTGGGCTGTTTTCGAGGAAAAGTCAAGATAGTGTCATAGCCATGTCGTAGTCTGCATTGTTGTTGGGGGGTAGTGGCCTCATCATTGTGCAAAAGCTTGAGATAATTTGTAATATCCCTGTCACTACTAAAGATGTTTACATCAAATTTCGAATCATTGTAAATTATCAAAAGAGGAACCTATACAATTAAGGAAGGTAACCATCAAAATATTTTTGCAACAGTTATGCCCCATTTTTTACATAGAATTTTCACTGAAAATCAATATATTTCTATAAGCAACTGCAACCAAATGTTATTTTCTTGGTCATCAGCCTCTAGTAACTTCTTACCAAACAATCCCCTGTTTGATGACCCTGACAAAGAAGCTTCTCAAAACATAGTAAGAAAAGGCGAAAATCCTGGTTCCTTTTTCAAATGGCAAAATGTTAGACTTGTCCAAAATGAAAGCATTTGCAGACGAAAATACAAATGTGACTCACAAACTGGAATATGTTCTCAGTTGGATAGAAAACATTGTTGGAAAAGGAGAAAATGCTGATTACCAGCATTTTCTCCTCTTTCCACAATGTTTTCAAAAGCTTTCTTCATAAGGATCTTTATAACTCATGACTGTTTGGTAAAGGGTTAACACTTTTACCAGAAAAACTGTAAGACTCCTCCATTTGCAGACAACAAATGAATGTGATGCATATGACCTGTAGAAAACATTGTGGGAAAAGGAGAAATTACTGCTTACTTTTTCTCATATTTTACCACAAAACAGTTTTCAAAGCCTTCTTCCTTAAGTCATTACAACACAGGGAGTGTTTGACAGAACGCTAATGAAATCTATTTTGCTGACAGACAACAGTAATTTGGCTGGGTAGGAGTCAATTACCATCTACATGTATTTTGTTTGGTGATAGAATTTCATTTTGATGACAATTTTGCACTGGGTAACTTTTAATGCTCTTACTCTTTACCTGATGCCAATTTCCCACTCCTCCAAATCGAAAGCACTAGCAGATGGCAAATTAAATGTGACGCAAATGGAAGGATTTGTCTTTGATAAGGTGGAAAGGGTAGAAAAACATTGTGGGGAAAAAGAGAAAATGCTGATTACCAGCAATTAGTCCTTTTCCCACAATGTTTTCAAGGTTCCTTTTCCTTGGGGTTATTAAAACTTGGGATTGTCTGGTGAAGAGTTAACCCTTTACAAAACACTCCTGTGTTTTAACACCCCTAGGGTAGAAGGCTCTTGAAACATAGTGGAAAATGGAGAAAATGCTTAACTCTTTACCACACAATCCCGAATTTTAACGACCCTGAAAGAGAAGGCTTTGGAAAACATTGTGGGAAAAGGAGAAAATGGTGGTAACCAGCATTTTCTCCTTTTCCCACAATGTTTTCTACCCTTCCCAAAACAAATTTCAATTTTTCACTCACATTTATTTTGTCATCTGCAAATGCTTTGAATTTGGACCAGTCCAAAAATTTGTCGTTTGGTAAAGAGTTAAACCCACGGACTTCATTTTACAGAAATCAAGTCAGGTCTTATATTGTTTCAGAAGCACATCAATCAAGTATCAAAGGCTGAATTAAAGCTGTTTTAAAGTATATTTAAAACTCATCGGTAAATATTGTGCAACACTGACGTTTTCGTAAAGGCTATTTGGCCAATCTTGGCAGCTTCCGTTTTTTAATATGAGAGTTAGGGGCCGTAGACTTACTAACTCATCAGTAAATATCACGTAACATCGACGTTTTCGTACAGGCTATTCGGGCAATCTCTGCAGCTTCCGTCTTTTAATATGAGAGTTTGGGGCCACAGACCTTAAGTCTCTTTTCATTCAGATCATTTTAGCATTACTGCCTTATGCATGAAATCTAATACATGTAAACTTAGATTTCAAATCAAATATTCAAGTTAAGTAAACAGACATAAAAGCTTTTAGATTATGTCCTTAACATCTGAAGTTGCCTCATGTCATATAAAAAAGATATATTGAATGTTGTTTTATGGGGGTTTCAACATTATTTCAGTCATATCAAGGTGAAAGCTCACATATTCATGTATGTCCTACCTTTAAAAAATTTCAAATTCTGAGTCACATTTATTTTGTCATCTGCAAATGCTTTCAATTTAGGCAAGTCTAAAACATTTCTGTGTGATAAAGACTTGTAAGACGTTAGTGAAATGGTAGCAACTTTCCAAACCTGTTGGTTCCTGTTTGATGTTGGGCACCATACTGTTCCTCCCTGTGTATATTGCACTGGACATACTGATGGATGAATCCATATGTTTTCTTTTCTTGCTCTGTGGACTGATAGAATAAAAGAACATTAAAATTTTGCACCTGTACAAGTTCTGAGAATAAATATCCTAACAACAGATTTATTGATAAACTGTTGATTGATTATACATGAAGGCTTATACATGTATTTCAAACTAGCTAGTTAACTATCAGAAACTTTACCTAACAATCCAGAGACTGAATGAAAAGGTTTGGGAAAATCAGAAAATACTGGTAACCAGACGAATCTAAAATTATGGATTTATTCCATATAGCATGGATAACATTGTGAGAAAACAAGATATTGTTGGTAACCAGATGCAGCTAAAGTGATGAAATTTATCCTTGAAAGCACAGATTAACATTGTGAGAAAACAAGCAAATACTGGTTACCAGATGCAACTAAAATGATGAAATTTATCCTTGAAAGCACAAATAACATTGTAAGAATGATGATGAAAATTATTCTTGAAAGCATAGGTAACATTTTGAGAAAACAAGAAAAGGCAGGGTTTTTTAAATTTTTGCCATCACTAATTACTTCAATTTTACACATCCCTGTAATTGTTCCACTAAGTTTAACAGATTGTGACTAGAAAAAGCTACATGCAAAATGTTTCAGCAAGTGGACAGTGTAGATCATAGATCAGACTGCATGTTTTGTGCAGTCTGATCTTGATCTTCACTTGCAGTATATGCACATATATCTGTGAGAGGTCCTTTCAGGTTAAATCTTTTAGGGAGACTCATTTGGAAGTAACATCAACACTAACCTGAGATTTCCTGGGGTGAGTATTTGTGGGTTCATTCCAACATTCTGTGAAACATTTAAGGGCATAGAAACAGGGGGTATCTGGGGCTGGTGTGAGGGGTTGGGGAGGTGATTTAACATGGGAGGTTCGTGGTACCCTGGTGGAATGGTGACAACAGGTTTCGGGCCGGACATTCCTGTCGGGCGATGATGTGGGGTGTACATGTGGGAATGCATGGAGCTTGGTGTTGACGTCAGTGTGTACTTGGTGTTATCTGAAAAATAAAAATAAAATGCAATGCAAAAAGTGTATGATAAGCCATTATCTTCTTCAGTAAAACTCCTCTCTTGCAGGAGACCAACTTGGAAACATAGTGGCAAAAGAAGAAGAATCTGGTAACAAGCAATTCATTCTTTTGCCACAATAGTTTTCCAGGTAAATTTTAACTATTTACCAACAAAAATGTAGACTCATCCATATTGAAAGCAGTTATAGATGCCAAATGAAATCTGGCACTTACGACTGAATTTGTCTTCAAAAGGGTTGAAAAGATGTGGGGAAAGGAGAAAATGCTGATAACCAGTGTTTTCTCCTTTTCCCTCAATGTTTTCAAAAACTTTCTTCCTCTGAGTAGATAAAACAAGGAATAGTGTGGTGGATGGTTAATTCACATTGATTATCCCTCTTTAACAAGGTAATCAACAGTATAATAATCCAAGTAAATGTACCTGTTACCATGGATAAAGTTATTTTTTCATACTTACCTTAAACTTTTTATTAAATGACAAAATTTTGGACTGTAGCAAATTGAAAGCATTTGCAGATGACAAATCAAACATGGATAATAATGATTTTTGTCTTTGATAGGGTAGAAAACATTATAGGAAAAGGAGAAAATGATGGTGACCAGCATTTTCTCCTTTTCCCATAATGTTTTCAAAAGCCCTCTCTTTCAGGGTCGTTAAAAGTCAGGATTTTGTGGTAATTATAGGGTTATAGCACTGTACCCGGCTTTCTACAGACAGTGTAGATTAAGATCAGATTTTGCAGTTTGATCTTGAATCTATACTTGAATCTTCATTGTCCTCTTTTTTGGCACATACTTTGACCAAACCAGCAGCTGCTGTCAAATTGTAATATATCCTTTTATATCTGCATCTTTTGTTCTGAACATATTTTTTTATATCTGCATCTTTTGTACTGAACATATTTTTTTATATCTGCATCTTTTGTACTGACTTTGTATGTCTGTTTCATTTACTTAAAACTATATGGGCTAAAGCAACCGCTGTTTACTTGCATTTTAAAGAAAGTGTAGATCAAGATCAGGCTGCACAAAATGTTCCTGCTATTGTTGGATCTGCAAGTCCAATATAATGCAAGACACTCACCTGGAGAACTGCCTTGGAATTGCAAAAATCTAAACCTTTCTTGTAACATATTGAAAATGCTCTCACTTTACAGGCAACAATAAGAAATGTATAAACAAGCAACAATCTTTGACATCCAGCTTTTAAAGTTTAACAAAATACTGTTAAAAAGAATGAAAAAAAAATGTTATTAATCCATTACCACACCATCTCACTATTTTAATGACCTTGACGAAAATGTCTGAAAACAATGTAAGAGAGGAACAAAATGCTGATAACCAGCATTTTCTCCTTTTTTGATAATGTTTTCCACCATTTCAAAGACAGAAATAATCTTTTGAGCTATATCAAAATAGTCATCTGCAAATGTTTTTGATTTGGTGAAATTTTAAATTTCGTAAATTTGGTAAAGAATGCAATCCTAGAATGATGAACTAAAAACCATTATGTACACCACATTAAACCCCAATATCGGCCAAAAGCATTAAATCATACAGAGAAATGAATTTCAAAAGTAGGTTAAAAGTTGCCACGTTGCTCTATCTTTTGTTTACTTTTTACCTGGTTTTAAAATTCATTTTTCTGCCAGCAGCTAACAGTTGGACCAACATACTTTAAAAGGTTTGGTTTAAATTAAAATGCATTTTAACACCCACACTGTTTAATTTTTTCCCCATCAGGGCTTTAAGTTATAAACTATAATACCTTGTCACAAAAATATAATCCTTTAAAAATTAAAAGTTCAGCCAATGGTGTAAATGTATAAATAGGACAAATTCATTACCCATTAACTTATCACATGATTAATTCTATTTTATGCTATAAAATTTACATAAACCTCAAATGTTGAAGATTTAGTGGAAAGCTATAATGTAAAATTTAGACCCTACAAGGATTATGTTTCATCAAACTCACACACTTCATTTATTTTTAAGGAAAGTTTCAAAAATATTATCTTTCACAACTATAGTTAGTTTTGCAGTCACAGTGCAGATCAAGATCAGACTGCATAAAACATGCAATCTGATCTTTGATCTGCACTGGCCACTTTGCTTGGACATCTTGCACAAAAAGCAACCTTGAAACTGAAAGTATTATATGTCTAATTTTTGGATTGAAATTGTCTGTTAGGTTTATTCCGCGCTCCAAGGGTTAAATTAATGCTTAACTACACAATCCCAAGTTTCAACAAACCCTTAAAAAGAAAGATTTTGAAAACAATAGGGAAAAGGAGAAAATGCTGGCAACCAGCATATAATCCTTTTCCTACAATGTTTTCTACCCTATCAAAGACAGAAATCATAATTTGATATGCATTTATTTTGTGGGCTGCACATACTTTCAATCAGGTGAAGTCTAAAATTGTGTTGTTCACTAAAAAGTTATGAATGAAACACTGAGGTATCTCTGTCTCATATGCCAGCTTTGTGACTAAATTTGAATACAAAATCATTAAAGTTTTTGGTACAGTAAATAATAGAAATGACAGCAACTCAGAATACAGTAGAAAATGATGAACAGTTTACCAGTCTCGGGGTTTTATGACTCGGGGAAAGAAAGGCTTTTGAAAACATTGTGGAAATAGGAGAAAATGCTGATAACCAGCATTTTCTCCTTTTTCCCACAATGTTTTCTACCCAATCAGAGAGCTTATGTTCATCTGCACCAATTTTGAAATTAATGTCTACAGATGTTTGGAATTAAACAGAGTCAAAAATTTGTTGTTCTGTAGAGAGTTGATAAAGAATTTATTATAGTAATCAAGAAATAGTTCCAGACTTTATTTATAAAACCACAAAAAAAAACAAGTATTGGCTTTAAAAAGTTTCTGTATGCCAATAACATTTCCTTATGATATGGGAAAGTGATGCTATCTTATTGGAAACATTCCTATCAAACTTAACACACAAACCAAAAGTCTGGCAAAAGGACCAGACTAGCAGTGTTACCCCTCAGAGCATTAAATTATAGAAGAGATGGACATTTTAAATTAGAAAATATCCAATATATTCCTATATAAAGGTCAGAGTATGTAACAAAGTAACAGACAGTGTAGATCCAAGATCAGACTGCACATTCTGTGCAGTCTGATTTTGATCTATACCATCTTTAGAAACAACAGTATCTCACTGTCTTTCCTACAGGGTTTCACCAGTGCTAGGCCAAGGCTGTGCAGTGACTTGCCAAACTATGCTGTCACATGACTTGTAGCACCATCAGCATTATCATGTATGTATTTTATAATGTTCTGCTCTTTGTAGTAAACCATTCATGAAAAATGTTGACAAAAAATGCTACTGTATGCCATATCAAATTAGCACATTGTTTTTTCATTTGCTTTATAAGGCCTAAAAAAAAAAAAAAGTTTGTTTAGGGTAACGTCTCCAAAAATGTTAGGTAGGGTAGGGACGATTTTTTTTTTTTTTTTTTTTTTTTTTTTTTTTAAATCCCCCCCCCCCCCAAAAAAAAAAAACATTTTGAAAGAGCTTGACCTCTTAACCACATGAAAAAATGTAGACTTGTCCAAACCTAAAGCATTTGTAGACAACAAATTTAATATGGATCAAATGGTGGTATTTGCTTTTGAAAATGGAAAAAAAGAGAAAATGGTGGCTACCAGCTCTGAGTCCTTTTCTCATTATGTGTTCAAAAGACCTCTAGTCTGTCAATAACTTTCCGATTGTGTGGTAAATGGTCAAATTCTATCTAAACTATACTTCTATATTTGCATCTTTTTTCCCCACTGAATGCTGTCCACTTTTGTTTAACTCTTTTCTGAATTGAAATTTTTTAGACTTGTCCAAATTAAAAGTATTTGCAGACGACAAAACAAATGTGACTCACAAATTGAAATTTGTTTTGGGTAGGGTAGAAAACATTATGGGAAACAAAGAAAATGTGGGTTTATAGCATTTTCTCCTTTTCCCACAATTTTCCCATAATGTTTTCAAAAGGATTGTTAAAACTGTGGATTGTGTGGTAAAGAGCTAAAACAGCTGAAAAAGTGAAAAACATTTATTTGCAAGTTTCTAAATAAACTGAATAAATACTAGAATGTTTTGTTTGTTTTTATGTTTAATACCCTCCCCCTCCAGAACACTTTAGAGGACCAAATATATTATACTGATTTAAAGTAAACATTTTATCTGTAGAAAAGTTGGGTTTACAAAGGATATGCATTTTGTTTTTTATCTAGAACACACATTCTTGACACAACTTTGAAATTACAAGTATCCACTTTTGTTGTCCTTCAGAGTTATAATGTGAAACAAGAGTGCCATCATCACAATATACGCCGCCACATGGCTGCTATTTCAAGCAGCTAGCTTTAGAGACTAAAGTGTTGGAATTTCTAGCACCTACCTGGGTAGCTCAATGTATATATTGTGTTACTTGTGATCTAAAAGTTTTAAACACGGACTGATGGATAGACAGACGGACGCACAACGGACTCAGTGGTCATTGGCTTTGATTAAGCAATAAAAATATGAAGTTTCATGAAATTATGTCCATTAGTTGGAGATACATTGATGAAAAAAAAAATTTTTTTCCATGACACAGCAATAATTTCCAAAATCCTGACAATATGCGCTAGGTCACATGATCTGTGAATATTTCATCCAAATCCATTGAGATATTTCCAGTATCAATTAAAGAGATACTGGTAAAAAATGAAATATAACATGAAGCCCCCTTTTTCCATGACGCAGCTATGAATCGCAAAACCTTGACAATATGCACTAGGTCACATGATGAGAAACATTCTGTGAAAATTTTATCCAAATCCGTCAAGAAATGTGGGAGAAGTGCTGCTGTTCCTCAATTTTATATAGATCAGACACATTTTACCTGGAAATTAAAGTGACATTACTTGCCGAAGTGTAGGAGAGATTAGAAAGCCTTGGAAAATTTTTGCATAGCGGCTCCTAGCCTAGGCAGTTTCAGGTTTTTCTCTAAGACCAGGTAGGGTAAATTAAGCTGAGTGAAGAGGGGGGGGGGGCAGAGCGAGAACAAGGCAAGTTTGGGTAGATTTATATTTTCCGAAAGAAATTATTGTTGCCTCATTGTGACAAAGATAAAAAAAAAAAAATATGAAAATACCTGTTTAATAAGAAGACCTATCGACGCTTGATACAAATCTAAACTTCTATCGTTGCCGTCGTCTAGTTTAGTCCACAGTCCGTCCTGTCAGATAAGTTGCAAGAGAAACCTCCATTAAATTTTTTTGAATGTTATATCTGCATTGAACACCGTAATTGTTCATAGTTCTGGAGCATGCTAGCACTTTTGTCTAATGATGTTTAACAGAACTTGTTCAATCTGAAATCTAGCAAACCGAAAGTAGCGACAATGCACTACAGAACCGGAAATGCGGTGATCACAACAGAGATGACGGGATCCTGTCTATATTTTACGCGAAGAAAAGCGAAAATCACAAGTAAAAGTTCGTTACACAGTCTGTACTGAACGGCAGTATTTCGGGCGTGATTCGTTTTAGAAGATAAAACTGGTACCCATTTGTCTTTTGTAACCGTGCGATAGGATACGAACGTTCGATAAACAGAAGTTTCTGTGTGGAGTTGGCGAAAAAGCCCGATCTCTCCGCTTGCCTGTATGTATTTTTAGAAATGGAAAACCCACGTTATTGCGTTTGACAATTTGTGTTTAAGGTCGGTTCAATATACTCCGGTACACGGTAGCTTTTGTACAGGCGTAGGGGTTTTCATGCATAATTATGTATGTAGTAGTACATGATTGCACACCTATAATATAATGCGCAATATTTGCCGAAACAGGCGTCCTGTGACACAGTATGATAAAAGGCTGATTTTTTTTTTTTTTATCGGAAAACAAAAAAAAAAAAATTAGGGTCGGGGCAAAATCTCCAGGTAGGGTCGGGTTACCCGAAACAAACTATTTTTTTTATTACGCCTAATTTACAAATTACAAGCTCAACGCATTTGATTCATAATTCTCTATGTTGAAAACATGTCTACAAGTGTACAATGTCTTTCTTCCAATAAAGATGAGGCAAAAAGTAGTAAGACATGAGAAATCTTTTCACCATTGATAAGCATAAACATAAGGCAACATGATATTAATAATCTAGGGTTGTCTTCCGTAGTTCTACAACATATTAACCCCTTTACCATACAATCCTGAGTTTTAACAACCCACAGAAAAGAAAGCTTTTTAGAAAACATTGTGGGAATAAAAGGAAATGCTGGAAATCTTTTCTCCTTTCCCCACAATGTTCTCTAACCTAGAATTCAAAGACAAGTCCAATCAATTTGGTCACAATGATTTTGCTATGTGCAAATGCTTTCATTTGAAAAAGTCTACTATTTTATTGTGTGGTAAGATAATTAAAATTTTATTGTGTGGTAAAGATAATTAACTCTTTACCAAATGACAAATTTTTGCACTGGTCCAAATTCAAAGCTGTTGCAGACAAGAAATTAACTGTGGCTTAATTTATGAAAATTGTCTCTAAAAGGGTAGCAAACATTGTTGAAAAAATGCTGGTTACCAGCATTTTCTCCTTTTCCCACAAAGTTTCCAAAAGGCTTCTTCCAAAGAGTCGTTAAAACTCGGGATTGTGGGGTAAAGGATTAGTAAGTAATAGAGATGTTTTAGAAAATACATGACATCACAATAATTGATTCTAAAACTGTTTTGAAAATATCAGTTATAATGGAATTAAAATCTAAACGGACCCTTCTTCTGCATGACTCTTCTGTTATGGATTTTGAAAAAAAAAAAAAAATTCTTTGCAAATGACTTCGTACCAGTCAGTCCATGTTTGTTTTTTTGGAAGAGCAAATATTTCAAATTTTGTCTTCCTTCAGACTTCACTGTTTGTCAATATTTGGTAAGTCGAATTTCACAAAAAAGTATCTAATGCAATATCCTAGTCCCTTTTTGAGGCCTTTCAGCCATTCAAATATATATGAGTCATGCTCTGTGAAACAGGGGGTTCAATACATCTGCAAAAAATTATTGCCCATGCCAGCCTCGGCAGTAATTGCAGGCTGATATTGGTCCAACTTTTTGCTTTTGTTAAATTTTCTGAAAGTCAATGGAATAGTCTACCTAACAATTCAGTCAGTTTTTCGACAAAATAGACTCTAGGCATCATTAATTATGTGATGATTCGCTTGGTATAATGCATCACAGAGATACACCCCCCCCCCCCCCCTTTTGCCAGAACATGGCTCATAAAGAAACAATGATTAACTCTTTACCACACGACAGAATTTTAGACCCATCCAAATTCAAAGCATTAGCAGACTACAATTTCAATGTGGCTCAAATGATGAAACTTGCCTTGAATTGAGTAGAAAAAATTGTGGGAAATGGAGAAAATGCTGGTTACCAGCATTTTCTCCTTTTCTCACAATGTTTTTAAAAGGCTTCTTCTCAAGGTTCGTTTTAAGTTGGCACTGTGTGGTAAAGAGTCAAGGTCTTCTGAAGGAATCTAACATTTTATATCTTTGAACAAATCAATTAACAATTAATCTTATGTTTTAGTAATCTTGACGAAAAAGGCTATTGAAAACATTTTGGGAAAAGGAGAAAATGCAGGTGACAAGTATTTTTCTTTTTGGCCTCCATCCTTTCTACCCGGTCAAAGACAAATTTCATCCTTTTAAAAACATTTTGATTGGTTGTCTGTAGATTCTTTGAATATAGATTAGTCCATTAAAATCTTGCCCTCCGAGAAAGAAACTGAGAGTACCACTTTGATGTTTCCTTTAATATATTGATTTTCTATCATTTTTTCAAAATTATAACTGCTTAAATTACCTACATTTTGCGAAAATGATTCATGGTAGCAACTGAGGCTCAGGTGATCTAAATTGTTCACAAAAGCTGCCAAAACATACATATGGTGAAAACCAAATTACACACATCTCAAGTTTTGGGTATTTCTAACATGAAATGAAAAATTTCAAATCAGTATCAATAAAAGTTCAACACTTAAAATGTTTCTGAATTTTTGTTTTTGACAGGAAAAAAAAACACTGCCCAATGTACAGTGCAAGATCATTTTGATTTAGACTGTATCATTCTTGCTGTCTTACCTTATTTAACCTTTATGTAAACAGTGTATAAAAAAAAGCCTCAAAACTGATATTGCTCTCCACATTTAAACTCTTTACCACACAGTCCCAAATTTTGGTAACTCTAAAAATGCTAAAAAGTTTTGATCGACCAGATTTGTCCAAAATGCCATACTGGATGAATCCTATTTGCTAAAACTATTTTAAGCATCACACCATTATTACAAAGCAGATATTTCATCCACCAATCAGGTTTGTTCGATATATTCACTGCTGTATCAAAATTTCCATTCCAGGGCGGGAAAAGAACAATATTTCAACCACTAAAGTTTTGACCTTTATTACTCCCTTAATATTACTTCGTTTGTTCCGTTCTATGTACCAAATTAAAGATAAATTATCACAGAACATAATAAAATTAGCAACTTTTTCCATATGAGTTTAGAAATATGTGAAAAATACTGGTAACTGACTCTGGGTGGTTTCTGGCAGGTAATACAGTTGGACACCTTGTCTTATATAGAAAGTTAAAAATTGTGGCTGAAGTTGTAAAAAACTGAGCACCTGTGTTTCATATAGGCATGTAAGAATGTCACATGATCAGTAATACACATCAAGTATGTTGGATTGACTATCCCAGTTGAACCTATGGCATCATATTTGATCTCATACAATTAGAAGAAGTTGCCATTTTGCAAACCAACCATTATGTCATTTAAATGCAAAAGCCAAAATTGCAACATTTTTACAATGAGTAATCATTACGTTTCTTCAGTTTTGAAAAGAAAAAATATTTAGTGATATTTTTCCAAGTTTTATAGGAGGATTTGATCATCTACAAAAAACCTGCAGATGCTCCTTTAACTTTACCAAACAGCAAAATTTTGGACTTAACAAAATTGAAAGCATTTGCAGATGACAAAATAAATGTAGTTCAAATGATGATTTTTGTCATTTCCAGGGTAGAAAGTATTGTGGGAAAAGGAGAAAATGCTGTTTCCAGCATTTTCTTCTATTCCAACAATATTTTCAAAAGCATTTTTCTTCAGGGTCGTTTAAATTCAGGATTGTGTGGTAAAGAGTTAAGAATAATCACTGGTGGGGTATATGTCTCATAAGCGCAGAAAAGAAGGGTACACATTTAAAAAGATTGCCTTGGCCTTATCCTGGGTGGCATGAAATGCTATCCCAGTGAGTTGACATCTACAAAGGACAGTTTCTAAATAACTGAAACCAGACACATAATGCACTAACTTCTCTGAGATTTATCTTTTAACTCTTTCAAACTCCTATTTGAAAGCATTTGCAGATGACAAAAAAAATGTGACCAAAAAATTGAAATTCTTTTAGTGGAGGGTAGAAAAAATTGTGGGAAAAGGAGAAAATGCCGATTACCACTATTTACTTGTTTACTCACAATATTCAGAAGACTTTTTTGGGGGGTCGCTAAAACTTGTGATTGTGTTGTAAAGAGTTAACAAATAACACTGAGTTTTGACGACCCCGAGAAACAAGGCTTTTGAAAACGTGACCATTAAATTTTGTTTCTACCATTTTGAAGACAGAAATCATCTTCTGAGTCACAAAGAAACAAAGAACAAAACCTAAAAGTATGTCTTGTGATAAAGAATTAACCCTTTCCACACAATCCTAAGTTTTCATGACCCTGAAAACAAAGGCTTTTGAAAACATTGGGAAAAAGGAATTCCCACAATGCTTTCTACTTCTTCAAAGACAAATCTCATTATTTTAGCCACAGTGAATTTCTTGTCTGCAAATGCTCACAGTTTGGACAGGTCTAAAATTTTGTTGTTAGGTACAAAGTAAAATACTGGTAACTAGACAAAGAACTTTACATTTGTCCAAACTGAAAGTACCGTATTTTGCTTAAATTTTGGGACACCCAAAGTATTGGGACACCATCAAAAATCGCGAAAATAATTATTTTTCATGACCCAAAGGTTTGTACCATACTAAAAATTGCAAAGCAAGATCGGTATTTTTTTGTTCCAAAGAACTGGGACAGTGAATATCTATTTAAAAAAAAAAAATCTTTCAATCCATTTGATATCCTTTGTTTACAAGCATTTATTTCGCGCAGTTTCATTTCTACACACGTAACGTCGTAAGCATGCTTCCCAACCCTCCCGATTTCAATAGGAGTTTCCCGGTTCAAGACAAAAAACCCGATCACCTGACTGACTATTTTAAACCCCAATTCAGAAAAAAAAATCTGATATAGGTGTAAAAAGGGTGTGATAAGCTTGTATCCAAGATGCATAACGTATACATGTACATCCGAAGTTGACATAGAGTTGACACGTATGTATTTCACAGTCAATCGGGTTCGTTGTTTATAAATAGAAATCAAGGTACAGTATTCTAGTCTAACCAAGGTTTATCGATCGAAGATCGATGAACCAATCAAATTTGAGAATGGGCCGAGCAGGTACTTGTCAGAGTGGAATTTACGTCGTTCATCTCACGTAAGCAGGTAAAATATGTTGTTAATTTATCTACAAACGCAAAATAGCAATCCTCATCGCAATCCCAGGACGCAGACAATAATCACTGACAAGTTAATCATCAACGAAAACAATGAAAAAAAGCAAAGCACAAATTGACCGCTGGAATTCCAATCTGTCTAAGAATAGACCAACCTGCAAATGATCATAGGCTCATTGAAATCAATGACATAGCAATATTTTAACGTCGGCAATATTCGACTGGTTAGCAGTCAGTGACTTACAGTATGACAGCTTGTCTTGTCTGACCAAAAGTTTTGGGACAGTTGACAAAATAATTATTTTTTGTAGACCTAAGTATTGGGACACGAAAAAAAGGAATTATTTTTTACTGTCCCAAAATTTAAGCAAAATACGGTAGTTGCATGATTAAATTTACAGTATTTGTACTGTAGTTGAAACAATAGATAACCTTGCAGGAAATGGAGAGAATAATGGTTACCGGCATTGTCTTCTTTTCCAACAATATTTCAAGAAGCTTCCTCCTTAACATTGTTAAAACTAAGGGATTGGCTTTCTTTCTAACAGTGTTTTTTGCAATAATAATCTTAAGTTGTACAACGATGGTACATAAGTCTTCAGCACAAGTTCTATAATGATTAAATAAATGTAAACTTAATTGTTTTAACCTGAAAGCATCTTTTGTATTTTTTTCCAATTGTAACATAAGCCAAAACAGTTAATGAAAAATTTATATATTTCAGTGTTAAAATCTGGAAACAATCGCGATGAAAACACTTAAAAATGCTATTTTTTTTTCTTTTCAAAAAAAAAAAAAACACAGTACTTTAACATCAAACAGACAAAATAAAATTTCAACAATACAAAATTAATGCTAGTTGTACAGCCAAGATGTCACAGTATTTTAAATTTTACAGTACTTAAATTTTTGGTCCAACTTGATATTGTGACTGATTGCTTTTCAACAAATTATTTCAAACTCTAAGAATCTTTTGAATTCTTGAAAAATTGTGACACTCGCACAAATGTATTAAAAGGTTAATAAAATATTCGTTTTTGTTAAAATCTGAAAACATCAGCAATGAAAACGATGCAAATGCATTTTTTTTTTCAAACAGGTGCTTTAATGTCCAACGAACAAAAGAAAATTCCAACAACCATAATGATAATTGTACTCTAAGAAATAAAAAAAGGTATCACAGAATTTTTAATTTAAATGTACGCAAATCTTTGGTCCAACTTGATATAGTGCTTTGATTGTTTTTCAAACAAAATGTTTCAAACTCGGGCATGCCTCTTTTTAATTCTTTAAAAATTGTGACACTCACCAAACATATCAAATCAAAACTTAAAACCACTTTACATTAAAATCTGAAAACATCAGCAGCTTTGAAAATAAAGCAAAATGTCTTTTTTAAGTATGCCAAACAACAAAATTTTAGACTTGTCCACAGTGAAAGCTTTGCAAACAACAAAATAAATACGACACAAAAATTAAAATTTATATTTGAAAGGTTAAAAAAGATTGCTGGAAAAGGAGAATGCTGGTTACAGCATTTTCTCCTGTTCCCATAATGTTTTCATAAGTCTTAATTCCCAGGTTCATAAAACTTCCAATTGTGTGGTTTTGGGTTTACTAAAAAATTCTTCATCAGACAACAATGTTTTAGACTTGTCCAAAATGAAAACTTTTGCAGATGACAAATTTAATGTTGGTCAAATAATGGGACTGTTCTAACAAAGGGAAGAAAGTTGTGGGAATTGGAGAAAATTGTTGTTTTCTCCTTTCTCTACAGTGTTTTCAAAAAGCTTTCTTCAAAGGGATTGTTTACACTCAGGATGGTTTGGTAAAGATTTGGCAAAATTTTTAATGTCCTTCATTTCTACATAATTGGCTTTACCAAATCCTCTAATTTACCCTCTGATAAATTTATCCTCTGATAACTATCATAATTATCTGGAGCACTATTAATCAAAAAATATATCCTGACTCTTACTGTTTGTTGATTCTTAATTTAAAAATTTCAATAAAATATAGAGGGATACAGTTCTGCTCATCAAAACTCTAGTTCAAATCCACTTAATTCCACAGGTATTACTGCATTACACAAGAAAATGCATCAAATGTTTTAATATTATTATATTATACCTATAAATTTTCCAGCTCAAGTATGTGCATCGCACATTATAATCACGCATGACGGAAAAAAGTTGTTTCTATACGGTATCAAATATGGTTCCAAATATTGTATGATGACATAAAATTATTCTATGTAAATTAATAATTGCAGTATTTTGTTGTTTTAAGTTTTAGGTATTTATAAATTCAAGGAATATTATCTTGTAGTAATTTTTCTGGTGCTTGTATTAACTTCTCATTTTGTACGAAAATTCGTGACATCTCGCTCAACCTTTGAGATCAAATTTCCTTATGCTGCTCCACGCAAATACAAGCACAAGGAAAGTTACTACACTGTCATGATATTCTGTATACAGTATATTTTTCAACCTACAAACTTCATCCAGTCTCTGTTCCAACTTTCACATGAGTATAACATATTTTTGGACTTGTATAACTTAAAATCATTTTCAGACGACAAATTCAAGGGATTTAAAACCATGATTGAGTCTAGATGATAACATAAAATAAGTCTTATTTCAATAAATTTCATTTTCATGGAGATGATTAAGAAATTTTACGGAGGCATCCACTCTGAGTGATTTTCAAACATCAGTCTAAGCATTAGTATAATAGTATAATGGTATCCAACATTTTCTCCTTTTCCCCAAATGTTTTCTGTTCTGTCAAAGACAAATTCTTTCATTTGAATCACATTTTTCATCTGCAAATGCTTTCAAATTAGTCAAGTCTAATACTTTGTCGTTTGTTATGGATTTAAGTGGGATTGTGTTCCAATGAATTTCATCAATCCCCCCAAAAATTGCTTGAAATAACCTGAAATTTTATTTTACGAACCCTCAACTACTTGAAGCCTTTGTGAAATACTAACCTGGTGACCACGACTGTTATTGCAAAAAAAAGAAAAACTTTTATAACTCTTTTTAAAATCATCTTATATGGTTGAATTTTGTATTTCTTCTCCAAAGTATCTAAGTATTAGTCTTGCTCTGGAAAAAAGTGGTTAAATACATCTGTAAAATGTATCATTCAGGTCAGCCTGCACAGTGCGGTGCCTCAGGCTGTCCTGGTTCAAAACTTATTGCTATGGGTTAACTTTCTTAATATTCAAGGAGCATTCTACCTCATGATTCAAACTCTTATAAGACAAAAAGGATTTTATGGTACCATAATTGTTGGATGACTTATTTAGTATAATGCATAATGGAAATGCTAAATAACTAAAATAAATTTTTTTATTCGATAGTAAAAACCCAAATATTGCTATTTCAAAGTCATGTTTTGGGGAATAATATCTCCCTATCGGACAGTGTAGATCCAAGATCAGACTGCACATTCTGTGCAGTCTGATCTTGATCTACACTGTCTGCAAAGGGTCAGTGAGTCGCGCTTAGCAGCCTAAGGGTTAAATCGCCTATAAAGTTAAGTTACGGCACCTCAAAGATTAAAGCAAGATTGTAATTAAAAATAGAAATATCAATCATAGTTACAAAATTCCATTTTGTAAATCCATCCATCAAGTTTCACAATTTCTTGACAGTTAGATATTCCTTGAACAAACAAAAGTGAAATGAAACAAATATTATGAAGTCCAACACATTTAAACACGATTTTGTTATCTGGCTAATCATCCATTGTAATACCTACCATCTGCCTTTCTCAAAGTTGTTGTACTCATCCGCCCAATCAATATAGGTAATCAAAATAAAATCCTGTTACCAAATGATCCTCGAGTTTCAATGACCCTGAGAAAGAGAGCTTTTGAAAACATTGTAGGAAAAGGAGAAAATGCTGGTAACCAGCATTTTGTCGTTTTTCAACAATTTTTTCCACCCTATTGAGAAGAAATTTAATCATTTTAGCCACATTTAACCCTTTACCAAACAATCCCTGGTTTTTACGACCCAGAGGAAAAAGCCTTCTGAAAAGATTGTGGGAAAAGGAGAAAATGCTGGTAACCAGCATTTTCTCCTTTTCCCACAATGTTTTCTACTCTTCTAAAGTCAAGTTTCAATTTTTGAGTCATATTTATTTTGTCGTCTGCAAATGCTTTCAATTTGGACAGGTCTAAAATTTTGTCATTTGGTAAAGAGTTAATTTGAAGGTGATTTCAATTTGTACCAGTCTAAATATTTGTTGGTTGTTAAATAGTTAACGCTTTACCATATGCTCCAGAGTTTTAGCGACACTGAGAAACAGAGCTTTTAAAAACATTGTAGGAAAAGGAAAAAATGCTGGTAAGCACAAATTCATTCTTTTCCAACAATGTTTTCTACCTTATCAAACACTAATTCCATCATTTTAGTCATATTTAACTTGTAGTCTGCAGATGCTTTCAATTTGGATCTATGTAAATATTTGTCGTTTGGTAAATGGTTAATGCATTACCAAACGATCCACAGTTTTAACGACCTTAAGAAAGAGAGCTTTTAAAAAAATTGTTAGAAAAGGAGAAAATTCTGGTATCCAACATTTTCTCCTTTTCCCTTCATATTTTCTACCTTTTCGCAATCAAATTTTAATTTTTTAAGTCACATTTGTTTTGTTGTCTTCAAATGCTTTCGGGTCCAAAATCTCATCTTTTGGTAAAGGATTTAGATCTACCTTTGGACCATGAAAACTTAGCTTGACTATGCTTTTGTGGACATTTAAGATCAAGATCAGACCCTAATCTGATCATAAATCTTCACTATTCATTTGTTTTGATTAACTCTTTACCAAAGGACATAATTGTTTACCCAACCTTTAAAGCATTTGCAGACGGCAATTCAAGATAGGCTAAAAATCAAGGTATATTTCTTTGATACGTTAAAAACATTGTAGGAAACAGAGAAAATGCTGGTTGGCAGCATTTTTTCCTTTTCCCGAATGTTTTCAAAAGCCTTCTCTCTCAGGAGTGTTTGCTAAAGCATTTTAAACAGCCCCGAAATTTCAATTTAATTTCAATTTTAGGCAATGACAGCAATCCTATGTAAAAGATGTACAAGGCATTTCATTTTTGTAATGCTCTACAGGCTAACTGATTGATCTATGTACAACTTTTAGACATTATTAAATTAAAATAACTGTCAATTTAGTAGATCTACCTCAATGTATAAACTGGGAAAAAAAATCACTGTAAAATACGGCCAATTTCTTCAAGTCAGCAATTTTTCATGGAACATTTTGGTAGTCAAAATTTTTGGACTGTTAGCTCTGAACAGCTGCATAAGTAAAAATCTCAGTAATTTCTGAAACACATTAATTTGCAGAAGATGACTGAAAATTTTATTTGAAAAATAAAAAATCAAGCTAAATACATAAATACAAATGAAAACATTTTGGCAAGAGGAAAAATTGCTTTTCATGATGATTTAGTCCATTTGCCATAAAGTTTTGAAAGTAGTTCCGCATGAAGGTACCAAAAGAAATCTACATTAGGCAACAACCTGTTGACACATAATTACTTCCCAATGTGCAAATAATAAGCTTTACTTTTTTACCCAACATCTGTTTCTTTTAACAAATTTACAGTTAATGAATTTAACACCATACCAAAACTACAATTGAGAACAGCTAAGCACTTTACCCCTTTGAAGAATGTTGCCATCTTTAACTCTTTACCAAATGACAAAATTTTAGACTGGTCCAAATTGAGAGCATTTGCAGACGACAAAATAAATGAGACTGAAAAATTGAAATATGTTTTAGGAAGGGAAGAAAACATTGTGGAAAAAGGAGAAAATGCTGGTTACCAGCATTTTCTCCTTTTCCTACAATGTTTTCAAAAGGCTTCTTTGTCAGGGTTGTTAAAAGTCGGGATTGTGTGTTAAATGGTTAAGCTTACTTACAGCATATAACATTTGAAAAGAACATGGAAACTGAAGAAATAGGTTTAACCCTTTACCACACAATCCAGAGTTTTAAACGACCGCAAGGAAAAGAACTTTTGAAAACAATGTGGGAAAAAGAGAAAATGCCAGTCACCAGCTTTCTGTCCTTTTTCCACAATGTTTTCTCCCCTTTCAGAGACATGTTTCATGATTTGTATCTACATTTAATTTTGTTACCTGAAAATGCTTCCAGTTTGGACTAACTTAAATTTTTCTGGAATAGTGAAATGTTAAAACAGGCCATTCTGTTTTTTATAATCTGACAAAACTTCAAATATGATTCATCATTGAAATAAGCAAGGTGACAGCTGGCAAACCATCAGCAAAGAAGAAAGACAACTAGGACTTCAATGTGTGGGAATGCCATGTGATCATTAACATGCTTTGCTTAGGTACAATGACAACATACTGATGTCATAAAAACAGACAGAGTTAATGATTGATAAGTGACCAACAAATTATTTAATTGTTTATTAATTAAAAATTTATTTTTTATTATTACCAGCAAAGTGCAAAGTGTCCAGAACCAGGTGACATATTCTCTGCGAAGAGTCTAGATCCAAGATCATCACTGCAAAGTCTTTTCTTGGATTCTACACTGTCCCCAATTTAGGCAATTAAGTCTTTCATACATGAAAAAATATTAGAATTGTTCAAATTTGGGAAAAAGAGAAAATGTTGGTTACAAGCAATTTCTCGTTTTCCCACAATATTTCCAAGAGCTGTCTTTCTCAGGGTTGTTAAAACTTGACATTGTGTGGTAAAGAATTCAATCTTGTTTCAGCACTACAGTATGGCAACAACAACTAAAATTTAATGTACTTCTTCCATGTGCAAAAATGTTATAACTCTTAACTAAACAACAACAAAAATTTGAACAGGACTACAATGAAAGCATTTGCAGATAAGAAATGAAATGTGACTCAAAAACTGAAATTTCTCCTTGAAAGTGTAGCCTTTTCTTCCCAAGGTTGTTAAAACTCGGGATTGTGTGGTAAAGGATTATCAGTGGTCCAAAATTAATCTAAATATGGAATATTACAACAGTCTGCATTTCTGCGTGGTCAGATCATGTCTCGTTGCGTGTGTAAAGATATTCACCTCTTTACACACGCAACGAGACATGATCCGACCACGCAGAAATGCAGACTGTTGTAATATTCCTTTTATTATATACCTAACCACCATAACTATAAAGTAACGTCACAAAATCAATACAAATAACCAAAAATTCAGAGAACTACATTTCACTGTACATATTGATCTAAATACATGTACAATATTTTTCAATGGCGGATTAAAATACATATAGATAACGATAAGTCTGCATAGATCATAATGCATTTAAAAATGGCGGTTGCTACCCCCAAGCCGCTACAAGAAAAAAGACAACAATTGTGGCTTAAAAATTATTTCTTAAACACTGAAAAGGTATTCAGTGGCTGTTATTCACTGTCACTGTCCAGAACAGTACATCTCTTTTCGTTTTAACGCAGGAGGCAAGTCAAATGTGATTATGAATCGCGATTCTTAGTTCACGGGTGTATCGCACAGTAGCATATGGAAATACCCTTTCACACACGTTTATGCAATGGGGATTGATATCGGACAAAATGAAAATTGCATAGAAACAATTTTTGAAAAAAGTAGATGACTAGTAATAGATGAAATAGCTATAAAAAACACTAAAAATGGGTTTTTCATGCTTCGTTATGTGGGCCGGACGTGTTAAGAATTTGGCAAAAAGACTAGAACGTCAATACACAGATGTACTACGTATACACGACTATGCTCTACACATGGTACTAGGCTGATACGGAAAATTTTTCCGTCGAGTTGTATCAGCGAGTTAGATAACGCCCGTATTTTACTCAGATCATAGTTAGGTATATAATAAAGACAGTTATGAGTTGATCTTGAAATAATTCAACGTAAAACTAATTTGATTGCATATATTTGAGCCATGCTCTGGCAAGAGGTGGTTTAATGCATCTCCATATTGCATGATACCAAGCAAGTCATCATATAACTATGGATTTATAAAATCTGTTTCATCTAAAAATCAACTGAATTATGAGGTACGCTGTCTTTTGACAAGTAGAAAATTAACCAATAGCAAACACTTTCTGCTCAGGTCAGCCTGCGTGTACTGCGCAGGGTGACTAGGGTCAATACTTTCTGAAGATGCATAAAGCCCCCTTTTTCAAAGATCATGGCCCACTTTTATTTTTTCAATTCAAATACTAGCTACTATTAGTTTTATTGAAAAGCAATAGATAATTCCAATCACAATGTCATTTAAATCCACAGTTGAAGCAAAAATTAATCTGTAATATAAATCTTTTTCTATTTGTTTACAACTTACACTAATCTCTGCATCACATACATAATAAACTTTTGTTTTTGTTCACATAAAACATTTCATGATTCATTTATCACAATAAAAAACAAAGTTCCCCTACAGAAGAAAGTCCCGCCCTAAAGTCATAAAGAGATTTTTGGGGAAATAATTACACTTTTTGTGTGTTTAAACTAATCATCTAAATTTGATGGCAAGTTCCAAATCATAACACCTGACCCCTCGCTATATACTCTGTGAGATATCATTTGATCGGGGACAGTACGGGATGTCACGATTGTTCAAATCCTTGTTCAGTTTTCAATAAGAAAGGTTTTTTTTCATAGATTTTCTTTCATTCTTCCATGTAAATGTGTCATTTTTAGAGCACTAGACTTGCCATTGATATTATATGAATTAAAAGAGTAAATTAATGAGGATACACCAATTTATTTTTTCGCTTACCTGCCCTTAAAAAATTACTATCCACCAAATTTATTTTTTTCTTTTTTTAGATGACCTTCTCCCAAAACAATGTTGCAAAAAAAAAAAGAAGCTGCTAAAAATGAGCAATTCAACGTCTTGGCACAATGCGTTTGTATTATTATGTCTTAACTCTTTACCACACAATCTCGAGTTTTAACGACCCTGAGGAAGAGGCCTTTTGAAAACATTATGGGAAAAGGAGAAAATGCTGGTAACCAGCATTTTCTCCTTTTCCCATAATGTTTTCTAACCTTTCAAAGAAAAATTTCTTAATTTGTACCACCTTTGATTTGTCTTCTGCAAATGCTTTCAATTTGGACCAGTCTAAAATTTGTCGTTTGGTAAAAAGTCAAGGTAATTACAACAATGAATGTTGAATATTGATATTTTGCAACAATATTTTCAAAGTCATCTCTTACAAACTTAATGTTTAAATTTTTGCCAGACTACTAAATTCTACACTTGTCAAATTTGAAAGCATTTGCAGAAAAAAAATTAAATGTGGCTCAAATAAAGGAATTTGACTTTCAGAATTGTATGATAAACAGTTAACACAATCCAAAAAAGGAAAGATTTCATTCTTTACATTGCTATCATTTTGGACTCTTCAAAATCAACTGGAGATGATAAATTTGACTTGGACTTGACAGTGTAAAAAAACATTGTAGGGAATGAAAAAAAATTGCTTGTAACCTCTTTTCGCAGATAATCAATTTTAGAAATTTAGCTGAAGTGATTGATTTTGTCTTTGAAAGTAGAAAATAATGCACATAAAGGAAGATATTTATTATGTTTGTTACCAGCATTTTTTTTTTCTCTTCTTCAATGTATAATAAAGTTTCTTCATTCTAATGAAAGCACAGGATGGTTTTGGTTAACTCTTTACCAAACAACAAAATTTCTGACATGACTAAATTGAAAACACTTGCAGATGACAAATTAAATGTAGCTCAAATGATGGTTCCTTTCTTTCATCCCTTACCAAAAAATCCCAAGTTTTAAAGACCATGAAAAGGAAAAATTTCCAAAACATTTTCTCCCTTTTCCTAAAATGTTTTCTATCCCTTCAAAGATAAATCCTGTCATTTGAGCAACACTTAATTTGTCTTCTGCAAGTGCTTTTAACTCTTTACCAAACAACAAAATTTTAGACTTGTCCGAATTGAAAGCATTTGCAGACGACAAAATAAATGGGACTCAAAAATTGAAACTTGATTTTCAAAGAGTAAAAAACATTGTAGGAAAAGGAGAAAATGCTGGTTACCAGCATTTTCTCCTTTTCCAGCAATGTTTTCAGAAGGCTTCTTCCTCTGGGTCATAAAAACCAGGGATTGTTTGGTAAAGGGTTAAATTGGACAATGCTAATATTTTGTTGTTTGGTAAATGGTTAACACATTGCCACACAATCCCAGCTTTTAATGACTTTGAGAAAAAAGCCCTTGAAAACATTGTGAGAAACAGAAAAAAATGCTGATAACTAGCAATTTTTCATTTTCCCACATTGTTTTCTATCCTTCCTACAACAATATTCAATTTTTGATGTTACATTTACTTTGTCATCTGCAAATACTTTGAACTTGGACAAGCTAAAAATTTTGTTGTTTGGTAGAGAGTTAAGAGTCAAAATACAGAAAATAACTTTAGAAATCTATGTTTGCCACATGCTGTTTTGTCACACAGCTGACAAAATACAGCCCAAAATTGAAAGTAAATAATGAAATTATTTATAGAGTTTGGTTTTTTTCTACATGTTTAACATTCATATTGAGTCAAAATTTAGGATTTATTAGGTTTTCATGTCTTTTGTCAAGTTCCTACCATTCTTTTTTCCCTTAGATATTGCTCAAATAATTGCTATAATTATGAGAAATACGTAATTTCAACAAAATAGTTAGAACACTTTTTCCCCTAAATATTTTTAAAAAATCCAGCTTAGAATACTTTTATTGACATTCGAGAGATGGAAATATGATTTAGAACAAACAGAATGATGAGCTTCACCTGCCATAATGTTTTCTACCTGTCTCTGCATCCACTGTCAGTTGTGAATCTTTAAATGATTATGTCACTTCTACTGTCTTTTAACTCTTTACCAAACGACAAAATTTCAGACTTGTCAAAATTGAAAGCGTTTGCAGACAACACAATAACTTTGACTCAAAAGTTGTAATTTGATTTTGGAAGGGTAGAAAACATTGTGAAAAAAGGAGAAAATGCTAGTTACCAGCATTTTCTCCTTTTCCTACAATGTTTTCCAACGCATTCTCTCTCATGTTCGGTAGAGATCAGGACTGTGTGGTAAAGGGTTAACAGGTAGAAAACATTGTTTGAAAAGGAGAAAATGCGGGCTCCTTTTCAAACAGTGTTTTCAAAAGCAGTCTTCCTAAATGTCGTTAAACTAGGGATTGTGTGGTAAAGAGTTAAATATCAACATTTGGGGCTCTTTCACAGACCTTAATTTCTATTCCAATCCCAATTCTCAGGAATTTTCTAAATAATAAAGGAGAACAATTTCTTATCAGCTAAACCAAGCAGTAGAACCAATCAGCAACAATGTTACTTTTAATGTTCGGAATTAGACTACCCATGCTATTTACAGCGGTTGGTAAATACGGGTCTTGGGTCCAATAAAATAAACAGACTGAAAAATTCTGTATGTATTTTCACACTTTAAAGGATAAAATTTTGACAGACAGTTAAACCATTTGGCTTAAATACTACTTCTAAAGAAAGAATAATTTGATGGTCATAAAATGTGTAATTTCTTATCTTATTTTTCATAATTGAGTAATTTCTTAGGGTGTCTTTATTTTCCAATAAGACAGTTCCCACATGCTCTGCTTTAACTATGTGCATATCAACCATATGCACATGGATGTAAAATTACTTCAGATAATGGTTATTATGCTATTCAAAGGGACTTTGCTTATTAAGTTTAGTTTAACTCCTTATTAAACGAAAAAATTTTAGTCTGGCCCAAATTCAAAACATTTGCAGACGACAAATAAAATGAGATTCGAATGATGGAATTTGTATCAAATAGGCTAGAAAACATTGTGGGAAAAGGAAAAAATGCAGGTTACCAGCATTTTATCCTTTTCCAATAATGTTTTCAAATGCATTTTACACCAGGATCTTTAAAACTCAAGACTGTAGGGTGAAGGGTTAACACCTTGTTTTATTTCCTAAATTGGCTGTCATCTGGCATTTGTTCACTTAGAGACATTATCCCACACAGGCAACTGTTCATCTTGCAGCAGATCTTTCGAAACAGCAGCAACTTTTAACTCTACCCAGTGACAAATATTTGGCCTTGTCAAGTGCAAAGTATTTTGCAGACTGTTTAGACTGTTTTAGGAACAACTCCAATCAGTTTAGTCACACTTGATTATTTTGTCCTCTGTAACTGCTTTCAAATCTAAGAAATCTAAAAGTTTATCATCTGGTGCAGAATCAACCCCCCTGATGCTTTATCACACAACATCATGTTTTAATGACCGTGCTTTTGATGATTCCTTCCTGGAAACCTTAACCAGTACATGCACTGTGGTACAGGTAGTTGCAAAGGTTGACCCTGCTCATCACGAGATTTGAACCCGAAACACTTGGCATGAGAGGCAGACTTTCTACAAGCCCTGCACTACTGTCACCCAGAATTTTGTTTCTATCTAGTTTATATGGCGTGTATAACTCTTTTGTAGCTAAAAACTGGATAAATTGGAGGTTTTCAGGAGTTTTAAAGTAGATTTTTACTGCAGTTGAAGATTACTTTAGCCATAGTGTAACATCTCACATAGGTGGTGTAAATAAAGATCTGGCTGCACATTTTGTGCAGTTTTATCCTGATCTACTCTGTCTGCTAAAGTTGTCTTGGCAGTGAAAAGCAATGAGTAAAGCGAGCTGAGAAGAGGACACAAAGTTGTGTCTTAAGACAGATAGACACAGACTGAGGTACTGATGGACAGACAGAGAGACAGACAGACAGACAGTACACGGGCCCTTTCATCATAGGTGGTATAATCATAAGAACTATAAACTGGCTCACCTAAAGGATATTCCACGGTAAACCCCCATTCATCAGCTCCTGTATTTTCCAGGTATGAAACCCCTTCTGCCATAATATTTGTTTATTCAATGGCTGAGATTTAGTAAGTCTCTGTCATACTTTAACTTCACTTTAAACATATTTTTACAGCCTTGACAAGAAGCAAGGTGCTTGTATATATTAGAGCCCATTTC
This sequence comes from Hippopus hippopus, assembly GCA_946811185.2. Classification (NCBI taxonomy): domain Eukaryota; kingdom Metazoa; phylum Mollusca; class Bivalvia; order Cardiida; family Cardiidae; genus Hippopus; species Hippopus hippopus. The sequence continues at coordinate 43,585,116 of OX328107.1, read as the reverse complement.
AGTCCAAAAAAAACCCGCCTAATGCTAATTACCCATAACACAGATTTTTTTTTTCTTAAGGCAGAAAAATACTTCTTTTATGGAACTCTTTTCTACTTTTGAATGCCTTTATGGTACTGCACAAGTTAAGCAGAAGTATTGTGAAAAAAGGAGGAAGTAACGATTGTTAGTATGTTTCGTTAATTTCATGCTGTATCTCAATAGGTCTATTCTTTTTCTTTATCAAATTTCCACCAGTTATGTTGTTTGAACTTTTCAGATGTTTTTATTTTAAAAAATCATGTCTTTCAAAGTAGGCAATATGTGGTAAAGGATTAACCCTTCATCAAACAATCTCAACTTTTAACAACAATGGGAAAGACAGCTTTTGAAAACAAAATTGGCTGATAACCAGCATTTTCTCCTTTTCAAACAATGTTTTCTACGCTTTTTATGGCAAATTAAATTGAGTTTGTCTCTATTTGCTGCTTGCAAAAACATCTAATAATATTGGAAGATTCTAAAATTTTGCCACCTGGTAAAGGGTTAACACTTTACCTCAAACCAAATTAGTTGACTTGTCAAAATTGAAAGCAGTTGCAGACAAAAATTTAAATGTGACTCATTTCTCTTTGATAGGGTATAAAATGTGGGAAAAGGAAAAAATGCTGGTTACCAGCATTTTCTTCTTTTTTCACAAGATTTTCAAAAGGCTATTTTTCCAGAATTGTTAAAAGTCTGGATTGTGTGGTAAAGAGTTGATTCATGACAGCTTTAACAAAACCCACTATATATTACAGAAATGTGAATACCGCAGTCGAAGGTTCGGCAGGTTTGAAATATTATATGTCAAGATTTTCCACTTAAATGATTTACCTAAATGCCGTCTTGAAAGAATAGACAGAAGTTATTGAATGTAAGAAGTCATAAGGACGGTACATATCCTCTGAATAATGGTCGCCTGACCTCAGAGGTCATTTATCATACGGCTAATTAGGTGACAATACTTAATTATAAATTATGTGTGATTTTTAAACATGATGAAACTACCCTGAGTTTTTACCATCCGGGGGAAAAAGGCATTAGAAAATATTGCTGTAAAAGGAGAAAATCCTGGTAATCAGCATTTTCTCCTTTTTCAACAATGCTTCCTGTAGTCTTAGAGACAAATTTTACTATTCAAATCATATCAAATTATGTCGTCTGCAAACACCTTCATTATGGCTGTAAGTCTAAAATGTTGGAATGAGGTACAAAGTTCATGCTTAAAGCACCTTTCACAACTATTGTTGCCTTTGCAGCCAGTCTAGATCAAGATCAGACTGCACAAAATGTGCACAATGATCTTTGATCTATACCGTCTGCTTTGCTGAAACATGATATAGTCAAAGGCATCCTTGTGGTTGCACATTATCAGGTTTTATTTCTCGAGTGAAGATGTCCACTGAGTTTGTTTGGCACTCTTAGGGTTCACATTATAAGTGATGCTGTCTCCCTTGATAGATTGTCCTCTTTTCAATGTTTTTTGTTCCTCTGGAAATTTTTATTCCAGGTTAATTTTAAAAGTAAAGAGCATGCTAGCAGCTGCTTACTATTTTAGTCATTGAGTCCTCATTAGTCAAGGGAGTACGGTGGCACAAAAGTGACATGGAAGATATATTTTATACTACGTGCGCACGCAGTAGCTAATACGTGCGCACGTATTAGTTAATACGTGCGCACGTATTAGCTAATACGTGCGCACGCAATAGTATTACGTGCGCACGTATTAGTTATTACGTGCGCACGTATTAGCTACTGCGTGCGCACGTAGTATAAAATATATCTTCCATGTCACTTTTGTGCCACCGTAAGGGAGCTTGTAATACTGAATCTGCAGATAAAAAGGCCACAATTCTTTCAGAGCCTGATGTTGGAATTTTGAGCCTTTAAAAAATGTCATGGTATATTAGCCCCCAGGTTGATTAGTATGTTTCTCTCTAAATCTATAAATAAGTCACAATTTAAAATGCTAGTTACCACCATTTTCTTCTCTTCCCACAATGTTTTCTATTCCTTCATTCTACTGGCATTTAATTTGTGGTATGCAAAGGCTTTAAAATTGGACAAGTCTAAAATTTTGTTGTGTGGTAAAGGGTTAACTCTATGCCACACATTGAAGAGCTTCAACTACCTTGACAGAAAGGGATGTTGAAAACATTATGGGAAAAGGAGAAAATGCTGGTAACCAGCATTTTCTCTTATTTCCACAATATTTTCTACCCATTCATTAAAAAAAAAAAACCCTTTCATTTGAGTAACATTCAATTTGTCACCTGCTGAATCCTACTATAATTATTGACTGGAAGCCTTTTCTTCTCTTTGTTTACGGTCATACTTATAAGTACCAGCTGCTGACTAAGGAGACCAAAATATGAGTATAACCCTTTACCAAACAACAAAATTTTAGACTAGTCCAAATTGAAAGCATTTAATTTTGCAGACACCAAATTAAATGTGACTGAAACATTGAAATTTGTGTTTGGGAAGGGTAGAAAACCTTGAGGGAAAAGGAGAAAAATGCTGGTTACCAGCATTTTCTCCTTTTCCCACAAGGTTTCCAAAAGACCTTATTCTCAGGGTTGTTTAAAGTCGGGATTGTGTGGTAAAGGGTTAAAAGGTAATTTTATTATACTGCAAAGAAATTTCTTATGGTCTGATAGGATATATATATCATGTACACTGGCAAAACCAACATAAAAGCTGTTTCCCTTTCAGGAGCCCTGTATACATGACTACACTTTCAACACAACATCCAAAATGGCGGCGTCAATCAAGATTAACATCAAGATTATGCTCCGAACTGCACGTTTTACCAAGGTTTCAGCGACGTCAGTTCCCAGTGACGTCAGTTTTCATTGAATTGGGGCACTCAGAAGGGAAATTCTACTTCACCAGTGTACTCAATTTTTGAAACCAAAAAAACAGGTAAAATTCGCTTAACACACTTTGGATTGGTAAAACTTTGCAGTATAATAAATTCGTTGTACGGTCAGGCCTTCGGCTCGGGGCGACATGATTCACCACAACCGTGAACAAGTTTCCAAGTCCCCTGCCACCTGACCGTACAACTTATAATGTTATAAAAACTTGTACCCTATAGATACATGTAGCTAAACACAATCTATCAGTGGAAAATAATGTAATACAAAGGCTGTTTTGAGGCATAACATCCGAGATTGATTATCTGAACACTTTTATGAATCTTGCCAGATCAAACAAGAGGGCTGTGATGGCCCTGGATTGCTCACCTGAGTCAATAGGCGAAATTTCATTCCACATGCAATAATTTAATTTCTGACCAATTGTCAGGTCAATTGAGCTTAAAATGTGGCCTCTAGAGCATCCACAAGGAATTTCCGTAAGTTGACCTAGTGACCTACTTTATCTCAATAGGTGACCCAATTTAGAACTCATCAAAAATTTATGGAGACAAACATTCTGAACAGTTTTCAAGTTAATTGAGCAATAAATGTGGCCTCTGGAGTGCCCACAAGGTATTTCTTTAATTTGACCTAGTGACCTAGTTTATGACCCCAGGTGACCCAATTTCAAACTCATCCAATATTTCATCAAGACAAACATTCTGACCAACTTTCAAGTCAATTGAGCAAGAAATGTGGCCTCTAGAGTGCCCTACAGATATTTCTTTAATTTGACCTAGTGACCTAGTTTATGATCCCAGTTGACCCAAACTCAGACTCGTGCGAGATTTTATCAAGACAAACATTCTAACCAATTTTCAAGTCAATTGAGCAAACATTGTGGCCTCTAGAGTGCCCACAAGGTATTTCTTTAATTTGACCTAGTGACCTAGTTTATGAACCCAGGTGACCCAAATCCAACCTCATCCGATATTTCATCAAGACAAACATTTTGACCAATTTTCAAGTCAATTGAGCATGAAATGTGGCCTCTAGATTGCCCACAAAGTATTTCTTTGATTTAACCTAGTGACCTAGTTTATGATCCCAGGTGACCCAAATCTAAACCCATCTGAGATTTCATCAAGAAAAACATTCTGACCAAATTTGACCAATTTTCAAGTCAATTGAGCATGAAATGTGGCCTCTAGAGTGCCCACAAAGTATTTCTTTGATTTAACCTAGTGACCTAGAATATGACCCCAGGTGACCCAATTTTGAACTCATCTTAAATTTCATCAAGAGAAACATTTTAAGCAATTTTCAAATCAACTGAACAATAAATGTGGCCTCTCGAGTTCCCTAAAGGTATTTCTTTGACCTAGTGACCTAGTTTATGACTCCAGTTGACCCAAATTCAGACTCATGTGAGATTTTCTAAAGACAAACATTCTAACCAATTTTCAAGTCAATTGAGCAAAAAATGTGGCCTCTAGAGTGCCCACAAAGTATTTCTTTGATTTAACCTAGTGACCTAGTTTATGATCCCAGGTGACCCAAATCTAAACCCATCTGAGATTTCATCAAGACATACATTCTGACCAAATTTCAGGTCATTTGAGCAATAAATGTGGCCTCTAGAGTGCCCACAAGGTATTTCTTTAATTTGACCTAGTGACCTAGTTTATGACCCAAGGTGACCCAATTTTGAACTCACTGAACATGTTGTGCTCAGGTGGGCTAACAAACTTAGAACAGGTTCACTACATACCAAATATCAAAGATCTATGCCTTCCAGTTTCAGAAAAGAAGAATTTTAAAGTTTTCCTTCTTTGTTCCTATGTTCTAACTTGTGACCCCGGGGTGGAGCCAGTTTTGACCCCAGTGGCATCATCTTAACAAACTTGGTAGAGGTCACTAGGAGATGCTACATACCAAATATAAAAGCTCTACACCTCCCTGTTTTAGAGAAGAAGAATTTTAAAGTTTTCCTTCTTTGTTTCTATGTTAGAACTTGTGACCCCCAGGGCTGGGCCAGTTTTGACCCAAGGGGCATCGTATGAACAAACTTGGTAGAGGTCCACTAGGAGATGCTACATACCAAATATCAAAGCTCTACGCCTTCTAGTTTCAGAGAAGAAGAATTTTAAAGTTTTCCTTTTTTGTTCCCATGTTTAAACTTGTGACCCCTGGGGCAGGGCCAGTTTTGACCCCAGAGGCATCATTTGAACAAACTTGGTAGAGGTCCACTAGGAGATGCTACATAACAAATATCAAAGCTCTACTCCTTCCAGTTTCAGAGAAGAAGAATTTTAAAGTTTTCCTTCTTTGTTCCTATGTTCGAACTTGTGACCCCTGGGGCGGGGCCAGTTTTGGACCAAGGGGCATCATATGAAAAACTTGGTAGAGGTCCACTAGGAGATGCTACATACCAAATATCAAAGCTCTATGCCTTCTACTTTCAGAGAAGAAGATTTTCAAAGATTTTGCTATTTTTTTCCCTTAGGTTGCCATGGCAACCACAGTTATGGGTGGAATGCAATCTCTTGAACAACTTTGGTAGAGCTTCACCCAAGGAACATTAGGAGGAGAAGATGTTTAAAGAAATTGTGGACGAAGGACGACGCACGACGGACATTGGGCGATCACAAAAGCTCACCTTGAGCACTTCGTGCTCAGGTGAGCTAATAAAAGGAAATTAATAAGTTTTGCACTGCTGATTAAACTAAATGAGTATTTCCAGCCATAGATAAAAATCCACACAAATCTAATATGATTTTGAATTTTATTTGGACTCATTTGTAAAAAAAATGATTTATACCTGAATACATGGATCCATGGTGATAAGATAAATCGACTTCCTTGGTTACTGTTGCCAAGGGCTCCCAAACAACCACAGTAAATACATACAGTATAGCAGATAGGCTACTTAAATCGTGCTGTCATGACTGTTTTTCTCAATAAAATTCCGGAAAAAATATTTCTATCATATGTTTCTGCCGATCATGAATTCTCAGTAAATATCTATGCTTACTAATTTACACAAGAATATGTACAAAAAGGGCGAATTACGGGGGCTACGGACAAGGAAATAGATCTACTTGTCTTAGCAAAGTTTTGAACTTCAATAATCTCGAAAGAATAAAAGACCTCAACAAACCTCCGATTTGCTACAGAATAATAGAATTAAAGATTCTTATTGTTTTCGTAAGGCTAGTAAAGTCATCTCAACATCATACCCAACTAAATAACACTGAATTAGATCTACTTGTGAGCATTTCGAAAAGTTTATAGTTTGTCGGATTCTACAGAGAGGTGTAAGTTTATGAAAAATTTCAATTTCAGGTTAAGGGAAAAAGGGTTGTCAGATGATTTTAAAATGCGTTAAGTGTGCTGTCAATTAACAAACTTGTTATTATCATTGACGGTAGTTTGTTTTATCTTATGATATACTGAAGACAACGGGTGGTCAAGTTGATTAGAGCGGCAAATTGGTTTGCAATCAAACACACTTCCTATCAATTAACAGTTTACCGACACATTCTTTGCACTGACAGATGAGCTAATCTACTTTAATACGACTAAGTCAAAAGTTTATTTAATCACATAATTAATACGACTAAGTCAAAAGTTTATTTAATCACATAAGTTGCCTTTCAAGCTGAACTTCGACCAGTACAGAACAGAAGTTAGACTTTTTCATAATTGAATTCTACTTTTAGTGAGGAATATGTAGTGAGGAATACACGTCAATATGCTTATTGTAAATAGCAAATAGTTTTAATCCAAGATTAAACTTCATGTTATTTCAATCTGATCTATATCTACACATTCAGCATATTCTTCATGCACCAAGGGTTAAGATTAACGTCAAGCTGAAACACTGATGACAAGTGCCACTTTTTGGATGTGCATATAGGTTATTGAACAAGGTTAGATATTCAAGTAAACGTATTTTCTTTTTATATGTATTTCATATAGATCTATTTTTACCTTTGTTTTCCACTTAAAACGTTTTTGTCTCTTTCAGAATCTTTCAGAGCGGAAAATCTATAACATTTATTAATCCATTGTGTAATGTAGCGCTGATCTGAATTCTTTACAGATGTCCCATTTTCAGTCATTATCGTAATTCAAACTTGTCTACAGTCTCTGCGTGATCTCACTTCTGCGGTACATGTTCTCAAAGCACATATTTTAAACTTTTTCTCAAATTCAAACGTTTAAAACACAAAATAAATAAACACTATCGCACCCCTTCAACGTTAACAGTCGTTTATTTGGGAGCCGAAATAGCAGACAACAAGGCTGGACATCGGGTAGAATAAATGCGATAACCTGATTGGTCAAATATCGATTTCCACGGATCCATGTATTAAGTGACAAAAGCGGGCAAACCATCAGTATAGAAGAAAGACAACAGTAAGAAAACAAGACCACCCGTGCCAATACTCGGCTGTAGTTGCTTGATTTTCAGTGATAGTTCTAAGTCAAAAAAAGGGCCATAACTGTGTCAAAATACTTTGATGGTTACCTGCCCTTGATGTATAGGTTTCCCTTTTGATAATTAAGAACTTGTCAAAGTTTGAAGCAAATATCTTCAGTATAACAGAGATATTATAAGACGTCAAAGTTTTCTTACGAGGATGCAAGCAACAGCGCTGACAAAAGTGCTAGGACAATACCTCGACGTTTTCTTCAAAAACAGCAGAGCTAAAAATGTTTTTCAATGGTATTTCCAGGGCTACATAGCCTTTTATGGTACTTTTATATTTCATGCCAAAGTTTTGCAGAGATTTGTGAGTATGTAACATGATAAATAACATTTGTCAATTTCATATTCAAATCACAACGATGAAGTTATATCTGAGGTTATAAAAATACAATGGGTTACTGACTGCAAAACAAACATTTGATATTGCAACTTTTTACTAAATGTAGACACACAGCTTTTCTACGGTTGCAAAGAAAAAATATCTATCAGTATTTTACAAGAAATTTTGATAAATGGCATAAAAATTAGATGGCCCCCTTTAAGGTTAAAGGTTTGGTAAATATAGTTCCGCATTTGGGGTGAAAATCTAGTTCATACCCACAATAAATAACTACCAGTTTGTAATAGAATGCCTATATCTTAAAGTAGCATAAAACCTGGTTTAAATTCAAAAGTTTTTGAGAGAATCCTAACAAAACTGATATCTATTTTATTTTTCCTGCAAAGATGGCTAACAAAGATATAAACAGAAATTAAGCTAAAAGTTTATATATTTTGCAAAGAAAATTTTTTTTTAATAAAGTTTGTCATTGGATACCCATTATTGCATAACAAGGTATCAGTACATTTTAAACATGCTGGATAGTAAAATGTGTAGACAGTTCCAACTGCAAAGTCATCTGACTATGCTTTTGAAGGTCACAAGTTCGAATACCAATGTGGCAAATCATTTTTGTTGTCTGCAGGTTTATTTCCCAAAGAGTAATAAACATTCAAATTGTACCAATATTTCTTTACAAAATATCCTCATTCTTAACTCTCTACCACACAACAAAATTTTAGACTTGTCCTAATTGAAAGCATTTGCAGACAAAATAATTAATGTGACAAAAAAATCAAAATTTGTTATGGGAAGGGTAGAAAACATTGTGGAAAAGGAGAAAATGATGGTTACCAGCATTTTCTCCTTTTCCCACAATGTTTTCAAAAGGCGTCTTTCACAGGGTCATTAAAAGTCAGGATTGTGTGGTAAAGGGTTAAAAAACAAAATTTAGCTTTATGCAGCTTTCACTCTTGACCAAATGACAAAATTTTAGAATTGACCATATTGAAAGCATTTGCAGACAACAAAGTTGTAGCTCAAATGATAATTTGCGTCATTGATAGGGTAGAAAGCATAGTGGGAAAAGGAGAAAATGCTGGTTACCACAATATTTTCAAAATCCTTCTCCTTCGTGAACACGGAGATTGCATGGTAAATAGTTAAATATAAATGTAATGTGATACCAAATTTCAAGGTGTTTTTGGGAGGGTTATAAACACTATCAATACAATTTCAGTGATATTACGGAAGTCAATGTACCTAACCCTGCATTTCTGGTATTTCTTGTACCAGTACTTCGCACAACACCCTTTCCAATCCATTGGCTGCTATCCCTATGGCTCTGAAGCATCTTGCCAAAGGACACTCCCACAAAAAATCCAGTGCTTCCAGTGAGGCTGGAGCCCACGGCCCCAGGTTATGAGTCCAACACTTTACCACTGAGACGAGCAGGACCACATTGATGAATATGGACCCTGGACTCGTAACAGATTACATGTATGTGTGGTCTGAGCTTGAATACACAGTTTGGTATCATTTTCTATCCTACCACAAACTACCAGTAAATGGTTACAATATTTGGCCTACTGAATGACTCTTTCATCATTTCAGGACCACAAATGATATAATATGACATGCACACTTGATCTCTTTACCAACCAACAAAATTTAACGCTCATCCAAATTGAAAGCATTTGCATAAGACAAGTCTGATATTGCTCAAATGATGATTTGTCTTTACTGGGATAGAAAACATTGTAGCAAAAGGAGAAAATGCTGGGAACCAGCATTTTCTCCTTATCCCACAATGTTTTCAAAAGCCTTTTCCTGAAGGTCATTTAAACATGGAACTGTTTGGTAAAGCGTTAATAGCACCGTAGTCTAGGTCGGAAGAATTTTCTATCTTTAGATAATCTGTGTTACTTTCTAAATCTAGAATAAGAATGCAATTTAGAATGGTTGGTGATACTGTGAACTCTAGAGGGCAGTGGACAGTTCAGTGATGCAAGCCCTAAAACAGTGCATGGGAGACAACTCAAAAATACAACTAAATATCAATGGAAAAACAAAAATGATGTCTCCCTCTAATGCTTTGTGACCATTCTGTTCATAGAACAATAACTAGTATGGTGGAAAACAAAATGATGTCTCCCCCTAATGCTTTGTAACCATTCTGTCCATAGAACAACAAGACAAACTTATGATGCATAGCATCATAGAAGCCGCAATCTTTTGGTGGACAATATCAGAAAGATATTTTGGTGGACATATCTCTTGAAAGACTATTATTTCATCTTTGTATCTGTTTAAATTTTTCCTCCCACAAACGGAACATCTTGACAAACGGTACTAAAATGCAGGAAAAAAAAGAGGTATTCTAATTCTAAAAAGAAGGGTAGAAATTAAAAGAGGTATCTTAAATTATCTTGTATCATTATTATTATTATTATCATCACCATCATTATTATAAACTGATAATGTTCATGTGAAAAAAAAAAAAAACACAAGTAAAAGCATCGGATTTTTAAATTTCTACTCGAATTTGAAAATGGCTAAATTGCGCATTCACGTACCCCATTTTCCATTTGTTACAATGATTTTAAAAAGCAAACTTCTGTAGGGGCATCAAAGGCGATACTACAGAGTTAAGTTAGTAATTATTCAAAGTGATATTTAGATCGTTATTCACGTACATGTATTTACAATTTTTATCAGTGGTCTTTTTTTTTTTTAGTTATATTTTTTAGAAAGAAAAAAAGAACAAAATATTCAACAACTTTTTTCTAAAACATGATCTTCTTGCATGTCAAAAAGTATCTTAGGCAGCTTGTAACAAAGTGAATCTTTACATTTCTACTCCAGAATCAGAGACTTTTGCATGGCATCTCCAAATTCTTCTGATCATAGCCTTCACGGTTGGCACAAACCACCAAAAAACAAAATTATTTTTAAAGTCTTTTAGGATCTGGATCTATTCAACCACATCATAATAACTCTTACTATACATATTTTGTTTAATGAAAAGTAGTTTCTGCATAGGCCTTGTGCAAACCTATAAAACTTATAATGTAAATTTCAAGAGCCATTCCAAACCTATGACCAGCAGATCGTAAAAAGTAGTAATAGGTTCGTTGATAACTTTTACCTTCGACTACATTATGAAATTATTATAATGAGTAAAGAAAAAGAAATAAGAAATTTTTATGTTTACGAAATCTTATAATTAAGATTTAAAGATATTACACAGGATATGTGCTGTCTGATCTTGATCTATCTCTGTCATTTTTGAGCAGTTCCAACCCTCAGAGCACTAGGCACCATTTTGGTTATTTCTGTAGACAATGTACATCACGATCCA